>CM038674.1:123482042-124791292 GCA_021605145.1 Aegilops bicornis | reverse complement strand
ACATGCCTTACTTTAAGGAGACTTCCAAGTCAAAACAAGACAATGGGCAGTCACCAGATCTAAAAAAGTGCAGCTGCACGTATTACTAGAATTTATGATTAAATAATTGTTGGTATTTGTCTTCAGAGCTTGACTACGATGCAAAGTAGTATTATATTCTTTGAACTACTCTATTACCCGGTCTGACTCTTCCCAAACATAAAACTGGGACATGACTAAAAGATTACTTGCTTTTTTACCATGATAAGCTACTCTTTCACTAGTTAATAGCCTGAGATGTTTATCAGCAAATCAAGACTGAACTGAACTATGCTAGCTATTTCTTACCAACTATCGGACTGTATATTGAGTTATTATTATCACCAAAACTAAAATTTTTCCAGTAGGCCTTATACAGAGTTAAAAGGAATAGACAGGGATTGACGGAATCAATGTTTATTGCTTGAGCCTCATGGGCATATATATAGGAGTACATGATCTTCTTGGAATTAGAATACTTCTTAGTGTATCCTATGTTTCCAATCTAATCACGATAGTCAATATCCCCCGTGGTCACAACGGTAGTGACGCGGACAGTGATACTGGAGAATACTTCAAAGGTAAGCCGACGAACATCCCTCCATGGTCATAACGGTCAATGCATCACGAAATTCATGGCTGAAGTGGAAACCGACAAGATTGCTCAAGCAAGGTGATATCCCTTTACGCCGATGTTGATGTAGCTGAGGGCGTAGGGTGGTGTAGCCAAGGTCAAGGTAGCCGTGCGAGGGACACCATGGTCGATGTCGAGTTGGGGTGGCCGGTGTTCGAGGTAGTTGCCATGGAGCCGTGGGCGAAAGGAGGAGCCGAGTTAGTCATGGGCGCAATGGTGTCGAGGCAGTGGTGTGCCGGGAAGAAGACGTTGTTAACGAGGCGTCGCGCCAGGTTTGCCAAACCCGGGAACACATCATGGACAAAGGCACGCATCGGTGTTTCCAGCACCGAGCATGCATAAACGGATGAAGTCGATGTTGACAAGGCACCAGACGAGGCTTGCCAGGCCGAGGGACACGTCGTGGACAAAGGCACGTGTAGGTGTTGCCAGCACCAGGCATCGGTAGACGGGAACCTGCACGAGCTATACACCATGTCAGAGGGGGATAATCGAGAAGGACTCGATGATGGTTGCGGCGCCAATGTCGGTTGTGGTGGTTGGAGTAGATGAAGTGGTTAGGAAAGATGCTGGTGATGCTAGCGATGAGTTGCTGCTGGACGAATATGAAGTGGGGTGGATGGGTGGGGCGGCTCGGGTGAGCGAGCGGCAGCAGTGCTGAAGAAGACCGGTGGTCGCGGCCTGACACGGCGGCTGGGGCTGGGTTAGGAGCGCGATGGAGATGCTCAAACTAGGCAAGGAACCCGACAACGTAATGAAGACTGGCTCAGATGGTGGCGTTCCCACGCCTAGGGAGGTGGCATGGCGCATCCCGTGAGGAAAGCCGACAAGCAGAGACGACAGAGTGGGCCGCACACCGCGGCTCTACGGCTCGAAGGGGCGATGCAGCGGCAAGCATGGGTCGAGGCGACGACTGGAAGACCTCAGGGCGGAGTTGCCCGCGTGCCACGGCGCTACGGCCAGGATGGGTGAAGCACCGGCAACACGAGGGATGATGAAACCGTGAGGACGCCCTCGGGGCGGCTGCGTGGACCGCGTGTCACGACACTATAGCTCGAAAGTGTGATGCAGCGGCAACGCACGAGTCGGTGCAGCTACGGGGTGAACCACGGGGCGGTGGTGCTGTGGCCCAGCAGGGCGACGCAGCGGCAGCCCGATGCTCGATCGGTGGAGGGGTGCGCTGTATTCAGGGACATCCTTCATGGGACCTGTAGAGGCGTGTGCAAGTGACTGATTAGTTCAGTTGCGTGGCGCGGATGGAGAGGATTGCAGCAATGGGTGATCAATCTGACACTATCGTGGACGTTGCTCGATGATGATGACACTATCGTGGACGAGGAAGCGGGGTGACCAAGCATACCAAGGCAACAATGACCGACAGGGAACGGTGTGCGGACGAGCGCATCCAGTGCCCGACGTCCGAACGGTTAAGGCCGAGTGGCCAACACAGCACCGACGCCGAAGCACCAAGGCCCAGGCTTCAAACGTAGCGCCGTCCGTGATTCGGCCATACGGCCGCGGCGAAGATGGTAGTTGATGCAGGAGTCCTGTTCAGAGTAGGGAGGCGACGGCCGGTGCAGAGCGATGTTCGGGTAGACGCGCGGACAACAGCCATGACGGGCCGCTGTGTCGCACAAGTCCGCCGGGTCAGAGAAGAGGCAGGGTGGTCACACCGGTGTCGGAATAGAGGCGCGCAGGTCGACGGTGGCGGCGGGCGATGCAAACCAATTTTAGATCGGAAAAATCAAAATGAAACACCGATCAAAACGAACGGCAAGAGAAATAAATCCGGATCAAAGGATGTGAAAAAAACTCTAGGGCAACCAGTCAACACGATCGGCAGACTAACCCTAGGTATGAGCAGTGCGACCCCTGGTGGCGGTCATGGAGACCGACTGTCCCCAAGGTGGCGCAGAGCAGAAGCGACAGTGGCGGCGGCTAAGGTTTGGATCAGTTGTGCTGATACCATGTTAGAAGGAATAGATAGGGATTGGTAGAATCAATGTTTATTACTTGAGTCTCGTGGGTATATTTATAGAGTACATAATCTTCTTGAAATACAAGACAATCTAGAATAATTTTTAGTCTATTCTATATTTCTAATCTATTCACAATACTCCACAAACAGAAACTGCTCCCCAAACCTGTTCTCTATTTTACTATACTAGATGATAGCCCGCGCTTTGCGACGGGATCTCTTTGCTGTCATTAAAAGTATCATAAGAGAACTAAATAGAACCCCAAATATGCACTGAAAAATCGAAGGACAACAATGTTACAACAAAGAGAATATTTTCTCAATTGGTAGTAGCAGACTTGGCCTCATGGATGCTTGGCCTTGGTATAGATATCATCATTCCATCCTGTTGTATGACCAATGCTTGAGTGTGAATATGACTTGTGTGAATCAGACTAAATAGTGTATCGGAATATCGAAGCATGGAACAGTGCCTCAATACTAAGAAATACTTACTCTAGTTTTTTCCTTTGAATTATGGGAGTGGACTTTCTATGTACATATGTTAAATACTGTATTTTTCACAAAATCGATGAAGAAACCTTGAATTTGAACATATCATTTCTTGTCAACAATCTCAAATGGATAGTAAAGCATAGACTGCAAAGGTACATCTGAGATTATTTTAGGAAGACTCAACATATTACTAATTGTATGTAAATGCGCCAAATCTTAGATGAGCATACACCACAAGTCATGATAAAGTGTCGGGAATTATAAAACAAAATGACATCACTTCATCTCTCCCCATAGAACTTATATTTTTTTTAAATGTGGAGAACATACCTCATTCTTCGATGCATCATCCTTATCTGCAGTTGGCTCGTGTGCAAACAATAACATGTGACATAAACATAAACATATTAAATCAATTATGAAATCAAAATTTTGCTCACACTACAAAAAAAGACACATCCGTGATATTTTGGGCCGAACGAATTTTTTTCTTATGTCATGCTTATGACACTTCTATGACGATAATTGTGACAACACCCGGTATCATCATAGATGTGGTGGGCTCCTACTTCTATGACAAAAAATCATGACAGAAAATGGGCTTTTCGTCCTGGGCGGGCCGGAGACACAGCTGCCTGACAATCTTTGGGCCGTCCTTGACGGAGAAAACCGTGGTAGAAACGAGGGCTAGGAAAATATCGGGGAAGTTCCTGATTACGGTAGGTGGTTGGGGGCCGAGCGATGCGCGTTTCTCTCGTACGTACGTGCGTGTGTGTGAGGCATTATGCTCTAACTAAACCTGAGCGATTGCACTACAGGCTACGCGTTACTAAACCCGAGAGATCGATCAATCCCTTGCTGTTAATCGAACCCAAGTGATTCCTTCGCTACTGTTGCTAATTGAAGCCGATCAAACATTGCTACCTCCTTCCCTTGAGGCCGTTGTTGGGGGGTTTGGATGAAATGTTCCCGGTGGGGGGTTGGATGAACAGGACCCCGTGGTAGTAGAGGCTGTTGTTGCTGGATGAACAGGACCCTGATCGATCGAGCCGGTGGATGAACAGGACCCCGTGGAGGGCTGCATGAGCAGGAGCCCTTGGATGGCTGGTTGAACAGTAGCCAGTGGATGGCTGGTTGAACAGTAGCCGGTGGAGGGCTGGATGAACAGTAGCCCATGGAGGGGTGGTTGAACAGGACCCCGTGGAGAGGGCTGGTTGAACAGTAGTTGGTGGAGGAGCTCGCGGTGGAGGCTGGATGAACAGGAGCCCGTGGATGAACAATCGCAGGTGGAGGCTGGAGGAGGTCGATGGTCGATGAACTGTAGCCCGTGGAGGCCGGAGGAGGTCGACGGTGGAGATCAACAGTATCCCGTGGAGTCCCGTTTTGCGGTACACCACACCCCTCCCGATGAACAGGACCCCAGTTTCGACCGTAGCACTTTAACACAAGTCTGTTTCCTCCGTTTTTTGCGGTACGCCACACCCCTCCCAATCAACAGGACCCCGTTTCAACCATAGGAGGTCCGTTTCCTCCGTTTTGCGGTACGCCAGACCCCTCCCGATGAACAGGATCCCGTTTTGACCGTGGCCGGTCGAACACTTGGCCGTTTCCTCCATTATGCGGTACGCTAGGCCTCATTTCCATCGGCTGTTCCGTCCAAGCCGGTTGGCTCCAGATGAACAGCACGCGTTCCATTGCCTCCCGATGAACACGACGCATTCCGTTGCCTCCCCATGAACACGACGACGACGTAGTCTCTCTGTTCCGACCCAGCCATGTACACGAGCCCTGGACGTACGTATGCGCGAGTAGCGTTCGAGACCCCGCCCGTATGTATGTACGTGGCCGTATTTACTTTCTTGCACCCTGGCCGCTGTACGTACATGTACATGCTACGTGCGTGCCTCTACTACGATACGTGCCCTTCCTTACACAACCACAGTTCATTGCTGCAGCCTGCAGATAGACCGATCGTATGTACGTAAACGTTCGCGTCCAGAATGACAATGCTACGTACGCTTTGACCGGGTGGGTCCCGACTGTCATGCACTTCCTTGCGTGCGAAGATGTAGTTGGTGGGTCCCAGCAGTCAGGGGGGAAAAGTTTTTTTTCATGAAATACGGTGGCCCGTCCGATGGGTCCCTACTGTCAGGTGGATGAATCATTATTTTGCGTGTAATAGGAAGGCACTTCCTGGCTGCGGCCGTGGACCCAGCTGTTAGCCTCTCCATGTACGGTACTCTTCCGATGGAAGTCGTTCGTTGACCACATTGACCAGGCCGCGCCAAGAGCACCAAGGCGGTGGACGACGGCGAGGCCAAGGAAGGGAACAACACAGAGCCGGGGAAGATGCGGCAGTGGATGCCCACGAGGAGAGGAGTACGAGGGTTCACTGGTTCGGCTGCGGTGTGAGGCTGCCGTCGCCGCAGGGCCTGGCCAGCAGTGGGAGTAGTAGGGGGCTGTGAGGCCTCCGCAGCAGCACAGCCGACCACGGGAGGTAGGAGCAGGCGGCATGACCGGTGCTGCTTTGAGCGGCTAGAGCAAGAAGACTAGAGGTTGAAGAAGCACGACAGCCGTTGGATGGACATCGTATGGTCACTGCAGCTAGAACCGTTTATATTGACTAAGTTGACAAAGCCCTTGGTACGCGTCAACTTAGTAGGCCAACAGGTCAGCCTCCAAAGCGGTGCACCCCAGATATCAGGGGGAGGAATCATATTTTGGGCGAGTGAAGCTAGAATATCTGAGATTGAAGAAGAAGCACGACATCCGTTGGATAGGCATCCAACGGCCACTGTTGCTAGAACCGTGTGTTGCATATAAGTTGATAAAGCCTTGCATACGTGTCAATTTAATTTTTTTGAGGGGACGCGTCAACTTAGTAGGCCCACAAGTGTGTGGCAGAGAACTTATAGCCCATTTGAGATTTGTAAGAATGTACAACCCATTTTTGAATTCTAATGGAATTTTTACTACAGCCCATTTACAATTTGTTAAAATTACATCCCATTTTCTAGCTAGGACAACAATTAATAATTTCAACCAACCGTTCAAAACAGAACTAAATAAAATTTCCCACATTTTGATGGGATCTGAAATATTTTTATCCTGAAATTTCTAGCCAGATTAAATACAATTTCAATATAAATTTGTCTTACATAAAAATCCAACGAAACATTGTGGGCGCAACAATTAATGAAATTAAAATTTTCAAAATCCAAAAATAATATTTTATAAACTCATTACGTGTTTGGTGCATCTTTTTGGTTACAACCCAGTTTTTATAATTACATCCCATTTATTATTTTTAAAGCCCATTTTCTTGTTAAGCCTGATGCATCCCTTCTAGGAAAGATTTACAGCCCAGTGGGGCGGAGAATAACTAGTTGACCTTGCCTGGGTACTCCTCAAAAAAAAGTATAGCTGGGCTAGCCATTTTGAACTTGAAAAAAGTTAATATCTGTGCTGGATATCTGGCCTAGGCTAGAGGCTCAGTTAATAACCTGCTCTCCTCTGAACAACAACGAAAACATCGCTCTTGTCTAAAAAAACGAAAACATCGCTCAACAAAAACTCTGCAGTGCTCACACCTCAAAAACACAAATACTACTCGAGCTGCTTGGTCCCAGCTATCGGCTGCTCCTTGCGCAATTCTCTCGCTTATTGACTACATAGGTTGACAATGGTGTGGGACCGTGATTTCAGGAAACCAGGAGGAAGCAAAAAAAATTATAGTTGTAATATATAATAAGGAGGCACTTGCGTACGTGCGGCAATGGCCTTGGTGGGTCCCCACTGTCATCCTCTCCAAGTAAAGTCATCTCCTCATTCCTCATGTCTGTTGACCATGTTGACAACGCGAGACGGCGGCGCCACGGCGACCGCAATAACTCGAAGGACGACGGAGAGGGCCTCGCGGGCCCTATGGATGGTCTGATACAGCGCCCGCTGCTCATTTGGGAAGCCGGGATCATAGGGCCACATGTCCGCGACAGCATTGCCGTTCGCTTGTTCACCGGTGCTCGTTGACGAGACGGAGGTTGCAGCACAGGTCCTCCTGCGCTGGTAGCTCTTCCGCCATTAGGGCGCCGGCGCGGCCACACTCGCTCTATGGTGAACACGGCATGAACCGGCTTAGACAGTGGCGCCGACTTCGGTCGGAAGCTACGCCCATCGCTCGATTGTCATCGCCAGCTCGGCAAGCTCGGCCGGGCGAAGCTAGCATGTCCATTGCCGGACCGACCCATCGCCAAGCACGAAGTCGACCGCTCGCCCACCAGACCGCCTCCCTCGCCGCTGCTTTCAACCCGAAATGGTCGGCCGCCTGCCCGCTTCCCGTTGCAGGCGATTGCTCCGCCTTCAAATGACACAAGTGCCGTCCGTCCGTCCGTCTGCCACCCACATTAATGATACGCGGTTGCCGAGGCGGCTACTCCGGCGCCACACGTTCGTCCCTCCGCCGCCCACCATTGCTATAGAAACTGCTGCACCGGCCATAGCGGCAGTCATCCGCCTCCGTTCCCTTTATTCTGTCCACAACACTACTGCTCACCATGGCTTCCTCGCGCTCCAGTGCTCTTTTAGATGGGCGGACGACGGAACACAAGGAGATGGCAGACATTGCTGCCGACTGCCTGGCCAGTAGGCAGCCGGAGGATGATGACGTCCCAATGGAGAACATGGTAGTCAACGATCCAGCACCAACCCCCTCCTCCGCGCCATCCTCGCCGGTGCATTGCACCATGACCATCGGCGTGGCCCGTGCCCAGTACATGGACACGGTGAGGCAGAAGCGTGAGGAGCAGTTCCGAGAGGCGCAGGGCGACGCCGCCTACAACCACAATCTCCTCCATGAGCACCCGCGAGGGCCGCCTCGAGCGCTGGTGGTACCGCATGCGGGTGGCGGAGGCTCCGGCTGCCTACAAAGAGGGCAATGAAGAAGGCAAGGCATTATTTGGCGAGACCGAGGACGAGGCAGAGGACAATGAAAGCTCCGACGAGTCCCCGCTCCGCTGGCATCGACGAGGCCCTGCTCCGCCGAGGCCCCACGACGCCAACAACGAGGAAGAGGACACCGTCGGCTCCGCCGAGGCCCCGCCGCACCGGCACCAAGGCGGAGGCCCTACTCCACCGAGGCCCCGCGCCGCCAACAATGAGGCAGAGGACATCGTCGGCTCAGCTGAGGCCCTACCCTGCCGGCAACGAGGGGGAGGATTTCCCCCGCTCCGCCGAGGCACCGCCTCGCCGGCAACGAGACAGAGGACATCGCGGGCTCCGTCGAGGCCCCTCCCCACTACCAACGAGGCCGTGCCACACAGAAAACGAGGAAGAGTAGAACACGGTAGGTCGCCGCCGCTCGGGTCCAAGTAAGCCTACCGCTGCTACCCTCCTGTTGAAGCCAAGCTAGGCGGGTTGACCATTGACGGACGATTAGCTTCTTGGCGGTGACATGGAGTTGGAGAGCTATGTTGGTGAACGACGCTGCTTCGACTTAACTGCTGGTGCAGTTGGCTCACAGACACGTGGGCCCAACAAGCATCTTTGCCACTTGTCAGTTACACAACTGCACCTAGTTAAGTCACTGAAGATCTGTCCGCTGGAGAAGAAGCTTCTATTCAGCTCAGCCGGACACAAGTGGGTAGCTTCAGTTAATTAATTATACCTCCAGCACACCCCTTTTTAGTTGAAGAATGTATGAAATGTAATCAAATCCGGCATGTTTATATGAAATCCAACCGTGCATGAATGAGTTTAGTTCGATTGGTTCAAATTCTTGTATCACTGGCATTGGATGAACATGCAAAACAAAATGTACTAGCATTATTCCCAGGGTGATCACCTCGTTTGCAGCAGTTTCACATGTACTCCCTTCGGTCCTTTTTAGTCTGCATACAAGTTTTATCTGCAGGCAAAGTATCTCTACTTTGATTGGAGTACAAAGAGTTTGAACAGGTTTTTAGCATTCATGTACATTGCAATCAACCACACAGGCATGGCAATTCATAGAGAACATTCAAAACAATCGATGATTATGCATCTCAGGGATTCACATGTCAGAGCCAATATTTACTTCACAACTAAAGAATAAAGAAAAATAGATCGACGCTGCTGACAAAGAAAGGGCGTCCCATTCGAAAATATCGCATGTCTTCTTACTAACATCAATGAGCAAAATTTGAAAAGGTTGTCCCATTCCAAAATGTAAAATGCTTGTTGTTTTCCTACATCAATGAGCAAACTTTGACAAGGTTTTCCCATTCCAAAATATCAAATGCTTGTTGTTTTGCGTACATCAATGAGCAAACTTTGACAAGGTTTTCCCATTCCAAAATATCAAATGCCTACGATTGTGGAATGGGCAGGGTATTCCATCAGTTCGGACATTGACATGGCACCTCGTGCTAAATAAACCAGCTATTCTTTTTGTGCAGCTTCACCAAAATCAACCAAATTTGCGCGTAGCTTGTATGATTTCGCCCTTATATGTTGCAACGCCTTGAACATATGGGCACCTCCTTTCTTGTGGTGGAAATGAATGATTCAATGTATTCATAAATATTTTGTGTAGATCCCATTGAAATCAAGCTGAGGACCCCTGTTTGCACAAATACAAAAAAAGTGATTAGTATAAAGCAAACTGTACTATGAATTGACAGTTTAAACAGTCACCTACATGATCCATGTAGAGCACACTTTTAAAAAATTGAACTCACCGGAAAGAATCCTAGAACAACATTGTACTTGCGCATCACAGCAAAAAGATGAAGATATGTCAGTCCTTCTGAGCTAAAGTTAGTTTGGTCTTGTGGGGAGTAATGTAACCATCCTTCAACTGCTCCTTCTGAGAAGAAGATAGACATGGCTTCTTCATCCCGGCTTAATCGGAACTAGTCACTTCACGTACTCCATATTCTTCTTCAGTGGAGGATGATCCTGTTGTGCAAAGACAAGAGGACAACTAAATGCTAGCATCTCTGTTTTCTCGGAAAAAAGGAAAGGAAATATTTAAAACAACACAAATGAAGCACTTCTCAAGGAAAATACCACTTTCTCATGACAGTATCTAAACAGTAGAACGACACCAATAGAGATGACAAAGCTCAATCATATGGATGAAATCCGTGGGCGAGTACCAACCTTTGTCAGGAGGCTTATTGTGTAGAGCATACAGATCAAGCACTTCTCCGGAACCATCTGTTGTTATCTACTATGGTTGCCATGCTTACTATATACTCCTTGATTAGTTTAATGTTTCCAACATCTTCTTGTGCAGTTCCACTAAAATATATGGTATCTTCAAAGAAGATCCTTGTTTGCACAAGTAGACATAATTACATATTACATTAAGAGTGGCATCAAATCAGTGGCAAAACAATTTCTCGTTCCAGCCATAGCAATAAATTAAGATGCAAAACTATATCATTACTTGTGTCATCACAGTTCCAGTGCTTCATTGCAGCACCGGGAGTTGATTTTTGTTTTTCTTCCGCTTGTCCTTCCCCTTCATCACTTGGTTCAGTAACAGACAAGCTTCTCCTTCAATGTAAGATTTGGCATGTCAATTAGGGAGCACAAGTATAGCACTAAACAATGACATTAATTTTCTAAGATTTGGCATGGCAAAATACAGGCCAATAGTTGTGAAATATCCTTATTTTACCTCGATGGGATATTACGGTGCACATACAGATTGGAAGTCTTGTCTCCATTTGTGTAGTTCACTAAAATCAAGCAACATTACCTTACAAGTAGCACAACATATGAAAGCACACTGCACAATCATGCAAAAGAAAGCTAGTACTGACCTCTCATGACGCAGAATTCAAACAACTCACAGGAAGAAGATCTGAACCAAATTTGCCAACACGGATAAGAAGTAAGATCTCCTCTTGTGCAGCTCCACTAAGATCAAGCAATCAAGCAACATTGTCGGTGTGACATTTTGGTTGAAGTGCACAAAATACTCTTAAAACAAAAGTGTTTTATTTTGTGCAACAAAACGTCACAATAGCAACGAGGTGAAGTAGATAACACTGTTTACACAGAGGTGCAAAGGAAACAAATAGTGGTCAATAATGGTGGATGAAACATAAGCCAACAAAAAGAAGCATCTAACATATCTAAATGGGAAGGAAAGCAAGACAGTAGCATTTCTCAAATGGTGGCATTGATTAATATTAACAGAGAGATTATATTAACAATAAAATTCGTTAAACATGTAAATTTCTTTTAGCTATGGCATTGCATCAATTTTCCAGCGGCATTATTAGAGGGTGTTTGTTTACAGGGACTTTTTGGTGTAGGGACTAAAAAATTCCTTCTCAGTCCCTTCTAAACCAAACAGGAGGGACTTTTAGGGACTAAAAGTGGGCATTTGGGACTAAAGAAAGAAGACCCCGAGGGAGAGTCTTTTTGGGACTTTTTCCAATAGTTGTCCCTGCCCCGCATCGCACCTTATCTCTATTAGTTCATTACTAGGGGTAACATGGTTTTTTAGCATGTTATTTAATAACCTCTAGTCCATGTTTAGTCCCTGGAACCAAGCAAGTAGGGACTAGGGACTTTTTAACCAAACATGGCCTTAGATTAACAACAGCTAAAGAGTTGCACGAGATAGTATACGCACCAGCACCATGTGCATCTACCGATATATGAAGGGGTGATGCACAGTCTGTTGCAACAAAGAACAAACAACCAAGGAGCATATTTGTGTTGGTCCCAGTTTTGTTATCTTTAGACACCTTTCCCTATGTGAGCACATCAAATCTAGTCATGCTCAAACTCTACAGCCTTGTCCCCCAAACCAAAAAGATCAGTTTGTTACAAATGTGTGTACTGCGTTTGTCATTGTTTTCTCTTTTCGACCAATGTAGGTGCTGGATTGCCAGTCTGTACTAGTACTTTCCCCCCTTCTTTTCCTCTTTGAACCACATCCTAGATTCATGCTATACAACTTTCCCCACTATGTTCCCCCATTCCTTTCCTCTTTGAACCATGTCTTAGATTCATGCTATACAACTTTCCCCACTACTTTCCCCCCTTCCTTTCCTTTTTGAACCATGTCCTAGATTCATGCTATACAACTTTCCCCCATTCCTTTCCTCTTTGAACCACATCCTAGATTCATGCTATACAACTTTCCCTACTACTTTCCTATTTGATCCAACACCTAGATTCGAGTGCAGAAGCGGAAAAAGCCCACATGGAGCTAGAGCAATGCATGTGGAATAAGTAAATTATACCGTAAGTTTCTTGGGCTGTGGTTCGGTGGGCGACTGGAGGCCGTTCGACCCACACTACTTACGGTGGTGAGGAAGAAGGAGTGGGAGGCCCTCCCGCGCCGCCGCTGGGTGAAAGAGAACAGCTGCGCTAGTGGTGGATTCCCTCCCTCGCGGACGGCGACAACGTTAAGCCTCCTTCCCTTCCTGATGGACGGATCCTGCCAGCTCTTTGACCAGCAGTGAGGGGAGATAGAGAGGCCAACAAAGTCTTGTTTAGATCTGGAGAGGGTGAGAGAGTGTGAAGAGAGCAAATACAAGCGTGAGGCTCCAGCGTGTATATATATATATACTGGAGAGAGAGTGTGAAGAGTGCAAACCCTAGAAAACAAGCGCTGAGGATGCATCGTATACGTGATGAGGTGATTATACGGTCACTACGAGATCGTATAGCTCCGTATCCATCCATTTTGACCAGTCAAAGAATCCTCCCGCACCGCCTGCATCACTTTCTCTCTCTGTCATGCGGGGCCTACCTGTCATTGGGTGGAAGAAAGAAGTCGAACAAAAAAATTATGCTCAAGTGTAGTTATCCAACCTGAGACCTCAAGTTTGATGAGCGAACAGGCTAACCAGCTACACCACCCTCCCATTATGTTCAACGAGAGGAAAAATAACCTTTTATACATTCATGCATTCATGTGACAAGCATGCCGTGTTTTTTTGCGTGCGAGTCAGTGGGATTTAAATCATAATCGTGTCATTTGGCTTTGTTGGTAAGGTCTTTTGGGATTTAAAGCAGTGTTGGTAGTACGGAAATAATGCAGCCTTAGTCACCTTACCTCTTTCCACGTAGTAAGTTGGGTCCCACCAGTTAGAGGGTGAAACAAACAAATTAATAAGAAAAATTAAAAGCGCCAGCGGTGTATCTTACCTCACACATCTCGCTACTGCTTGTGAACACTATCCAATTGATCCCACTGTTCGCTCACGTACTATTTTAAGTGAATCCTTATTATAACATGCACACAATTTTGGGCACTTGTATTCGACCTAAGTCAGTGTGCCATTGTATCTCGTACTACTCCCTCCGTCTAGGTGTAATCAGTCACATTAGAAGGTGCATTGGGACCAAGGTGCAAGCAGATTGGAGGAGAAGGAGAAACTTGACCGCTCCTTCCTCCAATGAAGGCCCTAATTTTTGTCTCTAAACGCAACAATTAATCCCAACAACTAAGAGATGGCGTTTTAGCTACCATGCAGGGCCACGTATTAGCTCGCATGCAAGCCGACTTTGATTTCTTGACTGGTCATAGTGGTCATAGTGGTGAATAACTTGGACTAGTAATATGCATATGTTACTATTCTATGTTACTACTAGTACCTTCGTCCTGGTTTATAGGTCCCCTTTGTAGTTTGTGCCAAATTTTGACCAAAGATTTAACTAACAAAATGTTAATGCATGTCAACAAAAATTATATCGTTGGATTCGTATTTGAACATAGTTTTCAATGATATAATTTTTGTGACATACATGAATATTTTATTAGTTCAATCTATGGTCAAAATTTAACACGAAATACAATGGGGACTAATAAACCAGGACGGAGATAGTACGCAAAGTTTGCCGTCGAAAGCGAGCCGATCTGGCTCTCCTGAGCTAGCAAGGTTTTTCTATCCCACCCAAGCTAGCTGGCACACAAAAGCTAACATATTTTAAGACTAGTCACAATGGGGAGTAACTTAGAGTAGTAACATGCATATGTTACTAGTCTATGTTACTACCTCCACAGTGGGTAGTAAAATATGTGTTGTGTGATGCATCACTTCATTTATTAGGTTGTAGACTCATCTTTTCTTGATACTCCTATGTGTGATGTTATAGTAACTAGCTATGTTACCACATCCCTCTCTTTCTTCATTCATTACATGCCACGTCATATATTTTGCTTAGATAAGTATGATGTTACCACCTATGTTACTTCCACTGTGGGTAGTCTAACAGTTCCAAACGCCTAACCTTGCCCGGCTAGGCTATAAATTGTTCTTGCTAAGGATCCAAACGCTCCCAAAGTAACTCGCACGATATTCCTATTCTATGAACATGTGTGTGCGTGTGCGTGTGTGTTTAACAGCATGTGTGTGTTAGAGAGAGCACACATCGACCTACGCCTACAGAGAGATGGTGTGTAGTGTATGATTTAGCCGCGAGAGTCGGTGCATCCTCTTCCGAGCGTCCGATCAGGACAGGCGGACCGCTGGCACGCCCATTCCTGACCAGCCTGGCCCACCCAAAGCCCCTACATCGCCCGCGCGTGCTTCCCGCCCGAAATAGTCAAAGCCGCTCCAAAGAATCGGTGCCGCATTCATGCCCGGGCAGAGCGGACGCGACCTCTCACTGGCGCCTGCGTTGAAGAGAAAAGCAGGTTCAAGAGTGATGGTTGCTTCGTCCATCCAACTTACTGCTGGGTCTATGTGAGTTTATGGCTCATGGTCCTTATTACTGACGTGGTAGGACTGCTGTATGTCCCATGCTTTCGGCAAAAGGAGGTACTACTAGATTACAATTTTCTCCATTCTTATAGTGGAGGAGTGCGAGGGCAGTGAAAACATGCAGACTCAGTGATTACATGGCCCACCTCACATTATCACCATATTTTCTGGACACCGTGCGGCACCTAACTCTTTACATAGTACTACTAGTATAGTACGTACTGTAATTTACCAGCTAGTTAAATTTGTACAATGCTATGAAGCTTCCAGCTTCTGTTTCATGTATCTTGTGTCCAAGGTTGCCCGTTGCAACATTTCATCAAATACAAAGGAGACTAACATGCATGCTATTGCATCTCAACGATTGACAGATCATAGCCAATATGTACTCCCTCCGTTCCAAAATAAGTGTCTCAACTTTATGCAAACTTTAGTACAAAGTTGTACTACTACTAAAGTTCACACTTATTTTTGAATAGAGACAGCTAAAGAAAAAACGATCCAAGCAGTCCCTAGCCCTTGAACCATAAACCCTAACCAGGCTTTCATTTACTGGCAACGTTGGAGCTTCCGAAGAAATGAAGTTTGCAACCCTTTGACCATCGGATCATTTTGTGCAGTTTCACCAAAATCGAGATGAGCATCCGTGTGGCAAAGAAATTGAAGAAGGGTGATTAGAATAATATTACTCGGACTAGTTGATGAGACATAAACTCATCACAAATACAGTACGTAGAAGCCTGTAGAGGTATGCGTGGGGCAAAGAAGTAGAGAAATATCCACATGGAGTGATGTCGGCAGCTGGAGCAGTGGTGCAAGCCGGCTATAAAGGGAGTTGTACCTGAGGGATGTCGGGACGTAGCTCAACCTAGAGGAGGGCGGCGGGAGGCGGCAACTGCCCACATCACGGCAGTGAGCAAGGGATGAAGGCAAACTCACCGGCTTTGTGAGAAAGAACAATGGGGAACCCTGATCGGGACGTGCCGACAGTGGGTTTTCGCCGTCGGTGACGGCGACCGCATCTACGCTAAGCATCCACCCCTTCCCCCGGTGGACGTGATCCGCCGGGATGTTAGAGATGTGGCCACAGTCATTTTGTGCGAGAGAGTGTGAAGAGAGCAACCCCAGCAAGCAACCGTGTAGGCTCCTCCTGCCTATGTATATAGTGGAGTGGTTTCCTTTTCTCTCGATATGAACCTGTTTATATTGTGTGCCACTGAATAAAAAAAATTATTTATAAATTACGCGGCACCTACTACTCATTCTCCTATAAACCTTGCGCTTGGCATCTCCAAAATATTAACCTTGCGATTGGCTCTTCGCCTCTTCGGGAAGTCGAGCAATAATAGTACTGCAGTATATATCGTTTTGGCTATATGAGACCGAATGAATTGCTGCACGACCACCACGTGGGCGATGGTCGAGGGGCAAGGGAGAGTGTGTACTATTACGTCCATTTCAATATGGACTACATACGGAGCAAAATGAGTTAATCTACACTCTAAAATACGTCTATATACATCAGTGTTTGGAGTATGTACTAGTAGTTCATATTGAAATCTACTAAAGTACATATATTCCAAACAATATGATAATCTCTCTAATCAAGGTAGGGACGAGGAGTAAATGGAGGGAGTAGTAAAATTTTCTCCTCGTCCTGCGAGCCACCGCGCGCTTGGGCGAGGGAGCGGGCGTAAGCCGTAATACTACTACCTCCGTCCTGGTTTATAGTTCACCTTTGTAGTTCATGGCAAATTTTTACCAAATATTTAGCTAACAAAATGTTAATGCATGTTAACAAAAATTATATCGTTGGATTCGTATTTCAACATAGTTTCAATGATATAATTTTTGGTAACATGCACGAACGTTTTGTTGGTTCAATCTATAGTCAAAATTTGACACAATATACAATGGGGACCAATAAACCAATATACTACAATGAGTAGTAGTAAGCAAGCTTCACCTCGTCCTGCGAGCCACTGTACCCGTGGGCGGGGGAGACGGCGTAGTAAGCAAGCTTCCCCTTGTTCTACGAGTTGACGGGACACATCAAAAGTAATACATACAAAGCATCTCGAGTGTATAGAACCTTGCCTCTAAGGTAGGCCCCACATGGTTTGCCACTTTTTTAACATAACGCGTCAAGTCGCAATTTGTTTGTCCAACCATGGTAGACGATCCTCCATCAAGTGGACAACTAGTACACGTGTCAAATTACCACGTGGGCAGCCTTTTCGTACAGAAATGAGCTCCACTGTGTACCCGCGCGGGTGTGGTTGGGAGAGAGACGGGAGTACGTGCGCCGTGCATGCACCTCTTCTCTTCGTGCATGTCCCCCACCTACGTGGGTGTGTGCGAGAGAGATATAAACCTAGACAGATGGCGTGTGCGTTCGTGAGTGTGTTTTGTTTGGCGGGGGGTGATTTCGTGAATGTATCTGTGGGAATATGTGTCTATGACATCTCAAACAAATTTTTGCATGCAATGTGTGTGAAATAGAGGCCTATCCATATCATATATAGAGGGGGCAATCCACGAGAAGAGAGGGAGGGGTCATAGATGTGGATAGAGTCGAAGAGAGGATCAAGTGGGTGGGTGCGAGATCGATGAAGAGAGCCATCTAAATTGTGTGTGTGCAAGTCAAAGATATAGGGCGACTAACCAACCGGAACCTGAGAGGGCACAGGGCAAGTTTGTGTGTGGCAGGGAGACATGACTAGAGCACTCGATGTATTGGTGTGTGTGTGTGGGGGGGGAGGGAGGAGGCAGAGGCCTAACTAGAGAGGTAGAATGACTCGTATATGTGTCAAGAAGGTGAGACCCAGCTATGTATTGAGGGAGAGCGGCCGACATCCATACATAACTGAAGGAGAGAGAGAGAGAGAGGAGAGAGAGAGGGAGAGAGGAGAGAGAGAGGGAAATAGGTTGTGACAAAGAGAGAGAGAGAGAGAGAGAGAGAGAGAGAGAGGAGAGAGAGAGGGAGAGGGGTAGAGTGCTAGATGGGTGATGGAGTTGCTTCTTGAAGATGGTGGGAGATGCCTACTAGAAAAACTGAGGGTAGAACTGCAATATTATCAATAAGAGGGGCGATGTGTTTATGTGTGTGCCTGTGCATGATAGATCTGTCGAAACGCATGCATGGATGATGAAGGGGAACCATGTGTTTAGTAAGCAAGCCTAACTAGATCAGTAGATCAATTGTTGTTTCTCGGAGGAAGGGAGAGACATAACTAATGAGGTAGATCGATCAACGCGTGGGGAGAAACGAGTTATAAGGACCTAGCTAGCTATATGTATAGCGGGAGATCGGTCGGTGTACATCCATTTGTTAGAGGCAAATAAGGCCCAGTGAGACGGATAGACAGAGAGAATGGAGCTAGGAGGTGTGGTGCGAGAGGCCGAGCTACTAGCTAGATAGGGGGAGGAGTGTGCGGTTGTGAGATTTATGAAAAGAGGGGTGAGAGTTCGCACGTGTGTGGGACCGTATGAGAGAAACGAGGCTTGGACACATAAAGGAGGAGATGGAAGGTGCGTGTTTATGTTGTAGGCAGACATCGCTGGAGAGGTTTATCGATCAGTGTGTGTCAGAAATGAGTTGTGGAGACTGTGGGAGAACGACCTAAAAAAATGAATGTGCGCGATGGATAGAATGCTGAGGGAGGGGGAGGGCGAGGAGGGCGTGTGCCGGTGTGCGTGCACGAGAGAAAGTTAGTGCTAACTACAAAGGTTAGAGGATTCTGTGGGTGTAAGAGACTAACAAAGATGATAATTTGATATGAAAGTGGATTCATATATTTGAATAGGAGATCATAGTGTTATAAACATATGCATGCATGAACATTGTCGGAGTAATGGGCCACGGGTAGGCAAACCCGAGCCCCTGGACCTTTCAAAATATCGGGGCGGACTGCGCCCCTCAAGACCCCAAGATGAAGAGCCGCCTTCCGAGAGTCGGCGGCAGAGACGCCGACTGCCCCTCCTAGCCGAGTCCCAAAGACGGCCTCAAGATGAGCCGACTCCCAGCCAGCGACTTCCGGGGAAGCCGGCTATGGGGAGTCGGCCCGCGACTCCAACCACCTCCTGCCTGTGCGACTACGAGCGGGATGGGATAAAGCCGCCTCGCGGCCCATCCCTGCCCCGCTCATAAAGGGCAGGCATGGCCACAGAGCGCCGTACTGACGGACATCTCCATCCGGCGCGGCACTGTTACCACGCTGGCCCTGACGTCAGCCCCATGGGCAGATCCTTGTACCCACGATGGCATGTCTGTACGACCCGAAGACGGCGAGACCCGCCTGTCGGCGGGAGTACGGAAGACGGCGAGAGCATCCCAAGACGGACCCGCTGGGAGTCGGCCTCCGAGAGTCGGCCAGCCCCTCCCACGGGCTCCCTGTGCCATTAACCAGACAAGACAGGAAGTCGCAACAGTGATCGCCCGCCAGGCGGCGGCACTGTTGCCAAGACCCCGCGACCAAGCTCGCGTCATTAGAAGCCCGGCTACAGTAACCCGCAGCCGGCAAGACCCGCTCGCGGCGGACACGGGCTGTCGGCCCCATGCTGGACCATCGGCGGGGCCCACTAGACGGCGGGCCCTAGAAGTCCACGGAGAAGACGGCGACTTAAGAGACTGACGGCTGGGACCTGCGCCCAGCCGGATTACCATTGTACCCCCGGGGGGTAGGCCTATATAAACCCCGGGCACCCATGCAAAGGGTTGGAACCTAGTAGTTTGACACACATATAGAGGGAAGAGAGGAGCTAGCCGTACCCTTCTCCGTCCTCATCCCGAACAGCTCAAGGAGCAACCTTGTACTCACTTTGCCATAGTGATCATGCGGAGACCCCGCAGAGCAGCAGTAGGGGTGTTATCTCCCCGGAGAGCCCTGAAGCTGGGTAAGATTCGCCGGCGTGCATGCCTTCGCCTCATCCCATTTCCAGGCACCGGCGACGTTCTAGTCGCCCCCTCCATGATAAGCCATCCTTTGGCATATGTCACACCCAACCCCCGACATTTGGCGCCCACCGTGGGGCTAGGTGCACCGTCGTCCGGAGACCTGCTCTGGACGGGAACCCTCTTCCTCCCTGGCGAGTGCAGCCAGCCTGGCACGCCAGATGGAGTTTGCGCCGACACGCTGCATGGCGCTGAGGTCGCCTGTGCGGCGAGCTGCCTCGCCGAACTTGTCGGCGAGGTTCGCCTCTCCGACGAGCCTGCATCCGACGCAGGCACGGACGGCCCCGAGAGCTTCCTCATGGGCCTCCTCGAGCAGCTCCACGTTGCCGGCGAGCCTGCCGCCGACCTGGAGTCCGTAGGCTCCACCGACCCGCTGCTGGGTCGACTCGACATCGCTGCGTCGCTCGACGCGTTCCCCACCAACGTGGTGGTCTACGATGAGCCGCTCCCTCGCGCGGAGAGCGGCGGAAGCACCGTCACGGAGGTGCTCGTCATCGGTCACGGTGAGCCTTCCGGTGAGGGAGCTCATGACCCTCTCGACGCGGTTCTGCAAGACTTGACCGCGCCCATTCCGGAAGACGCTGACGCCGGGGTGCTGGAGGCACGCCGCCTTCAGCTCCTCGTAGGCGCGAAGCAGCTGGCAAGCATGAGACGCTTGTCAGAAGCCTACCAGCGCGAGATGGATCGCGCCTTGGGTGGCTCGCCGGCTCCGACTGGGCCTAGCCGCCTAGGCGCGGTCCAGCAGCGCGGCGTAGCCATCACCAATCTGTTTGGGGCCAATCGCCCCGTGTATGCCACGCCCGCGGAGAACATCCGCGCCGCCCAGGCGGCGGCGGACGAGCTGGATAACTCCGAGGGCGAGGAGCGCCTCCTGATGACGGAGCGAGTCTAGCAGCTCCTCGACGCGGCTGCCGCGCAAGACGAAGCCGGCTGCCGCAGTGAGGCGCCGCGACGACAACACGGAGACCTGCCTCCCCGCCGAGATCAAGGCGCGACGTCTCGGACACCGAATGGCGGTGTCCGTGGAAGAAGAAACAAGGATTCGGCTGTCAGCCATAGTCGGACCCACATCTCCATCGAGCGCGACGAAGACGGCCGCCCGAGAGCGGTGGAGCGGCGGGACGACTATCTGCCCCCGCCTCCCTGCAGAGAAAGGCGGGTCTCCCCGCCACCCGTCGAGCATCTGACTCTCGGCGACCGCCTTGGCCACCGAAAAGGAGTCGGAGAGAACGACGCCCGCCACCGGATCGAGCGACTCCACCGATCCCTGGCGCTGGAAGAAGAAGACGAGTTGGGCCCGCCGTGTTTTGGACCTCGCATCCGGGACGAGCCCTTCCCCAGAGGGTTCACACTCCCCCGAGATACACCCAAGTACACCGGCTCCGTGAAGCCGGAGGACTGGCTAGTGGACTACTCCAAGGCCGTCAGCATAGCAAACGGCAACAAGCGCGTAACCGTAAAGTATGTTCCCCTCATGCTCCAAGGCACGGCCCGGACGTGGTTGAACATCTTGAAGCCCCGCAGCATCAACAGCTGGGTCGACTTCTCCGAGGCTTTCGTCCGCAACTTCACGAGCACATACAAGCGACCTCCCAAGCCTCGCCAGCTTTCTTTGTGCGTGCAAGGCCCCAACGGGTCCACTCGCGACTACCTCACGCGCTGGGCCAAGCTTCAGAACTCCTGCGAGGGAGTGCATGAGGTGCAGGCTATCGAGTACACCACCGCCGTGTGCAGAGAAGGCACCCTCCTCAAGCACAAGCTCCTTTGCGACGAGCTGGAGACCCTCGACGAGCTGCTGATCATAGGAGACAAGTACACCACAACCGACTCCTCCATGAAGTCGGAGATCGAAGTCAGTGCAACTGGCAAGGTGGCTCCTCAGGCTCCCAGGACTCTGGCTGGCGATACCAGTCGGTGACAGCAGCAGCATGATCACAAGCGCAAGGCCCCGCAGCCGGCTTCCAATAGCCGGCAGTGGCGGCGATCAAGACCAACAGCCAGAGGGGCAGCCTCCTGCCAAGCGGCAGAAAGGCGGCAAGTCCAATTGGTTGCCGGCCTTCTCTTACGAGCAGACTCTAGATGGACCCTGCAAGTTCCCTAGCGGCGCAAAGCCGTCGAACCACACCACCCGGAAGTGCCACTGGCTCACCAGGATCGCCAAGGGAGACGGCCTCATCCCTCCCCCGCCTGCTGGGCCGCCGCCTCCACCACCGCCTCAAAGAGCCGGCTGTCGGCCGGGCATGCAAAGACAAGACGAGTACCCGGAAGAGCATGGAGCTTATGTAGTGTTCACCGAGTGTGGACGATTTATCGCCAGAAGAAAGCGGTCAGAATAAAGAAGAAGTGAATGCAAGAGTATCAGATACTCCAGAATTCATGCACCGGTCCGAGAAACCTATCGCTTGAGCCGAGCTGATCACCCGGAGGTGATGCCAAATCCAGCTCCTACGCCCTGGTCTTGGGAGCCACCCTTGCCGCGGATAGGCGGGCCGCTCGCTTCTCACGAGTGCTGATAGACGGAGGCAGCAGCATCAACATCCTGTACAAGGATACAATGGAGAAGCTAGGAATCAAGCAAAGACAGCTTCAGAACAGCCGGACCGTGTTCCACGGAATTGTACCTGGCCTTTCCTGCTCACCGATCGGCAAGATCCTAATAGACGTCCTCTTTGGGGACAAAGATCACCTTCGCCGAGAGCCAGTCTGGTTCGAAGTGGTGGACCTCAAAAGCCCATACCATGCTCTGCTCGGCCGACCTGCTTTGGCGAAGTTCATGGCGGTCCCCCACTACGCCTACCTCAAGATGAAGATGCCGAGTACCAAGGGAATTCTGACCGTAGCCGACGACTACAGAAAGTCGTCCGCTTGCGCGGCCGAAAGCAGTCGGCTGGCCGAGTCCCTGGTGATCGTAGCTGAGAAGTGGCTTCTTGATCGGATTGTAGCAATGGTCGGCAAGCAGCCAGAAATGTCGCCCAACCCCAAGGAGTCGGAAGATGAGGGCTCGTTCAAGCCGGCCAAAGAGACCAAGAAGATACCCTTGGACCCGGAGCACCCGGAGAGGTACGCTGTCGTAGGTGCAAACCTTGATAGTAAATAGGAAGGCGAGCTCGTCGATTTCCTCAATGAGAATCGGGACATTTTCGCATGGTCCCCTAAAGACATGCCAGGTGTACCGACGGAATTCGCCGAGCACAAGTTACATGTCCGATCTGATGTGAAGCCCGTCAGGCAGCCCTTGTACCGCCTGTCAGAAGAGAAAATAAGAGTTGTTGGAGAAGAGATAGCCCGGCTCCTTGCATCCGGTTTCATCATGGAAGTGTTCTTTCCAGAGTGGTTAGCGAACCCGGTCTTGGTACTAAAGAAGAACAAACAGTGGCGGATGTGTATTGACTACACAAGCCTGAACAAAGCCTGCCCCAAGGACCCGTTAAACTGCCGAGAATTGATCAGTGATAGACTCCCCACCGGATGCGAGCTGTTGAGCTTCTTAGATGCATATTCAGGATATCATCAGATCAAGCTGAACCCAGCCGACAGACTGAAGACCGCCTTCATCACGCCGTTTGGAGCCTTCTGCCAACTGACCATGATGTTCGGCTTAAGGAATGCCGGTGCCACCTTTCAGCATTGCATGCAGAAGTACCTCCTCAAGCAGCTCGGCAGAAACGCCCACATTTACGTGGACGACGTGGTGGTGAAGACGGAGAAGCAAGGAATGCTGTTGGAAGACCTCAAGGAGACCTTTGAAAATCTGCGCCGATTCCATATCAAGCTCAAAGAAGTGCGTCTTCGGAGTACCAGCCGGCCAGCTCCTTGGTTTCCTGGTCTCTGAACACGGCATCGAGTGAAACCCTGTGAAGATCAAGGCGATCGAAAGGATGGAAGTACCCCGCCGACTGCTAGATGTGCAAAAATTCACCGGCTGTTTGGCGTCCATCAGCCGATTCATCAGCCGGCTGGGCGAGAAAGCTCTTCCTCTGTACCAGCTCATGAAGAAGACCACCTTCTTCGAATGGAACTCCAAGGAGGACAAAGCTTTTCTCCAGTTGAAGAAAATGATGACTACTCCCCCCGTGCTGGCGGCCCCGACTCCCAAGGAGCCCATGCTCCTGTATATTGCCGCCACCAACAGGGTAGTCAGCACAGTCATTGTAGTTGAACGCAAGGAGGAAGGCAAGGCGCTACCTGTCCAGAGACCGGTATATTACCTGAGCAAAGTACTGTCGACCTCCAAGCAGAACTACCCCCACTACCAGAAGATGTGTTACGGCGTGCACTTTGCCGCCAAGAAGTTGAAGCCTTACTTTCAAGAGCATCCAATCACCGTGGATTGCACGGCCCCACTAGCAGAGATCATCGGAAGCCGAGATGCTTCTGGACGAGTAGCCAAATGGGCCATAGAGTTGGCCCCCTACACCATCTATTACCAGCCCCGCACCGCCATCAAGTCGCAAGCACCGGCCGATTTCCTCGCCGACCGGGCCGAGACCCAAGACGCGCCACCAGCCCGACTCCACCCATTGGCGGATGCACTTCGATGGCTCCAAGATGCGCACCGGCTTGGGAGCCGGCGTGGTCCTCACTTCCCCCAAAGGCGACAAGCTCAAGTACGCGCTGCAGATCCACTTCGCCGCCTCCAACAATGTCACCAAATACGAGGCGCTCATTCACGGGCTCCAGCTTGCCAAAGAGCTTGGCATTCGCCGGATCCTGTGTTATGGTGACTCCGACTTGGTGGTTCAACAGTCATCCGGCGACTTGGACGCCAAAGATGCAAACATGGCGAGCTACTATTTCCTGGTACAACAGCTGAGTGGATATTTTGAGGGGTGCGAGTTCCTCCACGTGCCAAGAAACGACAACGACCAAGCAGATACCCTGGCAAGAATCGGCTGCACCCGCCAGGCAATACCATCCGGCGTCGCCCTTCAGCGCCTCCTCAAGCCATCTGTCAAGCCATCACCAGAGTCAGACTCCATTTTTGTGCCGATTCCCCCTGAAGAAGTCGGATCCGACTCCAAAGACTCAGCAGACGGCACAAGAATCCTTGCAGACGCCCCCAAGAACGCTGCAGTCGAAGCTGGCCCGGGGACTTCAGAACCCGGCCCGGGGACTGCGGCGACCAGCGCAAAGACTCCAGTACTCGGCCCGGGGACTGCGCCTGTCGGCCCGGGGACTTCTTCAACCCAGCAAGTTGTTGCGGACTCCAACGCGCCGCCTCCCAGCCCAGCCGCCCTCGTCCAACTAGCAGTACTGGCAGTCGAAGAAATAGCAGCACCCTCATGGGCCCAGCCCATCCTGAAGTTCTTAGTAAGCGGAGAGCTACCAACTGATGAGACCTTGGCTCGTCAAGTGCAACACCGAGCGGCATCCTACACAATAGTCAACAGAGAGCTGGTCAGGCGCAGCGTCACTGGTGTCTACCAGCGCTGCGTCGAGCCAGAGCAAGGCCAAGCGATTCTCGAAGACATCCATCGTATGAAAAGCGGCCATCATGCAGCCTCAAGAGCGCTCGTTGCCAAAGCCTTCCGACACGGTTTCTTCTGGCCGACCGCCCTAGAAGAGGCCAAGGAATTAGTTCAGAAATGCAAGGGGTGTCAGGTGTTCCGCTCCAAGCCGTTTCAACCGGCTTCTGCACTCAAGACTATCCCCATCGCCTGGCCCTTTGCTGTTTAGGGCCTGGACATGGTGGGACCATTCAAGACGGCACGAGGTGGCCTAACTCACTTGTCGCGGTGGACAAGTTCACCAAGTGGATAGAAGCAAAACCCATCAAGAAGTTGAACGATCCTACTGCAGTGACTTTCATCGCCGACATCACGACTCGGTACGGCGTACCACACAGCATCATCACCGACAATGGCACAAATTTTGCCAAAGGCGCCTGCCCGCTTCTGCGACGCGACGAAGGCATCCGATCGGACTTAGCGTCCGTTGCCCATCCGCATGATCAAACAGCCAGGTGGAAGCGAGCGAATGGCCTCATCCTTTCGGCATCAAGCCTCATTTGGTCGAAACCCTTTGGAGCGTTCGGCCGGCTGGCGGCTTGAGGAGTTTCCGTCCTCTGGAGTCTGCGCCGACGACTCCAAACAAGTCAATCGGCTTCACACCCTTCTTCCTCGTCTACGGTCTTTGAAGCCGTCATCCCAACGGATATAGAGTTCGACTCCGCGAGTCACCATGTACACCGAAGAAGAAGCGTAAGAAGCCGCGTCAAGACAGCGTCGACCCATCGGAAGAGGGCGGCTGTTGGCACTCGGCCGTCCAGCATCTACCAGCAGAGCTCGCACCGCTACTACAACAAGAAGGTCAAGCCAAGATCATTCTCGAGGGCGACCTTGTGCTCCGCTGATTCAAATGAACAGCCGCCAAAGACAAGTCGCCGGGCGCTTTGGGAAGGCCCATTCATCATCAGCAAAGTGCTGGGCAACGACTCCTACTACCTGATCGACGCTCAGAAGCCCCGAGCACGCAAGAGGGACGACTCCGGAAAAGAGACGGAAATGCGAATCTCCTCCGAAGATTTTACAGTTGATGCAGTATGTACCACGCTACCCTTTGTGTCTAAAGTACCAAGACTTCGGGCCCCCCGAGACGAGCTCGGGGACTGCCCTCTTTTGTTATCTGTATGATAACAATTTTGCCTTCGAGTATGTTACTCTTTGTTATGACTATTTGGCACCGGGCTCGACTAGTCGGCCCGGGGACTCGCCGCCTTAGGCTATGAAATGCTTCCTGCAGTCAGACAAGTAACGTGCGGTGCCTAAGCCGTCTCCTGTCAGAAGCCGCAGCTCGCAGAGCGACTGTTTGGTGGGCAGGAGTAAGGAAGAACGGGCGCCCACACGAAAAAATGGCTAAGGACCCAAAGCATAAACATAGTCTAAGTCAGCTTCCAGCCCCATTTTGCAAAACCGACTCTTAAGTAGTCGGCTTGCCGCTTTCTACCCATTTTGCTTAAAGACTCTAAAAAATGGCCAAGTACTTGCCTTCTCAAAGGTAGCCAAGCACTTGACCTAGAAGGCAGTCCGCAGAGCGGTTGCCCGATGGGCAAGGCGGCAACCAAGGGAAGGCGGCAAAGGAAAAAGCCATAAGAGCAATAAGCAAGGAAAGATAATATTAGAATAATATTTACATAGCTTAGGCCCTTGGCCGGATCTTCAGACAGAGGTTCAGAATACACCCCATGGGTGGAATTGTGTGAATTAACAAGTTCTTTCAAAGACTAGCAAACAGATAAAATAAAGGCGAGACAACGGCCTAGGAAGCGGCAGATGGGGTCGGAAGGCCGGAGGCGACGGCGGCGTCAGGCGCCGGGGCGGCCGGCTGGGCGGTCTCGGCCTTATCGTCTCCGGCGGCAGCCGGCCTAGACGGGCGCGGCTCGTTGCTGGAGGCGCGGTCGAGCTGAGGCTGGTCGCCCGCTCCGTCTTCTGGCGCATCCATGCCGTCTCCGTCCTCCGCCTCGTCTTCCTCCTCGGCGCTGAGTCGATCACCTCCGCCGAGTCCTCGTCGTAGTCCGGGTTCATCGAACCACTCCGGCGGGCGCCCCCACCGTCTTTCAGCCCGCCAGGACGAAGACGCTGGTGTCCGTGTAGTCGGCAATCGCCGTCAGACGCCGACGAGGGCGTCCTCCGCGGCCAGCAACTCCGCTGGGCCTTCGATCAAACGCTGCTACCGGGTCCAGATCCAGCCCTGGATACCACGCCTTGACGAATTCCAGGGCCCGGCGAGCTCCAGCCCTCAAGGCGGCCAGCCGCGACCTCCAGCCAGTCGGCGGTCCGGCTGGGAGTGCGCAGAATCGGCATGTCCGGCCATAGAGCTGCGATCGCCTGGGCGCCGACACGCTCAAGCCGGCACAGCATCCGATGGGCTGGCCGCAGACGAGCCTCAATGCTCAGGAGCTGCTGTCAAGGGTCCGGGGGGCGTTGGCAGCGATCTCAGCACCACCCTCCCTTCGCGCCTTGCGATCAGCCTCGATGGCTTGATTGGCCGCCTGCGTGTGGCCAGGGAAGAAGTCTGCCAAGAAGAAGAAGAAGCAAGTCGAAAAAAGCGAAGTCGGCTGACCCATAGTCGGCGACCCGGAAGAAGAAGTAAAAGCAAACTCACCATCGACGATGTCCTCGATTTCATGGAAGCCGGAGGTCAACAGCGCTTCCTTGTCGGTCCAGGAGGAGCGCTCGCTCTCAAACTCGGCCAGGAGAGTGGCTTCTTTCTTCTCCGCCTCGTCCTGCGCCGTCTTAAGCAGCTCCCTCTGCTCCGCCAGCTGCGTAGCCGGCAGGTCGCGCTCTGCGGCGAGCTTGCTGCACTCCTCCTCCTTGGCGCGCAAGCGGTGTTGGCCGTACCCAGCTGCCGCCGAAGAGTGGCGCTGGCCTCTAAAGAATAAAAAGAAGAAGGACGCGAAGTCGTCAGCTAAGAAGGTCGCCAGGAAGATCCGGCCCGACTGCGCAGCAGTCGGTCCGAATCTCGGGGACTACAGCCCGCGGGTGCGCCAGCGCGCCCCCGCGAAGAAGAAAACTCACCTCGGCTCCTCAACGCTGCGGTTGAAGGCAGTGGCGCGGAGGTTGTGATACTCCTTCGACAAGAATTTCAGACAAAGGTAAAAATTTGGAAGTCAACAAATAGAGTTCCGAGTCACTTTGTTCAGCCGGCCCGAAACTTCGGGACTACACCAGTGGAGGCGCCGCCTTACACAGAGAAGAGCAAGAAAAAATTCAAAGAAGGAAACATACCCGCACGGCGGCTCGCGGCGCCAGTTGCGCCTTGGAGCAGTTCTGGATGGCGTCGCCCTCAGCTTGCAGCTTCGCATGGACGTCCTAGAGCGCCGTGTTCAGCGGGCCTGTGCCGCCTCCTCGCACCCACCCAATGGGCGTGGCGCTTGTCGCCTCAGCGTCTAGAATGGCCGAGCTGGCGGCGCCGGTCTCCAAGGGGCGCGGCGCCGAAGTCGCCTTCTCAAGACGGCGTCGCTACCGGCGAGGCGACTTGAAGAAGCTGCGCCACGGCCTCGTCGTCGGTCGGGCGGCAAAGCGGTCCGCCGGCTGTTTGCCTCGCGCTCTCGGACCGCGGTGGAGGCGGCGGGGTGGCGGCCGTGCCGAAGGAGGCCTCGCCGCCTTCCCTCTCCGCGACGGGGACCTCACCGCCGACTCCCTCCGTCTGCCCCGTGAACACCGGCGGCGACGGCGCAGAGCTCAGCGGGGTGACGAGCAGCGCCAACTGGAGGCGCGCGGCCTCCTCGGCTCGCCTCTTGGCTGGGACGGCGGCTTCGACCTCCTCCAGTTTCTTCTGGACGGAAGCCGCCGCCTTCTGAGCCTCCGCCTTCTCCAGACGGGCGGCCTCCTCCTCGTCGCGCTTCTCCTGCGCATTCCGCTCCGTCGCCTCCCGGAGGGCGGCCGCAGGATCAATCCACCGAGTATTGGCGGACATCTCCGGCGACCCCATGACGGAGGCGGCGGCGACCCTCTCCAAGGTGAGGGGAGCCCTGATGAGAAAAATACATGTAAAGACTTGGACAAGACGGACCAGAAGAAAACAAGAAAAAACAAGAAGTACTTACGCGGATACCAGCGGCGGCTTCTTCACTTCCTTCTTGAGCGATTAGCCTTCATGACCGCCTCTTGTGGCTTGGGTCATGTGGCCGTCCCCTGAATTTCTTCGCCCGGCCGCTGGCAGGCTCGGCCCGACGCTTCTTCGTGCCGCCTCGACCACCCAAAGGCGGCGGAGGAACTCGCGCTGGATGGTCGGCTTCTGTTGGCGGGGGGCGACTTCCCTTCGCCCGTCGTCGTCAGGCCAGTCGGCGAAGGTTGCCGAAGGCCTGAAGTCGTCGGCCCCTCCTCCTCCCTCGGCGTCGGTCTCCATCGCCGCCACCCCCAAGTCGGGGTTGTCGGCGTCGCTATCCGCCTGGTCGGGGACGAATTCACGAGCCGGCCCCGTGGTGCCGGCCGAGGGCTGCATGAGGGAATTCTGAATCGGAAAATACCAAAGAAAATTAGAGCCGGATTCGGCTGAAGAAGGAAACAGAAAGGCAAGAGATGACTTACCACAGGCGGGGGGTTGGTGCGCAAGTACGACTCCTTGCCGAACTGCCATTCCTCCGTGAGGCCGCAGTTCGCCAGGAAATTCACCGTGTCCACCACCTCCGCGTGGGGCATATCTTTGGAGCACAGCCGGTAGGGTCCGGCCGCTCATCGGACAGATCGGATGAGGTCGGCCTTGGAGAGGAAGAACTTCGGCGCCACGAAAGGCGGCCAGCAAGTCGGCCCAGCCAGGCCCCTCCGACGCATCGGCACTTCGGAGCCAGCAAGAACGGCGGCGGCGCTTGCGGGAGTCAGCGTCCTGGCCCGATCGGACCAGCTGGGGAGTTGCCCCGCCAACTCGCCGGCCATGTAAGGTGGCAGGTTGACCCAGTCGCCTTCAGAGCATCCCAAGACGGACCCGCTGGGAGTCGGCCTCCGAGAGTCGGTCGGCCCCTCCCACGGGCTCCCTGCGCCATTAACCAGACAAGACAGGGAGTGGCAATAGTGATCACCCGCCAGGCGGCGGCACTGTTGCCATGACCCCGCGACCAAGCTCGCGTCATTAGAAGCGCAGCTACAGTAACCCGCAGCCGGCAAGACCCGCTCGCGGCGGATACGGGCTGTCGGCCCCATGCTGGACCGTTGGCGGGGCCACTAGACGCCGGGCCCCAGAAGTCGGCGGAGAAGACGGCGACTTAAGAGACTGACGGCTGGGACCTGCGCCCAGCCGGATTACCATTGTACCCCCGGGTGGTAGGCCTATATAAACCCCCCGGGGCACCCATGCAAAGGGTTGGAACCTAGTAGTTTGACACACATATAGAGGGAAGAGAGGAGCTAGACGTGCCCTTCTCCTTCCTCACCCCGAACAGCTCAAGGAGCAACCTTGTACTCACTTTGCCATAGTGATCATGCGGAGACCCCTTGAGCAGCGATGAGGGGTGTTATCTCCTCGGAGAGCCCTGAAGCTGGGTAAGATTCGCCGGCGTGCATGCCTTCGCCTCATCCCGTTTCCAGGCACCGGCGACGTTCTACTCGCCCCCTCCATGATAAGCCATCCTTTGGCATATGTCGCACCCAACCCCTGACAAATATAGCGGTGATATGCGTGTTGTGGTTTTGCACATGTTATACCATAATGTGATAATGCATGGCGTTTGCAACTCATAGCTAAATGTCGAACAATCTAAACCATACCATACATCAAACAATCTCACATTTTATTTGAATTTTGTGATAATGTGTGGCGTTTGCAGCTCACAACTAAATATCGAACAATCTAAACAATACTATATATCGAACAATCTCACATTTTATTTGAATTTGTGGTAATGTGTGGTGTTTGCAACTCACATCTAAATACTTGTAGGCGTAGGGCGGGGCACCATACATTATGTGATAAACACATTATACATATGAGACATGGTTTAGATTATGAAGATCTAGCTAGAGCTTGAAATGTACTGTGATTTGAAAACAACATAAAGTGGATTCAAAAAATCGAGTTCGAGTTCATATAGTACACATAGTTCATATCTAACTCGAGAGTAATCATGTGGTGTGCTGTGAAGATAATACACAAACAATGGTTTAACTTGACAATAATGATGATTGTATATCTTATTAAAATAGAGAAATGAATTCGAATGGTTTGACTTCACAACAATCATTATTGTAGATCTTATTCAAATAGAGAAACGAATTCAAATTTATTTCATATTCAAGCGGTAGTATATACGTTTGGAATGCACTAAAACGTTCATTTGAGTAGCAGGTTGCATGCATTATACACGTAGAGAAATATTTTAATTGAACATAACATGAATTCAAAGTTTTGAATGACAATTGTAGTGCGGATTGATTTGGTACAGTACACGGAACTAACTCTCTTGTGTGCTGCGAATTGATTTCTTTTTGTTTTTCGTCGCCGGAAGTACGAATTGATTTGGTACAGTACACGTTAGGCTTGTCTGGAAATTTCAACCTGTGCCTTGTTACCTAGAAATATTTAAGATATATCTTTGTCTCGTTGTGCTCTGACAACTCCCTCCATCTCAACCCGCGCCTTGCTATTCCAAAAACTCCCACCTCCTGTGAAATTCCGATATGCGAAATGCCCGTGATACCCCTGAACCGAAAGAACCGCCTAGGTGAAATCGGTGGGGGTACTTTCGTAACTTACCCCACATTTCGGACAAGCACGTCCCTAACCTATGGTTCCCCACTCCCATCCTATCCGCCCACCCATTCGTACACCGAGGCCGCGAAAACCCGCAAAGCCCCACACCCTCCTTCGTCTGCCACCCAGTCGGAGCCTCTTCCCCGACGACATCGTCCACAGCAACAGCTCGACGTCCCTCATCCACCGTACCGGATGAGGATCCGTTGTCGATCTCGTCGTCCCGCCGGTTCATCCACCCCATCCTCCACCTCCAAGGAGCTGCCCCGACGTTCCCCTCGTCTTTCGCGCCACCTCCATTCCCACACCGTCATGTTCACCTGCACCACCGGAAGAGCATCATCATCACTGTTTCCTCGGATGAAGCCGAGGCCTAATCAGCGCCACCAAAGAGGTTGTGCACTAATCGCCGCATTTTCTTCTTGATTCGATCTCACGGTGCTGCAAGCGTTCAGTCCCGAGCCGACACGGCGCGACTCCATCCACAATGGCGTCGCCGGCCACTTCCTCCACGGCGTCGCTCCCTCGGCGGCGACGTCCACATCAGTAGGAGCTGCTGCTGATTTAGCTCTTGCTCGTGCTGTTGCTCTGCTCTTGCTCTCGGTCACCTGCTTGGTCTGCTCTTGCTATTGCTCTTGCTCTTGCTCGCGCTGCTCCTCTCGCTTGCGATGCTGCTCCAATTTAGCAACACTTCAGTCGATTGAATCGACTTTTGGGTCAGTCAATTTTCACGGGGTGGGGGTGGGGGGGGCTCGCGGAGTTAAGGAAGAACCAAATTGCTGAGGGAGGGGCTTCTTGGGAGAGGTACCCCACTATTCACTACTAGGAAAAGGCATGCTAGTGGCGCACCAGTTTTGCCATCTAATGGCGCACTACTGGTGCTCCACTAGCATCACGCCATTAGAATTAAATTCTAATGGCGCACCACTGGTGCGCCATTAGTATCACAGTGTTCTAATGGCGCACATCAATCTTGCCATTAGTATTGCCCATAGTGCGCCATTAGAATTCCTCCCAGGCTAATGGCGCACCACATAGAAGTGCGCCATTAGTAACAATTTTTTAGAATTTTTTTTTAATTTTTCTTTTTAATTTTTTTCAAAAAAAAATTCGTTTTTTCTTAATCTTAGGTCACTATGGCTTAATCTCGGGTCAATATGCTTAATCTCAGGTCAAATCGCACTCCGTGGTCAAACTTCCCGAAAGGTCACCCATCCTCACACTACTCCAACCCAAGCATGCTTAACTTCAGAGTTCTATCCAACCCAGCAACAGCTCACTTCACAGGCACTTATTGATATATCTAGCATATCAATCCTATTATACCTTGTTGATGTCTAGGACTTTGTTCATGTTCATGACTATGATGAAATTTTGAAAAATATTTCAAACTTCCGGTCATATTACGTATCATTTTTGAAAAAAAATCAAAACAATTTTTTTTTCATTACTAGTGGCGCACCACATCCACGGTGCGCCACTAGTAAGTTTGAATTTTTGAATTTTTTGCCTCTAGATCTTGAAAGCCCGTAACTTTTTCTGTTAGGTTTTGGGGATTTTGAAAATGTTTATGAGGTTCCCCGATTAAATTCGGATGTAACTTTTCGAGTAGTTGATTTTTCATATAAAAAACTTTTTAATCCGAGTTCGTATGCAAAAGTTGTGCCCATTTTACAAATTTCCAGAGAGATTTTGCAAATAAAGTCGAAATTCATATTTGTAAATTTTCCCAACAACTAGACCACATATCACATGGGAAACTTATTTTCCTTTATTTTTTGACATTTCCATCATTTTCTTTTATTTTTTAAAACTGAAAAGGCGGTCCACGAAGTGCATTCGGTGTTGGGCCAAGTTAGTAATGGCGCACCATGGGGTGGTGCGCCATTACTAGTTAAACTAGTAATGGCGCACCACACCCACGATGCGCCATTACTAGTTTTGAAAAAAATAAAAGAAATTGAATTTCTTTTTTGAATTTTTTTAAAAAAAACTGAGTAATGGCGCATCAATGGATAGTGCCCCATTACTAGTTAAAACTAGTAATGGCGCACTGTCCGGCGCATCAGTGGACAGTGCCCCATTACTAGTTAAAACTAGTAATGGCGCCTTTGTCCCAATCTTGCTCATTACTAACAAATTTTTTTATTTTTTTTACTTTTTTTTTCAAAACTACTAATGGCGCACGGTGGGTGTGGTGCGCCATTACTATGTCAACTAGTAATGGCGCACTATCCCACGGTGCGCCATTAGTAACAACTTTTTATTTTTATTTTTTTAAAAACTTCTAATGGCGCACCACACACCAGGTGCGCCATTAGTAATATATTACTAATGGCGCACCTGTATGTGGTGCGCCATTGCTATATACTAATGGCACACCGTGGGATAGTGCGCCATTACTAGTGCGTCATTTTCCCAGTAGTGATTTATCTTAGGGTTCAGGGTGCACCATTTTCCCACGGCGGGATAGTGCGCCAAAACAGGTGCGCCATTTTCCCACGGTGCGCCGTTTTCCTGGTAGTGATTTATCTTAGGGTTCAGGGTGGGGTGGTGGTCGCCGGCGGTGGTGGGGCAATGGCGTGGGGATCGCCGGAGAAAAAGCTCGGCACGCAGGGGGCTAGAGGGATGACCGGGCGGCGGCGGACGGCGGTGGGGAGTGGTTTGGGTGGCGAGGCGGCACACCACCGTCATGGCAGCTGGGGCGAAGTTGTTTGGCCGGTGGTGGCTGGCGGCTCAGGGGGGTGGATGTTGAAGATGAACTGCATGCCCTTGATTTCGTATCCAACGGCTGGAAAAGCGACTGACCAGAGATGAAAAATTTAGTCGACTGACGTGTAGCCTCACCTGATGCTGCTACATGACCAGCTGCCCCGGCTCCCGCACGCGCTGCTGTTACTGCTTTTCATCTACTAGTGCGTTCAGTTTTGACAGCAAAATTTAGTTTCCACAGCTAAGTTCAGTTTCGACAGTTAAGTTCAGAGATGAGCGGCTGAGGTATTTTATATCTAGCACTTTATGGTTATGTATTTTACGTCATCTATTGGAGATGCTATTAGAATTCCACCTAGGATAACGTTTTCTCTCCTGTCCTGCTCCAGCCTCGGCGTCATACAACTCACTGGAGCTGCTCCAATGATGAAACCCTCCATCACAGCGGAGCAGTACCCTGGGCTCCATCTCAAGATGCCTAAGATCTTCTTCCCCTCCTCCGACAGCCAAGTCAGCCGGATCATCCTCACCAACAAACCCAATCACGCTGAGATCGACATGGCTTCGCCAAAGAGGTTGTACACTTGTTGCATCTCTTTTTTACTCCACATGTAATATATATTGTCCACTGAGCACACGCAGTAACGTGAAATACGATTAGTTTCTTCTACTATATGACAAGCAGTGAGGTACCGGGCAACTTAGCTATCCGTGATGGACTCCCTTGAACGCCATCATTATTTATCTCTGCGCGTTTGAGTTGTGCATTTGTCGATGGGCCTGGGATTTAAGCTAGTAGGGCATTGGCCTATATCCAAAGTAGTAGAAGCAAGGCCGGTCCTGAGATTTTGGGGGCCCGGGGCGAAACTACAATCCGAGGCCCTTCAGGGCCCTTAATATAAATGCCTAATTAATAACCATCATATATACATATAATTTGTATCAAAGTGAATAATTAAGTGCGTCCAAAATGATTGTGCATATCAAATAATGTATTACATATTACCTTCAAAATTTTCTTCTAACATACTGAGATGCAAAATCACTAACGATAGTATCAATATCAATTTCATCAACCAAATTTTTCTCGATGCATAAAGTTGCCAAGCCATTTAAACTCTCTTGCGACATTGTAGATCTCAAGCAGCTCTTCAACAATTTCAACTTTGAAAAACTTCTTTCAGCTGATGCCACAGTAACATCCATAGTAAAGAAAATCCGATAGGCAATAGCAATATTTGGATAACAATCTGCTTCCCTTGCAAACTCAAAAATCTCCATAGCACACATTGTTCTATCGGGCAAAGTTGACTGCATAACAATTAACTCAGAAATCAGATCATTTAAATCAACATTAGATGAACCACCCGAAGAGAAAGCACTTGCAAATTTTGTACAACTGTCTTTAAGTTCAGAACGATCCAATGACTTCAAGGCCGTTGAACTCATTAAAAATCCAAATATATTTTTGAATGACTCAAGTTCGTCAAATCTAATTTTCAGTGAAGTGGCCGCCTTATCAACCATAATCGAAAAATAATTGACTTTAAAATCCTTCTCAGCTTCCAATATCGCTTCATCATTGTCATCTTCATCAAATTGTTTCTTCCTAGAAACACGACGCTTTACTGGAAATGATGGCTCTACACCCATTTTAGCTGTGATTTCTTTGGCAATGATCACACTAGTATCAAACCCTTCCTCTCTATAAGTGTCAAAATAAGTCCTCATACCATCTATTTGCTTTAAGGTAGTCTCAATGCACATGGATGGTGATTGCAGCTTCACCTTCTGAATCTCTGACAAATAGAATGTCATGCCAAATGACCATGCCAAGTATGAACTCATAGCTGCCAAGCACATCAAACAAATTTTTTGTATCACTCCTATCCTTGGGTTCGGTACCACTATCTTCACTTAACTCAAGTAAAGATGATCTTATGTTAGGAGCTTGAAATCTAATTGCTTTAACACTTTTGATACGACTCTCCCAACGAGTATTGGTCAACGATTTCACAGTCAAATCTGTCACATGGCTAACAAAAAGTTTCCATCTACTGAATAATACATATATTCGTTGCACAATTCCAAAAAAAGAAACAGCTCTACCACAAGATTTAGCCATATCACATAGGGTAAGATTAAGACTGTGGCAAGCACATGGCATATACAAAGCTCTTGGATTTACCTCAAGCAACCGACTTTGCACCCCCTTGTATTTTCCTTTCATGTTGGATCCATTTTCATAACCTTGGCCCCTAACATCATCAATATTAAGATCGAAGGACTTCATAGAATCAACCAATACCTTGAAAATTCCCAAACCAGATGTGTCCTCCACTACCAAAAAATCAAGGAAGTACTCCACAATTTGTAGTTTTCCATCAGATATATGAACACATCGAACCAACAAACTCATTTGTTCTTGATGACTCACATCCGGGGTACAATCTAGGATAATGAGAAATATTTGGCCACTTTGACAATCTTGAGAATAGAATTTGTAATGTCACTTGCCATAAGAGAAATCAACTCGTTTTGAATTTTATGGCTAAGATAATGGTGATGGATCTCTTTATCTTGAATACGCCTAAGATGATCTAGCATTACCAAATCAAACTCTGCAACCATCTCCACGCAAGCTAAAAAATTTCCATTACAATCATCATAAAGTTGCTCACTGGATCCTCTAAAAGCCAAATTGCGCTTACCAAGAAATTTCACAATGGCAACAATTCTTAACAAAACTTGCCTTATGCGTTCTTTCTCCTTTGTGATTTGTTGCTGTAAATCTTTGTCAATTGTTTCATGCTTTCTCAGTCTAACTCTCAATTCATTCCATGAGTTCATGTTGGTAATATGGTCGACACAAGCTTCGTGCTCTTTTAGTCTCTCATTAATATGCCTCCAATCACAAAACCCATCATTCCCCATTGCACTCTTGCATTTATCAGAATTGAAAAGCTTACAGCAAAAACAGAACACTTTCTTTGTGTGTTTTCAAAACACTAACCATTTTCTATCACACACCTCTCCATTGCTCATCTTTCTTGAGTAATGGCTATACGAAAAATGTCATAAATTTTCATCCAAAGGATATTTAGTGTTTTCTTCTTCCCTTCTAGGCCCCTTTTCCACTAATATGTCCCTCGCTTTGTTATCAAGATTACCCCAATTGCTTGGATCATAAATATCCACACTAACTAGTTCCTCATCAACACTAGTAGATTCTGCCGCAGATGAATTAAATATGGGCTAATGATCACTCACATTGGTATCATCCATGTTGACGTCAGCATTGCCTTCTGTAGGCGTATCGCCATCATCTTCTGAATTGCCATTAGTTCGGTCACATGCAAGAACTACCGCCAACTTCTCTGGATTTCTTAGCGTGCTCGTATCTCTCTTATTAATATTTAAAAAGGGATCCGCTCAATGCTTCTTTCTCCTCATCTGCCTCCTTCTTCTTCTTTCTTTTATGACTTCCGGATGGATACTTTCTACCCGTACTCGACATGACCCTACTGAAAGTGAAAGGAACAATTCACTTTAAAATTAACGCATAGCTAATTAAAATATTACATTAAGTACAGAAGATCATATAATATATTAAGAATCTGTTAGGGCATGGTATAGTACCTTCTCTCTGTAATCTAATCTGGCAACGTGGGCGCAATGATTCGAGCGCCCTAAAAAGAATTCCCTGTTAATCTGTCTGATCGATCGAGAAATTGGGAATCATGATTAGAAAGAACAGAAATAGGATGAAGATCTTGCGAGGGAAGAGGGCGCGCCCAAACATACCTGCTGCAGTCGCAGCCGAGGTCGAACTCGAAGAGATCCTGCTGCTGCAGTCGTCGCGTACTCGGCTACTCACGTGAGTCGCGTCGTTCGTTCGTGAGGAACAACGGAATAGGAAAAGGGCAGGAAACGATCGATCCTAATTCCTAAGTTACAGGAAATCAACCCAATGATTCCTTTCCTCTCCGATCTCTCCTGACCACGTACATGCAAACATGGGTCAGGCCCAACATTGTATTGGTTTTACACTTTTACTTTCCTAGGCTAGCACGCGAGGCTGAGGCGCTGAGCGAGGTGGTGAGAGATTTTTTCCATCAAAGACCTGTACGTATACCTAGGAGGGGGCCCCTGGCTTTTGGGGGCCCGGGGCGGCCGCCCCGTTTGCCCCCCACCCCCAGGACCGGCCCTGAGTAGAAGTAGCACATTTTTTTTGAGTGTAGGCTTTTCCTTGCTCAAGCCTGGCTGCTAGAATCGCCAGTGCTTGAAAGGAAAAGTGAAGGAAAAACATAGGATTTGGAAAGTTTCCTATGGTACTACTATTCATGCATTTGGTTCAAAGGAATGGAGCAAAGGAAAACTGTAGGATTTGTTCCTTTAGTGTCTCCTTGAAATAAAAACCGTAGGAATTTTAATATCCACTTGTCCTCCTTTTCAAATTCCTATTCATGTAGCACAAGACAAAGAGATACTAGCATAATAGCATTATAACCGTACATTTTCTTGTGGTTTGACTTAATCTCACCATGCTTCTTTGCATCCTGTGATCTTCCAATTCTTGTGAACCAAACACCCAGATTGGCAGAAATCATGTGTTTTTAAATTCTCTGTTTTTCACATGCATTCCTATCCTATTACTGTGTATTTCCTATCCCTGCATTGTTAGAATCCTCCAATTCAAACGAACCCTTACAGAGTTACTTCTCTTGCAGATAGTTGTCAAAGAAAACCTTTGCGTGGTTTGTCCCGCTCCTGCTGCGTCGTCGTCCACCCCATCTCAGCTGCTCCAACGACAGAATGGTCCAGCACAGTAGGGATCCGGCCTCTAGACTGTCTTTTGCCGCCTCAGATCTTCTTCCCCGCCGCTGGCAGCCATGACAACTGCATTACCATCATCAATCGAGCAGATGACCTCGATGACTACACGGGTCCGCAAGAGAGGTCGCACTCTTTCGTGTCTGCTTACGTTATGCATCGCTTAATATTACATGCTACTTTATCGTCCTGTTCACCGATTAGACTCTGATTCAGCTCGAAACTAATGGTCAAACTTGAGTTTTTAAATGGTTGTGGGGTACATATCGGGGCCGCAATCAATAGTATCTATCTACTATCTGGTTAATCTCTGGTGTCTACTATGACTTTCATGTTGGGTGGGAAACAAACAGTAAAGAAGCCATTATCTGTATTTTTTAACTGAAGCCATTATCTGCCTGCAATCATTGGTTTTGGGTCTATCCAGAGGTTGCTACCATCACTCTGAACTTCTGCATGCACTCCTTACATAATCTCACTATGTTTTATTCCTATGCATGTCAGTTATTGTACACAATGGAACTGAACATGTAGAGCAAAAGAGACGAGCCCTGCGTGGCATTAAAATTTCATGCAGACGTCGCTCCATGGTAGGCGCAAAGGCAGCCCCCCTCCACCCATTTCGGATTGTAATCAAGAGGAAGATATCTGTTCTGAGGAGGATTCAGAAGGAGAAGACCACTCCTATTTACCCCTTGAGGTCTTCGCTCTAACTTGGCATGCTCATGTTGGTTATATCATGCATATGGTGCCTTGCATTGCTTACTTTATACATCAAATATGTCATCAGCTTAGTTTATACATGCTTTGTGTGAATTCCATCTATTTAGTTTACTCATCGTTTATGTGAATTATGCAACGCCATATTGTTTAGCCAAGCATCATATATGTGAATTTTGCAATACCATCCTGCTTATCCAGTCATCTTATATGTGAATTATATCAGGCATCCTTTTTTTGTTACGTATTACATTTGTCAACAATGTTAGTACATTCAACTACTCCTCGTGTGCATCAGCCATTTGACACGGAGATGAAAAATTCTGGAGTGCAAACAAGGTCTTCGGAGTAGACTATGCTATCTGACGAAGCACATATCTTGCTGGTTACGGATAGCTCCTCAGAGGAGGATTCAGAGACAGATGACTAGTCCTATTCCCCCCCCCCCCAAGGTGTATGCTCTAACTTGGCAAGGTTATGTTGCTCATATCGTGTGTATGATGTCTTTCATTGCTATGTCCTTTGATTAGTTTAGACATTCTTTGTGTGAATGCCACATGTTTAGTGTCTAATTACCATATATGTGAATTATCTATTGCCATCTTATTGCAAGACATTATATATGTGAATTATGCAATGCTATCTTGTTGCAAAGGCATTATATATGTGAATTATCCAATGCCATCCTGTTTAGCAAATCATCATGTATGTGAATTATATCATGCTATCATTTTTTCTATTACGTGTTCCATTTGTCGACAACATTTGTATATTCAACTACTCTTCCTGTGCATCAGCCATTTGAAGCGGTGATGGAAGTATCTGGAGTGAAAACAAGGTATTCAGAGCAGACAATGCTACCTGCTAAAGCAGACATCTTCTTTGATTCTGAAGAGCTCCTCGAGAGGAGGATTGAGGCGATGACCAGTCCTATTTCCTCCCTGAGGTCTATGCTCTAACTTGGCAGGGTTATATTACCCATGTCATGCATGTTGTCTTGCATTGCTTAGTTTTTACATCATATATGGATTGCCATCTGCTTACTTGCTTACTATATAAATCGTATATTTTTGAATTATATCATGCCATCATGTTTACATAGACAACATATATCTGAATTATGGCATGGAAACCCATTTAATAAAGACATCATATAGTTATATCATCTCATCCTGTTTAGTGTTTACAGTCATCATATTTTGAATTATGTCATTCTATCCATGAATTATATCATGCTATCATGTTTCCATAGGCGGCATGTATGTGAATTATGGCATGCCAACCTATGTAATAAACACATTATATACTTATATCATGTCATCCTGTTTACATAGTCATCATATTTTGAACTATGTCTTTCCATCTTTTTTAGTTAGCCATCATAATGTGAAATTGTGTCATGCTATCCTGTTTAGTTAGCCATCATATACGTGAAAATGTCACGCTATCCTGTTTGGTTAGACAACATAAATGTGAATTATTTCATACCCTCTTTTATTCCCCACTATCTATTGCAACTGTCTTATCATACAATGTATGTACATTCAATTACTTTTCTTGTTTATCAGCCATTTGAATTAGAGAGGGTGATGGCAATATCTAAGGCAGTAACAACACGGTCTTCAAAAAAGATAGTGCTACCAGTTGATGCAAATAGAACCACGGTTGTACTTGCCCAAGAACCAGCCCCACCACACATAACCCAAACTCTCACAGATTGTACCCCTACCCAGTTGGACAGAGAACCAGCTACTCCCCTTCTAACCCCAACCCCAGTAGATAGTAACCCAGTTCCAGTTGACACAGCACCGTCTCCATCACAGAGCACCCAAACACGATCAGTTAGTAAGGGAACTACAGTGCCCAAAGCACGAGGACCACCACTCCGAATCCTAACTCAACGCTTTAAGGAGAAGAAGAATTGTTCTCAGGTGAGGTTCTGTAGCTATGGTTCATACTCCTTTGCTCTTGCATCACTGTATTTACTCATACCAACTATTTTCAAATTTGAAGGATGGAATTGAAACTCCAATGGCGCAACAGGTATGTTTTAAACCTATTTCTTTGACTAGTTTGCTGTTGTAACTTGCTCTATGTTGATTTCAGTTTCCCACACTTATATTCTGTCTATTCTACTTTGTCTTGAACGAATATTATTTGAACTGTGTCTCTATCTTGATTTGGCAACAAAAACTAGAATGATATAGACCATAAAGTGACAATGGTACATAGATATATGTTTGTTTCATTTTGTTATCCTACCCACTTTACTACTGAACTGATTTACCAAAATGAGTTTCATATACAACATGGTAAACCTGTGATGTGTCTGCTTGTTTCTCTTTTAGAATGCGTACAAAATATTGGAGAACAGTACCCCGTTATGCAATGGTAAAGGAAGTAATGCAGATAAGGTTCAAGATAGTGAGACATCCCTGTTGGTCTCCAAGAAAGCTAATAAAAACTATCTTGACGACAGTGCGAGAACCCAAAAGTCTTGTCTTGATGTAGTGTTCGAGTTACTGGCCACTACTACTGGCACAAGCTCTTCGAACTCGCTGGCTGAATCATTTCGTCTTCTTGAGTCTCAACTTCAAGTTGAAAGACATTGATCAGATGTGCTCTGAAGGACTGAGGAAGTCCCTGCAGAATTCAGATGCATACTTTCTAGTGCAACAGCAACAGCTGGAGGATTTAAGCGCCAAACAAGAGAAAGTTAATAAGCTTGCTAAGAATCTTGCCAGCATTATGGGTACCCAGGATATTGTTTCTTGAGATCTTCTGAAGTGGTTTCAGTTCTAGACTTGTTTTTCGGTGGCGTTTATTTGCACTCGTCGCCAATTTTGACAACCGGGGTATATGATATGCTGCTTTGTTCCCTATATTTGCACCGGTGGCGACCTTTGATGCCAAGTGGATGTAATATGTGTAATAGCTGTGATAGCCTAGCGTAAGTTGCTTGCTTATTTATTTCCTTGTTGTCTTGTTTATTTGTTTACTTGTACTCAGTGCAGTTCTTTTTCCGTGGTTTGGCTGCAATAACCTATTTTTTTAAACTAGGCCACAATAACCATGGGCTACATATTTACTGTAGTTACCACGGGCCTCCTACGGGACGTAGAAACAATGGGCCTTGTAAGGGCCGTAGAAACAATGGGCCTTCTACGGGCCGTAGCATCAATGAGCCTTATACGGGCCGTAGCATCAATGGGCCTTATACGGGCCGTATGATCGATCAGCCAAACATGGGCCAACAAAGACCACATTATGGGCCATAAACGGGCTAGATTTGGAATCGTCCGTTCATGGGCCGACAATAACGGGCCGTCGTTAATCAGTCGTATTTGATGATGCTATGAAAATGGCCCAACGGATTAACGGGCCGCAAACGGCCGATTGTAACCACGGGCTGAATTTGGCCCAAGCGAAAAAGGCCGATGTGGTCGTAAGTAACCGAATGCTGGAAATAAGCCCAAGAATAAATGGGCCCTGAAAAGGTCGAAAGATAACACGGGTTGGAAATGGGCCAATGGAATAATGGGCCGTTAGTGGGCATGAAGCGATACACTGTTCATTGCGGGCCGGATTCACTACGGGCCGTTAATGGGCCAAGAGTTACAAATGGCCTCGTCTGGGCCGAAAGACATCATGGGCCATAAATGGGCTGAAAGTTACAATGGGATGGAATCATATTGGACGACCCATATGAAGCTACTGGGCTTAATTTCGATAGGCCGTAATTTGCCGTGAGTTAGCGGGCCATAAATGGGCTATATAGGAACAGGCTTTCCGTGGGCCGGCCCGTTACCTTTTGACCATGTGAAATGGGCCGGCCTTTTCACCGGAATGGACCTCTGTTGGGCCGTGCCACGTGTCGACCTATCATAGGCGCCTCATGTCCAATGAATGGATGACATCTGTCCCAACGGTGAGCCAACACGTGTTTCCTCCGCCCAATGAAAATTTTACACGTGGAAAATCCTCATTGGTCCGGGCTATTAACGGTTTATCGGATCCAAAACCAGACCCGATAGCTTAACGACGACCCGTTACGGTGGATGCCACGTGTCGATCACTCTTGACGAAAGCACTTCCATGACGCGCAATTTATCGTCATGGAAGTGGACACTTCCGTGATGATAATTTTGGTAATGTCATGGAACACTTCTACGACAGAACAGGTATGACTATCTTGATTCTGTCAAAAATCTGTCATGGATGTACATGCATGACAGAAAACGTCACCTACTATGACAAACACGTATCATCACGAAAGTGTATATTTTTTTTAGTGTCATGTCACGTACAACCACAAGCATTTCATAGGGAACATGTGGAGAACAAAAATGTTAATTTAATTTCTGTTGGATCTGCAACAGCGTCTTGCCTGCAAAGAACGGAGAGAACTATAGTTCCATCAGAGTGTAGTTATCCTGGTTGGATCTGTAACAATAGCTAGCCTGCAAATAACATGGAAAATAAGTAGAATTCTACATGAAGAACAATAATTAGATGTGGATGGGAAAACTGTCCGCTTCCTCCTAGCAAATCCAAACAACTTCTATGAAAACAATTGAATCTGTACATGAGAATCTAACACTGATCATTTTTATCTTGACATGCACATGAAAAAGGAAACTGCATAAATTTGGGGGTTTGAGACGGGAAAAACAAAGCCAACACAGGCCTTGGTGGTCAATTCCCATGTGTTCAGGGAGCTCCTTGAGATCGAGCCCGGCGGCGAGGGGCCGTTGTTGGAGCTTCTGCTGGTGATTTGTAGTGCCCTTGCTTGTCGAGGCGCCTCGAATCATCCATGTCATCTTTCCTTCCGCCTCACCTCGTAAATCTGGAGGAGGCACAACATGTGCCTCGTTGGTGCTGGCCCTGGCCATCGAGCGTGGATGAGGCGACGATGGGAAGAAGCAGAGGGGGATGGAGAGCATCGGCGGAGAAAGCAGATAGATGTGGGGAGGCGTGGGGAGGAGACGTACGGGTGGGCAGAGACGCAGAGGGGAACGAGCAGAGGTGGGGGATTTGCATATATGCCGGTTATAGGACGGAAGAGAAATCGATGCTGACGATTGGGCTTTTTTCTGTCTCTGAGTCGAAGCCATTGGGCTTCGCGGTCGGTATTAAGTCTGAAAATGAAGCGACGAACATGGCACTTCTAAATGTCAACAAAAAATGGTTAAAACAAAAATAATTGCTGATGTGGCGAATTGCTGAATTGGATAGGCTGCATGTCAAGAGAAATAAGGTAGTGAGAATGAACTATTTAGGTATTATAGATAGGCAGACGTCATCACGCCACATCAGTTAGGATACACGAGTACTTGGCATTTGTTTATTTTTTTCCTTTTTTCTATTTTCGGTGTATAATGCTATTGTCGATGATTGTGCATACATGCTACTACTAACTCAATGTAGTAGTGTTTCTAAAAAAACTTCAGTGAAGTAGTGGCCATGAGGGATTTGCAAGCATGGGTTAGAGATCTTCGTTGAGTGCTAGTGAGTACAATACAAGTATAATATAGTAGTACGCGAGTGTCGTACAACCTTTTTCTCAGGGGAGGGGCGTTATACAATCTTGAGAAAAAATGTCTTGCTACCAAAGAAACAAAGTCAACCGTCCATCCATTCATTTTCGAGGGGCTATACTAGAAATGCCACTTCTTTCAAGGGGCCAACGCGCAAGATTCTCTCGAATGGAAACACTCGCTTCCGGAACCTACCTCGTGCCATCCGCCCACCATGTGGTCCCTCACTGACGCATGGGCTCTACCACACGCCCCCTTTCCTGGGGAGGAGGCCGTCACATGACCATCGTGTATATAGGAGACCGTCCTCATCTCCACCTGCTAACATATACACCCGCCATGAGCGCCAACTCCACCACCCCCTCCACCTCAATCGCCACCACCACCAACTCCACCTCCACCCCCACCCCTCCTTCACCACCGCCTTCGCCGCCTCCACCCCCTGAGCCCATGGCGAACTTCGAGCTGGATCCGATGGAGTATGTGCCGCCGGGGTTTGACGTGATCGATGACGGTCCTCTGCGTCTGCCAAGAACCTTCTTCTCTCCTTCTGTGGCTCCGGCTAGACAACATGAAGTTTATGCCATTGGCATTGTGGATCCAGAGCCACTGCCCGCTGAAGCTGCACACTTCCGCCATCTGGTGAGTGACTTTGTGGTTAATCAACTTGGGAGAGATGTTCTAGATGCTCAGCCATGGATCCAAGGAGTCGGTCTTTTCCGCTTCCGTAGTGCCGCTTCTAGGCAAGTTATGATAGATCACCCTCCGTTCGAGCTTGGCAACGATAGATTTGTTCGGTTTATTACGCATGATGAGGGTATCAACTTCAGCGCTACCCAGGGTTTTCGTCGAGGCTGGATCATGTTACTAGGAGTACCACTGGATTACCGTCACACTGAGTATATTGCTGATGCTGTTAGTACTTTTGGACATTTCCATACCTGGTACCAGGTGGATCAGCTCTTAGTACATACTTTGGCGTACGTTCATTCCCTACTCCATCTCTCGTCCCCCCGTGACGTGGTCTATAGGGAGTATAATGATTTTGGTGCTACTAGAGTTTCTTCGACTGCTCCTGTTTATGTTCTGTCAGCGAACTTTGCTGATATTCTCCCTGCAAATGAAGATCCCAGGCCTCTTAATGTAAACCCACATCCACTCCCAGGCCAGCTATAGTTTGATAATATTAATTGGGTTATGCCCGAGTTCCCTGAGATGGGTTGGAATGATGTGCCGCCTGCTGCTGATGATATTCCTCCTCCTGCAAACAATGAAGCACCTATGGAGCCAGCCAATGAGAATGAACAATCTCAGGAGTCCATAGTTTTGCACCAATCTGATGCTCCTGACAGTGCAAATAGCAATGATCTTGTGCCTGGTGCGATTGTTCTCTATCAGCCGCCTGTTGTGCAGCCTCCTCAGCAACACAACATTGTGATCGGTCAGGTTTTCACTATTTACGGTCCTACTATTCCACCTGAGATGCAGTGGAGGCGTAGCTTTGAGATGCTCATGCCCCTGATGTGGTGTTCTGAGGTTTCAAAGCCCCTCTCTTTGCCATCGATGGAGCCAATCATTGTGATGAAGAGATCCTGAGATATTTCCTTTTATGAGTCCACCATAAAGTTTCAGCTAAAACCTGCATTTGGCAGTTCTCCAGTTCCCGCGATCAGAGGTTTCTCTCCCATTAAGAGGCCAGTTGCCAGAGCTCTCTGCTTTGATATGGATGATGACTGTAACTTGCCACAGTCAGATGGATTTATTTTCTCCACTGATGCAGTAACTACAGTTAAGAAGAGGGCTCAGAAATGTGATGTGGTGATTGACGAATCTCAAGTTCTTCGTAGTGCTCGTCTATCTGCTCTCAGAGATGGATATAAGCACTTTGTTGTGCAGCACAAAACCCCAAAGAAGAACCTGAAGCTCGTCCTCATAAGAAGAAGAAGCCCTTGCCTAACTCATCTTCTGACATGCCTGCAATGGAGGAGACTGTACCTAATGGAATTGCTCCTCCCACATCAATCCAGAACCTTCAGTGCATAAGTAATCACCTCGGGATTGCTCCAGAGAAGATATCCGTGGAGAAGCTTACGGCTCGCACGTCGGACTCTGCCTCCTCCAAATCTGCAGATGATAAGTGAAGATGTTATGTCTTCGGCTTTGTGGTGAGCCTGCCAAAACACAGCCTATCTTTTATTTGCTTTATGCAAGTTGAACTATATATGCTTAGACTCTGGCTTGTTTATCACCGTGTCACTGCGTGAATCAGAACTCAGTTAGAGATTGGAAGGTATTTTGCTTTAATGTTCGTGGACTTAATTCAGATGCACCTCAGCGGGCAGTTCATGAGAAAATTGATGAGAGCGGTAGTCCTATTGTTTGTCTTCAGGAAACTAAATGTCCACATATTGATCAGCGTCTGTTTCGTAAACTTTGTCCTCGTCATTATGATAACTTTGCTTATGTGCCATCCTCTGGTGCGTCGGGGGGTATTGTTATTGTTTGGAATTCTGCTATCTTCTCTGGTCAGTTGATTCAGATTCAATCTTTTGGAATCATTGTTGAGTTTACATCCAAACATAACTCTAAAAAATGGACCATGGTTTTGTTTATGGGCCATGTCAAGGGTCAGCCAGAGATGACTTTGTTCAATGGCTCTATAAGAACTGGCTTTTACTTGGTGACTTCAATTTTATGAGATATGTGGATAATCGCAACCTCCCAGGTGGAAATGTAAATGATATGTTTTTGTTCAATGATATTATTGGACACCTTGGCTTGGTGGAACTCCCAATCAAAGGAAGGCAATATACGTGGTCCAATATGCAAACCATCCCTTTGCTTGAACAAATTGATTGGTTTTTCACGTCAGTTACCTGGACCTTGGATTATCCAAACACTATGGTCAAACCCCCAGCCCGTACTGCCTCGGATCATGTTCCATGTGTTGTCACAATTGCCACAACAATTCCAAAAGCTAGGGTTTTACGTTTTGAGAACTATTGGGTTGATCTCCCAGGTTTTGTTGACTGTGTCACCCAAGTTTGGAACCAACCAACCAGAAGAGCCTCAATGGCTCATATTATATATGCAAAGTTCAAATCTTTGAGACACGCTCTTAAGCTCTGGCATACTAATCTTTCCACTATCAAGAAACTCATTAAAGATTGCAATACTGTCATTCTGTTCTTTGATGAAGTGGAGCAGTTGCGTCCGCTCACGCTTCCTGAATTTAATTTCAGACAGATTGTTAAGCTACACCTGAAGGAGGTTTTGCGCTTGCAACATATTTATTGGCGACAATGTTGCACTACAAGATCAATTAAAGTGGGCGAGGAAAACTCAAAGTTTTTTCATGCCATGGCTACGGAAAGGTACAGAAGGAATTCAATCCGCTCTCTTCAAAATGATGCTGGAGACACTATCTCTAATCATCATGAGATTGCAGACATGTTTTGGTCTGATTTCAAAGGCAGAATGGGACACTCTACTCAAATCAATATGAGCTTCGACCTGGGCCGCTTTCTACATAAAATTGATGGCCTAGAAGATTTGTCACGGCCTTTCACTGACTCTAAAACTGAGGATGTTATTAAATTCATGCCCTGTGACAGAGCACCAGGGCTTGATTGTTTCACTGGCTTATTTCTAAAGAAATGTTGGCATATCCTTGAGGAGGATTTTTATAAGTTATCTCAAGAATTCTATGATGGAAATTGTGATTTGGCCTGTTTAAACTCCTCTCTTATTACTATGGTCCCAAAGAAGCTCAACCCTGAAGTAGTTGGAGATTATAGGCCAATTTGTCTGACTAACACTTGTTTGAAGTTTCTTACTAAATTGCTTGCCAACAGATTGAAAAAGGTAATACTTCAGTGTATTCATAAAAACTAGTATGGATTTCTGAGGTGTAGATCAATCCAAGATTGTGTTGCTTGGTGTTTTGAATGTATTCATCAATGCAAGAGCTCTCGCAATCCTATTGTGTTGCTTAAATTGGATTTTACTAAGGCTTTTGATACTATTGAGTACTCTGCTATCCTGCAAATTCTCCAGCACAAGGGATTTGATGAAAAGTGGATTGGGTGGGTTCAATCCTTGCTAGCTTCTAGCTCATCCTCTATTTTATTAAATGGAGTTCCAGGTAGGCATTTTCAATGCAAAACCGGTGTGCGTCAAGGGGATCCCTTCTCCCCTCTACTGTTTGTTATAGTAGTGGATCTTCTTCAGTCTATAGTTAATGACATGAAGGACAGAGAGATCTTGATATCGCCCATTCCTTCTAGCTCTGAGGATTACCCAATTGTTCAATACGCCGATGACACGTTGGTCATTCTCCCTGCTGTTGACAGTCAGCTTATAGCCCTCAAGAAGATGTTGGATACTTTTGCAACTTCAACTGGTCTGCGAGTTAACTTTGCTAAGTCTTCGATGATACTTCTAAATATGTTGCCCGAGGAAGCTGCTAGGATTGCCTCCATACTTGGTTGTCAAGTGGGCACTATGCCATTTACTTACCTTGGATTTCCTATGGGAACCACTAGACCAACTATTTTGGAATTGATGCCTCTAATGCATCGCATTGGAAGGAGATTATCTGCTTCCTCATGCTTCCTCAATCAAGGTTGTCATCTCCAGCTACTGCAATATGTGCTCAAATCGATGTCTATTTATTTTTTATGTTCATTATCCATACCAGCAGGGATTTTGAAGCAGATCGAACGGATTGAGAGGCAATGCCTTTGGTGTGGTAATTCAGATACCCCTAGACAGTCCCTTGCAGCTTGGGAGCTGGTTTGTTGACCCAAAATTTTGTGGTGGCCTCGATGTCATCAACCTACAAATCCAAAATGATGCTCTTCTGATTAAACATCTGTTCAAAATTTTCAATAAATTGGACATACCATGGGTTCATTTGATCCGGGACTCTTACTAAGGTGTCTCCCCACCTCATGCTACTGATCAATGTGGCTCATTCTGGTGGCGATATACTATGAAGCTCTTTGATAAGTTATGGTCCATTGCTCGGTCGGTAGCACGATCTGGATCCTCTATCTTATTCTGGCAAGATAAGTGGCATCTGATGGGTAATTGTCAGCCTTTGAAAGAGTGTTTCCCTCGTCTGTTCTCTTATGTGATTGATAACCTTCTCACGGTGAAGCAAGTGATGGAGTCAGACAACCTAGTGGGTTTATTTCACCTGCCACTTTCTTCCCAAGCATATGATGAATTGATGCAACTCACTCAACTGTTGGATTCAGTTGCTCTAGTTGATCAAAATGACTCTTGGATTTGGCCCACCAAGGGTGGAGAGTATAGTGCAAAGTCTTATTACACTTTTTCTCATGCTCATATCAAGGTTGATCCCACTTTAAAATGGATTTGCCAATGTTCATGCACCCTTAAACTCAATGTCTTTGGCTGGCTACTTCTAATGGACCGTTTGAATACCAGAGACATGATGCAAAGGAGACACTGGACCATCAATGATGACTCTTGTGTGCTTTGTAATCTTCTGATTCATGAGGATAGAGTGCACCTTTTCTTCACCTGCAACTTCAGTCAGAGAGTCTGGAATTATCTTGGTATCCATGGGCTGGCCAACCTCATCAGACTACTTACTAGCTGGCTTTGGCAGCCAAGAAGGACTTCAACAAGCCTTTCTTCACAGAACTGGTGTTTGTGGCTGCTTGGAACATTTGGATTTTGAGGAATGGGAAGGTCTTCAGGAATGAAACCCCTTCTTTTAGAGCTTGGAGGAGGAACTTTGTGCATGATATTTCTCTGCTCTCTCATAGGATTAAAAGTAAATATAGGGATCTGCTGCTAACTTGGGTTAACTCACTTCCATATGTTAGTGTTGTACTTTTCTTTGTTCATATTTCTCACCTTGTAATTGAGAATCTTATTGTAATCCTTGTATTTTTATAATAAAGGGTTGTGAGGCTTTTGCCTTGCAGTATATAATTCAAAAAAACATATACACCCGTAAACCGCTTCATTAAACCTTTCTCTATTTACCAATTTAGGAGAGGCTCCTTCCCCCATGGACTACGACGAGGTACTAGATGCCATTTGTGGCGGCACAATCCTCACGGACCTCGAGATGCCTGCAGTGACCTGGAGGGTGACGCTGACAACGTTGTAGACTGAGAAGAAGAAGCTTCGGTAGGGTGGCGATGGGGGCCGGCGCTCCATGCGGTTTGACGGGTTTGGGGTCAGGCTCGGGATGGAGGATGATGCTGTGGACTTCGAGGAGTTCGAGGTCGTCGAGATCAATCCATACACCGCCGTCAACAGGTCCCTCTATAAAGGTATTGCCCCACGTCACTGAGCTGGTTTTATAAATATAATCATCACTGAGCTGGTTTTATAAATATAATCATCACTATCCATGTCATTATTCGGAAAAAGTTTTATAAATATAATCATCACTATTCTTTATAGCATAAGTTTCATCACAATAATCATCATAAGATGCAACTTTGTTCTCATCATAATCAATTGAAACCTCTTCCGAAATAGTGGATTCATCACTAAATAAAGTCATGACCTCTCCAAATCCACTTTCATAATTATCACAATAAGATTCAACATCCTCCAAAATAGTGGGATCACTACTTCCTAAAGTTGACACTCTTCCAAACCCACTTTCATCAATATAATCATCATAAGTAGGAGGCATGCTATCATCATTATAAATTTTCATATCAAAACTTGGGAGACTAAAAATATCATCTTCATTAAACGTAGCATCCCCAAGCTTGGGACAAACATTAATTGCAACAAATATATTCTCAAAAACATCATCTTCATCAAACATAGCATCCCCAAGCTTGGGCCTTTTCTTATCATAGGCATAATCACTCTCATCATTAATAGTATGGATAGCACCAATAGTATAGCAATTATCATATTCTTCCAAGCAAGTGCCAAAAAGATTTTCAACATCATAAGAAGTATTATTATCTTGCCAATCATAATCATCACAACAAGCAATAGGCATAACGAGATCATCATCAAGTGCATCATCTTCCAAATTTATTTTTGTTCATTTTCATGAGGCACAACAATAATGGGAGAAACTTTATTTGGGAGAGATATCTTTTTACCTCTGTTCCTTTTTCTTTTCTTCTTCTTCACCACATCATGTGTGGGTTCAATCCTCTTTTTGGAGCTCCTTATTAATGAGATTGGTTGAATAGAAGGCTCCTCCTCGTTACCTGATTCATCATAAGAAATAATAGGAGGATATTGGGAAGTCTCTTCCCTTTCATTAGTATTATCTTCATCTTCTATTTGTTTTCTTTTATTTATGTAATTGGCAATATAAGGATTTTCAATGCAATTCACCGCACAATACATATAAACTTCCTCTAGATCAAATTCAAGAAGTTTATAATGGGAAAATTCTGGAAGATAATTAGTCATACGTTTCATTTCTTCATAGCCCATAAGCAAACTTAGTACATTAAAATGTGCAAGGGAAATCAAGTCATCACAATTTTTGGACACGATTAGATCATGAAATTTTTTGCATCGGATAGTTAAATGACCCCGTTCATTGCAAAGTTCACAAGTACGGCCAAGAAAATTTAAATTTTCAGCACAAACATCTAGCCTTTCTTGCAAAAATTTAGTTTCTAAATGCTTATGCCTCTTGCAATATCTATCTTCCCTATTTGGTGTGTACTTGCAAACCCAATACACTCCACAAAAATCGACATGCTTATAAGAGATATTTTCATCATGACTAGTGCAATCATCATTAGTACCATGGATATTCAAGGAGTTCATACTAACAACATTGCAATCATGCTCATCATTCAAAGATTTAGTGCCAAACATTTTAATGCATTCTTCTTCTAACACTTTGGCACAATTTTCCTTCCCATCATACTCACGAAAGATATTAAAAAGATGAAGCGTATGAGGTAAACTCAATTCCATTTTTTTGTAATTTTCTTTTATAAACTAACTAGTGCTATAACAAGAAACAAAAAGATTCGATTGCAAGATCTAAAGATATACCTTCGAGCACTCACCTCCCCGGCAACGGCGCCAGAAACTGCTTGATGTCTACTACACAACCTTCTTCTTGTAGACGTTATTGGGCCTCCAAGGGCAGAGATTTGTAGGACGGTAGCAAATTTCTCTCAAGGGGATGACCTAAGGTTTATCAATCCGTGGGAGGCGTAGGATGAAGATGGTCTCTCTCAAGCAACCCTGCAACCAAATAACAAAGAGTCTCTTGTGTCCCCAACACACCCAATACAATGGTAAATTATATAGGCGCACTAGTTCGGCGAATAGATGGTGATACAAGTGCAATATGGATGATAAATATAGATTTTTGTAATCTGAAAATATAAAAACAGCAAGGTAACTAATGATAAAAGTGAGCACAAACGGTATTGCAATGCGTTGAAACAAGGCCTAGGGTTCATACTTTCACCAGTGCAAGTTCTCTCAACAATAATAACATAGTTGGATCATATAACTATCCCTCAACATGCAACAAAGAGTCACTCCAAAGTCACTAGTAGAGGAGAACAAATGAAGAGATTATGGTAGGGTACGAAACCAACTCAAAGTTATTCTTTCCGATCAATCCATTGGGCTATTCCTATAAGTGTCACAAACAGCCCTAGAGTTCGTAGTAAAATAACACCTTAAGACACACATCAACCAAAACCCTAATGTCACCTAGATACTCCAATGTCACCTCAAGTAGCTGTGGGTATGATTATACGATATGCATCACACAATCTCAGATTCATCTATTCAACCAACACATAGAACCTCAAAGAGTTCCCCAAAGTTTCTACCGGAGAATCAAGACGAAAACGTGTGCCAACCCCTATGCATAGGTTCATGGGCGGAACCCGCAAGTTGATCACCAAAACATTTATCGAGTGAATCACGTGATATCCCATTGTCACCACAGATACCCACGGCAAGACATATATCAAGTGTTCTCAAATCATTAAAGACTCAATCTGATAAGATTGTTTCAAAGGGAACTCAATCCATTACAAGAGAGAAGAGGGAGAGAAGCAACATAAGATCCAACTATAATAGCAAAGCTCGCGATACATCAAGATCGTGCCGAATCAAGAACATGAGAGAGAGAGAGAGATCAAACACATAGTTACTTGTACATACCCTTAGCCCCGTCAGGGTGCCAGAACAGGGTCCCGATTGGTTTTTGGTGGCTACAGAGGCTTGCGGCGGCGGAACTCCCGATCTCTTTTGTTCCCCGAAGGTTTTATGGTATATGGGAATATATAGGTGAAAGAAGTATGTCAGGGGAGCCACGAGGGGCCCACGAGGGTGGAGGGCGCGCCCAGGGGGGTGGGCGTGCCCCCTGCCTCGTGCCTCCATTGTTGCTTTCCTGACGTGCACTCCAAGTCCCCCGAATTGCTTTCTTTCCAAAATTAACTTCTCCAGAAGGTTTCATTCCGTTTCGACTCCGTTTGATATTCCTTTTCTTTGAAACCTTTGAAACAAGGGAAAAAAGCGAGGAGCCTTTGGGCTCTGGGTTAATAGGTTAGTCCCAAAAATAATATAAATGTTTTTAATAAATCCCATAAACATCCAAAACAGATAATATAATAGCATGGAACAATAAAAAATTATAGATACGTTGGAGACGTATCACCCCTTTGTGCCAGCCCGCGCAGGGGCCATAGCCGGAGCCACGTGATCAAGAACCCGATGACATCTCATTGGCTTCTTCCGACTCTCGAGCGCGTCAAGGCCAACAGCGAGTTCTGGAGGACAGGCAAAGGGCAAGCATGCGCGTCACCATCGAGCGATGACGTGACACCCACAACCAGTCCAATAGGTGCAATGGCCCTGACGTTTATGAGCCAACTCTCGGTGAAGGTGGGTACCTACCTTTCGAGGTTGGGTGCCCCACCTTCACTCGTGAGTTGCGGCAAGTCTGTTGGCCATCTACCTGCACGTTCAAGCCAGAAATACGAGAGAAGCACGACGGGAAACTAAACCCGACAGAGTTCTTGAGCGTCTACACCGTCGCTGTACAACCTGCCGAGGGAAGAGGCGAGAAGGTGTTCGCTAACTACTTCCCTTTGGCACTCAAGCCAATTGTGAGGTCTTGGCTGATGCACCTGCCGGAGAACTCCATCTCGACCTGGGCTGACCTATGCCATGAGTTTGTTGGCACCTTCACGGGCGGCCATCAAGAACCAGGGCGGTCCAGCGACTTGCAGCTTCTCCCGCAAAAGGAAGGAGAGACTCTGCGGAAGTACATGCAGAGGTTCAGTCGAGTACACAGGAACATTCCAGACATCCACCCGGTAGCTGTGATAGTTGCGTTCTAGTCCAACGTGCGCAATCATCGGATACGTTCCAAGATGAACTTCGGTTGCCCAATACTGTGAAGGAGCTTTACACTCTAGTGGATAAGTGTGCTCTGGTAGAGGAGGGGAGGCGGCTCTCCGGTGAAGAGGATGGCATTGACATCGACTCAGAGGATGATGACGAAGCCACCAATCAGAAGAAGAAGAACAAGAAGCACAAAAAAAGGCGCAAGGATAAGGCCGTGGTGACCGTTGAGGGTTCGGGCGCACCTAGTACCGGCTAGAAGGCCAAGACCAAAGTTCCTGGCAAGGAAGTTGTCGCGTGCACTGATTGACGGGAAGCTGCTACTACCGAGAAGGCTGGGAAAGGTGATGGGCCATACTGCAAGATCCATCGGATGAAAGGACATGATCTCCAGGATTGTCATCAGGTCAAGCAACTCGTCAAGAAGCAGATGGCTGAATACGAGAAGCGTGATAAGGAGAAAGGTCAAGATGGCGTTGGCGGGAAGGGCCAAGGCGGTGGAGCAAGCTGCCCCGGCAAGGCTCCTCAGAATCAAGGGAAACCTGCCAGAGGCCGTAAGAAGGAGGATTGCAATGGTGAGAGTCATGGAGTGATGAAGGGTGTCGGAGTAATGGGCCATGGGTAGGCAAACCCGAGCCCTCGGACCTTTCAAGACAACGGGGCAGGCTGCGCCTGAAAGTGCGTTATATCGACTAGAGGGGGGGGGGGGGGTGAATAGGCGTTTTTTATGAATTCTTCAATGAGGAATTTGCCGGTGAGGAAATTCCTAAGTGAAGAACTACTTGCAGCGGAATAAGTACTCAGAAGTAAGCATAATAGAATGCGGGCATGGTCATCATGATGAAATGAAGACAATCAAAGAGTACAGAAAGCGTAAACACGAGGATAACACAAGATGAAGACAAGCGGTGAAGAAATTGAACTGAGGAAATTGAGAAAGTCTTGATCAAAGTCTTCAAACACAGATATGAATGAACACTCAACTCAGTAATGAGGAAATGAAAGAGCTGAGGAAAAAAGAACCCGATTAGGTTGGTGAAGACAATGATTTGGTAGACCAGTTCCAACTGCTGTCTCGGTTATGCGTCTGGTTGGAGCGGCTGAGTATTTAAACTCGAGGGCGCACGATCCGGACACCAGTCGCTGAGCACGCAGCTCAGGACACCAAGTCCTCACGGTATTCTCCTTGAACTAAGGTCACACAGACCTCGTCCAATCACTCGTGGTAAGTCTTCAGGCGACTTCCAAACCTTCACAGACTTGGTCACTTGGCAATCCACAATTCCTCTTGGATGCTCTAGACCATGACGCCTAACCGTCCGGAAGAAGCACAGTCTTCAAAGGTAACAAGCGTCGGATCCACGTAGGATCAATCTCTTCAGTGATGCTCAATCACTTTGGGTTTGTAGGGGTTTGGCATTTGGGTTTTTCCTCACTCGATGATTTTCGCTCAAAGTCCTCGAAGGATGGGTTGCTCTCAAATGACAAGTGTCAAGTTCTCTCGGAGCAGCCAACCAGCTAGTGGTTGTAGGGGGCGGCTATTTATAGCCTAGGGAGCAGCCCGACATGATAAGACATAAATTCCCTTCAATGATATGACCGTTAGGTGGATAAGATATTTTGGGACAGGTGGTAGCATGACACGACAGCGATAAATAAATTTGACTATCAAATTTCTCGGGGCTATCATGTTCCTCACTGTGTAGGCAATCCGCCTTTGGCGAATTCCTAACTCCTCGGTCGAGAACAAATTCCTCGTGACCGGAAGAACTTCGTCTCACATCCTTTGAAGAAATTGGTGAGCTGTATGAGATTTCAAAGGCTTCACTTTCGAAGGGATTGGTAGGTGTAGGATTTTGAGTTGAGCATCACATGGAAATTTTTACTTAGTATTTCCTCGACCCCCTTTAACAGTACGGTGTTTCCTATGACTCAAGAAAGAGAAAACAAAACTACGAAAACAAGTCTTCACGCTTCATGTTCCTCAAATGAATATCCAGTCTTCAAGGTCACACCAATTTCTTCACTTTCAAAGTCTTCAGAAAGTCTTCAGAATTTCAAAGTCTTCAGTGGAAGAACTTCATTTTTAGGGGTCGACTTTCTCTGTAAATATCAAACTCCTCATAGACTTGTAGACCTGTGTACACTCATAAACACATTAGTCCCTTAACCTATAAGTCTTCAATACACCAAAATCACTAAGGGGCACTAGATGCACTTACAATCTCCCCTTTTGGTGATTGATGACAATATAGGTTAAGTTTTCAACGGGAAAAACATATGAAGTGTAAATACTGATATTGAGGAATTTGATTGCAAGATATAGAAGAACTCCCCTCAAGATGTGCATAGTGAGGAATTTGCTTTTGAGGCAATGCACATTTGAAGAGTTGAATCATGGAGATCTCCCCTATATCTTGTAATTCATACACGCATTTGACATATAATATGAAGAATTTGAAATGCATGATGAAATATGGTGGTGATGTAATTCAGCATGCGTGTATTAACATAAAACAAGGAATAAGCATGCGAGGAACACATCAAAAGTATCGAGCACCATCGGGTTTAAGATTACAACTCGATCCAATAAAAGTTTCGGAAGAACGAGAGTTGTAACTTAGCAAAATTGCCCATATAGTAGACCCGCTTGAAGACTAACTCAAATTTCTCCCCCTTTGTCATCAAATGACCGAAAGGATTGAAACTGAGGACTAACGCCCCTGAAGAATTTCAAGTTGATGAAGGAGCGCCAGCGTTGTCGGGGTCGGTTGTCGTAGTAGGGCCTGCCGCAGTGTCATCCAAGTCTTCATTTTCATCAGTGTCGCGCGATGAAGAATAGGAGCTGGCCACCAAGGAAGGAACCTTGACCTTCTTGTATTTCTTCGGAGGAGGTGCAGACCAGTAAAATTCTTCCTTGAGACCCATTGTCTTTAGTTCTTCTGCGCTGTAGACATTAGAAAGAATAGCCCAGGTGCGGTTGAAGGTTTCATGGAGGTAGTATTGGTTTTTCTTCACTGCATTGTGTGTTGAAGTCATGTTGTGAAGAATTGAACCAAACTGACGCTTGACCCATTTATGATCGCGATCAACCTTCTGATGAAGACTGAGGAGTAACTCACGATCAGTCATCACCCTGGGTGCTGTGGCTTGAGGATTTTGCTTGGCTGAGGTATTGGCGGCAGAGTCATGTGTGGCAGAGTCATCTTTGGTGGAGTAGGATGCAGCTTTGCGAAATTGACCATCCAATGGATGAATGCCTTCATCTATCTGGCAGTTGCCTTGCCCTTGTCATCACCGAGGAAAATGTCCGTTTGAGGACTTCAATTGGAGGCAAGTAGCTGCGGTGGTTGAGTATCAGCCTTATAATTGAGTGAAGACCTTGTCACGATGAACCTCATAATCCAAGGCGCATAAGGCTTGACTCAAAAGGTGACATAGCAATGTTTGCGAGTCCTCATGAAGAAATCATGGAAGTTGACGGGAAAGCCATGAATGATATTGAAAAGCATATTCTTCATGATGCCAACGACTTCTTCATCATTTGAGTCGTGGCCTTTGATAGGACTCATTGTCTTCGTCAGAATGCGATAGACAGTCCGAGACACATATAGTAATTCCTTGACGAGGAATTTGGTTCGAGGTGCCTGTCCTGGCTTCAAAGGCTTCATCAGCACTTGCATGTAGTGATTTGAAAGCTCAGGTTTGTTGTATATGCAACGAGCACCATCAAGGGAGGACTGAGTGGGTGGGCACGAAGCAATTCAGTTGCTGGTGCCTTGTAGTGAGTATTTTCAGACATCCAGTCCAACACCCATGAGTTCACATCTTCAGCGTCTCCAGTGATATGCAGCGTCGCATAGAATTGAAGAATAAGTTCCTCATTCCAATCGCAGATGTCAGTGCAGAAATTTAGAAGTCCTGCATCATGAAGAACACTGAGGACTGGCTCAAAGCCTGGCAGAGATTCCATGTCCACATGAGGAATATGTGCATGATCGAAGACTTTGTCTTTGTTGAATAGCCTGAGAGGAATAGAAGTTGGCTTGACTAGCAGTCCAGAAACTCCTCTTCCTTATGCGAGCAGAGTCATATGGGTTGTAATCTGTGAAGAAAACGTGCTCGCCAAAGAAGTCTTCAGCCTTGAACTTTTGCTTCGTTGAGAATGGATTCTTTGGCTTTGGCAGTGGAGTGTCAGTGTGTTGCATCACGACCTCTGGAATCGCAATCTCAGGTTCTTCAGGCTGAGGAATTTCTGGTTCCTCTTCATGTGCAGTCTGAGGATCGGCTGAAGAGTTCATCAGCTAGTGGCTGGAATTTCTACATGTACATATGAAGTGGGATGATTTTCTTCAGAGCCCATTTGAACTGTTGGAGGCGGTGGGACCGAGGAATCTGTTGGATTGGGGTGAAGAGTGGGGAATTTGGATCTTGTTGTCCCAAAAGTCATCGTTCATCACTGGTGTTGTGCTTCCAATATCCACATCTTCTTCTTCAATTTCCTCAACTCCAGCCTCTTCAGCTGTGAACTGAGGCATAGGCGAGGAAATGATTAGGGTTGAAGGGATTGCTTGCACTTCAATTTCTTCATCAATCTGCTCTGACGAAGCAGCAGAATGATTTTCGTCATCAGATCCGCTTGGGATCTCATAATCTTCACCAAAAGGAACAAGGTCCTTTGATGGCATAGAGGAAATTGGAACAGCATCAATGGGATTTTCAAATGAGCTGGTCATTGTCTTGATCTTCTTCGGGGCTGAAGAATTTGAAGCAGCAGATGCTTTCCTTTTCTTCACTGCAGCTCGCTCTGCAGCCTTGGTCTTCTTCACATCAGATGCAGATGGAAGGATTGGAGTTGGTGTAGGCGCAGGAGGAGCCGAGGAATGCAGTTGAATTTCCTCAGCGCAAGTGGCCTTGATTGCCACGACTTCTTGATTTCTTCAGGCGCACCATTAGTGGATGCCCTGGCAATTTCTTCAGCGGCTGGAATGGAGTCATCAGCCCTGGAACTAGCATTTTCTTCAGCAGCCTGAACTTCATCAGCGGTGCTGGCATGTTCTTAAGCAGGCTGAGTAGAGGCTCCAGCCTGAGGAATTTCTTGTTGCGTTGGGGCTGCAACATTTGAGAACTTCTTTGTCAGATTGACAAATCTGACTTTGGCTCCTTGCCAATCAGCATAATATGAGTCAAATTTGTCGCTGAGGGCTTTGATGTCAGCCTGCATCTTGACAAGTTCTTCAGTTGTCATCTTGACAACATTTTTCTTCCTTGATTTCTCTTTTACATCTGCGATTTCTTGATCTCTGGCCTTATCAAATTTCCATTTCTCCTCTTGGATGAAATGAGTCAGCATGTGACTTTGGCCAGGTGTCAACTTGAAGTCAGGCATAGTAGTGTTTGGGTCCTTGTGCCAGAGATCAATGTAGTCTAGGATCGCTCTTGGATCCAACAGCAGCGGCACAGGTGTGCCTTTGGCTATAGCGGCCCTGACTTGCCTATCTCTGATGATTTCCGCAAGTTCATCATCATCAGCCTCATCATCTTCAGGTGGCTCTTGGAAGGCGACCTGTTTCTTCTTGGGACTTCACTACTAGGGAAAAGCCTATACACAGAAAGTTACTAGTAGCGAGGGTTAAAAACCCTCGCCATCTTATATTTACCGATGGCGCAGGTTTTTAAACCTCGCTACTACTAAGTTGATAGTAGTAGCGGGTTTTTAACCTCGCTACTACTAAGCGGTCTCTACCGTGCCCCGGGACATGCCATAGTAGTAGCGGGTTTTAAAACCTCGCTACTACTAAGTTTGATAGTAGTAGCGTTGGTTTTAGCCCTCGCTACTACTAAGTGGTGCCATAGTAGTAGCGAGGGGTAAAAACCGCGCTACTACTAAAGGTCCCATTTTCAAACTCTACCCCCTCGTGGATCGCATTTTCAGTTAAAAAAAAGAAAATGATGAAAATGTCAAAAAAATAAAAGAAAATAAGTTTCCCATGTGATATATGGTCTAGTTGTTGGGAAAATTTGCAAATATGAATTTCGACTTTATTTGCAAAATCTCTCGAGAATTTGTAAAAATGGGCATAACTTTCGCATACTAACTCGGATGAAAAAGTTTTTTATATGAAAAATCATCTACTCGAAAAGTTACATCCAAATTTAGCAAGGGTAACTCTGTTAAACATTTTCAAAATCCTCAAAAACCAAACAGAAAAAAGTTACGGGGCTTTTAAAATCTAGAGTGGAAAAAATAAAATAAAATTCAAACTGTGTGGTCAAACTGTGGTCAAACAATGGTCAAACTAATTATTCTAGAATATTAGTGTTACTAAATAATTATTTTAGTTTTTTTGAATTTGGGTCAAATCTGGTCAAACTATGGCCATACTATGGTCAAACTGTGGTCAAAGTGTGGTCAAACTAATTATTCAAGAAATATTAGTGTTACTAAATTCCTGAGGTTAATAGGATTGACATCTTACTATTGTCAGGAAAACAACAAGTGCAGACTTGGAAACGAGGGAGAATAGAACCCGTAAGTTAAGCTGCTCAGGCTGGAGTAGTGAGAGGATGGGTGACCGTCCGGGAAGTTAGATGATTTGGAATGATGAGGGGTGATTAGAGATTAAATTGAGCAGCGATGAGGGATGATTAGAGATTTGAGGTTAAAATAATTCAGAAATTTGAAAATTAGGGAAAAAATTGAAATATTTTTTTGAAAAAATTCAAAAAAAAACCCGCGCTGGTACTTGTAGCGGGTTTTACTACCTTCTTGCTAAGGGCGTAGTAGTAGCTGGTGGCACCAGCGCTTCTTGCTATCGTTAGTATGGCGCCTTAATTAATAGCGCCCCCAGCGCTACTAATAAAACCAAAACCATGCTGCTAGGCTTTTCCCTAGTAGTGCTTGGCCGAGGACCTCGTCCAGCTGTGGCCTTAGTCTTCAGCAGAGTTGGGCCAGATGAAGAATTTGGTGCAGCTGAGGAACTTGCTGAGACACCAGAGGCAATAGAGATGCCTGCAGTCCTTTGGCACGAAGCCACATGCACAGGTGCTGAGGACTTTGTCGGAACTGCTGAGGACTTTGTAGGAGCTGAGGATTTGGGAGGAGCAGGAGCAGCATGAGGAATTGGCCGTGAGGGCATTGCTGAGGAAATTGGCCGTGAGGGCACTTTGTTGGTGAAGCACTTGGCTTGTGTGCGGGCTTCTTTGCCATAGATTTTCTTGGCTTGACAGAGGCCTCAAGTGGCAGCAGAGCAGAGTCCTCATTAAATTTCCTCCGCCTCGTTGGCTTGTCTTGCCAATTTGGCTTGGCGCTTGGCCCATTCTTCAGGGAAGTCCTCACCACGCTTGATCTTTGGTGGGGTCGACTTCTTGAACAGTGCCAATGGAGCTCTTGGGCATGGAGGATTCGGTCACGAATTTCTTCATGTACTTTGGAGTAACATATCTGTACTCCCTCCATTCCCTTGCCCATCTCCTTTCAATCCTCTGAATGCGCACCTTGCGCTGATTTTTGTTTTCCTTGCCAAACTTGGCTTCATCACGTGTGTAATAGTCAGCATATAAGTCCTCAGGTATCTCAAACGCAGTCATGACCTCAGGCCTCTTTCCTCCTTTCTGTGGCTTCTTTCCTTCTGCCATATTCTTCAGCTGAGGAATTTGAACAATCGAATTCTCTGAAGAAGTATGCACCTTTTCTTCGAGGAACGCTGCAAATGAGTTAAGTTGATGAGAACCTAGTGATTCAGCAGCGGATATGAGTACCTGTGAACAGAGTATAGTTCCGAGGAATTTGGAGAGGTCATATGCATTCTCAGAAGGTTTTTAAAAAAGAACTAGTTTGAGGAATTTGACCAGATGAGCCTTGAAGAATTTCACTAAGCGAACTTTGTCTTAGGTTCCAGAGTTGTATAGATCGAGGATCCACACAATTGAGGAATCTTGAAGAAAAATCATTTCTTAGAGAAACGAATCAAGAGCATATTTCGTTTGAGGTGTTCATATGTGTGAAGATTTGAAGAATAAACACCTTTGAAGATTTTCGGGAAGGTTTGAGAATCAAAGCGAGTAATAAAAGTAACTTTTAATTACCCGAATCGAAGAACACGATTTAACCGAGAAGTGTAGATTAGAAGTTCGTCGATTCGGATCTCCCACGCCCTAACTCGGCGGAGGAAGACAGCTACGGCGGCGGCGGAGTGTAGATTTCATGATCGGCTGAGTACGACGACGAGGTCGAGGCGGAAGCTCTTCCTCACCGGGCGACGATGGAGTAGCGGCGACGCTAGGGTTTGAGAAGCTTGAGCGAGAGAGAGACCGGTCGAGCGGAGTAAAGGAAGTGAGGAAGGGGAGAGGGGGTATATATAGCCACGGTGAAAAACTGTTCGCCCGAAGATTTGGGACGAACGTGCCCCTGACCCTTCTCATTCGCTTGACATGTGTCACCCACATACTGAAAAGTGGAGATTGTGTTAGATCGTGGGTGAATAGATAAGTTTATCGTGGGATGCGGAACGGTTTGAGCGGCAAAGCCGAAAATTTGGATAAGATAAGTTAAAAGTTCCGTTCGCAATTTCTTCAGCTGACAAGGACATAGTGAAGATTTTGAACGAGTTTCAAATAGAACGCACATGAAGAATTTGTGAATAGATTGGGTTGAGTATAGCATAGAGGGGGAAGGGTCCGATCACATTCACTTAGCAGAAAAAGCAACTTCAAGAAATAGCCATAAGTGAATGTTGTAGGGGACATAAACCCATATATATATATAGTCAATGAAGAAAGACAATGGAAATGGTGAAGATTTTGCAAAGTTGAAGAATTTGAAAAACTGAAGTATTTCAAAAACTGAGGAAAACTCAAATTGAAGATTTTCAATTTTGGTGGTGGCGTGACCCACCGTATACGAATGATGATTTCAGACACCGCATACAATTGTCGTAGGGTTCTGAGAATCAAATTCTTCATTAATTTCTTCACACTTAGAGTGTTATTCTTCATTGATTGAAGAAAAATGTTTCTTCATGTGTTACACATCTAAGTCATCAATTTTGCATAATTGTCAGGATGTGTGTCCTTTTCAAAGAACATTCGAAGATTCTAAGATATTCAGCTCACACCGCAACTTGCTAAATCTCTTCTCATCGAAGGGCTTTGTGAAGATATCGGCTAGTTGTTCTTCAGTCTTCACGTGCTCGATGGAGATGTCGCCCTTCAACACATGATCACGAAGAAAATGATGACGAATCTGAATGTGCTTTGTCTTCAAGTGCTGAACTGGGTTGTGAGAAATCTTGATGGCACTCTCATTGTCACAGTAGAGAGGCACATTCTTCACGTTGATGCCGTAGTCCTTGAGAGTTTGCTTCATCCACAGCAATTGAGCACAACAAGAGCCAGCATCAATGTACTCAGCTTCCGCAGTAGACAGTGATACGCGGTTCTGTTTCTTCGAGGACCAACAAACCAAAGATCGTCCGAGGAAATGACAAGTACCAGATGTTGACTTGCGGTCCACACGATCACCAGCATAGTCAGAGTCAGAATATCCAATGAGATCAAAAGTAGAGCCCTTGGGGTACCGTAATCCTAGTGTTGGTGTGTGAGCTAGATATCGAAGAATATGCTTCATGACCTTATGGTGTGATTCCTTCGGTGTAGCTTGAAATCAGGCACACATGCAAACACTAAGCATTATATCTGGCCTAGATGCACATAAGTACAATAGAGAACCAATCATGGAGCGGTATACCTTGTGATCGAAGTCAATACCATTTTCATTAGTGCATAGATGGACATTTGTTGGCATAGGAATTTTGACGCCTTTGCAATCTTGCATGCCGAATTTCTTCAGGACATATTTGAGGTATTTCTCCTGATATATGAATATGCCATTGTGTTGTTGATTTAATTTGAAGACCTAAGAAGAATTTCAATTCTCCCATCATAGACATTTGATATTCTTCACTCATCATATAGGCAAATTCATCACTATAACGTTGGTCAGTACAGCCAAAGATAATATCATCAACATATATTTGGCACAAAAATAGTTCACTATCATATGATTTAGTTAAGAGAGTAGGGTCGAGTGAACCGGGTGTGAAGCCATTCTTCACGAAGAATTCCTTCAATGTATCATACCACGCCCGTGGGGCCTGTTTGAGGCCATAGAGGGCCTTGTTGAGTCTGAAGACTTTGTCGGGATTCTTTGGATCTTCAAAACCTGGGAGTTGAGCAACATATACTTCTTCCTCAAGCTTACCATTAAGGAATGCACTTTTCACATCCATTTGATATAAAGTGATATTATGATGGTTAGCATAACCAAGTAATATGCGAATAGCCTCAAGTCTAGCAACACGTGCAAAATTTTCATCGAAATCAATTCCTTCAACCTGTGTGTAGCCTTGAGCTACAAGTCGTGCCTTATTCCTCACCACAAGGCCATTTTCATCTTGCTTGTTGCGGTAGATCCACTTTGTGCCAATGATATTATGCTTGCGAGGATCTGGACGTTTGACCAGTTCCCACACATTGTTGAGCTCGAACTGATGTAATTCTTCTTGCATTGCCTGAATCCACTCAGGCTCCAGAAATGCTTCATCTACCTTAGTGGGATCTGTGATAGAGACAAAATCATAGTGCCCACAAAAGTTAGATAAATGTGAAGCTTTTGAGCGAGTGAGAGGACCTGGCGCTTCAATGTCATCGATGATCTTGTCAACTTGCACTTCTTTTGCAACGCGAGGATGAGCTGGTTGTCGTCGAGGAATTTGATCAGCATTTTCTTCAGTACCATTTTCTTCAGCATTATCCTCAGGTGCATCAGCTCGACGTTCTTCGCGTACAGGAATGAATTCTTCAGCAGATTCTTCAGTAGGAATGACATCCTCAGTTGCCTTGAACTTGATAGATTCCTCAGGTGCTGGTTCATCTAACACAGAAGGTAGGTGCTCTCTTTGCGAGCCATTAGTTTCATCAAACCGCACATCTACAGTATCAACAATCTTGTGAAGAGCGATGTTGAAGACTCAGAGGTGTGCGAGTCCTTTCCATAACCAAGCATAAAACCTTCATGTGCTTTCGGTACGAATTTAGCATTGTGATGAGGATCTCTAATCCAGCATTTAGCACCAAAGACTTTGAAATAATTCACATTGGGTTTCTTTTCAGTGAGGAGTTCATAGGCAGTCTTCTTGAAGAATTTGTGAAGATATACTCTGTTGATGATGTGGCACGCGGTACCAATTGCATCAATCCAAAAGCGACGAGGCGTTTTGTATTCATCAAGCATAGTGCGAGCCATCTCAACTAGAGTTCTTTTCTTGCGCTCCACGACGCCATTTTCCTGAGGAGTATAGGGAGCAGATAACTCATGAGTAATACCAAGTTCATCAAGATAGTCATCAAGACCGGAATTCTTGAACTCAGTTCCATTGTCACTCTGATGTGCCCGATCTTCACACCAAAGTTGGTTGAAGCCCTCGAGGAAAATCGTTTGAAGACTTCCCGCACTTCATGTTTGTAAGTAACAATGTGTACCCATGTGTAATGAGAGTAATCATCAACAATAACAAAGCCATATAGAGATGCATCATTAGTGACTGCTGAGTAATGATTAGGACCAAAGAGGTCCATGTGAAGCAATTCGAATGGACGAGTAGTGGTCATGATAGTCTTTGCTGGATGCTTGGCCTTGGTCATCTTTCCAGCTTCACAGGCTCCACACAAGTGATCCTTGAGGAATTTGACATTCTCAATGTCAATGACATGCTTCTTCTTCGCAAGCGTGTGCAAATTCCTCATGCCTGCATGACCAAGTCGTCGATGCCATAGCCAGCCTTCTGAAGCTTTTGCAAGTAGACACACGGCTGGTTGTGGTCCTGTAGAGAAATCAACAATATACAAGTCTCCTCTCCTAAAGCCTTCGAAGACTTTGGAATTGTCGGCTTCCATGATCACAACACAACGATACTTGCCAAAGACAACAACCATATCAAGATCGCAAAGCATTGAGATCGACACGAGGTTGTGTCCTAAGGACTCAACAAGCATGACTTTGTCCATGTGTATGTCCTTAGAGATCGCAACCTTACCAAGACCCAATACGACTTTTGCCTTTGTCAGGAAAGATGATATGCTTCAGATGTGACGGTGATAAGGGAGCATCCATCAATAGATTCTTGTCACCAGTCATGTGATTTGTACATCCACTATCGAGGACCCACTCATTGGCTTTGGGTTGATCATCCTGCAGATGAATTAGTGCAACTTACGATCTCATATACTTCATCAGTGAAGAATATGATATCAATTTCATCAGATGAATTTCATCAGGCAGTAAAACAGATAAGCAGTATGAGGATGTGTGAAATGAAAGTTCATTTCTTCATGATTAGCATGCGTCCTTTCAGGCATTTTTGTCAGGCCCCCAGCAAATTCTTCAGACGTTAAAGCACGCCTGGAGACCTGACCCTGCAGAAGAGATTAGTTCTTTTTCTTCACCACCCACATCTGAAGGGGTGGCAAAGAGTTCATCACTTTGCGAGCTCCATATGAGAATGGTGGCATAGAGGCCAATCCATTTCGTTTCACATAAGAGGGGTTAGGGTAAGCATATGAATAAGAAGAGAAATTCTTCGAGGACTTATGAACATATTGGTTTGAAGAATAATGCACATATTCATAGCCCTTAGCTCTACCCTCAAACAGAGTTGTTAGCACGATGATAATCATATGAGGACTTTGATCCTTTTGAGGAATTTGATCCACGTGAGAAATTTGGTCCGTATGAGGACTTGGATCCATATGAAGAATTTGGTCTATATGAAGAGTTTGATCTGGGGTTCCTATTCTTCACAGGTGGTGTCATGAGGACATTCACCTGAAGACTTTCAAGGAATTTCTTGGGAACCCAGATTTTCTTCATAGGGGAACCGTTCCTGCAGTTAGTGCCAACATATCTAGCAAATACTTCACCATTCTGATTTTTGAACAGTTTATAGTTGGAGTCAAATGACTCATCGGAAGAATGAAGAGATTCACATGTAAAGCCAGATAAGTTAGATGGATCAGCTGAGGTCCCTTTGCAGCAACCCATGAGGTTTTGGGGTACCGCTCGGGCTTCCAATATGTTCCATCAGCATTGAGTTTCCTCTCAAAGGCAATACCCTCTTTCCTAGGGTTCTGTTGAGGATCTGCTTTTAAGCACATCACAAAGAGTCCGATGCCCTTTGAGGCTTTTTGTACATGCTGTCATGTACAATTCCTTCAGCCCTGCATCGTCAAGTGATACTAGCAATGTCCTCGGATGAGGAATTAGTGATAGCAGAGGCAGGTGAAGAATTTGTAACAGTTGAAGCATTTGAACATTGGTGAAGAATTAGCAGATTCACGTTCAATGCACTTTAAGCATGGAGGAACAAATTCTTCACGAGAAGTGCTGATTTGTTGAGCAAGTAATGAATCGCGCTCCTTCTGAAGATCTTCATAACTCACTCTTAGCTTCTCAAGATCTTGCTTTCTTTGAAGAAATTCATAAGAAAGTTTCTCATGATCAGACAGGAGAGTGTTATGATGACCTTGAAGACTGTCAAGCCTAGACTGAAGTCTCTGAAGATTTTCAGTCAGGGCTTTAGTGCGATCCATTTCTTCACCCAACATATCATCACTTTTGTCTAGCATGTTTTGAACCTTTTCAAAAGCCCTTTGTTGTTTTACAGCAATCTTAGCAAGTTTTGAGTAGCTGGGCTTGAGATCTTCATCAGATTAATTTTCACAAGATTCAGAGGAGGTATATTTGAGTACATAGGCAACCTTTGCCATGAAGCAATAGGTGGGAGCGTAGTCATCACTATCTTCATCAGCTTTGTTGGTGAGGTCATTTTCTTCAGAGTAGAAGATGGACTTGCTGACGAAAGCAGTAGCGAGAGCCAGACTCGCCACACCAGACTCGGATTCTTCTGATGCCTCCTCTTCCTCATGTTCCTCAAGCCTTCTTGGAGCTGCTCTTCTTGTGAGAAGAAGACTTTGAGGATTTTGATGATGAAGATTTCGACGATTTCTTCTTATTCTTAGCGTCATCAGAACTGTAATCCTTGTATTTCTTCTTCTTTAATTCCTTTTCCCAATCGAGGACAATCTTGAATGTAGTGACCAGGTTTCTTGCATTTGTGGCATAGTCTTCTCTTATAGTCACTGGATGAGGAATCACTTCTCCTTGAGGATTTTCCAAAGCGACCACGTCTTGTGAACTTCTGGAATTTCTTCACGAGCAGTGCTAGCTCCTGGCTCAATTCTTCAGGATCTCCAAGGCTACTACCAGAGTCTTCACAATCAGATTCAGACACAGCCTTGGCCTTCAGGGCATGTGATTTTCCATAGCTAGAACCATAGAGATCTCTCTTTTCAAAGAATTTGGAACTCATGAGTATTTAGCCTCTCGAGGATATCAGCTGGATCAAGTGACTTGTAGTCAGCATGCTCTTGTATCATCAGTGCCAGAGTATCAAATGAGGAATCAAGCGATCTCAACAATTTCTTCACCACCTCATGGTCGGTGATGTCAGTGGCACCAAGCGCTTGAAGCTCATTTGAGATGTCAGTGAGGCGATCGAAGGTTTGTTGAACATTTTCATTGTCGAGTCTTTTGAAGCGGTTGAAGAGATTGTGAAGAACATCAACTCGAGATTCACGCTGAGTTGAGACTCCTTCATTTACTTTGGACAGCCTGTCCCAGATGAGCTTAGCAGTTTCCAAAGCACGCACTCTTCCATATTGTCCTTTGCTCAGATGGCCACATATGATATTCTTCGCTTGAGAATCGAGTTGCTTGAATCTCTTCACATCGGCAGCATTCAGTGAGGGTGAGACAGAGGGAACACCATTTTCCACAACATACCAGAGATCGTTGTTAATTGCCTCAAGATGCATTCGCATCTTGTTCTTCCTGTAGGGGTAGTCTGTCCCATCAAAGGTAGGACACCCAGCTGAGACCTTGATCATACCTGCGGTCGACATAACTAAAACTCCAGGTGGTTAAACCAAAATCACACAGAACAAGTACCTTGCTCTGATACCAATTGAAAGTGCGTTATATCGACTAGAGGGGGGGTGAATAGGCGATTTTTATGAATTCTTCAATGAGGAATTTGACGGTGAGGAAATTCCTAAGTGAAGAACTACTTGCTGCGGAATAAGTACTCAGAAGTAAGCATAAGAGAATGCGGGCATGGTCATCATGATTAAATGAAGACAATCAAAGAGTACAGAAAGCGTAACGCAAGATAACACAAGATGAAGACAAACAGACTGAAGAAATTGAACTGAGGAAATTGAGAAAGTCTTCAGTCAAAGTCTTGAAACACAGATATGGATGAACACTCAACTCAGTAATGAGGAAATGAAAGAGTTGAGGAAAAAGAACCAGTTAGGTTGGTGAAGACAATGATTTGGTAGACCATTTCCAACTGCTGTCTCTGTTTTTCGTCTGGTTGGAGCGGCTGAGTATTTAAACTCGAGGACACACAGTCTAGGACACCCTGTCGCTGAACACGCAGCTTAGGACACAATGTCCTCACCGTATTCTCCTTGAACTAAGGTCACACAGACCTCGTCCAATCACTTTCGTGGTAAGTCTTGAGCGACTTCCAAACCTTCACAGACTTGGTCACTCGGCGATCCACAATTCCTCTTGGATGCTCTAGACCATGACGCCTAACCGTCTGGAAGAAGCACAGTCTTCAAAGGTAACAAGCGTCGGATCCATGCAGGATCAATCTCTTCAGTGATGCTCAATCACTTTGGGTTTGTAGGGGTTTGGTTTTTGGGTTTTCCTCACTCGATGATTTTCGCTCAAAGTCCTCGGAGGATGGGTTGCTCTCAAATGACAAGTGTCAAGTTCTCTCGGAGCAGCCAACCAGCTAGTGGTTGTAGGGGGCGGCTATTTATAGCCTAGGAAGCAGCCCGACATGATAAGACATAAATGCCTTTCAATGATATGACCGTTAGGTGGATAAGATATTTTGGGACAGCTGGCGCGCAGCACAGCAACGGTCGGAAATTTGACTCTCAAAATTCTAAGGGCTATCATGTTCCTCACTGTGTAGGCAATCCGCACTGGCAAATTCCTAACTCCTTAGTCAGAACATATTCCTCAAATGACCGGAAGAACTTCGTCTCATCCTTTGAAGAAATTGACTGAGCTGTATGAGATTTCCAAAGGATTCACTCGAAGAGATTGGTAGGTGTAGGATTTTGAGTTGAGCATCACATGGAAAATTTTCCTTAGTATTTCCTCGACCCCCTTTAACAGTACGGTGTTTCCTATGACTCAATAAAGAGAAAATGAAACTACGAAAACAAGTCTTCATGCTTCATGTTCCTCAAATGAATATCAAGTCTTCAAGGTCACACCAATTTCTTCACTTTCAAAGTCTTCAGAAAGTCTTTAGAATATCAAAGTCTTCAGTCGAAGAACTTCATTTTTAGGGGTCGACTTTCTCTATAAATATCAAACTCCTCATAGACTTATAGACCTATGTACACTCATAAACACATTAGTCCCTTAACCTATAAGTCTTCAATACACCAAAATCACTAAGGGGCACTAGATGCACTTACAGCGCCCCTCAAGATCCCAAGACGAAGAGCCACCTTTTGAGAATCGGCGGCAAGGCCGCCGACTGCCCCTCACGGCCGAGTCCCAGGGACGGCTTCGAGATAAGCCGACTCCCAACTGGCGGCTTCCAGAGAAGCTGGCTATGGGGAGTCGGCCCGCGACTCCAACCATCTCCTGCCTTCGCGACTATGGATGGGACGGGGTGCGGCCACCGCCCGGCCCATCCCTGCCCCACTCGCAAAGGGCAGGCATGGCCACAGTGCGCCGTACCAACGAAGATCTCCATCCGGCGCGGCACTATTGCCATACCGCCACGACATCAGCCCGTGGCGGTGCCACAATGCCCTGACGACTGTCTGCGACCCGAGGCGGGACCCGCCTGTCGACGGGGGTGCAGAAGACGGCGAGAGTGCCACAAGATGGACCCGTTGGGAGATGGCCCCCAGGAGTCGGCCGGCCCCTCCCACGGGCCCCGCACGCCATTAACCAGACAAGACAGGGAATGGCAACAGTGATCGCCCGTCAGGCGGCGGCACTGTTGCCATGACCCCATGACCAAGCCGGCGTCATTAGAGGCGCTTGACTACGATAATCCGCAACCGGCAAGACCTGCCCGCATGAACAAGGCCTGTCGGCCCCATGCCGGGCCCGTCGGCGGGGCCCAGCAGTCGGCGGAGAAGACGACGACCTGTGAGACAGACGGCTGGGACCCGCGCCCAGCCGGATTACCATTGTACCCCCGGGGGGTAGGCCTATATAAACCCTCCGGGGCACCCATGTAACGGGTTGGACCCTAATAGTTTTAGACACACATAGAGGGAAGAGAAGAGCTAGCCGTGCCCTTCTCCTTCCTCACCCCGAACAGCTCAAGGAGCAACCTTGTACCCACTTTGCCATAGTGACCATGCGGAGACCCCATAGAGCAGCAGTAGGGGTATTATCTCCACGGAGAGCCCTGAAGCTGGGTAAGATCCGCCCGCGTGCATGCCTTCGCCTCATCCCGTTTGCAGGCACCGGCGACGTTCTACTCGCCCCCACCATGATAAGCCATCCTTTGGCATATGTCGCACCCAACCCCCGACATTTGGCGCCCGCCGTGGGGCTAGGTGCACCGTCGTCCGGACACCTGCTCTGGATGGGAACCCTTTTCCTCCCTGGTGAGCGCAGCCAGCCCGGCACGCCAGACGGAGTCTGCGCCGACGCGCTGCACGGCGCTGAGATCGCCTGCGCTGCCAGCTGCCTCGCCGAACTTGTCGGCGAGGTTCGCCTCTCCGACGAGCCTGCATCCGACGCAGGCACGAGCGGCCCCGAGAGCCTCCTCGCGGGCCTCCTTGACCAACTCCACGTCGCCGGCGAGCCTGCCACGGACTTGGAGTCCATAGGCTCCACCGACCCGATGCTGGTCGACTCCGACACCGCGTCGCTCGACGCGTTCCCCGCCAACATGGTGGTCTACGACGAGCCGCTCCCTCGCGCGGAGAGCGGTAGAAGCACCGTCACAGAAGTGCTCGTCATCGGTCATGGCGAGCATTCCGGCGAATGAGCTCATGACCCTCTCGACGCGGCTCTGCAAGACCTTACCGCGCCTATTCCGGAAGACGCTGACGCCGAGATGCTGGAGGCATGCTGCCTTCAGCTCTTCGAAGGCGCGAAGAAGCTGGCAAGCATGAGACGCTTGTCAGAAGCCTACCAGCGTGAGATGGATCGCACTGTGGGCGGCTCGCCGGCCCCGACTGGGCCTAGCCGCCTAGGCGTGGTCCAACAACGCGGCATGGCCATCGCCAACCTATTCAGGGCCAATCGCCCTGTGTACGCCACGCCTGCGGAGAACATCCACGCCGCCCAGGCGGCGGCGGACGAGCTGGACAAATTCGAGGGTGAAGAGTGTCGCCTGATGACGGAGCGAGTCCAGCAGCTCCTCATCGGCTGCCGCCTGCGAGCGAGGCGGCTGCCGCCGCAGAGGCGCCGCAACGACAAAACGACGACCTGCCTCCCCGCCGAGATCAAGGCGCGACTTCTCGGACACCGACTGGCGGTATCTGCGGAACAAAAAACAAGGATCCGGCTGTCAGCCACAGTCGGACTCACTTCTCCATTGAGCGCGACCAAGACGGCCGTCCGAGAGCAGTGGAACGGCGGGACGACTGCCTGCCTCCTCCCCCTCACAGAGAAAGGCGAGTCTCCCCGCCACCCGTCGAGCATCTGACTCTCTGTGTCCGCCTTGGCCGCCGAGAGGGAGTCGTAGAAAACAACGCCCGCCACCGGATCGACCGACTCCACCGATCCCTGGCGCTGGAAGAAGAAGACGAGTTGGGTCCGCCCTGTTTTGGACCTCGCATCCGAGACGAGCCCTTTCCCAGAGGGTTCACGCTCCCCCGATATACTCCCAAATATACCGGCTCCGTAAAGCCGGAAGACTGGCTGGTTGACTACTCCATGGCCGTCAACATAGCGAACGGCAACAAGCGTGTTGCCGTAAAGTATGTTCCACTCATGCTCCAGGGCATGGCCCGGGCATGGTTGAACAGCTTGAAGCCCCACAGCATCAACAGCTAGGTCGACTTCACCGAAGCCTTTGTCCGCAACTTCACGAGCACGTACAAGCGACCTCCCAAGCCTCGCCAGCTTTCCTTGTGCGTGCAAGGCCCCAACGAGTCAACTCGCGACTACCTCACGCTACCGGGCTGAGCTTGAACTCCTGCGGCGTGCACGAGGTGCAAGCTATCGAGCACTTCACCGCCGGGTGCAGAGAAGGCACCCTCCTCAAGCACAAGCTCCTTTGCGACGAGCCGGAGACCCTCGACGAGCTGCTGATCATAGCAGACAAGTACGCCACAGCCGACTCCTCCATGAAGGCGGAGATTGAAGTCAGTGCGACCGGCAAAGTGGCTCCTCAGGCTCCCAGAACTCCGGCTGGAGACACCAGTCGGCGACAGCAACAGAACGATCACAAGCGCAAGGCCCCACAGCCCGGCTTCGACGGCGGAGTTCGGCGATCGAAGACCAGCGGCGGAGGGGCAGCCTCCGCCAAGCGACGAAAAGGCGGCAAGTCCAACTGGTTGCCGGCCTTCCCTTTACGAAAGCAGACTTTAGATGGTCCTCGCAAGTTCCATAGCGGCGAAGCCGTCAAACCACACCACCGGAAGTGCCACCGGCTCACCCGGATCGCCAATGGAGGCGCCTTCGCCCCGCTCATTGGGCGCTACTGACAGCCGGCTGTCACGCCCGATCGGCGTGATACAAGATGAGTACCATCAAGAGCACGGAGCCTATGTGGTGTTCACCGGTGTGGTGACGATCGATGCGGTGCAAAGCGGCAGAAAGAAGAAGAGGTGAATGAAGTAGCATCATATACTCCAGAATTCATGCACAGGTCCGATAAGCCTATCAGTTGGAGAAGAGTTGATCACCCAGAGGTGATGCCGAGTCAGGCCTCCTACGCCCTGGTCTTGGGAGCCACCCTTGCCGCATGAATGGGCGGGCCGCTCGCTTCATGAGTCCGATAGAAGCGGAGGCAGTAGCATCAACATCCTATACAAGGACACCATGGAGAAGTTAGGAATCAAGCAAAGGCAGCTTCAGAACAGCCGGACTGTGTTCAAAAGCATTGTACCTGGCCTTTCCTGCTCACCGATCGGCAAGATCCTGATAGATGTCCTCTTTGGGGACAAAGATCATTTCCGCCGAGAGGCAGTTTGGTTCGAAGTAGTGGACCTAGAAAGTCCGTACCATGCTCTGCTTGGCCGACCCGCTTTGGCCAAGTTCATGGCGGTCCCCCACTACGCCTGCCTCAGGATGAAGATGCCGAGTTCCAAGGGGATTCTTACCGTAGCCGGCGACTACAGAAAGTCGTCCGCTTGCGCGGCTGACAGGAGTCGGCTAGCCGAGTCCCTGGTGATCGCAGCTGAGAAACGGCTTCTTGATCGGGTTGTGGCAATGGCCGGCAAGCAGCTCAAGATATTGCCCAACCCCAAGGATTCGGAAGCTGAGGGCTCGTTCAAGCCGGCCAAAGAAATGATGAAAGATACCCTTGGACCCGGAGCACCCAGAGAGGTACACTGTCATAGGTGCAAACCTTGACAGCAAATAGGAAGGCGAGCTCGTCGATTTCCTCCGTGAGAATCGGGACATATTCGCATGGTCCCCTAAAGACATGCCAGGTGTACCGACGGAATTCGTCGAGCACAAGTTACATGTCCGATCTGATGTGAAGCCTGTCAGGCAGCCCTTGTGCCGCTTTGTCGGAAGAAGAAGAAGAGTTGTTGGAGAAGAGATAGCCCATCTCCTAGCAGCTGGTTTCATTATGGAAGTGTTCTTTCCAGAATGGTTAGCAATCCCGGTCCTGGTACAGAAGAAGAACAAGCAGTGGCGGATGTGTGTTGACTACACGAGCCTCAACAAAGCTTGCCCCAAGGACCCGTTCGCTCTGCCGAGAATTGATCAGGTGATAGACTCCACAGCCGAATGCGAGCTGTTGAGCTTCTTAGATGCATATTCAGGATATCACCAGATCAAGCTGAACCCGGCTGACCGACTGAAGACCGCCTTCATCATGCCGTTTGGAGCCTTCTGCTATCTGACCATGACGTTCGGCTTAAGGAATGCCGGCGCCACCTTTCAGCGTTGCATGCAGAAGTGCCTCCTCAAGCAACTCGGCAGAAATGCCCACGTCTACGTGGATGATGTAGTGGTGAAGACGGAAAGGCGTGGAACACTGCTGGAAGACCTTAAGGAAACCTTCGAGAATCTGCGCCGGTTCCAGATCAAGCTCAACCCTGAGAAGTGCGTCTTCGGAGGCCAGCCGGCCAACTCCTTGGCTTCCTGGTCTCTGAACGCGGCATAGAGTGCAACCCTGTAAAGATCAAGGCCATCGAGAGGATGGAAGTCCCCCGCCGACTGCTAGATGTGCAAAAGTTCACCCGCTGCTTGGCGTCCATCAGCCGATTCATCAGTCAATTTGGGCGAAAAGTTCTCCTTTATACCAACTCATGAAGAAGACCACCTTCTTGAATGGAACCACAAAAGGCGGACGAAGCTTTTCTCCAGTTGAAGAAAATGCTGACTACTCCCCTGTCTTTGGCGGCCCCGACTCCTAAAGTGCCCATGCTCACATACATCGCCGCCACCAGCCGGGTAGTCAGCACAGTCATTGTAGTTGAGCGCAAGGAGGAAGGCAAGGCGCTACCTATCCAGAGACCGGTATATTACCTGAGCGAAGTACTGTCGACCTCCAAGCAGAACTACCCCCACTAGCAGAAGATGTGCCACGGCGTGCACTTTGCCGCCAAGAAGTTGAACCCTTACTTTCAAGAGCATCCAACCATTGTGGTTTGCACGGCCCCACTAGCCGAGATCATCGGAAGCCGAGATGCTTCTGGCCGAGTGGCCAAATGGGCCATAGAGCTGCCCCCCTACACCATCTATTACCAGCCCCGCACCGCCATCAAGTCGCAAGCACTGGCTGACTTCCTCGTCGACTGGGCCGAGACCCAGTACCTGCCGCCAGCGCCCGACTCCACCCATTGGCAGATGCATTTCGATGGCTCCAAGATGCGCACCGGCTTGGGAGCCGGCGTTGTCGTCACTTCCCCCAAAGGAGACAAACTTAAATATGCGCTGCAGATCCATTTCGCCGCCTCCAACAACGTCGCCGAATACGAGGCGCTCATTCATGGGCTCCGGCTTGCCAAAGAACTTGGCATTCGCCGGATCCTGTGTTACGGCGACTCCGACTTGGTGGTCCAATAGTCATCTAGCGATTGGGACGCCAAAGATGCAAACATGGCGAGCTACCGTTTCCTTGTACAGCAACTCAGTGGATATTTTGAGGGGTGCGAGTTCCTTCACGTACCAAGAAATGACAACGACCAAGCAGACACCACAGCACGAATCGGCTCCACCCGCCAGTAATACCATCTGGCGTCGCCCTTGGCGCCTCCTCAAGCCATCCGTCAAGCCTTCACAGAATCAGACTCCATTTTGTGCGGCTCCCCGGAAGAAGTCGGATCCGACTCAAGAGCCCCAAAGAGACGGCACGAGAATTCTTCAGATGGCCCCAAAATGCCTTGATCGAAGCCGGCCGGGGACTTGAGAACCTGGCCGGGGGCTGCGGCGACCGTGCGAAGACTCGAGCTCGGCCGGGGACTGCACCCGGTCGGCCCGGGACTTCATCAATCGACAAGCAGTCAGCGGACTCCAGCCCGCCGCCTCCCAGGCCCAACCGCCCTCGTCCAAGTAGCGATCTTGGCGATTGAAGAAATAGTAGCACCCTCATGGGCCCAGCCCATCCTGAAGTTCCTAGTAAGCAGAGAGCTACCAACCGACGAAATCTTGGCTCGGCAAGTACAACGCCGAGCGGCAACCTACACAATAGTCAACAGAGAGCTGGTCAGGCGCAGCGTCACTGGTGTCTACCAGCGTTGTGTCGAGCCAGAGCAAGGCCAAGCGATTCTCGAAGACATTCATCAAGGCGAGTGCGGCCACCATGCGGCCTCAAGAGCACTCGTCACCACAGTCTTCCGACACGGTTTCTTCTGGCCAACTGCCCTAGAAGAGGCCAAGGAATTAGTCCAAAAATGCAAGGGGTGCCAGATGTTCCGCTCCAAGGCGTATCAGCCGGCTTCCGCACTCAAGACTATCCCCACCGCCTGGCCCTTTGCTGTTTGGGGCTTGGACATGGTAGGACCATTCAAAGCAGCACGAGGTGGCTTAACTCATTTACTTGTCGCGGTGGACAAGTTCACCAAGTGGATAGAAGTAAAGCCCATCAAGAAGTTGAATGGTCCAACGGTAGTGACTTTCATCGCTGGCATCACGACTCGGTACGGCGTACCACACATCATCATCACCGACAATGGCACAAATTTTGCCAAAGGCGCCCTGGCCCGTTTCTGCGCGACACAAGGCATCCGACTGGACTTAGTGTCCATTGCCCATCCGCAGTCAAACGGCCAGGTGTAGCGAGCAAACGGCCTCATCCTGTCTGGCATCAAGCCTCGACTGGTCGAACCACCAGAGCGTTTGGCCGGCTGTTGGCTTGATGAGTTGCCAACCGTCCTCTGGAGTTTGTGCACAACTCCAAACAAGTCAACCGGCTTCACACCCTTCTTCCTCGACTACGGTGCTGAAGTCGTCATCCCAACGGACATAGAGTTCAACTCCCCGCGAGTTACCATGTACACCGAGGAGGAAGCAGAAGAAGCATGTCAAGACGACGTCGATCTGCTGGAAGAGGGCCGACTGTTGGCACTCAGCCGGTCCAGCATCTACCAGGAGAGCCTGTGCCGCTACTACAACAGGAAGGTCAGGCCGAGATCTTTCCAAGAGGGCGACCTTGTGCTCCGACTGATCCAGCGAACAGCCGGCCAGCACAAGTTGTCGGCGCCTTGGGAAGGCCCCTTCATTATCAGCAAAGTGCTGGGCAACGACTCCTACTACCTGATCGATGCTCAGAAGCCCCGAGCACGCAAGAGGGACGACTCTGGCAAAGAGACGGAGCGGCCATGGAATGCAAATCTTCTCCGAAGATTTTACAGTTGATGCAGTATGTACCACGCTACCTTTTGTGTTAAAGTACCAAGACTTCGGGCCCCCCGAGACGAGCACGGGGACTGCCCTTTTTTGTTATCTGTATGATAAGAATTATGCCTTCAAGTATGTTACTCTTTGTTATGCCGCTTGGCACCGAGTTCTACTAGTCGGCCCGGGGACTCGCCGCCTTGCGCTATGAAATTCTTCCTGCAGTCGGACAAGTAGTGTGTGGTGCCTAAGCCGTCTCCTGTCATAAGCCGCAGCTTGCAGAGCTTAATCGCATTTGGTGGGCAGGAGTAAGGAAGAATGGGCGCCCACATGAAAAATGGCTAAGGACCCAAAGCATAAACATAGCTTAAGCCGGCTTCCAGCCCCTCTTCGCAAAGCCGACTCTTGAGTGGTCGGCTTGCCGCTTTCTATCCAACTTGTTAAAAAGACTCTAAAAATGGCCAAGTACTTGCCTTCCCAAGAGTAGCCAAAGCACTTGATCCAAGCGGCAGTCCGCAGAGCGGTTGTCCGACTGGCAAGGTGGCGACTAAGGGAAGGCGGAAAAGGAAAAAGCCATAAGAGCAACGATCAAGGAAAGATGGAATTAGGATAAATATTTACATAGCAGAGGCCCACAGCGGAATCTTCGAGCAGAAGTTCAAAATACACCCCGCGGGTGGAATTGTGTGAATTAACAAGTTTTTCAAAGACTACTAAAGCAGATAAAATAAAGGCAAGACGGTAGCCTAGGAAGCGGCAGACGGGTTCGGAGGGTCGGAAGAGACGGCGGTGTCAGGCGCCGGGGCGGCCGGCTGGGCAGTCTCGGCTTGATCATCTCTGGCGGCAGCCGGCCTAGTCGGGCGCGGCTCGTTGCTGGAGGCGCGGTCGAGCTGAGGCTGGTCGCTCGCTCCGTCTTCTGGCGCCTCAATCTCGCCTCCATTCTCCGCCTCCCCTTCCTCCTCGGCGCTGGAGCCGATCACCTCCGCCGAGTCCTCGTCATAATCCGGGTTCATCCCGAACCACTCCGGCGGTGCCTTCCCGCCATCCTCAGCCCACTGAGGGACGAAGACGCTGGTGTCTGTGTAGTCGGCGATCGCCGCCGCACGCTCGATGAGGGCGTCTTCCGCAGCCAGCAGCTCCGCCTGGGCCTCTGACCGGAACACAGCCAGCCAGTCCAGATCCAGCCCTGGATACCACGCCTTGACGAATTCCAAGGCCCGACGCACTCCAGCCCGGGCCGAGGAACCCTTCCAGGCCTCAAGACGGCCAGCCGCGACCTCCAGCTAGTCGGCAGTCTGACTGGGAGTGCGCAGAACCGGCATGTCCGGCCACAGGGCAGCAATCGCTGGCGCCGACACGTTGAAGTCGGCGCGACATCCGATGGGCGACGCAGATGAGCCTCGATGCTCAGAAGCTGCTCGTCAAGGGTCCGGGGGGCGTTGGCAGCAATCTCCGCACCATTTGCCATCCGCGCCTCGCGATCAGCCTCGATGGCTTGATTGGCCGCCTGCGTGTGGCCGGGGAAGAAGTCTGCCAAGAAAAAAAAGAAGCAAGTCAAAAAATCAGGAGTCAGCCCGACCTATAGTCAGCGGCTCAAAGAAAGAAAGTAAAGAAACTCACCGTCGACGATGTCCTCGATTTCATGGAAGCCGGAGGTCAGCTGTGCCTCCTTGTCGGTCTAGGAGGAGCGCTCGCTTTCAAACTCGACCAGGAGAGCAGCCTCTTTCTTCTCCGCCTCGTCCTGCGCCTTCTTAAGCAGCTCCCTTTGCTCCGCCAGCTGCGTAGCCAGCAGGTCGCGCTCTGCGGCGAGCTAGCTACACTCCTCCCCCTTGGCCCGCAAGGCGGTGTCGGCCTCGCCCAGTTGCCGTCCAAGAGTGGCGTTGGCCTCTGAAGAATAAAAAGGAAAAGGATGTTAAGTCATCAACTAAGAAGGTCGCTGGGAAGATCTGGCCCGACTGCTCAGCAGTCGGCCCGAATCTCGGGGACTACAGCCCATGGAAAGTGCCATAGCGCCCAAGAAGAAGAAAGAAGACTCACCCGGCTCCTCGACAAGTCGGCGGTCCACTTGCCCAGCTCCTCAACATTGCGGTTGAAAGCGGTGACACGGAGGTTGTGATACTCTGTGATAAGCATTTGAGACAAAGGTAAATATTTTGGAACTCACGGATGGAGTTCGAGCAGCCTGCTTTCGGCAGCCGGCCCGAAACTTGGGGACTAGACCCGGTGGAGTGCGCTTAGCGCCCCCTGAAGAAGAACAAGAAAAAACTCAAAGAAGAAAGCATACCCGAACGGCGGCTCGCGACGCCAGATGCGCCTTGGTGCAGTTTTGGATGGCGTCGCCCTCGGCTCGCAGCTTTGCTTGAACGTCCAGAAGCGCCTGGTTCAGCGGGCCAGTGCAGCCTCCTCGCACCCACCCAACAGGCGCGGCTCTTGTCGCCTCGGCGTCTGGGATGGCCGAGCTGGCGGCGCCGGTCTCCAAGGGGCGTGGCGCCGAAATCGCCTTCTCAAGACAGCGGCGCACTGGCGAGGCGACCTGAAGGAGCAACTTCGCCACGGCCTCGTCTTCAGTCGGCGGCACCGGCGGGTCTGCCTGCTGTTTACCTCGCGCGCTCCCAAACGGTGGCGGAGCCGGCGGTGGCGGCACGGCCGTGCCCGACATGGAGGCCTCGCCGCCTTCCTTCTCCATGATGGGGTGCTTGCCGCCGGCTCCCTCGGTCTTCCCCGTGAACTCCGGGGCCGGCAGCGTGGAGCTCAGAGGGGTGACGAGCAACGCCGATTGGAGGCGCGCGGCCTCCTCGGCTCGCCGCTTTGCCGCGATGGCGGCTTCGGCCTCATCCAGCTTCCTCTTAGCAGAGGCCGCCGCCTTCTCGGCCTCCGCCTTCTCCAGGCGGGCGGCTTCTTCGTCGTCGCGCTTCTCCTGTGCGTTCTGCTTCGTCGCCTCCCGGAGGTCGGCGGCGGGCTCGATCCGCCGAGTAGTGGCGGACGTCTCTGCCGACCCCATGACGGAGGCGGCAGCGACCCTCTCTAAAGTAAGGGGAGCCCTGATGCGAGGAAGAAGTATAAAAGATGTGGACAAGATTCACCGAAAGAAAACAAGACAAAAAGCGGAAGCACTTACACAGAGACCAGTGGCGGCTTTTTTTACTTCCTTGCGAAAGCGGTTGGCCTTTGCGACCGCCTCTTCCTGCTTGGTCGCGGCGGCCGTCCCCTTGAACTTCTTCGACCGTCCGCCAAGCAAGCTCGGCCCGGCCCAGCGCTTCTTCGCGCCGCCTCGACCACCCAAGCCGGTGGAGGAACTCGCGCTCGGCTGGCCGACCTTCGGTTGGCAGCGCAAGGCGACTTCCCCCTCGCCGTCATCTTCAGGCCAGTCGGCAAAGGTAGCCAAGGGCCTGAAGTCGTCAGCTCCTCCTCCTCCTCCTTCGGCGTCGGCCTCCATCGCCGCCGCCCCCAAGTCAGGGTCATCGACGTCGCTCTCCGCCCAGTCGGGGACGAACTCACGGGCCAGCCCCGTGGTGCCGGCTGAAGGCTGCATGAGGGGGTCCTGACTCGAAAAAACCAAAAAAGATCAGAGGTCGGATTTGGCTGAGAAAGAAAACAGAAGAGGAAGAGAGACGACTTACCACAGGCGGAGGGATGGCGGCAGTGATCGGCTCCTTGCGAACTGCTAATCCGCCGTGAGATTGCAGTTCGCAATGTAGTTCACCGTGTCCGCCACCTTCGGCGTGGGGCATGTCCTTGGAGCACAGCCGATTTGGGGTCCCGGTGGCGCTCATCCGACAGATCGGATGAGGTCGGCCTTGAGCGGAAGTACTCGGCGCACCACGAAGGCGGCCAGCAGGTCGGCCCGGTCGTCAAGCCCTTTCCGTCGGCACAAGACTCGGAGTCGCTGACGACGGGCGGCACCAGCGGAGTCGGCCCCTGACCCGGTGGGACCAGGTAGAGCCTCCCAAGATCGCCCGGCTTCAGAAGGCGGCAGATGGACGATCGCCACGGGGCGACGTTCTTCACATAGAAATAGGATCGCTGCCACATCTTCACCGACTTGATCAGCGGAATGGTGGGAAACGGGTTGTCGGCCACCGATCTCCGCATCGCGATGAAAGTGCCGCACAGAGCCGGCACGCTGGCGACGTGCGTGCCGATCTTGGACTGGAAGAACTCCCCCCCACAGCTCGATGGTGGGGAGAACGCCGAGGAAGCCTTCGCACAAGGTGGTGAAGGCAGCCAGCAGCACCACCGTATTCGAAGTAAGGTGGTGCGGCTGGAGTCCGTGGAACTCCAAGAAGGCGCGGAAGAAACCGCTCGCCGGCAGCCCTAGGCTGCGCATGAGGTGCGAGCGGAATACGACCCGCTCTCCCTCCTCCGGGGCCGGCGACATTTGTCCCGCCGGCGCGGCGCGGGTCCACACTATTCTCTTGCCGAGGAGGCGGCGCGTCTGGCGGAGGAATTCGATGTGGTCGTCGTCCACCTTGGAGCCGTCCCACACGCCGGAGCGTGCGGCAGGAGGTGCAGCGGCGGAGGAAGAGCATATCGCCGCGGCGTGGCGTGGTTTGGTGTGGCGGCGGAAAGAGGAGGAAGAAGCAAGAGGAAGCGGGGGAAGCAGGGAGATGGGCGCGCGTGCTTCGCCGCCCCCCTCCTCCCGTCTACTTATAGGCTCATGGGCTGAGAAGCCGATGGGGCGGACGTGGGATTCACTGCGCCCAGGACCCCACGCCCCCCACGATTTAACCCACGAAGTTACTGCACGCAGTTACGACGTGGGAACCCCAACCGTCCGCACGGCCGCAACGGATCCGTTCGCGCGCCGAGGCGCGGTAGTGGCGGGTCCGGCCTGATGGTCTGTCTCGTCACGCGCGTGGGTGGGCAGACTGACCCTGCCGCGTGGCGCCACGCGATGGGCCCGCAACGGGCCGCCACCTGGAAGCTTATCAGGCACGCTGCCTGGTTCCCGCTACGACTTTCAAACTCTCTAAGGGGCAAGACGGCCTTCTGCGAGTCCGGCTCCAGCTAGTCGGCCTAGAGGAAGACGGCGAGCAAGGCCCAGATTCCACTACCAGAAGGATGAAACTGTTGAGGCTCCTCGACATGTCGCCCTCGACGCCTCACCAGCTTCGGGGACAACTGTCGGAGTAATGGGCCACGGGTAGGCAAACCCGAGCCCCCGGACCTTTCAAGACATCGGGGCAGGCTGCGCCCCTCAAGACCCCAAGACGAAGAACCACCTTTTGAGAATCGGCGGCAAGGCTGCCGACTGCCCCTCACGGCCGAGTCCCAGGGACGGCTTCGAGATAAGCTGACTCCCAACTGGCGGCTTCCAGAGAAGCCGACTATGGGGATTCGGCCCGCGACTCCAAACATCTCCTGCCTTCGCGACTATGGATGGGACGGGGTGCGGCCACCGCGTGGCCCATCCCTGCCCCGTTCGCAAAGGGCAGGCATTGCCAAAGGACGTCGTACAAACGAAGATCTCCATCCGGCGCGGCACTGTTGCCATACCGGCCCTGACATCAGCCCCGTGGGCGGCGCCCTGTGCCCACGACGGCCTGTCTGTACGACCCAGAGACGGCGGGATCCGCCTGTCGGCGGGGGTGCGGAAGATGGCGGGAGCGCCACAAGACGAACCCGTTGGGAGACGGCCCCCAGGAGTCGGCCGGCCCCTCCCACGGGCCCCACACGCCATTAACTAGACAAGACAGGGAATGGCAACAGTGATCGCCCGTCAGGCGGCGGCACTGTTGCCATGACCCCATGACCAAGCCGGCGTCATTAGAGGCGCGGCTAAAGTAATCCGCAGCCGGCAAGACTCCGCCTCACAAGCGGACAAGGCCTGTCGGCCCCATGCCGGGCCCGGCTGGCCACCAGCCGGCGGGCCCCGTGCTCAGCGGAGAAGACGGCGACCTGAGAGACAGACGTCTGGGACCCGCGCCCAGCCGGATTACCATTGTACCCCCGGGGAGTAGGCCTATATAAACCCCCCGGGGCACCCATGCAACGGGTTGGACCCTAATAGTTTTAGACACACATAGAGGGAAGAGAAGAGCTAGTCGTGCCCTTCTCCTTCCTCACCCCGAACAGCTCAAGGGAGCAACCTTGTACCCACTTTGCCATAGTGATCATGCGGAGACCCCGTAGAGCAACAGTAGGGGTATTATATCCACGGAGAGCCCTGAAGCTGGGTAAGATCCGCCGGCGTGCATGCCTTCGCCTCATCCCGTTTCCAGGCACCGGCGACGTTCTACTCGCCCCCACCATGATAAGCCATCCTTTGGCATATGTCGCACCCAACCCCCGACAAAGGGGAAACTAGCGAGCAATAGTTCCAGAAAGCCACTGACGCCCTGTGCATTGACAGGAGTGCATCTCTGCACTCCTCTCATCGCCAACTTAAAATAGTGGGCGTGAAGTCAATGCCGTGGAGCCAGCGGCAGATTCTTGGAAACCACTCAAGTGGTCTCGCATGCCCATCATCTTTGATGAAGAGGATCACTCTGACTGCACCACTGCGGTAGGGTGCTTGCCGTTGTTGGTCTCACCAACAATTTGCAACCTCAAAGTCACAAAGATGTTGGTTGACAGCGGGGCCGGGTTGAATCTGATTTCTCCAAAGGTCAATAGAAAACTTCAGATAGCAGAGGATGAGCTCAAGATTCCTGGCACGTTTCAAGGGACCAACCCCGACTGGAGTCGTCCTAAGGGGAAGATCACGCTACCCGTGACATTCGGGGGGCGGGGGGAGTTAAATTACCGGACTAGGAAGATCGTCTTTGATGTGGTTGACCTCCCCCTGCCGTACAATGGAATCCTTGGTCGGCCAGCCCTGGCCAGATTCATGGCGGCTTCCCACTATGCCTACAACACTTTGAAGATGCCAGGGCTGATAGGCTTCATTTCCATTCCGTCAGACGAGAAGGATGCAATCATTTGTGTGTACAAGATGTACCGGGAAGCAGTCGTGGCAGAGGCCGCGGAAGCCAGTATTCCCACCAAGGAAAACAACAAGAAGGAGAGAAATAGCAAGGATGCCAGCAAGGAACCGGGGAAGCGTGCCTCTTTGGAGTATGCTGCGCCTGTTGATGACTTGCCGGAGGGCTCCAATAGCAAAAGACCCAAGGCTGCTGCACCCGCTGTGAAAAAGTTCCCGTAGGGCTGGCTGGCGCTGATGGTACCTTCACTATCAGTGCCACCCTCGATGACAAATAGGAAAGCACGCTCGTTGCCTTCCTGTGGGCGAATATTGATGTGTTTGCCTGGCAACCATCTGATATCCCCGTTGTTCCAAGGGAGGTAATCGAGCACCACTTTGTTGTCTACCCACAGGCCCGACGCGTCAAGCAGAAGGTCCAGAAGCAAGCTTTGGAGCGGCAACAGTTCATTGCCGAGGAGATCAAGAAACTTGAGGCAGCTGGTCTGGTCAGAGGAGTGTTGCATCCAACATGGTTAGCAAATCCCGTGGTGGTACGCAAGGCTAATGGGAAATGGAGGCTTTGCATAGATTTTACGGATCTGAAGAAGGCATGCCAGAAGGACCCATTTCCCTTGCGGCGCATCTACTAGATTGTGGATTCCACCTGGGTGTGACCTGCTTTCTTTCCTGGATGCATACACTGGGTGTCGGTGTCAAAACCAGCGGATCTCGGGTAGGGGGTCCCGAACTATGCGTCTAAGGCTGATGGTAGCAGGAGGCGGGGGACACAATGTTTACCCAGGTTCGGGCCCTCTCGATGGAGGTAATACCCTACTTCCTGCTTGATTGATCTTGATGATATGAGCATTACAAGAGTTGATCTACCACGAGATCGTAGAGGCTAAACCCTAGAAGCCAGCCTATGGTATGATTGTTGTTGTCCTACGGACTAAACCCTCCGGTTTATATAGACACCGGAGGGGGCTAGGGTTACACAGAGTCGGTTACAATGGGAGGAGATCTACATATCCGTATCGCCAAGCTTGCCTTCCACGCCAAGGAGAGTCCCATCCGGACACAGACGAAGTCTTCAATCTTGTATCTTCATAGTCCAACAGTCCGGCCAAAGGATATAGTCTGGCTGTCCGGATACCACCTAATCCAGGACTCCCTCAGTAGCCCCTGAACCAGGCTTCAATGACGATGAGTCCGGCACGCAGATTGTCTTCGGCATTGCAAGGCGGGTTCCTCCCCCGAATACTCCATAGAAGATTTTGAACGTAAGGACAGTGTCCGGCTCTGCAAAATAAATTCCACATACGACCGTAGAGAGAATAATATTTCCACAAATCTAATCTGCTGACGCATCTCGAAGCATGACATCATACCACGATTCGGTCATTATTCGAACCTTTTTTCTCAACCAGCCTCGGCGCATATTGCGAGGCGGTTTCCTTGGCACGTCTTGTCGAAGCAGAGATCGTGTCCCCTTATCACGGGATTCTCATCAATACGGACGTGGGTAACCCAACCGCGCCATCAATTACCGGGCTTGGGGAATAAGCGAGTTTACTAGGCAGGTGGGGGGCGTACAGCTCCGTCCGCCCTTATAAAGCGATAAGGATTCACCTTTTTCACCCACGCCTTCTTCCTCCTCGCATATCCATTCTCGCGCACTCGAGCTCCAACACCCAAGTTCGCGTCTTTCTCCTCAAACCGTTCCAATCATGTCCGGAGCGGGAGGCAAGTGGATGAAATCCTCCGTCACGGAGGAGGACATCAAAAAGCTGCGGGGAGCCGGATACTTGGCCGCGGATATAACGCACCGGCTGCCCGACACGGGGCAGATCGTCCCTACCCCGGAACCTTATGAGAGGGTAGTCTTCCTCACCCACTTCGTCAGCGGACTGGGATTTCCACTCCACCCATTCGTCCGCAGCCTCATGTTCTAATACGGGCTGGACTTCCATGATCTGGCCCCGAACTTCATCCTCAACATTTCAGCATTTATCGTCGTGTGCGAGGCCTTCCTCCGCGTCCGGCCCCACTTCGGCCTGTGGCTGAAGACCTTCAATGTCAAACTGAAGGTGGTTGGCGGCCAACAAGCAGAGTGCGGAGGTGCCATGGTGGGAAAAATGCCCAATGTTACATGGCTTGAGGGCTCCTATGTGGAGACCATAAAGGGGTGGCAATCGGGGTGGTTCTACATCACCGAGCCACGCGACACCAACTGGGTGGCGGCCCCCGAGTTCAGATCCAAAATCCCCACGCAGCACACCTCCTGGAAGGAGAAGGGCCTATCTTGGGGTCCATCGGTGGAGCTGAACGGACTCCAGAAATGTATCCGGAACATGATAAGCAAGAAACTCAAGCTTGTCAACGTGGTCCAGGTCATGCTCTTCCGCCGGATCCTCCCGTGTCAACAACGGGCATTCAATTTGTGGGAGTTCGACCCGGCCCGAGCACCGGGCAGCTACTGTGAGCTCTTTGACACGGTGCACAAAGACGTCTCGAGGGTGCTGTTCAAGGGCGCCGAGGTACCTCCTTCCCTTAACGAGGACCGCGGACTTAGCGCTAAGCGCCCTGCGAATCCGGTAAGTTCTCTACACCTTATAGGGTATTTATTTTCCCCAGTTTAATCATGTGCGGGATCTAAGCTCCCATGCCTTTGACAGGACAGGGTGGAGACAGCAGAGCCGATCGACTGCGCGGCCCCCTGCCCGAAGAACCAGCAGACGCTCTCCTGACGGAGATGCTGACTCCGGCACCTTATGAGGTGCCGGAGAAGAAGGCCAAGAAGAAAGCCACGGGGACCAGAAAGGGTCTCCGGTGTTAGGTGATATTGGACTCAACGTCTGATAAATCCGAGACGCACTCCTCCCATGAAGACGAGGAGGAGGAGGAGGAAAGTTCCCCCCCCCCCCCAGCCGGGGGACCCAAGAAGAGGAAGGCCGCCCCAACTGGGGAGGCTGAAGGGTCCCAAAAGAGGAGGTCCCTTCTTCCAGACTGCTCCACGACAGCCAACCATAGCGACGACGAGTGGTTGCTCAGGGACAAGCCCCTGGCAAAGTCGTAAGTGTCCAGATTCCATTGTAGTTCACAGTATGTTTTATTGCACTGCTTCTCATCACGCCGAACATGATTGTGCAGCCCGACCCGAGCCTGCATCGACGTATCCTCGTCGGATGGTTCTTTGGACTCGTCGGATATGAATAGCGATTCACTTCCGACCGCCTCTTCCCCTCGCCCTACGGATAACGCTGAGGTGTTGTCCCGAAAGGCGGGCCGAGGGGAGGCAGTCCTGGAGATGCCTCGAGGCAACCTTCCGGACCCTGGGCGTAAGGGGAGCAAGCCTCCCGCGGGCTCCAGGTTTGGCCCTCAGCCGAACTCTGTGCCGGAACCTCCTGTGCAAATGGTTGGGTATGGTCGATTATAGGGGCAACCCGCCCGTGCCGGTGACCTCTGTCTAAATCTGAGAACAATTTTGGAATAACCGGGTGTATCGGTTTGGTTTCTGCGGACAGGTTCGTTTGGTTCAGGTGTTAATAGGCTGACTCTGAAAAGAGTTTGGTTCAGATTGGTTTCTTATAGCAAATGGTTGGGTATGGTCGATTATAGGCCCGAACAGGTCCAGTTCCAATAAGTTTAGACACGCAGTTCATGCCCGGTTCTTGACATTGGTTCCATTCGTAAATCTCGAGCCCATTCTTCTCAGCCCATCGGACCTCAACGGCTGCCGCTCGCTCTTGGTGCATCGACCCCGCCTTTGCCGGAGCAGCTCGCGCGTCGCTGGCCACGCCTTTGCCGGAGCTACCATCGCGCGCGGCTTGCCGGACTGGCCTCCATGGTGACTGCCGCCGAGGGGCGCTCACGTGCAGCTCTCTGGACCTGCCTCCGCAGCCGCTGCCATCGAGCGCCGCTCGCGCGCGGCTCTCTGGACCTGCCTCTGTGGCCGCCATCATCGCGCACGGCTTGCCGGACTGGCCTCCATAGCCGCTGCTGTCAAGCGCGCTCACATGCAGCTTCCCGGCCCCGCCTCTGCGGTCGTCGTCACCACGCCGCTCGACAGACTGGCCTCCGCCGCCCGCCGCCCAAATTAGCATTCACCTTCTCTCCGCAGGCCCCTTCCACGGTCATCATCGTGTACCCATCAGCCAGCAGCGCAAACTCCCGAAACCTCCTCACAAACTCCAGAGCCGAACCCGTGCTAGGACGCGGCGAGCGCGCAGGACACGAAGACACTACCGAGCCACCCGGACCTCGCGGCGAGCACGCATAGGGGACCCGCTTGGGCCGCGGAGGCATGGCGGAGCATGGAGCCGAGCGCGTATGAGTCAAGTGGGCCAGCGGCGGCAGGGCCGCGTTGCGCTAGCGTGAGGCGGGGGGACAAAAGAGCGGAGGCAGGGGTGTGGGGAGGAGGAGGCGTTGGCGATAACAGAGTTGAAGTAGAGGGAGGCGGGGGTGTGCCACACAATGGTTATTATTACTACTCGAATGGTTTTCAAACCATTTCAGCAACTGGCGGGCGGAAAGTCAAGTTGGTTTGTTTGTGGTTGGGCTGAAATAAATATAAACTGAGTTTAGTTTGGTTTGGGTTGCCAAGTTTATTCATGCAGGTTTGGCTGAGGTACGGTTTAGTTCTCAAACTTTTCTCAGATTTACCTCTGTCCATCCAAAGGCACCGGACAACTTGCTGGAAGCGCTTCACAACGCTTCCATCGACGAAGAGCACCGCACTATCATGAGTGCGGTGATCGAGAGGGTTCAGTCTTCCAAAAGCGGACTAACTGAAGCTTGTGCAGCCTCCTACCAGGCTTTCAGGTAAGTAATTAGGTGGTGGGAAAATAGTACCACATAGACAATAGCCCCTGATGCTCTGTTTGGCGTTTGCGAAGAAAAGCCGAACAGATAATCGAATAATAATCACAGGAGTCTAATTATAATATGTCTATGTGAATGTGCAGGCTTCACTGCTTTCCGCTGCCGCACGTACTGCGGAGGTCGCTGCACTGAAGCAGGACGTTGAGCGGTCCGAGGAAGAGCTCGGCCTTACCAAGAGGCAGCTCGAGGAGAGCAAAGGTAAGCAATACCTTCTCTATATATGAAAAGTAAATTTGGTTCCGAAGTAATAGGATCATCGTGAACGTGCCAGGGGCCACGACCGAAGTGGCGACCCTGAAGAAGGCGCTGTCTGAGGCCGAAAACAAAGTGGCCCAGGAGCGCACTGAGCGAGAGAAACAAGAGGCCCGAGTAGGCGAGGTACAGCAAGAGCTCCAGGCTCTCATTAAGAAGCACGAGGCCCTAGATCTTGACTCTAAGACACGAGAGTCCGAGCTTGCAAAGGCGCTCGACAGCGCGAAACATGCCAAGGCCGAAGCCCAGAAGGCCCTCCAGGAAATTGAGGCGGTGAAGAAGATAGCGGCGGGTAAGGCATTCATTATGCAAAGCAAGCATGTGAAAGAAAATTTCTTTTTACTTACCCGAGTTCGAAGTTCTCCAGGAGCGTTCACAAATCTGCCCCGCAGTGTGTCTGATGCCGCGGAGTTCAACCGGGCTGAGGAGGGGAGCTCGATGGAGAAGTTGTCCTGGTCTCAGTATACAGGAACCAAACACCCGATGCCCTTGAGCGACCAGCTGAAGCAACTGGTCGAGCTTCACAAGGCGGCCGAACATGCCATGATGGGCCTTAGAGTCTGGATGTGGCCTGGCGATCCCCTGCCCAACAGCTACTTCGGTCTGGTGAGGCGGCTTGGAGATGCTTGCCCCCGTTTGGAAGTCATCAAGCGGTCTGTCTGCATCGAAGGTGCACGCAGGGCTTTTGCCCCGTGCGAAGGTGCACTGGGCGAAGATGGACACCGAGAAGCTGGTGAAGGAGTTGCCGCCGCAGGGCAAGGAGCATCGCCACCCTGAAATGTATTATGAGGGTGTCCTGAAGGGTGCCCATCTTGTGGCGGAGGAGTGTACCAAAGATGTAATTTTTGATTGAACTTGCTCATGTGATCCTGTAATATGAAAACTAGTTCGTTCGTGCTATGCGACGCTTTTGTATTTAAAATATTACCTTCTATGCGGCCGTTTATAAAATCTGAGAGCTTGCCAGTCGTCGGCTTCTGCCCCCATGCAGCTAGTGCTGGGGTGTTCGGGATAGATCTGAGCAATCTTTTCCCCATTTTTGGGCCCTTCGAGGGAGGTGCTCAGCGCAACGAACCAGGCAATCGGACTATAATGCTTTATCACTCTCACTTAGCCATAGAAGTCTACAATTTTAAATTTTGGCGAAGCGCCTAGTATTCGGAAGGCCGAATTTGGGGCGCCATACACGCCTAAGTCGGACAAGGCCGACTCCTTGCCCGAAGCGGAAAAAGTCTTTAGGGACTTGAGACCTCTCGAACAGCGACCAGCTCTCGCCTCATTATGACACTCAGTTTTGGCTTTCTCTACTGAGGTGCTTGTCCGGAAGAACCGGGACACAATCACAGTAGTTCTCCCAGTGCTACCTTAGCCGATATAGCGGAACGTAGGGTACCAAAACATGGGAGCCGGGCAATCCCAACTATTGACCCAAGACATGATTCGGAGCTGATGCATATAATGCTATAAGTTCGGGGTGCCGCACTGTCGAAAGTGTTCGGACTTCTCACGCCGTATTATGGGGTGTACGAAAGCCCCTAGCGTACTGTCCGTACCAGAATGTACGGGTGCTGATTGTCATAAATAAACACATATAAAAAAGAATAGATACTGCAAAAATAGACTAGTACTATGCATTGTTATCCAAAGAATACGTTGACACGTACTTATACAAGTAGTGTAATAAGCAGAAGAAAATAGGATTATTTAACATGTCCTATCCAAGGGCAAGCTGCGGACTGGTATTTAAAGCGGGTATTCCGCTCGTTATCAGAGACCACCTGGGGATTCCATTGTACGACGTAGCTTCCTGCCTCCTTGGTTGTTGTATTATGCGTCCGGCAATCGCACTGCCGGATAGGGCTTCCAGAGAGTAAGGTCTTTAAAGAGAGAGAATGATAAAGGCAGTAAGCCCCTAGTGCGGTTGAGCCGCACTGTGGGACGTGCCATGATCGTGCCCCCGCCTGTGCCCATGGTATTTTCAATGCGTAATCATGTACGCGTGGCACGGATTTCACCGTTTGACTGGGACTAGCGCGGGGGCCGAATTGCTATTCGAGCTCTGAACGTGCCAGGCGATCCTGTTGCAGGTTATTCCGGACTCGCTTGACGGTGTCCGTGGGCTTTATCGCCGAATTGGTGTATTTCCTTAGGAGGCCGCTTTGTGCTTCTGCTCCGAGGGCTGCAGTGTGCTCCTCCGTGCGGAGCGAGCGCTCTGTGTTTCCATTGACTGTGATGACCCCCCTAGGTCCTGGCATCTTGAGCTTGAGGTATGCGTAGTGCGGTACCGCATTGAATCTTGCAAATGCGGTTCACCCGATCAGTGCGTGATAGCCGCTGTGGAACGGGATGATATCGAAGGTTAACTCCTCGCTTCGAAAGTTGTCTGGAGATCCGAAGACCACTTGCAGTGTGATTGAGCTCGTGCAATGGGCCTCTATGCCTGGGATGACACCTTTAAAGGTTGTTTTTGTGGGTTTGATCCTTGAGAGGTCTATACCCATTTTGCACACTGTATCCTGATAGAGCAAGTTCAGGCTGCTGCCGCTGTCCATAAGGACTCGAGTGAGGTTAAATCCGTCAATGATGGGGTCTAAGACCAATGCGGCAGATCCGCCATGACAGATACTAGTGGGGTGGTCCCTGCGATCGAAGGTGATCGGACAAGAGCACCATAGGTTGAACTTTGGGGCGACGGGCTCCATCGCATAGACGTCCCTTACTGCGCGCTTTCGTTCCCTCTTGGGGATGTTGGTTGTGTATATCATGTTCACCGTCCTCACTTGTGGGGGGAACCTCTTCTGTCCTCCCGTGTTCGGCGGCCGGGGCTCCTCCTCGTCGTCTCTGTGCAACCCCTTGTACTTGTTTTCGGCATCTAACTTGCCGGCCTGCTTTAACACCCAGCATTCTCTGTTGGTGTGATTGGCTGGCTTATCGGGGGTGCCATGTATTTGACACAAGCGATCGAGTATGCGGTCCAAACTGGACGGGCCCGGAGTGCTTCTTTTGAATGGCTTTTTCCGCTGACTGGATTTAGAGCCTCTGAATCCGGCATTGACTGGCCGTATCCTCGGTGTTATCGCCGTTGTTGTGGCGCTTGTGTTTGCTGCTACATGGTCTGCCGTTACTGTCCTTGGTACCCGAACTGCCAAGGTTCCTTGATATGTTGTTGCTGCGAACCAGCCAGCTATCCTCTCCCGCGCAAAAGCGGGTCATGAGTGTTGTGAGGGCTGCCATAGACTTCGGCTTTTCCTGGCCGAGGTGCCGGGCGAGCCACTCGTCACGGATGTTATGCTTAAATGCTGCTAAGGCCTCTGCATCCGGACAGTCGACAATTTGATTTTTCTTGGTTAGAAACCGTGTCCAGAATTGCCTGGCCGATTCCCCCAGCCGCTGAGTTATGTGGCTCAAGTCATCGGCATCCGGTGGTCGCACATAAGTGCCACAGAAGTTGTCGAGAATGCATCTTCCAGATCCTCCCAACAGCCAACGGAGTCTGCTGGCAAGCTATTCAGCCAATGCCGAGCTGGTCCTTTGAGTTTTAGTGGGAGGTACTTGATGGCATGTAGATCATCACCGCGGGCCATGTGGATGTGGAGGAGGAAGTCCTCGATCCATACCGCGGGATCTGTTGTACCATCATATGATTCGATATTTACGGGTTTAAAACCCTCTAGGAATTCATGATCCATTACTTCGTTTGTAAAGCATAGGGGGTGTGCGGCGCCTCTGTGCTGGGCTATATCGCGACCCATCTCATATGAGTCTTGCCTGCTGTGTTCAGCCCGGCCGGATTTACTTTTACTGTATCCGGCGTGACGGTCATCATCCCGCGTAGGGGCGCGCCCTCGTGATCCGTAGATCGATCTTGCGTGTTTTGCCCTGTCTTCCAATACATCTCGCAGGTCTCGCGTGTTTCCCCATGCCTTGGTATTTTTGTTTGAATGGCGGCGGGGTGCGGGCTGAGCTTCTGGTTGAAATGCCTCTCTGTCTCGGCCACGAGGTGGCCGATCAGCTGTATCATACGCTGGTGATGTAGGTTTCAATGCTTCCTCCTCAAGTCGGGGTAGCAACCTACGCTTTGGGTAACCCTTGGTAGGGCGTTCGAGTTCATATTCCTCGGCCGCAAGGACTTCAGTCCACCTGTCTGCTAGAAATTCTTGATCAGCTCAAAGCTGTTGTTGTTTTTTCTTCAGGCTATCCTGCTCGAAGGGATCCTCAGGCACGACAAATTCTTCGCCGCCGAGGCTCACCTCGTCTTCCTCTGCCGCTCGCTCAGGAGGGCTGGCTTGTTCATCCTCTGGCTCTAAATCTTGCTGGAGGGGATTGTCGTCATCTTGACCTTTGTCCAGGAGTACTATTATCTCTGTCTTTGGTGTCACCGATTTTGTCGTGGCGAGACTTAGAGCGGCGCCTTGACGCCCGGCGCTTGGGTTGCTTCTTGGAGGGGGTCATCCTCCGCTGTCTTGTCGCCATTGCCTTCTTTGGGTGTATCCACCATGTAAATATCATATGATGAGGTGGCGGTCCAGTGCCCTGTGGGCAGTGGTTCCTATCCGTCTCCTGCATCGTTGTCCATACCATCGATGTCTTTGGAGTCGAAGTCTAGCATGTCGGTTAAATCATCGACAGCTGCTACAAAGTGGGTGCTGGGTGGGGAGTGAATTTCTTCATCATCCACATCCCATTCTAGCCGGACATAGTTCGGCCAAGGTTCTCCTGACAAGGAGAGAGACCTTAACGAGTTTAGCACATCGCCGAAGGGCGAGTGCTGAAAGATATCCGCGGAGGTGAACTCCATGATCGGCGCCCAATCGGATTCGATAGGCAGGGGCACAAGCGGTTCGGAGTCCGTGGCCGGAGATGAATCCAGTGGTTCGGTGTCACGGCTCTCATGAGGGGTAAGGTCAGTATTCGGCTCTATGCCACTGAGAGTGCGGCCTCCAAGGCGGGGTCCATCCGCCCATCCTCGGGTGGCGCGACCTGCTCCGGATTGAAGGCCGGAGTAGTTGCTGGTGTGATCTCCCAAACACTGTCCGACGGTAGAGCTACATCATGCTCGTCGTGATCGTGCGGCACACCTGGCATGGGCTCGAATCCGTCGAAGATCAAGTCTCCGCGGATATCGGCAGTGTAACTCAAGTTTCCAAACCTGACCTGGTGGCCAGGGCCGTAGCTCTCGATTTGCTCCAGATGGCCAAGTGAGTTGGCCCGCAGTGCGAAGCCGTCGAATATAAAGATCTGTCCGGGGAGGAAGACCTCACCCTGGACCACATCGTTACCGATGATCGAACGAGCCATCAAGCCTTATGGTGACGGCATAGTGGAACTCTCAATGAAAGCACCAATGTCGGTGTCAAAACCAGCGGATCTCGGGTAGGGGGTCCCGAACTGTGCGTCTAAGGAGGATGGTAACAGGAGGCGGGGGACACAATGTTTACCCAGGTTCGGGCCCTCTCGATGGAGGTAATACCCTACTTCCTGGTTGATTGATCTTGATGATATGAGTATTACCAAAGTTGATCTACCACGAGATCGTAGAGGCTAAACCCTAGAAGCTAGCATATGGTATGATTGTTGTTGTCCTACGGACTAAACCCTCCAGTTTATATAGACATCGGAGGGGGCTAGGGTTACACAGAGTCGATTACAATGGGAGGAGATCTACATATCCGTATCGCCAAGCTTGCCTTCCATGCCAAGGAGAGTCCCATCCGGACACGAGACGAAGTCTTCAAGCTTGTATCTTCATAGTCCAACAGTCCAGCCAAAGGATATAGTCCGGCTATCCGGATACCCCCTAATCCAGAACTCCCTCACTGGGTACCACTAGAGCTTCATGTCGTAGGAAGATGAAGAGAAGAGTGCGTTCATAACCCCATGTGGCATGTACTGCTTCATACGGATGCCCTTCGGGTTGAAGAGCATCGGGTCCAATTTTGCAAGGCAGTCCAGATTGGCTTTGAATCCCAGCTGCACAGAAACATTGAAGCTTACATGGATGATATTGTGGTCAAGACCAAGGACAGATAAACCCTCATCCAGGATTTGGAAAAAACCTTTGCTAATCTGCGCAAGATCAACTTGAAGATGAACCCAGAGAAGTTTGTGTTTGGTATTCGTTCCGGCAAGCTACTTGGCTTCTTTGTGTCCCATCGGGGGATAGAGACAAACCCCGACAAGATAAAGGTTATCGAGTAGATTCAAGCACCCAAGACAGTTAAGGACGTGAGGCGTTTGAATGGATGTGTTGCCGCGCTTAGCAGGTTCATTTCCAAGTCTGCCGAGCGCGCCTTGCCATTCTTCAAAATCTTGAAGAAGGCAGGACCTATGGAGTGGACCCCGAAGGCTCATGCTTCGCTGCAAGATTAGCCAACGTATCTTTCCTCTGTGCCCACTTTGGTCGCTCCCAAACCACAAGAGTCGTTGCTGCTATACTTAGCGGCAACTAATCAAGTGGTTAGTGCGGCGCTAGTGGTGCAGCGGGAAGTGGATGAAGTGGTAGACACAACCATTGTCCCCTCTAGAGAGGAAAGTGAATACATCCGGGCAAGGTTAGATGCAGTTCAAGACAAGGAAGAGCAAGGTAGCGGAGACAGTCCCAAGGTTGCGGCAGGGAAGAAAGTGGTGTAGCGCCTAGTGTACTTCATCAGCTCTCTATTGCATGGGACTAGATCAAGGTACTCTGGCGTGCAAAATTTGATTTTTGGCCTCATCATGGCATCAAGGAAACTACACCACTACTAAGCCCACGGGATCACGGTTATCACCCGCTTCCCTTTGCAACATATACTCAGAAACCCCGAGGCCATAGGCAAGATAGTAGAGTGGGTCTTGGAGTTATCCAGTTTTGATCTGAAGTTTGAGAGACATCAACTATTCAGAGCTGAGCACTGGCAGAATTTATTGCAGAGTGGACACCAACCCCTGATGAAGAAGTGTCAGAGACAGTTATCCCCAGCAAGGAAGCGCCCCAAGAATGGATTGTGTATTTCGATGGTGTCTTCTCCCTCCAAGGTGCAGGGGCTGCTGTACTTCTCGCTGCTCCCACTGGGGAACACCTTAAGTACGTCGTCCAAATGCATTTTCCTCGGGAGAAGGCTACCAACAATACTACAGAGTACCAGGGACTCCTTGTCGAGCTCAGGATTGCAACAGAACTAGGAATCAAGAGGTTGATCATCCGCGGAGACTCGCAACTTGTGGTGAGATAAGTAAACAAGGATTACCAAAGCCCATTGATGGAGACATATGTTGAGGAAGTGAGAAAGTTGGAGGAGCGCTTTGATGGATTGCAAACAGAGCACGTACCATATGCGGAAAACAACATTGCTGATCATCTGTCGGAGTGCACTGCGCAAAACCTCCCTGTGGAACCAGGGACTTTTGTTCTCCATCTGACTCAGCCCTCTGTATCCCAGGCAACAATGGCCAGAAAGAGGAGGAAACTGGACTCTAGCAAGCCTCTCCCGGCAGAGCCTCCCAAGTCCCCCGAAAGAGAGCTTGGTAGGAACAACTCCCCTACGATAGCTGAGTTGCACCCTCTTGCAGACCACCGATCCCTGCCGTCCAGGAATGCACTCCCATGAATGAGGAGGTGCCGCTGGTCCTTGTTGCCGAGCCTTAGGCTCCAACTTGGGCGCGGCACATAGTCCATTTCCTCCAAACTGGAGAAATTTCCGAAGAGTAAGAAGAAGCTAAAAGAGTAGCCAGGAGGGTCGATATGTATCAGTTCGTTGATGACATGCTGTACAGAAGAAGGCCCAATTGTGTGAAACTGAAGTCCATTTGCCGGGAAGAATGAAAGGAACTGTTGGCAGAGATACACAAGGGTATGTGCGGCTCACACATTGGATCGAGGGCTCTGGTTGGAAAAGCCTTCCAACAAGGATTTTACTAGCCCATGGCCCTCCAATATGCAGTTGAGTTGGTCACCAAATGTGAATCCCGGCAGTTCCACTCCAAGAATATCCATCAGCCTGCCCAAGCTCTCCAGGTGATCCCTTTAAAGGATTGGTGTGCCACTTCGGGGTCCCCGCCCGAATCATCGCCGACAATGGCACCCAAGTCACGAGTCGCACCTTCATGCAATATGTTCACGCCCTCGGAAGAAAAATCGCATTTGCCTCTTTTGCTCATCCAAGGAGCAATGGGAATGCTAAGAGGGCGAACGCTGAAGTATTGTGAAGACTCAAGATGAGAACATTTGATAAGCTGCGGAAGTATGGCGGGTGATGGATCGACGAGCTGCCGGTTGTTCTTTGGTGCCTCAGAACAACACCAAATCGAGCTACTGGGCAGATTCCCTCCTCCCTAGTCTATGGGATAGAAGCAGTTATCCCCACAGAACTCATATACGGGTCACCTTGAGTACTTGCCTATGATGAAGTAGCGCAAGAATGGCACCGGTGTGACGATGCTGTCCTACTTGAGGAGAACCATCTCCGGTCTGCAACGCGTGCTGCATGCTACCAGCAAGCCCTGTGTCGCTATCACAACTGCATGGTTCATGCCCGGAGTTTTGTGGAAGGCGACCTTGTCCTTAGGCGTGTTTAGACCACCAAGGGTACAAACAAGTTGACACCAAAGTGGGAAGGCCCTTACCAGGTAGTACGAGTCACCAGACCTGGCGCAGTCCGTCTGGAGACCGGAGATGGCATTTGATTGTGAAACTCACGGATCATTGAGCCTCTCCGTAAGTTCTACCCATAAGGCGCGGCTGACGGGCCCTGCCCGGTAGCCACCCTTTTGTACAGGCCTTGCCGATGTTGCATGTAACCCCTTGTACAAAGCCAGGCACGGACCCTGAGCAACAGAGATATAAATGAAGCGTAGGGGGCCCCGACAAATTGCATGCATGCATAAGCATATCATGAGCATAGCATGTTCATGTAGATTAGATCGCATGTGGCATCATTCTCATCCGCACTAAGCTGTAGGCTCGTACCGTGGACTTGGTCCCGAAGGAGAGAAGAGAAGACAAGCCTACATTGCGACCCCCGACAAGCTAAACAGATAAGTTCTTTCTTACCCATACGTGTTATGTAAGTAGAGACTTGTGCATATGAAAACCTCGCCACCTTTGAAACTTAGGTGCTCCCATCCCTTGACTGAAATGTTGCTTCGGTCAGGATGGTTGCGGTGGCCTTTGGCGGAAAGGTTCTGGCGGGGGGCTAGTCCCTCTTTGTGATTTGTTCCCGGCAGGCCTAGCTCCGCGGCAACAAATTGAGGGTACCAGCAAGATAGCCTACCGGGGAAAACTTGTTTACTTGAATGTATAGAGGCATTTCACCTCTGCCTGGACATGTTACATGCCCAAGTACCCGGCCAGGCTTGTATTTTTCATTAATATGCTGATTAACAAGTACAGATCTTACAGAACGCAAACATGGTAAAGAAGATTACATAATTTAAACTAAAGTTTGGCCCATGCCTACATATTTTAGATTAAAAAAATATACGTGCCCCGTGATGCCCTTTCTTGTCCCTCTCCTCCTAGGCACTACTGTGGGAGATGAAGAGGGAAAAAGTAGCGCCTGGGCAGAAGCCCAGCCTGACCCTGTCAGGCCCTTTGACAAGGAGCCTAGCGGGAGCGAGAGGGCGCGGGCGAAGGTGATGGTGAAGAGATCGGTGGGGACGACCCCCCAGCCGCCACCACTAGGGCTAACAGGACGCGACAGGGCAAACGAAGCTGCAGCCCGCAAGGATGCCTCTCGGGGTCCAGCTGGAAGGCTGCTGGAGGAGCCAGGGGCACCGCTCCCACCTTTGCATCCAACTCCCTGGCAAATCGCCTTGCCAGGAAAGGGGTGCACGTGCAGATGGTGGTGCTGCTGCCTAACAATGACGGTGCGGCTGGTGTTCAGCCGGAGTCGGAGTCCTCGTCCTCCCGGTCGGTGCCATCGTCATTATCATCACTATCCTCCTCGTCGCGTCATCGTCGGTCGATCTCTCCGCGCAGCACCGTAAGCGAGCACCGAGCATCCAAAGACCTTGATGGAGGACGTGCCCCTCCGACAAGCTATGGGCGCGAGCAAAGGTCCTCCTGTAACATCCCAAAATTCTAAATTTTGGAATGTTATATTAGATAAATAACTATGCTTGTTGTCTGATTGTTTGTTTGATTGATTGAGTGAAATTGAGTGGAATTTGAAACTTTTGAAAGTTGGATGAGAGGGAATAAAATGACTTTCCCAAAACTATCCCCTTTGCCCTTTTTTGGATCTCAATGAATTCAATTCCATTCCAACATCAAAACCTTAGAGTGAAGATGAAATGACTTCTTCCATTTCAAAAGAAAAGGGTTTTGAAAAGATTTGAATTTCATTTGAGAATATTTCAAATTCAAAGCTTTATGCAACTCAATGATTTTCATGAGGGAAGATAAAAATGACTTCTTCAATTATATGAAATATGAGTTGGAAGTTAAGAAGAATCAAATTGAAAGTCATTTGAAGGTATTTTGAAACTCCCTTCAAATTTGGAATTATTTGGATTTTATTCAAAATTATTTTCTCTCCTAAAAATAAATAAATGGAAATATGGGTAAAATGATTCCCTTCAATGGAAAATTAGGAGAAAATAAATTTGAAGTCATTTTGGTATTTTTTAAAATGATTTTTATTGGATTTTATTAGGGAAGAAACACTCTTTGTTTTATTTGAGTTTTTGTGTATTTTATTTGAACTTGAAAAATAGTTCATGTTGTAGGAAATCTTTTTCTGATCATTTTGATATATATATATATATGTCCTATATAAAATATTTATATTACATATATATTTTCTCTGTTTTTATTTTCAAAAAAAAAGGGAAAACCCTCGAGGCCAGCCAAACCAACCCTTGACCAGTAGCGCCGAGGCAACCAGTAGCCCAGCTGCCCACCCTGGCCGAGCCGGCCCAATGAGCCACCGACCGCGCCCCCTCGGCCGAAACCCTTCGGTCGGCCGACCGACCCAAAACCCGCTCCCGCCGTCACAGGTGGACCCCACCCGTCTCCTTCCCCTCGCGCCGCCACCCGCCCGCGCCCGCCGGATCCGGGATTCGCGCGATCCCTCGCCTGACCTGCCCTCCTCCAAGCCGGGTGCCCCCCTATATAAACCCCCCACCTCGCCCCGTTCCGCCCCTCGCCCCCTCGCCTAACCTCTTCCCTCGCCCGCAATCCGTCGCCGGAGTACCCGAACACCGCCGCCGCCATTAACTCCGTCGCCGACGCCCCCGAACCCCTCGAGCTCGCCCGACTCCACCCCCGGACTCCCCTCGTCGCGCCGCACCCGCCGGAGCTCTCCGCCGCCGCCCCCGACCACCGGAGACCCCCGCACCGTCGCCGCCCGAGCCGCCGTCGCCCGTCGACCCTTGATGCGTCGCGGAATCACCCCACCGTCTGATCCAATCTCAGCGGTTAGGATTAGAACTCAAGGGGTATGGTTTTATTAGGTTAGTTGTTAGTGAACGGTTTTTATTCCGGTTTAGTTTGGTTTTAGTTAGGTTAGATTAGACCGGGCCGACTCGGTTTTATTCCGCGTGCGTAGTTTAGTTATATTACGCCGAAGCGTTATATAGGCCCATTAGCCCAGTTTTCGTTTTAGTTTTAATTTTAGTTTTCTGTTTTAACAGAATAGTTTCAGTTTTGTAAATTTCATATCTTTTAATCTACTTAATATTTTTAAGTGATTCTTTTTTTGTTGGTTTGCAAATTTCTTATAGTTTCTGTAGAAAATATAGTTATCTATGTTAAAATTAGTTATAATTGCTTTATTTTAGATTTAGTCAGAATAGTAAATCTGCTATAAAATGAGTTAGGAAAATTATTTTTTAATGATTCTTTTTGTCCCCACTTTGTTTTGACATTGCCTAACCGTAGGAATTTATTTGGGCATTTTAGGCTTTATAAAAAAAATTAAATCAGAATCATGTTTTTCTTAATTAATTAACTAGCTACTGTTTTCCTATTGTTTTACTTAGCAAATAAATTTATTTTTCATATGTGATAGATTATTCTAGGTTAGTTTCTGTAACTTTAGAGCATGAACTTTTATTTATAATAAATAAAACTTTTCTTTTATTTTTCTTACTAGAATTTGCTTTAGGCCTAATAGCAGTTTTATAATAGATTTTAAGGTGATTCTTTTTGCTCCTAGTTGCATAATGCATTCTTTTCTGTTAAGTTAGCATAAAACCATGATTAGGTTCTGTTGAGAAAACTTTTGTAATGCAAAACTATTTTTAGTTGTTGCTTGAAGTAGGAAAACCTTGAGTTGGATTCCTTGAGTTTTTCCTTTGGGTTTTGATTCGTTTGTTTTGGTGTGATTATGTTACTATGCTATTGTGTTAAGTGATCATATGCTATGTGCTTATTATGGTTATTGTTTGCCTCGGTAGAATTTCCGAGTCTTGAAGCTTGCTACCACAGTACCTAGTTTTCAAGATCACAAGAAGGCATGTTCACTTTGACCATGCTTTCATACCTATGTTTATTGCATTTAGTGGCATCTTTGCAACCACCCCAGAGTGTTATTGAATCCTTGTAGTTGAGTAGTATGCATGAGGTAGGAACCCATCTCCCTGTTACCAAGCCCGGGACGATATTTTATTTTAATGCTACGCTATAGTAGACGGGGTTGGTATGAGTGCTCGAGAGTGGTGTGAAGAAGGAGGACTCTACGTCAATGACGAAAACTCCATGATGGAATCTGCAAGGACTGCATCTTCAAGACCTCAAGACTTCAAGACTCGAGACAAGAATTCAATACACACTACTGGGTGAAGGGCGGTTGACGGCACCTGGAGAACCCAGTGGTTGGCGGGATGCATGGAGAAGCGCCATGACATCTTGCGGAAAGCTTCACCCAGACTCAAAGAGCGGAAGAATACTTCATGACCGGAAGCTTACTGTGCAACCGCAAGTCAATATGGGCTCGGCTTGGTTGACCTTAGTTGTGACTCTGGCTGGGACGGTGCTAGCAGATGTAGAACTTCGGTAGGATGGGATGAGCATCGTATAGTTGTCAGAGGATCTCTTCGGTAGACCATGTTTCTGTCATCTTGTTCTAAAACACCCTGAAGTGCGAGTTCGTATTGAGAGGGATCTAATCTTGCGTGTATAGTGTACTAACCTCTGCAGAGGGTTTAAACCCTAATCGATTAGCCGTGTCCCGATTCACGGACAATTTGAGCCTCTGGACTTGGATCTATCTCGGAACTCTCAACACCGGATTGATAACTTAATTGTGGGCGACTTATGATGATTTTGGGCTATGAGACATTGGTTGGCGGAACCATGTCATGATAGAAAACTCCATAGTACAGACTTCATTTATTCCTTTGATGTAGGGAAAATAAAATCAGCTTTTACGCAAACAAAACTCAGATACAGAGCCACAAAGCCATATTGCATATAGTATAGTTTTATCATCTGTTTTTCTCATGTTGTGATCTTGCCGGTACATTCAATGTACTGACCTACACGGCTGCAACGTATCATGTTGCAGATATTTACTTCCGACGAGTAAGAGTACGGTACAGGGTTACGGTCTACACTCAACCTGCCGATGGCGTTGATGGGACTCCACACTCGATTACTTGTTTCACTGTGACTTATGAGGTATATATCAGTTTTACGTTAATTATACATGTGATTGCACTTTGATATATACATTGATGTACTGTGTGTGCCAGCATACTGATCCAGGGATGGCACAGATACACAGAGGCTTGACCGTCTGAGGTCGGGTCGCTATAGAGATGGTATCAGAGCACATGTTGGCTGTAGGACGTGACCCTAGAAAATGACTTAGTAATATGAAGACCCCAATAGGAATGACCTTTGTTTTGTACTACTCTCGTAACACCTGAATTCTTTTACTGAACCTTCCTTATTTCAAACTATAGATGGAGAGCTACATCCTGAACAAAAGAGAACACTACGAGAAGGTTCTTGGAGGCCCTTTCCTTGTGGAGCTAGTCAGCTGCTTTGAAGTTACCGATACACGAGATCAAGGCAACTAAGAGGAAGTCTAGATCATGGGGAGTCAAGACCCAAGTTTTGGCCGTAGAAGAAGACCCCAAGACTGCAGACATCCGCTTCGGCACCATAAATGGTGACTGTGATATGGGCATCAACACTGCCGTCCATGATGCTATTGCACGTTTATGCTATCGTCATCGTTCTGCACTAAACCCACACTTCTTTGGAAGGATTGGATGGCAGAAGTTTGATGGAGCAACTATTGCCTTGACGGAAGTGCAAAAGATGAAGTTCTCCCCCTTTGTTGGTATACAATCAGGATCTAGAACAATACATCAAGAATCTTCAGATGGACCTCCTGGAAGCCCTGTTTGACAATGAAGCACTACGAGAAGAGGTCAAGACTCAGAGGCTGAAGGTAAACAAGCTGGAGGAGGAGAACCTCGAGATCTCGAGAATGCGTCAGGAACTGAAAAACAGCAGGACCATGTCTCATGCCAAGGACGTTGAAATCCAGAAGCTCAAGGAACAACTTCAGGACATACAGGGTCGTCACAAGAAACTCCGCGTCGACAGGGAAAATCTAGCAGAAAAACTGGAGGAGATCAAGTCCACACAGAAGAAGCCCCAGTGGGGACAATGATCAAGTTCCTAATAAATTAGCCTAGTAGTATCCCACCATGAGAGAAATAAAGATGAACGCCTTCTCGATTTAAGTATCTGACCATACCAAATTTATGTGGGTGGCGATACTGTAGAATTGATTGAATAAATGAATGCTTGGTTGCTATTATTTTTTTGTGTTTATTGAATGGTTGGATAGATGCGATCTTCGTAGGCTTGTATTTATTTCAACCATGAGAGACGTAAGTTACGGAAGAATGGTAGAAGGCCTTCATATGGGAAAAGCATCAGGAATTGGAAACTCCGAGCATTGAAGACCTGAAGAAATGAGGACTTAGAAAACGAAACCATAGTAGAACGGCCCATTACAAACGGTACTTTTGATCTAGGATTCTTTTGTTGATGGGTGGGTAGTTGCTTTCTCTTTCTATCTCAACCAGACCCCGAAATCTTGAACCCATGGACAACTGAACTCCAAACTTTTCTGGAGACAATTGCAATTTCCCCATGGAGATACATTCTTTGTTCTGAGCACCCCTCTTATCCTCCACATGCAGATGACAACCCTTTACGAGTCCTTCCTTAAAGGTCCGGAAATAATCATGACCCTGACAAGTGATCATGATTACCCGAAGATCCTGAAGGACATGATGAAGCATATTCACCTTGAAGGAGATGCAGTCTACAAAGGCTACCTCTTCATGCAAAAGGGAGTGGAACTTTGGTATGTGGAGGTACACCTCCACCGTTCGAAAGGAGTTTGCCCAAAGATGATGGGGCAATACTTTTTCATTTCACGGATGCCACAAGCAACTTTCTTCGATGCTGTTCGTGAAGCAGCCATGGAAGCCATACGCCAGATCGGAGAAATACTTGAAGCAAGACTCCGTTATACTCAGGAATACCTAAGAGTAGTGCATGCAGAGATGATGGAGGTGAAGCTCAAGGCCACCATGAAGAAACAGAAGATTGAAGATTTCAAGGCGCATGTCGCGCAATTCCAGTGGGACTGAAGAATCCTCGAGGAGGATAAAGGAATAAAGTTGGAAGTAATGTCTGACCATACCGAACCATGTGGGTGGCAGCATTTGTAATAGACTGTTTTGGAATTTGGATTTACGAAAAAAATGGTTCAGGATGTAACAAAAGATTTGATATGAAAAATAATATGATTTATGGATAAAGTAGTGCATTTCATTTTAAGAGTGGTAGTACTCCGTAAATCCACAAGATCAATGAAGAAAGAAATGTGTTATTCATGACGGTCCATAGAAGGGAGCTGGACCACATAAGTTGGAGTTTCGTATGATCGTCACCACAAGGGTATGAAGAAACAAAGTACTACTGGATTTAAAGGAGGTGTAATATGGAACAAGAGAGTTACTCCAAGGATGAGTTAAAGTTGCATTGGTGTTGAAGTGGGCCATAACCCACAGGCCCAGGATTTTGAAAAGGAACGGATGTAACCTTGATGAAGGAAGAAAAATTGGAAGAATCGGTGATCCAATCAGCATACGTTTCTTAGGAGGTTACGAAAACCCAAGAGTTGTGAAGAACGATAGATGTTTTGTTTGGCTTGCGGAACCAAAGGATTTACTCGAACCCAGTTCGAGAACAAGAGAAATTCTGCAATGCTTGTGAGTATGCCCAATTGTTAGAATACGTGATTCGATGTCTGCATATGTAGTAATGGTTCAAATGCACGGGATGGATTGGCCCCCATACCGGAGACTTCTATCATGAACTATCATATGTTGATGGAAAATCAGAGAGCCTTGAAAACCTTAGAAGAGTGTCGACACGTCAAGCCGTAAAACCATAGAATGGTAGGGCGATGGAACCCTTACAGGCAGTCGATGCCAATCGTAGAATATACGGTGAGATCCAACCCCGACCATATTCCTGCAGGAGAAACCATGAATTGTCGACCACCATGAGATTTTCGATAGTTGTTTAGTATTGGCGACAGACCCGTCGGAGATGAAGACCAGTCTCGGAAGAACCTCACCAGGATGAAAGGACACAAGTTTGAGGAAAAGGTTATGCCCTACTAGAAGAGCCCCAGTGAAGGAGTTACTCCAAAGATGTGAGAAGACCGATAGTGTTCCCACTAAGGATAGAGTACATAAGATCTGTTGGAACCGTAACCATGCTTTTAAGTGTGGTAGCACCCCTGACCTTTCCGACCAAATGTTTGCTAGCAGACCCCAACCCCTAACCTTTTCTTGCTAGCCTCTTCGAATCTCGAGGACGAGATTCATTTTAAGTGTGGTAGGTTTGTAACATCCCAAAATTCTAAATTTTGGAATGTTATATTAGATAAATAACTATGCTTGTTGTTCGATTGTTTCTTTGATTGATTGAGTGAAATTGAGTGGAATTTGAAACTTTTGAAAGTTGGATGAGAGGGAATAAAATGACTTTCCCAAAACTATCCCTTTGCCCTTTTTGGATCTCAATGAATTCAATTCCATTCCAACATCAAAACCTTAGAGTGATGATGAAATGACTTCTTCAATTTAAAAAGAAAAGGGTTTTGAAAAGATTTGAATTTCATTTGAGAATATTTCAAATTCAAAGCTTTATGCAACTCAATGATTTTCATGAGGGAAGATAAAATGACTTCTTCAATTATATGAAATATGAGTTGGAAGTTAAAAAGAATCAAATTGAAAGTCATTTGAAGGTATTTTGAAACTCCCCTTCAAATTTGGAATTATTTGGATTTTATTCAAAATTATTTTTCTCCTAAAAATAAATAAATGGAAATATGGGTAAAATGATTCCGTTCAATGGAAAATTAGGAGAAAATAAATTTGAAGTCATTTTGGTATTTTTAAAATGATTTTTATTGGATTTTATTAGGGTAGAAACACTCTTTGTTTTATTTGAATTTTTGTGTATTTTATTTGAACTTGAAAAATAGTTCATGTTGTAGGAAATCTTTTCGATCATTTTGATATATATATGTCCTATATAAAATATTTATATTTATATATTTTTCTCTGTTTTATTTTCAAAAAGGAAAACCCTCAGCGCCAGCCGAAGCTTGACCAGCCAGCGCCGAGGCAACCATGGCGCCAGCAGCCCGGCCTGGCCCACGGCCGAGCTGCCCAATGAGCCACCGATCGCGCGCCGAAACCCTTCGGGTCGGCCGACCGACCCAAAACCCCGCTCCACGCCGTCGCCGACAGGTGGACCCCCACCCGTCTCCTTCCCCCTCGCGCACGCCACCCGCCCGCGCCGCCGCTCGCCGCATCCCGCCGGATCCGGGATTCGCCGCGATCCCCTCGCCCGACCTGCCCCTCCTCCAGGCCGGGTGCCCCCCCCCCTATATAAACCCCCCACCTCGCCCCGTTCCGCCCCTCGCCCCCTCGCCTAACCTCTTCCCTCGCCCGCAATCCGTCGCCGGAGTACCCGAACGCCGCCGCCGCCATTAACTCCGTCGCCGACGCCCCCGAACCCCTCGAGCTCGCCCGACTCCACCCCCGGACTCCCCTCGTCGCGCCGCACCGCGGAAACTCTCCGCCGCCGCCCCGACCACGGAGACCCCTTGCGTCGCCGCCGAAACCACCGTCGCCGTCGACCCCGCGGTACGTCGCCGGAATCACCCCCACCGTCCGATCCAATCTCAACGGTTAGGATTAGAACCCCCGAAGGGGTATGGTTTTATTAGGTTAGTTGTTAGTGAACCGGTTTTTATTCCGGTTTAGTTTGGTTTTAGTTAGGTTAGATTAGACCGGGCCGACTCGGTTTTATTCCGCGTGCGTAGTTTAGTTATATTACGCCGAAGCGTTATATAGGCCCATTAGCCCAGTTTTCGTTTTAGTTTTAATTTTAGTTTTCTGTTTTAACAAAATAGTTTCAGTTTTGTAAATTCATATCTTTTAATCTACTTAATATTTTTAAGTGATTCTTTTTTTGTTGGTTTGCAAATTTCTTATAGTTTCTGTAGAAAATATAATTAGCTATGTTAAAATTATTTATAATTGCTTTATTTTAGATTTAGTAAGAATAGTAAATCTGCTATAAAATGAGTTAGGAAAATTATTTTTTAATGATTCTTTTTGTCCCCACTTTGTTTTGACATTGCCTAACTGTAGGAATTTATTTGGGCATTTTAGGATTTATTAAAAAAATAGTTTTAAATCAGAATCATGTTTTTCTTAATTAATTAACTAGCTACTGTTTTCCTACTGTTTTACTTAGCAAATAAATTTATTTTTCATATGTGATAGATTATTCTAGGTTAGTTTCTGTAACTTTAGAGCATGAACTTTTATTTATAATAAATAAAACTTTTATTTTATTTTTCTTACTAGAATTTGCTTTAGGCCTAATAGGAGTTTTATAATATATTTTAAGGTGATTCTTATTGCTCCTAATAGCATAATGCATTCTTTTCTGTTAAGTTAGCATAAAACCATGATTAGGTTCTGTTGAAAAAACTTTTGTAATGCAAAACTATTTTTAGTTGTTGCTTGAAGTAGGAAAACCTTGAGTTGGATTCCTTGAGTTTTTCCTTTTGGTTTTGATTCGTTTGTTTTGGTGTGATTATGTTACTATGCTATTGTGTTAAGTGATCATATGCTATGTGCTTATTATGGTTATTGTTTGCCTCGGTAGAATTTCCGAGTCTGAAGCTTGCTACCACGAGTCCCTAGTTTTCGAGGATCGTCGAAGGCAAGTTCACTTTGACCATGCTTTCATACCTATGTTTATTGCATTTAGTGGCATCTTTGCAACCACCCCCAAAGTAGTGTTATTGAATCCTTGTAGTTGAGTAGTATGCATGAGGTAGGAACCCATCTCCCTGTTACCAAGCCCGGGGCGATATTTTATTTTAATGCTACGCTATAGTAGACGGGGTTGGTATGAGTGCTCGAGAGTGGTGTGAAGAAGGAGGACTCTACGTCAATGGCGACAACTCCATGATGGAATCTGCAAGGACTGCATCTTCAAGACCTCAAGACTTCAAGACTCGAGACAAGAATTCAATACACACCACTGGGTGAAGGACGGTTGACGGGCACCTGGAGAACCCAAAGGTGGTTGGCGGGATGCATGGAGAAGCGCCATGACATCTTGGCGGAAAGCTTCACCCGAGACTCAAAGAGACGGAAGAATACTTCATGACCGGAAGCTTACTGTGCAACCGCAAGTCAATATGGGCTCTGGCTTGGTTGACCTTAGTTGTGACTCTGGCTGGGGCGGTGCTAGCAGATGTAGAACTACGGTAGGATGGGATGAGCATCGGACGGTGGTCGAGGAACTCTTGGAAGACCATGTTTGGTCATCTTGTTCTCAAACACCACGAAGTGCGAGAACGTAAAGAGAGGGATCGAATCTTGCGGGTAAAGTGTACAAACCTCTGCAGAGGGTTTAAACCTAATCGATTAGCCGTGTCCCGATTCACGGACAATTTGAGCCTCTGGACCTGGATCTATCTCGGAACTCTCAACACCGGATTGATAACTTAATTGTGGGCGACTTATGATGATTTTGGGCTATGAGACATCGGTTGGCGGAACCATGTCATGATAGAAAACTCCATAGTACAGACTTCATTTATTCCTTTGATGTAGGGAAAATAAAATCAGCTTTTACGCAAAACAAAACTCAGATCTGAGCCACAAAGCCATATTGCATATAGTATAGTTTTATCATCTGTTTTTCTCATGTTGTGATCTTGCCGGTACATTCAATGTACTGACCTACACGGCTGCAAGGTATCATGTTGCAAATATTTACTTCCGACGAGTAAGAGTACGGTACAGGGTTACGGTCTACACTCAACCTGCCGATGGCATTGATGGGACTCCACACCCGACTATTTGTTTCCGCTGTGACTTATGAGGTATATATCAGTTTTACGTTATTTATACATGTGATTGCACTTTGATATATACATTGATGTACTATGTGTGCCAGCATACTGATCCAGGGATGGCACAGATACACAGAGGCTTGACCGTCTGAGGTCGGGTCGCTACACCTCCAGCCGCGTCGGAAGAACATGACATGAGGGGAAGGAAAATCCACATCCACCCGCATGCCACCATTTCCGCAACCCCTCATGTGCAGCTTTAACGTGCGCGGCTATTCGAGCTCCATCACCCTCGCGAATGGAGTGGAGAGATGGAGGCGGCTGTGCGGAGGCTTGTACAATCTGATGATGAACTCTAGAGATTGGTCTCCAACATGACCTTCCATCAGGGAAGGGGCGGCCTGTGGGGGTGCAATCAGAGCGCCACCCCATCCTCCTCCGCCCCGAGCACCCGGACAACCACGACCTCGCCCACTCCCACCTCCTCTCGCGGCGGGCATCGCTCCCGCATCTTCGGAAGGAGGAGGGAGACGTTGTCGAATAGAAGTTCTCGTCACCGCCACTGGAGTAGCGTCGTGCTCCCGACCTCTTGCCATAGTGGGCGAGAACAGCTGCAGGAATGGAAGGAGAAGGATGTGTGGAAAAATTCCTTGCCCCACATTCCCTTTTATAGACGAGCGGGGCAGGGGGCTAGATATTTCCATGAAGGTAGCCGCCCTATTCGACCAGTCCGGCTCCCCCTCACCATTATCAGCTCGAGGAATCAAGGCCGGCCACCTGCACCAATCCACTACGCTTGGCTTTTTGCCACGACGCTCATTCCCACGCCCTCCGCATCCGCCACCAACTTTACACTGTGCATGCAATACACGTAGCAGAGGTGCTTGGAGCAGGAAAGATAATGGGGTGGCGGTTACCGCACCGTGAACATGGGACATGGGTACCTCACAGATCGTGGCCCATTATCTCTCCCACTACAATTTTTTAGACGACGTGCGGGAGAATCAGAAACTGACCTGGGCTCAGGATTAATGAAGAAGCAAAGAAGATTTCAAAGGACAAGCAATTACTACCCTCCTGCCTATGCAGTGGATAGAGGGCCTACCCCGACGACGCCCGACAGCGTGGTCGGGCAAGGCTTGGGGGCTCCCGTCGGTGCAACAAACCCTGGGTCTGTTGCCCAGGCCGTGCACAGGCCTAAAGAGCAAGGTTGCAACATCCAAAACGAGATCGAGTTGAAGAGATAGCTCTTTGAGAAATCAGAGGGCGGATCAAGAAGACCAAGTCAAGCCAAAGGAAGTAAGACACCACTAAGGGAAAGCCTCCCTTGCGGGCAGGCGAGCCTGGCGAGGTCGAGGTTGCCCCGGAGACAAGTCTCAAGACTGCCCCAGCAAGCTTGCCGGGGACGCCAAGGGCGGACAACCCCGGCAAAGGCTCTACCGCCCCACCTCACAGCGACGCAAGTCATCGATCGATGCGGTGTCAAGCCCCCAAGTGACTAAGTGGTTGTTTTTTGACACATGGCAACCACTTCCGAAGGAAACCACCTCCAAATGACACCCGTCCAGAGATGTGTCGAGCAAACAGATAAGAAGGTGGCCAAACAGCCCGGCAAGGCTTGCCGGGCACGCCACTATGTGACACTAAGCGGCACATTTAATGTGCTCTGCCCTGTCTGCAGAGTTAGATATGATAGCACTGTTTGCTATCTAATCAATACACAATGACTGATTTGGCATTGTGGCGACCCCTTGATCTATAAAACGAGGGCCATGATAACCATAGAAAGGATTCAGACCCTTGTACACTCATATGCGTGTGGCCGCCCTCGCGCTGAGGCAACCCTGCCGGGCTAGAGCGCCGCGTCTCCACCACGGTCCTGCCATCAATCCACCAAAGCAAGAGTAGGGTTTTACGCCTCGCGGCAGCCCGAACCTGGGTAAAACTGCCCGTGTGATCTCTGTCGTGCTGTGCTACGTTCTCCGCTCTTTGTGCAATGTGCTCATCCCCCTGCCGAACCACAAGGTGCTGATGGCCCCATAGGTGGTCGTGGTTTCCCACGAAAATCATCATTCCGGACTTGGTCCTTCCTTGTGTGGACACACATCCATCTCAACATACGCATCTCCGCCACACCTAGCTGTTGAACATGTCGCCTTTTAGTCGGTCGACACTCAGCGCCATACAACATTGCAAGTCGAACTGCCATCCTATAGAACTAGCATTTTAGCTTTTGCGGCACACTCTTGTCACAGAGAATGCCAGAAGCTTGGCGCCACTTCATCCACCCGATTGATTTGATGATTCACTTCTTCATCAATACCCCATCCTTCTGCAGCATTGACCCCAAATATTGAAAGGTGTCCTTCTGAGGCACCACATGCCCATCAAGGCTAACCTCCTCCTCCTCGCACCTAGTAGTACTAAAAACGCGCACCATGTACTCAGTTTTAGTTCTACTCAGCCTAAACCCTTTCGATTCCAAGGTTTGTCTCCATTACTCTAACTTCCTATTAACCCCTGTCCGACTATCATCAACTAGCACCACATCATCCACAAAGAGCATACACCATGGGAATCTCCTTGTATGTCCCTTGTGACCTCATCCATAGCCAAGGCAAAAAGATAAGGGCTCAAAGCTGACCCCTAATGCAGTCCTTTCTTAACCGGGAAGTCATCAGTATCGACATCACTTGTTTGAACACTTGTCACAACATTATTGTACATGTCCTTGATAAGGGTAATGTACTTTGCTGGGTCTTTGTGTTTCTCCATGACCCACCACATAACATTTTGCGGTATCTTATCATAGGCCTTCTCCAAGTCAATGAACACCATATGCAAGTCCTTCTTTTGCTCCCTGTATCTCTCCATAAGTTATTGTACCAAGGTGATGGCTTCCCCAGTCGACCTCCCAGGCATGAAACCAAACTTGATTTTTTATCACACTTGTCATTCTTCTTATGCGGTGCTCAATGACTCTCTCCCATAGCTTCATTTTATGGCTCATCGGCTTAATTCCATTATAATTAGTATAACTCTGAACATCCCCCTTGTTCTTGAATATTGGTACTAATATACTCCTCCATTCTTCCGGCATCTTATTTGCCCGAAAATGAGGTTGAAAAGCTTGGTTAGCCATACTATCGCTATGTCCCTGAGGCCATTCCACACCTCAATGGGGATACAATCAGGGCCCACCGCCTTGCCTCCTTTCATCTTTTCCAAGGCCTCCTTGACCTCAGACTCCTGGATTCGCCGCACAAAACACATGCTGGTCTCATCAAAGGAGTCGTCCAGTTCAATGGTAGAACTCCCATTCTCCGTAGTGACCAACTTGTCAAAGTACTCCCGCCATCTATGCTTAATCTCCTCGTCCTTCACCAGGTGTTGGTCTGCTCCGTCCTTGATGCACTTGACTTGGCCAACGTCCCTCATCTTCCTCTCTCAGATCTTGGCCATCTTATAGCTGCCCATTTCGCCTTCCTTTGTGCCTAACCGCCGGTAGAGGTCCTCAGACGCCCGACCCCTTGCTTCGCTGACAGCTCACTGTGCACTTTTGTTCGCCATCTTGTACTTCTCTATGTTGTCTGCACTCCTATCCAGGTATAGGCGTTTGAAAAAATCATTCCACCACCAGGTATCCTTAGCTTCACTTCTTCTTCCCCTGGACACTCCAAACTCCTCCAAGGCCACCTTACGAATGCAAGTCGCGATCTTCATCCACACATTATCCACATCCCCTCCTTCCTCCCAAGGGCCCTCCCTAATGGTCCTCTCCTTGAACGCCCGAGCTACCTCCCCCTTGAGCTTCCACCACTTTGTTCTAGCGACTTTGGCACGCTTACCCGCTGTACACGAATACGAAAGCGGAATTCAGCAACCACCAACTTATGCTGAGGGACAACACTCTCTCCAGGTATCACCTTACAATCTAGGCATGCGCACATATCTTCTCTTCTCGAGAGGATGAAATCAATCTGGCTAGAGTGTTGGCAACTACTAAAAGTCACCATATGTGATTCCCTCTTTCTAAAGAAGGTGTTAGCTATGATCATGTCATAGGCTAGAGCAAAGCCCCCACTTGCCAACCCACACCTGTTAAAATTATACATCAACATCTACCATGCTAAAATTATACAATATGAAATGTTAAGTCATAATGCATCTAATGGTATTGATTTCACATTGTGAAATGTTGGTATTTTTTCTGTAAAGTTGCTCAAACTTTACGAGGCTTGACTTCAGAGATATCTTATATGCGAACTAAAAACGACCGGAGGGAGTACATACAATCATTTATGAGAAGATATTGGTTAAAAGTTTGGTTGGATGAATCCGTCCAATAAATCCGGACTGGAGGAGTACGCCAGTAGTAGCACAGTCATACTACAAGTGTGTAGTACAATCTTGAGCTAATAAATGCCATAACTAGCTATGAGTGATTTGCACAAATCTTAACATTACACATAATCATTTATGAAAAGATTTTTGGTTAAACGTTTAGTTGGATGAACGCGGCCAATAAACCCGGACAGGGAGTGTCCGACAGTAGTAGTACACTTGTACTACATGTGTGTAGTACAACATTCTTGAGCTAATAATTGTTGGCTTGCCTCCAAAGAAAGAAAATCAAACATACATACATCCATCCATTCCCCTAGGGCAATACCAGAAATACCACTTCTCCCAAGGGTCCAACCCGCAAAGTTTCCCCGAGTAGAAACGCTCGTTGAGAACCTGCCTCGTGCCTTCCATTCGCAGCACAGCTCCTCGCTGACATGTGGGTCCCACCACATGCCCCCCTCGTGCTATCACGCGGCTCCCGCATATCTAGTAGACTGGCCTTGCCCCGACTTGCCAACCCACACCAGCTACCCCGCTTCACTAAAAATTCTGCCCCATTTACCAATTCCGAGGAGGCCCTCTCTCAAGGGCGCATTTACTACGACGAGGTACCATCAGCCGTCATGTATGGCGGAGCGTCCCTCGCAGATCTCGAGGTTCCGACAGTGACGCGAAAGGTGACAGAGGCGAGTCTATGGCGCAAGAAGAAGAATCCCCGACTAGGGGGCAACGGGGATAGGCGCTTCACAGGTCTCGGTGGGCGCAGGGGACTCGACCTGGATGACAACAAGGAGGACTTTGAGGCCGACTTTGAAGAATTCAAGGCCGACTCCGGGGACTCCGATCTAGATCTCGATCATAGTGGGGTGGATGAGAAGGATGACGATGCGGAGGTCATCGAAATAAAGCCCGTCGCTGCTGTCAAGAGGCAGTCCCTCTCCCAAGGTATCAACCCTGGGTTGCTTGGATCAGTTTTGAATCTGTGTATCATTACCTTTAGCGATTGAATGTTGTACCAAGTGATTGTTTGATTGGTTCGGAAAACAGTTTGGTTGTTTGATTGGGTAGGAAGACAAATTATGTTGGGGTTCCTGGTGGAAGGCCATGTTTGGGCGGTGTTTGGATTGGATGTGCTATCCTGAAGTGATTTGGATGAAGCTTTAGGTTCTTCCATTTGTTTGTTGTATTCGATTGGTAGGATGTTTCCAACATTGTCCCTTTCTTTCACAGAAGCTATTTTGGTTATTAGGTTGTTGATTTTGTGATTTATACTTTTCGTGATCTTCGATGGTGGTCCATAAGCTTACCATTTAGTCAAAAGGGGTAGTAAATTTGCAGAAAGGGTCTGATTTCTCCGTTTTGCTTAGAGGTCTTGCTCTCTTGAATTGTTTCCTTATGATGGTTGTAGGTGTGTGTGAGGATTGTTCTAGACTTGGTTCATTTATCAATCTAAAAGATTATTCTGCTAATCATTGAATCTAGTTGAAAAATATCATTGATTCTGCATCATCTATAATGCAATTTGTAGATTATAATTGCAAAATGGTGTCAAAGGTCTATAACGTGAGGTCAATTTATGAGGACCCTCAATTTTTCTTATTTAGTAAGTTGTGATTTCATTTTAATTGTTTTACCATCATCAAATTTTACATATAAATTCATATCCATGACGAAATTATTTACTTTTTGTGGGAGAAGTTTGTGCGTATTGCTCCCTCTTAGAATTGACATTGATCTTCCAGTTCTGATGATTTAAGCACCATAACTAATGCCGGTTTTGGTGGTCCTTCAGCAAAAATGAAGAAAAAGAACAAATTCAGGGGTATCCGTCAGCGCCCCTGGGGTAAGTGGGCTGCTGAAATCAGAGATCCTAGCAAGGGTGTCCGTGTCTGGCTTGGTACTTTCAACAGTGCCGAAGCTGCTGCAAGAGCTTATGATGTTGAAGCACGCATGATCTATGGTGACAAGGCCAATGTTAACTTTCCAGAGGAACCAATAGTTCCTCAGAAACGTCGTACTCGTCGTGCTGCTCCTAAAGCACCCAAGCTAAGCGCATCACGGGAACCTACTGCCATACCAGTAGTCAACAACCTTGCCAACCCGAATGCTTTCGTCTACCCATCTGCTGACTTTGACTCAAACCAGCAACTTGCTCTGTATGGGAACGTGTCATTTGTTCCTGCAATGAACTCTGATGCCCCTGTTGAAGCCTTTGTTATGAATCTGCACTCTGACCAGGGAAGCAACTCCTTTGGCTACTCTGAACTGGGTTGGAATTATGAGACCAAGACTCCGGATATATCATCCACTGCTCCCATTTCTACCATCGCTGATGGAGTAGAATCTGCACTTGTCCAGAGTAATCCCTACAACTCAGTGGTGACTGTTGAAGGAGCTGAATATGCTGCGCTTGTCCAGAGTAACACCTACAATTCAGCGGTGCCTCCTGCTATGGAGAACAATGATGTCGATATCGTGGATTTGGTGAGGCTTCTTATGGATGATGGCGTGTTCGAGCCGATCGATAGCCTTCTGAATTTTGATGTGCCTCAGGATGTCGTCGGCAACATGGACATTTGGAGTTCCGATGACATGCCCATGTGTGGCGAATTTTCTGATCGATTCAAACCTTGTATATAGGGACAAAGGGGTAAGCCTTTGCATGTTGCATATTTAGTCTAAGGTTGATAATATTTTCATCACTCTGAACTTTGTGTTCCGTGTTTCAGGAATAAGATTATGGAAGATTGGGAAGCACTACATTGTCACCTTCGGCTAGCATATGCTTATGTTCAAGCTTAGATGCAAAAAAATTGCATCCTGAGTCTGTTGTGTAATCGACCCTTTCCCTAGTTGACTGTCTCTATGTGGCAGCCATTTATGATGAACCGTTGTCTTTATATTTTGTCAACTTTTATGTCTTCACTACCATTTCTGAATGTGAACATCATGGATCTGTGTCCAATTTGCTTTAATATATGCACCTGATGGTTTTTCTCTTTAATTGGTGATAGAAGTAAGAAATATATATTTTTAGCATAAGTTTATCTATTAAATATGTATTTGCCTGGCTGCTTGAACAATTTCTGTTGTAGAGGTGTGGTAAATTATGGTTGTGCGCATATCCTATGGATGTAAGGGCTAGACGTTTCAATCTCTTTTTTGAAAAGGTGTGTATTAACACAAACTGTCCTCTATATTATACCTCTTCATTTCGAGATGTGGAAAAGTATAACAGATTTACTAATCTTTGATACTAGATGCGTGATCATATGGAGTCGTTCTTCTGCATGTAGTTCCTCTCACCGATGTATTTCTTAGTAAACATTTAGTGTGCCTAATTCATGAGTGGAGGGATTTTCCTTTTCAGTGCATTCTTATAGAGATGCATTTTATTTTCCTCAATCCCTCTCCAGGCCGGTGAGAAGCCATGTGAACCACATACTTTTCACTTGATTTATTACCACAACCTGCACCAAATTGGTGGTCTTGTGTCACTGTCATGTTACGTCCTTGATTTGATTGGACATCGGCATGTCAACTAGTTTTTTGGATGTACATGGTGTGGAAAGTTGTGAAGTCTGAGTCCATAGTATAATAGGTTTGCTAGTTTTTGTTAGTATAGGAATTAGTGTTCCTGAAGGATTACTAGTTACTAGAAGCAAACGCGTGCTTCGCTGCTGCGCTGTTTTCCATTGTTATGTCATATTTCTTGATATAATCATCAAAAAAGTAATTCTTTAATAAAAAAATCGGTTGTGATCAAATCACAGGCTAACATCATTCTATTTGAACAACTTCTAGTGCTTTCCTATTGCATTCATGGGATGACAGAGAACCTGAAAAGATATATTAGCTAGGTTTTAAGTTGTCGACAAAATGGTATGGGAAAACTGAAGTGTAGGATCTAGTAACTGAACCAGAAAACTGGCCTTCTGGAAGTAATGATTAGAATAAAGATGATCTTGAATAAGATAGCTAGTAAAGATACCAACACATGCACACAAGTTTGTTATCTGAATCAATTGATCTTCAGTAAGAGGAGTGAAGCCAACTATTATTGTTGACCTCCTGATAAATTCTAAACATCTAGTAAGTGTCAGAAGACCATCAACTAACTTACATCTTCAACCAAGCTTGATTCCTAGAGAGCATTCATCAGAGCATAATAGCAGAATTCATGTCAAATCAATCTTTCAAAACCAAAAGGATAGTGGTAATTTCTTGCACAACGCACATACTATCAGACTCTCTATGGAAGTATATAGATAAACGAAGGATTATAGTTCCAAAAAGTAGAGTTTTATTACTTCCAATCATATAAAGTTTCTGACATAAATCTTTCCCAAGTCAGAGAAGACACGTCTACAGATTAAGACTATATTTTTGTATCAACCTGCAAAAACAAATGAATATGCATCTAAAAGTAGAGTGCTTGCTTATGCGCCCTCATCATTGTAATGGAAGGTGTTTATTACAAGTTTAAACTATATTTAGTACCTAGGGCCAAATGTTTGTGAAACAAGGGCTCAGTTAGCTGTGTTTCTAAAGCAACCAACACGTACAGAAAGAAGATTGTGAGAGTCATAGAACCTTGAAACAATTCAGAACTTTTGGTGCTAGACTGCTGAAAGGTTACTAATCAACGTCTATATACAAGATTTTAGGAACCAATGATAATCAGAAGTTCTAAAAATAATTACCTTGACATAACCATGGGATATAATATCTTGACTTCTTTTTCTTGGCAGACTGGTCACCTAACAATGCAAATGTGAAATTGTTCTTGTTTAGAAACAAACAAACATAATATGATGCATGTGAGTCCAGAATCCAGGAAGCAGAAAAATATGTCAGATTAGTCACGCTTGCACACTGGAAAACTCTCACTCTTCTAAACAACATGGGCATTCTCTAGTCCTCCTGCCATCCAACCGGAATGTACCAATGGGTCCTATTAGTGCACGTAGAATGACTATAGTAAACTGCAAGTATCCCACACAAGTGTTGCCTTTTTGCAACCTAGAAAAGTAGAGTAAACCACTGCCAAGTACTAATACATACATACATAACCCTATTTTCCTGGAACATCATAGTAAACCACTACAAAGTAATACTACATACATTACTCTTTATTTCCTATTAGTAGGCAACATTAAGCAAAAAATGCGGCATATTGGGATATTAGTACTTCTCGTAATCTTGCAACGAATACTATTTATGCTAGATCTAACCACCTTCTATGAACAATCAAAGATGTAGTGAATATATATATATATATATATATATAGGTAAAACTGTGTCTATCATAGCTTTCCACATAACTAGTTAAGGCTTGCTAAACATTTTGCGGTTTTAAAGTAAGTGAAAAATATGAAATAAATAGGGAGCCTCACTCTAAAATAATAAGATGATCCAACAATGTGATTGTGAAAATATGCACTTATGTGTCCTCAGAAAAAAAAACAAGCATTTCAGCTCAGTGCAGGATCAATATATATTCGAACATTTGTTCTTTTTGTCTAGGACACATGCAGTCATATTTTTTCAATCCCTCCATTGGATCATGTTCTATTAGTTTCAGGATTTTTGAGAACTTTTACACCATCGAAAACCTTAACTAGTTCTGTGGCAAGCTATTGTAGAAAATCTATACATGTGGGCTATTCTGTTTCACATAACAGAATATTATTCTGTTACCCTACTCGAACTGACGGTTTCAGGCAGTTGTACTGATGAATTGGAGCGGTTGAACTGATGATTTCATTTCTGTTTAACAGATCGTCTTCTTATTTTGCAACTTTTTTGTCGGAACGAGGCGTGTAATATATCGGTGGAAAGCTCTTGACAACTATATTTCAAATATATTGAACATTTTTTGCAAAATCATCATGGTTTAAGAGCAGTTTTGAAAAAACTGTTTTTTTAAACCGAAAATGGGAATTGTATTTTCGACTCAATTTTAAAACGGTTTGTCGGAATTGAGCAAATAAGATGGTGTTGGAAAGCTGGAAAAATCCGCATCTTCCATATATCTATTGTTTTTTCAAATTCTATAAAATTTAAAAGTAATTTTAAAAATGGTGAAATTCTGGTCGAAACGTATTTTTGTGTTTTTCTTGCCAACGGTTTATCGGATTGACGCAAACGATACGGTGTTCGAAAGCTATGGAAAATGCGTAATTGTTTCGTATTGAAATGTTTTTCTAATGCCTTATGGTTTAAAAACGAATTCAAATACAGTCAAATTTGATTCCGAACGCGATTTTTTAGTTTGTCGAAATTTGGGCAAATAATATACTGTTGGAAAGCTATCGAAAATGCGAAACTTAGTCATGTTGAACATTTTATCAAATTCGCAACCATTTAAGAGTAATTTTGAATACGGCAAGATGGATCCTGCTGTTTCCCGTCTGAAAAGCAGTACTAAATCTTGATATATGTGTGTGTTTGTACTGAGCTATTTTTGGTAGAGTAATTTTGAATGGTTCTGAAAAAAGGGTACTTGTACTGATGTTTGCATGGGTTTGTACTAAGCGTCTTTTCACTAACTAGACATTGGTCTATTTTTTGGGTAATTTTTTCCTCGTAAGTTTTCAACGGTTTATTGTATCATAGTCCCCGAACTTGCATGGTTTATATTGTTGAACTGAATGATATTTTTTGCCAAAAAAGATTTTGCGTGTTTTTTTGAAGTAAAATTATTTTTGCAACAAATGTTCTAGATTTCTCTAATTTTGCAACTTGAACTTTTACCATCTTGAATTACCATGTGTGGATGAGCACTTGAACTTGTAGAATTTAAAGTTTTCTGTTTTAATTATTTTTTGTTTTCTTATCCGAACTTATGGTATCATCATCACTGAACCTGCATGGTTTCTGTAGCTGAACTAAAATAAACTTTTACCCGAATAAATGTGAACATCGGGACATTTGTACAACAAGAACTGAATCTAATGCCAATATTGAACTTGCAGGTTCCATACGCAAGCTAGCTATCAAATTTACTGATCCTAGAATCAATCACCACCACAATAACACAATAAAGTTCTCCAAATGGTTGCTCGAGGAAGAGCTAGCTGCTGAACCTGACCACATTTACCGCTGGGAATAGCCAACCACTAGTTCGTAGAGGGATTTAGCGACGTCAACGGCCGCCAACCACATTTACCTCAACAAAAAAATATCAAACTTGCATGGATCCAACAAGTTTTTGCATAATGACCTCTTATATTTCATCGTTTATAGCAAGATATACCGCAGAGAAATCCAAATACATTGGATCGGAGATCATTATAGAGCAAGAGAGCAGCAGGTTTGTCATCAGTCATCATCAGCCAACCCGTACTGTCCCTGTTGCTTCTCCCTTCTTGTCCAACCAAATCACATCGAGAGATGTCTCATGTGCAAATGAGAGAGACAGAGGGTGACTCATGCTTGCTGCTGCACACGCGCATGTGTGAGAAAGAGAACAACATCAGTTGCTGCTTCACGCGGGAGAGCTGGCGGCCGCTGCTTCGATGACCTGAAGTAGCATCGGTGCACTTTAGTTGTAGTAAAACCTGAACTTATTTAAAATGGGGAATTGAAATTTAGCATGATGACTGATACATCTTTTTAATAAGTAGTTATGTAAATTGGAGATGAGTTTAATCGTATGCTAGAAGATGCCCCATGCAAAAACTAGAAATATGAGTGAGATAGAAAGAGCTGTTTCAACAAGTTTGTTTAAGTACAAATACATGGTGGTAGCGGTATTCAATGCAAATGGGAGCTTTGTACAATACTCCATTGCAAGAATCATATAGCTTGGATGTATGAAACACAACCATCACCAATTCACCATGTTACTATTCTGGGCATAGTCAATATAGTTGCACTGAGACGCTTAACCAGATGAACTGAGACAACCAATGGAGGGAGGAGTTCTTGTCTTAATATAGGCAGCTTTTTTTACAAAAATGGCTCGAACATCTTTAAAGAAAGACAACAATGACCACTTTTTGTAACTGCCCGAGTAAACAACCGCCAACTTACAACAATTGATCACTTGAACTTATAGGAAATAGAAAAAAAACTAAGCTTGCATCATCAAAATCTGCAGTTTCTTCTGAAGTGATAACATATGTAAAACTTAGGTCAACTGGTGTGACGCAAACAGTTGAATTAGTGTAATATATTTAGTCAAATGGATGTAACTATTTGTAGTTGAACCAATTGGAGACCTGGCAACGCAACAACATTTTCATTCTATGGTGTCTCACACATGGTTTGCTAGAACAAGTTGAACTGAATATATTTTTCGTTTTGAACTTTGAAAGAAGCTACAACTTCTGTTTCCCAAATGTCTACAAAATTATAAGTTTCCAAGCAGATACCTTCTGTTTATTTTTTGTTGATGGGCACAATGCCCCTGCTCCTGTGGACTGGCGGCATCGCGAAATGGAGCTGAAGGAGAGGTGATCACGAGCAGCGGTGGGTCCACCGGGATTTGGCTGCTGTAGGGGATCCCAGCTACTACCAAGTCATCCCCGAGGAGCTTGTAGAGGGGGTCACCGGCCATCTGGTGTAAGTTTGAACTACCAGGTGCGCCGGCATTTGGCTGCTTTAGAGGAACAAGAGGTCAGAACAAACATGAATTATATAGGTTACAGATTTTACCTTCTATAATGATGTGCTTCCTAGGTAGTCCAAAAGCAGCAGCCGTACAAGTTCCGTAGCCACTCACCGTGCACATCTGCTCGATGGGAATTTACACAAATTGTTTGGAATTAGAAATTGAACTTCAGTAAAATTAGGAACTGAACTGAAAAAGAATTAGAAATTGAAGGTAATAGAATAAGAAACTAACTGAACTAAAAATAAGTATGTACTGAACTAAAATTGTAAATTGAACTGAATAAAAATTAAGATGTTGTGGATGTAAGAAGGGCTTCTCTTTTGCATGCAGCTTATGCGTCGTCGGCTAGCTTTGGTTGTAAGCGTCTGTGTGGTTTACACCTACCTACTAAGGATGACCAAACACTATATTATAACTATGACTGTGAGTTATAGAAATTGGGAGGAAATCATCTCTCATAACAGAAAGAACCAGATGTGTTGAGGCTTGGTTTTCAGTTCACACCACTTAGGCTAGCCATACTGAAGCGGTTGTGTTCCTCTCACTCACATATACTACATGTTGATGCTTTTCATATCGTTCCTTACATACTACATAGGCAGAGGCTACATGTACTGTGATCAAATCAAATAATATAAGACTCTATATGTATCTGACCTGGCTGAGGACACTGCTAGTTTTCTTGTCTTTGCTAGTGACGAGGGAGTCCTCAGTGTACTACGTATGCCGCATCGGATGTTGTGTCCTATCCTGACTCATGTGTGTACATATGTACGCGTCACCTCGGACGGTGGCCCTTACTTCCTTGTGCTTGGCAGCCACTGATACGTCTCCCTCGTATCTATAATTTTTTATTGTTCCATGCAAATATTATTCAACTTTTATATACTTTTGGCAACTTTTTATACTATTTTTTGGGACTAACATATTTATCCAGTGCCCAGTGCCAGTTCCTGTCTGTTGCATTTTTTATGTTTCGTAGAAACTCAATATCAAACGGAATCCAAACGGGATAAAAATGGACGGAGATTTTTTTTGGAATCTTTGTGATTTTTGGGAGGAAGAATCAACGCGAAACGGTGCCCGAGGTGGCCACGAGAGTGGCCCACGCCACCCCTCTAGGGGGGCGCCCCCCTATCTCGTGGGCCACCCGTAAGGCGGTTAATGCCCTTCTTTGGCCGCAAGAAAGCTAATTTTTGAAAAACGATCTGGGCGAAGGTTTCAGGCCAATCGGATTTACGGATCTCCATATATACATGAAACGGTGAAACAGAGCCGGAACAGAACGCAAAAACAGAGAGATAGATCCAATCTCGGAGGGGCTCTCGCCCCTCCCACGCCATGGGAGCCAAGGACCAGAGGGGAAACCCTTCTCCCATCTAGGGAGGAGTTCAAGGAAGAAGAAGAAGAAGAAGGAGGCCTCTCTCCCCCTTGCTTCCAGTGGCGCCGGAGCGCTGCCGGGGGCCATCATCATCACCGCGATCTTCACCAACACCGCCGTCATCTTCACCAACATCTCCATCTGTTGGGGAACATTGCATAAAATAAAATTTTCCTACGTTCACCAAGATCCATCTATGAGTTCATCTAGCAATGAGAGAGAGAGATAGAGAGATGCATCTACATACCCTTGTAGATAGCGTGCGGAAGCGTTCAAGAGAACGGGGTTGAGGGAGTCGTTCTCGTCGTGATCCAAATCACCGGAGATCCTAGCGCCGAACGGACGGCACCTCCGCGTTCAACACACGTACGGTCAGCGTGACGTCTCCTCCGTCTTGATCCAGCAAGGGGGGAGGAGAGGTTGATGAAGATCCAGCAGCACGACGGCGTGGTGGTGGATGCAGCAGGACTCCGGCAGGGCTTCGCCAAGCAACTGCGGGAGGAGGACGAGGTGCAGCAGGGGGAGGGAGGTGCCAAGACTTAGGGTGCGGCTGCCCTCCCTCCCCCCTCCTTTATATAGGCCCCCAGGGGGGCTCCGGCCCTGGAGATTGAATCTCCCAAGGGGGGCGGCGGCCAGGGGGGTGGAGTGCCCCCCAAGGCAAGTGGTGCGCCCCCCCACCCTAGGGTTTCCAACCCTAGGCGCAGGGGGCCCAAGTGGGGGGCGCACCAGCCCACCAGGGGCTGGTTACCTCCCCACTTCAGCCCACGGGGCCGTCCAGGATAGGTGGCCCCACCCGGTGGACCCCGGGACCCTTCCGGTGGTCCCGGTACAATACCGGGTGACCCCGAAACTTTCCCGATGGCCGAAACAGCACTTCCTATATATAATTCTTCACCTCCGGACCATTCCGGAACTCCTCGTGACGTCCGGGATCTCATCCGGGACTACGAACAACTTTCGGTTGCTGCATACTAATATTCATACAACCCTAGCGTCACCGAACCTTAAGTGTGTAGACCCTACGGGTTCGGGAGACATGAAGACATGACCGAGACGGCTCTCCGGTCAATAACCAACAGCGGGATCTGGATACCCATGTTGGCTCCCACATGCTCCTCGATGATCTCATCGGATGAACCACGATGTCGAGGATTCAAGCAACCCCGTATACTATTCCCTTTGTCAATTGGTATGTTACTTGCCCGAGATTCGATTGTCGGTATCCCAATACCTCGTTCAATCTCGTTACCGGCAAGTCACTTTACTCGTACCGTAATGCATGATCCCGTGACGGACACTTGGTCACTTTGAGCTCATTATGATGATGCACTACCGAAAGTGATCCTAGTGATACCTCTCCGTGTCTGGAGTGACAAATCGGTCTCGATCCGTGTCAACCCAATGACACTTCGGAGATACCGTAATGCACCTTTATAGTCACCCGATTACGTTGTGACGTTTGATGCATAAAGCACTCCCTACGGTATCCGGAGTTGCACGATCTCATGGTCTAAGGAAAAGATACTTGACATTGGAAAAGCTCTAGCAAAGCGAACTACACGATCTTGTGCTATGCTTAGGATTGGGCCTTGTCCATCACATCATTCTCCTAATGATGTGATCCCGTTATCAATGACATCAAATGTCCATAGTCGAGAAACCATGACTATCTATTGATCAACGAGCTAGTCAACTAGAGGCTCACTAGGGACATGTTGTGGTGTATCTATTCACACGTGTATTACGATTTCCGGATAATACAATTATAGCATGAATAAAGACAATTATCACGAACAAGGAAATATAATAATAATCCTTTTATTATTGCCTCTAGGGAATATTTCCAACAGTCTCCCACTTGCACTAGACTCAATAATCTAGTTACATTGTGATGAATCGAACACCCATAGAGTTACGGTGTTGATCATGTTTTGCTTTCATGGAAGAGGTTTAGTCAACGGATCTGCGACATTCAGATCCGTATGCACTTTGCAAATTTCTATGTCTCCATCTTGAACATTTTCACGAATGGAGTTGAAGAGACGCTTGATGTGCCTGGTCTTCTTGTGAAACCTGGGCTCCTTGGCAAGTGCAATAGCTCCAGTGTTGTCACAGAAGAGTTTGATCGGCCCCAACGCATTGGGTATGACTCCTAGGTCGGTGATGAACTCCTTCACCCAAATTGCTTCATGCGCTGCCTCCGAGGCTGCCATGTATTCCGCTTCACATGTAGATCCCGCCACGACGCTCTGCTTGCAGCTGCACCAGCCATCTTGCTGCACCATTCAACATATACACGTATCCGGTTTGTGACTTAGAGTCATCCAGATCTGTGTCGAAGCTAAGCGTCGACATAACCCTTCTGACGAGCTCTTCGTCACCTCCATAAACGAGAAACATGTCCTTTGTCCTTTTCGGTACTTCAGGATATTCTTGACCGCTGTCCGGTGTTCCTTGCGGGATTACTTTGGTACCTTCCTACCAAACTTACGGCAAGGTTTACATCAGGTCTGGTACACATTATGGCATACATAATAGATCCTATGGCTGAGGCATAGGGGATGACACTCATCTCTTCTTTATCTTCTCGCGTGGTCGGGCATTGAGCCGAGCTCAATTTCACACCTTGTATGTCTGTGCAAGAACCCTTTCTTGGACTGGTCCATTTTGAACTTCTTCAATTTCTTTTCAAGGTATGTGCTTTGTGAAAGACCTATGAGGCGTCTCGATCTATCTCTATAGATCTTGATGCCTAATATATAAGCAGCTTCTCCAAGGTCCTTCATTGAAAAACACTTATTCAAAAGTATTCTATATGAGAAATGCTACAGAGCTCCCACTCACTTTCTTGTAAACGCAGGCTTCTCCATAAGTCTGCATAAACCCAAACGCTTTGATCATCTCATCAAAGCGAATGTTCCAACTCCGAGATGCTTGCACCAGCCCATAAATGGATCGTTGGAGCTTGCATACCTTGTTAGCATTCTTAGGGTCGACAAAACCTTCCGGCTGCATCATATACAGTTCTTCCTTAAGATAGCCGTTAAGGAATGCCGTTTTGACGTCCATTTGCCATATCTCATAATCATAATATGCAGCAATTGCTAACATGATTCGGACGGACTTCAGCTTCACACGGAGAGAAAGTCTCATCGTAGTCAACCCCTTGAACTTGCCGATAACCCTTAGGGACAAGTCGAGCTTTATAGATGGTAACATTACCATCCGCGTCCATCTTCTTCTTAAAGATCCATTTGTTTTCTATCGCTCGCTGATCATCGAGCAAGTCTGTCAAAGTCCATACTTTGTTTTCATACATGGATCCTATCTCAGATTGCATGGCTTCAAGCCATTTGTTGGAATCTGGGCCCACCATCGCGTCTTCATAGTTCGAAGGTTCACCGTTGTCGAACAACATGATTTCCAGGGCAGGGTTGGCATACCACTCTGGTGTGGAACGTGTCCTTGTGGACCTACGAAGTTTAGTAGCAACTTGATTCGAAGTACCTTGATCATCATCATTAATTTCCTCTCCAGTCGGTGTAGGCACCACAGGAACATTTTCCTGAGCTGCACTACTTTCCAGTTCAAGAGGTAGTACTTCATCGAGTTCTACTTTCCTCCCACTTACTCCTTCGAGAGAAACTCTTTTCAAGAAAGGATCTGTTCTTGGCAACAAAGATCTTGACTTCGGATCTAAGGTAGAAGGTATACCCAATGGTTTCCTTAGGGTATCCTATGAAGACGCATTTTTCTGACTTGGGTTCGAGCTTTTTAGGTTGAAGTTTCTTGACATAAGCATCGCATCCCCAAACTTTTAGAAACGACACCTTAGGTTTCTTCCCAAACAATAATTCATACGGTGTCGTCTCAACGGATTTAGACGGTGCCCTATTTAAAGTGAATGTAGCTGTCTCTAGAGCGTATCCCCAAAATGATAGCGGCAAATCTGTAAGAGACATCATAGATCGCACCATATCCAATAGAGTGCGATTCTGACGTTCGGACACACCGTTCTGTTGAGGTGTTCCAGGCGGCGTGAGTTGTGAAATGATTCCACATTTCCTTAAGTGTGTACCAAATTCGTGAATTGAATATTCTCCTCCACGATCTGATCGTAAGAACTTTATTTTTCGGTCACGTTGATTCTCTACCTCATTCTGAAATTCCTTGAACTTTTTAAAGGTCTCAGACTTGTGTTTCATCAAGTAGACATACCCATATCTACTCAAGTCATCAGTGAGAGTGAGAACATAATGATATCCTCCATGAGCCTCAATGCTCATTGGACCGCACACATCGGTATGTATGATTTCCAATAAGTTGGTTGCTTTCGCTCCATTGTTCCGGAGAACGAAGTCTTGGTCATTTTGCCCATAAGGCATGGTTCGCATGTGTCAAATGATTCATAATCGAGAGACTCTAAAAGTCCATCAGAATGGAGCTTCTTAATGCGCTTGACACCAATGTGACCAAGGCGGTAGTCCCACAAGTATGTGGGACTATCGTTATCAACTTTACATCTTTTGGTATTCACACTATGAATATGTGTAATATTACGTTCGAGATTCATTAAGAATAAACCATTGACCATCGGAGCATGACCATAAAACATATCTCTCATATAAATAGAACAACAATTGTTCTCGGATTTAAATTAGTAGCCATCTCGTATTAAACGAGATCCTGATACAATGTTCATGCTCAAACTTGGCACTAAATAACAATTATTGAGGTTTAAAACTAATCCCGTAGGTAAATGTAGAGGTAGCGTGCCGACGGCGATCACATCGACCTTGGAACCATTCCCACGCGCATCGTCACCTCGTCCTTCGCCAGTCTCCGTTTATTCCGCAGCTCCTGCTGTGAGTTACATATATGAGCAACGGCACGGTATCAAATACCCAGGATTTACTACAGTCTGGTAAGGTACACATCAATTACATGTATATCAAATATACATTTAGTGTTTCCGGCCTTCTTATGCGCTAAGTATTTGGGGCAGTTCCGCTTCGATGACCCTTCCCTTTGCAATAAAAGCACTCAGTCTCAGGCTTGGGTCCATTCTTTGACTTCTTCCCGCAATCGGCTTATCGGGCGGCAACATCCTTGCCGTCCTTCTTGAAGTTCTTCTTACCCTTGCCCTTCTTGAACTTAGTGGTTTTATTGACCATCAACACTTGATGTTCTTTCTTGATTTCTACCTCTCACGACTTCAGCATTGAAAATACTTCAGGAATAGTTTTCACCATTCCCTGCATATTTTAGTTCATCACAAAGCTCTTGTAGCTCGGTGGGAGCAACTGAAGGATTCTGTCAATGACCGCCTCATCCGGGAGGTTAATATCCAGCTGGGACAGGCGGTTGTGCAACCCAGACATCTTGAGTATGTGCTCACTGACAGAACTATTTTCCTCCATCTTACAACTATAGAACTTGTCGGAGACTTCATATCTCTCGACCCGGGCATGAGCTTGGAAAACCATTTTCAGCTCCTCGAACATCTCATATGCTCCGTGTTGCTCAAAACGCTTTTGGAGCCCCGGTTCTAAGTTGTAATGCATGCCGCACTGAACGAGGGAGTAATCATCAGCACGAGACTGCCAAGCGTTCATAATGTCTTGGTTCTCTGGGATGGTTGCTTCACCTAGCGGTGCTTCTAGGACATATTTTTTCTTGGCTTCTATGACGATGATCCTCAGGTTCCGGACCCAGTCCGAATAGTTGCTGCCATCATCTTTCAGCTTGGTTTTCTCTAGGAACGCGTTGAAGTTCATGGTGACATGAGCGTTTGCCATTTGATCTACAAGACATTTTGCAAAGACTTTTAGACTAATGTTCATGATAATTAAGTTCATCTAATCAAATTATATAATGAACTCCCACTCAGATTTGACATCCCTCTAGTCATCTAAGTGTTACATGATCCGAGTCGACTAGGCCGTGTCCGATCATCACGTGAGACGGACTAGTCATCGTCGGTGAACATCTCCATGTTGATCGTATCTTCCATATGACTCATGTTCGACCTTTCGGTCTCTTGTGTTCCGAGGCCATGTCTGTACATGCTAGGCTCATCAAGTTAACCTAAGTGTTTTGCATGTGTAAAACTGTCTTACACCCGTTGTATGTGAACGTAAGAATCTATCACACCCGATAATCACGTGGTGCTTCGAAAGGACGAACTTTAGCAACGGCGCACAGTTAGGGAGAACACTTTCTTGAAATTATTATAAGGGATCATCTTATTTACTACCGTCGTTCTAAGTAAACAAGATGCATAAACATAATAAACATCACATGCAATTATATAGTAGTGACATGATATGGCCAATATCATATAGCTCCTTTGATCTTCATCTTCGGGGCTCCATGATCATCTTGTCACCGGCATGACACCATGATCTCCATCATCATGATCTCCATCATCGTGTCTCCATGAAGTTGCTCGCCAACTATTACTTCTACTACTATGGCTAACACGTCTATCAATAAAGTAAAGTAATTTACATGGTGTTTCTCAATGACACGCAGGTCATACAAAAAATAAAGACAACTCCTATGCCTCCTGCCGGTTGTCATACTCATTGACATGCAAGTCGTGATTCCTATTACAAGAACATGATCTCATACATCACATATATATCATTCATCATTCATCACAACTTTGGCCATATCACATCACAAAACACTTGCTGCAAAAACAAGTTAGGCGTCCTCTAATTGTTGTTGCAAGTTTTTACGTGGCTGCAATAGGGTTCTAGCAAGAACGTTTTCTTACCTACGTGAAAGCCACAACGTGATTTGTCAACTTCTATTTACCCTTCACAAGGACCCTTTTAAATCCGAATCCGCTCCAACTAAAGTGGGAGAGACAGACACCCGCTAGCCACCTTATGCAACTAGTGCATGTCAATCGGTGGAACCTGTCTCACGTAAGCGTATGTGTAAGGTCGGTCCGGGCCGCTTCATCCCACAATACCTTTGAAGCAAAATAAGACTAGTAGCGGCAAGAAAGTTGACAACATCTACGCCCACAACAAATTGTGTTCTACTCGTGCAATAGAGAACTACGCATAGACCTAGCTCATGATGCCACTGTTGGGGAACGTTGCATAAAATAAAATTTTCCTACGTTCACCAAGATCCATCTATGAGTTCATCTAGCAACGAGAGAGAGAGATGCATCTACATACCCTTGTAGATAGCGTGCGGAAGCATTCAAGAGAACGGGGTTGAGGGAGTCGGTCTCGTCGTGATCCAAATCACCGGAGATCCTAGCGCCGAACGGACGGCACCTCCGCGTTCAACACACGTACAGTCAGCATGACGTCTCCTCCGTCTTGATCCAGCAAGGGGGAAGGAGAGGTTGATGAAGATCCAGCAGCACGACGGCGTGGTGGTGGATGCAGCAGGACTCCGGCAGGGCTTCGCCAAGCAACTGCGGGAGGAGGAAGAGGTGTAGCAGGGGGAGGGAGGCGCCAAGACTCAGGGTGCGGCTGCCCTCCCTCCCCCCTCCTTTATATAGGCCCCCAGGGGGGCGCCGGCCCTGGAGATTGAATCTCCCAAGGGGGCGGCGGCCAGGGGGGTGGAGTGCCCCCCAAGGCAAGTGGTGCGCCCCGCCACCCTAGGGTTTCCAACCCTAGACGCAGGGGGGCCCAAGTGGGGGGCGCACCAGCCCACCAGGGGCTGGTTTCTTCCCCACTTCAGCCCACGGGCCCTCCGGATAGGTGGCCCTACCGGTGGACCCAGGACCCTTCCGGTGGTCCCGGTACAATACCGGGTGACCCCGAAACTTTCCCGATGGCCGAAACATCACTTCCTATATATAATTCTTTACCTCCGGACCATTCCGGAACTCCTCGTGACGTCTGGGATCTCATCCGGGACTCCGAACAACTTTCGGTTTGCTGCATACTAATATTCATACAACCCTAGCGTCACCGAACCTTAAGTGTGTAGACCCTACGTGTTCGGGAGACATGCAGACATGACCGAGACGGCTCTCCGGTCAATAACCAACAGCGGGATCTGGATACCCATGTTGGCTCCCACATACTCCTCGATGATCTCATTGGATGAACCACGATGTCGAGGATTCAAGCAACCCTGTATACTATTCCCTTTGTCAATCGGTATGTTACTTGCCCGAGATAATCGTCGGTATCCCAATACCTCGTTCTATCTCGTTACCGGCAAGTAACTTTACTCGTACCGTAATGCATGATCCTGTGACCAGACACTTGGTCACTTTGAGCTCATTATGATGATGCACTACCGAGTGGGCCTAGTGATACCTCTACATGTCACGGAGTGACAAATCCAGATCTCGATCCGTGTCAACCCAACAGACACTTTCGGAGATACGTAGTGCACCTTTATAGTCATCCGATTCACGTTGTGACGTTTGGTATGCCCAAAGAACTCCTACGGTATCCGGGAGTTACACGATCTCATGGTCTAAGGAAAAGATACTTGACATTGGAAAAGCTCTAGCAAAACGAACTACACGATCTTGTGCTATGCTTAGGATTGGGTCTTGTCCATCACATCATTCTCCTAATGATGTGATCCCGTTATCAATGACATCCAATGTCCATAGTCGAGAAACCATGACTATCTATTGATCAACGAGCTAGTCAACTAGAGGCTCACTAGGGACATGTTGTGGTCTATCTATTCACACGTGTATTACGATTTCCGGATAATACAATTATAGCATGAATAAAAGACAATTATCACGAACAAGGAAATATAATGATAATCCTTTTATTATTGCCTCTAGGTCATATTTTCAACACCATCACCTTCCCCCTTCTATTTTCAGAGGTCCACTCTCCCGCAACCCGTTGTACCCTCTACTTTAACATGGTGCTTTATGCTTCATATTATTATCCAATGATGTGTTGCCATCCTATGATGTCTGAGTAGATTTCCATTGTCCTATCGGTGATTGATGAATTGCTATGATTGGTTTGAGTTGCATGTTTTATTATTGGTGTTGTCCAATGGTGCCCTCCGTGTCACGCAAGTGTGAGGGATTCCCGCTGTAGGGTTTCTAATATGTTTATGATTTGCTTATGGTGGGTTGTGTGAGTGACAGAAACACAAACCCGAGTAAGTAGGTTGTTTGCGTATGGGATAAAAGGGGACTTGATACTTTAATGATATGGTTGGGTTTTACCTTAATGAATCTTTAGTAGTTGCGGATGCTTGCTAGGGTTCCAATCATAAGTGCGTAGAATTCCAAGTAAGGGATGATATGTTAGGTTATGCCTCTCCCTTAAATAGAATTGCAATAGTGATTACCGGTCTAGTAACATAGTCAATTTCTTAGGGGCAATCTCACAACTCCTACCACCACTCTTCCACACTCGCTATATTTACTTCATTGCATCTATATTTAAACAACCCCTAGTTTATATTTAAACCTATCCTATCACACCTACAAAGTACTTCTAGTTTCATACTTGTTATAGGTAAAGCACATGTCAAGCGTGCGTAGAGTTGTATCGGTGGTCGATAGAACTTGAGGGAATATTTGTTCTACCTTTAGCTCCTCGTTGGGTTCGACACTCTTACTTATCGAAAACTGTTGCGATCCCCTATACTTGTGGGTTATCAAGACCTTTTTCAGGCGCCGTTGTCGGGGAGTCATAGCGTGGGGTGAATATTCTCGTGTGTGCTTGTTTGCTTGATCACTAAGTAATTTTTATTTGCTGTTCTTAGTTGTTCTCTATCTTTAGTTATGGATATGGAACACAAAATACCAAAAAAATTAGAGGTACTTGCTACTCATGTAGATGGGGTAACTCCTAAACCAACGATTCTCATTATGTGAGAGATATTATGTACTACTTTGATAATCACGAGAAAACCCCACTAAACTTTATAATGGGAGACACGTTGGATCAACGTGAATACTTTAGGGATTATCGCTCGACACAAAAAGGGAAACTATTATGGGATCAATTTATTATGTTGCATTGGTATGCCTGGAATCTAGGCTTGAGATATGATATTACTTGTTGCTCTAGGATGGAGACTCCACACCTCCTCTTTTCATGCAAATTTAACGATAATGAAACCTTAGCTTCTTATGCTAATGGTATATATGATTACTATGATGTGGAACAAATAGAAGAATTTGTTGCTTTTAAGGCTGCCTATGATATTGAAGCTTTGTTTGAAAACTATGAAGCTTTTGATGATGATGGTTATAGGCCAGAAAATCTTGCTATACTTGGATATTGCTATGAAAATTATGAATACAATTACTATATTAATGCTTTTATGAAGAAAGTCAATGCTGTCCAAGAAGAGACTAATATTTTGCAGGAAGTTATGGAAGAAGAAATTGATGAAATAGTGAGCTCATTGGATGAAAAAGATGATGAGGAGAGCGAAGAACAAAATGAGGAAGACCGGATTAGCTACCTGTGCCCACCTTCTAATGAGAGTGACCCTCCAACTCATACATTATTTAATTCCCCTTCGTGCTTACCGAATGATGATTGCTATGATCCCTTGAATTTGTTTGAAATATCCCTTTTTGATGATGCTTGCTATGCTTGTGGCCAAGATACCAATATGAATTATGTTTATGGAGATGAACTTGCTATAGTTCCTTATGTTAAACATGAAATTGTTGCTATTGCACCCACGCATGATAGTCCTATTATCTTTTTGAATTCTCCCGACTACACTATATCGGAGAAGTTTGTGCTTATTAAGGATTATATTGATGGGTTGCCTTTTACCATTGCACATGATGATTTTGATGAATATAATATGCATGTTCTTGCTGCTCCTACTTGCAATTATTATGAGAGACGAACTCTATCTCCACCTCTCTATGTTTCCAACACGATAGAATTGCAAGAAACTGCTTATACTATGCATTGGTCTTTACTATGTGTGCATGAATTGTTCTTTTATGACATTCCGATGCATAGGAAGAGAGTTAGACTTCGTTGTTTCATGATATATGTTACTTTGTGCTCAGTAATAAATTACAAATCATTGTTAATTAAAATTGGCTTTGATATACCTTGGGATCCAGGTGGATTCATTACTTGAGCACTAAATGCCTAGCTTAATGGCTTTAAACAAAGCGCTGCTAGGGAGACAACCCAGAAGTTTTAGAGAGTCATTTATTTCTATTGAGTGCTTTTATATAGTTTAAAAACAAAAAATATAAAGAGGGGAACCTAAAAACTTTTCAAAAAGGAAAGTGAAAGTAAGAAAGACAAGCATCGTTGATGTGGGAGAGCTCCTTGAACTTTGTTCACGCTCACGGCAACTTTGTGAATCTTGATTACAGAAACTTTTTAAAAAAATAATTATCCCCTTGTACAATTCCATTGTATTATAAAAATAATGTGCCAAGGTTTGCCTTTAGGATGTTTACAATGCTTGTTGGTTTGTATGGTGCAGGACATAAACTTTGGCTGTAGTGCGCGATTTTTAATTTTTTACTGGAACGTCAAATGGATATGATTATTTTTGCACTGTATTTCTGTACAAATTCTTTATTTTTCCTAATTTTGGTAAAAAAAATTCAAGTACCAGAAGTATGGTGGATGTTCAGATTTCTACAGACTATTCTGTTTTTGACAGATTCTGTTTTTGATGCATAGTTTGCTTGTTTTGATAAAACTATCAATTTATATGAGCGGATTAAGCCATGGAATAGTTATACTACAGTAGACACAATGCAAAAACAAGATATGAATTGGTTTGCAACAGTACTTAGAGTGGTGATTTACTTTATTATACTAACGGATCTTACCGAGTTTTCTGTTGAAGTTTTGTGTGGATGTAGTGTCTAATCGAGGATGTCTCGATATGAGGAAAAGGAAGAGAGGCAAGAGTTCAAGCTTGGGGATGCCTGAGGCACCCCAAGTAAATATTCGAGGAGACTCAAGCATCTAAGCTTGGGGATGCCCCGGAAGGCATCCCCTCTTTCTTCAACAAGTATCGGTATGTTTTCGAATTTGTTTCGTTCATGCATTATGCGCAAGGCTTGGAGCGTCTTTTGCATTTAGTTTTCATTTTTATTTTATGCACCATGCTGGTATGAGATAGTCCTTGGTTGATTTATAGAATGCTATTTGCACTTCACTTATATCTTTTGAGTATGGCTTTATAGAATGCTTCATGTGCTTCACTTATATCGTTTGAAGTTTGGATTGCCTGTTTCTCTTCACATAGACAACTGTCATTTGTAGAATGCTCTTTTGCTTCACTTATAATTGTTAGAGCGTGGGCATATATTTTGTAGAAAGAATTAAACTCTCTTGCTTCAATTATATCTATTTAGAGAGATGACAGAACTGGTCATTCACATGGTTAGTCATAAAATCCTACATAAACTTGTAGATCGCTGAATATGATATGTTTGATTCCTTGCAATAGTTTTGTGATATAAAGATAGTGATATTAGAGTCGTGCTAGTTGAGTAATTGTGAAATAGAGAAATACTTGTGTTGAGGTTTGCAAGTCCTGTAGCATGCACGTATGGTGAACCGTTATGTAAAGGAAGTCGGAGCATGAGGTGTTTATTGATTGTCTTCCTTATGAGTGGCGGTCGGGGACGAGCGATGGTCTTTTCCTACCAATCTATTCCCCTAGGAGCATGCGCGTAGTACTTTGTTTCGATGACTAATAAATTTTTGCAATAAGTATGTGAGTTCTTTATGACTTATGTTGAGTCCATGGATTATACGCACTCTCACCCTTCCATCATTGCTAGCCTCTTCGGTACCGTGCATTGCCCTTTCTCACCTCGAGAGTTGGTGCAAACTTCGCTGGTGCATCCAAACCCCGTGATACGATACGCTCTATCACACATAAGCCTCTTTATATCTTCCTCAAAACAGCCACCATACCTACCTATCATGGCATTTCCATAGCCATTCCGAGATATATTGCCATGCAACTTTCATCATCATCATCATATACATGACTTGAGCATTCATTGTCATATTTCTTTGCGTGATCGTAAGATAGCTAGCATGATGTTTTCATGGCTTGTCCGTTTTTTGATGTCATTGCTACGCTAGAACATTGCACATCCCGGTACACCGCCGGAGGCATTCTTATAGAGTCATATCTTTGTTCTAGTATCGAGTTGTAATATCGAGTTGTAAGTAAATAAAAGTGCGATGATCATCATTATTAGAGCATTGCCCTATTCAAAAAAAAGAGAGGCCAAAGAAGCCTAAATAAAAAAAATGGGGCCAAAGAAGCCTGCAAAAAAAAGGGGCAATGTTACTATCTCTTTTTCCCCACTTGTGGTTCAAAGTAGCACCATGTTCTTCATGTAGTGAGTTTCATATCTTGTGCTTCAAAGTAGCACCATGTTCTTCATATATATTGTCTCCTATGTTGTCACTTTCATATACTAGTGGGAATTTTCATTATAGAACTTGGCTTGTATATTCACAACGATGGGCTTCCTCAAATGCCCTAGGTCTTCATGAGCAAGCAAGTTGGATGCACACCCACTTAGTTTCTTTTGTTGAGCTTTCATACGCTTATAGCTCTTAGTGCATCTGTTGCATGGCAATCCCTACTCCTCGCATTGACATCAATTGATGGGCATCTCCATAGCCCGTCGATTAGCCGCGTCGATGTGAGACTTTCTCCTTTTTTGTCTTCTCCGCATAACCTCCATCATTATATTCTATTCCACCTATAGTGCTATATCCATGGCTCACGCTCACGTATTGCGTGAAAGTTAAAAAGGTTTGAGAAATACCAAAAGTATGAAACAATTGCTTGGCTTGTCATCGGGGTTGTGCATGATGTGAATATTTTGTGTGGTGAAGATGGAGCATAGCCAGACTATATGATTTTGTAGGGATGAGCTTTCTTTGGCTATGTTATTCCAATAAGACATAATTGCTTGGTTGGTATGCTTGAAGTATTATTGTTTTCATGTCAAATGATAGACAATTGCTTTGAATCACTCGTGTCTTAATATTCATGCCATGATTAGACATATGATCAAGATTATGCTAGGTAGCATTCCACATCAAAAATTATCTTTTTTATCATTTACCTACTCGAGGACGAGCAGGAATTAAGCTTGGGGATACTGATACGTCTCCGTCTTATCTATAATTTTTGATTGTTCCATGCCAATATTATTAAACTTTTATTAACTTTTGGCAACTTTTTATACTATTTTTTGGGACTAACATATTGATCCAGTGCCCAGTGCCAGTTCATGTCTGTTGCATGTTTTATGTTTCGCAGAAACCCAATATCAAACAGAATCCAAACGGGATAAAAACGGACGGAGATTTTTTTGGAATATTTGTTTTTTTTGGGAGGAAGAATCAACGTGAAACGGTGCCCGAGGTGGCCACGAGAGTGGCCCATGCCACCCTCGGTAGCGCGCCCTATCTCGTGGGCCACCCGTGGGCGTTTGATGCCCTTCTTTGGCCGCAAGAAAGCTAATTTTTGGAAAGCGATCTGGGCGAAGGTTTCAGGCCAATCGGAGTTACGGATCTCCATATATACACGAAAGCGGTGAAACAGAGCCGAATGTAACGCAGAAACAGAGAGATAGATCCAATCTCGGAGGGCTCTCGCCCTCCACGCCATGGGAGCAAAGGACCAGAGGGAAACCCTTCTCCCATCTTGGGAGGAGGTCAAGGAAGAAGAAGAAGAAGAAGGGGACTCTCTCCCCTTGCTTCCGGTGGCGCGGAGGCTGGGGGGCCATCATCATCACCGCGATCTTCACCAACACCGCCGTCATCTTCACCAACATCTCCATCACCTTCCCCCTTCTATATTCAGTGATCCACTCTCCCGCAACCCGCTGTACCCTCTACTTGAACATGGTGCTTTATGCTTCATATTATTATCCAATGATGTGTTGCCATCCTATGATGTCTGAGTAGTTTTCCATTGTCCTATCGGTGATTGATGAATTGCTATGATTGGTTTGAGTTGCATGTTTTATTATCGGTGCTGTGCTATGGTGCCCTCCGTGCCGCGCAAGCATGAGGGATTCCCGTTGTAGGGTTTGCAATATGTTTATGATTTGCTTATGGTGGGTTGCATGAGTGACAGAAACACAAACCCGCGTAAGTAGGTTGTTTGCGTATGGGATAAAAGGGGACTTGATGCTTTAATGCTATGGTTGGGTTTTACCTTAATGAATCTTTAGTAGTTGCGGATGCTTGCTAGAGTTCCAATCATAAGTGCATAGAATTCCAAGTAAGGGATGATATGTTAGCTTATGCCTCTCCCTCAAATAGAATTGCAATAGTGATTACCGGTCTAGTAACATAGTCAATTGCTTAGGGGCAATTTCACAACTCCTACCACCACTCTTCCACACTCGCTATATTTACTTTATTGCATCTTTATTTAAACAACACCTAGTTTATATTTACGCGTTCTTTACTTTCTTGCAAACCTATCCTATCACACCTACAAAGTACTTCTAGTTTCATACTTGTTCTAGGTAAAGCGAACGTCAAGCGTTCGTAGAGTTGTATCGATGGTCGATAGAACTTGAGGGAATATTTGTTCAACCTTTAGCTCCTCGTTGGGTTTGACACTCTTACTTATCGAAAACTATTGCGATCCCCTATACTTGTGGGTTATCAGTCACACAATGGTCAAACTAGTTAAGTTTTGTTATTTTTAATTCCAAAAAGCAGGTGAAACTACTAGTAAATAAATGGAGATTAATCACTGAAAACTGAATGCCACCTCAATCAGGTTAGTTTCAGGTTCTGAGACTTAATGCACGCCGTACTGTCCTCCTACTGTGAGATCCAAAGTAAACCAATCCTAACCAGGGAACATCACGCGTCACGGCCTCTGTCATGGAACACCATACAAGGAAACAGAGAAACTTCCAGGAAGCCTCAATGGACAGAGACATAAACTCAAATGGCAGCAACGTCGACGTCGAACAACAGGTATAATGGAACTGGCTGTGCGTAGAAATGACAGTACCTATATACAAAATATTATTATGCAAACAGTTACCATGTTTAAATTCCTAAGTAATCAAGTCCCTTTTTGACAACTAGCTTGATGGACTAAAATCCTTCAAGTCCATCGCTACACACAAAAAATTACTGAGAAATGGTTTAGGGCAATGTCAGAAACACCATAAGCTAGTTCGAGAAGTCGCACGATTCAGATCTGTAAATAAGAAATTATTCGGTTCGTACAAATTGAACTTTCAAGCACATTTTTTAGTGAACTCTAATTTGTAGGCGTTGGCGCGGAGGTGGGGGTGCGCATCTGCGGGAAGGCATGAAACAATGAACTAATTACAGTAGCAACACTTGATGTTTTAGATTGCCTTGGCACAATAAGTTAGCACATCTAGCAATCTAGGCCAAATAAAATCCATAGACTACAGATTGACTAAAATAAGAATTGAAATGAACTAAAACTAAAATAAACTTGGATATTGTACTGAACTAAAATAAGAAACTTTGACTAAACTAAAATGAGAATTTGAAATTGGAATGAACTACAAAATTATTTGATGAGCGGATCATGAAAGAACAAGCTTCAATTCATTCTGGAAGTATTTTAAGCATCAAGTCCACGAGGTTTGAGAAGTTACAGAATCATTTTCAGTTTCAAGCACAATCGCAATTCAGAATTGCTAACATAATTTCAAGGTACTATGCAAAAAAAAACACATTATAGTATATTGAGATGTCAAACTACATGTACCATCTTAATACCTTCTCATAAAAAATGAATCAATATTAAGAAACAAGGTAGTAACAGTCGTAACTCTGCATAGTTTTGGGGTTTGTAGAAGTCTGAACGTGTTTATCGTAGTTAATTAGTTACTGTGTAAGCAAGATGTGTTTACACACCTATAATTCAGAATTGTACTGAACGACCCGTTTTTCTTGTACTGAAGCTTGTTTTCAGAATTCATGTATACATACACGCATGTCCATCTACAAGGAAGGATAGATGAGGTACTGTAATTTATAAGTAAAAAGGTAATGTAAACCTGGAAAGGGAAAAACAAGTGCAATGTTTTACGGAAAAATACTGCGAAATTGGGTTCCATAGCTCTTTCCACTTGCAGCCACTAACACAAACACTAACAGGGAAAAGGCATACATATTACACAGGGGGAAATCTATTACATGCCCAACCAAGATTAATAATTACTTGTTCTACTTCCATGGTTTCACACGATGCTATGCACCTTGTGAAGCAACCTAACCTGAAACTACTTCTCATTCAGCTTAAAGTTAACCCCACATAATTCAGATTTGGCTCAGACATTAACAGGGAACAAGCACCTTTGCATCTGTTTTTGTTCTTGGTAAGTGAACGTTTACAAACAGTACATGATACTGGAACATTTTCATCAAGAAATAGAAAAAAATGCCTATTTTGTGCGATTGTAATGTTATTAAACAAAGATCAAAGATCAATATAGAAAAGGTCCAACTTTGAGGAAAAATTTAGTTGAACCTCTGAAACTAGAGATGCAAACGAACTCGATGGCTGCAGCCGGATACACACATATTGAACTATTCCCGCCTTTTCATTATGGATTGATGACATAATACATGTTGAACTGTTACACAAGAGCAAAATTTGAAAACACACACACACACACACACACACACACACACACACACACACACACACACACACACACACACACATATATATATATATATATATTTGCCTACTCCAAATATGTGCATTTTCAGGTACAATACTTTCTAAACCATCTGTTCGAAAGAATTGAACTATCAGTCCAAACAGCTTTGAAGTTGAATGATCTTTCCTCGTACCAATGTTAAGGGCATACCTGGCCAAACGGGCCGGTCTTGTTGGGCCGGCATGATAGCCCGCGTGCCTGGCCCATCACGGGTCGGCACGACACATGGTTTAGTGGGCCGTGACTGGCACGTGGCCCGGCTAGGGCCGTTCCTAGGCTGCCTTGCTTGGCACGTGTGCCAGCCCGGCATGGCACGACTAGCGAGCAGGAAGGAGCGCCTTGTACGACCGACATGCAAGACTAGTGAACGAGGGATTTTTTCTAAAGAAAAGACTAGCAAGCGGTGGGAGGACCGCCTCGTACGATCAATTTATTAAAAAATCACGCGCTAGTGCGCTACTACTACGAGACAACGAGCATCCTCACCCCGTGAGCGGACGAAGCTGTTGCGATCGTGCCTCCTCGTGTGCCCAATCGGGCCAAGTGTGACTACTCGGGCGTGCACAGGCACGAGAGGCCAACCGCAGCGTGCCCGGCACGGCCTGAGTACTTAGCGTGCCTGGCCGGGCCGTGCCGTGCCTGGCCCGTTTAACCCAGGCTAGGCCATGCCAGGCCATACCGGCCCATTTGGCCACGTATAATTAAGGAAGCGAAACCAGAGACAACCTCGTGGGAGAACTTGGACGAAGAACTCGTCGGAGGAAGCGAGTGGATTAATGTTGCGATGTCGAGAATCAGTTAAGTAGCTGCTCACTAGTACACTTGCCGCCTACTCGCTGTCGTCGGACATACCCTGCACACACACAACAACCACCAATCATCATGCACACACAACCAGACACACACCGCATCATCTACACAGCCAGGGCTGCATCTTCACCACACTTTGGACTGACAACGTAGCAACACAGAAAACAATTTTTTAAGTGTCGACACTATCGTCCTCACTGCGCCACGCGGAAAACAAAATTGGCATCTTTGAAGCACTAGGGGGGATAACCATTGCAGATGGAGCTCATTTGTACCTTCATCATAGAAAAAAGTAGAGTTAATATCTCCAAGTTCTGAAGATGAACAAATGCATCGCACGAAATATTGTCCAAAAATCATAAGATGATTTTTAGCAATGGAGAACTATAGAATTTTGCAAAGGTGAACTACTAACAAGGTAACCTCAGAAATTTTAGAGGAAGTTGAACCACTAAATTTCCAGCACCGGGGAAGTGAGATCGAGAGGGAAGGGGAGCTTTGGGGATTGACCGCCGACGCCGGTAGGAGGTGTTGCCGGAGGAAGCAGCTGTGTCACGTTGACTTTTGGGGCACACGAATGCTGGGACCATCGTTCTGGTGGGCGGCGGCGATGGCGTCTGATCCACGGGAAGTTGGGGACGGTGATTTTGGTGCGGATGGAACACACGAACTGACGAGGGGCGGCCGGTTGGGGGGCCATCGGCGCTGGCGTGTGAGCTCGACACAGTGGGAGGGGGGCGGCGTGCGAGCTTGGCTCCATGGAGGGGCGGCCACGCTCAGGGGGGGCAGTCGGGCAGCGCGAGAGAGAAGGCAGAGTTCAGGGGTGGCACACGACATGATGGAGGAGGCATGGTGCGGTGGTCGTGGCGCGTCGCCGGAGTTGGGAGGTGATGGGCACGGCGCGTTGCCGGAGGTGCGAGGTGGTGGGCGCGGCGCGTGGCCAGAGGTGGGAGGTAGTGGGCGCGGCGCGCCGTGGGAGGTGGGAGGTGGTGGGCGCGGCTCGTCATCGGAGGTGGGAGGCGTTGGGTTTGGCGCGTTGCCGGAGGTGGGTGGCAGGGGGAGGTGGGTCGGGCTTCAGGCCGGGCCTAGCCATGTTCGAGGCAAAAACCTAGGCCCGGGCTTGGCCCGTCCCGGCCATCGGGCCTGTTTTTTTGGCCCAAGCCCGGCTTGAACACGTAAAAGCCCGTCGGGCCCCTTCAGAAAAGCACAAAAATTACGGGCCCGGCCATCGGGCTCAAAACCTAGGCCCGAGCCTGGACCAGGAGCACCATCTGGCCGGGCCTGGTCGGGCTTTTTCGGGCCGGGCCGGGCTTCCCATGGCCAGGACTACTTGCATCTACCATCACAACATTGGAAATACATCGGAAGTCAATGGAATTAACTTTATTTTTGAAGGATTCGAAAAATTGAGGCATTATTATATTTTAAAAAGGAACTACATGAACCTAAGAGTAAGTTGAAGATTTATTTCAAATGCACTGTTTCATTGAAAAGCAAGCCTGAACCAGATGTCAACATTTCTTGTCCCGGAACTTATAGGAGCACCTTCACGAAATTAACTGGCACAATTAGCAAGAGAATTACTGTATGTTGTTGCTAGAACTTCAAATAAAATGTAGCATAGTCCAGCATACATGATGGCTTTTTATCAACATTACAATCAAACAACATTGCGAAAATAATGAAACGGCGAACAAACCTGCGGACTCAAAAGTTGTTATTGGTAGCGTGACCACGAGACAACGACTCCACCTCGCAGCAAGGCAGAAATTAAACATTGATCGGACGACCGGGCAGCTTTAGATCAAGAAAATAGACGGTTGCCGAAGTGCTGATAGTGATGCCATGAGAGAGCTCCTTTATAATGTCTCTAAATAAAGCATAAATTTGATAGTATATGTGACGCGGAGCATCCAAAGGTCATCCCCATGGACCTACCTACATCTCCCACGATACCACATGGACCAATGACACGAGGTCATGCAAGGGCTATCGAGAACGAGGTTAACTCTCTCCTTGTCGAACTCCCCTTTGACCCACTTGAGACATGGCTACTACCTCAAACGGAGATGCTTTGTGTGCTTAGGTACCAAGGAAGCAACTAAGGGAGTCCTGGGCTAAGGGGTCCTCGGGCGTCCGACCTATTATCCATTGGGCCGGACTGATGGGTTGTGAAGACATGAAAACCGAAGAATGTACCCGTGTCCGGATAGGACTCTACTTGGCGTGGAAGGCAAGCTTGGCAACCGACTATGTAGATTCCTTCTTATGTAACCGACTCCATGTAAACCCTAGATCCCCCCGGTGTCTATATAAACCGGAGGGGTTAGTCTGGAAAGGTTATTGATACGTCTCCAACGTATCTACTTTTCCAAACAGTTTTGCCATTGTTTTGGACTCTAACTTGCATGATTTGAATGAAACTAACCCGGACCGACGCTGTTTTCAGCAGAACTACCATGATATTGTTTGATGTGTAGAAAAGAAAAGTTCTCGGAATGTCCTGGAAATCCACGGAGGCACTTTTTGGGATTTATAAGAATTATTGGGCGAAAGAAATACATCAGGGGGCTGAGGGCCTGTCCAGGAGACAGGGGGGCCCCCCTAGGGCGCGCCCCTATCTCGTGGGCCCCCTGGACCTCCTCCGACCTCAACTCCAACTCCATATATTCCGTCTCAAGGAGAAAAAAATCAGGGAGAAAGTTTCATCGCGTTTCACGACACGGAGCTGCCGCCAAGCCCTAATCTCTCTCGGGAGGGCTGATCTGGAGTCCGTTCGGAGACTCTGAGAGAGGGGATTCGCCGTCGTCATCATCAACCATCCTACATCACCAATTTCCTGATGCTCACCGCCGTGCATGAGTTATTTCATCGTAGTCTTGCTGGTCGGTGTTGGGTTGGATGTGATTTACCATGTAATCATGTTAGTTTTGTTAGGGTTTGATCCTAGTATCCACTATGTTCGAGATTGATGTTGCTATGACTTTGCTATGCTTAATGCTTGTCACTAGGGCCCGAGTGCCATGATTTCAGATCTGAACCTATTATGTTTTCATGAATATATGTGTGTTCTTGATCCTATCTTGCATGTCTATAGTCACCTATTATGTGTTATGATCCGACAACCCCGAAGTGACAATAATCGGGATACTTCTCGGTGATGACCGTAGTTTGAGGAGTTCATGTATTCACTATGTGCTAATGCTTTGTTCCGGTTCTCTATTAAAAGGAGGCCTTAATATCCCTTAGTTTCTGTAAGGACCCCGCTGCCACGGGAGGGTAGGACAAAAGACGTCATACAAGTTCTTTTCCATAAGCACGTATGACTATTTATGGAATACATGCCTACATTACATTGATGAACTGGAGCTAGTTCTATATCACCCTATGTTATAACTATTGCATGAGGAATCGCATCCGGCATAATTATCCATCAACGATCCATTGCCTCTGAGCTTTTCATATATTGTTCTTCGCTTATTTACTTTTCCGTTACTATTGTTACAACTACTACAAAAACCCAAAAACATTTATCTTTACTTTAGCTACTGTTACCTTTATTATCATACCACTTTTGTTACTAAACACTTTGCTGCAGATACTAAGTTATCCAGGTGTGGTTGAATTGACAACTCAACTGCTAATACTCAAGAATATTCTTTCGCTCCCCTTGTGTCGAATCAATAAATTTGGGTTGAATATTCTACCCTCGAAAGCTGTTGCGATCCCCTATACTTGTGGGTTATCAAGACCAATTTCTGGCGCAGTTGCCGGGGAGCATAGCTCTATTCTCTGAATCACTTGGGATTTGTATCTGTTGATTATTATGAAGAACTTGAAAGACGATCGAACTACTATTTTGCCCTCAACTGCGAGGGGATGTAAGGAACTGACATCTAGCTCTGCACTAGATTCTCCTTCCGTTATTAGTAGGCTTGCGACACCTAAACATGCTATTGCTATGAATTCTGATATGTCGCATGTTATTGATGATGCCATACGCTATGCATGATGAAACTACTTCTGTGCGTGATACTACTTTGCCATTAGGCGAACTTCTTGATGAACAACTTGCTAGAGTTAGGGGGAATGAAAATATTGAAGAACCTATTATTGATGATAGTGATGATGAAGGTTCCCCCAATTATTATGTATTACCCGTTGTTCCTAAGGGTTATGTTATGAATGAAAAAGCTGCTCTTGAAATCCTTGCTTGCAATGATAGAAATGATCTTAAGAAATTATTAGCTAAATGGAAGCAGTAGTCTCTTAATGCTAGAATGAAACCCGATCCTGCGTTTGCTACTTCACCTATCTGTGTTACTGATAAGGATTATGAATTCTCTGTTGATCCTAATATTATTACTTTAGTTGAACCTCATCCTTTTTATGGCCTTGAATCTGAAACTGTTGTGTCACATCTTACCAAATTGAATGATATAGCCACCCTATTTACTAATAATGAGAAGTCTCGCTATTTATATATCCTTAAGATATTTCCGTTTTCATTAAAGGGTGATGCTAAGACTTGGTATAATTCTCTTGCTCCTGGTTGTGTGCGTAGTCCGCAGGATATGATTTATTACTTCTCTGCTAAATATTTCCTTTCTCATAAGAAACAAGCTGCCTTGCGGGAAATATATAATTTTGTGAAAATCAAAGAAGGGAGTCTCCCACAAGCTTGGGGGAGGCTTCTCGATTTAATGCTTTGCCTGATAATCCTCTTAAGAAAAATCTAATACTTGATATCTTTTATAATGGACTAACCGATGCTTCCAAGGACTACTTGGATAGTTGTGCTGGTTGTGTTTTCAGGGAAAGAACAGTCGACGAAGCTGAAATACTATTGAATAATATGTTAACTAATGAAAATAATTGGACTCTCCCCGAGCCAGTTCCTGAAGTAATTCCTGAACCAATTGAGCCAACTCCTGAGCCTATTCCTAAAACCACTCTGAAGAAGAGAGGTGTTTTATTTCTCAGTCCTGAAGATATGCAAGAGGCAAAGAAATCAATGAAAGAAAAAGGTATTAAAGCTGAAGATGTTAAGAATTTACCACCTATTGAAGAAATACATGGTCTTAATTTACCGCCTGAAGAACCACATTGTCTTGATAACCCGACAAAGGTAGTGAAGGTAAATTCTCTCTATAGACATGATAAAGTTGAAATACCCTCTACCAAATTTCATAGCCCATGCTTAGATGAATTTTATGACTTTATGGCTAGACAAGAAAGTTTTAATGCTTATGTTGGTAGAGAGTTAAAGAATAATGCTTTCGAGATAGGACGCATAGGTGATAATTTGGCTAGAGTTAAAGATGAACTTCACCGCGTTAGCAAATATGCTTCTATGGTTGCTACCCAAGCTGAGCAAGTAGTTAAAGCTCAATTTGCTTGAGGAATTAAATAATAAAAATGACTTTGTTGTTAGAGTGGCTACTAGAACTGGTAGAATGACTCGGAAACCTTTGTATCCTGAAGGCCACCCTAAGAGAATCGAGCAAGATTCTCAGAGAAATAATTTAGAGGCACCTAGTTCTTATAAAAAGAAGAAGAAGAAAAACGATACAATTCTGCATGCTTCTAGTGAACCTACTGTAGACACACCTGAGAATCCCAATAATATTTCTATTTACGATCTTTGAAAGTCAATCAGGTGATGAACATGAACCTAGTGATAATGTTAATGATAATGTTCATGTTGATGCTCAACCTAGTAAAGACAATGATGTAGAGATTGAACCTGTTGTTGATCGTGATAACCCACAATCAAAGAATCAACGTTATGATAAGAGAGATTTTGTTGCTAGGAAGCACGGTAAAGAAAGAGAACCATGGGTTCAGAAACCCATGCCCTTTCCTCTTAAACCATCCAAGTCAAAGGGTGATGAGGATTTTGAGCGCTTTGCTGAAATGATTAGACCTATTTTCTTACGTATGCGCTTAACTGATATGCTTAAAGTAAATCCTTATGCTAAGTATATGAAGGATATCATCACAAATAAAAGAAAGATAGCGGAAGCTGAAATTTCCACCATGCTTGCTAATTACACTTTTAAGGGCCGAATACCAAAGAAAATTGGAGATCCGAGTGTACCAACTATACCTTGCTCTATTAAAAGAAATTATGTTAGAACTGCTTTATGTGATCTTGGAGCCGGTGTTAGTGTTATGCCTCTCTTTTTATATCGTAGACTTGAATTGACTAAGTTGACACCTACTGAAATATCTTTGCAAATGGCTGATAAATCAACTGCTATACTGCCGGTATTTGTGAGGATGTGCCTGTTGTGGTTGCAAATGTCACTATCTTAACGAACTTTGTTATTCTTGATATTCACGAGGGCGATAGTATGTCTATTATCCTTGGTAGACCTTTTCTTAATATTGCAGGGGCTGTTATTGATTGCAACAAAGGCAATGTCACTTTTCATGTTAATGATAATGAGCATACGGTACATTTTCCGAGGAAACAATCTCAAGTCCACAACATCAATTCTATTGAAAAAGTTCCAACTATCATTTTTGGAGGTTTTAAATTTCTTCTCCCTACTGTCAAGAAAAAGTATGATATTCTTATTGTTGGGGATTTTCATATCCCCTTGAGGTAACTTAGTGTTATTTGAAATTTCTCCGGTTCCGTGTTATTCGGAATGAGTTCGTTAACAAGACTTGATCAACCTTGTTAGTGGGTTCATTTTGATGATCACGAGATGGATGAAACTAGAAGGCACAACCTTCTGTACCCTCCTTTTACTATCTATTATTTAGAATAAATAAAGCAAAAATAGTATTATCCGTCTGTTTTCAGAATTATCCGTGCATTAAAAAAATAGTCCGAAAATAAAAGTGCCCCAAATGCCCTGCAAATCTAGTATGATTTTTTCTGGAATATTTGAGGATTTTAGGCACTGAAAACACTGCAGGAGGGCCAAGCACAAGGCCACGAGAGAGGAGGGCGCGCCCCCCTGTCTCATGGGCCCCTGGTGGCCCCCCTCCACTTATTCCTACACCCACACACTTCATCTTCCACCCAAAAAAATCCCCATCCAGCTCAAGCACGAGTTCTAGCTCATTTTGCTGCGATTTTTGATGTCCTTGCTCAAAGCTCCATTCACAAAACTGCTTTGGGAGATTGTTGCTTGGTATGTGACTCCTCCATTGGTCCAATTAGTTTTTGTTCTAGTGCTTTATTCATTGCAAATTTTTTCTGCATAGGTGACCATGTTCTTGAGCAATTCCAATGCATGATATAGGCTCTAGGCACTTGTAGGAGTAGTTGCTATCAATCTTGTTTAGTTTTATTCACTTTTATTTTGAAGTTACTAAAATTTCAGAAATTTTCAGAAAATGTTAAGGAGGCTCTTTAAAGGATCTTCTAGCCAAAGCTCTAAAGAAAAACAAGACAAAGAGAAGGAAAAACCCAAGTATAATCTACCTCACTTAGTAGAAGTACGGTCGTGTGAATGGCCATGCGAGGATTTCTTCAAAGAAGCCAGAATTCATGAAGATTTTTACGCTTTAATCGAGACTGCAGGCCTCACCGGTTTCATCAACGACCGAATCGATCAGTATCTCTTACTCACCAATACTTTCGTGCAAAACTTTTATTATTATACTAAGAAATCACCGCCTGCAGTATCATTTCATTGATATGATGAATTCAAAGAAATGTCTTTACGTCATTTTTGCATGGTATGTAGGATACCTTATGAGGGAGAATTAGATGAACCCCATCGTGAAGATGTGGGTGGCTTTGTTAATACTATTGCTGTAGAGGAGCCAAAGAAGGGCTCCGAGGCGAAGGTCTCTAGCATACACTTTCTTGTTTTACGCTATTTTGCTATATTTGCTAGTAGATGCTTGATGGGTCGTGGAAATAATGGAAATTTGAGCGTTCCAGATATTATTATTCTTCAACATGCTTTGCTGGGAGACAACACTTTTAGTATGGGTGCCGTCGTTGCAAAACGGCTAGCCCTAGATCATACAAAAGGCCCCATATTTGGAGGTATCTATGCTTCACGTCTTGCTGAACATTTTCAGATACCCATTAGGCACCATGAGGAGGAGGAGACAAAATTACGTCCTCACATTTTAGATTACAAGAGCATAGTAGCACACAAATTTATTGTTGACAACGAAGAGAAGATGCTCTTGTATAACCTTAGATTTAATAAGAAACACAATGAGACTATTATTTTGCCTGCGCCTCTATTGTTTGATGTGGCTGCAGATAATTTTCTTGTTACATCGGAAGTAGTGTACAATCACCGAGTTCAAGCTTTTACTCCATAACCCGAAGCTGAGCCGGAACCTGAACTGGACCCTTATCATGCGTCATCTGTCCAGTGGGATCCGGAGATGACCAGCCAGTGGTATCCTAACTATACCTCCCACTACACCGGGGAGAGTAGCGGCGGTCCTTGGTACTAGACCAACTTAGGCCAAAAGCCTAAGCTGTGGGGAGTACGTATTCCTCACCGACTTTACATCCATGTTCACACACTAGTCGTCGGTGCTCATACTCTTTCATTGTATTATCCATGTTAGTTTAAATTTCTTTTTCTAGTTTTCTTCTTGTGTGTTTGATAAACCTTAAGAAAAACCAAAAAAATTAGTTAGTTTAATTTCCATGCTTGTAGTAAAAATTAAAATGAAAACCCAAAAAGATTTCTAGTTCTTCTTCTTACTTGTTGGGAGCTTTCCCGTGTAAATAGCTTTATTTTCTTTTCTTTCTTTTGGGGGTCGAGAAGACCATATTGAAAATGCTTAGTGGATCTTATATGCATGATTGTTTATTTAATCTAGAGCCCATATTACTTGTCTTCTCTCTTGAGTTGAATGCTTGCAGATTCCAGCTTAGTCTGATGCACGTGCACTCTTATTATTATACACATCGTTCGGTCGTGCGAGTGAAAGGCAATAATGACGATATATGATGGACTTATTGGGATGGGAAAAGCTGGTATGAACTCGACCTCTCTTGTTTTTGTAAATATGATGATTCATCGTTTCTGAGTCAGCTTATTATGAAGTAAGCATATTTGTAACGACATTTAGAGATTATAGTTACTTGTGCCATGCTTGATTAGCTATGAGTTATAATGGTTTACCTTGCGTGCCAACATGCTATTAGAATGATTATGATGTGGTATGATGGGATGGTATCCTCCTTTGAATGAATTGAGTGACTCGAGTTGGCACATGTTCACACATGTAGTTGAATCAAATAAACATAGCCTTCATGATATTTATGTTCATGGTAGATTATATCCTACCCATGCTTGTTCTCAGTGTGAATTAATTTTAATGCATGTTTACGACTGTTGTCGCTCTCTCAGTTGGTCGCTTCCCAGTCTTTTGCTAGCCTTCACCTGTACTGTGACACTCCAAAAATTTTGATTTGGTTTTTATCAAACTCTTTATCTGATTTGAAGAAGGCTATTTAAAATCTTTCTAAAAAGACCCTCCTTCTCAAAAGTTTTCTCTTATGACAAATATTTTATTTTTGGTGTCATCCACAACCTTGATGTTTGGTATTAAAGACTTTTCATTTGGTGTTGACTCATCACAATTAATTTTGGAACGTATTTCAATTAAAAAGAAATCCTATGGGTATTGGATTTATTCTTTTTATTCAAACCATTCTCTTTTGACATACCTCAGGTTGAAACTTTCTTCCAAAACCCCTCCCCCCACTTTTGGTCAAGTCAAATATCCATTCCTAGCAAGTTCAACCCATTTCTGATTTTTATTCTATTTATTTTATCCTCAAAACTATTTATGTCATTATTTTTGGACCTAGAGGATTTAAAAAGGAAGTACCATGTTACATTTGAGTCTTGGTCTCAAACAAACTCCCCTGACTAGTCCTTAGTACCCCCAACCTAGATCCATCAAGATCCACTCTTCCACAGTTCAAATTTTTCAAATTTTGCTCAGTGCAAGTTTGAACCAGATTTACCATTTTTTTATGAAATTCATTATTTTCCTTATCCAAAAATTCTGAGATAAATCAGGCAGCCCCTACACGCATCAAGAGACCACCTCACCAAAGATTAGCTCCAGGAAATTTTCTCATGTGCCAAAATCATTTCATCGAACAGTTGGCGAGCACTGTTTATGTCTTCAGAAAATTCAGAGATACAGTTCTGCCATCAGTGTCGTTTTCTCCAGAGCGCGGCATCAATCTCACGAGTGGCAGCTCTGTGTCACGACCGGTTTTTCAATAAAAATATTTATTGAACAACCGACCTATGAAGTCCAATATGAGGAAAATCCTTCATACCGGTTGACAAAACTTTGATACAATAAGCCAGTAGCATTACAATATTACAAGGGTCGGACTGTAGATGCCCAACCAATTACTACAACACGCCAATGATTAAACACAGTGGCGGATGTGACTCAAAGGTGCAGGGTGGAAATACTACTGACTCGAACTATGAGTGGTTGGTGGAATAACACAACGGGGTGGTTAATAAGTCTACTGCATTGGCGGCTCATCGAGCGTCGAGGTGAGGCTCGATGAATTTATTTGGGTAGCGGAAGCAGATATATCACAATGACTGATCCAGGGGTCGCACGAGACTGACTGGGATTCCTCTAGGCGTCGGACTCGCTATCGAACTCTTCATCCATGAGATCGCCTTCGTCAGCATCTGGCCAAATCAACAAGCATGGTGAGTACTATGAAAGTACTCGCAAGACAGTTCGGACAAAAGATATAACAAATGAATGCATGAATGCAACATGGTTAATCTCAACATTTCTCAATTAAAACAGCATAGCAAAAATAATCAAGAAGGGAATCGGCGGTAGTCCGCTCAAAACCAAAAGAAGATAAACTCAAAACCGATCGGGTGTGCAGGCGGCGCCTCGAGCGGTGAAGAAATAAGCAAAACATGCCACGATCGGGCGTCGGCGACACCTCATAAAGGGCTTATATTGAAAATAAAGATACATGCGTGCATGATCGGACGTCTGGCGACATCACGAAGGGCTTATAATGAAAGTAAATAACAACAATGCCACGATCGGACGTCGGCGACATCACGAAAGGGCTTATAATGAAAGTAAATAACAACAATGCCACGATCGGACGTCTGGCGACATCACGAAAGGGCTTATAAAGAAAATAAATAACAACAATGTCAGCGATCGGATGTCCGGCGACATCACGAAAGGGCTTATAATGAAAATAAATAACAACAATGCATGATCGGAAGTCCGGCGACATCACGAAAGGGCTTATAATGAAAATAAATAACAACAATGCAGCGATCGGACGTCTGAGCGACATCACAGAAAGGGCTTTCATCACAAGAAAATAACACTCGTAATAAATATTCAACACATGAATATAAACGGGTTAGTCCATCCACAGGAATAAACATTTAACCGGACTTAGTACTCATGTGAATCACCGGAGTATCTGTCACCAAAACTGACACTTGTCAGGATAAGATATCTGAGAACTTGGACATGGATAAGATGATTTGAGGATTTATGACTCTGCAGAGTTCGTACTAAAATTACTCACAGCCAGCAGTTTCCGTAGTCTGAAGGACTAGTTCCGTTTATGGTATTTCGGAAGAAACACAGCTAACCAGTACACACCCATCCTACCTCACGAATGCCAGGAATCACCCTAGACATCGTCCGAGAAAAACTTTTGAGACGGGGAGATCACAATCTCGAATAGCATGGGATCAAATTTATATTTTCGCGCTCTAAGGGGTGCCCCCCTCTCGGTCCCAACCGGAAACACCCATGCCCCTGACCGGATGACTGGCTTTAATCCAGGGCCATGGAACCATCATCACGGCCTCTCCATTTGGTGTGTACCAGGAAAGCGGTTCGCAACTTACTAAGCCATATCCCTTGCGGAAAACATGTGGTAGTACAGGAAGGGAAATGGATGGGAACCGGACTGATACGGGTTGACACTGAAGTCAAATAGCATGGCATAAGACTGGCATGCTACAACACTGCCATCTTACCCATCCTCATGCCAACACATGGCCATGCACATTCACATCCAACACGTATGGATTATCGAACTCACTTGCCTCAAATTTGCATGAAAAAATAACCTTCATCGGTATGCTCACAAACATGCCATGAAACTACTTAATGCAAACCTGCCAGAACACTCATCATATCAAAAGTTCAAACATGCTTGCCTGGTTCAGAGTAGTCGGGGTCTAGCTCGGCGAAGTTCGCGGTTCCGTCACCTCCTCCGGAACCTACGGTATAGCGAAAAGGCATACTAACGTAAAAACCAACGCGTGCATAAAAGTTGTCCCAAAAATTTTCCAATTAAATCCCATGAAAAACTAGACAAAATTATAAGACTCTCAGAAAAAGAATCACTCAAAAATCACTTTTTATTAAAAAGTTATAAGGGTTTCTGTCCAGGGACTCATCTGTAATGAAACAGAAAAGTTCCAGGGGTTTAACTGAGAAAACAGAAAACGGTTCGAATAGAACGCGCAAGCTCACAGGGAAACCGTACTCTGCCCAAAGGCGCCAACGGAAAACGGTTCGCCGGAAAAGAAAGAGAGGCTGACATGGGGGTCCACATGTCAGGTTTAAAAGACCTCGCCGGCGCCCGAAGGCTGCGGTGGTCGTCGGCGTCGAACCACGGCGAGTCAGGGAGATCGGAGTGTACCAAGAGTATCAGTGTGTCCTTCCGCGTCGGTGGGTGGTGGACTTGGGCGTCAGGGAACACCACGTCGACGGCGACACTTTCTCCGGCGGACGGCGACTCGGGCGATGGTGGATCTCGCCGAGGAGGGCTGCAAGGATCGAATTGAGGTGGGGGTTAGAGCACTAGGTGTAAGAGAAGGCTGCGGACGAGGTTTGGGCGTCGGAGATGGCCTCACCGCAGCGAATCAAGCTGGTGGCCGAGGCGGATCGAGGCGGCGGAGTTGGGAGGAGACCTCCTCGAGGTCCTCCGGTGGCTAAGCGAGGTCTTGGTGAAGTGCAGGGGTGGTGTGTGCACGAGAGCGAGCTCGGGGCTCCTTTTTATAGGCGATCCGAGGCGGTGGCCGTGAACGGACTTCTTCGGTGATGGTTACGGCGGCGCAAAGCTTGGTCGGGGAGGTTTAGGGAGTGGGGCGTTAGCGTGGAGTTCCACTGGTGCCGTTTTGACGCTAAACCAGCTTGGATTAAGAGCCCTGGGTGGATTCGACGGAACGGGGCGGCGCGGGTCCGTCGGCGGCAGAGAGCATGCTCTGTGCGTGCCGCGCCACGGCGATGGTGTTGCATGCGTGTGCTGGCGAGGAAGTGGCCACGCGGAGCCACCAGAGGGATTGGGCGGCGCTGAACGGCGTTACGCCGCCATTACGCTCCGTCGGCCGCTACGGTGGTTCGCCACCGCAAGACACGCCCGGCAGCGGGCGAGGCGCCACCGACGCCAGGAAAGCGCCAAGCACGCGTGTGAGTCTCCGGACAGGCACGCTAGGCCGTGAGCAACGTGCCAAAGGCACTATGAACATGTGATTGAATTAACTGACGAAGATTGACACTGAAACTCTGAACTTTCTGAATTTAACTGAAGATGCACAGAAACAGTGCATGCAAGGTGCTCGACAGAATGATTCTGGCACGTGGGAAATTTTTCTTGAGCTGATCTTTGGTGTGGTGGTCTCTCATTGCATCTGAGGGCTGCTTGAATTTTGGTAGAATTTTTGGAGAAGTGTAGATATGAATTTCACCAAATTTGGCAAATCTGGTCCAAACTTGTAGTGAGTGAAATTTGAAATATTTGAAAAGGAGAAGAGTGGATCAAGATGGTTACGGGTTGTGGGTACCAAGGACTATCCAAGGGAGTTGGTTTGAGGTCAAAACTCAAAAGCATTAGGGTACTTGCTTTGCAAATCACTTAGGCTCAAAAGAAAAGACAGAATTATTTTGGGAGAGGAAATAATTGGAATAAAGTCCAAAAATGGATTTTACTAGTTTGGACAGAATGTTTGAGTGGTACCAAAGTGGAAGCAGGGTTTTGGGAGAAATTTACCACAAGAGGCATGGTAAAATCAAGGATCGATCAAAACCAAAGAATAACCCAATACCAAAAAGGTTTCTTTTTAGAAGAAAATAAATCCAAGAAATGCTTTTGAGAAGAAAATTCAGAAGAGAGCTTTTTTAAGAAGGGTTTGAATGACCTTCTTCAAACCAAGCAAGGCTTTTGCTGAAAACAAAAACAACACAAATTTTGGAGTGTCACAGCACCTACCCCCTTAGGAAAAATCTCGTCCCCGAGATTCCAGTTGATTTTCAAAAAATTGCGGGTGCTACGCTCAAGGAAATCCTCTCTTTCCCAAGTGGCTTCATTTTCGGTGTGGTTGCTCCACTGAACTTTGAAGAACTTGGTGGTTTTCTGTCGGGTTCTCCTTTCTGACTCTTCCAAGATTTTTATCGGATGCTCCCGATATGTGAGATCTGGTTGCACATCAATGTTTTTATGGAGTACTTGTTTCTCTGGGTTGCTTACGCACTTCCTCAATTGGGAGACGTGGAATACATCGTGGATGTCGGATAATTCTTCGGGTAAGTCTAGCTGGTAGGCCACCATGCCTCTTCGTGCTACTATGCAGAAAGGCCCGATGAATCTCGGTGCTAGTTTTCCTTTAATCTTGAATCGGTGCAGGCCTCTCATGGGTGATACTCGTAGGTACACAAATTCACCGGGTTCAAAATGGACTCCACGATGCTTCTGATCGTAATAACTCTTTTGTCGACTTTGGGATGTCTTGAGCCGGTCCTTAATTACCTCGACTTTATCCTTAGCCTCCTTGAGCAGGTCTGGGCCGAAGATATGACTGTCTCCGGTTTCTGACCAATTTAGCGGGTACGACATCTTCGTCCGTCTGAGCTTCAAATGGTGCCATTTGCAGGCTGGTCTGATAGCTGTTGTTATATCACGAATTCTGCGTATGGTAAGCTCTCCTCCCAACTGGTCCCATAGGTGAGGACACATGCTCTCATCATATCTTCTAGAATTTGATTTACTCGATTCGATCTGCCCATACATGCAGGGATGGTATGCGATCTTGAATGCCACTGAGTTCCCAGAGCTTGTTGTAAGTGATCCCAAAACCGGAGATGAATTGAGTGCCTCTGTCCAAGATTATTTTCTTTGGGACTCCATGTAGGCAAACGATACGAGAGAGGTAGAGCCTAGCAAGCTTCTGAGTGGTGTGTGTTATCTTCACGGGGATGAAGTGAGCTACTTTAGTCAGTCTATCTGTGATTACCCATATGGCATCATGTCCGTGTCGTGACCGAGGTAGTCCAACAATAAAATCCATTCCAATTCCGTCCCATTTCCACTCGGGTATCTTATTCGATTGCAATAGTCCGGCCGGTTTCTGGTGCTCGGCCTTGATGCGTTGACAAGAGTCACAACATGCAATAAACGTGGCTATATCTCTTTTTATACCATGCCACCAAAATGTCTCTTGAAGATCTTTGTACATTTTTGTTCCTCCAGGATCGATTGAATATGGAGTGGTGTGGCTTTCAGCTAGGATTTGATGTTTAAGGTCATGAATATTTGATGCCTTGAGCCTATTCCCGTACCACAATATTCCTTGCTCATCAATACTGAATTCTGAGGCCTTGCCCAATTTCATCTTACGCTTTATGCCTTCAATGCTGGGGTGTCCATGTTGAGCCTCTTTAACCTTCTCTATCAGGGTAGGCTGTACTTCTAAGTTTGACACACTGCCTTTGGTGACCACCATCAGGTTGAGCCTTGCGAACTCCTGCTGGAATTCAGGTCTTAAGTCTGGCATCTTTGTCGTTTATGCAGGACTGGGATTCCGACTTCGGAGCATCTGCTACAACATTTGCTTTGCCCGGGTGGTAGTGGATCCCAACATCATAATCCTTTACTAATTCCAACCAGCGTCGCTGCCGTAAATTCAGTTCTGGTTGTGTGAAAATATACTTGAGGCTTTTGTGGTCCGTGTATATTTCGCAACGATTACCAAGTAGAAAGTGTCTCCATTCCTTGAGTTCATGTATCCTTCTTTGCTAATTCAGTGTCATGGGTAGGGTAATTTTCCTCATGCTTGCGGAGCTGTCTGGAAACATATCACGACAACCTTGCCTTCTTGCATTAATACGCACCCGAGGCCCTTTCGAGATGCGTCACAAAATACTTCAAAATTCTTGTGTATATCTGGCACAATTAATCTTTGGTCTTGTTGTCGGTTTCCTCTTTAGTTCTTGGAAACTATTCTCGCAGGCTTCCATCCATTGAAACTTCCTGTCTTTCTTGAGTAGTTGTGTCATTGGCTTTGCTATGGTGGAGAATCCTTCAATAAATCTTCGGTAGTATCCTGCCATTCCCAAGAAACTTCGTACATCCGTCACACTGGCTGGTGGCTTCCAGCAAAATCACGGCCTTGACTTTCGGGTCTCTGGCGATACCTTCTTGAGTTAGTACGTGGCCCAAAAAACCTACTTGCTTTAGCCAAAATTCACACTTGCTGAATTTGGCGTCTGTTGATGTTTCTGAGTTCTCCTAGTACAATCCGGAGATGTTCAGCGTGTTCTTACGGTGTTTTGGAGTATACCAGAATATCATCGATAAATACCACAACAAACTTATCCATAAACTTCATGAATACTTTGTTCATGAGGTGAACAAAATATCTTGAGGCGTTTGTCAGTCCGAATGGCATTACGGTGAACTCGTACAATCCGTATCTGGAGGTGAAGGCGGTCTTGGGAATATCCTCGGTTCGTACTTTCAGTTGATGATATCCCGATCTCGAGTCAATCTTTGAGAATACCTTGGCCTAAGTGAGTTGATCGAATAAATCATTTATTCGCGGCATCGGATATTTGTTCTTGATTGTGACCATGTTTAGCGCTCGATAGTCTATGCACAATCTCAGTGTTCAATCCTTCTTTTGGCGAATAAAATTGGTGAACCCCATGGTGAGGAACTGGCTCGTATGTACCCTTTTTCCAATAGTTCCTTTATTTGCTTCTTCAGCTCCACCAATTCGGATGGTGCCATTCTGTAGGGTTTCTTGTATATGGGAGCGGTTCCGGGTGCTAGCTCAATGCTGAATTCTATCTCTCGATCTGGTGGGATGCCTGGTAGTTCTTCGGGAAATACATCTGGAAATTCACACACTACTGGAACTTTGCTCAATTCAGAAATATCTACCTTGTTCAATCTCGGTTGCCTGGATATTTTTCTTTCCTTGGCTGAAACTTTTATGGTCTTCCCGTGGTGATGGGTGAGAATTACAGTCCTGTTGAAGCAGTCAATAAAACCTTTGTTGGTGGTTAACCAATCCATCCCTAAGATGACATCCAGTCCTTTATTTTCCAATACGATAAGATTTGCGTGAAACTTCAACCCTTCAAACTCGATAACCACCCCCTGGCAATAATTCTGGGTAACTTGCTTAATTCCAGGGGACTTGACGATCATAGATTTTCCCAAGGGAAGCATCAAAAAATTATTTTGCAAAGCAAAACTTCTCGAAACGAACGAGTGAGAAGCTCCAGAATCAAACAAAACCATGGCAGGTATTGTGTTGGCGGAAGCGATACCAAGTCACGATATATGGGGCATTTTGTGCTTCCTCTTTGGTCACGTGGTTCAAATGACCCTTCCTGTGGTTGTTATTTGGGTTGAAATTGTTGCACTTTGGTGCCGAATTATTGCTTCCGTTGTTCGGCTTTGGGGTCGAGTTCCTTGGCTTGGGGCACTGCTTGGTGTAGTGTCCTTCTTCTCCTAAGCGTAACAGTGCTTGTAACGCCTGGGCGGTATGTGAACTCCTTGTCCCTTGCGTGGAAATTCTTGATTGGGCGTGAGATGCTTGTCGTGGGTTTGGGTGTCAGTTCTTCTGAACATCTGTCTTGCTGCGGTGGTTGCGGGTGTGTTTAATCTGGTCCCTCTTCCGCTTACGGAAATCTTCTAAGATGCGTCTCTCATTTTCCAATGTAATGGCCTTATCCACCAGCGTCTTAAAATCTAGAAATGTGTGTATGACCAATTGACATATAAGCGCGGGTGTCAGACCGTCTAGGAATTTATCCATCTTTTTGTTTTCTGACATACGCTCCTCGTTGGCGTAGCGAGATAGCAGGGTAAACTGATTGTTGTATTACGACCTTTGTCATTGTCCTTTGCTTGAGGTCATCAAATTCTCTCTTTTTGATCTTCATAAGGCTCTTAGGAATATGTGCCCCACGAAAACATTCTTTAAATTCTTCCCATGATATATTATTTTCGTTGGGGTGCATGTGCAGGAAATTTTCCGACCACGATGAGGCTGCTCTAGTGAGATAGTGCGGAGCATAAAGTACTTTCTCAAGGTCTGAACACTGGGCGATAATTAATTTTCTCTCCATGTCTCGAAGCCAGTCCTCGGCTTCCAGAGGTTTGTCAGTGTGAGAAAATGTTTGGGGCCAGCGTCTTACATAGCTCAGATAACTTGGATTGCTGCTGATACGGTCCTTGATGATTTCCCATATTAATGACTTGGTTCAGTATTTCCTAATGTTGTTGCTGACTTTGTTCATAAAGACGGCACATTTGGGAAAGTGCCGTTTCAACATCTTTGCTGATTTATGCATCCCTGTGTGAAATTGTTGCACAGGGGTGTGCCATAATTTTCCTCTGTCGGAGTTGGCATGGAGCGCGTCCAAGGACGAGACATAGTTCACTCTGGGGATATATTTTTGGAACACTCATAAGAAAAAGGAATTGAGCCGCAAAAATCAATAAATTCAAGAAGATGCAAAAGGTTGCGAATGCTCCAAGATTTTTCAAGAGAAAAAAATACGTTTGCGCATGGAGAATGACTGTTCATTACATATCTTACACGCAAGCAGTAATTATACAATACATCACTCAGGATATGCGTACATAAATCCTGACATGTTATTTAGTCTAGTGCACTCCTCCGGATCCTACATGATGCGCAAACAGACTACTTCTCACAGCCTATTTACGTATAAACATATCGCACAAGTCGGTACATCGCATGGCGGCTAAGCGCACTTAGTCGGAGATGGTAAGGATTTTCCTTGGCCTGCCAAGGGTGAGGCGAGAGAATTTGGGGACTCAACCTCCTCCTCGGAGATAGGCTCAGACGAGAGGTGCTACGTGGAGTTGGTGGAGCAGGTGCCTGTCTTGGGACAACACGAATCTGAGCGGGCACGAGGGTGGTGCAGAACGAACCGGAGTAGGCGCAATGACGTGGTTGAATTCCTCCGTGGTAGGCAGGCGACGAGTAGCGGTGCGAGCAGTAGGAGCGAACGATGCTGATGATGAGACAAAAGTCAGTGGTGGTGCAGCACGCAGGAGCTCCCTCCTGTTTGCGGTACAGCCATGGACTGAGTTCATGCGGGCAGCTATAAAATCGTCCACCAGGTTGTCCAAGGCTGCCTCCAAAGCCCGAAGATAATCGATGAGCATCTCAAAAGCTTCATCCCGTTCTCCTCTGGGGAAAGAGAGCAGCGTAGTGGCAAGTGTATGGCACGTGACATGGCAGGTAGCGGTAGCGACGAAGTCTTCATCGAAGGCGGGATATCCACGAGACGGGCTATCGCCTCACGGGCTGCCATCATGGCGCGTGCTACTCTGTGGGCATGGCTCTCCCCACGAACCGGTAACGCTCAACTCGTCCTCTCTTGAATTCCACCGCGGCTTGGTGCATGGTTAGACAGTCATTGACCTTGTCTTTGAGAGAGAGAAAAGCTCGGGCGCACATCTGGCCCCATCGCGACTTGGACGATGAAGGAGAGAAGCTTGACAAACCCATCGGGCATGTTGGCGAACATCTGCGACTCGCAGTCGTTGCTAGCCATCTACAAAAGTAGGCAAAAATCCTGAGGAGTCAAAACATAAATTTTATGCTGACTGTCAGAAATTGACTACATTTGTAAAAATTGGCTCTGGTACCAAGCTTGTCATGACTGGTTTTTCAATAAAAATATTTATTGAACAACCGACCTATGAAGTCCAATATGAGGAAAAATCCTTCATACCGGTTGACAAAACTTTGATACAATAAGCCAGTAGCATTACAATATTACAAGGGTCGGACTGTAGATGCCCAACCAATTACTACAACACGCCAATGATTAAACATAGTGGCGGATGTGACTCAAAGGTGTGGGGTGGAAATACTACTGACTCGAACTATGAGTGGTTGGTGGAATAACACAGCGGGGTGGATAATAAGTGTACTGCATTGGCAGCTCATCGTGCGTCGAGGTGAGGCTCGATGAATTTATTTGGGTAGCGGAAGCGGATATATCACAATGATCGATCCAGGGGTCGACGAGACTGATCGGGATTCCTCTAGGCGTCGGACTCGCTATCGAACTCTTCATCCATGAGATCGCCTTCATCAGCATCTGGCCTAATCAACAAGCCAGGTGAGTACTATGAAAGTACTCGCAAGACAGTTCGGACAAAAGATATAACAAATGAATGCATGAATGCAACATGGTTAATCTCAACATTTCTCAATTAAAACAGCATAGCAAAAATAATCAAGAAGGGAATCGGCGGTAGTCCACTCAAAAACCCAAAGAAGATAAACTCAAAACCGATCGGGTGTCTGAAGCGACGCCTCGAAGGGTGAAGAAATAAGCAAAACATGCCACAGTCAAGCGTCTGAGCGACACCTCATAAAGGGCTTATATTGAAAATAAAGATAAATGCGTGCATGATCGGACGTCTGGCGACATCACGAAGGGCTTATAATGAAAGTAAATAACAACAATGCCCGCGATCCGGACGTCGAGCGACATCACAGAAAGGGCTTATAATGAAAGTAAATAACAACAATGCCATAGTCGGACGTCTGAGCGACATCACAGAAAGGGCTTATAAAGAAAATAAATAACAACAATGCCGCAGTCGGATGTCTGAGCGACATCACAGAAAGGGCTTATAATGAAAATAAATAACAACAATGCCGCAGTCGGATGTCTGAGCGACATCACAGAAAGGGCTTATAATGAAAATAAATAACAACAATGCCGCACTCGGACGTCTGAGCGACATCACAGAAAGGGCTTTCATCACAAGAAAATAGCACTCGTAATAAATATTCAACACATGAATATAAACGGGTTAGTCCATCCACAGGAATAAACATTTAACCGGACTTAGTAATCATGTGAATCACCGGAGTATCTGTCACCAAAACTGACAATTGTCAGGATAAGATATCTGAGAACTTGGACATGGATAAGATGATTTGAGGATTTATGACTCTGCAGAGTTCGTACTAAAATTACTCACAGCCAGCAGTTTCCGTAGTCCTGAAGGACTAGTTCCGTTTATGGTATTTCGGAAGAAACACAGCTAACGGTACACACCCATCCTACCTCACGAATGCAGGAATCACCCTAGACATCGTCCGAGAAAAACTTTTGAGACGGGAGATCACAATCTCGAATAGCATGGGATCAAATTTATATTCGTGCGCTCTAAGGGGTGCCCCCCTCTCGGTCCCAACCGGAAACACCCATGCCCCTGACCGGATGACTGGCTTTAATCCAGGGCCATGGAACCATCATCACGGCCTCTCCATTTGGTGTGTACTAGGAAAGCGGTTCGCAACTTACTAAGCCATATCCCTTGCGGAAAACATGTGGTAGTACGGGAAGGGAAATGGATGGGAACCGAACTGATACGGGTTGACACTGAAGTCAAATAGCATGGCATAAGACTGGCATGCTACAACACTGCCATCTTACCCATCCTCATGCCAACACATGGCCATGCACATTCACATCCAACACGTATGGATTATTGAACTCACTTGCCTCAAATTTGCATGAAAAATAACCTTCATCGGTATGCTCACAAACATGCCATGAAACTACTTAATGCAAACCTGCCAGAACACTCATCATATCAAAAGTTCAAACATGCTTGCCTGGTTCAGAGTAGTCGGGGTCTAGCTCGGCGAAGTTCGCGGTTCCGTCACCTCCTCCGGAACCTACGGTATAGCGAAAAGGCATACTAACGTAAAAACCAACGCGTGCATAAAAGTTGTCCCAAAATTTTTCCAATTAAATCCCATAAAAAACTGGACAAAATTATAAGACTGTCAGAAAAAGAATCACTCAAAAATCACTTTTTATTAAAAAGTTATAAGGGTTTCTGTCCAGGGACTCATCTGTAATGAAACAGAAAAGTTCCAGGGGTTTAACTAAGAAAACAGAAAACGGTTCGAATAGAAACGCGCAAGCTCACAGGGAAAACGTACTCTGCCCGAAGGCGCCAACGGAAAACGGTTCGCGGGAAAAGAAAGAGAGGCTGACATGGGGGTCCACATGTCAGGTTTAAAAGACCTCGCCGGCGCCCGAAGGCTGCAGTGGTCGTCGGCGTCGAACCACGGCGAGTCAGGGAGATCGGAGTGTACCAAGAGTATCAGTGTGTCCTTCCGCGTCGGTGGGTGGTGGACTTGGGCGTCGGGGAGCACCACGTCGACGGCGACACTTTCTCCGGCGGACGGCGGCTCGGGCGATGGTGGATCTCGCCGAGGAGGGCTGCAAGGATCGAATTGAGGTGGGGGTTAGAGCACTAGGTGTAAGAGAAGGCTGCGGACGAGGTTTGGGTGTCGGAGATGGCCTCACCGCAGCGAATCAAGCTGGTGGCCGAGGCGGATCGAGGCAGCCGGAGTTGGGGGAGGAGACCTCCTCGAGGTCCTCCCAGTGGCTAGGCAGGGTCTTGGGAAGTGCAGGGGTGGTGTGTGCACGAGAGCGAGCTCGAGGCTCCTTTTTATAGACGATCCGAGGTGGTGGCCGTGAACGGACTTCTCCGGTGATGGTTACGGCGGCGCAGAGCTTGGTCGGGGAGGTTTAGGGAGTGGGGCGTTAGCGTGGCGTTCCACTGGTGCCGTTTTGACGCTAAACCAGCTTGGATTAGGAGCCCTGGGTGGATTCGACGGAATGGGGCGGCGCGGGTCCGTCGGCGCAGAGAGCACGCTCAGACGTGCAGCGCCACGGCGACGGTGTTGCATGCGTGTCTTGGCGAGGAAGTGGCCACGCGAGCCACCAGAGGGATTGGCGGCGCCAACGGCGTTACGCCGCCGTTCTGCTCCCGGTCGGCCGCCACGGTGGTTCGCCACCGCAAGACACGCCGACGCAGGCGGGCCAGGCACCACCGACGCCAGAACGCGCCAAGCACGCGCGTGTGAGGCTCCGGACAGGCACGCTTAGGCCGTGAGCAACGTGCCAAAGGCACTGTGGAACATGTGACTGAATTAAGCGGCGAAGATTGACACTTTGAAACTCTGAACTTTACGAATTTAGCGAAGATGCATAGAGACAGTGCATGCAAGGTGCTCGACAGAATGATTCTGGCACGTGGGAAATTTTTCTTGAGCTGATCTTTGGTGTGGTGGTCTCTCATTGCATCTGAGGGCTGCCTGAATTTTGGTAGAATTTTTGGAGAAGTGTAGATATGAATTTCACCAAATTTGGCAAATCAGGTCCAAACTTGCGATGAGTGAAATTTGAAATATTTGAAAAGGAGAAGAGTGGATCAAGATGGTTACGGGTTGTGGGTACCAAGGACTATCCAAGGGAGTTGGTTTGAGGTCAAAACTCAAAAGCATTAGGGTACTTGCTTTGCAAATCACTTAGGCTCAAAAGAAAAGACAGAATTATTTTGGGAGAGGAAATAATTGGAATAAAGTCCAAAAATGGATTTTACTAGTTTGGACAGAATGTTTGAGTGGTACCAAAGTGGAAGGAGGGTTTTGGGAGAAATTTACCACAAGAGGCATGGTAAAATCAAGGATCGATCAAAACCAAAGAATAACCCAATACCAAAAAGGTTTCTTTTTAGAAGAAAATAAATCCAAGAAATGCTTTTGAGAAGAAAATTCAGAAGAGGGGTTTTTTAAGAAGGGTTTAAATGACCTTCTTCAAACCAAGCAAGGCTTTTGCTGAAAACAAAAACAACACAAATTTTGGAGTGTCACACTCTGGCACGATGCTCACTGCTCCTTCTCCTTATCCAGAGCGCCGCAAGTTCATTTGGACGGGCGTAGGTGTCGGTGGCAACGTGGCTTGCCAACGCCGGCGTCTTCTGCAGTGGCAGAGCCACCCGTGGCGGCCAGCAGGGGCCGGCCCTGCAGTTCGGCGCCGACCAGCACCGCCTAAGCCACCAGAGGCCTCCGCGTGGCCACCCCCTCCCCTGTGCATCCTGCGGCACCGTTGCCGTGGCCTGAGCAGCGCAGAGCGTGCTCTCTGCCGCCGCCAAGCCCCGTGAGCCCTTCCGTCGAGAACGTGGAGTACCACCCAAGGCAGGCCATGCTTAGCACTTGAACGGAACCAGTAGACCATCGCAGTGATGCCTAGCCCCCTAAATCACCCGACCGACCTCTGCCTCGCCGTAATCGTCACTGGCGTTATACCATTCTCGGCCACCTCCTCAGACCGGCTATATAAGGAGCCCCCGAGCTCGTCCTCGACCCAGCGCCACTCTCCCACCTCACCAGAGCCTCGCCTAGCCACTAGGAGGACCTCGAGGAGGTCTCCTTCCTCGCCTCCGGCCGCCCCAATCCGCCTCGGGCTCTGGCTCGATTAACTCAGGTGAGACCACCCCCACCTCCCAGACCATTCCAGTCGCCTCCTACTACACCCTATGCTCTAACCCGAGCCTCAATTCGACCTTTGCAGCCCTCCCCGACGAAACCCACCAACGCCCGAACCACCGTCCGCCGGAGTTGGAGCCGCCGTCGACTGGTGCTCGCCGACGACCAACTCCACCACCCAAAGGTGCGGAAGAACTCAAGGAACCCGTAGGTACCCTCCTTTCCCCCTGCCTCGCCGTCGATCGCCGCCGGCGACCACCGCGGCCCTCGAGCGTCGATCGCTCTATTTGAATTTCAAACCTGACGAGTGGACCCCCCTCGTCAGCCTCTCTTTTTCTATTTGAACCGTTTTCCTGGGAAAACGCCTTCGGGCAAAGTGCGCTTTCCCTTTGGGTTGGCGTGTTTCTTCCGAAACGTTTTCTGTTTTTATAAACAAACCCCTGGAAACTTACTGTTTCATTATAGACGAGTCCCTGGACTAAAACATTAATAACTTTTAAACTAAAGATGATTTTGAATTGATTATTTTTCTTTCATCTTTATTTTTAAGTCTAGTTTTTTATCATAATTATTTGAAAAATATTTGGAACACTTTTTGTGCACACACGGTATTTACGTTAGTACACGTTTTTTTATACCGTAGATACCGGAGGAGGTGACGGAACCGCAAACTTCACCGAGCTAGACTCCGACTTCTCCGAATCAGGCAAGCATGTTTGAACCTTTGATATGATGAGTGTTTTGCATGTTTGCTTGAGTATTTATTTCATGGCATGTTCATATAAACAGCGGTGAGTATTATAGCGCATTTGAGCTTCGAAACTCGGTGTATTCATTTGAGAGAATACAACATGATCGTGTGATGACATGAAGGTAGTAAGCTGGTATTGTTGTGGCATGCCAGTCTTACGACACTCGTCTAACTCCACAGTTAACGGGGATCAGGTCTCGATCCCGTTCGTTTTCCCCTTCGTAATGCCACATGTTTTCTGCAAGAGTGCGGTTTAGTAAGTTCCAAACCTCTTTCCTTGTACACACCAAACAGAGGGACCGCGATGAGGGTTCCATGGCCCTGGATTAAAGCATGTCATCCGGTCAGGGGGCATGGGTGTTTCTGGTTGGGACCGAGAGGGGGGCACCCCTTAGAGCGCACGATATAAATTTGATCCCATGCTACTCGAGGTTGTGACCTCACCGTGTCGGGGGTTGGGTGTGACATATGCCAAAGGATGGCTTATCATGGTGGGGGCGAGTAGAACATTGTCGGTGCTTGGAAACGGGATGAGGCGAAGGCATGCACACCGGCGAATCTTACCCAGCTTCAGGGCTCTCCGTGGAGATAATACCCCTACTGCTGCTCTGCGGGGTCTCCGCATGATCACTATGGCAAAGTGGGTACAAGGTTGCTCCTTGAGCTATTCGGGGTGAGGAAGGAGAAGCGCAAGGCTAGCTCTTATCTTCCCTCTATGTGTGTCTAAATCTATTAGGGTCCAACCTCCTGCATGGGTGCCCCGGGGGGTTTATATAGGCCTACCCCCTGGGGGTACAATGGTAATCCGGCCGGGCACGGGTCCCAGCCGTCAGTCTCTTAGGTCGCCGTCTTCTCCGTCGACTTCTGGGGCCCGTCGACTCGTGGGCCCCGCCGATGGTCCACCATGGGGCCGACAAGCCTTGTCCGGCGCGGGCGGGTCTTGCCGGCTGCGGATTACTGTAGCCGCGCTTCTAATGACGCGGGCTTCGTCATGGGGTCATGGCAACAGCGTCGCCGCCTAACGGATGATCACTGTTGCCATTCCCTGTCTTGTCTGGTTAATGGCGTGCGGAGCCCATGGGAGGGGCTGGCTGACTCTCGGGGGCCGACTCCCAGCGGGTCCATCTTGGGGCGCTCTCGCCGTCTTCTGCACTCCCGCCGACAGGCGGGTCCCGCCGTCTTCTGGTCGTACAGACAGGCTGTCGTGGGTACAGGGATCTGCCCACGGGGCTGATGTCAGGGCCTACGTGGCTACAGTGCCGCACCGGATGGAGATCTCTGTCAGTACGGCGCACTGTGGCCATGCCTGCCCTTCGTGAACGGGGCAGGGAAGGGCTGCGTGGCGGCCACATCCCATCCCGTCCGTAGTTGTATAGGCAGGAGGTGGTTGGAGTCGCGGGCCGACTCCCCATGGCCGGCTTCTCCGGAAGTCGCCAGTTGGGAGTCGGCTCATCTCGAGGCCGTCTCTGGGACTCGGCTGGGAGGGGCCGTCGGCAGCTCTGCTGCCGACTCTCAGAAGGCAGCTCTTCGTCTTGGGGTATTGAGGGGCGCAGTCTGCCCCGATGTTTTGAAAGGTCTAGGGGCTCGGGTTTGCCTACCCGTGGCCCATTAACCTGATAGTAGTCCCCCAAGCTGGTGAGGTGCCGAGGGAAACATGTCGAGGAGCCTCAACAGTTTCATCCCTCTGGTGGAAGAATCTGGGCTTGGCTCGCCGTCTTTCTCTTAGGCCGACTAGCTGGAGTCGGACTCGCAGGAGGCCGTCTTGCTCCTCAAAGGGTTGAAGGTCATGGCGGAATCCGGGCAGCGTGCCTGATAAGCTTCCAGGCAGCTGCCTGTCGCGGGCCCGTCACGCGGCGCCACGTGGCGGGGTCAGTCTGCCCACCCACGCGCGTGACGAGACAGGCCAGTCAGGTGGGGCCCACCACTACCGCGCCTCGGTGCATGGGCGGATCTGTTGCGGCCGCGCGGGCGGTTGGGTTCCCCACGTCGTTACTGCACGCAGTAACTTCGTGGGTTAAATCATGGGGGGCGTGGGGTACTGGGCGCAGTTAATCCCACGCCCGCCCCATCGGCTTCTCAGCCCGTGGGTCTATAAGTAGGCGGGGAGGAGGGGGGCGGCGAAGCACGCGCACCCATCTCCCCGCTTCCCCGCCTCCTCTTGCTTCTTCCTCCTCTCGCCTCTTCTTCCTCTTGCCGCCGTCGCACCGAACCACGCCGCGCAGCGGAGATAAGCTCCTCATCTGCCGCTGCGCCTCCCGCCCCGCGCTCCGGCATGTGGGATGGCTTTGAGGTGGACGACGACCACATATAGTTCCTCCGCCAGACGCGCCGCATCCCCGGCAAGAACTTAGTGCAGACCCACGGCGCGCCGGCGGGCGAAATAAGGCCGGCGCCGGAGGAGGGCGAGCGGGTCATATTCCGCTCGCACCTCATGCGCTGATGCAGGGCTGCCGGCGGCGGCTTCTACCGCGCATTCCTGGAGTTCCACGGGCTCCAGCAGCACCACCTCACTCCGAATACGGTGGTGCTGCTGGCCTCCTTCGCCTCTCTGTGCGAGGGCTTCCTCGGTGTTCTCCCCACCATCGAGTTGTGGGGGGAATTCTTCCAGGCCAAGCTCGGCATGCACGTCGTCGGCGTGCCGGCTGCGTGCGGCACCTTCATCGCGATGTGGAGGCCGGTGGGCGACAACCGTTTCCCCGCCATCCCGCTGATCAAATCGGTGAAGATGTGGCAGCGCTCCTACTTATACGTGAAGAACATCGCCCCATAAGGCGACTGGGTTAATCTGCCGCTTCTGGCCCGGCGTGCTGTCGGGCGGCTCCCGGCTGGTCCCGTTGGGCGGACGCCGACTCCTGCGAGCACCGCGCCGCCCGTCGGCGACTCCGAGAGCCGACGCAGACGGAGGGCTGGCCCAGGGCCGACTTGCTGGCCGCCGTGGTGGCGTCGAGTCCTTCCGCTGCAAGAAGGCCGACCTCATCTGATCCGCCGGATGAGCGGCCACCGGGACCCCAGTCGGCTGTGCTCCAAGGACATGCCCCACGCGGAGGTGGCGGACACGGTGAACTTCCTGGCGAACTGCAACCTTACGGCGGACTGGCAGTTCGGCAAGGAGCGATACTCGCGCGCCAACCCCCCGCCTATGGTAAGTCATCTCTTTTCCTCTTCTGTTTTCTTTTTCAGCCGAATCCGACTTCTTATCTTCTTTGGTTTTTTCCGAGTCAGAACCCCCTCATGCAGCCCTCAGCCGGCAACACGGGGCCGGCCCATGAATTCGTCCCCAATCGGGCGGAGAGCAACGTCGACGACCCAGACTTGGGGGCGGCGGCGGTGGAGGCTGACGCCGAAGGAGGGGGAGGAGGAGGAGCTGACGACTTCAGGCCCTCGGCTACCTTCGCCGACTGGCCTGAGGATGAAGGTCGGCCATCTGGGCGCGATTTCCTCCGTCGGCTTGGGTGGTCGAGGCGGCATGAAGAAGCGCCGGGCCGGGCCGAGCTCGCTAGGCGGCCGGCCGAAAAAGTTCAAGGGGGCGGCCGCCGCGACCCAGTGGGAAGAGGCGGTCGCCAAGGCTAACCGCTTCCGCAAGGAAGGGAAAAAGCCGCCTCTGGTCTCCGCGTAAGTGCTTTTGCTTTGTCTTGTTTTCTTCGGAATCATCTTGTCCAAATCTTTACATGTCTTCTTTGCATCAGGGATCCCCTTTCTCTAGAGAGGGTCGCCGCCGCCTCCGTCATGGGGTCGGCAGAGACGTCCGCTAATTCTCGGCGGATTGACCCAGCTGCCGACCTCTGGGAGGCGACGGAGCGGAACGCGCGGGAGAAGCGCGACGAGGAGGGGGCCGCCCGCCTGGAGAAGGCGGAGGCCAGGAAGGCAGAGGCCAAGAAGGCGGCAGCTTCCGCCCAGAGGAAACTGGAGGAGGCCGAAGCCGCCGTCGCGGCTAAGCAGCGAGCCGAGGAGGCCGCGCGCCTCCAATCAACGCTGTTCGTCACCCCGCTGAGTTCTGCGCCGCCACCGCCGGAGTTCACGGGGCAGACGGAGGGAGCCGGCAGCGAGTTCCCCATCATGGAGAGGGGAGGCGGCGAGGCTTCCATGTCGGGCACGGCCGTGCCGTCGCCGTCGCCTCCGCCGCCGTCTGAGAGCGTGCAGGGTAAACAGCAGGCGGACCCGCCGGCACCGCCGACTGAAGATGAAGCTGTGGCGAAGCTGCTCCTTCAAGTTGCCTCACCAGCACGCCGCTGTCTTGAGAAGGCGACTTCGGCGCCACGCCCCTTGGAGACTGGCGCTGCAGCTCGGCCATTCCAGACGCCGAGGCGACAAGCGCCGCGCCCGTTGGGCGGGTGCGAGGAGGCGGCACAGGCCCGCTGAACCAGGCGCTTCTGGATGTTCAGGCGAAGCTGCGAGCTGAAGGCGACGCCATCCAGAACTGCACCAAGGCGCACTTGGCATCGTGGACCACCGTTCGGGTATGTTTCTTCTTTGAATTTTTCCTTGTTCTTCTCTATGGGGGCGCGCCAGCGCACCCACTGGGTGTAGTCCCCGAGTTTCGGGCGGCACGAGCAAAGTGCTCGTAACTCTATCTGCCTATTTCCAAATTTTTACCTTGTCTGAAATGCTTATCGCAGGAGTATCACAACCTCCGCGCCACTGCCTACAAACGCAACGTTGAGGAGCTGGGCAAGCGGACCGACGACTTGTCGAGAAGCCGGGGTGAGTCTTCTTTCTTCTTCGCTGGGCGCACCATGGCTGTAGTCCTCGAGATTCGGGCCGATCTGGGGCCGATCGGGCGGATCTTCCTGGCGACCTTCTTAGTTGACGACTTAATGTCCTTTTTCTTTTTATTCTTCAGAGGCCAATGCGACTCTCCAACGGGAGCTGAGCGCAGCTGACACCGCCTTGTACATCAAGGGGGAGGAGTGCAGCAAGCTCGCTGGCAGAAAGTGCGAATTTCCGCCGCTACGCAGTGGGCGGAGCAAAGGGAGCTGCTTAAGAAGGCGCAGGACGAGGCGGAGGAAAGAGAGGCCGCTCTCCTGGCCGAGTTCGAAAGCGAGCGCTCCTCCTGGACTGACAAGGAGGCACAGCTGACCTCCGGCTTCCACAAGATCGAGGACATCGTCGACGGTGAGTTTCTTTACTTTCCTTTTTTGAGCCGCTGACTATTGGTCAGGCTGACTCCTGTTTTTTTTTACTTGCTTCTTCTTCGTCTTGGCAGACTTCTTCCCCGGCCATACGCAGGCGGCCAATCAATCCATTGAGGCTGATCGTGAAGCGCGGAGGGCGAGTGGTGCTGAGATCGCTGCCAACGCCCCCTGGACCCTTGACGAGCAGCTTCTGAGCATTGAGGCTCGTCTGCGGCCGGCCCATCGGATGCTACGCAGGCTTCAACATGTCGGCGCCCAGGCGATTGCTGCCCTATGGCCATACATGCCTGCTCTGCGTACTCCCAGTCGGACTGCCGACTGGCTGGAGGTCGCGGCTGGCCGTCTTGAGGCCTGGAAGGGTTCCGCGGCCCGGGCTGGAGCGCGTCGGGCCTTGGAATTCGTCAAGACATGGTACCCAGAGCTGGACCTGGACCGGCTGGCCGCGTTTCGGTCAGAGGCCCAGGCGGAGCTGCTGGCTACGGAAGACGCCCTCGTCGAGCGTGCGGTGGCAATCGCCGACTACACGGACACCAGCGTCTTCGTCCCTGAGCGGGCTGAGGATGGCGGGGAGGCGCCGCCAGAGTGGTTCCGGATGAACCCGAATTACGATGAGGACTCGACGGAGGTGATCGGCTCCAGCGCCCAGGAGGAAGGCGAGGCGGAGGACGGAGATGATATGGAGGCGCCAGAAGACGGAGCGGGCGACCAGCCTCTACTCGACCGCGCCTCCAGCAATGAGCCGCGCCCGTCTGGGCTGGCTGCCGCCGGAGATGATCAAGTCGAGACTGCCCAGTCGGCGGCCCCGGCGCCTGACGCCGCCGTCTCCTCCGGCCCTCCAAACCCGTCTGCCGCTTCCTAGGCTGCTGTCTTGCCTTTATTTTATCTTCTTTGGTAGTCTTTTGAAAAAACTTGTTAATTTGCACAATTCCACCCGCTGGGTGTATTTTGAACTTCTGCTCGAAGATTCGACCAAGGGCCTATGCTGTGTAAATATTATCTAATTCTATCTTTCCTTGCTCATTGCTCTTATGGCTCTTTCCTTTGTCGCCTTCCCTTAGTCACCGCCTTACCCATCGGACAACCGCTCTGCGGACTGCCGTTTGGATCAAGTGCTTGGCTACTCTTGGGAAGGCAAGTACTTGGCCATTTTTTAGAGTCTTTTAAACAAGTTGGATAGAAAGGGGCAAGCCGACTACTCAAGAGTCGGTTTTTGCAAAAAGGGGCTGGAAGCCGTCTTAAGCTATGTTTATGCTTTGGGTCCTTAGCCACTTTTCATGTGGGTGCCCATTCTTCCTTACTCCTGCCCACCAATCTGGCCGCTTCTGTGAAGGGCTTCGACAGAGACGGCTTAGGCAATCAAGACATTACTTGTTCGATTGCAGGAAGCATTCATAGCATAGCGGCGACTCCCCGGGCCGACTAGTCCAGCCCGGTGCCAAGCGGCATAACAAAGAGTAACACACTCGAAGGCATAATTCTTATCATACAGATAACAAAAAAGGGCATTCCCCGAACTCGTCTCGGGGGGCCCAAAGTCTTGGTACTTTAACACAAAAGGTAGCGTGGTACATACTGCATCAACTGTAAAATCTTCGGAGAAGATTTGCGTTCCATGGCCGCTCCGTCTCTTTGCCGGAGTCGTCCCTCTTGCGTGCTCGGGGCTTCTGAGCGTCGATCAGGTAGTAGGAGTCGTTGCCCAGCACTTTGCTGATAATGAAGGGGCCTTCCCAAGGCGCCGACAGCTTGTGCTGGCCGGCTGTTCGCTGGATCAGCCGGAGCACAAGGTCGCCCTCTTGGAAAGATCTTGGTTTGACCTTCCTGTTGTAGTAGCGGCGCAGGCTCTGCTGGTAGATGCTGGACCGGCTGAGTGCGAACAGCCGACCCTCTTCTAGCAGATCTACACCGTCTTGACGTGCTTCTTCTGCTTCCTACTCGGTGTACATGGTGACTCACGGGGAGTCAAACTCTATATCCGTTGGGATGACGGCTTCGCGCCGCTATGGAACTTGCAGGGACCATCTAGAGTCTGCTCGTAAGAGAAGGCCGGCAACCAGTGGGACTTGCCGCCTTTCGGTCGCTTGGCCGGAGGCTGCCCCTCTGGCTGTTGGTCTTCGACTGTCGCCTCCTGCCGGCTGTTTGAAGCCGGCTGTGGGGCCTTGCGCTTGTGATCGTTCTGTTGCTGTCGCCGACTGGTGTCTCCAGCCGGAGTTCTGGGAGCCTGAGGAGCCACCTTGCCAGTCGCACTGACTCCAATCTCCGTCTTCATGGAGGAGTCGGCCGTGGCGTACTTGTCTGCTATGATTAGCAGCTCGTCGAGGGTCTCCGGCTCGTCGCAAAGGAGCTTGTGCTTGAGGAGGGTGCCTTCTCTGCACCCGGCGGTGAAGTACTCGATAGCCTGCACCTCGTGCACGCCCTCGCAGGAGTTCCGGAGCTCAGCCCAGCGAGTGAGGTAGTCGCGAGTTGACTCGTTGGGGCATTGCATGCACAAGGAAAGCTGGCGAGGCTTGGGAGGTCGCTTGTACGTGCTCATGAAGTTGCGGACGAAGGCCTCGGTGAAGTCGACCCAGCTGTTGATGCTGCGGGGTTTCAGGTTGTTCAACCATGTCCGGGCCGTGCCCTGGAGCATGAGGGGAACATACTTCACGACAACACGCTTGTTGCCGTTCGCTATGTTGATGGTCGGGGAGTAGTCAACTAGCCAGTCTTCCGGCTTTACGGAGCCGGTATACTTGGGCGTGTCTCGGGGCAGTGTGAACCCTCTGAGGAAGGGGTCGTCTCGGATGCGAGGTCCGAAACAGGGCGGGCCCAACTCGTCTTCTCCTTCCAGCGCCAGGGATCGGTGGAGTCGGTTGATCCGGTGGCGGGCGTCGTTTTCTCCGACTCCCTCTCGGCGACCAAGTCGGTCACCGAGAGTCGGATGCTCGACGGGTGGCGGGGAGACTCGCCTCTCTCTGCGGGGAGGAGGAGGCAGATAGTCGTCCCGCCGCTCCACTGCTCTTGGGCGGCCGTCTTGGTCGCGCTCGATGGAAATGTGAGTCCGGTATGGGCGACAGCGGATCCTTATTTTTCTTCCGCGGACACCACCGGTCGGTGTCCGAGACGCCGCGCCTTGTTCTCGGCGGGGGCAAGTCATCATTTTGCCATCGCGGCGCCTCCGTGCGGCAGCCTGCTTCGTCCTACGCGGCAGCCGCGTCGAGGAGCTGCTGGACTCACTCCGCCATCAGGCGGCGCTCCTCACCCTCAAAGTTGTCTAGCTCGTCCGCCACCGCCTGGGCGGCGCGGATGTTCTCCGCAGGCGTGGCGTACACGGGGTGATTTGCCCCGAACAGCTTGGCGATGGCTACGCCGCGCTGCTGGACCGCGCCTAGGCGGCTAGGCCCTGTCGGGGCCGGCGAGCCGCCCACAGCGCGATCCATCTCATGCTGGTAGGCTTCTGACAAGCGCCTCATGCTTGCCAGCTTTCTCGCGCCTTCGACGAGCTGAAGGCGGTGTGCCTCCAGCGTCTCGGCGTCAGCGTCTTCCGGAATAGGCGCGGTCAGGTCTCGCAGAGCCGCGCCGAGGGAGTCGTGAGCTCCTTCGCCGGAATGCTCGCTATGACTGATGACGAGCACCTCTGTGACGGTGCTTCCGCCGCTCCCCTCGTGAGGGAGCGGCTCGTCGTAGACCACCACGTTGGTGGGGAACGCGTCGAGCGACGCGGTGTCGGAGTCGACCAGCATCGGGTCGGTGGAGCTACAGACTCCAAGTCCGCGGCAGGCTCACCGGCGACGTGGAGTTGCTCGAGGAGGCCCACGAGGAGGCTCTCGGGGCCGCCCGTGCCTGCGTCGGATGCAGGCTCGTCGGAGAGGCGAACCTCGCCGACTAGTTTGGCGAGGCAGCTCGCCGCGCAGGCGATCTCACCACCCGTGCGGTAGCGTCGTGCGAACTCCGTCTGGCGTCTTGGGCTGGCTGCGCTTCGCCGAGGAGGAAAAAGGGTTCCCGTCCAGAGCAGGTCTCCGGACGACGGTGCACCTAGCCCCACGGTGGGCGCCAAATGTCGGGGGTTGGGTGCGACATAACAAAGGATGGCTTATCATGGTGGGGGCGAGTAGAACGTCGCTGGTGCCTGGAAACGGGATGAGGCGAAGGCATGGATGCCGGCGAATCTTACCCAGCTTCAGGGCTCTCCGTGGAGATAATACCCCTACTGATGCTCTGCGGGGTCTCCGCATGATCCCTATGGCAAAGTGGGTACAAGGTTGCTCCTTGAGCTGTTCGGGGTGAGGAAGGAGAAGGGCAAGGCTAGCTCTTCTCTTCCCTCTATGTGTGTCTAAATCTATTAGGGTCCAACCTCCTGCATGGGTGCCCCTGGGTTTTTATATAGGCCTACACCCCGGGGGTACAATGGTAATCCGGCCGGGCGCGGGTCCCAGCCGTCAGTCTCTTAGGTCGTCGTCTTCTCCGCCGACTTTTGGGGCCCGCCGACTAGTGGGCCCCGCCGACGGTCCAGCATGGGGCCGACAAGCCTTGTCCGCCGCGGGCGGGTCTTGCCGGCTGCGGATTACTGTAGCCGCGCTTCTAATGACGCGGGCTTGGTCATGGGGTCATGGCAACAGTGCCGCCGCCTGACGGGCGATCACTGTTGCCATTCCCTGTCTTGTCTGGTTAATGGCGTGCGGAGCCCATGGGAGGGGCCGGCCGACTCTCGGGGGCCGACTCCCAGCGGGTCCGTCTTGGGGCGCTCTCGCCGTCTTCTGCACTCCCGCCGACAGGCGGGTCCCGCCGTCTTCGGGTCGTACAGACATGCCGTTGTGGGTACAGGGATCTGCCCACAGGGCTGATGTCAGGGCCTACGTGGCTACAGTGCCGCGCCGGACGGAGATCTCCGTCAGTACGGAGCACTGTGGCCATGCCTTCCCTTCGTGAACGGGGCAGGGACGGGCTGCATGGCGGCCACATCCCATCCCGTCCGTAGTTGCATATGCAGGAGGTGGTTGGAGTCGCAGGACGACTCCCCATGGCCGGCTTCTCCGGAAGTCGCCAGTTGGGAGTCGGCTCATCTCGTGGCCGTCTCTGGGACTCGGCTGGGAGGGGCAGTCGGTGGCTCTGCTGCCGACTCTCAGAAGGCAGCTCTTCGTCTTGGGGTCTTGAGGGGCGCAGTCTGCCCCGATGTTTTGAAAGGTCTAGGGGCTCGGTTTTGCCTACCCGTGGCCCATTACTCCGACACACCGTCTTAGAGTTTTTCTTGAACGTTTCCTAGGGTGATTCCTCGCAACTGGATGTGGAATGGGTATGTACTGGTTAGATGTGTTTCTTCTAAAATACCGTAAACGGAACTAGTCCTGTGTGACTACGGAAGTCCGTTAGCTATGGATAAAGAGTACAAACTCTGTAGAGTCAAAACCCTTCAAGTAACTGTGTCCATGGTCAAGGACTGTGGTCAAGTCATCTGTGTCAGTGTCAATATCAGTCTCAATGTCCGTCTCAGTGTCAGTCCCAGTGATAATCTCCGATAAATGGACATGAGTGTTAAACCCAGCTGAATGTTATTCCGTGGATGGACTAACCCATTTATCATTATGTGCTGAGGCTTTCCTTGGAATAATTTAAATTCGTGAACTGCTTGAATATGAAAGTTGAAATATAAGCCCTTTATGTGATGTCGCTCAGACGTCCGACTATGGCATTCTTGTTATTTACTTTCAATATAAGCCATTTACGTGATGTCGCCCAGACGTCCGACTATGGCATTCTTGTTATTTACCTTCGATATAAGCCCTGTATGTGATGTCGCTCAGACGTCCGACTATGGTATTTTTTATTTACTTTCGATATAAGCCCTTTCTGTGATGTCGCTCAGACGTCCGACTGTGGCATCCCTGTTATTTACCTTCATTATAAGCCCTTTTCGAGATGTCGCTTAAGACGTCCGACTGTGGCACGTACTGTCATTTACATTTCAATATAAGCCCTTTATGCGGTGTCGCCCTGACTCCCGACTGCGGCATGTTAATTTATTTTTACCCCTTTCGAGGCGTCGCTTCAGACACCCGATCGGTCTTCAGTTATTTTATTGGGATTTCGGGAGGACTACCGCCTGATTTCCCTTTTTATTTAACACGCCTTGCAATTTATTACCTGAGTGTGCATTGCTAAACTGCTCATGTGCATCATGTTTACATTTGTTATATCTTATGTCCGAACTGTCTTGCGAGTACATTCAAAGTACTCACCTGGCTTGTTGATTTGGCCAGATGTTGACGAAGGCGGTCTTATGGATGAAGAGTTCGATAGCGAGTCCGACGCCTAGAGGAGTCCCAGTCAGTCCCGTGCGATCCTGGAATTTGGTCACTTGTATCATATGCGCTTCCGCTACCCGTATTAAATCATCGAGCCTCACTCCGGCGCTCGATGAGCTGTAAGATTTAGGAGTCATGTCACCCACGTCATTGCGACATATCCACCACCACCTTTATTACGAGTCAGTAGTCATTCCACCATACCTTTGTGTCATATCTGCCTTTATGTACAATATCGGCGTGCTTGTAATAAATTGTTGAGCAGCCTCAGCTCAACATTGTATAATATTAGTACTTCTGGATTTCTGTATCAAGGATTTGTCTACCAGTAAGGAGGATTCTCCTACACTGGAAATATAAGGGTCAGCTTCTCAATAAATGTTTTATTGAAAAACCGGTCGTGAGGAACTTGGTACGAGAGCCAGGCTGACTGTAGGAAACCACTATGTGCGATCGCTAATCGGTTATTAGCGTCCTAAGTACTATTTTAGCATTTTGCAAAACGTAGAAATTTTCTGTTAGTCATCATAAATTTATGATCTGACTATGCGGAAATTTTGTCTACTTTTGTAGATGGCTAGCAGCGACTGTGAGTCACAGGTGTTCGCCAATGTACCTGAGGGGTTTATCAAGCTCCTCACCTCCATCGTCAAGATCGCGATTGGGCCATCGGCTCGTCCAGTGTTCACACTCTACCAGCACAAGATCAACGACAGTCTGTCCATGCACCAGGCCGCGGTGCAATTCAAGGGAGGACGTGTTGAGTCACGCCGCTTCCGGTTTGTGGGAAGGGCCATGCCTACGGAGAGGCATGCCATGCAGATGGCTGCCCGTGAGGCGATAGCTCGTCTCCGAGATGTTCTTCCTTCGATGAAGACTCGTCGCTATCACTACCTCCCATGCCACGTGCCATACACTTGTCACTATGCATTCGCTTGCCCTAGGGGAGAGCGAGATGAGGCTATTGAGATGCTTGTTGAGTATCTCCAGGCTCTTGAGGCATCTTTTGATAACCTCGTGGACGACCTTGTGGCTGCTCGTATGGATTGAATTCATGGCTGTTCCGCCAACAGGAGGGAGCTCCTCCACACAGAACCACCACTGACTTACGTCTCATCCTCAGCATCCTATTCACCTGCCATCCTCGCCACCGCTCGTCGCCTGCCTACCACTAAGGAGTTTGACCAAGTCATTGCTCCTACTCCAGTCCGTGCTGCACCACCTGTCGCGCCCGCACCAGCTCCTCAACTCAGCACTTCGCGCCTGGAGCCTATTAGTGAGGAGGAGGTTGAGTCCCCAGCATCACTGGGTCTTACCCTCGGCAGGCCGAGGGAAATCCTTACCATCTCCGACTGAGTGCGCCTAGCAGCCATGCGATGTGCCAGCTTGTGTGATATGTTTATATGTATATAGGTTGTGAGAAGTAGTTTGTGTGCGCATCATGTAGGAACTGGGAGAAGTGCATTAGCCTAAATAACATGGTAGGAATGTGTACGCACATCCTGAGTGATGTATTGTATAATTACTGCTTGCGTGTAAGATATGTACTGAGCGGTCCTTCTCCATGCGCAACAGAGTATTTTCTTGAAAAATCTTGGAGTGTTTAAAAATTCCGCCTTTGTGTATTTATTTATTTTTGTGACTCAGTTTCTTTTTCTTATGAGTTTTACAAAAAATATCCCCAGAGTGGAAAATGTCTCGTCCTTGGACTCGTTCCATGCCAAGTCCGCCAGAAGAAAATTATGGTACTCAAACAAGCAACAATTTCACTCGAGGCAGGTCGTGAGGCGGTGAAGCAGCATTTTCTCAAGTATGTCGCCTTTATGAACAAAGCCAGCAGCAGCATCAAGAAATGATGAATCATGTCATCAACATGGGAAATCACCATGAACCATATCAGCAGCATTCCAAACTGTCTGAACTACAAAAGACACGTCCCCCAACGTTATCTCACACTGATAGGCCGCTTGAGGCCGATGATTGCCTTCGAGACATTGAAGGAAATTAATTATCGCACAATGTTCGGACCGTGAGAAGGTACTTTATGCACCTCACTACCTCACAGGAGCAGCTGCATCATGGTGGGAGAATTTCCTACACATGCACCCCAATGAAAATAACATCACCTGGGAAGAATTTAAAGAAGGTTTTTGTGGGGCGCATATCCCCAGAAGTATTATGAAGATGAAGAAAAGGGAGTTTGATGACCTCAAGCAGAGAAGCATGACAGTGACTGAGTACAATAGTCAGTTTACTCAATTATCTCGCTATACCAACGAAGAGCGCATGACTGAAAATAAAAAGATGGAAAAATTTCTGGACGGTCTAGCACCAGCACTTAAATGCCAACTGGTCATACACACCTTTCCGGATTTCAAAACACTTGTGGACAAAGCCATTACATTGGAAAATGAGCGCCGCAGCTTGGAGGATTTTTGCAAGCGCAAAAGGGACCAAACTAAAGCTCGCAACAACCGGAACAAGAATGATTTTAAGAAAAATGGAGCAAACAAGTCCACAGCAAATGTCCCACGCTCAAACAAAAAATTTCATGCAAGGGACAAGGATTTTACATACCACCTAGGTGTTACTTGCTACGCTTGTGGAGAGGAATGGCACTATGCCAAACAGTGCCCAAAGCCAAGAAACTCAGCTCCCAAGCCAAACAACGGTGGGAATAATTCAACACCCAAACGTAACAACTTGAACCCCAATAACAATCACAAGAAGGGTCACTTGAACCATGTGACCAAGGAGGAAGCACATAATGCCCCGGATATCGTACTCGGTATGTTCCCTGTCAACACAATACCTGCCACGGTTTTGTTTGATTCTAGAGCTTCTCACTCGTTCATTTCAAAGAAATTTGCTTTGCGAAATGATTTTTCGATACTTCCCTTGGAAAAATCCATGATCATCAAGTCCCCCAGGATTAAGCCAGTTACTCAGAGTTACTGCCAAGGTGTGGTTATTGAGTTTGAGGGACTAAAGTTTCATGCAAACCTCATTGTATTGGAAAATAAGGGACTAGATTTTATCCTAGGAATGGACTGGTTAACCACCAACAAAGGATTTATTGACTGCTTCAACCGACGGTAATTCTAACCCATCATCACAGGAAGACAATAAAAATTGCAACTCAAGAAAGACAAATGTCACGGCAACCAAGGTTGAACAAGGTGGACCTTTCAGAGTTAAGAAAAGTTCCAGTGGTGTGTGAATTCCCTGACGTATTTCCCGAAGAACTACCAGCCATGCCACCAGACCGGGAAATAGAATTCAGCATTGAGCTAGCACCTAGAACCACCCCCATTTATAATAAGCCCTATAGGATGGCACCCTTCAAGTTGGTAGAATTAAAGAAGCAAATAAAAGAATTACTGGACAAAGGATTTATACGAGCCAGCTCCTCGCCTTGGGGTTCACCAGTTTTATTTGCCAAGAAAAAGGATGGGACACTGAGATTATGTACAGACTATCGAGCACTCAACATGGTCACAATCAAGAAAAAATATCCGATGCCACGGATAAATGATTTATTTGACCAGCTCGCTCAAGCCAAGGTTTTCTCAAAAATTGATTTAAGGTCGGGATACCATCAATTAAAAGTACGGACAGAAGATATCCCCAAGACAGCATTCACCTCCAGATACGGACTATATGAATTTACAGTAATGCCGCTTGGACTAACAAACGCCCCGCATATTTGTCCACCTCGTGAACAAAGTGTTTATGAAATTTATGGACAAATTTGTTGTGGTGTTCATTGATGATATTACGGTATACTCCAAGACACGAGAAGAGCATGCTTGAACATCTCAGAATTGTACTGGGAGAATTAAGGAAACATCAATTATACGCCAAGTTCAGCAAATGTGAATTTTGGTTAAGACAGGTTGGTTTTCTAGGCCATGTTTTAACCCAAGAAAGTGTTGCCGTAGACCCAGAAAAAGTCAAGGCCGTACTTGGCTGGAAACCACCAGCCAGTGTAACGGACGTACGAAGTTTCTTGGGAATGGCAGGATATTACCGAAGGTTTATTGAAGGGTTCTCCACCATAGCAAAACCGATGACACAGTTACTCAAGAAGGATAAGAAGTTTGTATGGATTGAATCTTGCGAGAAAAGTTTCCAAGAACTCAAAAGGAAATTAACGACAGCACCGGTATTGGTTGTGCCAGACATACACAAAAGTTTTGAAGTAGACAGACGCATCCCGGAAGGGCCTCGGATGCGTATTAATGCAAGAAGGCAAGGTAGTCGCATATGCTTCCAGGCAACTCCGCAAGCATGAAGAAAATTATCCTACTCATGGCTTGGAGTTGGCAGCAGTCATTCATGCACTCAAAGAGTGGAGGCACTTTTTACTTGGAAATCATTGTGAAATATACACGGACCATAAAAGCCTCAATTATATTTTGACACAACCAGAACTCAATTTACGACAATGACGCTGGTTGGAATTAGTGAAGGATTATGATGTTGGTATTCACTACCATCCAGGAAAGGCGAATGTAGTGGCAGATGCTCTTAGTCGAAACCCCAGTTCAGGCAACGACGGCCTGCCAGACTTGAGACCTGAATTTCAGCAGGAGTTCGCCAAACTCAACTTGGTGATGGTCACTGAGGGCAATGTGTTAAATTTGGAAATACAGCCTACCATAATGGAACAAATTAAGGAGGCTCGGCATGGACACCCCAGCATCGAAGGCATAAAAAGAAAAGTGAGTTTGGGCAACGCCTCGGAATTTGTCATAGACGAGAAGGGAATACTTTGGTACGGAGACAGACTTTGCGTACCAAATATAGAAGACCTCAAACAGCAAATTCTAGCCGAATGCCACACCGCTCCATATTCAATCCACCCGGGAGGAACCAAAATGTATAAGGGCATTCAGGAAAATTTGGTGGCACGGTATGAAAAGGGATATAGCCACCTTCATTGCATGTTGTGATTCGTGTCAACACATTAAGGCCGAGCATCAAAAACCCGCAGGGTTATTACAGCCAAACAGGATACTTGAGTGGAAATGGGATGAAATTGGGATGGATTTCATTGTCGGACTACCTCGGTCACAACACGGAAATGATGCCATATGGGTCATCACGGATAGATTAACCAAGGTGGCACATTTCATTCCCGTAAAGACAACCTACACCACTCAGAAGCTTGCTAAGCTTTATCTCTCCCGCGTAGTTTGCCTGCATGGAGTCCCAAAGACTATAATATCTGACAAAGGCACTCAATTCGTCTCTAGATTTTGGGATGAATTACAGCAAGCTCTGGGAACTCAACTGGCATTCAGTACAGCATACCATCCACAGACTGATGGAAAAATTGAACGCGTAAACCAAATTCTAGAGGACATGCTGAGAGCATGTGTTCTCAACTATGGAACCAGTTGGGAAGAAAGCTTGCCATATGCCGAGTTTGCATACAACAACAGTTACCAAGCCAGCTTGCAAATGGCACCTTTTGAAGCCTTGTACGGGCGAAGATGTCGTACTCCATTAAATTGGTCAGAGACAGGAGACAGCCGTATCTTCGGCCCAGATATGCTCAAGGAAGCTGAGGAGAAAGTTAGGCTAATCAGGGACCGACTCAAGGCAGCTCAAAGCCGACAAAAGAGTTATTACGATCGAAAACATCGGGGAGTCAGCTTTGAACCCGGTGAGTATGTGTACCTACGAGTATCTCCTATGAGGGGCCTGCAACGATTCAAAGTTAAAGGAAAGCTAGCACCAAGATTTATCGGACCCTTCTGTGTAGCTGCACGAAGAGGCACTGTAGCCTACCAGCTAGACCTACCCGAAGAGCTGTCAGACGTCCATGACGTGTTCCACGTCTCACAGTTGAGAAAATGTGTGAGCAACCCAGAAAAGCAGGTGTCTCATGAAGACATTGACGTACAGCCACACCTCACCTACAGGGAACGCCCAATAAAAATATTGGGGGAGTCTGAAAGGAGGACCCGTCAGAAAACAATTATGTTTTTCAAAGTTCAGTGGAGCAATCACACAGAAGATGAGGCAACATGGGAAAGAGAGGATTTTCTTCGGGCAGAACACCCACACCTATTTGAGGATCAGCTGAAATCTCGGGGACGAGATTTTTCCTAAGAGGGTAGGTGTTGTGACACTCCAAAAATTTTGATTTGTTTTTTATCAAACTCTTTATCTGATTTGAAGAAGGCTATTTAAAATCTTTCTAAAAAGACCCACCTTCTCAAAAGTTTTCTCTTATGACAAATATTTTATTTTTGGTGTCATCCTCAACCTTGATGTTTGGTATTAAAGACTTTTCATTTGGTGTTGACTCATCACAATTAATTTTGGAAAGTATTTCAATTAAAAAGAAATCCTATGGGTATTGGATTTATTATTTTTATTCAAACCATTCTCTTTTGCCATACCTCAGGTTGAAACTTTCTTCCAAAACCCCTCCCTCCACTTTTGGTCAAGTCAAATATCCATTCCCAGCAAGTTCAACCCATTTCTGTTTTTTATTCTATTTATTTTATCCTCAAAACTATTTATATCATTATTTTTGGACCTAGAGGATTTACAAAGGAAGTACCATATTACTTTTGAGTCTTGGTCTAAAACAAATTCCCCTGACTAGTCCTTAGTACCCCCAACCTAGATCCATCAAGATCCACTCTTCCACAGTTCAAAATTTTCAAATTTTGCTCACTGCAAGTTTGAACCAGATTTACCATTTTTGATGAAATTCATTATTTTCCTTCTCCAAAAATTCTAAGATAAATCAGGCAGCCCCTAGATGCATCAAGAGACCACCTCACCAAAGATCAGCTCCAGGAAATTTTCTCACGTGCCAAAATCATTTCATCGAACAGTTGGCGAGCACTGTTTATGTCAAGTTCTGAAAATTTAGAGATACAGTTCTGCCGTCAGTGTCGTTTTCTTCATAGCGCGGCGTCAATCTCACCAGTGGCCGCTCTGTCGCGATGCTCACTGCTCCTTATCCTTATCCAGAGAGAGGCAAGTTCATTTGGACGGGCGCAAGTGTCGGTGGCAACGTGGCTCACGAGTGCCGACGTCTTCTGTGGTGGCAGAGCCACCCGTGGCGGCCAGCAGGGGCCGGCCCTGCAGTTCGGCACCGACCAGCACCGCCCAAGCCACCAGAGGCCTCCGCGTGGCCACCCCCTCCCCTGTGCATGCTGCAGCACCGTCGCCGTGGCCTGAGAAGCGCAGAGCGTGCTCTCTGCCGCCGACGAGCCCCGTGAGCCGTTCCGTCGAGAACGTGGAGTACCACCCAAGGCAGGCCAAGCTTAGCACTTGAATGGAACCAGTAGACCATCGCAGTGATGCGTAGCCCCCTAAATCACCCGACCGACCTCTGCCTCGCCGTAATCATCACCGGCGTTATTCCATTCTCGGCCACCGCCTCGGACCGGCTGTAAAAGGAGCCCCCGACCTCGTCCTCGACCCAGCGCCACTCTCCCACCTCACCAGAGCCCCGCCTAGCCACTAGGAGGACCTCGAGGAGGTCTCCTTCCTCGACTCCGGCCGCCCCGGTCCGCCTCGGGCTCCGGCTCGATTCACTCAGGTGAGACCACCCCCACCTCCCAGACCGTGTCAGTCGCCTCCTACTACACCCTATGCTCTAACCCGAGCCTCAATTCGACCTTTGCAGCCCTCCCCGACGAAACCCACCAACGCCCGCACCACCGTCCGCTGGAGTTGGAGCCGCCGTCGACGTGGTGCTCACCGACGACCAACTCCACCACCCACAGGTGCGGAAGAACTCAAGGAACCCGTAGGTACCCTCCTTTCCCCCTGCCTCGCCGTGGATCGCTTGGCCACTCATCATGACCATCGGGCGCCGGTGGCTCTGTTTGAATTTCAAACCTGACGGGTGGACCCCCCTCGTCGGCCTCTCTTTTTCTATTCAAACCATTTTCCTGGGAAAACGCCTTCGGGCAAAGTGCGCTTTCCATTTGGGTTGGTGTGTTTCTTCTGAAACGTTTTCTGTTTTTATAAACAAACCCCTGGAAACTTTATGTTTCATTACAGACGAGTCCCTGGACTAAAACATTAATTACTTTTAAACTAAAGATGATTTTGAATTGATTCTTTTTCTGTCATCTTTATTTTTCAGTCTAATTTTTTAAAATAATTATTTGAAAAATATTTGGAACACTTTTTGTGCACACACGGTATTTACGTTAGTACACGTTTTCTTTATACCGTAGATACTGGAGGAGGTGACGGAACTGCAAACTTCACCGAGCTAGACTCCGTCTTCTCCGAACCAGGCAAGCATGTTTGAACCTTTAATATGATGAGTGTTTTGCATGTTTGCTTGAGTATTTATTTCTTGGCATGTTCATATAAACAACGGTGAGTATTATAGCGCATGTGAGCTTCGAAACTCGGTGTATTCATTTAGAGAATACAACATGATCATGTGATGACATGAAGGTGGTAAGCTGGTATTGTTATGGCATGCCAGTGTTACGACACCCGTCTAACTCCAGTGTTAACGGGGATCAGGTCTTGATCCCATTCATTTTCCCCTTCGTACTGCCACATGTTTTCTGCAAGAGTGCGGTTTAGTAAGTTGTAAACCTCTTTCCTTGTACACACCAAACAGAGGGACCGCAATGAGGGTTCCATGGCCCTGGCTTAAAGCCCGTCATCCGGTTAGGGGGCATGGGTGTTTCCGGTTGGGACCGAGAGGGGGGCACCCCTTAGAGCGCGCGATATAAATTTGATCCGATGCTACTCGAGGTTGTGACCTCCCCGTCTTAGAGTTTTTCTTGAACGTTGCCTAGGGTGATTCCTGGCAGCTGGATGTGGAATGGGTGTGTACTGGTTAGATGTGTTTCTTCTAAAATACCGTAAACGGAACTAGTCCTGTGTGACTACGGAAATCCGTTAGCTGTGGATAAAGAGTACAAACTCTGTAGAGTCAAAACCCTTCAAGTAACCGTGTCCATGTTCAAGGACTGTGGTCAAGTCATTTGTGTCAGTGTCAATATCAGTCTCAATGTCCGTCTCAGTGTCAGTCCCAGTGACAATCTCCGGTAAATGGACATGAGTGTTAAACACAGTTGAATGTTATTCCGTGGATGGACTAACCCATTTATCATTATGTGCTGAGCCTTTCCTTGGAATAATTTAAATTCGTGAACTGCTTGAATATGAAAGTTGAAATATAAGCCCTTTATGTGATGTCGCTCAGACGTCCGACTGTGGCATTCTTGTTATTTACTTTCAATATAAGCCCTTTATGTGATGTCTCTTAGACGTCTAACTGTCGCATTCTTGTTATTTACCTTCGATATAAGCCCTTTATGTGATGTCGCTCAGACGTCCGACTGTGGCATTTTTGTTATTTACTTTCGATATAAGCCCTTTCTGTGATGTCGCTCAGACGTCTGACTGTGGCATCCCTGTTATTTACCTTCATTATAAGCCCTTTTCGAGATGTCGCTTAAGACGTCCGACTGTGGCACGTACTGTGATTTACATTTCAATATAAGCCCTTTATGCGGTGTCGCCCTGACGCCCGACTGCGGCATGTTAATTTATTTTTACCCCTTTCGAGGCGTCGCCTCGCATAATCTGATCGGTCTTCAGTTATTTTATTGGGATTTCGGGAGGACTACCGTCTGATATCCCTTTTTATTTAACACGCCTTGCAATTTATTACCTGAGTGTGCATTGCTAAACTACTCATGTGCATCATGTTTACATTTTTTATATCTTATGTCCGAACTGTCTTGCGAGTACATTCAAAGTACTCACCTGGCTTGTTGATTTGGCCAGATGTTGACGAAGGCGATCTTATGGATGAAGAGTTCGATAGCGAGTCCGACGCCTAGAGGAGTCCCAGTCAGTCCCGTGCGATCCTGGAATTTGGTTCACTTGTATCATATGCGCTTCCGCTACCCGTATTAAATCATCGAGCCTCACTCCGATGCTCGATGAGCTGTAAGATTTAGGAGTCATGTCACCCACGTCACTGGCGACATATCCACCACCACCTTTATTACGAGTCAGTAGTCATGCCACCATACCTTTGTGTCATATCCGCCTTTATGTACAATATCAGCGTGCTTGTAATAAATTGTTGAGCAGCCTCAGCTCAACCTTGTATAATATTAGTACTTCTGGATTTCTGTATCAAGGATTTGTCTACCAGTAAGGAGGATTCTCCTACACTGGAAATATAAGGGTCGGCTTCTCAATAAATGTTTTATTGAAAAACCGGTCGTGACATGTACTAAGCGGGAATACTGCTTGTGCATCCAAACTCCTTAAACCCCAAAGTTGTTCCATATGAGTCCACTATACCTTCTATATGTGGTATCTACCTGCCGTTCCAAGTAAATTTGTTTGTGCCAAACTCCAAACCTTCAAATGAAATTCTGTTTTGTATGCTCGAGCAGCTCATGTTTCAACTAGGGTTGCCTATATCTTCCATGCTAGGTGGGTTATTCTCAAGAGGAGTGGACTCTGCTCCTCATTCACGAGAAAGGGCGTAACCGGATGCCCAGTCCCATGATCCAAAAAGATCAAAGCAAATCAAAATAATTAAAAAACTCCCTGTGGCTGTTGTATGTTGGAGGCACTCGTTGTTTCGAGCAAGCCATGGATTGATGCTTGTTGGTGGTTGGGGGAGTATAACCCTTTACCATTATGTTTGGGAACTGCCTATAATGCATATAGTATGGAAGATACAGCCATCCCATAGTTGTTATGCTGACAAATGAAAGTATGCCGCTCAAAATGTTATTCAATCTCTATTTTGAAATCGAGCTCTGGCACCTCTATAAATCCCTGCTTCCCTCTGCGAAGGGCCTATCTATTTACTTTCATGTTGAGTCAGCATCCCTTCTTATTAAAAAGCACCCGCTAGAGAGCACACTGTCATTTGCATTCATTATTATTGGTTTATATTGGGTATGACTTGACTGGATCTCTTTTACCATGAATGACAATGTTTAGTCAGTCCTTGATCTTTAAAGGTGCTCTGCATTTATGTTTTGCGGTCTCAGAAAGGGCTAGCGAGTTACCATTTTGTTATATCATGTTCTGATTATTTTGAGAAAGTGTTGTCATCCGAGTTTTATTATTATGGCTCGCTAGCTGATTATGTTATTGATATGAGTAATTGTGAGACCTATGTGTTATTGTGAGTATGGTTAGTTCATAATATTTGCTAAAACTTGAATGCTAGCTTTTCATGTTTACAACAACAAGAACAAACAGAGTTTGTAAAAGTTTTTCTTTATCACTTTCTACTAATCAACTGAATTGCTTGAGGACAAGCAAAGGTTTAAGCTTCGGGGAGTTGATATGTCTCCAACGTATCTACTTTTCCAAACACTTTTGCCCCTGTTTTGAATGACTTGAATGAAACTAACTTGGACTGACATTGTTTTCAGCAAAACTACCATGATGTTGTTTTATGTGTAGAAAAGAAAAGTTCTCGGAATGTCCTGGAAATCCATGGAGGCACTTTTTGGGATTTATAAGAATTATTGGGCAAAAGAAATACATCAGGGGTGTTGGGGAACGTTGCAGAAAATAAAAAATTTCCTACGGTTTCACCAAGATCCATCTATGAGTTCTACTAAGCAACGAGTCAAGAGAGAGAGTTTGCATCTACATACCACTTGTAGATCGAGTAAGGAAGCGTTCTAGGGAGTGGTGATGATGAAAACGTTCCCAACGTGATTCCGATCACCGATGACCAAGTGCTGAACGGACAGCACCTCCGCTGTTCAACACACGTGACGGACGATGGCGTCTCCTCCGCCTTGATCCAGCAAGGATGAAGGAGAGGTTGAGGAAGACAACTCCAATGGAAGCACAACGGCGTGGTGCAGTTGGTACGGGCAGCTTCTGCAGGCTTCGCCAAGCTCGCGTGGAGAAAGAGAGGTGTTGGGGAGGGGCGGGGCTGCGCCTTCAATGGTGTTGGCAGCCCCCCCACCCCTCTATTTATAGGAGGAGAGGGCAAGGGGGGGCCGGCCATCTAGGGGAAACCCTAGATGGGGGCGGCGGCCAAAGGGGAGGAGGGGAGGGTGGCTTGCCCCCCAAGCTAGGGGGGCGCCCCCTTTAGGGTTTCCCCTCCCCATGCCCTAGCCGCATGGGCCTAGGTGGGAGGTTGCGCCCAGCCCACCAGGGGCTGGCTCCCTCTCCCACTTAGCCCATGTGGCCCCCGAGGGTGGCCCTCCCGGTGGACCTCCGGAACTCTCCCGGTGGCCCCAGTACATTACGTATACCCCGAAACTTTCCGAGTCCGTTTAACCACTTTCCATATATAAATATTTACCTCCGGACCATTCCGGAACTCCTCGTGACGTCCGGGATCTCATCCGGGACTCCGAACAACATTCGGTAATCACATACTTGTCTTCCTATTAACCCTAGCGTCACCGAACCTTAAGTGTGTAGACCCTACGGTTTCGAGAGACATGCAGACATGACCGAGACGCTCTCCGGTCAATAACCAACAGAGGGATCTGGATACCCATGTTGGTTCCCACACGCTCCTCGATGTTGTCATCGGATGAACCACGATGTCAAGGGTTCAAGCAACCCCGTATTCTATTTCCCTTTGTCAGACGGTATGTTACTTGCCCGAGACTCGATCGTCGGTATCCCAATACCTCGTTTAGTCTCGTTATCGGCAAGTCACTTTACTGCACCGTAATGCATGATCCCGTGACCAGACACTTGATCACTTTGAGCTCATTATGATGATGCATTACCGAGTGGGCCCAGTGATACCTCTCCATCATACGGAGTGACAAATCCCTGTCTCGATCCGTGTCAACCCAACAGACACTTTCGGAGATACCTGTAATGCACCTTTATAGTCACCCAGTTACGTTGTGACGTTTGGTACACCCAAAGCATTCCTACGGTATCCGGGAGTTACACGATCTCACGGTCTAAGGAAGAGATACTTGACATTGGAGAAGCTCTAGCAAAATGAACTACACGATCTTTGTGCTATGCTTAGGATTGGGTCTTGTCCATCACGTCATTCTCCTAATGACGTGATCCCGTTGTCAATGACATCTTATGTCCATAGTCAGGAAACCATGACTATCTGTTGACCAACGAGCTAGTCTACTAGAGGCTTACTAGGGACGTATTGTAGTCTATGTATTCACACGTGTATTACGATTTCCGGATAATACAGTTATAGCATGAATAAAGACAATTATCATGAACAAGGAAATATAATAATAATGCTTTTATTATTGCCTCTAGGGCATATTTCCAACAGTCTCCCACTTGCACTAGAGTCAATAATCTAGTTACATTGTGATGAATCGAACACCCATAGAGTTACGTGTTGATCATGTTTTGCCCGCATGGAAGAGGTTTAGTCAACGGATCTGCGACATTCAGATCCGTATGCACTTTACAAATTTCTATGTCTCCATCCCGAACGCTTTTCACGAATGGAGTTGAAGCGACGCTTGATGTGCCTGGTCTTCTTGTGAAACCTGGGCTCCTTGGCAAGGGCAATAGCTCCATTGTTGTCACAGAAGAGTTTGATCGGCCCCGACGCATTGGGTATGACTCCTAGGTCGGTGATGAACTCCTTCACCCAAATTGCTTCATGCGCTGCCTCCGAGGCTGCCATGTACTCCGCTTCTCATGTAGATCCCGCCACGACGCTTCGCTTGCAGCTGCACCAGCCATCGCTCCACCATTCAACATATACACGTATCCGGTTTGTGACTTAGAGTCATCCAGATCTGTGTCAAAGCTAGCGTCGATGTGACCCTTTACGACGAGCTCTTCGTCACCTCCATAAACGAGAAACATGTCCTTTGTCCTTTTCAGGTACTTCAGGATATTCTTGACCGCTGTCCAGTGTTCCTTGCCGGGATTACTTTGGTACCTTCCTACCAAACTTACGGCAAGGTTTACATCAGGCCTGGTACACAGCATGGCATACATAATAGATCCTATGGCTGAGGCATAGGGGATGACACTCATCTCTTCTTTATCTTTTTCCGTGGTCGGGCATTGAGCTGAGCTCAATCTCACACCTTGCAATACAGGCAAGAACCCTTTCTTTGACTGATCCATTTTGAACTTCTTCAAAATCTTATCAAGGTATGTGCTTTGTGAAAGACCTATGAGGCGTCTCGATCTATCTCTATAGATCTTGATGCCTAATATATAAGCAGCTTCTCCAAGGTCCTTCATTGAAAAACACTTATTCAAGTAGGCCTTAATGCTGTCCAAGAATTCTATATCATTTCCCATCAAAAGTATGTCATCTACATATAATATGAGAAATGCTACAGAGCTCCCACTCACTTTCTTGTAAACGCAGGCTTCTCCATAAGTCTCAAGCATAAACCCAAACGCTTTGATCATCTCATCAAAGCGAATGTTCCAACTCCGAGATGCTTGCACCAGCCCATAAATGGATCATTTGGAGCTTGCATACTTTGTTAGCATTCTTAGGATCGACAAAACCTTCCGGCTGCATCATATACAGCTCTGCCTTAAGATGCCCGTTAAGGAATGTTGTTTTGACGTCCATCTGCCATATCTCATAATCATAGTATGCGGCAATTGCTAACATGATTCGGACGGACTTAAGCTTCGCTACGGGAGAGAAAGTCTCATCGTAGTCAATCCCTTGAACTTGCCGATAACCCTTAGCGACAAGTCGAGCTTTATAGATGGTGACATTACCATCCGCGTCCGTCTTCTTCTTAAAGATCCATTTGTTTTCTATCGCTCACGATCATCGGGCAAGTCACCAAAGTCCACACTTTGTTTTCATACATGGATTCTATCTCGGATTTCATGGCTTCTAGCCATTTGTTGGAATCTGGGCCCGCCATCGCTTCTTCATAGTTCAAGGTTCACCGTTGTCTAACAACATGATTTCTAGGACAGGGTTGCCGTACCACTGCAGTGCGGAACGTGTCCTTGTGGACCCACGAGGTTCAAGAGCAACTTGATCCAAGTACCTTGATCATCATCATTAATTTCCTCTTCGCTTGGTGTAGGCATCACAGAACACTTTCTGAGCTGCACCACTATCCTGTTCAAGAGGTAGTACTTCATCGAGTTCTACTTTCCTCCCACTTACTTCTTTCGAGAGAAACTCTTTTTCCGTAAAGGTTCCGTTCTTGGCAACAAAAATCTTGCCTCGGATCTTAAGTAGAAGGTATACCCAATGGTTTCTTTAGGGTATCCTATGAAGACGCATTTTTCCGACTTGGGTTCGAGCTTTTCAGGTTGAAGTTTCTTGACATAAGCATCACATCCCCAAACTTTTAGAAACGATGACTTAGGTTTCTTCCCAAACCATAATTCATACGGTGTCGTCCTCAACGGACTTAGACGGTGCCCTATTTAAAGTGAATGTAGCTGTCTCTAGAGCGTATCCCCAAAATGATAGCGGTAAATCGGTAAGAGACATCATAGATCGCACCATATCCAATAGAGTGCGACACGACGTTCGGACACACCGTTCTGTTGAGGTGTTCCAGCGGGCGTGAGTTGTGAAACGATTCCACATTTTCTTAAGTGTGTACCAAATTGTGACTTAAATATTCTCCTCCATGATCTGATCAGAGGAATTTTATTTTTCGGTCACGTTGATTCTCTACCTCATTCTGAAATTCTTTGAACTTTTCAAAGGTCTCAGACTTGTGTTTCATTAAGTAGACATACCCATATCTACTAAAGTCATCAGTGAGAGTGAGAACATAACGATATCCTCCGCGAGCCTCAACACTCATTGGACCGCACACATCGGTATGTATGATTTCCAATAAGTTGGTTGCTCGCTCCATTGTTCCGAGAACGGAGTCTTGGTCATCTTGCCCATAAGGCATGGTTCGCATGTGTCAAATGATTCATAATCTAGAGACTCCAAAAGTCCATCAAGATGGAGCTTCTTCATGCGCTTGACACCAATGTGACCAAGGCGGCAAAGTGCCACAAATATGTGGGACTATCGTTATCAACTTTACATCTTTTGGTATTCACGCTATAAACATGTGTAATACTACGCCGAGATTCATTAAGAATAAACCATTGACCATCGGAGCATGACCATAAAACATATCTCTCATATAAATAGAACAACCATTATTCTCGGATTTAAATGAGTAGCCATCTCGCATTAAACGAGATCTAGATACAATATTCATGCTCAAACTTGGCACCAAATAACAATTATTAAGGTTCATAACTAATCCCGTAGGGTAAATGAAGAGGTAGCGTGCCGATGGCGATCACATCGACTCGGAACCATTCCCGACGCGCATCGTCACCTTGTCCTTTGCCGCTTCCGCTTATTCCGCAGCTCTGCTGTGAGTTACAAATATGAGCAACGGCACGGTATCAAATACCCAAGAGTTACTACAGCAATCGGGCAAAGTACACATCAATTACATGTATATCAAATATACCTTTGGTGTTGCCGGCCTTCTTGTCCGCTAAGTATTTGGGGCAGTTCCGCTTCAAGTGACCCCTCCCCTTGCAATAAAAGCACTCAGTCTCGGGCTTGGGTCCATTCTTTGACTTCTTCCCGGCAACTTGCTTACCGGGCGCGGCAACCTCCTTGCCGTCCTTCTTGAAGTTCTTCTTACCCTTGACCTTCTTGAACTTAGTGGTCTTATTGACCATCAACACTTGATGTTCTTTCTTGATTTCAACCTCGGCTGACTTGAGCATAGAGAACACTTCAGAATGGTCTTTACCATCCCCTCGCATGTTGTAGTTCATCACAAAACTCTTGTAGCTTGGTGGGAGCGATCGGAGGATTCTGTCACAATGACCGCCTCATCGGGGAGGTTAATGTTCACTGGGTCATACGGTTGTGCAACCCGGACATCTTCAAGATGTGCTCACCGACAGAACTGTTTTCCTCCATCTTACAACTATAGAACTTGTCGGAGATGTCATATCTCTCGACCCGGCGTGAGCTTGGAAAACAAGTTTCAGCTCCTCGAACATCTCATATGCTCCGTGATGCTCAAAACGCTTTTGGAGCCCCGGTTCTAAGTCAGAAGCATGCCGCCTTGAACGAGGGAGTAATCATCGGTAGCGAGTTTGCCAAGCATTCATAATGTCTTGGTTCTTCCGGGACGGAGCGCCACCTAGCGGTCCTTCTAGGACATATTGTTTCCTGGCAGCTATGAGGATGATCCTCGGGTTCCGGACCCGATCCATTATAGTTCTTTGTCGTCATCTTTCAGCTTGGTTTTCTCGGAACGCGTTGAAGTTCAAGTTGACATGAGCGGTGGCCATTTGATCTACAAGACATATTATGCAAAAGTTTTAGACTAAGTTCATGATAATTAAGTTCATCTAATCAAATTATTTCAATGAACTCCCACTCAGATTAGACATCCCTCTAGTCATCTAAGTGTTACACGATCCGAGTCGACTAGGCCGTGGTCCGATCATCACGTGAGACGGACTAGTCATCATCGGTGAACATTCTCATGTTGATCGTATCTTCTATACGACTCGTGTTCGACCTTTCGGTCTCCGTGTTCGAGGCCATGTCTGTACATGCTAGGCTCGTCAAGTAAACCCTAAGTGTTTTCGGCGTGTGTAAATCTGTCTTACACCCGTTGTATGTGAACGTAAGAAACCATCACACCCGATCATCACGTGGTGCTTAGAAGCGACGAACTTTAGCAACGGTGCACATTTAGGGGAAACACTTCTTGAAATTGTTGTAAGGGATCATCTTATTTACTACCGTCGTTCTAAGTAAACAAGATGTATAAACATAATAAACATCACATGCAATTATATATAGTAGTGACATGATATGGCCAATATCATAAAGCTCCATTGATCTCCATCTTCGAGGCTCCATGTTCATCTTGTCACCGGCATGACACCATGATCTCCATCAGCATGATCTCCATCATTGTGCCTCCATGAAGTTGTCACGCCAACGACTACTTCTACTTCTATGGCTAACGCGTTTAGCAATAAAGTAAAGTAAGTTACATGGCGTTCTTCAATGACACGCAGGTCATACAAAATAAAGACAACTCCTATGGCTCCTGCCGGTTGTCATACTCATCGACATGCAAGTCGTGATTACTATTACAAGAACATGATCTCATACATCACAATATGTCATTCATCATTCATCACAACTTGTCCATATCACATCACATGACAATTGCTGCAAAAACAAGTTAGACGTCCTCTAATTGTTGTTGCATCTTTTACGTGGCTGCAATTGGGTTCTAGCAAGAACGTTTTCTTACCTACGAATAACCACAACGTGATCTTGTCACCTTCTATTTACCCTTCATAAGGACCCTTTTCATCGAATCCGCTCCAACTCAAGTGGGAGACAGACACCCGCCAGCCACCTTATGCAACTAGTGCATGTTAGTCGGTGGAACCGGTCTCACGTAAGCGCACGTGTAAGGTTGGTCCGGCCGCTTCATCCCACAATACCGCGGAAGCAAGATAAGACTAGTAGCGGCAAGTAAATTGACAAGATCCACGCCCACAACTAAATTGTGTTCTACTCGTGCAATAGAGAACTACGCATAGACCTAGCTCGATACCACTTTGTTGGGGAGCGTTGCAGAAAATAAAAATTTTCCTACGGTTTCACCAAGATCCATCTATGAGTTCTACTAAGCAACGAGTCAAGAGAGAGAGTTTGCATCTACATACCACTTGTAGATCGAGTGCGGAAGCGTTCGAGGGAGTGGTGATGATGAAGACGTTCCCAACGTGATTCCGATCACCCGATGACCAAGTGCTGAGCGGACAGCACCTCCGCGTTCAACACACGTACGGGACGATGGCGTCTCCTCCGTCTTGATCCAGCAAGGATGAAGGAGAGGTTGAGGAAGACAACTCCAATGGCAGCACGACGGCGTGGTGCAGTTGGTACGGCAGTTCTCCGGCAGGGCTTCGCCAAGCTCGCGTGGAGAAAGAGAGGTGTTGGGGAGGGGAGGGGCTGCGCCTTCAATGGTGTTGGCAGCCCTCCCCCCCACCCCTCTATTTATAGGAGGAGAGGGCAAAGGGGGGCCGGCCATCTAGGGGAAACCCTAGATGGGGGCGGCGGCCAAAGGGGAGGAGGGGAGGGTGGCTTGCCCCCCAAGCTAGGGGCGCCTTTAGGGTTTCCCTCCCCATGCCCTAGCCAAGCATGGGCCTAGGTGGGAGGTGCGCCCAGCCCACCGTGGGCTGGCTCTCTCCCACTTAGCCCATGTGGCCCCCCGAGGGCTGGCCCTCCGGTGGACCTCGGAACTCTCCCGTGGCCCCGGTACATTACAGTATACCTCAAACTTTCCGAGTCCGCTTAACCACTTTCCATATATAAATCTTTACCTCGGACCATTCCGGAACTCCTCGTGACGTCCGGATCTCATCCGGACTCGAACAACATTCGGTAATCACATACTTGTCTTCCTATTAACCCTAGCGTCACCGAACCTTAAGTGTGTAGACCCTACGGGTTCGGGAGACATGCAGACATGACCGAGACGCTCTCTGGTCAATAACCAACAGCGGGATCTGGATACCCATGTTGGTTCCCACACGCTCCTCGATGTTGTCATCGGATGAACCACGATGTCAAGGGTTCAAGCAACCCCGTATTCTATTTCCCTTTGTCAGACGGTATGTTACTTGCCCGAGACTCGATCGTCGGTATCCCAATACCTCGCTTAGTATCGTTACGGCAAGTCACTTTACTCGTGCCGTAATGCATGATCCCGTGACCGGACACTTGATCACTTTGAGCTCATTATGATGATGCATTACCGAGTGGGCCCGGTGATACCTCTCCGTCATACGGAGTGACAAATCCTGTCTCGATCCGTGTCAACCCAACAGACACTTTCGGAGATACCGTAATGCACCTTTATAGTCACCCAGTTACATTGTGACGCTTTGGTACACCCAAAGCATTCCTACGGTATCCGGGAGTTACACGATCTCACGGTCTAAGGAAGAGATACTTGACATTGGAAAAGCTCTAGCAAAACGAACTACACGATCTTTGTGCTATGCTTAGTATTGGGTCTTGTCCATCACGTCATTCTCCTAATGACGTGATCCCGTTGTCAATGACATCTTATGTCCATAGTCAGGAAACCATGACTATCTGTTGACCAACGAGCTAGTCTACTAGAGGCTTACTAGGGACGTATTGTAGTCTATGTATTCACACGTGTATTACGATTTCCGGATAATACAGTTATAGCATGAATAAAGACAATTATCATGAACAAGGAAATATAATAATAATGCTTTTATTATTGCCTCTAGGGCATATTTCCAACAAGGGGGCCCAGGGCCTGTCCATGAGACAGGGGGCGCCCCCTATGGCGCGCCCCCCTATCTCGTGGGCCCCCTGGACCTCCTCCGACCTCAACTCCAACTCCATATATTCTGTCTCGGGGAGAAAAAATCAGAGAGAAAGTTTCATCGTGTTTCACGACATGAAGCCGCCGCCAAGCCCTAATCTCTCTCGGGAGGGCTGATCTGGAGTCCGTTCGGGGCTCCGGAGAGGGGGATTCGTCGCGTCGTCATCATCAACCATCCTCCATCACCAATTTCATGATGCTCACCGCCATGCGTGAGTAATTGCATCGTAGGCTTGCTGGACGGTGATGGGTTGGATGAGATTTACCATGTAATCAAGTTAGTTTTGTTAGGGTTTGATCCCTAGTATCCACTATGTTATGAGATTGATGTTGCTATGACTTTGCTATGCTTAATGCTTGTCACTAGGGCCCGAGTGCCATGATTTCAGATCTGAACCTATTATGTTTTCATGAATATATGTGTGTTCTTGATCCTATCTTGCAAGTCTATAGTCACCTATTATGTGTGATGATCCGACAACCCCAAAGTCACAATAATCGGGATACTTCTCGGTGATGACTGTAGTTTGAGGAGTTCATGTATTCACTATGTGCTAATTGTAACGCCCTCGATGCGGCTATATCTCACATGTGTCGAAGCACGACTTAGAGGCATAACCGCATTGAAAGCAATGTCGCAAGTGAGGTAATCTTCACACAACCCATGTAATACATAAGGGAAAGAGATACATAGTTGGCTTACAATCGCCACTTCACACAATACATGAGTAAAGCATTACATCATACAGATACAATCAAGGTCCGACTATGGAACCAAAATAAAAGAAGACTACCCCAAATGCTACACAGATCCCGATCGTCCCAACTGGGCTCCACTCTTGATCAACTGAAACGAAACAACACAATGAACAAGATCTTCATCGAGCTCCTCCTTGAGCTCAAAAGGCCACCTGACGGTTTCATTGGCACCGCAAACTGGTTTTGGAAGTATCTGAGAGTCACGGGACTCGGCAATCTCACACCCGCGAGATCAAGACTATTTAAGCTTATGGGTAGGAGAAGGTAGTGAGGTGGAGCTGCAGCAAGCGACTAGCATATCTGGGGTATAACATACGCAAATGACAGCGAGAAGAGAAGGCAAAAGCACGGTCGAACAACTATGATCAAGAAGTGATCCTAGAACAACCTACGTCAAGAATAACTCCAACACCGTGTTCACTTCCCGGACTCCGCCGAGAAGAGACCATCACGGTCACACACGCGGTTGGTGTATTTTAATTAAGATCAACTTCGGGTTTTCTACAACCGGGCATTAACAAATTCCCATCTGCCACATAACCACGGGCACGGCTTTTGAAAGATAATACCCTGCAGGGGTGTCCCAACTTAGCCCATTATAAGCTCTCACGGTCAACGAAGGATATTCCTTCTACCGGGAAGACCCGATCAGCCTCGGAATCCCGGACTACAAGACATCTCGACAATGGTAAAACAAGACCAGCAAAGCCGCCCGAATGTGCCGACAAATCCCGATAGGAGCTGCACATATCTCGTTCTCTGGGCTCACCGGATGAGCTGTCCGTACAACTAAAACCAGACCCCAAGTTTCCTTGAGGGGCGCTGCAAAGCGCTCTAGTTTGGGCCAACACTCAGAGGAGCATTGGCCCGGGGGGGTTAAAATAAAGATGACCCTTGAGTCTGCAGAACCCAAGGGAAAAAGGCTTAGGTGACAAATGTTAAAACCATTGTTGGGCCTTTCTGGAGGAGTTTTATTCAAAGCGAACTGTCAAGGGGGTCCCATAAATCACCCAACCGTGTAAGGAACACAAAATCAAGGAACATAACACCGGTATGACGGAAACTAGGGCGGCAAGAGTGGAACAAAACACTGGCATAAGGCCGAGCCTTCCACCCTTTACCAAGTATATAGATGCATTAATTAAAGAAGATATATTGTGATATCCCAACAAGTAAACATGTTCCAACAAGGAACAACATCTCCATGTTCCAACAAGGAACGAACTTCATCTTCACCTGCAACTAACAACGCTATAAGAGGGGCTGAACAAAGCGGTAACATAGCCAAACAACGGTTTGCTAGGAAAGGATGGTTAGAGGCTTGACATGGCAACATGGGAGGCATGATATAGCAAGTGGTAGGAATCGTAGCATAGGCATAGCAAAAGAGCGAGCAACTAGCAAGCAAAGATAGAAGTGATTTCGAGGGTATGGTCATCTTGCCTGAGATCCATAAGGAAGAAGAACGAGTCCATGAAGAAGACAAACGGACGTAGTCGAACGAATCCTCACAACTCCGGAACGAAACCGAAGCTAACGAGAGAAGCAACCCGGAAAGAAACAAACAACATAGTAAACAAACCATCATAAACATGGCATGATGCACAATCAAGTATGATGCATGTCCGGTTTAAATGAGGCATGGCATGGCAAAATGCAACAAACAATACTACAAATTAAGTGGAGCTCAATATGCAACGACTTGCATATTGACGAAACACCACATTCAAGTTATTTAGTTTGCTCTCGTTTAGGAACAAGGCAAGATTAAATGTTGGTTAACATGGCAAGAGGTGAAGCATAATTAATCTAACTTTTTAGGCAAGTTTAAATGAGGCCGGAAATAACAACAACAAATCCGGAAAATCCTCATGTCCATATTTTAGATTTGGTACTGTTCTGCTCTATACATAATTTTAGAGTTGTTAAACATGCAAAGTAATGCTACCGTGTTAATCTATGCATTTTTCTACCCCATTTACATATATAATTTATTTGAATCCGAGCTATGGTTATTTAGTTATGAAATAAATCATTTTAACATGGCATTTATGCAAATTTAAACAAACAACATTTTAAACCTTTTAAACATAGATGAAAATAGCAGATTATGAAACTAGATGAAAAACTAAGCATTTTCCATATATAAAACATTTTAATCTGATGCACCATTTGTGAGTTATTAAATGCATGATCTAGGAGGACTATTCTGTAAAACTGGCAGACTCTGGAAAATTGATTAAACGCAGAACTGAAAAAGACGTTGCGGGCTGAAACTGGAGGCTGAGGGAGCTGCTCACATTGGGCCAAGCCCAGTCGGTGGAGGCGGGCTCGCGGGGCTGCAGACTTGGGGGGCCCATGAACAGAGAGGTCGGCTCGGGATGAGGCCCAAGCGGGGCGCTGGAGCAGGCGATCGAGCTCTCACGCTCGATCTTGTCAACGGGTGGGGGCGCTCGGTCATGACGAAGCAGAGGAGGCAGAGGAAGACGGGACGGCGCTGGAGCAGCAGAGAGGACTTGGCGCGGGGGACTCGGTGGGACGGTCATGGATCTGGTCCCCGGCCATGGATCTGGTCGGAGACGGGAGAGGGAGGCGCGGTCATGGATCTCCAAGTGGCGGCGCCATGGTTCCCTGTGGAGAAGAGGCAGGGAGATGAGACGGGAGGGAGAAGGGAAGAAGAAAGGAGAGACAGGGAAGGAGAAGGCGGCCCTGCTGGTGCTCGTCTTGGCCGGTTCGGGCGGCGGGCGGAGCAGCTCCGGCGGTGGCGAGGTTCGGCAGCGACGGGGATGACCGGCTGGGCTGCTACTCCGGTTGGCGTGGCAGCGAGGCAAAGGAGCTCGTGCTCCTTGGCGACGGGAGGCTCGGGGCATGAGCAGGGGAGGCTGGGCTTGGAGGCGAAGCGCTCGATCCACTCGGGATCGAGATGCTCGGGCGGCTGCACGGAAAACCAGGGATCTGGTCGGAGGCTGTGGTAGGTGGGGATGGATCCCGAGAAAGAGAGCGGCGGCGGCGCGGATGGGACTGGGTAGACTAGGGTTAGGCTAGGTTGGTTTATATAGCAGGTGGACTAGGTTTAGGGGCTAAACTGAAACCTTCGATCGAAATCGAGTGGTTGTGAATAAATGGCTTAGGGGAGCCCAACTACGAAAACGGAGATGTATTATAGATGTTTGGGGATGATCTGAACGCAACGGTCGTGACCGAGCGGGTCGGGTTCGGGCAATTTCCGGACGTGCGCGAGGGGGGTGTGAGCACTCTGCAGAGGGGGTCAAATGGTTAGGCAAAAGGGAATTGAAAAACCCGGTTGGGCTCGGAACGGTCAACAAAATCAAAGGGGGACGCGGCAACTACGAGCGGATGCAAGTTTTATGAAAACATGATGATGCAATGCGCATGATGCCATGATGAATGCAACAACCAAATAAATAGCACAACGAAACTCGCAAAACATGGAAGGCGTCAAGCGCCGGTCTTGGGGCGAATAACACTCCACCACTACGAGAGGATCTCGTCCGAGATCTGGGATGGCACCGGAGAGAAAGCGGAAGAGGAAGAGGTAAAACATAGTTGCTTCTTTGACAAACGAGTGAAACCAAAGAACCTTGAGAGGTTGAACAAAATGAAAGAAAGAAAACAACGAAGATGAACAAGGTTGAAAACACTCTGTTAGAAAAGAGGAACATGGGATACGACGAGAACCAAGAGGTTTAGTGATAAGATAGATATTGAAACCACTCCGGTTAAAACTAGATAGAGAAGGAATAAGATTGATATAATTTGGGCAGCACTCCGACTGAAAATGGAAGGAATTAGAATCATGAACTTGAGAAGATGGGATGATACTTGATGAAATAAACAACACACTGCCTCCGAAGCTATTGAAAAATGGCACAAGGGGTAAAAAATATCTCAGACAGCACTCCAGTTGAAAAGAGATGCAAGGCTTGATAAGGCGAAAAAAAACTTGAGCAAAAGGGCACAACACTCCGGTTAAATGGATAAGCACGAAAATAACATGGTCTTTGACAAAACAAGATGATGGATCGAAGAGAGCAACATCACAATGCCTTCGGGAAAAATGAAAGAGTGGAATCAAGAGAACAGAGAAGAGAACAACAACTTCTATCACAATTGAATTTGAAAGAGCCTCCTTAAAAAGAAGGATAGAACGGAGTTGTTGGAAAACCAACAACGAAAAGAATAAGCTTGTAGTGGGCTTATGGAAACATCTCAAAATTATGAGGTGAGCTTCTGCCACCAACGGAAACAAACGATTGGATTGATATCAACAAGGAGACGAGAAACTTATTTCACCGAGAGGACAAATGAAGAACTTGGGTCATTTATAAGCACCATAATTAGCAATAATCCTTAGGGAAAGCTTTAGGTGAAATATAGCCCAAGATAACTCCAATGAAGAGATTGATGGATTTAAAATACCTCATTCTTGACAACATGTGAATCATGAAGCATGAAGGGAAATTGTCAAGAATGACATAACACCATCTCAAGAGATAAGGTAGAAAGAATTGCACTTCGGAATGAAAGATGAAGAATACTTGAACTCCTCAAAACAAAACATGTGATGAGCACCATGTTAATTTTGAGTATAGCTTGGCGGATCTTAACTTCGAGAAAAATCTTGAAGGACAATTGAAGAATGAAAAGAATCCTTGACGAACCATCATGTAGAGCCTCCATGAAGAACTCCGGTAATAAAAGGATGATAGAAAGAAAGAGAAGTTGAAAAACACAAAGTGAAACCTTGCGATGACTAGATGGAGCTTCGCGATGATATAATGAGAAAACTTTGAACTCCGGAAAAGAAAAGATGAAGCAACTCGAACAGAGAATTATGACATGATGAACAACTCTGGAAAGAACAAACTAGATCACTTGGATGAACCAATAATAAGAATTTTGTTATGCGTATCCTTCACCAATATAAATTGATGACAAGCAACGGATTTGGCATACTACTTATTCCCATAGAAAGGATTAAGAGAGATATAGCGCAAATTTGAGAAGGTATTGATGGAACCACTGGTGGAATTTGGAAACAACGAATGAATTAATATGATAACGAAGGAAGTGAAATCTTGAACGAACCACCATAAGAATTGAAAATGAACGTAGCAAAGGCACAATTCACCGGGAAGAATTGGAAAACGAATGAAGATGCTTGAGAGAATTTAGATACAAGAGAATGAAGAGACCATGAACTGATTAGAGGATATTTGAACGATTCACCGGTAAGATTTGGAGAACGATAGCTACATGCTGAGAATGAAGAATTATGACATGATGGCCTTCGGAGGAAAGAAATGGAAACAACTCATGAAATGCTCCGGATGGTAAGAAAAGAATTCTCACAATCGAAAACAATTATGAGAGGATGGCATCAAGCTTGAACTACGCCTCTTTGGAAGAACGGGTAAGGTTTTAAGAGGAACTCCTCTTCGGTCTTCAAAATCCGAGAATGACGACGAGAATCACCACCATGGATTGTTGAGGCACTCCGGAATGAAAAATAGAAAGGTTGAATCAATGATGAAAGAATTTGAAAGATCTTGGAGAAAGACATATGACTGATGGAATCCATTCTTACATCACACTTTGAAAAGAATTTTTAGAAGCTCCGGGAAAATTAGAAGAGTCGGGTAAGATCCTGGGAAAAGACCTGTGGGTTAGGGCCCACTCAAAAGAACCATTGTCGAACGATTGCTTGAAAAGAGAGATTGCACCGGTTGAATTAAATGTCTTGAATGAGATAACATCCTTGAAATAGATTGAACAAATTGAGAATGGAAACTAATCTTCTGAGATATCTTAAGCACTCCCAAACAAATGCATAGCGAGAAGTGAATGATAAAGAGGTGCACCAGCATGAGAAATCATTTGAAACGGGGAAAAGGATATGATCGACAAAGCTTGAATTGAATCCAGCGGGGAAGATAAGAGAACAAAGAATGATAAACTTGAAGCTCCGTTAGTATCTTTATGAGAATCACCGGATAATAACATTGAAGCAAAATAATGAAGAGACTTCACAGCAATAAAATGGATGCTTGATTAAGATATATGAGTCCTTGAATAAAAGGGTGGGAGGGCGGGAAAAATAAAGGCACCTTGGGACGGATGAAACAAACACCGTTGCAAAGAACTGAGAATTGATCTCGCGAATGGGGCACTACAAGGATCTGGGTCTATTGCAACAAAAGCGTTCGTCGCAATAAGTTCCCAATTGTCGCAATAAGTACCTATTGCCACAACATGGTGTTCGTTGCCGCCGTTGCATTGGACACATGGTAATAGGTTATCACAACAAAAAAATAATTGTGGCAAGAAAGTGTGTTATTGCAACAACCATGTGACAAGTTGCCACATTTGTTCCTGTGGCATCACGCACTTGATGCCACAATTTGGTTCTTGACAATAGCTTAATGCAACAGTAGCAAACCGGCGAATTTGCTGTTTGTGGCGATAGGCATTTGTTGCAATAACCTATACCAACAACTCTTTTCGTGGCGCTTGCTCTTCCGTGGCAATAGTTAACCGTGGCAATACCCTATGGCATCAACTCTTGTTTTGTGGGTATAGTCCTATCACCACGAACCCTATGTTCGTGGCAGTAATGTATGGCAACGCGACTCTCTAGCCGTTGTAATACTAAAATTGCAACATACTCATTTTGGTGGTGACAAATAGCTATCACAACGGACAGAATGTTTGCGGCGATAAGTTATTGCGACAATATGAAGTATTCTGTCGCAACAACCTGGTGCAACGAAACAAGTGGTTGTGGCGACTACATTTGACGCAACGCTACATTTTTCGTGGTGCCAACATGTTGCAACCAAAAGTAGGTTATTGTAATAGCCCACTGCAGCCGTAAAAAATACAGGCACTCAATTACATGAGTCAAATAATGCATATATGATGTAGAATTGTAGATGCATAAAATATCAAAGTTTACATGGCCAATATCCATTAAATGAAACTGAAATATAATTTAGCACGCATTCAACATACTGAATGTGCCATACTAATTAAAAGCGAAGACTATATTGTCCATGGTCTAGAGTCCATTCCAGTTATTTTGATCCTGCAACAAAGAAATCAAAATTTTATTTAGCTCAAGTTACATGAAAATTGAAAATACTTAGTCAGGAAAATAAAGAAACAACACAATGACTAATTAGCGGTGTACTCACATAAACATCATGCTACTCTTTGTTAGTCCATGTTCCACTTCGTGGGTTAGTTCCCAAAGAGCAATACAATCTGGCTCTTCTCGGTTTCAAGTCTATGCAAATAGTATAACAATGAGATGCTTGAAACATGGAAGGATAGTTAGCATCAAAGCATACATATTGAGTTAGACTCGTAGCTTCTCAAAACTTATTTGTGAGTATGATTGTGATCCAATTATATGTTTAAGTCTTCTGTTTTTATGGTTATCGAAGTTCTGTTGTCTGATTTTCTATCCATTCATTCAAACAAAATACAACCAGTCAGACAAGCCATTTCATCATAGTACACAGTTCATAAACAGTGAGCTTAGAGATAACCTGAAAGTTTGAATCAATGTCGAAGTACTCAATCATCCATTCCCACTCTTACGGTTGTAAATTTTCCAGCACATTGTCCAATCTACTCGCATCGGTTTTTATGCCTTGTAAGTGGAGCTTAGAGTTGATCGCCAGCCTCTATATCACTCTTTTCGCAATTTTGAGAATTGTTTCTTACATTTACGGTGTATCGTCCAAAACCCAACTGTCCTGTAATGCGTACAACAAATGGATAGAATTTAGTAGTCATCATCGATGGAAAAATGAGATTACACATGCGAAAAAAGTTGTACACACCATCATATCTACAGCAATGAGTAGATGGATGGTAGGGTGAATGTCCGATCACCTCCTCACTCCAATGAGTGGTGACTTTCTTTTCATCATGACTACCACGTCATCCTTGAATGAACGATAGTTCATTCCTCTTATACCACCCAAATTTTCAGAGAATGCAATATTAGCTTTGCAAATCCATTGGCAAAACGCTTCTTGCTTGATTTAAAACCTTTTAGAACACCTCGCCCTTTCTTCTTCTGTCCATCACTTTCTACAACCCAAACCGTACAAGAATTATTGCAATAATCAGTATTGCATTGTAAGAAACGAGGATGCAAATATAAACAAAAAAGTACCATTCTGCAGTTGTGCATGGTTGCGGCCAACATGGGACGGCCATTCATCCGGTGCACACATGTCATTAGCAGACACATGAGTGTCAGATTGTTCTTGAGTTCCTGTATAAGGTTTAACAGTTCTGAAGATTAAGAATTCCAGGATTTTCTTAATTATACCAAATATTAGAGATAGCTTAAATTACCTTTGCTGCTATGGCATAAATTGAAGTGAACATAAATATTATTACCAAGTTGTCGTTGTATTGTACTTGGTCGCCTACCAGCAGGATCTTGTGTTGAATTCATCATTGTGCCCTTACGTAGGTAATATCATAATTTGAGTCAATTTCAGAAGAAACACAATACTTAAAGCAGGCATAACAAAGTGACTAGAAATTTTTTTACTCAAGTCTATACTGAAGCTGTTGTAAGAAAAAAGAAGCTAGGCATAAAAAAGTGACTAGAAAAATATCTACTCAAGTCTATACTGAAGTTGTTGTAAGCAAAAAGGAGCTAGGCTTAAAAGATTAAATCAAATCAAATTGTGTTATAGCATGCAGAACAGAAGTCTTTTAGCATAGCATACATCTATAATTTTGATTTATAATTAAAAGCTAGGCTTTCTGTAATCTAAACCTATACTGAAGCTATGAAGCGTACACATGACACATCAATTAGAGCTCACCCTGATAAGGAAATCCCAGTACATACACATGCAGTAATCGAGCCTGAATGTGGTAAGCAAACTACTACCAAGGTTAAATAAGCTGAATGTGGCAATATGCTTCAGTATAGGCACATACGCTTATAAGAAGTCTGGACAGTGGTTCTGGTATTAACTTGGTACTATTTTACATAGTCAATGTTAGCTTAAAACTGATTATAGTCAAACAATTGTCTAAACCTGCCTGTCTCTCTCTTTCACCTAAGCTGCACTAGTACTCTGTTCTTTTCCTCTGCTTTGTTTGTGCCTGATAGAAACTGAACAAGTTCCTATGCATCTGCGTCCGATGCCGGGAACAAAACGAGGGTCAGTGACCATCAGTGAAAGGAAAACTTGGGACTATTTACACAAAACGTTGGACACTCCAAAATACAAAAATACAGGAGTCCTGATCGTGGTCGCGACCGCCGTGATCGTGGGCCGAGGCCGTGGGCGGCACCGACGACAATGGTCGACCGCCTCCCAAAGACGGGCGAGAGTGAGGAGTGCTGCACGGCGGCCGTCGGCGTGGTAGTTCTACGATGGAAAGGGGGCGCTACCATGGCCATCCGTCCACCGCCTCCTGCTGCCCCTCCTCCTCGTGTCCGCATGGCAGCCCCACCGCCTCCGCCTCCGCGTCCTCCTGACCGCCGCCGCCACCACCAATTTCTCTAGCCTCGCGCGCATCCGCCTCCAACGGAACCCCCTGCCGGTCTCCTTGCGGAAGTAGAAGAACTGCGATGGAAAGGGGGGTCGGGACGAGCGGTACGGGTTCGAGATGGAAGTGCGGAAGCTGCCGGGGAAGAAGAACTGCGGCCGCAACTCTAGGTGCTGCGCTGCACATCTATGCGGAGGAGATTTGGGAGAAAGGAATAACCTGAGACGGTGTACGTTCGATGGACTCCAATGTGATCCTTGATGTCGCCGCCCCGACGCCACGAGAACGGAGTAACGAGCGAGAGATCTCAGATCCAATCTCGACGATTTGATTAAGAGAAATAATCAGGAGTATTTGTGAGGGGTGTTTAGCGGGGAGGTTAAGAAGTTGTGGCGCCAGACACTACCAAATTATTTGTTGAAAAATACAAAAAAATTGGAGGGAGACTCAAGGCTTTAGCGGGAAGGTAAAAAATTACATCCATAAAACAGAGTACACGCTTAATTATTTGTTTAGAAAGTGCTTTTTTTAGGAACATTTAGAATAATGAAATAAATTGAAAAAATATTTCGAATCAATATGAAATATATCTGCTGCTGAAAGTAATATTACTAAAATTTGTTTGTAAAAGGTTATTTTCTTTGAGTGACCGAGATAGATGCCCTCCTTGTTGGCAATCGTACATGACATTTATGATGACGGGGAGAGTATGCAGTCGACACAAGAACAACAACCGAGGCTCCGAGGCGGCAAGGGTAATGGAGGTGGTGTGCCCTACACTCATTGACGAAACATCATATCATCCTCGCTTTAAAACTATTATATGTTATACTCTTGCTTTGAAACATATGTAGATATGTGATGATGAGATGGTCGATCTATGTCGGTCCCGATCTCACGGTTCGATCTTAAGATGGGGTGATAAGACGGGAGATGACGAAGAACACGAAGAATATAGCGGAAAACCGTCCTTCTTATCGGTTGGTCCGTCGATCCAGAATGGAATCCAAAGAAGTCCTGATGGCCACGCAGCGGCAAATACATACACCAAGAACATATGTAGATCATCATGTTAATCATACAACCAAAATCAAATGCCACCACATATATTCGACATTTTTCATCTAGCAAACCCTAGCTAACCATAACCGGCGCTCTTAGGCTACCAACTCACCGGGGCTTCTAGTGCAAGGATGACGCCGATCCAATATAATCCAATCCAAGGAAGACCCAACAGCATGGACTTGGATGGAGATCCATTTGTAGAGCGGTAATGCTACATCAACGAATCTTTTTAGGGGGGTTCACGGACTGGTTGACGTGGACCACTAGTATTAAGGATTGGGGAAGGAAGGGCCCACACCCCCTGAAAATCAAGGGGCAGAGAGGTTAGCTAGAAGGATGCCACGTAAAACGCACGTAATCGTCTATGCGTCTAGCATTTTCCTTTATAGAGAAAGAGGCCATGTACGTCTAGTTCGTCTACATAAACCATTCTTGAATTGAATTTCCGCACTCATCAGAAGGTCATGATAGAGAATACACTCCGGTCCTGCAAACAGTTTGGGAAACGGTCAGAATTCTATAAACTCGGAACTCTGTCACCGGGCCTTTGAATCTTGGGCTGAATATACTACCACTCTAAATTAGCCCATAAGCAAATCTAGCCATACTTTTGCTTTCCAGTTCGACCATGCGTACGCCAACCTCCATTGCGATCTCGCCCGAATCGCTAGGTCTGGGCGGATTCTATTTGTGTAGCGCTCATCAAGAAGCCGGGACATCGCTCAAAGGCGTCCAGTCCGACACCCAGTTTGGGCCAACCCACGGTCGAGCTTCACTATTTCTACCTTTTTTCTATTTCAGTTTATTTTTTCTTTTTTATTTTCTATTTATGTTTATTTGCATTTTCCTTTTTTCCTTTTCCTTTTCCATATTTCTGTTTTATGGTATGATAAAAAAGTTCAATGTGTAAAAAAATGTCAATTGTGTATTACAAATATGTTCATCTTATATTAAGAAAATGTTCATGGTATATCGAAAAAAACTCAACATGTATTATAAGAATCTTCATTGTATATTAAGAACTTTTTCAACGAAATACTACAAATGTTAATTATGTATTTGATTTTGATTCACCATATCTTACACAAAATGTTAAATGTGTATTTGCGAATTGGTCAACGTATATTACAAAAAAATTCGATACATATTAGAAAATTATTCAACATTATTGGAATCGGTCGAACAAGCTGGAATCCGTACCCAATACTACATATACGTTTCCTTCCTTATCTAATCATAAATGTTTTTTCAGGTGAACTCATCATTAACTGCTACATAAGGGTATTACCTCCAGCCGAAACTGTCAAGCAAACATGAAAAAAGAGTTTTGATAAGTCACGTCTCACATGGATGATGGCTTTCAAAATCGATGAACTTTTTCCAAAACCGATGAACTTTTTCAAATTTGATGGACTTTTAAGAATTGATGTTTTTTCAAATCAATAAACTTTTGTCAAACATGTGAGCTTTTTCAAACTTCGATGAAATTTTTTCAAATCGATGAACTTTTTCAAAACTGATGAATTTTTTCAAAATCAATGAACTTTTTCAAATTTGATGAACTTTTTCAAAAATGACGAACTTTTTCAAATATGATGAACTCTGTCAAAACCAATGGACTTTTTCAAAATCGATGAAGTTTTTTTTCAAATTTGATGAACTTTTCCCAAAATTGATGAACTTTTTATCAAGCAATATGATTTTTTTCCAGTTTTGTGACATTTCTTTGAAAATCCGTGAATTGTTTTACAAAATGGGTGAACTTTTTAAAAAAGTGGATTCCTTTTCAAATTTACGTTTTCTTTATTTAAAAAATGTCATGCGACAGAAATAATTGTCATAGAGTCTGTTTTCGGAATAAACAGACCAAAGTCATGGAGGTGCAGTGGTACTGTGCGCAAGTTCCTCACGGTGGCATGTGGGTTCGATTCCCAGTTCTTGCTTGTTTTTCTATATGCTCTGTTTTTTTAGAATAGATGTGTGCAACGCTGGGCCGGCCAACTGTAGCTCACCTTCGGGCGTGTAACCTCGTTGCTTTCACTTGGGCAGGCCCATGATTCGGCTTCGCTCTGTTTTCTTCATTGCGGGACCCCTGTTTGGGGAACTTTCTGGAAAGTTCCTAGTCGGTTTTAGAAACATTCTAGAAGGTTCCATGAATTTGTTTGTTCTGTTTTCTTTTCTAATCGGGGTTTATTCTTTTCTTGATTTCTTTCTTCTTTCTCTTTTCTTATTCTTTTTTTCTGCTTATTTCTTTCTATTTATTTTTTATTTTCTTTTCTTTTTTGCGGTTTCTTTTCTTTCTTCTCCTTTTTTGCCATTTCTTTTCTCTATTTTCCTTTTTTTAGTATATAAAAAGGCCACCGTGTATTAAAAATATGGTCACCGTATATTAAGAAAATAATCACCTGATATTATGAAAAAGTTTGCCATGCATTATAAAAATATTCATCGTGTATTACAAAAACATTCATCGTATATTAAGAAATTGTTTACCTTGTATTTGAAACTTGTTTTTCAGTATATTAAGAAATTGTTCAACATATACAGCAACATATTCATTGTGTATTTGAAAAATTGTTCAGCCTATATCACGAAAATGTTCAATATGTTTTGAAAAATATTTGGCGTATACTACAAAAAGAATTTCAATGTATATTTAAAATTGTTCATCCTATATAAATAGTTGTTCATGTTTTTCAATTTTTAAAATATATGCTATTACGACCAATACATTTTTTGTTGCAATAGGTAGCCAATATTTTGCAACAATATTTGTATCTAACGCTACGTCTCACAGACGTCGCAATATCTTTCCAAATATTACCACGAATAGATATTTTTGTTGAAATACCTTGTCTCTATTACAACAAGATGACTGTCTCGCGCAACGTAATTTGTTTGTTGCAATATCGCTACCATGTTGCAACGACTTTGTAGTTTGTTGCAATACGACGCCTCTATTTCAACAAAAATGAGTATTTATCGCGACTAGGCTCAGTTGCGGCAATACGTGCATCCTATTACCACAACTAGAGAATATGTGGTAATATTGTGTTCTATTGCAACAAAAGATAGTTGTAGCAATAAATTTTGTTGCAATAGACCGGAATCCTTGTAGTGGGGAGAATGATGGGATCATCTTGAAGAGAAGCGCACCGATGAGAAGAAATTGAGATGACAAACTCGATGATCAAGAAGGATTAGTATTCACATAGAAATATGAGAACACCATTTAGGAAAGGTATGGAATCAACACTTGCCATTGAAGCAACTCGAATACCACAACTTAAAACAAAACAAATGAGTGGCTTGCAGAATAAACCGGAAACAAACATATGATAGATCCCATATCGTATCATGTGTCTGTTGGAAAGATATCCTACGAGATACCTGAAATCCCACTTATAAACTCCCGAAACTTTCTGGTTATGCAATCAGGTGTTGGGGATTAAGGGGACACAAAATATATCACCCAAACTAACAATACCTAGATCCAGCTGTATCCATCCTTCAACACATAACCAAGAAACCTTCGGAAATCGTTTACCTCGACCTTCGAAAAGCATCCTTTATACGAGTTATGGCAATACTCTCGAGCTCGCCCCAGTACTGGGTTATCGAGGTTATCTCACCAACAACTGCATAGAAGAGATTTTCGATGTCGGTGAAACTCAGGTATTCCGGAACTGCAACGATCAAATTGTGACGACAACACCTCGGAGCTCAACTCCCCGGGACACTGCCACAACCCCTAAATGTCAGGAGGCACCAAGAACAATGTTCTCGTCACAAAACCATCGGAACGATTCCAAGATACCCGCGTGATCCTAAAAAAAATTTAGTGAAATTTGAGGAGAGTTGAGTCAAAACTTCTATGTCAGGGGGCCTCACCAGAGCGACGAAGGGACTGAGGAGTAAAAAGAATCCTACTCTCCGATATATATAATCCTAAGACTCAAAACATTTTTTTTCTAGACTCAGCAACGCCAGCGATTCGATCGAGTAGGGGGCTCCTAAGTCGGGGATGGCTCTGATTACCAACTTGTAACGCCCTCGATGCGGCTATATCTCCCACGTGTCGAAGCACGACTTAGAGGCATAACCGCATTGAAAGCAATGTCGCAAGTGAGGTAATCTTCACACAACCCATGTAATACATAAGGGAAAGAGATACATAGTTAGCTTACAATCGCCACTTCACACAATACATGAGTAAAGCATTACATCATACAGATACAATCAAGGTCCGACTACGGAACCAAAATAAAAGAAGACTACCCCAAATGCTACACAGATCCCCGATCGTCCCAACTAGGCTCCACTACTGATCAACTGAAACAAAACAACACAATGAACAAGATCTTCATCGAGCTCCTCCTTGAGCTCGGGTGCGTCACACCTGCACGGTTTCATCGGCACACTGCAAACTAGTTTTGGAAGTATCTCGTGAGTCACGGGACTCAGCAATCTCACACCAGCGAGATCAAGACTATTTAAGCTTATGGGTAGGAGAAGGTAGTGAGGTGGAGCTGCAGCAGCGACTAGCATATCTGGTGTCTAACATACGCAAATGAGAGCGAGAAGAGAAGGCAAAAGCACGGTCGAACAACTATGATCAAGAAGTGATCCTAGAACAACCTACGTCAAGCATAACTCCAACACCGTGTTCACTTCCCGGACTCCACCGAGAAGAGACCATCACGGTTACACACCTTGGTTGGTGTATTTTAATTAAGATCAACTTCGGGTTTTCTACAACCGGACATTAACAAATTCCCATCTGCCTCATAACGGCGGGCACGGCTTTCAAAAGATAATACCTTGCGGGGTGTCCCAACTTAGCCCATTATAAGCTCTCACGATCAGCGAAGGATATTCCTTCTACCGGGAAGACCCGATCAGCCTCGGAATCCCGGACTACAAGACATCTCGACAATGGTAAAACAAGACCAGCAAAGCCGCCCGAATGTGCCGACAAATCCCGATAGGAGCTGCACATATCTCGTTCTCAGGGCACACCGGATGAGCTGTCCGTACAACTAAAACCAGACCCCAAGTTTCCTTGAGGGGGCGCTGCAAAGCGCTCTAGTTTGGGCCAACACTCAGAGGAGCATTGGCCCGGGGGGGTTAAAATAAAGATGACCCTTGAGTCTGCAGAACCCAAGGGAAAAAGGCTTAGGTGCCAATTGTAAAAACAAATTTTGGGCCTTCTTTGGAGGAGTTTTATTCAAGGCGAACTGTCAAGGGGGTCCCATAAATCACCCAACCGTGTAAGGAACGCAAAATCAAGGAACATAACACCAGTATGACGGAAACTAGGGCGGCAAGAGTGGAACAAAACACCAGGCATAAGGCCAAGCCTTCCACCCTTTACCAAGTATATAGATGCATTAATTAAAGAAGATATATTGTGATATCCCAACAAGTAAACATGTTCCAACAAGGAACAACATCTCCATGTTCCAACAAGGAACGAACTTCATCTTCACCTGCAACTAACAACGCTATAAGAGGGGCTGAGCAAAGTGGTAAGATAGCCAAACAACGGTTTGCTAGGAAAGGATGGTTAGAGGCTTGACATGGCAACATGGGAGGCATGATATAGCAAGTGGTAGGAATCGTAGCATAGGCATAGCAAAAGAGCGAGCAACTAGCAAGCAAAGATAGAAGTGATTTTGAGGGTATGGTCATCTTGCCTGAGATCCCGCAAGGAAGAAGAACGAGTCCATGAAGAAGACAAGCGGACGTGGTCGAGCGAATCCTCACAACTCCGGAGCGAAACCGAAGCTAACGAAAGAAGCAACCGGAAAGAAACAAACAACATAGTAAACAAACCATCATAAACATGGCATGATGCACAATCAAGTATGATGCATGTCCGGTTTAAATGAGGCATGGCATGGCAAAATGCAACAAACAATACTACAAATTAAGTGGAGCTCAATATGCAACGACTTGCATATTGAAGAAACACCACATTCAAGTTATTTAGTTTGCTCCCGTTTAGGAACAAGGCAAGATTAAATGTTGGTTAACATGGCAAGAGGTGAAGGATAATTAAACTAACTTTTTAGGCAAGTTTAAATGAGGCCGGAAATAACAACAACAAACCCGGAAAATCCTCATGTCCATATTTTAGATTTGGTACTGTTCTGCCCTATACATAATTTTAGAGTTGTTAAACATGCAAAGTAATGCTACCGTGTTAATCTATGCATTTTTCTACCCCATTTACATATATAATTTATTTGAATCCGAGCTATGGTTATTTAGTTATGAAATAAATCATTTTAAGATGACATTTATGCAAATTTAAACAAACAACATTTTAAACCTTTTAAACATAGATGAAAATAGCAGATTATGAAACTAGATGAAAAACTAAGCATTTTCCATATATAAAACATTTTAATCCGATGCACCATTTGTGAGTTATTAAATGCATGATCTAGGGGACTATTACGTAAAAGCGGCAGACTACGGAAAATTGATTAAACGTCCAGAACTGAAAAAAACGTTGCGGGCTGAAACTGGAGGCTGAGGGAGCTGCTCACATTGGGCCAAGCCCAGTCGGTGGAGGCGGGCTCGCGGGGCTGCAGACTTGGGGGGGGGGGCACGAACAGAGAGGTCGGCTCGAGATGAGGCCCAAGCGGGGCGCTGGAGCAGGCGGTCGAGCTCTCACGCTTGATCTGGTCAACGGGAGGGGGCGCTCGGTCATGACGAAGCATAGGAGGCAGAGGAAGACGGGGATGAGCGCCTGGAACGAGCAGAGGGACTTGGCGCGGGGGACTCCGGCGGGACGGCTGCGGATCTGGTCCCTGGGCCATGGATCTGGCCGGAGATGGGAGAGGGAGGCACGGTCATGGATCTCCAAGTGGCGGCGCCATGGTTCCCTGTGGAGAAGAGGCAGGGAGATTAGACGGGAGGGAGAAGGGAAGAAGAAAGGAGAGACAGGGAAGGAGAAGGCGGCCCTGCTGGTGCTCGTCTTGGCCGGTTCGGGCGGCGGGCGGAGCAGCTCCGGCGGTGGCGAGGTTCGGCAGCGACGGGGATGACCGGCTGGGCTGCTACTCCGGTTGGCGTGGCAGTGAGGCAAAGGAGCTCGTGCTCCTTGGCGGCCAGGAGGCTTGGGGCATGAGCAGGGGAGGCTGGGTTTGGAGGCGAAGTGCTCGATCCACTCGGGATCGAGATGCTCGGGCGGCTGCACGGAAAACCAGGGATCTGGTCGGAGGCTGTGGTTGGTGGGGATGGATCCCGAGAAAGAGAGCGGCGGCGGCGCGGATGGGACTGGGTAGACTAGGGTTAGGCTAGGTTGGTTTATATAGCAGGTGGACTAGGTTTAGGGGCTAAACTGAAACCTTCGATCGAAATCGAGTGGTTGTGAATAAATGGCTTAGGGGAGCCCAACTACTGAAAAACGGAGATGTATTATAGATGTTTGGGGATGATCTGAGCATAGCGGTCGTCACCGAGCGGGTCGGGTTCGGGCAAGTTCCGGACGTCTTGTGAGGGGTGTGAGCACCTTTGTGCGAGAGGGTCAAATGGTTAGGCAAAAGGGAATTGAAAACCCGGTTGGGCTCGGAGCGATCAACAAAAGCAAAGGGGGACGCGGCAACTTCTGGCGGATGCAAGTTTTATGAAGACATGATGATGCAATGCGCATGATGCCATGATGAATGCAACAACCAAATAAATAGCACAACGAAACTCGCAAAACATGGAAGGCGTCTGAAGCGTCGGTCTTGGGGCGTCACACTAATCCTTTGTTCCGGTTCTCTATTAAAAGGAAGCCTTAATATCCCTTAGTTTCCGTAAGGACCCCGCTGCCACGGGAGGGTAGGACAAAAGACGTCATACAAGTTCTTTTCCATAAGCACATATAACTATTTACGGAATACATGCCTACATTACATTGATGAACTGGAGCTAGTTCTATATCACCCTATGTTATAACTATTGCATGAGGAATCACATCCGCCATAATTATCCATCACTGATCCATTGCCTACGAGCTTTTCGTATACTGTCCTTCGCTTATTTACTTTTCCGTTGCTACTGTTACAACTACTACAAAAACCCAAAAACATTTATCTTTACTTATGCTACCGTTACCTTTATTATCATACCACTTTTGCTACTAAACACTTTGCTGCAGATACTAAGTTATCCAGGTGTGGTTGAATTGACAACTCAACAGCTAATACTCAAGAATATTCTTTGGCTCCCCTTGTGTCGAATCAATAAATTTGGGTTGAATACTCTACCCTCGAAAGTTGTTGCGATCCCCTATACTTGTGGGTTATCAAGACCAGTTATACACATTACCATAGTCATATAGGCTAGACTTTTAGGGTTTAGCCATTATGAACTCGTTGTAGATCAACTCTAGTAACACTCATATTCATCAAGATCAATCAAGTAGGAAGTAGGGTATTACGTCCATAGAGAGGGCCCGAACCTGGGAAAACATCGTGTCCCCTGTCTCCTATTACCATCGATCCTAGACGCACAGTTCGGGACCCCCTACCCGAGATCCGCCGGTTTTGACACCGACATTGGTGCTTTCATTGAGAGTTCCACTGTGCCGTCGACGAAAGGTTCGATGGCCCCTTCAATCGTCGATAGTGACGTTGTCCAAAGAGAAACCTTCCTCCCCGGGCAGATTTTTGTATTCGGCGGCTTCGTACTGCAGGCCAACTCGCTTGGCCATCTGGAGTAAATCGACAGCTACGTCCCTGGCCACCAGGTCAGATTTGGAAACTTGAACTATGCTGCGGATATCCGTGGAGACTTGATCTTCAATGGATTTGAGACCGCGGCGATCGCTCCCCCTCGCTCCGATGAACACGACTTAAATCTGTCATCGGACCAGACTCTGGAGACGGTTCCTGCAACTGCTACGACCTTAGATCCTGAGCAGTTTACACCATCCGAAGCCACAGAGTCCGCGGCGTTGGAACCGCACACAGGCTCAACACCAGGCAATATCAGCGTAAACGGAATTCCAGACTCGTCTCCGGCTATAAGTTGTGAACCTCGCACGCTCCCGGACACCTAGTTGGATCGGTTATCAATCTTCGAGTTCAGCGCCGCAGATATCTTCCAACAATCACCCTTCGGCGATGTGCTAAATTCATTGACAAACCTGTCCCTGATGGGGGACTCGTCGTCGAACTATGTCCGATCGAGCTAGAGGCTGATAATAGAGAACTTCGCTTCCCACCCGCCACCCACTTCATAGCCACGGTCGAGGACTTAACCGACATGCCTGCTTATGGCTCCGAAGACATTGACAGTATAGACGACGATGCCGACAAGGAGCAAGGCCAAGACCAGCCAGTCAAAAGGCGTGGTACGGCCACCCCTTCATACGACGTGTACATGGTCGATACACTTAACAAAGCTCGCGGCAATGACAAGGGAGACTCAGTTGAGAATACAACTCCTAAGATACAGACTAAGTTCTGGCGCCCCAAACGCCGCTCCAAGTCACGCCGCAAAAGTGATGGCACCGGAGAAAATAGCGCTCCGGACGGTGCCGAAAGCAATGAAGACCCTGTTGGAGTAATATCCGAACAGGAGAAACAGGAAAACGGCCAAGTCAGCCCCGACAGTTCAGAGGACGACAACTACCTCCCGCTCTCCGAAGATGAGGAAAGCCTTGGCGATGAAGACTTCATCGTACCCGAAGAGCCCCTCGATAGGAGCGCTTCAAGCGCAGACTAATAGCTACGGCAAGGAGCCTGAAAAAGAAGTAGCAGCAGCTTCAAGCTGACCAAGACCTACTCAACGACAGATGGACCGAAGTCCTGGTTGCCGAAGAATACGGCCTTAGTGGCCTAGCCAAAAGCCACCCAAAACACAGATTGCTATACCAGTTCGATGATGGGGCGTTGGAGCCCATACCATCATCACACAATGCGGCAGGTCGCCAACAACTCTGTCTGGATAAAAAGGCAACTCAAGCCGAACACCACACTGCCCCACCTCACCGTAAAGGCAAGAACAATGCAGGTCACGATTACCCAGACGACCTGCAGTGGGACTTGGACAATAGAGCAAGACACGCAAGACCGATCTAAGGATCGCGAAAGCATGCATCGACACGCGACGATGGCTACCTACTCGGACGTGTCAAACCCCGCCACGCCCAAGCCAGAAACTGCAAAGGGACTCCTTCAGAGCTACATCACAGTGTGGCCCAACATAGAGGCGCCGCACACCCACTTTGCTTCACTGATGAAGTAATGGATCATGAATTCCCCGAAGGATTCAAACCTGTTAATATTGAATCATACGACGGGACAACCGACCCAGCGGTATGGATAGAAGATTTCATCCTCCACATCCATATGGCCCGTGGGGACGACCTCCACGCCATTAAATACCTCCCACTAAAACTAAAAGGGCCAGCTCGGTACTGGTTAAATAGCCTGCCCGAAAATTCCATAGGCAGCTGGGACAATTTGGAAGAGGCTTTCCTCGTTAACTTCCGAGGAACATATGTCCGGCCACCGGATGCCGATGACCTAAGTCACATTGTCTAGCAGCTTGGAGAATCAGCCGAGGGACAATTTGGAAGAGGCTTTCCTCGTTAACTTCCGAGGAACATATGTCCGGCCACCGGATGCCGATGACCTAAGTCACATTGTCCAGCAGCTTGGAGAATCAGCCAGTGAGCTCTGGACTTGGTTCTTAGTCAAAAAGAACCAAATCGTCGACTGTCCGGACGCGGAAGCCCTCGCGGCTTTCAGACACATTGTCAGGGACGAATGGATGGCACACCACCTCGGCCAAGAAGGACCTAAATCCATGACAGCCCTCACTGCTCTGATGACCCGCTTTTGCGCGGGAGAAGAAAGCTGGCTCGCTCGTAGAAGAAATAGCACCAGCAACCCGGGCACCTCCGAAATCCGAGACGGCAACGGAAAGCCAAGACGAAGAAAAAACAACAGTCGCAATGACAATGAAAGATCATGCGACACAGTGGTCAGCGCCGGATTCAGCAACCCCAAGCCCGGTCAGCGGAAGAAGCTATTCAAGGCGAATCGAGACGAACCATCCAACCTGGATAGGATACTGGACCGACCCTGCCAGATTCTTGGCCACCCCGATAAACCAGCTAATCATACCAACAGAAACTGCTGGGTCCTTAAACAGGCCGGCAAGCTCAACGCCGAACACAGGGGGAGGAGGCCGCCAGGCGATAGGAATGACGGAAAGGTTCACCAACGAAACACTAGGGGTCAGAAGCAATCTCCACCCGAGCATAAATTACTCCCGGAACGGAAATAGCGACCCGGCTTCCGCCGCCCACTCCATACACCTACAAAGTTTGTACCGCGCATACATCATTACACACTCAAGATACCATGGGCATTGGCGGAAGCACAATACGGACAACCCTGCAAGCACTCCAGATAAACGTCGGAAACAGGCTCTATCGGAGTCCGGATCCGTATACTCACCTAAGGGGCTATTTCCATCAAGGATTCCCTCCACCAAGGATTGGCGGCGCAGACGTGCGACAGGAGGTCCAAAATAATTTTTTGTAGACCGCACTCTCTATTTCTCGAGTATGTACTATGCATGTTCCTCTGCCTCCAACCCCGAGCATGTCAAATAGCCGGGAGGATGGCTTTATATATATCATAAGTAATCATTGGCGTACCGCTCGGTTCCCAGTAAAACATATCTGAACTAATCATCCGTGTTGTCTCACCACGGAATACGGCTTCCATGTTTGTTTCACAAATATACCCTGGCATAACCTGCCACGGGCTCGGTATGGGAACAAATGAGTTGCTAGCAAAAGCCCGAAAAGCTCTACAGCACACTTCGGCGTCGCAAGTTTGGCCTTATATGCATCAGCTCAGAATCATTGTCTTGGGTCAATAGTTGGGTTACACGGCTCCTGTGCTTGCTACCCTACGTTCCGCTCTATCGGCTATGGTAGTAAAGGGAGAACTACTGCGATTGTGCCCTGGTCTAAATCAGATGAGCACCTCAGTAGAGAAAGCCGAAAACTGGCTGTCATGATGCGGCGAGAGCTGGTCAACCACTTGACGACTTCTTGGAATCTATAGTGATTCTCCGTGTCACACGAAGGATATTTTTCATATCCAACATGTAAGGCACCCTACACCGCATACATACCAGGGGCTATGTCGTAGCCCCACAATAAAACCCCTATGGCTAAGTGAAAGCGTTAACGCCCTATAGCTCGATTGCCTGGTTCGCCGCATTATCACCTCCTTCATGGACCAAGACGTTGGATAAAGAGTGACTAAATGCTTTTCCGAACACCCCCGTACTTCCTACGAGTGGGCTGAAGCCGACGACTGGAAAACTTTCAGTTTATATCAAAAACGGCCGCACAGGAGGAATTCAAGCTTTCAAGCAAAAACATATAAATAGATTAACTATAAAATTTTCTTTTACAATTATCATACACCTCACTCGAACATTATGTCTTTCGAGCATTGACCCTCTATCAGGCGGGCGGCCCCTAGGACGTCTTCAAAATAATGCCCCAGTTCCGGACGGTCCTTGCCTTTGGGTGGACCCTTTGTCGCAACATCGATGGTCTTCATCTTCCCCCAAAACGTCTTGACTCGGGCGAAGGCCATCCGTGCGCCCTCAATGCACGTTGACCGCTTCACAGTGTCGATACGCGGTGCCGCGTCGACAAGCCTCTGCACCAAACCGAAATAGCTATTCGGAGCAGGCTCGGTTGGCCACAACCGGATTACGACATCCTTCATGGCAGCGCCGGATATCCTATGAAGTTCGACCCACTGGGACATTTGTTCATTGAGCAACAGAGGGCGCTTTGACACGCCAAACTGCGACCAAAAAAAGCTACTCCATTGCATATCCATCTCGCGCTTGGTAATACCGCACCGCATCGGAAGAACTCTTCGGCAAGTCCATATACTCGTCCGGAGAACTCCACACTTCGTTAAGCTGAGCATAGTCCGGGTCACCGAACTAAGTTTGTAGCAGAAAAGGCTTTCCATCCACAGTCTCCTTCGCCTGCCGAGCCTCCTCACGGATTGCTATGGATTCTGATTGCGCTTCTCTTGCCTCCTGTCGGGCCTTGTCCAGTTCATCCGTTAAGGCTTTATTCTCCTCCTCCAGAGATTTGCAGCGGCCAGTAGCATTCTCCAATTCGAGTGTCATCGTGGATATTTTCTCCTCACCTTGGCACTGTGCAGCTTGTTCGGCCTTTAATTCAGCCGATGCCTTTTCGGCAGCAGCATTGCTACGACGGGCCTGCTCCTTGGCCCGGGTCAGCTCTGCTTGAAGAACTTCAACGGCGGAAGCACCATCTGTAGCCATGCGCATTCCAGCATCTAAAATCTCAGCATCATGTTTATACCACAAACAATGTATTAGGATTGCCCCGAATACATACCTTGCGACTCGTCAAGATGCGTCCTGATTAATGCAAGATCATCCCCTGCCACGTCAAGCTTCCGCTGTAGCTCGGCAATTTCCATAGTCCGGGAAGTGGCCAAGGGGGAAGTAGCCTGTGTCCAAGCTCATCGGGTTAGTCCTCAAAAAGATCATTTTTTATCCTCTGTTTGCTTCCTAATGGAAGACAACCTGAGTCTCAGGGGCTACTACCTATACAAAGGCGCATCTTTGCAAATGAAAAACATTATGTCACAAACCTTGAAGCCTTTAAGTAGGCTCATGAAGGCTTCATTTAATCCGCTCTTCGTGGACGAAATCTTTTCAATCACTGTACCCATCAAGGTATGATGTTCCCCCGAGACAGATGCTTTCCGCAACATGTCCCGCAATATATCAGGAGTCTTCGGGTTTCCGGACACTGCTCCAGGGGCCCAATCATCCTTTGAAGGAATCTTTTCACCCGCCTCCAAAATCACTGTTGGTTTTGAACCAGACAGTCCGGTGTATTCGTTATCATCGGCCCCGGAATCACGGATGGTCGGAGGTCCACCTTCGGGTACTGCCTCTTTTGTCCCCTGATCTAAAGGGACCCTCCGCGAGGAGACTTCAGAGTCATCCGCCTTAGTGGGCGAGGAGGTTCGAGGAAGCGTCTCGCTCTCCATCATCTCTGGGAGGAGACTCCCCGAAGAAGAGGATCGCCCAGAAAAATTCTGTGCCGACCTGTAAAAATGCATAAATGCGTTACGTATATCTTCGGTAACGGCAATGGAGCGGGACCCTATCAAAGTACTTTGGATTCTCTTACGGTTTGGCCAAGGCTTTGTCCCCTTGTTGGAGCTGTTCAACGGCATCGCTCTCCACACCCAAGCCGCTCGACGGCGGCATCTTGCCCTTTTTGGAAGACCGACCCTCCCAATCTTTGGAGGCGGCCCTTTTTCTCCTGCTTGGAGAAGGGATCCTGGGTCCTTTTCCCCCTCCGTCTTCGGGCGAGGAAAGATCGATTTCTCCGGACTCAGTGTCCGACTTACCACCGGAACCAAGGTCATCTTGGGCCTTCTCACCCTCCCCTGCTGGTGCCTGGTATGGCGCCGAGGCCAGCATCCTTGTTAACACGGGAGTAGCTGAGTCTTCAGGAAGGGGAGCCGGACACCTAATCCGCTCCACCTTCTTTATCCAGCCCTGAAAAAAGGATGATACTATTGGCATATAGCCACTGGGTATCTGACCATAAGGTATTCGGTAAAAAGGGACTTACCGGGGTGTCCGGATGGTTATAGTCTAGGCCGACATCTTCGGTGGTGTCTGGCCATTGCCTTCGCTTCCCAAAGAATAATCTCCACATTCCTTCGTGCGTAGTGCCGTAGAAGTGCTAAAGAGTTCACGGCCCTTCTAGATTGAACTCCTACAAGCGGAGAGGCCATCGCTGGGACGGCAGGGTCCGACGAACTAGCCTTACTTGAACAATGTTGGCTATGTCGATGTCCTTCTCAATAAGGCTTCAGATGTGACTCTACAGAGTTCGCACATCATTCGTTGATCCCCATTCCAGTCCCTTGTTAACCCACGATGCAAGCTGAATTGGAGCGCTGGATCGGAATACGGGAGCCGTTACCCACTTGGAGCCGCGGGGCTCGGTAATATAGAACCACCCCTGCTGCCGCAGATCGGAGGATTTGGCGGAGGATCCTTTCAGCCAAACGGCGCTGGCGAGCTTTCCCATTGAAGCACCACCGCACTCAGCCTGCTCCCCCTCTATCACTTGCGAGTTCACATCAAAGGTCTTGAGCCACAAGCCGAAGTGCGGGGAGTCCGGAGGAAGGCTTCGCACGTGACGATAAACACCGAGATAAGAAGAATAGAGTCCGGGGCCAGATCGTGAAAATCTAGCCCGTAATAGAACATGAGCCCCCGGACTAAGGGGTTAAGTGCAAACCCTAACCCGCGAAGGAAGTGGGACACGAACATGACCCTCTCGACGGATCTGGAGGTGGTAAAAACCTGCCCCACGATAGGAAGCCGATGATGGATTTCCGCGGTAAAATACCTCGCCGCCCGAAGCTTTGCAATATCTTCCTCTGTGACAGACGAAGCTACCCACCGGCCTTGACGGCTGGATCCGGATATAATTGGGGCTCGTGGCGATCTAAACTCGGGTGGTGAAACTCGAGTCTGTACCCCTGTATATAAAGGCCGCGAATATCAAGCGTCTCCTTTCAGGCCTCGAAAACTTGCTTATTTCCAAAGAGTTGTACCCAAGCGACGGTTGGGTTACCCACGTTCGGGTTGACAGGAATCCCTTAAAAAAGGGAGCCACGATCTCCGCTGGGATAAGACATGCCAATAAAATCGTGTCTTGGGACATGGGGCGACGGGCCAGCTAAAGCGGTTCGCAAACAATGGCCGAAGCAGGCGTGATGTCGTATTACCAAAAAGTTGTCGGGGGATTGAACTCGTAAAATATTATATCCTATGAAGTTGTGTCTACAAGTCTGATACAACCATCACATCTGAAGATCAACTGGGAGTTCGAAAAGGGGAACCCGCCTTGCAATGTCGAAGACAATCTGCGTGCCGGACTACTCGTCATTGAAAGCCAGGCTCAGGGGCTACTGAGGGAGTCCTAGACTAAGGGGTCCTCGCACGTCGGTCCTATTATCCATTGGGCCGGACTGATGGCTGTGAAGACATGAAGACCGAAGACTGTACCTGTGTCCGGATTGGACTCTACTTGGCATAGAAGGCAAGCTTGGCAACCAACTATGTAGATTCCTTCTTACGTAATCGACTCCATGTAAACCCTAGATCCCCCCGGTGTCAATATAAATCGGAGGGGTTGGTCCGGAAAGGATATACACATTACTATAGTCATATAGGCTAGACCTTTAGGGTTTAGCCATTACGATCTCGTGGTAGATCAACTCTTGTAACACTCACATTCATCAAGATCAATCAAGCAGGAAGTAGGGTATTACCTCCATAGAGAGGGCCCGAACCTGGGTAAACATCGTGTCCCCCTTCTCCTATTACCATCGATCCTAGATGCATAGTTGGGGACCCCCTACCCAAGATCCGCCGGTTTTGACACCGAAAACAACCAAGGAGAAGTTATGGTGCAAGATGGACAACAAGAGCATGAAGAGAATCTGCCCAGTCCATAAATCCAAGTACAACCGCCCATGTACCGCCCAACAACTACCATCCGGGCGGTACAACCGCTCAACTACCGCCCAACTACCAGTTTGGCTTCTGTGATCGAGCGGTGCAAGGCCGGTACAACACCGGTTTATCCCCGTAACAGCCAAAAGACCGGTACAACCACGCCGACCACTAGTATAACCGTTACTCCCTTCCGCGAACACCTCCAGGAACCAGCACCTGAGCTCCCAGCGGTACAACCGCCCCCTTGACCGGTACTACCGCCCTGTCTGTGCGCAGTGAAAGGGGTTTCACCCCATGTATCCACAACTTACCCCTTGGACTATATATACTTGTCCCTGAGCTCCGTACTAGGGGTAGCATTGCGTTAGCTCATATGTGAGATAGAGCTTCGCTCATCTATCCAGATCTACTCCACCGTGAGGGACCGACACCTCTTCGGAGAAGATCCACCTTGGATTCAATACCCCCCTCATGGGTGGACCCCATCAAGACCTCCTGTGGAGATGAACTAGCTACCCTATGTATCGGCCTTTGTTGGATTCGGATTGTGTATCTCTTTGTGTTTCGAGGATCTAGCACATGTGTAATCAAATCTTGTTGGTTTGAGTGTTTCCCCTCGTGTTTTCCCCTCGTGTTCTTCCTAGGATCCCCTCCAATCATGAAAGATCGGGCCACTGGGGTTCTACCCTACATCATCTTGGTATCATGAGCCACGTTGATCACGATTTTGGATCCCCTACCCTTTGTTTTGTAGTTTGATTTTGTTGTGTTCTTGCACAATTTCGAAAATCCCCACCAAAAACAGCCCAATTTTTTTTGTGATTTGTTGGTGTGATGAAGTTTTGTTGGATTTTATCCGTGGATTTGCTGTGTAGCAGGTAGATTTAGCTTCCCCACAAGGTTCCCCACCTTCCACCCACGAAATATCTGCAATTTTGCCCCCGAAATCATCCATTTCCACCCCAAAGTCCATCCCATACTCATATCTGAGAATTTTCCCGATAAAAGTGGTACAACCATCGCCCCAAGGTGGTACTACCGCTCCCCCATCACCTGGCAGCCAAAACTGGTACCCCAGGAGGCTCCAGGAGTGGTACAACCGCCAGCCCAAGCGGTACAACCTCCCCTCCCAGGCTCCGCCTCGGCTGATTGACAGTTTTGACCATAAGTTTCACATCCGGACTCAGATTTTTACGTTCTTTAGCTTGTTGGATAGCTAGTGACATCCCCCATCCACATAGATAGGTTCCAACACAATTTTAAACCATCAAAATTTTGTTATTTTGGCATTTTTGCCTAGGTCCCCCACCATATTATCCACATTACCATTTCCACCTTCCGCATACACACTTGCAAACCACCATCGCTTTCCGCAACCACCATTGCTTACCAGCTCCGCACTCTGGCAAATTTTGACACATTTGGTTTTGAGATTTGAGTTGCGGTTCATCATTTCCTAGGGTGTTTCGTTTAACTACGAATGGTTCGACACCGACATCAATGCAACTCATTTTCGACACGGACTCGTCATCGACAATGACCACTTCATCGTCATCCGTCCTTGCTTACAAACGAGTAACCCTTGACGGTAACTTTGATTGACATCTTTGTCTACTCCTTGCCATTACACTGATAACCACATAGCCCATTTTGCGTAACTTACCCATCGAGACTAGCCTTTGAGTATTGCCGGCAACGTTACTTGTGCACATCAGTGATCATACTTCCCATAGCATACATACCATATCATCATGGTGCATATGTTGGTATCATATCTTGTGTCACAAGGTTGTCATAAGCATACACAATTGCTATCTTGGTTCGTGAAGTTTTGCATGAGAAAAGAGCTCAAAAGAGAAAGAGCCACCCAAGCTTTTAAGAAAAAAGGGAAAGATAAGCAAAGAGCTTATAAGCAAGAACCATAGCATCATACAACATTAAGATTGTCATACTCGATCATCTTGGATCATATCATCGGAACACCATACATATAGCATACTTGGGATAGAAGTCGTTGCATTTTTTCTTTGTAGGTTGTGCACAAGTTTCGTATCCGCCTATTGTGCAATCATGCTAGCATCTCTCTAGTGTTGTGCAAAAAGAGCATTTTCATGGATTCCACATTTTGGCTCATTCCTTGGTTGCACGACCCCTCTTATCTATTTGCGTGTGTGTTTCCGTGTACCTACTTGCTTGGTCTACTTGTTGCATTTGCAAATTTGTGAATCTTTTCCAACATTATTGAAGCTCACTCACAATTGCATCAAATTTTGTGCCACTATCCTAACCGAGCTACACCATAAGCTTTATTTGTGTAGGTGTGACAAACCGACAAGAATTGGTATCAATTGTGCTATTTCCCTTTTACACATTTGAGTGATCATTGATCCATCTTCAACATCGGTCAAGGTACATTTGGTATAAGTTCTTCTCTTTCTACCACTCACATATTTGCTTGGAATGATGGATAGACCAAGTTCTTCTACCAACCCACTCTTCCTAGAACAAGACGATGACCCGAACAACTATGTCGCCAAGCTACACCAATTTGGCACACAACAAGCTTTGCATCAAGAACAACAAGCCATGAGCAACTGCATCGACAACCTCGCCACGGACTTGCAACTCTCCGAGCAACGTACAAGAGACTACTTTGACAACAAGCTCGGCGAACAAAAGCAATAGAGCAATGCAAGAATGGATGAGATTCGTGCCTTGTTGGTCAACCGCTCTTCTACCTCTTCTTCCTACTCTAGACGGAGCCGCTCGAGTCGACACTCCGACGACAACATCTCCGGCTCAAGTACACCGACATCGAACACTCTTCGTCGAGCCACGCGACAAGACCGTTAAGCAAACCGCAATCCTCTACATGGAAATCCTACACAAGAGCAATTCAACGAACAAGCACATTGACATCGCCTAAATCAAGCTACCTTTGCGCAAGCACAAGAACGGAAATGCCAACGACAACAAGAAGAGCAAGAGCGAGCACGACAACACCAAGACGCACAAGATGCCGAGGCACAACGCCGAGAACAACAACTACGTGAAGCTCAAGCACTTGTGTCGGTGTTCTGGGAACGGGGGTACCCAGACTTGCCTGCCTGCGGCCTGCGGCGCGGCTCAAGGGGTGACCCAGCAAGCACAAGCTCAAGACCCTCGCGAGGGGCCAAGCCTCGTGGGGGCGGGGCTGACGGGGAATCTTCCTCGAGCACGGCCTCGTCGGTGGCTCGCGAGGAGGCGGAGAGATCAAGGCGGGGTACCTCACGAGGTGCCCATGACGCAAGCCATGACGATCAAGGGCTCCAGGCGGGCGCCAGCCCACGCAGTGTCCTCCTTTCCTCTTTGGTGCAAAGGGAGCAAGCGCATGCGAGAGCATCAAGCAAAGGCGTCCGTTTCGGTGCAACAAGACCAAGACCGTCGCAATGGCGCGAAGGAAGTCATCGTGGACCCCAAGCTGGCGTCACCACCAAAGCCTTTGACAGGCGAGGACCAAATTTAATCAGGATAAGTGTACTAGATGTTCCCCTTCAAAATGGCCAATTATTGGCGCCCTTCCCGCTCAATATTTGGGAAGAGGCCCAGGGCCTTTGCCTATAAATTGGACTAGCCACCCACAGGGTAGGGGGATCAGATCTAGAAATCTAAGAGAGAGAGAGAGAGAGAGAGAGAGAGAGAGAGAGAGACTGAACTCCCCCTAGCAGTTCATCGCACCAGCCAAGAACAGGCCCTCGCGAGGCTGTTCTTCCTTGCATTGTTCATCATCATCAGCCCAAGAGGCAATTCACCACACCACAAACTAGAGTTGGGTATTACACCACAATGGTGGCCCGAACTAGTATAAACCCTGTGTCTCTTGTGTTGTTCTTTTCATAGCTTAGATCCTAGCAAGGCGGTGAGGTGCAGGTAGGTAGAGGGCCAGATCTCCACGCGCACCCCAGTGTTCGAACCTAGAGGGTCTGCCGGAACCCGAAATCCGACATTTGGCGCGCCAGGTAGGGGTGCGCCGGAGCTTTTCCTTCCGCCGACCCGCTCTTCGCCGACACCGCGACTCGCCCTGCGATGAGCAGCGCGCCGCCCGCTCCGGTCGCCAACGCCCGGTAGCAGGGCGAGGGCTCGAGCCTTGGCCCCAACTCACGGCAGTGCGGTGGCGGACAAGTTCAAGCCGGAGATGCCACGCGCTTACAACGGCACAACCGATCCGCTGGCCTTCCTGTGGCGACGAGGAGGCCATCCTCGGCGAGGCGGCAACGAGGTCATGGCTAACTGGCTGCCCATGGCCCTCACCGACGCCCCGCACGCGTGGCTGCTCCACCTACCGGCGGCTTCCGTGGCCTCTTGGGAAGAGCTGCGCAACCTCTTCCTCGCCCAGCACGCTGCACCGGTGCCCCCAGTCACCGCGGCTCTCCTGGGCGGCTCGCAGGCGCCACCTTCAGGCTGCCACGTCAAGCCATTCGTCCGCCAGGTCAGCGCTACCTCCACGCGGCAGGGGGCTCCCCCAGGTCGGTCAGCGCCCAAGGCCGATCTGGCCTTCAGCTCGGAGGACCACCCCTCCAACTCAACCTGCTCGGGCGCGCTCCCAATGCTGTGCACCCCCACCACCTGCCAGGTGGCCGTCACCAGGACTCTCATCGACGGCGGTGCGGGACTCAGCGTGCTCTCGGTCGAAGCCTTCAGCCTCCTCCACATACCGCCGGAGCGGCTTCAGCCCAGCCGGCCTTTCTTGGGCGTCGGGGGCGGGTCGTCCAGCTCCCTGGGGCAGATCCGTCTCTCGGTAACCTTCGGCACTTACGACAACTTCCGCACGGAGCTAATCGACTTCGACATCGCCCCCATCGACCTCCCATACAACGCCATCCTCGGCTACCCAAAGATCGGCCCGATTCATGGCCGCGACTCACCCAGCGTACAACCTCATGAAGATGCCCGGGAGCAACGGCGTCCTCACCGTGTCCGGAGACACCGGGGATGCGTTGCAAGTGCTCAAGATCGCCTTCAAGACGGCGGCATCGGTGCAGCCTGCCGGTTCAGACGCCCCTGAGCCCAAGGGGGCTGCACTGGCAAAGAAGAAGCAGTTGTTCACCCAAGACAAGGCGGAAACCAAGCAGATACTGGTCGACGAGGACGGATCCACTAACGCCACCTTCACCATAAGCGCCAACCTCGAGCCCGAGCAGGAGGAGGCCCTGGTCAAGTTCCTACGCGCAAACAAGAAGGTATTCGCATGGGAGCCCGATCAGCTGGCGGGGATCCCTAGAGGCGTGATCGAGCACCACCTCAATGTGTGCTCCAATGTCCGCCCCGTGAAGCAGAAGGCAAGGCGGCGATCCACCGAAAAGCAGGCTTTCATCATCCAAGAGACCATAACCGGAAGCTGCAGGGGTCATTCACGAGGTCCGATACCCAGATTGGCTGGCCAACCCTGTTGTTGTGCCAAAGAAAGGGGGGAAGGAACGCATGTGTGTCGACTTCACCAACCTCAACAAAGCCTGCCCGCAAGATCCATTCCCGCTCCCTCGCATCGATCAGATCGTCGATTCCACCGGTGAATGTGACCTCTTATGTTTCTTGGATGCCTTCTCCGGATATCACCAGATCAAGATGGTGGTAGAAGAGGTGGAAAAGACGGCCTTCTTGACCCCATGTGGAGTGTACTGCTACACATGCATGCCGTTCGGGCTGCGCAACGCAGGAGCGACCTTTGAGCGGCTGATGCACATCACCTTGGGCCCGCAGCTTGGGAAGAATGTGGAGGCTTACGTCGATGACATTGTGGTGAAGTCTCGTGAGGCCAAAACCCAGATACAAGACCTGGAGGAAACTGTCGCGAGCCTCAATGCAGTGAACCTGCGGCTCAACCCGGAGAAGTGTGTGTTTGGGGTCCCCTCGGGCAAGCTCTTGGGCTTCCTCGTGTCCCACCGAGGCATCGAAGCTAACCCAGAAAAGGTCAAGGCGGTCGAGGACATGAGCCTGCCAAAGACCTTCAGAGAAATGCAGAAGCTCACCGGGCACGTGACAGCACTAGGACGCTTCATCTCCAAGTTGCGGGAGCGAGCGCTGCCTTTCTTCCAGCTGATGAAGAAAAAGGGGCCCTTTGAATGGACTGAAGAGGCCGACAAAGCGTTCCAATATCTCAAGAGCCCCTGGTGCTCTACCTTGCAGCCACTCCCTACTCCGCCAGCGCAGCCCTAGTGGCGGTTAGGGAGGAAAGTCAAACCAAAGCCTCGGCAGCTGCCCGGGTCGAGGCGAAGCAGGATCAAGGAAGACCCACAGAGACCACTACCATAGCCAAGAAGGATCAGCCGCCACAGGAGAAGCACTTTTCGGGGACAGAGAGACCCTCCCCCTGGCGACCAGCCGCTGGAGGCTCCACTGTCTCAGGAGGCGCCGCGGTCTCCGGAGGGCGCCATCGACACCAGCACTCCCAACCTCGTTGAGCACCCCGTGTACTTCGTCAGCACAGTGTTGCGGGACGCGAGGGCGCGGTACCCCATGCCTCAGAAACTCCTCCTCGCGCTATTGGTGGCCTCGCGCAAGCTGCAACATTATTTTCAGGGCCACCCATCAAGGTCGTCTCAGCGTACCCCTTGGAAAGGGTGCTCAGGAGCCCTAACTCAGCTGGAAGAGTCGCTGAATGGAACATTGAACTGCAAGCGTTTCAGCTTGAATTCAGCACAACCAGAGTCATCAAGGGGGCCGCGTTAGCGGATTTCATGGCAGAATGGACGGAGGCGCCAGGCCTCAAGGCTGATGAGGATCGATCCCTCTCCCCGGGAAGCGAGGCGCCAGAAGGTTGGGTCATGTACTTCGACGGGGCATTCTCCAGGCACGGCGCGGGGGCTGGAGCAGTGCTCATATCTCCTACTCAAGACAAGCTCTACTACGCCGTGCAGCTCTGTTTTTAGCACGGAGAAAAGGTTTCCAACAACATAGCAGAATATGAAGGCCTAATAGCAGGCCTGAAGGCCGCAGCTGCCCTAGGAGTGAAGCGCCTTACCATCAAGGGTGATTCACAACTCCTCGTCAACTTCTCCAACAAGGTATACGAGCCGAGGGATGAGCACATGGAAGCCTACCTTGCGGAGGTCCGCAGGATGGAGAAGCAGTTCTGGGGGCTGGAGTTGCAGCATGTGCCCCGTGGCACCAATCAGGAGGCCGATGACATCGCCGAACAAGCATCCAGGCGGCTACCTCAGGAGCCTGGCGTCTTCGAGGAGCGGCTCCTCAAGCCCTTGGCCATGCCATCACTGTCAAGCGCGGCGCAGCCTCGGGAGTAGCTCCCCCAGCCACCAGCCTCGGGAGCCTCGGTCTGTGGCCCGACCTCAGAGCGCTTTGCTCTTGACGCTGGAGCCTCGGGAGGGTCTTGGATCACGAGCTCCGGAGCTACTTGGACGCAAGGGACCTTGCGGAGAAGGAGGAGGAAGCGGAGGCGTGTGGCGCGGCAAGCCACGGCATCTTGCAACAGGATGGAGAGCTCTACCGAAGCGACCAAATGATGTGTCCTGCGCTGCATCTCCGTGAAGCAAGGGAAGGAACTGGCTGGCAGATATACACGGTGGAGATCAGGGCATCATTCATCATCACGGACCCTCGTTGGCAAAGGCGTTCCGCAGCTGTTTCTATTATTACTTGCACTCAATGATGCCGTCGAACTGGTGAAGGCTTGCGAGGCCTGCCAATTCCATGCCAAGCAGATCCATCGGCCCGGCGAGGGGCACGCAAACTATACCCCTCTCGTGGCCGTTCGCGATGCAGGGGCTGGATATCCTGGGCCCGTTCCCTCGGGCGCCAGGGGGCTATCGCTACCTCTACGTCGCTGTGGACAGGTTCACCAAGTGGGCTGAAGTGGAAGCCATTCGCACCATCCCCGCAAGTTCTGCGGTCAAGTTCATCAAGGGCATCGTGAGCCGGTTCGGGGTGCCGAACCGCATCATCACCGACAATGGTTTGCAGTTCACCAGTAACCTTTTCAAAACATATTGTGGTAACCTTGGGACCCAGATATGCTATGCTTTAGTGGTGCACCCACGGAGCAACGGTCAGGCCGAGCTGGCCAACGCGGAGGTCTTGAGAGGCCTCAAGACCAGGACGTTCAAGAAGAAGCTGGAGGCCTGCGGCAGAGGTTGGTACGACGAGCTTCAGTCCGTGTTGTGGTCCATCCGCATGATCGCGACCAAGCCAACTGGCGAGACCCCATTCTTCCTAGTCTATGGAGCTGAAGCAGTCCTCCCTCACGAGGTCAGACGTCGTTCCGCACGGGTCCTGGCGTTCGACGAGGCGCAGCAGGACGCCATGCGGGGGACGAACCTCGTGCTGGGGGAGGAGCACCGTCGGGAAGCCGCGCTGCAAGCGGCAAGATACCAACAAGCGCTACGGCGATACCACCGCCGCAACATCCGCCCCAGGACTCTCGAGGTAGGAGACCTCGTGCTCAGGCAGGTTCTCTCTAGGGAGGGACTGCATAAGCTCTCTCCCATGTGGGAGGGCCCATTCAAGGTTGTTCATGTTTCCAGGCCCGGCTCCGCGCGCTTGGAGACTCGGGAGGGGGTGCCCGTCCAGAACGCTTGGAACATCCAGCACCTCCGGAGGTTTTACCCCTAAAAAGGCCCAGAGCTTGTGAAGAAGGCGAACGCCTGTGAAGCTGTAGCGTTTTGGAAAAGGCCCATAGCCTATGAAGAAGGCGAATGCCTGTGAAGCTGTCGCGTTTTGGAAAAGGCCCAGAGCCTGTGAAGAAGGCGAACGCCTGTGAAGCTGTCGCGTTTTGGAAAAGGCCCAGAGCCTGTGAAGAAGGCGAACGCCTGTGAAGCTGTCGCGTTTTGGAAAAGGCCCGGTGCCTGTGAAGAAGGCAAGCGCTTCTGAAGTTCATCTTTCTGAAAAAGGCCCGGAGCCGGTGAAGAAGGCCAATGCTTGTGAAGCTCGCCGCCCGTGACACTCTCACGTAATAATGAGTTGGGGCTGTACACACCCCGGAGTCTCAGGAGCGCCGGCCTCAGGCCCTGGGGCTCCCTCCCACGCCCAGTGGCAACACTTAGCTCCGTCTTTGGTGAGAAGGCGTCGAAGACTAGATTAGGTGCGGACTGGCTTTTCTCATTTGCTTTCTGCAGTTGACTTGTTCATTCCCATTTGAAGTTTTATAGAAGCTGTTGCCATCTTTGGCTTGTGACTCCTTGCCTTTCCGCTCTCCTGCCTCGATTTCTCTCGCGCAAGTCTCGCGAGGGAGCTGCGCAGGCACCCTCACGAGCATTTTCTGCCCTTGTCGTTTGGGGCTTCCTTACCCGGGTCCACTACAGGAGCACCCCTCCAGTCCGTGCCCCACGAGCACCACGACACGAACTCAGGACCTGGGTCGGTCGCCTCCACAGCTGAGGCCGGGAGCTACCCCTCCAGACTAACCTTCGCAGGACATGAAGCGTTCGACGAGGCCTCGGCCTCGGGAAGCAAAGGCCACGACAGGCCCCCCCGAGCTAAGTAATTTCTACGCGAAGGCGTGCGGCACAAAGGCAAAATACCGAAACAGCGGAAACAATATGATAACTAACAGCAATAGTCCAAGCACGCCCCCGCGGGGCCCTACACTACTGTCTCTTTGCGCAGGGAAAGGAAAAAGAACAAAACAGGCGCGGCTCGCCTGACACCAACTCGCGGGCGAGACTCGAACCGCCCCCGGAGCTCAGGCGGACTCCATTTCGCGCTTCACCGGGGCGAGACGGTGGGCGGACCCGCTACCTCCCTCCAGGCGTGCGCGGCGGCGTGGAGGCTGGTCGCGACCACCGCTGGAGGAGCCGCTGCCCGAAGAAGAGTCGTCGAAGCTCGACGAGCCCTGAGCGCCGCCGCCCCCGCGCGCGCTGTCGTCTTCACCATCACTGGGGCTGGGCTCGCGTCCGCGGTCATCGTTCTCAGGGCAGCATCCAGTGCGGCGACCGTCTTCCCCGAACACCCTCACGTAGAGGGTGGCATCGCCGTCAAACTTGAAGTGCAGGGTGCACCGCCGGCTCAGACCACGCGCGCGGGCAAACGTTTGCCAGCCGCGGGTCAGGGCCACGCTCCCGACTGCAGAGACCTCCAGTGAAGCCCAGGAGGCCCGGCTGCAGCAACCTTCCGCCTGAAGCCAGAGGCTGCCTGGGGCACCGGCCGAAAGCTCACCTAGGAGGAAGCGAGGAAGCTGGAGCCGAGTGCTGGTCGGCTCCGCCGACCACACCACGAACTCCGGCAGCACCTGCAGCCGAGTGGGCGTGGCCTGGGGGTCGCCCGGCCGTGGCGCGCCCCAAAGGCTGCCCGCCCGTCATCAAGGCGTGAGATCACCTCCACGACCGCGAGGGGCCACCATGGGAGCCACAGGGTATTTGCGAGGAAGGCCTCCACCGCGCTTGGGTGGGGGAGAGTCATGCTCCACCTGGCGAGCCTTTCCCTTCTCCGCGGCTGAGAACCTCTTTGGCGGAGCCATGAAGAAGAAGAAGAAGCAAAAGGGGATGGACCGGAAGGGCAGGCGTCGTCCCGTACTTATAGCCAGAGGAGGCCAACCGCCGGCCTCCACGATCACAGTTAATCATGACCCGCTTAGCATGCAGGGACTTGTCAATTCGTGCAGTTGCCGAGGCATCATGGGGGAGTGGAGCCGCCCACGTCCAATCAATCGCCACGCGACACCCAAGGCCGCAGGCTGTTAGGGCCCGCGGCGCTTCGCACTCACCCCTTCGCTTCTTTGCTCGGCCAAGTCCGGGCGCGCCTTGAGCCCGGGGGCTACTGTCGGCGTTCTGGGAACGGGGGTACCCAGACTTGCCTGCCTGCGGCCTGCGGCGTGGCTCAAGGGGTGGCCCAGCAAGGCCCATCTTCATCAGCACAAGCTCAAGACCCTCACGAGGGCCCAAGCCTCGCGGGACGGACGGCAGGAATCTTCCTCAGGCACGACCTCGTCAGGCTGGCTCGCGAGGAGGCGGAGAGATCAAGGCGGGGTACCTCACGAGGTGCCCATGACGCAAGCCATGACGATCAAGGGCGCCAGGCGGGCTCCAGCCCGCGCAGTGTCCTCCTTTCCTCTTTGGTGCAAAGGGAGCAAGCGCAGGCAAGAGCATCAAGCAAAGGCGTCTGTTTTGGTGCAACAAGACCAAGACCGTCGCAACGGCAGGAAGGAAGTCATCGTGGAGCCCAAGCTGGCGTCACCACCAGACCCTTTGACAGGCGAGGACCAACTTTAGTCAGGATAAGTTTACTAGATGTTCCCCTTCAAAATGGCCAATTGTTGGCGCCCTTCCCGCTCAATATTTGGGAAGAGGCCTAGGGCCTTTGCCTATAAATAGGACTAGCCACCCACAGGGTAGGGGGGTCGGATCTAGAAATCTAAGAGAGAGAGAGAGAGAGAGAGAGAGAGAGAGAGAGAGAGAGAGAGAGAGAGAGAGCGATCCGAACTCCCCTAGCAGTTCATCGCACCAGCCAAGAACAGGCCCTCGCGAGGCTGTTATTCCTTGTATTGTTCATCATCATCAGCCCAAGAGGCAATCCACCACACCACAAACTAGAGTAGGGTATTACACCACAATGGTGGCCCGAACTAGTATAAACCATGTGTCTCTTGTGTTGTTCTTTTCATAGCTTAGATCCTAGCGAGGCGGCGAGGTGCAGGTAGGTAGAGGGCGAGATCTCCGCGCGCACCCCAGTGTTCGAACCTAGAGGGTCTGCCGGAACCCGAAATCCGACAACTTGAGGCGCAACGTGCCCTTCGAGATTCATGTCGAGCCGTAGCCACGCGCAACCGGCAAAATCGTGATCACCAAGAAGCGCTTCGCGACGAAGTTCAAGAACGAATATATCAAGCTCGAGTGCAACGGCAAGGTCCTCAAGTACCTCCACAAGCTCGTCCAGAACCTCAAGTTCACCAAGAGCATGACGACAATGGAAATCCTCCTCGCCAAGAGGAACATGAGGTTGAAAATCCTCCATGTCAAGGGCGTCATCATCCCCGACCCCAAGACAATGAAGAGCAACGCTACGGCATGCTCAAGTTCACCATGCCCAAGTTCACCAGAAGCAATGATCCCGAAGATTACCTTCATGGGCATTGAAGGTCGACAAGATCTTTCGTTTGCACAACTATGAGGAAGAGAAGAAGATCGCCATGGCATCCCTTGAGTTCCAAGACTATGTCCTCATTTGGTGGGAACAAGTCATTGAGCGACGAGAAGTAAGAGGTGAACGACCCATCACCACTTGGGAACAAATGAAGGATGTCTTGAGAGCATGTTTTGTACCAACCTACTACAACCGCGATCTCTTCAAGAAACTCCAACTACTCAATCAAGGAACAAAGAGCGTTGAAGAATACTACAAGGAAATGGAGATTACCATGATAATAGCAAATGTCACGGAACATTATGAGCAAACTATGGCACGTTTCTTGAATGGACTCAATCATCCTATCAAGAAGATTGCGGACTTCCAACCGTACTCGAACCTCATCGAGCTAGTGCATCAAGCTACCAAGGCAGAATGCCAAGTGCAAGATGGCATCAAGTATGCCAAGTACTCTTCCAAGAGCTACAACTTCTCCAACACCCAAGATTCAATGACTCCAACACCTTCTACGTCAACCAAGCCTTCTTCAAGCAATGGCGACATGTCTAGTTACAAGAAAACTTTGACAACCTCAACTCGTCTTCCTACTACAAGGAACTTCAAGCCGAGAGCTTTATCATCTACAACCCCAACCGATGAGGCCATCAAGACAAGTACCGTCAAGTGTTTCACATGCGGCGGCTGATGCCATAAGTCCTTCTAATGTACCAACAAGCGCACCATGATCCTCAACGACGACGACACATATGACTCCATGAGTGAAGGAGAAATGGAAGCCCTTGAGCAAGTGGCCATGCACCGGCAAGTGAACAAAGATGAAGATGATCAAGTATTTTGTGATGATGATTCAAGCCCCGCTCTTGTTGTCTCCAAGGTCTTGACACTTCAACATCAACAAGACGAAGACCAAAGATGCCATATCTTCCACACCAAGGCCGGCATCAATGGAAGGTCCGTGAAGGTCATCATTGATGGAGGGAGTTGTCATAACTTGGCAAGTGAAGAACTATGTTCCAAGCTCCAATTGGTCAAGATGAAGCACCCACATCCCTACAAAGTTCAATGGCTTAGCGACTCCGGCACTATACAAGTAGAGCATATGGTGCAAGTATCCTTCAAGATCAGAGCTTACAAAGACACTTTGGAGTGTGATGTTGTTCCTATGTCCGTTTGCCACCTCCTTCTTGGACGGCCATGACAATTTGACTGAGGCATCATCCACAACGGGCAAACAAACCACTATATCTTCAAGATGAAAGGAAAGCAGTATGTGCTATGACCTAGGTCTCCAAGCCAAGTGATAGCCGACAAACAAGCCACCCATCATGGAGAGAATAGTGAGAGAGCGAACCACCCAAAAAAGAGTGAGCGCCACAAGCCCAAATTGAGTGCCTCCACGATGACCGACAAGAAAAACTTAGTACTATTTGCCACCAAAAGTGAGATGAGAGAAGTGTGTGAGAACCCATCAAGTGTTATGCTCTATGTCCTTTTGTGCAAGGATGAGACACCAAAAACTAACACATCTCACCCTCTACCTTTAGTGTTGTCTTCTCTTTTGCAGGAATTCCAAGATGTTTTTCTGGATGAGCTACCTCCGGGACTACCACCAATACGAGGCATTGAACACCGAATCGACCACATCCCCGGAGTACCCCTTCCTAACAAGGCTCCCTACCGCGTCAACCCTGAGGAAACTAAGGAGATCCAACAGAAAGTACAACAACTCATCGACAGCAGCCATGTACGATAAATTTTGAGCCCTTGTGTCATCCCGGTAATCCTTGTTCCCAAGAAAGATGGTACATTTCGCATGTGTTCCGATTGTCATCCTATCAATGCTATTACCGTGCGTTATCGTTACCCTATTCCACGCCTAGATTATATGATAGATGAGATTATCGGAGCCACCATTTTCTCTAAAGTTGATCTAAAAAGTGGCTACTATCAAATACGCATCGAAGAAGGTGATGAATGGAAAATCTCATTTAAGACCAAATCTGGCTTATATGAATGGCTTGTTATGCCAATGGGTTTATCTGAAGCACCCGGTACTTTCATGATAGTCATGCATTTTGTTCTTTGTGCATATATTGGCGTATTTGTTATGGTCTATTTTGACGATATTCTTGTGTTTAGCAAATCTCTCAAAGATCATGTCACCCATCTTCGAACCGTGTTGCAAACCCTTAGGAAAGAGCGCCTTAATGCTAATATGGAGAAATGCCTTTTCGGTGTTGATAAGCTTGTTTCTTAGGTTTCGCTGTGTCTTCTAAGGGTGTTCATGTAGATGATGCTAAGATAAATGCTATTAAAACTTGGCCACAACCAACAAACTTGCAACAAGTGTGTAGCTTCCTTGGCTTAGCTGGTTTCTATCGTAGATTCGTTAAGGACTTAGCACCATTGCATCCCCTTTGCATTCCTTGAGCAAGAAAAATGCACCCTTTGTTTGGGGACCATCTCAAGATACTGCATTCAATGAGCTTAAGAATTTTCTTACACATGCTCCCATGCTTGCTTTGCCCAATTTTGACAAAACTTTTGAAGTTCATTCCGATGCTAGTGGTAATGGCATAGGAGGTGTGTTAATGTAAGATAAGCGCCCTATTGCTTATTTTAGTGAGAAGCTTTCCGGAGCGCAACTCAACTACACCATCTATGAAAAAGAGCTATATGCTTTAGTGCGAATTTTGCGTGAGTGGGAACATTATCTTCTACCTCATGAATTTGTCATCCACACCGATCATGAAACGCTTAAGTATCTTAAAGGTCAAACTAAGTTGAACAAGCGTCATGCTAAGTGGAGTGAATTCATTGAGTCATTTCCTTATGTCATCAAGTACATCAAAGTTAAGGAAAATGTTGTGGCAGATGCTCTTTCCCGCATATGCATGCTTGTTACTAAACTTGAATTGAATGTCATTGGCTTTGATCACATAAAAGACATGTATACGCATGATCCTAATTTTGCAATTCCTTATGCCAAATGTTTGACTCATACATCTTGGGAATGCTATTAAATCAAAGATGATTATCTTATGAGAGCTAACAAACTTTGCATCCCCAAGTCTTCTCTTCGTTTGTTACTTTTGCAAGAAAGCCATGGAGGAGGACTAATGAGACACTTTGGACGCAACAAGACATTTGCTACGCTCTCTAAGAACTATTTTTGGCCCAAGATGTTCCACGACGTCTCACGCTTCACCAACCGATGCTCTGCATGTTGCAAAGCTAAGTCTAAAGCTCAATATCATGGCCTTTATATGCCACTTCCTATTCCTTATCACCCATGGGAAGATATTAGCATGGATTTTGTGCTTGGTTTACCTTGAACTAGAAATGGAAAAGATTCTGTGTTCGTTGTTGTGGACCGATCCTCTAAAATGGCACATTTCATTCCTTGCAACAAGATAGACGATGCTTCACATGTTGCCAATCTTTTTTGTAGGGAAATCTTGCGCCTACATGGAGTGCCAAAGATGATAGTCTCGGACCGCGACGTCAAGTTCTTGAGTTACTTTTAGAAGACCTTATGTGCCAAGCTCGGAATCAAGCTTTTGTTCTCTTCGGCATATCATCCTCAAACCGACGGCAAATGGAGGTGACGAACCAAACACTCTCCACTCTACTACGCGTGTTGATCAAGAGGAACATCAAGGAGTGGGAGGAGTGCCTACGTATCACCGAGTATGCCTACAACCGCGCAAGACACTCGACTACCAGCAAGTCTCCCTTCGAGGTCTTCTACAGCTTCAACCCGTTGTCCTCATTGGATTTTCTTCCTCTACCACTACAAGAGCGCACCAACATGGACGCGAGCGCACGAGTGAACTATCTCAGGAAGATGCATGAAGATACAAGGCACACCATCGAGCGTCAAGTACAATGACTCGCGACCAAGCTTAACATCAACAAGCGACCCATGATATTCAACATTGGAGATCTTGTGTGGCTACATCTTCGCAAGGAACGCTTCCCCAACGAATGCAACTCCAAACTTCTACCACGAGCCAATGGAACCTTCAAGGTGCTAGCACGCTACAACAACAATGCTTACAAGATCGACCTCCCGCGAGAAAAGTACAACGTGAGTGATGTCTTCAAGGTCAAGGATCTCTCGCCCTACCATAGTGATGAAGATTTCGATCCGAGTTTGGATCTTTCCTAGGGGGGGGGGGAATGATGCGGAGCATCCCAAGGTCATCCCCATGGACCTACCTACATCTCCCACGACACCACGTGGACCGATGACACGAGCTCTGCAAGGGATATCGAGAACGAGGTGAACTCTCTCCTTGTCGAACTCCCCTTTGACCCACTTGAGACATGGCTACTACCTCAAACGGAGATGCTTTGTGTGCTTAGGTACCAAGGAAGCAACCAAGGAGAAGTTATGGTGCAAGATGGACATCAAGAGCATGAAGAGAATCTGCCCAGTCCAGAAATCCCGGTACAACCGCCCATGTACCGCCCCACTACCGCCCGGGCGGTACAACCGCTCAACTACCGCCTAACAACCGGTCCGGCTTCTGTGATCGAGCGGTGCAAGGCCGGTACAGCACCGGTTTATCCGTAACAGCCAAAAGACCGGTACAACCGCCCCGACCACCGGTACAACCGCAACTCCCTTCAGCGAACACCTTCAGGAACCAGCACCTAAGCTCCCAGCGGTATAACCACCCCTTTGACCGGTACTACCACCCTGTCTATGCGCAGTGAAAGGGGTTTCACCCCATATATCCACAACTTACCCCTTGGACTATATATACTTGTCCCTTAGCTCCGTACTAGGGGCAGCGTTGTGTTAGCTCATATGTAAGATAGAGCTTCGCTCATCTATCCGGATCTACTCCACCGTGAGGGACCGACACCTCTTCGGAGAAAATCCACCTTGGATTCAAGACGCCCCTCGTGTTCTTCGTAGGCTCCCCTCCAATCGTGAAAGACCAGGCCACTAGGGTTCTACCCTACATCAATATGCCACTACAAACTTTTCAGTTTTGAAATATGCTATTGCTATTCTTTGATTCCAAAATATGCCATTACAAAGTTCACGGACTTTGAAATATGCCATCGCATACCTTTCTGAAGGATTAGATAGACACCATAATCCGTGTGTAAATACCCCTTCATAATTGTACATGGACAAATGCACCCCTTGGCCATCTCAACAACAGTACAACACCACCCATCAGATCAATCAAAGAAAAAAACACCCAGATCCCCTTTTCCTCTAGTCTCGCTCGGTTCTCTTCATTTGTTCTGTTGGTGGCTGGTGCTCAGTGCTGGCTGCAACGCCAAGTCATCCGCCTGAGCATGCTATGCTTCGCCGCAGCACGCATCACCGCCTTGCCGCCGTTCTTCGCCGTCGTAAGCGTCGCCAACACCATCACCAGCGGCGAGCCGTGAACAGCGAGGTGCCGCAGGCGACGTGCACACTCCAGCTGCCCTTCGCCGCCAGACGCATCGCCGTCGTGCCGCCGTTCTCCGCCGTCTCGCCAAAACCAGCGGTGAACAGTGAGGTGTGCAGAATAGAGATGTTGGGCGAGAGCAGCGCACGGGGCCAGCAACTCGGAGGAACGGCGCACGGCTGGGAGCACGCGACCACGAGGAGCGGTGCACAGCTGGGAGAACGGGACCACGAGCAGCTGGCGCACGGCTGGGAGCAGCACCGGCGGCGGCGGGGAGCAGAGGAGGGCCAAAGTTTGCTGATTTGAGAGAGAAGAAGACGAGAGGGTAAAGGGAAATCTGGAGCGGCAGGTGTTGACTTGGCCCAAGGGGTGTCTTTGTCCATGTATCCATGTACTTCTAAATACAAAAGAAAATACAGTACATTTTTTTGCGGGGAAGAAAATACAGTACATGTTATCTATCTATACCTATACTAATTCTTGACTTCCCATAAATTCCCACGTTAATCAGATTTTACGAGCCGTTAATCTGGTGGGACCGAATTATAACGGTGTAGATTCATCCTTATAATTCTGGGCAAAAAATTAAAAAATACCACCAAAAACTAGCACGTAATCCAGTCTCACGTATCTCTCTCCAAAGATAAAAAAAACTCCTACATATCTCCCACGACCCAAAATTGTCTCCACCTTTCACGTATCTCCACCTAAAAAAAGATAAGTTCACGCATGACCCAAAACTGTCTCCACCTTTCACGTATTTCCACCTAAAAAAAGATAAGTTCACGCATCTCTTCAAAATCCTTCGCAATATATCTCTCCAATAAGGAAAAAAATACATCTAAAACATCTCTCATGCATCTCTCTCCAATGAGAAAAAAAAACTCTCCGTACATATCTCTCCCATAAACTCCCGAAGACTTCGCCGCCTCCAACATGATCTGCTTCCTCACCCCAGCACTGCCTCCTCAATATCTACATTGAATCCAACTTCAGCCAGTACATCACCAGCGTCAAGGCACGTCCTCTCCTGGCCAAGATCTCCGTTGCCTTATTTGTGCAAGATCGGCCATGGTGTTGCCGCTGGTTTATGCTCCAATATGGCTTACAATCCTATCTCAACAAATTCGAGATCCCAGGTTCCTTCTGGCAAAAGCTCGATTCAATCCCTAACCAATTGCAGATGTACAAATTTTTATGTCCGAAGCTTATTAAATATGTTGGCGAGCACACGTTTGAGGCTACAGGACAGCGTTAGATCAGTTTAGTTCAATTCAACCTACCCGAATGCTATTGTACGCAGCTAGGGGGGATTGGTTGCAGAGGAGGCAGTTGAAGGAGGATGGCCATGATATGTTACGGGAGAGTGAATAGGGGTGCCTTCCTGCGCTATGAGACAATAGTTTATCCCTCTCCGATCTGACCAGGTACTTCTTTCTACCTCTTCATAGTCAAATCTGAGTGCTTATGAACTCCTCGATTGTACGCAGTTGTGCTGCGGCAGCTGTTTATTTGACGGAAGATTGGAGCGAGCGGTTTGTCATGAATCATATGGTTTGTTTCTATTCAATCTTACTGAGAAATATGATATATTTTCCTTTTCGTTCTCATTAGAGGGAACAAAGTCGAACATAAAGAGACTATCAGTTTGTGGCTATAAGCCCATAATTATGTGATTTATAACACAAGGTGTGTGTATTTAGTTGAGTGGGATGTGCTAATTATCTGGCATCTCTTTTTTTGGTTCTCAGATAATTAGTATAATCTGTTGACATATGAGATGCCTTATGCCGCCTGACACTGACACTGACAGTGACATTATACTGCAATATACCTGCAGTATAAGAAATTACCAGAAGTAAATACCATCGAAACGATTGTTGCTTTTTTGGGGCTAGAAATACGTGAGATATATTAAGCAATAAGAGGGCAAGGAATGATGGTTGCTGATAACTATACATTTTTATGGATATTCATCTACCTGGATGACCTTCAAGCATGAATGGTAGATACCTTCTAGCACAAATAGTTGAATTCTTACCATAGTATAAAATCGCGGGCGAACAGAAATTGCAGCAGAGATTTTAGCCGCGATGTGTAAGGAAGGAATGGCGCAATCTCCGGCGATAGCGCCACGATCTCCGGCCATTACCATTCCATGCAGATTGTGCATCCGTTTCAGATTCGTGATAGCGCCGAAATAGACGCAGTTGCACCCGAGATTGTTTATTCTTATAGTACATAAACGATATTGTTTGCCAATGATTATTTCTTATGTAGTTTTCCTTTCTTGAGTTCGTATGTTTGTGTCATAGTATATCTTTCCATGAGAATGATACTCGGAAAATCCATCTGTAACATGCATGGCAGAATATTATCATTGTATCGTAACACCCGACAGTTAAACTGTAGCAACATACAAACAGGGATGGGCAAATCAGCTTGATTACAGTGGATGGACAAAGAGCATTGGATTATTGTTGCACAGAGCTAGCTCTTGCCGCATTATCATCTATCTCTATAGCTTTCAAGGAACAGTAATTGTATGATTGTATGTGATTGGTACAACAAAATTGACAATCATTGTTTATCACCATCTTAATTTCAGGATGAATTGGAGAAGGGAGTCTGTACTACATTTTCTAATCTGTCACAGTCAATGTGAATTTCTGGTATATTGATGTACAGTTATTAAGGATGTTTTATTTTCCAGATATTCTGCTAATGATAGGAAGCATGGTTGAAACTTGCTCTAACTGGAGTTGTATGCTTTGTAACTGAAGACTAGAGACTGGTCACTGGCGCCACGGCGACTTGCAGCCACTCCTGATGGTCCTACCACCCAGCTTCCACTCTCTCGATTTTTTTATTTTCATATTAACACTGCCATTGGGGTCAAACTATGTTGTTTACTGATCTGACTATCCTCATGTCCTTTAGGCAGTTCTAACTATCACTCCTTCATCTATTCTTGGACCTGCTCGTTGTGTATTAGGTATTGTGGGAACAAAACAACCATTGTGATGGTCAAGACACTCGAGGCGTCCAACTGGAAGTGTGTAAAGAAATGTAATTACCATTTTTTAACCAGACTATGCTACACATACGATGCATTATCCTTCACCAGCGAGGGGTCAGGCATACTGAGGTTTTTCAAGTCTCACATATATTCTCTTATATTGGCTCTTTCCAGCACGTCATTAATATCTGATCCTGTATAATATAGGTCAGCACATATATATGCAAGGTTCATTTCTATTCAACAAAAGCTCTTTCCATGTTGTGCCTTTCTTCAAATTCCAACACTATCAAGTTGCCGGTTTGTCTAATGCAAAGTTATTGGTTCTATAATTGCCTGATTTTGTAACTCACAACATTCCATATGAGGTTTCAAGCATATCAAATATCTGAGAGTACTCTTATTGTTTTACATGGAATGAGTTAATTTACAGGAAAAATAGTTTCTATAGATAAGGAAATAAATTAGCTTCGCACTCTTTAGTTCAATATAATATAATGTTTTCATAGATGACTATAGTATGTAAAAATGCTAATATTTCCAAATAGTACACATATAAATACCAAGCATATACATATACAGATTAGACCTAAGAAAGTAAGAAGTATATATTAGGCTACTCTGCATGCTTTTGAAATGACCGAAAAAATTAGTTTTGAATATCCTCAAACATATAAAGGATAAAATAATATAAAGATTTAATATCAAGTTATCCCAGCACATACCACTTTTGGGTGTCACCTTATAACTATTGTATTTGCAGCCAACTAACTCCTATGTGGAAATACATTCTCCTATGAATCCCCATGTTGAAAATCCTTTACGACTTACTAGAAAGAAAAATAGTAGATGGCACGTCCCAATGTAAATGTACACAACACATGGCTTTATGCTATATAGATTATAATGTAATATTAAATAACTAGGCCGTGCGAATGCACGGGTTGGCCACTAGTGGTGTCTAATCCTTCAAAACAGTATACAGTGGCATATTTCAAAGCCTGTAAATTTTGTGGTGGCATGAATAGTAATGCCATATTTCAAAACTGGAAACTTTGTAGGGGCATATATGAAATTTACCCCTAAATAAATGCGGATGATTGCGTATACATGCTACTAAAAGTGTCTCCAATAGATGATGTAGGTGTATAAATAACATCCTTTTACATCTCTGAGGCCAAAAAATGCTGCTCCAATAGATGATCTCCAAGTGATGTAAAATACAACACTTGGAGATGCAAATTTGCTTCTCCACCTCCACAGTGACGTAAACGCCCAGCAGCATAAGCATTACTTGCCAAATCTGAAAGTTCCACCCGCCCGCCGCCCAGCCCCATGGCCGACAGCGATGACCCAGTCGCCGCCGGTCTGACCCACCTTGTCGGTGTCAAAACCGGCGGATCTCGGGTAGGGGGTCCCGAACTGTGCGTCTAAGGCGGATGGTAACATGAGGCGGGGGACACGGTGTTTACCCAGGTTCGTGCCCTCTCGATGGAGGTAATACCCTACTTCCTGCTTGATTGATCTTGATGAATATGAGTATTACAAGAGTTGATCTACCACGAGATCGTAGAGGCTAAACCCTAGAAGCTAGCCTATGGTATGATTGTCGTTGTCCTACGGACTAAACCCTCCGGTTTTTATAGAGACCGGAGGGGGCTAGGGTTACACAGAGTCGGTTACAAGGGAGGAGATCTATATATCCGTATCGCCAAGCTTGCCTTCCACGCCAAGGAGAGTCCCATCCGAACACGGGACGAAGTCTTCAATCTTGTATCTTCATAGTCCAACAGTCTGGCCAAAGGATATAGTCCGGCTGTCCGGAGACCCCCTTATCCAAGACTCCCTCGGTAGCCCCTGAACCAGGCTTCAATGAAGATGAGTCCGGCGCGCAGATTGTCTTCGGCATTGCAAGGCGGGTTCCTCCTCCGAATACTCCATAGAAGATCTTGAACATCAGGATAGTGTCCGGCTCTGGAAAACAAGTTCCACATACCACCTAGAGAGAATAATATTTCCACAAATCTAATCTGCTGACGCATTTTGCCGCATGACATCATGCCACGTCCCGGCCTTTATTCGAACCGTTTTCACCACCAGCCACCGCACATATCGCGAGGCGGTTTCCTTGGCACGTCTTGTCGAAGCAAAGATCGTGTCCCCCTATCACGGGATTCTCATCAATACGGGTGTGGGTAACCCAACCGCGCCATCAGTTATGGCTCTTGGGGAATAAGCGATTTTACCAGGTGAGTGGGGGGCGCATCGCCTCTACCGCCCTTATAAAGGGACAAGGATTCACCCATTTTACCCACGCCTTCTTCCTCCTTGCTCATCTATTCATGTGCACTCGAGCTCCAGCGCCCAAGTTCACGCTTTTTCTCCTCAAACCACTCCAAGCATGTCCGGAGCGGGAGGCAAGTGGATGGTCTCCTCCGTTACTGAGGAGGACATCAAAAAGCTACGGGAGGCCGGATACCTAGCTGCGGATATCGCACACCGGCTGCCAAATGAGGGGCAGATCGTCCCGACTCCAGAATCTCATGAGAGGGTGGTTTTTCTTCAGACTGGGGTTTCCCCTCCACCCATTTGTTCGCGGGCTCATGTTCTACTACGGGCTGGATTTTCATGATCTGGATCCCAATTTCATCCTCAACATCTCGGTGTTTATTGTCGTGTGCGAGGCCTTCCTCCGCATCAGGCCCCACTTCGGCCTGTGGCTGAAGACCTTCAATGTTAAACCGAAGGTGGTGGTCGGCCAGCAAGCGGAGTGCGGAGGTGCCATGGTGGGCAAAATGCCTAACATCACCTGGCTCGAAGGCTCCTATGTGGAGACCATAAAGGGGTGGCAATCGGGGTGGTTCTACATCACCGAGCCGCGCGACACCAACTGGGTGGCGGCCCCCGAATTTCGATCCGGAATCCCCATGCGGCTCACCTCCTGGAAAGAGAAGGGCCTATCCTGGGGTTCCTCGGTAGAGCTGACCGGACTCCAGACCTGTGTCAAGAACATGATGAGCAAGAAAATCAAGCTCGTCAACATGGTCCAGGTCATGCTCTTCCGCCGGATCCTCCCGTGCCAACGACGGGCATTCAATTTGTGGGAGTTCGACCCGGCCAAGCACCAGACGCTGCAAGAGCTCTTAGGCACGACGCACAAAGACGTCTGGAAGGTGCTGTTCAAGGCCTCCGAGGTACCTCCTCCCCTTACCGAGGACCGCGGGCTCAGCGCAAAGTGCCTTGCCAATCCAGTAAGTTTTTATATCTCACAGGACATTTATTTGTCCCAGTTTAATCATGTGCGGGATCAAAGCTTCCATGCCATTAACAGGACTGGGTAGAGACAGCGGAGCGGATCGATTGCCCAGCCCCCCAGCCTAAAGATCCTGCAGATACTCTCCTAACGGAGATGCTGGTTCCGGCGCCTTACGAGGTTCCGGTGAAGAAGGCCAAGAAGAAGGCCACAAGGACCCGAAAGGGTCTGCGGCGCGGGGTTATATCGGACTCATCGTCCGATAACTCCGAGGCGCACTCCTCCCACGAAAACGAGGAGGAGGAAGAAGACAGTTCTCCCCCAAGTTGGGGGAGACAAGAAAAGGAAGGCCGCCCCAACCAGGGAGGCCGAAGGGTCCAAGAAGGGAAAGACCCTCCTTCCGGACTACTCCACAACGGCCGCCGACAGCGACAACAAGTGGTTGCCCAGGGACAAGCCCCTGGCAAAGTCGTAAGTATCCGGATTCCATAGAATTCATGGTATGTTTAATTGCACTGCTTCTCCTTACGCCGAATATGATTATGTAGTCCGTCCAGAGCCCGTATCGATGTATCTTCATCGGATGGTTCCTTGGACCCGTCGGATATGAATAGGGATTCTCTTCCGACCGCCTCCTCCCCTCGCCCTACGGACAACGTCGAGGTGTTGTCTCAGAGGGCATTGAGCCGAGGGGAGATAGACCTGGAGGCGCCTCAAGGCGACCTTCCGGACTCTGGGTGCAAAGGGAGCAAGACTCCCATGGGCTCCAAGTTCGCCCCCAGCCGAACACTGCGCCGGAGCCTCCGGTGATTCCGGACTCCGGCAGGCGATCCCCTGTTAAGAGGGGCAAGCCGCCCATGCCGGTGGCCTCTGTCCATCCAGAGGCACCGGACAACTTGCTGGAAGCTGATACGTCTCTGTCGTATCTACTTTTCCAAACACTTTTGCCCTTGTTTTGGACTCTAACTTGTATGATTTGAATGGAACTAACCCGGACTGACGCTGTTTTCAGCAGAATTGCCATGATGTTGTTTTATGTGCAGAAAACAAAAGTTCTCGGAATGACCTGAAACTCCACGAGATGTCTTATAAAAAATAATAAAAAATCCTCGCCAAAGATGAAGACCAGGGGGCCCACACCCTATCCACGAGGGTGGGGGGCGTGCCCAGGACACCCTCCGACGCCAAGTCCAACTCCATATATTGGCTTTCGGGGAGAAAAAAATCAGAGAGGAAGTTTCATCGCGTTTTACAATACGGAGCCGCCGCCAAGCCCTAATCTCTCTCGGGAGGGCTGATCTGGAGTCCGTTCGGGGCTCCAGAGAGGGGGATTCGTCGCCGTCGTCATCATCAACCATCCTCCATCACCAATTTCATGATGCTCACCGCCGTGCGTGAGTAATTCCATCGTAGGCTTGCTAGACGGTGATGGGTTGGATGATATTTATCATGTAATCGAGTTAGTTTTGTTAGGGTTTGATCCCTAGTATCCACTATGTTTTGAGATTGATGTTGCTATGACGTTGCTATGCTTAATGCTTGTCACTAGGGCCCGAGTGCCATGATTTCAGATCTGAATCTATTATGTTTTCATGAATATATGTGAGTTCTTGATCCTATCTTGCAAGTCTATAGTCACCTACTATGTGTTATGATCCGGCAACCTCAAGTGACAATAATCGGGACCACTCCGGTGATGACCATAGTTTGAGGTGTTCATGTATTCACTATGTGCTAATGCTTTGTTCCGGTTACGTATTAAAAGGAGGCCTTAATATCCCTTAGTTTCCAATAGGACCCGCTGCCACGGGAGGGTAGGACAAAAGATGTCATGCAAGTTCTTTTCCATAAGCACGTATGACTATATTCGGAATACATGCCTACATTACATTGATGAACTGGAGCTAGTTCTGTGTCACCCTATGTTAGGACTATTACATGACGAACCACATCCGACATAATTATCCATCACTGATCCAGTGCCTACGAGCTTTCCATATACTGGTTTACGCTTATTTACTTTTCCGTTGCTACTGTTACAATCACTACAAAATACCAAAAACATTACTTTTGATGTCTTTACTTTTGTTACCATTACCACCACTATCATATTACTTTGCTACTAAACACTTTGCTGCAGATACTAAGTTTCCAGGTGTGGTTGAATTGACAACTCAGCTGCTAATACTTGAGAATATTCTTTGACTCCCCTTGTGTCGAATCAGTAAATTTGGGTTCAATACTCTACCCTCGAAAACTATTGCGATCCCCTATACTTGTGGGTTATCAAGACCTTTTTCTGGCGCAGTTGCCGGGGAGCATAGATCTATTCTTTGAGTCACTTGGGATTTATATCTGCTGGACACTATGAAGAACTTGAAAGACGCTAAGACAACAATTTATCCCTCAACTACGAGGGGAGGTAAGGAACTGCCATCTAGCTCTGCACTTGATTCACCTTCTGTTATGAGTAAGCTAGCGACACCTAAACATGCTTCTGCTATTCGTTCCGATATGTCGCATGTTATTGATGATGCCACTTCTGTTATGCATGATACTTATGATGAAACTACTTCTATGCTTGATACTACTGTGCCCCTTGGTGAATTTCTAGATGAACAAATTTCTAGGTCTAGAGAAAGAGAAATTATTGAAACTGAATACAATGATGAAAGTGATGATGAAAATATGCCTGCTATTCCCGAGGGTTATCTTTTTGATGCGGAATCTTCTGCGGCTATTTTTGCCTGCAAGGATAGATATGAACTCAAGAGGTTGCTAGTTAAATGGAGTAAAGAATCTCTTAGAGATATGATGAGACCTGACCCTGCTTTTGCTACTTCACCTATCTGTTTTCCTGATAAGGATTATGAATTCTCTGTTGATCCTGATATAATTACTTTGGTTGAATCTGATCTTTTTTATGGCTATGAATCTGAAACTGTTGTGGCAAATCTTACTAAGTTAAATGATATAGCTGCCCTGTTTACTAATGATGAGAGATCGCGCTACTTTTATATACTCAAAATATTTCCGTTCTCATTAAAGGGTGATGCTAAGATATGGTTTAATTCTCTTGATCCTGGTTGTGTGCGTAGTCCCCTGTGATATGATTTATTACTTCTCTGCTAAATATTTCCCTGCTCATAAGAAACAAGCTGCTTTGAGGGATATATATAATTTTGTGCAAATTGAAGATGAGAGTCTCCCACAAGCTTGGGGGAGGCTTCTCAAGTTACTTAATGCTTTGCCTGACCATCCTCTTAAGAAACCTGGAATACTTGATATCTTTTATAATGGACTAACCAATGCTTCTAGAGATTACCTGGATAGTTGTGCTGGTTCTCTTTTCAGGGAAATAACACCGGATGAAGCTGAAATTCTATTGAATAATATGTTGACAAATGAAAATAATTGGGCACCTCCTGAGCCAACTCCGAGCCAGCTCCTGAGCCAATCGAGCCTATTCCTAAACCAACTCCGAAGAAGAGAGGTGTTCTATTTCTCAGTCCCGAAGATATGCAAGAGGCAAAGAAATCTATGAAAGAAAAAGGTATTAAAGCCTAAGATGTTAAGAATTTACCTCCTATTGAAGAAATACATGGTCTTAATTTATCGCCTGTTGAAGAAGTGTATGATCTCAATCCTTTATTCACTGAAGAACCTCCTGATCCCGATATCCCGACACAGGTAGTAAAGGTAAATTCTCTCTATAGATTTGATGAAGGTGATATTCCTCATTATAAGTCTGCTAGGCAATGCTTCGATGAGTTTGATAATTTTATTGTCAAACAAGAAAATTTTAATGCTTCTTTTGGTAGACAGTTGAAATACAATTCCGATATGCTTAAACACTTGGGTGATTATATGGCTAATATTAGAGGTGAACTTAAACTTGTTAGCAAACATGCTTCTATGGTTACCACTCAAGTAGAGCAAGTACTTAAAGCTCAGAAAGAAGTGCTTGATGAAATGAATAGTAAGAAGAATGATTATCTTTGTTAGAGTGGCTACTAGAACTGGTAGAATGTCTCAGGAACCTTTGTATCCTGAAGGCCACCCTAAGAGAATCGAGCAAGATTCTCAGAGAAATAATATTGATGTACCTAGTTCTTCTAAAAGGAAGAAAAAGAAAAATGATAGAACTGTGCAATCTTCTAATGAACCTGTTGCTGAACCACCTGAGAATCCAAATGATATCTCTATGTTTGATGCTGAAACACAATCTGGTAATGAACATGAACCTAGTGAAAACGTTAATGATGATGCTCATGATGATGCTCAACCTAGTAATGATAATGATGTAGAAGTTGAACCTGATGTTGATCTTGATAACCCACAATCAAAGAATCAACGTTATGATAAAAGAGACTTCGTTGCTAGGAAACATGGTAAAGAAAGAGAACCATGGGTTCAGAAACCCATGCCTTTTCCTCCCAAACCATCCAAGAAAAGGATGATGAGGATTTTGAGCGCTTGCTGAAATGATTAGACCCATCTTTTTATGTATGCGATTGACCGATATGCTCAAAATGAATCCTTATGCTAAATATATGAAAGATATTGTTACAAATAAAAGAAAGATATCGGAAGATGAAATTTCCACCATGCTTGCTAATTATACTTTTAAGGGTGGAATACCAAAGAAACTTGGAGATCTAGGAGTACCTACTATAACATGCTCCATTAAAAGAAATTATGTTAAAGCTGCTTTATGTGATCTTGGAGCCGGTGTTAGTGTTATGCCTCTCTCTTTATATCATAGACTTGACTTGAATAAGTTGACACCTACTGAAATATCTTTGCAAATGGCTGATAAATCAACCGCTATACCTGTCGGTATTTGTGAGGATGTGCTGTTGTGGTTGCAAACTTTACTATTTTAACGGACTTTGTTATTCTTGATATTCCGAGGACAATAGTATGCCCATTATTCTTGGAAGACCTTTCCTTAATACTGCAGGGCTGTTATTGATTGCAACAAAGGCAATGTCACTTTTCATGTTAATGGTAATGAGCATACGGTACACTTTCCGAGGAAACAACCTCAAGTTCATAGTATCAACTCTATTGGAAAAATTCCATCGATTATATTTGGAGGTTTTGAATTTCCTCTCCCTACTGTCAAGAAGAAATATGATATACTTATTATTGGGGATGTCCATATCCCCGTTGAGGTAACATAGTGTTATCCGAAATTTCTCCGGTTCCATGATTATCGGAATGAGTTTGTTAACAAGACTTGATCAACCTTGTTAGTGGATTCTTTTTGATGAGCATGAGATGGATGAAACTAGAAGCACAACCTTCTGTACCCTCTTTATATTCTTTGTTCTTTTGTAGAAATAAAGTAAAATAGTATTTTTCTGCCTGCCTCCCGACTTATCCGTGCAATATAAAAATATCCCGAAAATAAAAGTCCTCAAAATGCCATGCCCATTTAATATGATTTTTTCGGGAATATTTGAGGATTTTTAGTGCAAAAATTACCGCGGGGAGAGCTGCCACCTGGCCACGAGGGTGGAGGGCACGCCCCCCTGCCTCGTGGGCCCACGGTGGCCCTCCTCCACTTATCCCTGCACCCATCTTCTTCCTCTGCCTCGCACAAACCCGAAAAACCAACTCAGGCTCGTGTTCCAACCACTTTTGCTGTGATTTTCGATCTCCTTGCTCAAAGCACCTCTCGCAAAACTGCTTGGGGAGATTGTTCCTTGATGTGTGACTCCTCCATTGGTCCAATTAGTTTTTGTTCTAGTGCTTTATTCTTTGCAAATTTGTGCTGCATAGCTGACCATGTTCTTGAGCTTGCATGTCAAATTTATATGGTTCCAAGTAGTTCTAATGCTTGATATATGCTCTAGGCACTTGTATGAGTAGTTGCTATCAGTTTTATTGAAGTTGGTTCACTTTTGTTTGAAGTTACTAAAAATTTCAGCTTTTTTCAGAAAAAAAACAATATGTTTAGGAAGATGTTCCAAGGAGGTTCTTCAAGGAAGCAAGGTCCCAGGCTTGCAACGCGTGATGCTGACGAGGAACCACCAAGGGACGCTCTTGTGAGGCCCTGTGAATGGCCTTCGAAAAATTTTATGGATCAAGTGGGATTCAAATAAGAGTTTAACGCATATTTGCGTAATGCCGGTCTTGAGGATTTTGAAGCTGACAAATTCCCCCAGTATCGTGATCTCACAAGTTCATTTGTGGGGACGTTTGAGTTTTCATCTTCGCGTAATTCTCCTTCAGTCATGTTTGACCTTTATGACAAATCTTATACCATGGACTTAGAGGATTTCACTTTTGCATGCAAACTTCCATCTTGGGGTAGTGTCAGGGATCCCCCTAAATCTGAATATAGAGACTTTCTTGCTAGAATAACTGTGGGGGAATCTAGAGATATAACACAAGCCACTATAGGGAGCATTCACTTTCCTGCTATACATTATTTTCTCTCTTCATAGGCAGATGCATAAGTGCTAAGGATGAAGCATGTCACATGTGTGCCCCTGATCTCAGCATTCTCAGGAGTGTTGTGTTAAGGGACCAATCTTATCATATGGGAGCCATTGTAGCTCGTAGGTTGCATCATAATAGACATAATGGAGATTTCTTTGGAGGAATTTATGCAACCCGCTTAGCTAATTTTCTTGAGATAGACATTCGTGAGGGTGATATGGAATTACCCCCTACATATTTAGATTTTGATTCTATGGTTTCCCACCAGTTTGTTGAGAGGACTGAACCACCTCTCCAGTATCGACTAATCTTTAACAAACGGCATGTTATCTATGTTACTCTTCCTGCTCCTGCCTTCTTTGATTTTCAGATGAGAGAGAGATATATCATTACCAAAGAGGAGGCATATGAGTACGAGAGGAGAGCGGATGCGTCTCGACGCCACGCTGGAGCTCAGGAGGCGATAGCCGCTGCATCGTAGTACGACCCCAGCTACACCTACGGGTATCAGCCAGGCTATCCCTGGCAATAGACCAACTTAGGCCAAAAGCCTAAGCTTGGGGGAGTACATATTCCCACCGACATTACATTTATGTTCACACACACTCATTGCTAGATGTCGGTGCTCATACTTTTTCACTGTAATATCCATGCTAGTTTATTTTCTTTTTCCTGCTTTCTTCTTGTGTGTTTAATAAACCTTAAGAAAAAACAAAAAAATAGTAGTAGTTTATTTTTCCTGCTGTAGTAGTAATAATTAAAAAGAAAACCCAGGAATATTTCCCGTTCTTCTTTTGCTTGTTGGGAGCTTTCCCGTGTAAATAGTTTTTATTTCGTTTCTTTTCTTTGGGGGTCAGTAGGAGAAGACCATGATTAAATTGTTGTAGTGACTCATATATGCATCATTGTTGAATTAACCAAGAGCCCATATTGCCTTGTCTTTTCCTGTTTATTGAATGCTCGCAGATTCCAGCTTAGTCCAATGCACGTGCACTCTTATTATTATTCACATCGTTCGGTCGTGCAAGTGAAAGGCAATTATGATGACATATATGATGGATCGATCGAGATGGGAAAAGCTGGTATGAACTCGACCTCTTTTGTTTTTGTAAATATGATGAGTTCATCATTCTTGATTCAGCTGATTATGAATAAACATGTTTGCAATGACAATTAGAGATCATAGTTGCTTGTGCAATGCTTGATTAGCTATGAGTTATAATGGTTTACCTTGCGTGCCAACATGCTATTGAGATGATTATGATGTGGTATGATGGGGTGGTATCCTCCTTTGAATGATTTAAGTGACTTGACTTGGCACATGTTCACGCATGTAGTTGAAACAAATCAACATAGCCTTCACGATATTTATGTTCACCTTGGATTATATCCTACTCATGCTCGTATTCAATGTTTATTAATTTTAATGCATGTTCATGACTGTTGTCGCTCTCTAGTTGGTCGCTTCCCAGTCTTTTGCTAGCCTTCACTTGTACTAAGTGGGAATACTGCTTGTGCATCCAATCCCTTAAACCCCAAAGTTATTCCATATGAGTCCACTATACCTTCCTATATGCGGTATCTACCCGCCGTTCCAAGTAAATTTGTATGTGCCAAACTTTAAACCTTCAAATAATCATTCTGCTTTTATGCGTGCTCGAATAGCTCATATATCAACTAGGGCTGCCCTTATCTTCCGTGTTAGGCGGGTTATTCTCAAGAGGAGTGGACTCCGCTCCTCACTCACGAGAAAATGGCTGGTCACCGGGATGCCCAGTCCCATGCTTTATGCAAACTAAATCAAAATAATTGCAAATAAAACTCCCCCTGGGACCTGTTGAATGTTGGAGGCACTCGTTGTTTCGAGCGAGCCATGGATTGATGCTTGTGGAGGAGGGGGAGTATAAACTTTACCATTCTGTTTGGGAACCGCCTATAATTTGTTTAGCATGGAGGATATCGTCATCTCTTAGTTGTTATGTTGACAATGAAAGTATGCCGCTCAAAATATAATTTATCTCTATTTCAAAATCGAGCTCTGGCACCTCTACAAATCCCTGCTTCCCTCTGCGAAGGGCATATCTATTTACTTTCATGTTGAGTCATCACCCTCTTATTAAAAGCACTAGGTGGAGAGCACAGCTGTCATCTGCATTCATTACTGTTAATTTATATCGGGTATGACTATGATTGGATCTCTTTTACCATGAATTACAATGTCTAGTCAGTCCTTGATCTTTGAAGGTGCTCTGCATTTATGTTTTGCGGTCTCAGAAAGGACTAGCGAGATACCATCTTGTTATATCATATTATGATTATTTTGAGAAAGTGTTGTCATCTGAGATTTATTATTGTGACTTGCTAGCTGATTATGTTATTGATATGAGTAAACATGAGACCTGAGAATTATTGCAAATGTGGTTAGTTATAATCTTTGCTGAAAACCTGAATGCTGGCTTGAGGACAAGCAAGGGTTTAAACTTGGGGGAGTTGATACGTCTCCGTCGTATCTACTTTTCCAAACATTTTTGCCCTTGTTTTGGACTATAACTTGTATGATTTGAATGGAACTAACCCGGACTGACGCTGTTTTTAGCAGAATTGCCATGATGTTGTTTTATGTGCGTAAAAACAAAAGTTCTCGTAATGACCTGAAACTCCACGGGATGTCTTATAAAAATAATAAAAATCCTCGCCAAAGATGAAGACCAGGGGCCCACACCACATCCCACGAGGTGGGGGCGCGCCCCCCCTCCTGGGCGTGCCCCCCTACCTCGTGATCCCCCTGGACACCCTCCGACGCCAACTCCAACTCCATATATTGGCTTTCGGGGAGAAAAAAAATTAGAGAGGAAGTTTCATCGCGTTTTACGATACGGAGCTGCCGCCAAGCCCTAATCTCTCTCGGGAGGGCTGATCCGGAGTCTGTTCGGGGCTCCGAAGAGGGGGATTCGTCACCGTCGTCATCATCAACCATCCTCCATCACCAATTTCATGGTGCTCACTGCCGTGCGTGAGTAATTCCATCGTAGGCTTGCTGGACGGTGATGGGTTGGATGAGATTTATCATGTAATCGAGTTAGTTTTGTTAGGGTTTGATCCCTAGTATCCACTATGTCCTGAGATTGATGTTGCTATGACTTTGCTATGCTTAAGGCTTGTCACTAGGGCCCGAGTGCCATGATTTCAGATCTGAACCTATTATGTTTTCATGAATATATGTGAGTTCTTGATCCTATCTTGCAAGTCTATAGTCACCTACTATGTGTTATGATCCGCAACCCGAAGTGACAATAATCGGGACCACTCCCGGTGATGACCATAGTTTGAGGAGTTCATGTATACACTAAGTGCTAATGCTTTGTACCGGTTCTCTATTAAAAGGAGGCCTTAATATCCCTTAGATTCCAATATGACCCTGCTGCCACGGGAGGGTAGGACAAAAGATGTCATGCAAGTTCTTTTCCATAAGCACGTATGACTATATTCGGAATACATGCCTACATTACATTGATGAACTGGAGCTAGTTCTGTGTCACCCTATGTTATGACTGTTACATGACGAACCACATCCGGTATAATTATCCATCACTGATCCAGTGCCTGTGAGCTTTTCATATACTGGTTTACGCTTATTTACTTTTCCATTGCTACTGTTACAATCACTACAAAATACCAAAAACATTAGTTTTGATGTCTTTACTTTTGTTACCGTTACCACCACTATCATATTACTTTGCTACTAAACACTTTGCTGCAGATACTAAGTTTCCAGGTGTGGTTGAATTGACAACTCAGCTGCTAATACTTGAGAATATTCTTTGACTCCCCTTGTGTCGAATCAATAAATTTGTGTTGAGTACTCTACCCTCGAAAACTGTTGCGATCCCCTATACTTGTGGGTTATCAGAAGCGCTTCAAGGCGCTTCCATCGATGAAGAGCACCGCACTATCATGTGTGCAGTGATCGAGAAGGTTCAGTCCGCCAAAAACAGACTAACTGAAGCTTGCGCCAGCCTCCTAACAGGCTTTGAGGTAAGTAATCGAAATATAGGAAAATATTACCGCATAGACAGCAGCCCCTGATGCTCTGTTTGGCATTCACGAAGAAAAGCCGAATAGAGGATCAAACAATGACCCAGGAGTCTAATCCGAATATGTCTATATGCGTATGTAGGCTTCAATGCTGGCCGCTGCCGCACGTACTGCGGAGGTCGCTGCATTGAAGCAGGACCTTGAGCGGACCAAGGAAGAGCTCGGCCTTGCCAAGAGGCAGCTCGAGGAGAGTAAAGGTAAGCAATACCTTGTCTATATATTAAAAGGAAATTGGTTGCAAAAAATAATAGGATCATCATGAATGTGCCAGGGGCCACGACCGAAGTGGCGACCCTGAAGAAGGCGCTGTCCGAGGCCGAAAAGAAAGTGGCCAAGGAGCGCATTGAGCGAAAAAAGCAAGAAGCCCGGGTAGGCGAGGTGCAGCAAGATCTCCTGGCTCTTGTCAAAAGACACGAGTCCTTGGAGCTTGACTCTGAGACATGAGAGTCCGAGCTTGCGAAGGCCCTCGAAAACGCACAACATGCCAAGGCCGAAGCCCAAAAGGTCCTCCGGGAAATTGAGGCGGTTAAGAATATAGCGGCGGGTAAGGCATTCATTATGCAAATCAAGCATGTGAAGGAAAATTTCTTTTTACTTACCCGAGTTCGGAGCTCTCCAGGAGCGTTTGCAGATCTACGCCGTAGTGTGTCAGATGCCGCGGAATTCTACCGGGCCGAGGAGGGTAGATCGACGGAGAAGTTGTTCTGGTCTCAGTATACTGGGACCGAACACCCCATGCCCTTGAGCGACCAGCTGAAGCAACTGGTCGAGCTTCACAAGGCGGCCGAACAGGCCATGAAGGGTCTTATAGTCCGAATGTGGCCTGGCGATCCCTTTACTAACAGCTACTTCGGTCTGGTGAGGCGGCTTGTGGATACCTGCCCACGGCTTGAAGTCATAAGGCGGTCCGTCTGCATTGAGGGTGCACGCAGGGCTTTTGCCCGGGCGAAGGTGCACTGGGCGAAGATGGACGCCGTGAAGCTGGTGAAGGAGGGGCCGCCGGAGGGCAAAGAGCATCGCCGCCCCGAGATGTACTATGCCAGTGTCCTGAAGGGTTCCCGCCTTGTGGCGGAGGAATGTGCTAAAGATGTAATTTTTGAATGAACGTGCCCATGTGATCCTGTAATGTGAAACTAGTTCATTTGCGCTATGCAACTCTTTTTGCATTTAAAATATTACCTTCAGGCGCCGTTTATAAAATCGAGAGTTGGCCACCGTCGCTTACGCCCCCATGTAACTAGTACTGGGGTGTTCGGGATAAATCTAAACACTCTTTACCCAAATTTTTGGTCCTTTAAGGAGGTGTTTAGCGCGGCGAACAAGGCAACCGGACTATACGGCTTTATCACTCTCACTTAGCCATAGAAGTCAAAAATTTTAAATTTTGGCGAAGCCCCTAGTATTCGGAAGGCCGAACACGTGGCGCTATATACGCCTAAATCGGACAAGGCCGATTCCTCGCCCGAAGCGGAAAAAATTATTTGCACTATGCAACACTTTTTGCATTTAAAATATTACCTTTTGTGTGGCCGTTTATGAAATCTGGGAGTTGGCCAGTCGTCGGCTTCTGCCCCCATGTAACTAGTACTGAGGTGTTCGGGATAAATCTGAGCACTCTTTATCCCAATTTTGGGTCCTTTCGAGGGAGGCGCCAAAGACAACGAACCAGGCAATCAGACTATAAGGCTTTAACACTCCCACTTAGCCATAGAAGTCTACAATTTTAAATGTTGGCGAAGCCCCTAGTATTCGGAAGGCCGAATTTAGGCTCTATATACGCCTAAGTCAGGCAAGGATGACTCCTCGCCTGAAGCAGAAAAAGTCTTTAAGGACCTGAGACCTCTCGAACAGCGACCAGCTCTCGCCTTATCATGACAGTCAGTTTTCGGCTTTCTCTACTGAGGTGCTCGTCTGGAATAACCGGGACACAATCGCAGTAGTTCTTCCAGCGCTACCTTAGCCAATATAACAAAATGTAAGGTACCAAAACATGGGAGCCGGGAAAACCCAACTATTGACCCAAGACATGATTCGGAGCTGATGCATATAATGCTATAAGTTTGGGGTGCCGCACTGTCTAAAGTGTTCTGTCACGCCGTATTATGGGGTATGCGAAAGCCCCTGGCATACTGGCCATACCAGAATGTACGGGTGCAAATTGTCATAAATAAACATATGAGAAGAAAAAGGGATATACAATGCAATAATAGACTAACGCATTGCATTGTTATTTAAATAATACGTCGAAGCGTACTGATACAAGTAGTGCAATAAGCAAAAAATAGGACTATTTGACATGTCCTATCCAAGGGCAGGCTGCGTACGAGAATTAAAAAGCGGGTATATCGATTTTTATTAGATACCACATGGGGGTTCCCTTGTACAACTTAGCTTCTTTCCTCCTTGCTTGTTCCATCCCGTAATGTGTCCGACAATCATACTGCCGGAAAGGTCTTCCAGAGTGTACGGTCCTGAAAGAGAAAAAATGATAAAGGTATGCAGCCCCTAGGGCGGTTGAACCGCGTTGCGGGACGTGCCCTGATCATGCCCCCGCCTGTGCCCATGGTATTTCCAGTGTGTAGTTATGTACGCGCGGCACGGATTTAGTCGCTTGACTAGGACTAGGACGGGGGCCGAATTGCTAGGCGAGCTCTGAACGTGCCAGGCAATCCTGCTGCAGGTTACTCCGGACTCGCTTGACGGTGTCCCGGGGCTGTATCGCCGAATTGGCGACTTTCCTTAAAAGGCTGCTTTGTGCTTCTGCTACGTGGGCCACAGTGTGCTCCTCCGTGCTGAGTGAGCGCTCTGTGTTTCCATTGACTGTTATGACCCCCCTAGGTCCTGGCATCTTGAGCTTGAGGTATGCGTAATGTGGTACCGCGTTGAATTTTGCAAATGCGGTTCGCCCGAGCAGTGCGTGATAGCCACTGCAGAACGGGACGATATCGAAGATTAACTCCTCGCTTCGGAAGTTGTCCGGAGATCCGAAGACCACTAACAGTGTGATTGAGCCCGTGCAATGGGCCTCTACACCTGGGATGACACCCTTAAAGGTGGTTTTGGTGGGTTTGATCCTTGAAGGATCTATACCCATTTTGCACATTGTATCCTGATAGAGCAGGTTTAGGTTGCTATCGCCGTCCATGAGGACTCGAGTGAGGTGAAATCCGTCGATGATGGGGTCTAGGACCAATGCGGCTGATCCGCCATGACGGATACTAGTGGGGTGGTCCCTGCGATCGAAGGTGATCAGTCAAGAGGACCATGGGTTGAACTTCGGGGCGACGGGCTCCATTGCATAGACGTCCCTTAGTGCATGCTTCCGTTCCCTCTTGGGAATATGGGTTGCGTATATCATGTTCACCGTCTTCACTTGTGGAGGGAACCTCTTCTGTCCTCCCGTGTTCGGCGGCCGGGGCTCTTCCTCGTCATCGCTATGCAGCCCCTTTTCCTTGTTTTCGGCATTTACCTTGCCGGCCTGTTTGAACACCCAGCATTCTCTATTGGTGTGGTTGGCTGGTTTATCGGGGGTGCCGTGTATTTGACACGAGCGATCGAGTATGCGGTCCAGACTGGACGGGCCTGGATTTTTTTCTTTTAAATGGCTTCTTCCGCTGACCGGACTTAGGGCTAGTGAATCTGGCGTTGACTGTCGTGTCTTCGGTGTTGTCGCCGTTGTTGTGACGCTTGTGTCTTCTGCGTTGTGGCTTGCCGTTGCTGTCTCTGGCATCTGAATTTCCAGGATTTCCTGATGTGTTATTGCTACGAGCCAGCCAGCTGTCCTCGCCCGCACAAAAGCGGGTCATGAGCGTCGTGAGGGCTGCCATAGACTTTGGCTTCTCTTGGCCGAGATGTCGGGCAAGCCACTCGTCACTGATGTTATGCTTAAAGGCCGCTAAGGCTTCGGCATCCGGACCGTCGACAATTTGGTTCTTTTTAGTTAGGAACCGAGTCCAGAATTTCCTGGCTGACTCTCTAGGCTGTTGGGTTATGTGACTTAAGTCATCCGACATCCGTGATCGCGACGTAAGTGCCTTGGAAGTTGTCAAGGAATGCGTCTTCCAAGTTCTCCCAACTGCCGATGGAGTTTGCTGGTAGGCTATTCAGCCAATGTCGAGCCGGCCCTTTGAGTTTTAGTGGGAGGTAGTTGATGGCATGTAGAACATCGCCGTGGGCCATCTGAATGTGGAGGAGGAAATCTTCAATCCATACCGCGGGGTCTGTTGTACCATCATAGGATTCGATGTTCACGGGTTTGAACCCTTATGGGAACTCATGATCCATTACTTCATCAGTGAAGCATAGGGGGTGTGCGGAGCCTCTGTGCCGAGCTATATCACGACGCAGTTCATAAGAGTCTTGTATGCTGTGTTCGGCCCGGCCGGATTTGCTTTTAGTGTATCCGGCGTGACGGTCATCGTCACACGTTGGGGCGCGACCCCGTGATCCGTAGATCGATCTTGCATGTTTTGCTTTGTTTTCCAATACATCTCGCAGGTCCCGCGTGTTGCCCCGGGCCTTAGTATTTATGTTTGAGTGGCGGCGGGGTGCGGGCTGGTCTTCAGGCTGAAACGCCTCTTTGTCTCAGCCACAAGGTGGCCGGTCAACCGTGTCGTACGCTGGTGATGTAGGTTTCAATGCTTCCTCCTCTAGTTGGGGTAGCAACCTGCTCTTTGGATAACTCTTGGTCGGGCGTCCGAGTTTGTATTCCTCGGCCGCAAGTGACGGTGTCCTGGACTAGGGGGTACTCACCACCTTGTCTCCCGATCAGTTGGATTGGGACGAGGACCCCCATGGCCGTATACTCATGGGCCAGTCCGGACAGCTGCCGCATACAAGGAAGATTCCACAAGACTTGGCGATCAAGACAAGGACTGTAACACCCCGGATGTAACTTTCCATATTTGTAACTCCAACTCTTGCCATTTTCGGCATTGTGATATGATATTCCCTCCATGGTTGGGTTTTTGTCTTTCGTTTTGCATTTTGTCCATGTCATGCATTTCATATCATGTCATCATGTGCATCTCATTTGCATACGTGTTCGTCTCATGCATCCGAGCATTTTCCCCGTTGTCCGTTTTGCAATCCGGCACTCCTATGTCCCTCGGCGTCCCCTTTAACATTTTTCCGTGAGCGGCTACTAAACTTTCTCGGAATGGACCGAGGTTTGTCAAGTGGCCTTGGCACACCACCGGTAGACCACCTGTCAAGTTTCGGGTCATTTGGAGCTCGTTTGGTACTCCAACGGTTAACCGCACTCTCAAGAAAGGCCTCTTTTAAGTTGCAGCCCAACACCCCTTCAAAACAGCCCAATAACCCATCTAAGTCACTTCCATGCTCTCCGTCGTTCGATCACGATCTTGTGGGCGAAAACTACACCTCATTTGGAGCTTCCTAGCTCCTTCTACCTATAAAAACACCCCTCCTCCCGAAATTTCGGGTCATTCCACCTAACCCTAGCCCGCTCCTCTCCGGCCACCGGACACGTCGGCGGGCGGCAACGTCATCCGCCGCGCCTGGCGAATCGAGCCGCCACGTGGCGCCCGGCCACCGCGCCCGCCGCCCGGCCCAGGCCGTGGCGGCTCCATGAGCCCAGCCCGCCGCCGCCTCCCAGCGCGTCCGCCTCCGCCATGGTCGCTGCCCGCCCGCCGCCCGCCGCCGGCCGCCTCGTCGCCCGTCGCCATTGCCTCCATGCCGCCCGCGCCGTCGGCAGCCACCGCCTCGCCGCCCCGGCCTCGTCCCCTCCTGCCCTCCTTCCTCCTCTCTCTCCGGCGCCACTCCGGCGAGGATCCGGCCGCCTCGATCGGATCTGGATCCGAAAATCACGAGGGTTGACTTCTCCTTCTCCCCCGAAATTCCTCTGTCATTTTCTGTCAGTAATTTGTTGCATTTTCATCATGCCATAACATTGCACCCGTGGCTCCGTTTGGGGCGTATAGCATATCAAAATGTCCTTCTAGATGATTAGATCATTTCATCTCATTGCATCATTTTCATTTGAGCCCATCTTGATGCCCGAAATGCTGTTAGAACAGGGCTATGTGATGTTAGTTTAAGATTCTTATCAGAACATGCACTTTTGTCATTTTTGCCATGATTGATGTGTGCACCCTATGATCTTGAGCCCTACATGTGTTTTGTAATATGCCATGCCGTATTTACAGGGGTGTATGCCATGTATTTTTGTGATCTCTGTGGTGACTAGCACAAGCATGCAAACTAGGCTTCATGATGTTGCTGATTTCAGCCCCTGTTTTGCTGATATTTTTATGCCATGTTAACTTGATGCTACCGAGAGATCCATGCATATTTTGATATACTTCAATAAGGATGTTTTGAACATATGGTTATGCTCTATCAATCCATGCCCTTGTTTGCAATTATGGAGTGCCATAGCTTGAGTCAATCGAGCTCTACTTTTGCTATAAAATGTTTCCTGGCAGATTGTTTACATGTTATTCAATTTTTCCAAGGTTGTTGTAGTTGAGCCGTGTATGCTATGATGTTGTTCTTGCCATGTATAGCTTCTATGCCATGTTTTCTTGATGGATGTATGCTTACTTTATCATGTACTGCTCTGTAGTGAGTGGATCGAGCTCGCGAAGGTGCCTACATAATTCTGTCAATGTCATGCCCTGTTTGCTGAATCTGTTAACGAAACTTGCTATATTGGCGTGGATGCCATCATGTCTTCTGATCCTTTTTGGCTTATGGTCAGTAAGGGACTTTTGTTCTATGCTTTGAGTTGATCCATGCCATGCCTTGTTTTTCTATTATAATTTCATGTAGCATGTCGTTTGTTTGCTCTGAACATTGCTTCCTGATGCTGATTCTGCCATGTTCAGTATTTTCACCAAGTCTGTGAAACTGATATGTTTTGCACTTTTGCCATGCTTGTTTGGACCTGTTATGATATGATTTAGCCGTAGCTCAGTGTTCATCTTTTGTCAAGAATCTTGAGTAGATCACTACCATATGCTTTGCTGGTAGGTTTGGGTGCAGTAGCTTAATTTCTTGTTGCTTGCTAAGTGGCATCATGCTGTTAATGGCAGATTTGTGTCATTCTTGTTTTGCTTGTCATTTGCAAACCGTGCATCCGATTCCGGTGATCTTTATATCGATTTCAACCGAAATCATCTCACCTTTCCAGAGGCATACTTGGTTTGCCAAGTTGATGCCTGGTTCATCTTTTTCCTTCCGGAGCACGCATACGCATTGCATATCACATCTCGCATATCATGCCATGTTTTGCATCATGTTGCTTGTGCATTGCACCGTGATGTATCGTGGTTCCATTGTTTGTGTTCTTGCTTTGGGTGGAGCCGGGAGACGAGTACGTGAACAAGGAACCTGTTGAGAACGCTTACGAGGATCAAGCTTTCGACAACTCTAGAACTTTGCAGGCAAGATGACCATACCCTCGAAATCACTTCTATCTTTGCTTGCTAGATGCTCGCTCTTTTGCTATGCCTATGCTACGATGCCTATCACTTTCTTATCATGCCTCGCATATTGCCATGTCAAACCCCTAACCATCCTTTCCTAGCAAACCGTTGTTTGGCTATGTTACCGCTTTGCTCAGCCCCTCTTATAGCGTTGCTAGTTGCAGGTGAAGTTGAAGTTTGTTCCTTGTTGGAAAATGGAGATGTTGTTCCTTGTTGGAACATGTTTACTTGTTGGGAATATCACAATATATCTGCTATAATTAATGCATCTATATACTTGGTTAAGGGTGGAAGGCTCGGCCTTATGCCTGGTGTTTTGTTCCACTCTTGCCACCCTAGTTTACGTCATACCGGTGTTATGTTCCTTGATTTCCCGTTCCTTACACGGTTGGGTGATTTATGGGACCCCCTTGACAGTTCGCTTTGAATAAGACTCCTCCAAAGAAGGCCCAACATTGGTTTTACCATTTGCCACCTAAGCCTTTTTCCCCGGGTTTCATGAGCCCGAGGGTCATCTTTATTTAACCCCCGCCAATGCTCCTCCGAGTGTTGGCTCAAACTAGAGCGCTTTGCAGCGCCCCTCAAGGAAAATTGAGGTCTGGTTTTAGTTGTATGGACTGCTCATCCGTGTGCCCCGAGAACGAGATATGTGAAGCTCCTATCGGGATTTGTCGGCACATTCGGGCGGCTTTTTTGGTCTTGTTTTATTGCTTTGTCGAAATGTCTTGTAGTCCGGGATTCCGAGATCGATCGGGTCTTCGGTAGAAGGAATATCCTTCGTTGACCGTGAGAGCTTATAATGGGCTAAGTTGGGACACCCTGCAGGGTATTATCTTCCCAAAGCCGTGCTCCGCGTTATGAGGCAGATGGGAATTTGTTAATGTCCGGTTGTAGAAAACCCGAAGTTGATCTTAATTAATACACATCAACCGCGTGTGTAACGTGACGGTCTCTTCTCGTGAGTCCGGGAAGTGAACACGGTGTTGGAGTTATGTTTGACGTAAGTAGTTTCAGGATCACTTCTTGATCGCTACTAGCTTCACGACCGCGCCTTTGCTTCTCTTCTCGCTCTCTTTTGCGTAATGTAGTCACCATATATGCTAGTCGCTTGCTGCAGCTCCACCTCACAACTCTGTCCTTCCTATAAGCTTAAATAGTCTTGATCTTGCGGGTGTGAGATTGCCGAGTCCCGTGACTCATGATTCTACCAAAACGATTACAGTGCCAACGATGCGGCACGGATGACGAACCGAGCTCAAGTGGGAGTTCGACGAGGAACGTGGTCGTTACTATGTGTCTTTTTCCCGATGATCAGATGAGTGGAGCCCAGTTGGGTCGATCGGGGATCTGTAGCATTTGGGGTAGTCTTCTTTTATTTTGGTTCCGTAGTCGGACCTTGAGTGTAATCTGGATGATGGATGTTTATTTATGTATTGTGTGAAGTGGCATCGTAAGCCAACTATGTATCTCTTTCCTTATGTATTACATGGGTTGTGTGAAGATTACCTCACTTGCGACATTGCTTTCAATGCGGTTATGCCTCTAAGTCGTGCTTCGACACGTGGGAGATATAGCCGCATCGAGGGCGTTACAAGTTGGTATCAGAGCCTTCCCCGACTTAGGAGCCCCTGCTTGATTGTTTGCTGGCGTTGTTGAGTCTAGAACAAAAATGTTTTGAGTCTTAGGATTATATATATCGGAGAGTAGGATTCTTTTTACTCCCTAGTCCCTTCGTCGCTCTGGTGAGGTCTCCTGACGTAGAAGTTTTGACTCTCCTCTCCTCAAATTTCACTAATTTTTTTTTAGGATCACGCGGGTATCTTGGAATCGTTCCGATGATTTTGTGACGAACATTGTTCTTGGTGCCTCGACATTTAGGGGTTGTGGCGGTGTCCCGGGAGTTGAGCTCCGAGGTGTTGTCGTCACAATTTTATCGTTGCAGATTCGGAATACTGAGATTTGCCGACATCGAAAATCTCTTTTGTACAGCTTGTTGGTGAGATAACCCCGATAACCCTTGATCTGGGGCGAGCTTCGGGAGTATTGCCATGACTCGTATAACGGATGCTTTTCAAGGTCGAGGTACCACGATTTCAAGGTTTCTTGGTTATGTGTTGACGGATGGATACTGGTGGATCTAGGTATTGTTAGTTTGGGTGATATATTTTGTGTCCCCGTATCCCCAACACCAGATTGCATAACCAGAAAGTTTCGAGTTTATAGGTGGGATTCAAGTAGCTCCTAGCATTTCTTCCCGCAGATATTTGGTTTGTGATTGGGTAATCCTTACCACTTATTTGTTCGATCGTACCTTGTTATTTTTTCATCAACCCTTAATCAAGTGGCTTCTCACCTTAATGGACGTGTGATGTTAGCTTTTGGAATTCATTCGTTCATCCTTGTTCGAATGTTTATTGTGAAGACTATGTGTTGCAATTTCTATCCGTTGATTCAACTTGTCTATCTGTCTCATCAAAGTGCTAACGGATGTCACCCTCTTCAGGATGGCTCCGCCAACGCGTACGAATCCGGATCGCAATGATGAGAGTCGATCAACCCTCCACCTCCACCTCCGCCTCCGGAGGCATGGCAAGCTATCATGGCAGCCACCAATGCCAATGCTCAGATGATTTTGCAACTCTTGCAAGAGCGTTCCCAAGGGCAAGGCAATCAAGGTCAAGGCAACAACCAGTCGCACTTTGCTACCCTCAATCAGTTCCTCGCTAATCAGCCGAAGTCTTTCAGCTTCTGTGTCGAGGCCACAGACGCCGACGATTGGCTTGTGGACATCTGCAAACATTTTGAATGTAGCAATGTCAGACCTAAGGACTTTGTCAAGTTTGCTTCGTTTCAACTCAAGGACCAAGCTGCCGAGTGGTACCAGCAATACAAAGATTCCAGAGGAGGTCGTGTCATTACAGGATGAGTTCCACGAGACTTCAAAGCTCACCACATTCAAAAAGTGTTGTTGAGAGCAAGCGTGAGGAGTTCCGCAATCTCAAGCAAGGCAACATGTACGTGTACCAATACAATATCCAGTTCGAGAAAATCACTCGCTTTGCTAAGCAAGACGTCCACGATGAAAAGAGTATGATCTATCAATTCAGAGGTGGTCTCGAGAGAAGATCCGCAATTAGCTCTCGTGCTTTTGAGCCGAAAAGTATGATGAATTCTACAACATGGCATCAAGCAAGAAGCTGCCCAGCTCAAATGTGAGGCTTCTAAGAAGAGAATCAGGGATGCAGTTCAGTCTTCTTCTTCCTCTCAAGTGGCAGCTAAGCAACAGAAGTTCTACCTTCCTCCTCCTCCGTTCCGTCAGCCTTATCAGCAGAAGAACTCAGGTGGTCGTGGATCTTCCCACCCGCCCAACCTAGGCTATCAGAACAAGTCTAATTCTCAAGCTCCAAGGTCAAATGCTCCTTATCACCGTCCGCTCTCAGAGGTGACTTGCAACAAATGTCGTGAGAGAAAGGTCACTATGCGAACAAGTGCTTCAACCAAAGGCGCCTTCCGCCTCCTCCTCTGTGAGATCTTCCGGCAATGCAGTGGTCAATCATAATCCCAAGTACGCAAAGGTGAACATGATGAATGCAGCTCAAGCGGAGGAATCTATCGATGTGATAATGGGTAATCTCTCGATTAATGATATTCCTGCAAAAGTCTTATTTGATACTTTGGTGCATCGCATTGTTTCATCTCAAGACCTTTTGCATCTAAGCATGAGTTGGGTTATCAAGAATTGCCTAGTTCTTTATCAATTGTGTCCCGGGTAAGCAAATGACAGCTAATAATTATGTCCCGGATGTTTCTATCAAGATGGGCGACTATAGATTTCTGGCTAAACCAATTGTCCTTGGTGACTCGGATATTGATCTAATTCTCGGGATGGATCGGCTTTCTCAAAGACAAAGCTCAGCTTGATTGTGCTGCTGTGAAATTTAATTGACTCACTCTTCTAATGATGTGATCATCTATGCCGCTCGTGATGAAACCATTCGGTTGTTTTCTCTCAATGAGAAGGGCGAATTGGATGCTATCTCGCAGATTCCAGTCGTTTGTGAGTACCAAGATGTCTTTCCAGAAGAGCTCCGGGTATGCCTCCTCATCGGCCCGATTGAATTCGTTATCGATCTTGAGCCCGGCATCGAACCCGCTTTGCAAGCCGCCCATACAAGCTTGGACCTAATGAGCTGAAGGAATTGAAGAAGCAGCTCGATGAACAAGAGCGTCTGGGTTTGATCGGACCGAAGTTCATCTCCTTGGGGTTGTGGTGTTCTTTTGTCGAGAAGAAGGATGGCACGGACCGACTTTTGCGTCGATTACCGTCCATTGAATAAGAAGACTATCAAGAACAAGTATCCACTTCCCAACATCAATGAGCTTTTCGAGAAACTCAAAGGTGCTAAAGTGTTCTCCAAGCTTGACCTTCGTATGGGTTATCATCAAATTCGCATTCGTGAACAAGATATTCCCAAGACAGCTTTCAGAACAAGCTTTGGTTCTTATGAATATACTGTCATGTCTTTCGGCCTTGTCAATGCGCCTCCAACATTCTCTCGAATGATGAACTTCATCTTCAACCCCTACACCAATGAATTCGTCTTGGTCTATCTTGATGATATTTTGGTCTTCTCCAAGAATAAGAAGGATCATGCCAAACATTTGCAATTGGTGCTCGACAAGCTCGAGAGCATCAATTCTATGCGAAGTTTTCCAAATGTGAATTTTGGCTTGATGAAGTTCTTTACCTTGGTCATATCATCTCCGCCAAGGGCATCGCTGTTAATCCCGAGAAGGTGTCTGCAGTTGTGAATTGGGAACCTCCTCAGAATGTCAAGCACCTTCGCAGTTTTCTTGGTCTTGCAAGCTATTGCCGAAGATTCGTTGAGAATTTCTCCAAGATAGCAAAGCCTCTTTCCAACCTCCTCCAAAAGCATGTGAAGTATGTCTGGTCTCCTGAGTGGGACGTTGCTTTCAATACTCTCAAAGATAAACTCGTCACAGCTCCTGTCTTGACTCCTCCTGATGAATCCAAGCCATTCGAAGTTTTCTGTGATGCTTCTCTTCAAGGTCTCGGTGCTGTGTTAATGGAAGAGAAGAGAGTTGTGGCCTATACCTCTCGACAGCTGAAGCCCAACGAAAAGAACTACCCCACTCACGACCTTGAGTTGGCGGCAGTTGTCCATGCATTGATAACATGGAGACATCTCTTGTTGGGAAGGAAAGTGGGCATTTTCACCGATCACAAGAGTCTCAAGTATATCTTCACTCAACCCAACCTCAACCTCAGGCAAACTCGATGGGTCGAAATGATTCAAGAGTACAACCCAAGTATTGAATAAACTCCGGGCAAGGCCAATGTGATTGCAGATGCTTTGAGCAGGAAGGCTTACTGCAACAGTTTAATCCTCAATCCCTTCCAACCGGATCTCTGTGAAGCTTTCCGCAAGCTGAATCTTCAAGTTGTTCCTCAAGGCTTTCTTGCCAATCTCATAGTCTCTCCTACTTTGGAAGACCAGATTCGTGAGGCTCAACTCCTGGATACCATGGTGAAAAAGGTGAAACGTGGTATCGACAAGGGCATTTCCAAATACAAGTGCTTCCACATTGATGACAAAGATACTCTTTTCTTCGAGGACCGGATTGTGGTTCCAAAGGGTGACCTACGTAAAGTCATTATGAACGAGGCACACAATTCGCTTCTATCCATCCATCCTGGAAGTACGAAGATGTACCATGACCTCAAGCAGTCATATTGGTGGACTCGAATGAAGCGAGAAATTGCTCAATTCGTGAATGAGTGTGATGTCTGCAGAAGAGTGAAAGCAGAACACCAACGACCAGCTGGTCTCCTCCAACCTCTTGCTATTCCGAATGGAAGTTTGATCATATCGAAATGGACTTCGTGGTTGGATTTCCAAAGTCCAAGCGTGGAAATGATGCTATCTTCGCTGTCATTGACAAGCTTACTAAAGTGGCTCATTTTCTTCCTATCAAAGAATCCATCACTAGCAGCTCGGTTGGCGAGAGCTATACACATCCAGGATTGTCTCCTTGCACGGCATTCCACAAGTGATCTCTTCAGACCGTGGCAGCATCTTTACCTCCAAGTTCTGGGATTCTTTTCAGAAGGCCATGGGCACTAACATTCGTTTCAGCACAACTTTCCATCCTCAAACAAGTGGCCAAGTCGAGCGAGTCAATCAAATCCTTGAAGATATGCTCAGGGCTTGTGTCATTTCCTTCGGTATGAAGTGGGAAGATTGTCTTCCATATGCCGAGTTCTCCTACAACAACAGCTTCCAAGCGAAGTTCGGGCAAGGCCCCATTCGAAATTCTCTATGGCGTAAAGTCTTTGTACTCCTCTCAATTGGTCCGAGACAGGTGAACGCCAACTTCTTGGCAGCGACTTGATCACGTGTCAAGAAATGTGCAAAGTTATTCGTGAGAATCTCAAAGACGCAGCATAATCGCGCCAGAAGAGCTATTATGTTGACAAGCACCGTTATGTGGCTTTTGAAATCGTAGACCATGTCTACCTCCGCGACTCTCCAATGAAAGGCACACGTCGCTACGGTATCAAAGGGAAGCTTGACCCTAGATAAGTGGGTCCTATCAAGATCATTGGCAAAAGAGGCGATCTCGCCTATCAACTTGAGCTTCCGTCCAACTTCGCGAACGCGTAACGATGTCTTTCATGTGTCACAGCTTCGCAAGTGCTTCAAGACTCGAGCGCACTTTCAACTTCAAGAAATTGACCTCCAAGAAGATCTCTCTTATCATGAGCACCCGTTGCTATTCTTGAAGAAACCGAGCGCAAGACTCGCAACAAGTCAATCAAATTCCTGAAAGTGAAGTGGTCAGACCATTCCGACCGGGAAGCCACCTGGGAGCGCGAGGATCACCTCCGTTCCGAATATCCGGAGTTCTTTCAGTCCTAGATCTCGGGACGAGATCCTCTTGTAGTGGTGGAGTGTTGTAACACCCTGGATGTAACTTTCCATATTTGTAACTCTAACTCTTGCCATTTTCGGCATTGTGATATGATATTCCCTCCGTGGTTGGGTTTTTGTCTTTCGTTTTGCATTTTTTCCATGTCATGCATTTCATATCATGTCATGATGTGCATCTCATTTCCATACGTGTTCGTCTCATGCATCCGAGCATTTTCCCCGTTGTCCGTTTTGCAATCCGGCACTCCTATTTCTCAAGCGTCCCCTTTACATTTTTCCGTGAGCGGGTACTAAACTTTCTCGGAATGGACCGAGGTTTGTCAAGTGGCCTTGGTACACCACCGTAGACCACCTGTCAAGTTTCGGGTCATTTGGAGCTCGCTTTGGTACTCCAACGGTTAACCGTGACTCTCGCAAAGGCCTCTTTTAAGTTGCAGCCCAACACCCCTTCAAAACAGCCCAATAACCCATCTAAGTCACTTCCATGCTCTCCGTCGTTCGATCACGATCGTGTGGGCGAAAACTACACCTCATTTGGAGCTTCCTAGCTCCTTCTACCTATAAAACACCCTCCCGAAATTTGGTCATTCCACCTAACCCTAGCCCGTTCCTCTCGCGCCGCGGACACGTCCGGCGGGCAGACGTCCGTCGCCCGCCCTTGGCGAATCGGGAGCCGCCACGTGGCGCCAGCCACCAACGCCGCCGCCGGCCCAGCTCAGCCCCGCCGCCGCCCGCCGCTTGCATGCGCCGCCCCGTCGCCAGCTTTGCCTCCACGCGCCGCGCGCCCGCCGCCCGGCCACCGCCTCGCCGCCCCGGCCTCGTCCCCTCCCGCCCTCCTTCCTCCTCTCTCTCCAGCGCCACTCCGGCGAGGATCCGGCCGCCTCGGTCGGATCTGGATCCGAAAATCACGAGGGTTGACTTCTCCTTCTCCCCCGAAATTCCTCCAAGTCATTTTCTGTCAGTAATTTGTTGCATTTTCATCATGTGATAACTTTGCACCCGTTTCTCCGTTTGGGGCGTATAGCATACAAAAATGTTCGTCTAGATGAGTAGATCATTTCATATCATGGCATCATTTTCATTTGAGCTCATCTTGATGCCCGAAATGCTGTTAGAGGAGGGCTATGTGATGTTAGTTTCAGATTCTTATCAGAACATGCACTTTTGTCATTTTTGCCATGATTGATGTGTGCACCCTATGATCTTGAGCCCTACATGTGTTTTGTAATATGCCACTCCATCTTTACAGGCGTGTATGCCATGTATTTTTTTCATCTCTGTGGTGACTAGCACAAGCATGCAAATTAGGCTTCATGATGTTGCTGATTTCAGCCCCTGTTTTGCTGATATTTTTATGCCATGTTAACTTGATGCTACCGAGAGATCCATGCATATTTTGATATACTTCAATAAGGATGTTTTGAACATATGGTTATGCTCTATCAATCCATGCCCTTGTTTGCAATTATGGAGTGCCATAGCTTGAGTCAATCGAGCTCTACTTTTGCTATAAAATGTTTCCTGGCAGATTGTTTACATGTTATTCAATTTTTCCAAGGTTGTTGTAGTTGAGCCGTGTATGCTATGATGTTGTTCTTGCCATGTATAGCTTCTATGCCATGTCTTCTTGATGGATGTATGCTTAGTTTATCATGTACTGCTCTGTAGTGAGTGGATCGAGCTCGCGAAGGTGCCTACATAATTCTGTCAATGTCATGCCCTGTTTGCTGAATCTGTTAACGAAACTTGCTATATTGGCGTGGATGCCATCATGTCTTCTGTTCCTTTTTGTCTTATGGTCAGTAAGGGACTTTTGTTCTATGCTTTGAGTTGATTCATGCCATGCCTTGTTTTTCTGTCATAATTTCCTGTAGCATGTCGTTTGTTTGCTCTGAACATTGCTTCCTGATGCTGATTCTGCCATGTTCAGTATTTTCACCAAGTCTGTGAAACTGATATGTTTTGCACTTTTGCCATGCTTGTTTGGACCTGTTATGATGTGATTTAGCCGTAGCTCAGTGTTCATCTTTTGTCAAGCATCTTGAGTAGATCACTACCATACGCTTTGCTGGTAGGTTTGGGTGCAGTAGCTTAATTTCTTGTTGCTTGCTAAGTGGCATCATGCTGTTAATGGCAGATTTGTGTCATTCTTGTTTTGCTTGTCATTTGCAAACCGTGCATCCGATTCGGTGATCTTTATATCGATTTCAACGAAATCATCTCATCGTTTCCAGAGGCATACTTGGTTTGCCAAGTTGATGCCTGGTTCATCTTTTTCCTTCCGGAGCACGCATACGCATTGCATATCACATCTCGCATATCATGCCATGTTTTGCATCATGTTGCTTGTGCATTGCACCGTGATTTATCGTGGTTCCATTGCTTGTGTTCTTGCTTTGGGTAGAGCTGGGAGACGAGTACATGAACGAGGAACCTATTGAGAACGCTTACGAGGATCAAGCTTTCGACAACTCTGTGAACTTTGCAGGCAAGATGACCATACCCTCGAAATCACTTCTATCTTTGCTTGCTAGATGCTCGCTCTTTTGCTATGCCTATTCTACGATGCCTATCACTTGCTTATCATGCCTCGCATATTGCCATGTCAAACCCCTAACCATCCTTTCCTAGCAAACCGTTGTTTGGCTATGTTACCGCTTTGCTCAGCCCCTGTTATAGCGTTGCTAGTTGCAGGTGAAGTTGAAGTTTGTTCCTTGTTGGAACATGGAAATGTTGTTCCTTGTTGGAACATGTTTACTTGTTGGGGATATCACAATATATCTGCTATAATTAATGCATCTATATACTTGGTTAAGGGTGGAAGGCTCGGCCTTATGCACGTGTTTTGTTCCACTCTTGCCACCCTAGTTTCTGTCATACCGGTGTTATGTTCCTTGATTTCACGTTCCTTACACGGTTGGGTGATTTATGGGACCCCCTTGACAGTTCGCTTTGAATAAGACTCCTCCAGCAAGGCCCATTTATTTAACCCCCCGGGCCAATGCTCCTCTGAGTGTTGGCCCAAACTAGAGCGCTTTGCAGCGCCCCCTCAAGGAAACTTGAGGTCTGGTTTTAGTTGTACGGACTGCTCATCCGGTGTGCCCCGAGAAAAAGATATGTGCAGCTCCTAGCGGGATTTGTAGGCACATTCGGGCGGCTTTGCTGGTCTTGTTTTATTCTGTCAAAGCGCCTTGTAGTCCGGGATTTCGAGACTGATCGGGTCTTCCCGGTAGAAGGAATATCCTTCGTTGACCGTGAGAGCTTATAATGGGCTAAGTTGGGACACCCCTGCAGGGTATTATCTTCCGACAGCCGTGCCCGCTGTTATGAGTCGGATGGGAATTTGTTAATGTCCGGTTGTAGAAAACCCGAAGTTGATCTTAATTAATACACATCAACCGCGTGTGTAACCGTGACGGTCTCTTCTCGGCGGAGTCCGGGAAGTGAACACGATGTTGGAGTTATGTATGACGTAAGTAGTTTCAGGATCACTTCTTGATTGCTACTAGCTTCACGACCGCCGCCTTTGCTTCTCTTCTCGCTCTCTTTTGCGAATGTAGCCACCATATATGCTAGTCGCTGTCGCAGCTCCACCTCACAACTCTGTCCTTCCTATAAGCTTAAATAGTCTTGATCTCGCTGGTGTGAGATTGCACGAGTCCCCGTGACTCATGATTCTACCAAAACAGTTGCAGTGCCGACGATGCCAAAGGATGACGCAACCGAGCTCAAGTGGGAGTTCGACGAGGAACGTGGTCGTTACTATGTGTCTTTTCACGATGATCAGTAGTGGAGCCCAGTTGGGTCGATCGGGATCCGTGTAGCATTTGGGGTAGTCTTCTTTTATTTTGGTTCCGTAGTCGGACCTTGAGTGTAATCTGGATGATGGATATTTATTTATGTATTGTGTGAAGTGGCATTTGTAAGCCAACTATGTATCTCTTTCCCTTATGTATTACATGGTTTGTGTGAAGATTACCTCACTTGCGACATTGCTTTCAATGCGGTTATGCCTCTAAGTCGTGCTTCGACACGTGGGAGATATAGACGCATCGAGGGCGTTACAAGTTGGTATCAGAGCCTTCCCCGACTTAGGAGCCCCCTGCTTGATTGTTTGCTGGCGTTGTTGAGTCTAGAACGGAAAATGTTTTGAGTCTTAGGATTATATATATCGGAGAGTAGGATTCTTTTTACTCCCCAGTCCCTTCGTCGCTCTGGTGAGGTCTCCTGACGTAGAAGTTTTGACTCTCCTCTCCTCAAATTTCACAAAAAAAAAAATTAGGATCACGCGGGTATCTTGGAATCGTTCCGATGGTTTTGCCTCCTGTTACCATCCTCCTTAGACGCACAGTTCGGGACCCCCTACACGAGATCCGCCGGTTTGGCACCGACATTGGTGCTTTCATTGAGAGTTTCGCTGTGTGTTCGGCAAAAGGTCGATGGCTCTCCTGTAGATCAACTGCGACTTTCAAAGATCTTCGTCACCACTCGACCGGTCACCTTGGTTCGACCAAAGACTGCACCCTACCTCCGATCGTCATGTTCGGATGAGGGCCTTCATCAACATCAGCTCTGATCTCTATCAAGATCATGGAGGAATCATCCCGGGAGCCCGGGGGCTCAACGTCAACATTGCCCTCGGGCGACCGTGCTGTTTTTCTGGATAGCGAACTTGTGTCCGCTGCCACAGCCTCCTCAAGTGCCATTTTAACGATTGCTTTGGTGGAATTGTGCGGAATTGAGTCTACAACAACCCTGGAAAATTTCGTCGAGTTTCAATGGAGGAATCTCTGGCAATCCGCGATATACCGGAGCCCTGTTAAATCTAGACGAGAATCTGGATGAGTTTAGGGCGTGATGTCCAGCTTCTAGCTCAGATGTCCTTTGGAATATCCAACCGTTTATCGGCTGCGGAATTCCTATATCTACCACCCCTCAAAATTTCAGCTCGATTCGACCGTCCAAACTCCGGGAACCTTCCGATTAGTGCATCACTTTTCGGATATGTTTTCTGCGTGAAATCGAATCCGACCTGAGTTCGTATTTTTTATGAACAGGATTTCAGACATCCTTTTTGAAGGAAGTTTTGTATGGGGTATTGTGTTTTGTTTCCGAACACATCCCACTAACTTTAAAATCTTTTGAACATGATCTTCAACATCATGCTGGTGTCAAACCAGTCCGGAAATATTGCAACACGGCCGCCGACCCGCGCTAAACACATCGTCACTTTGTTGAGCCGAGCTCAACTTCTTCGGATCATCATCTCGGCAAGCCGAACAAGAGTCCGACATCGGAAAGGATGAATCATCACCAACATCGCCGCCCCATGGATTACACGAAGCAGGCACACCGGCATCGCCGCACGGTCACTTCATCAAGCCGACATTGACCACGTCACGACCTGCATCGGCAGGGCCGCACTATTGCTCCTTTGAGCCGGTGTCCATCACGCCGACCTACTTCAACTCATCGGCTGACATCGAGGCTTTGACATCTCGGCTGGACCTGGGGCTTCGCCATCTCTTCATAAACCTATACTCCAGAGACTTCGGCGTCATTAGCCGACCAGCGCCGTCATGTTAGCTAGACTGAGGGCTTTGCCTCGGCGAGCCAACCTTTGCCAGCATCGCCGTGCCGTTGCTTTATCGCCCATCAGGCAATGGGTGTGCAGATCGAGTCCCAATTTTGGGAATCACCCTTCTTCGGATTGCTACAATAAATAAACCAGGTGCTATTAACCCTAGTATTTTTTTGCTTGTTTGGGTTCATTTTTCCCAAGGAATTATTACTCTGGTTTGTCCATCATCTGTACGCAGGTCTATCAAATGGTGGTCGCATTAACGACGGTCGCATGGTGGTTCGGTCAGTTTTCGTACATAGTCCAGCGAATGCCGCATCCGGAACTCGGGCCGACCTGTGAATTCAGGCTTTGACACGCCTTTACCGCATCACGCTGACGCCCTGCATCGACATTGACTTTGGCGCCAGGCCATATTTCATTTATTACTCACTTTGCATAAATTATTTATTATGCAACATTTTTTATTTTATTACTATTATCCCAGGTTTGCACTATTTTTTGTGCACATGAAAATGATCCGGCCAGACTATATCTGGCGTCACCTCGGCTGGACGGGGGGCTTCGTCAACACTTCATTACCCCATGCCGGGGACTTCGGCATCACTCTGCCAGCCTGCATTGGCCGTGCTATATCACCACTTCGGAGTGCCGAGCTCTTTGCTCCGCCACCTCGGGACCGGCTTGGGGGATGGAGCCTTGTCCCGCATCAAGCTCGGACCGCATCATCAATACCGAACACATTAACCAGCTAAGTTGCCTTCATGCTCAAAGTTTTAAATTTTTAACTTGTGTTGGGTTTGATCAAGCATTATACTTTTTTGGAAAAAAGTTGCTTGTAAAAAATTTCCTTGTCCAAACTTTGTTTGTGACGGACAAATTCAAATACCCCGATTACTTGGGGGCTCCCTTGCTGGAGCTTTTCCTCTTGCATATGATTATACTTGTACGGCTTCGTTCCTTGTTCGTGTATTATGCCACAATATGCACCATATTGACCTAAGTGATTTGCAAGCTGGGTTGCCTGGCTCCTGTGCTTACCCCTACGTTCCCGATTGTTCGGCTAGGGAGTAAAGGGAGCACCTCTGCGATTGTCACGATCGGTTCATCCGAGCCGGACCTCAGACTGGGTGAAGTCGAAAGCTAGTGCTCTTATTGTTTTCAATCATGGTCGGCACACAATGGAACTCATGAGTACAAAAAATCTATTAACAATGAGCACCGAAGAAAGGTATCGATGGGGATACTATTTTCTTCGAAGATGCTTCTTACACTTTATTAGTAATATAGCATAAGTTCCCTGAGCGCGCTTTGTCTGTTACAGCCTTATGGCCTGATTGCCTGGTTATCGGAAACACCGTCGATATTCTCGATAGGTGGAGTACATAACACTTTTCGGTCTTTTGACCGAAGAGGGAGAAGCCGATGGTCGGTTAAGACGCGTTTAAAGTTCGGGTGAACATAGATATGATATAAGTACTTCGGTACATACAATCATTCTTTTACCCAAGTCACTTGGGGGCTCTTAAATTTATGTGAGCTGTTTTATAATAAGTGTTCTTCTTCTTAGTCGTTGCAAAGTCTTTTTTCTATCACTCCTTTTTTCGACGCAAGTGTGCGGTCAATAGCCGGGGCGCCTAATTTCTTTCTCAAAGCCGCTAAAGTTTGCTAAACTGGCCTAATGAGAAGTACTCCGCCTTCGGGATAGGAGGTTGAAGCCATAGGCTGACCCGCTTGAAGTCTCGAGATAGGATGTGTCATGTTAAAGCACGACAGAAACACCTTTTTTCTAAGACCAATTTTCGATTTGGCACGAACACTTGATCTAGTTCGGACATTAAACTTTTGAATAAGTTTTTTGGCTTTTCGAGCCTATGGCACTTTTAAACTATTTGTGCGTTTCCAACATTAGTTTTGAAAGGCATTTGGACATCTTTTAGGGATTCGCAAAAACATTCTACGATATTGCTATATATGCAGCGGTTTCAATTGTGTCTTCGGTCAATAGTTGGGTTGCGGCTCCTGTGCTTGCCTCCCACGTTCCACTTTGTTCGGCTAGGTGTGCCAAGGGAGAACCATCATGCGGTTGTGCTTCCATTTCGCATGGTCAAGCACCTCGATGGAGAAAGCCAAAACCGATCGTCACAATAGGCGTAAACTGGTCAGCGATCGACTATGTTAAATGACGGGCCGTTCATAACATTGGACGAACTGTTTACGGCTTGACCTCGGTTGTCGCCGAACACTAACCGGGGGCTCATAGCTAGCTTCCCCAGTATAAAGCTCCTATGACTAAGCAAAAGTTATAAAGCTCGCGTATCTGATTGCCTAGTTTCCGCTAACACAACCGCCTTCGGGCACCGAGACGTCGGCTAAGGGTTGTTTTTTTAGTGCGGAAACACCCTGTGTAGTATCTACCAATGGGTAGAAGCCAACGATGGGCCACTTTCAACTGATAAACGGTCACAATGGAGTCAAAATAATGATGTAAAGTACTTGGATACATAGAATCATTACATATAATCTATGATTTTACTCTCGATATTGATCCTTAATTCGGCAACCCGTGCCCACATTAAGGCTCGGGGGCTACTGGGCTTTGTGCTCATTATTTACAAATATTAAAAGGGGCACATCGATCCCCTGATCTGGTGTTGCCACCCGACCAGTGTCTCGGGGGCTACTGCATTGCTTATTCAATGCAGAGAATTCAAAGTGCTTAGTGTTCGGCTTGAATGAACTATGCACATACATGTCTTCGGACAATAATAGGTACCATATGGACCTATTTGACATCAAGCTAGTATATTGCGGCGACTTCTCACGACCCTCTCTCAGGGGCCCGTTCGCCGATCACTATTATCTCTAATATATTACACTGCGTTTTTATTCCTATGTATGCTGCCAAGATAGGAATTGATCCTCAGGCCGATTTTGCGCATCGACCTGAGTCTCAGGGGCTACTGGGAACATCAGTTTTTATGCTTGCCTTCAGGTGCATCTCGGGTTTTAGACTGATACATACCTTGAGGGCTACTGGATATACATCGGCAGAGAATAAACTGCACCAGTTAAAAATATTCACAAAAAATCAGCCCGAGGTCGGGGTGTGCACCACCTTGGAAGCATTTCGGCATAAAGCTCGGGCGCTAGCGGCTAGCTCCATAGAGGGCATTTCCGGCATTAAGCTCGGCTAAACTCCTTCAACTTTTTTGAACCAAGGTGATCTATGACACCTCAGATATAGTCCGGCGTTGGAGCGCGGATACAGTCCGGCGTTGGAGCTTGGACACAGTACGACGTTGGTGCTCGTCTGCAAAAGATACCTCGAATGCAGTCCGATGTTAGAGCTCGGACGCAAGAGGACACTGCCTCCCGGGAACAACTTCAAACCCGAGGTGAGGCATAAAAATAATAAGGCATTGATAAAGGCCAGAAACTTAAAGGGGCTCCTCTGATACCCAACGTGTAAACTCTTCGGATGCACTTCGGCGATCCCCAAGATCGAAGATGAGAAGATTTGTTGAACCAGTTTTCAAGACCGACGACCGAAGATGAAGAACAGTTCGTAAGAATCGAGGAGCGTCTCTAACTTGAAGAGCGGTTCAGGGGGCTACTGACGGTGTCCTGCACTAGGGGGTACTCACCACGTCGTCTCCCGATCAGTTGGATTGGGCCGAGGACCCCGATGGCCGTATATTCATGGGCCAGTCCAGACAGCTGCCGCATACAAGGAAGATTCCACAAGACTTGGCGATCAAGACAAGGACTCCTCCCCCACCGGCGTATTCAGCTAGGACTCTTGTTATCCTAGGCCTCTAGTGCATTTTATAAACCGAGGCCAGGCTAGTCGATATTTATACAACAACAATCATAACATAGGCTAGCTTCTAGGGTTTAGCCTCTACGATCTCGTGGTAGATCAACTCTTGTAATACTCATATTCATCAAGATCAATCAAGCAGGAAGTAGGGTATTACCTCCATAGAAAGGGCCCAAACCTAGGTAAACATTGTGTCCCTTGCCTCCTGTTACCATCCGCCTTAGACGCATAGTTCGGGATCCCCTACCCGAGATCCGCCAGTTTTGACACCGACAGCAAGGACTTCGGTCCATCTGTCTGCTAGCAAATCTGGATCAGCTTGAAGCTGTTGTTGCTTTTTCCTCAGGCTATTTGCTGTGGCTATAAGCCGGTGCTTGAAGCGCTCCTGTTCGACGGGATCCTCAGGCACGATAAATTCTTTGTCGCCGAGGCTCACCTCGTCTTCGGAGAGAGGCATGTAATTGTCATCCTCTGTTTCTCTATCTGCGGCCTGTTCTGGAGGGCTAGCTTGTTCATCCTCCCGCTCTAAATCGTGCTGGAGGGGATTGTTGTCGTCTTCGGCACTATCCAGAGTGCTATTGTCTCTTGTGCTGGTATCACTATTTTTGCTGTGGCGGGACTTAGAGCGGCGCTGCTGACGTCGGTGCTTGAGTTGCTTCTTGGAGGGGTCATCCTCCGCTGTCTCGTCGCCATTGCCTTCTTTGGGGGTATCCACCATACATATATCATATGATGAGGTGGCGGTCCAGCGCCCTGTGGGCGGTGGTTCCTGTTCGTCTCCTGCATCGTCGTCCATACCGTCAATGTCTTCGGAGTCGAAGTCGAGCATGTCGGTTAAATCGTCGACAGTGGCTACTAAGTGGGTGGTGGGTGGGCAGCGAATTTCTTCGTTGTCCGCATCCCATTCTAGCCGGTCATAGTTCGGCCAAGGTTCTCCTGACAAGGAGAGGGACCTTAATGAATCTAGCACGTCGCCGAAAGGCGAGTGCTGAAAAATATCCGTGGAGGTAAACTCCATGATCGGCGCCCAATCGGGTTCGATAGGTACGGGCGCAGGTGGCTCGGAGTCCGTGGCCGGGGACGAATCCAGTAGTTCGGCAACACGGCTCTCGTAAGGAGTGAAGTCAGTATCCGGCTCTATCGCCACTGAGAGTGCGGCCTCCATGGCGGGGTCTATCCACCCATCCTCGGATGGCGCGATTTGCTCCGGATTGAGGGCCGGAGTAGTCGAAGGTGTGATTTTCCGGACACTGTCCAACGGCAGAGCTAAATCATGCTCGTCGTGACCATGCGGCGCACCTGGCATGGGTTCGAATCCGTCGAAGTTCAAGTCTCCTTGGACGTTGGCAGTGTAGTTCAAGTTTCCGAACCTGACCTGGTGGCCAGGGGCGTAGCTCTTGATCTGCTCCAGATGGCCAAGCGAGTTGGCCCGCAGTGCGAAGCCGCCGAATACGAAGATCTGTCCGGGGAGGAAAACCTCACCCTGGACCGCATCGTTACCGATGATCGAAGGAGCCATCAAGCCTCACATTGACGGCACAGAGGAACTATCAATGAAAGCACCAATGTCGGTGTCAAAACCGGCGGATCTCGGGTAGGGGGTCCCGAACTGTGCGTCTAAGGCGGATGGTAACAGGAGGCGGGGGACACGATGTTTACCCAGGTTCGGGCCCTCTTGATGGAGGTAATACCCTACTTCCTTCTTGATTGATCTTGATGAATATGAGTATTACAAGAATTGATCTACCACGAGATCATAGAGGCTAAACCCTAGAAGCTAGCCTATGGTATGATTATCGTTGTCCTATGGACTAAACCCTCCGGTTTATATAGAGACCGGAGGGGTCTAGGGTTACATAGAGTCGGTTAGAAGGGAGGAGATCTACATATCCGTATTGCCAAGCTTGCCTTCCACGCCAAGGAGAGTCCCATCCGGACACGGGACGAAGTCTTCAATCTTGTATCTTCATACTCCAACAGTCCGGCCAAAGGATATAGTCCGGCTGTCCGGAGACCCCCTAATCCAGGACTCCCTCACACCTCGCCACGGCCGTCGCCGACGCAAACACCTTTACCGACCCTGCCTCCGCCACCATGCCGCCCCCATCCCACCGCCCGAATCCGGCCATTTGCCGCACTAGAGTAGAGGAGCGGCCGTGAGTAGAGGAGGTTGTCGGACGCGCGTGGCGGCCAGGATCTATGGGGTGTTCCACGCGCGCTTCTCGGAGGTGCTCATGGTCGTGCTGTTCCGCCTCGATGCCGTCCCGGGCCACGACCCGGCCATGCGAGAGGCGTGGCACACTATTAGTCGTCGCGTCATCAGCCTCCTGGAGGTCTTCGACTTCATGTTTGCGGCACCAGAGGCCGACACCTATTGGATCCGTAGTGTCGGAGAAGCGATGGTTGTGTCATCACCGGCGTCATCCGCGAAGGAGGCGAGGATGAGTCGCTAGGACAGAGGAGGAACGATAGCAGCAGCTAGCAGTGTGCATCGGAGGAGGTGAGGTTCCTAGTTGTGGTTGTAAAGTTCACATTATCAACTTGTTCAACGCTGGTGGTTGTAGGGCTAAATTTAAGTTAATAGAAATATAACATTCTTTTGTAGTTTGAAATACATTTTGATGATCATCAACACAATTGTGAGAGTTAACAATGGAGACAGATGTATCTGACTCCATTTTCATAATGAAAATGGGGCCATGTGGCCCCTTTGATCACTAAAAATGTTTCGTGACTTTTGTGAAAGTTGCCTTTTCGCCCCCTCATGTGTAAATCCTGGCTCCACCCCTGGGCGAGGAGGAGCGACAACATTAGGGGCGCTCGATTTGCTCGGCAGTCAGTGGTGCACGCAAGAATTTGGCCGACGACGTGCGCGAGCATATGCCATTGATCGGTGGTTTAGTTTCAACAGTAATCCCAATTTTGACGGTAGGTTCAATTTTGACAGTAGGATCAGTATGCATCACCAATTATACAGCATCTGTTGGAGTAGCAGTTTTACATCACCATATATATATCACCTACTGGAGTTATGACTTTTTTAGAGGTATAAAAACATTTTTTAATGATGTAAATTATACAACAACTATTTTTACATCTCCAAATATACATGATCTATTGGGGATGCTCTAACTCAATGGAGTAGTGGCCATGAGTGATTTGCATGCATGGGTTAGAGATCTTCGTTGAGTGTCTTGGTTGGATGGTGCCAGTGAGTACAGTACAAGTGTAGTATAGTAGTAAAGGATTCTAGTACAACCTTTTTCTCAGGGGAGGGGTGAGGGAGTCCTGGATTAGGGGGTATCCGGACAGCCGTGTTGGGGAACGTAGCAGAAATTCAAAATTTTCCTACGTGTCACCAAGATCTATCTATGGAGAAACCAGCAACGAGGGGAAGGAGAGTGCATCTACATACCCTTGTAGATCGCTAAGCGGAAGCGTTCAAGAGAACGGAGTTGAAGTAGTCGTACTCGTCATAATCAAATCACCGGAGATCCTAGTGCCGAACGGACGACACCTCCGCGTTCAACACACGTACAACCCGGTGACGTCTCCCATGCCTTGATCCAGCAAGGAGAGAGGGAGAGGTTGAGGAAGACTCCGTCCAGCAGCAGCACAACGGCGTGGTGGTGGTGGAGGAGCGTGGCAATCCTGCAGGGCTTCGCCAAGCACCGCGGGAGAGGAGAAGGCAGAGAGGTAGGGCTGCGCCAAGAGGGAGAGAAACTCGTGTGTTGGGCAGCCCCTAGACCTCAACTATATATAGGGGGAAGGGGAGGGGCTGTGCCCCCTCTAGGGTTCCCTTCCCAGGGGTGGCGGCAGCCCCTAGATCCCATCTGGGTGGCGGCCAGAGGGGGAGAGAGGGGAGGCGCACCTGGGGTGGCCTTAAGGCCCGTCTGCCCTAGGGTTTGCCCCCTCCCACTCTTCCCTGCACCTTGGGCCCTTGTTGGGGGCACACCAGCCCACCTAGGGCTGGTCCCCTCCCACACTTGGCCCATGCAGCCCTCCGGGGCCGGTGGCCCCACTTGGTGGACCCCCGGGACTCTCCCGGTGGTCCCGGTACGTTACCGATAAAACCCGAAACTTCTCCGGTGACCAAAACATGACTTCCCATATATAAATCTTTACCTCCGGACCATTCCGGAACTCCTTGTGACGTCCGGGATCTCATCCGGGACCCCGAACAACATTTGGTAACCACATACAAACTTCCTTTATAACCCTAGCGTCATCGAACCTTAAGTGTGTAGACCCTACAGGTTCGGGAACCATGCAGACATGACCGAGACGTTCTCCGGTCAATAACCAACAGCGGGATCTGGATACCCATGTTGGCTCCCACATGTTATACGATGATCTCATCGGATGAACCACGATGTCATGGACTCAATCGATCCCGTATACAATTCCCTTTGTCTAGCGGTGTTGTACTTGTCCGAGATTCGATCGTCGGTATGCCGATACCTTGTTCAATCTCGTTACCGGCAAGTATCTTTACTCGTTCCGTAAAACATCATCCCGTGATCAACCCCTTGGTCACATTGTGCACATTATGATGATGTCCTACCGAGTGGGCCCAGAGATATCTCTCTGTCACACGGAGTGACAAATCCCAGTCTCGATTTGTGCCAACCCAACAGAGACTTTCGGAGATACCTGTAGTGCACCTTTATAGCCACCCAGTTATGTTGTGACGTTTGGTACACCCAAAGCATTCCTACTGTATCCGGGAGTTGCACAATCTCATGGTCTAAGGAAAAGATACTTGACATTAGAAAAGCTTTAGCATACGAACTACGATCTTTGTGCTAGGCTTAGGATTGGTCTTGTCCATCACATCATTCTCCAAATGATGTGATCCCGTTATCAACGACATCCAATGTCCATGGTCAGGAAACCGTAACCATATGTTGATAACCGAGCTAGTCAACTAGAGGCTTACTAGGGACATGGTGTTGTTTATGTATCCACACATGTATCTGAGTTTCCTATCAATACAATTATAGCATGGGTAATAAACGATTATCATGAACAAGGAAATATAATAATAACTAATTTATTATTGCCTCTAGGGCATAATTCCAAAAGTCTTCCACTTGCACTAGAGTCAATAATCTAGTTCACATCGCCATGTGATTAACACTCACAGGTCACATCGCCATGTGACTAACATCCAAAGAGTTTACTAGTGTCACTAAACTAGTTCACATCATCATGTGATTAAGACTCAATGAGTTCTGGGGTTTCATCATGTTTTTCTTGTGAGAGAGGTTTTAGTCAACGGGTCTGCAACATTCAGATCCGTATGTACTACGCAAATCTCTAGGTCATATTGTAAATGCTGCTTCCACGCTCCACTTGGAGCTATTCCAAATGATTGCTCCACTATACGTATCCGGTTTGCTACTCAGAGTCATTCAGATAGGTGTTAAAGCTTGCATCGACGTAACCCTTTACGCCGAAATCTTTATCACCTCCATAATCGAGAAACATGTCCTGATTTACTCCAAGGACAATTTTGACCGCTGTCCAATGATCCATTCCTGGATCATTCTTGTACCCCTTGAATGACTCATGGCAGGCACACTTTCGGTGCGGTACACAGCATAGCATACTATAGAGCCTACGTCTGAAGCATAGGGGACGACCTTCATCCTTTCTCTCTTTTCTGCCCTGGTCGAGCTTTAACTCTTAACTTCATACCTTACAACCCAGGCAAGAACTCCTTCTTTGACTGATCCATCTTGAACACCTTCAAGATTATGTCAAGGTATGTGCTCATTTGAAAGTACCATCTAGCGTTTTTGATCTATCCTCATAGATCTTGATGCTCAATCTTCACATAGCTTAATCCAGGTTTTCTATTGAAAAACACCTTTCAAATAACCCTATATGCTTTCCAGAAATTCTACATCATTTCTGATCAACAATATGTCAACAACATATACTCATCACAAATTCTATAGTGCTCCCACTCACTTCTTTGGAAATACAAGTTTCTCATAAACTTTGTATAAACCCAAAATATTTGATCATCTCATCAAAGCGTGCATTCCAACTCCGAGATGCTTACTCCAGTCCTTAGAAGGATTGCTGGAGCTTTGCATACTTGTTAGCGTCTTTCAGGATTGTCAAAAAATTTCTGGTTGTATCGCATACAACCTTTCCTCAAGAAAACTGTCAAGGAAACAATGTTTTGACATCCTATATGAAAGATTTCATAAATAATGCCGTAACTGCTAATCCAATTCCAACAGACTCTTAGCATCGCTACGAGTGAGAAAGCCTCACCGTAGTCAACTCCTCGAACTTGTCGGAAAACATCTTTAACGACAAGTCGAGCTTTCTTAATGGTGATACTTACCATCATTGTATGTCTTCCTTTTAAAATCCATCTTTACCCAACGCCCCACGACCATCAAGATTTCTTCCAAAGTCATGGGTCCTCTCTCGGATGTTATGGCCTTGAGCCATTCGTCAAAATCCGGGCCCACCATCGCTTCTCCATAGCTCAGAGGTTCATTGTTGTCTAGCAACATGACCTCTAAGACAGGATTGCATACCACCAAGTAGTACGGCCCCTTGTCGACCTACGAGGTCCGGTAGTGACTTGATTCGAAACTTCATGATCACTATCATAAGCTTCTACTTCAATTGGTGTAGGCGCCACAGGAACAACTTCCTGTGCCCTGCAACACACTTGTTGAAGTGACGGTTCAATAACCTCATCAAGTCTCCACCATCCTCCCACTCAATTCTTTCTAGAGAAACTTTTCCTCGGGAAAGGACCTAATTCTAGAAACAACCCTTTTTGCTTCCGTAACTGAGACTGGAGGTATACCCAACTGTTTTGGGTGTCCTATGAAGATGCATTTTATCTGCTTTGGGTTCGAGCTTATGAACCTGAAACTTTTTCACATAAGCGTCGCAGCCCCAAACTTTTAAGAAACGACAATTTAGGTTTCTCCAAACCATAGTTCAAACGGTGTCGCCTCAACGGAATTACGTGGTGCCCTATTAAAGTAAGTGCGGTTGTCTCTAATGCCTAACCCATGAACGATAGTGGTAATTCGATAAGAGACATGATGGTATGTCCCATACCCAATAGGGTGCATCTATGATGTTCGGACACACCATCACACTAGGTGTTCCAGGCGGTGTTAGTTGTGAAACAATTTCCACAATGTCTCAATTGTGTACCAAACTCACAACTCAAATATCCATCTCTATGATCACATCACAGACATTTTATCCTTTTGTAACGAAGATCTTTAACTTCACTCTGAAATTACTTGAACCTTCCAATAAATCAGTCTTGTGTTTCATCAAGTAAATATACTCAGTATCTACTTAAATCATCCGTGAAGTAAGAACATAACGATATTCATCAGATGCCTCAAAGCACTCATTGGACTGCACACATCGAAATGTGTTACTTCCAACAAGTTGCTATCTTGTTCCATCTTATCAAACCGAGGCTTTTCAGTCATCTTGCCCATGTGGTATGATCTGCATATCTCAAGTGATTCAAAATCAAGTGAGTCCAAACGATCCATTTGCATGGAGTTTCTTCATGCGTATACACCAATAGACATGGTTCACATGTTTCAAACTTTTCAAAACGAGTGAGTCCAAAGATCCATCAACATGGAGCTTCTACATGCATTCTACACCAATATGACTTACATGGCAGTGCCACAAGTAAGTGGTACTATCATTACTATCTTATATCTTTTGGCATGAAAATGTGTATCACTACGATCGAGATTCAATAAACCATTCCTTTAGGTGCAAGACCATTGAAGGTATTATTCAAATAAATAGAGTAACCATTATTCTCCTTAAATGAATAACCGGTTTGCGATAGACATAATCCAATCATGTCTATGCTCAACGCAAACACCAAATGACAATTATTCTGGTTTAATACTAATCTTGATGGTAGAGGGAGCGTGCGATGTTTGATCACATCAAACTTGGAGACACTTCCAACACATATCGTCAGCTCACCTTTAGCTAGACTCCGTTTATTCCGTAACCTTTTATTTCGAGTTACTAACACTTAGCAAACGAACCGGTATCTAATACCCTGGTGCTACTAGGAGTACTAGTAAAGTACACAATAACTTAATGTATATCCAATATACTTCTATCGACCTTGCCAGCCTTCTCATCTACCAAGTATCAGGGGTAATTCTCTTCCAGTGGCTGTTCCCCTCATTACAAAAGCACTTAGTCTCGGGTTTGGGTTCAACCTTGGGTTTCTTCACTGGAGCAGCAACTGATTTGCTGTTTCATGAAGTACCCCTTCTTACCCTTACCCTTCTTGAAACTAGTGGTTTCAGTAACCATCAACAATTGATGCTCCTTCTTGATTTCTACATTCGCGGTGTCGAACATTGCGAATAACCCAAGGATCATCATATCTATCCCTGATATGTTATAGTTCATCACGAAGCTCTAGCAGCTTGGTGGCAATGACTTTGGAGAAACATCACTATCTCATCTGGAAGATCAACTCCCACTCGATTCAAGTGATTGTTGCACTCAGACAATCTGAGCACAAGCTCAACGATTGAGCTTTTCTCCCTTAGTTTGCAGGCTAAAAAAATCATCGGAGGTCTTATACCTCTTGACGTGGGCACGAGCCTGAAATCCCAATTTCAGCCCTCGAAACATCTCATATGTTCCGCGACATTTTGAAATCGTCTTTGGTGCCTCAACTCTAAACCGTTTAACTGAACTATCAAGTAGTTATCAAAACGTGTATGTCAGATGTTCGCAACATCCATGCATTTATGTTTGGGGTTCAAAGACATCGAAGCGGTGCATTAAGGACATAAGCTTTCTTCTGTCCGCATAATCGCTACTGTCAACTTTCAACTATATTTTCTCTAGGAACATATCTAAACAGTGGAACTAAAGCGCGAGCTTATGACATAATTTGCAAAGGGCTTTTTACTATGTTCAGGATAATTATGTTCATCTACTGAACTCCCACTCAGATAGACATCCATCTAGTCATCTAAGTGATTACATGATCCGAGTCAACTAGGCCGTGTCCGATCATCACGTGAGACAGACTAGTCATCATCGGTGAACATCTTCATGTTGATCGTATCCTCCATACGACTCATGCTTGACCTTTCGGTCTCTTGTGTTCCGAGGCCATGTCTGTACATGCTAGGCTCTTCAAGTTAACCTAAGTGTTTCGCGTGTGTAAATCTGGCTTACACCCGTTGTATGTGAACGTAAGAATCTATCACACCCGATCATCACGTGGTGCTTCGAAACGATGAACTTTCGCAACGGTGCACAGTTAGGGGGAACACTTTCTTGAAATTTTAATGAGGGATCATCTTATTTACTACCGTCGTTCTAAGCAAATAAGATGCATAAACATGATAAACATCACATGCAATCAAATAGTGACATGATATGGCCAATATCATTTTGCTCCTTTTAATCTCCATCTTCGGGGCTCCATGATCATCATCACCGGCATGACACCATGATATCCATCATCATGATCTCCATCATTGTGTTTCCATGAAGTTGTCTCGCCAACTTATTAATTCTACTACTATGGCAACTGGTTAGCAATAAAGTAAAGTAATTACATGGCGTTTGTTCAATGACACGCAGGTCATACAATAAATTAAGACAAGTCCTATGGCTCCTGCCGGTTGTCATACTCATCGACATGCAAGTCGTGATTCCTATTACAAGAACATGATCAATCTCATACATCACATATCATTCATCACATTCTTCTTGGCCATATCACATGACATAGCATACCCTGCAAAAACAAGTTAGATGTCCTCTAACTGTTGTTTGCATGTTTTACGTGGCTGCTATGGGTTTCTAGCAAGAACGTTTCTTACCTACGCAAAACCACAACGTGATATGCCAATTGCTATTTACCCTTCATAAGGACCCTTTTCATCGAATCCGTTCCGACTAAAGTGGGAGAGACCGGCACCCGCTAGCCACCTTATGCACCAAGTGCATGTCACCGGCGGAACACATCTCACGTAAGTGTACGCAAGCTCGGTCCAGGCCGCTTCATCCCACAATACCGTCGAAACAAGATTGGACTAGTAACGGTAAGCATATTGAACAAAATCAACGCCCACAACTACTTTTGTGTCCTACTCGTGCAAAGAATCTACGCAATAGACCTAGCTTATGATGCCACTGCTAGAAACGTAATGTAAATTCAAAATTTTCCTACGTGTCACCAAGATCTATCTATGGAGAAACCAGCAACGAGGGGAAGGAGAGTGCATCTACATACCCTTGTAGATCGCTAAGCGGAAGCGTTCAAGAGAACGGAGTTGAAGGAGTCAGATTTGTCGTGATCCAAATCACCGGAGATCCTAGTGCCGAACGGACGGCACCTCCGCTGCTCAACACACGTAGACAGCCCGGGTGACGCCTCCCATGCCTTGATCCAGCAAGGAGAGAGGGAGAGGTTGAGGAAGACTCCGTCCAGCAGCAGCACAATGGCGTGGTGGTGATGGAGGAGCGTGGCAATCCTGCAGGGCTTCGCCAAGCACCGCGGGAGAGGAGAAGGGAGAGAGGTAGGGCTGCGCCAAGAGGGAGAGAAACTCGTGTGTTGGGCAGCCCCTGGACCTCAACTATATAGGGGGAAGGGAGGGCTGCACCCCTCTAGGGTTCCCTCCCAGGGTGGCGGCAGCCCCAGATCCCATCTGGGTGGCGGCCAGAGGGGAGAGAGGGAGGCGCACTGGGTGGGCCTTAGGCCCATCTGCCCTAGGGTTTGCCCTCCCACTCTTCCCTCGCGCCTTGGGCCCTTGTGGGGGGGCGCACCAGCCCACCTGGGGCTGGTCCCCTCCCACACTTGGCCCATGCAGCCCTCCGGGGCCGGTGGACCCACTTGGTGGACCCCCGGGACCCTCCCGGTGGTCCCGGTACGTTACCGATAAAACCCGAAACTTTTCCGGTGACCAAAACATGACTTCCCATATATAAATCTTTACCTCCGGACCATTTCGGAACTCCTCGTGACGTCCGGGATCTCATCCGGGACTCAACAACATTCGCAACCACATACAAACTTCCTTTATAACCCTAGCGCCATCGAACCTTAAGGGTGTAGACCCTACGAGTTCGGGAACCATGCATACATGACCGAGACGTTCTCCGTCTATAACCAACAGCGGATCTGGATACCCATGTTGGCTCCCTACATGTTCTACGATGATCTCATCGGATGAACCACGATGTCATGGACTCAATCGATCCCAGATACAGTTCCCTTTGTCTAGCGGTATTGTACTTGCCCGAGATTCGATCGCCGGTATGCCGATACCTTGTTCAATCTCGTTATCGCAAGTCTCTTTACTCGTTCGTAACACATCATCCCGTGATCAACCCCTTGGTCACATTGTGCACATTATGATGATGTCCTACCGAGTGGGCCCAGAGATATCTCTCCGTCACACGGAGTGACAAATCCCAGCCTCGATTCGTACCAACCCAATGTACACTTTTGGAGATACCTGTAGTGCACCTTTATAGCCACCCGATTACGTTGTGACGCTTTGGTACACCCAAAGCATTCCCATGTATCCGGGAGTTGCACAATCTCATGGTCTAAGGAAAAGATACTTGACATTAGAAAAGCTTTAGCATACCTAACTACGATCTTTGTGCTAGGCTTAGGATTGGGTCTTGTCCATCACATCATTCTCCAAATGATGTGATCCCGTTATCAACGACGTCCGATGTCCATGGTCAGGAAACCGTAACCATCTGTTGATCAACGAGCTAGTCAACTAGAGGCTTACTAGGGACATGGTGTTGTTTATGTATCCACACATGTATCTGAGTTTCCTATCAATACAATTATGGCATGGGTAATAAACGATTATCATGAACAAGGAAATATAATAATAACTAATTTATTATTGCCTCTAGGGCATATTTCCAACAAGCCGGACTATATCCTTTGGCTGGATTGTTGGACTATGAAGATACAAGATTGAAGACTTCGTCTCGTGTCCGGATTGGACTCTCTTGGCGTGGAAGGCAAGCTTGGCGATACGGATATGTAGATCTCCTTCTGTTGGAACCGACTCTGTGTAACCCTAGCCCCCTCCGGTGTCTATATAAACCAGAGGGTTAGGTCCGTAGGACAACAACAATCATACCATGTTCATCAAGATCAATCAACTCTTCTAGGGTTTAGCCTCTACGATCTCGTGGTAGATCAACTCTTGTAATACTCATATTCATCAAGATCAATCAAGCAGGAAGTAGGGTATTACCTCCATAGAGAGGGCTCGAACCTGGGTAAACATCATGTCCCTTGCCTCCTGTTACCATCCGCCTTAGACGCACAGTTGGGGACCCCCTACCCGAGATCCGCCGGTTTTGACACCGACATTGGTGCTTTAATTGAGAGTTCCACTGTGTCGTCGCTGCAAGGTTCGATGGCCCCTTCGATCATCGACTATGATACGGTCTAGGGTGAGGTTTTTCTCCCCGGATAGATCTTCGTGTTCGGCGGCTTCGCACTGCGGGCCAACTCGTTTGGCCATCTGGAGCAGATCGAGAGCTACGCCCCTGGCCATCAGGTCAGGTTTGGAAACTTGAATTACACTTCCCATATCCGCGGAGACTTGATCTTCGATGGATTCGGGCCCATGCCAGGCATGCCGCACGGTCACGACAAGCACAATATAGCTCTGCCGTCGGACGGTGTTCGGGAGTTCACGCCAGCAACTACTCCGGCCTCTAGTCTGGAGCAGATCGCGCCATCCGAGGACGGGAGGATAGACTCCGCCACGGAGGCCGCGCCCTCAGTGGCGATAGAGCCGAATACTGATCTTACCCTTCACGAGAGCCGTGTCGCCGAACTAATGGACTCGTCCTCGGCAACGGACTCCGTACCGCCCGCGCCCATACCTATCAAATCTGATTGGGGACCGATCATGGAGTTCACCTCCGCAGATATCTTTCAGCACTCGCCCTTTGGTGACATACTGAACTCTTTTAAATCTCTCTCCCTGTCTGGAGAACCTCGGGCGAACTATGTCCGGCTAGAGTGGGACGCGGATGACGAAGAAATTCAATCCCCACCCACCACCAACTTAGTAGCCACTGTCAACGATTTAACCGACATGCTCGACTTCGACTCCGAAGACATCAATGGTATGGACACCGATGCCGGAGACAAACAGGAACCACTGCCCACAGGGCATTGGACCGCCACCTCATCATATGACGTATATATGGTGGATACACCCAAATAAAACAATAATGAGGATGAAGTGAAAGATAGCTCCCACGACAAGAAATCAAAACGGCGCCGTAGGCGCCGCTCTAAATCCCGCCTTGGCAAAAGCAGCGACAACAGCGCAACAAGAAGCCAAATTGACCCAAGGATAGAGCAGGGTAAGCCAGCGGACGACGAACAAAGTGTGGAGCCGCTGTTCGAGCACGGCGACGCCAAGCATCAAGACAACCAACCCGTCTCCGGTTAGGAGAACAGTTCGGACGACGACGAGCACATCATCCTGGAAGGCCAGCTGGAGCAAGAAAGGCTTATGGCCACTGCAAGAAGTTTGAAGAAGCAGAAACAAAGGCTCAAGGCCGCACAAAACACACTCAATAGTAGATGGAATAAAGTGCTCGACATGGCAGAAAAGTACGGTGGCAGTCGCCCCACGAAGAGCTACCCAAAGCGGAAGCTGCTGCCGGAATTCGACGACGAGGCCTTCGAACCCTCACAGCCAAAAAACAAAACCACCGATCGGTCGGATCGACGACCTCGTGGCCGCGATAGGGTGGCCAACGAGGCCGCACATAAGTCAGTATATGACCTACGCGAGGACCGCATCACCGGGCCGGCGCAACCAGATCCATCTACGGATCAAGGAAACGGCCCAAAGACTCACCAACACCAAATACCACAACCGTCCGGACGCCATGGCACAGCCAAATACAGGGGTGCCGCACACCCCCTATGTTTCTCAGACGAGGTATTAGACCATGAATTTCCAGAAGGGTTCAAACCAGTTAACATAGAGGCATACAACGGAACCACAGACCCTGGATTCTGGATCGAGGACTTCATTCTCCATATTCACATGGCTCGTGGAGACGATCTCCACGCCATCAAATACTTACCCCTCAAGCTCAAAGGACCAACCCGACACTGGCTGAAAAGCCTCCCCGAAAATTCCATTGGAAGTTGGGAGGAGCTTGAGGATGCTTTCCGGACTAACTTTCAAGGGACTTATGTCTGACCCCCGGACGCTGATGATTTGAGTCATATAATTCAACAGCCCGGAGAGTCAGCCCGAAAGCTTTGGAATAGGTTTCTCACTAAGAAGAACCAAATTGTCGATTGTCCGGACGCTGAATCCCTAGCAGCTTTCAAGCACAACGTTCGAGACGAATGGCTTGCCAGACACCTTGGCCAAGAAAAGTCAAGAACAATGGCAGCCCTAATAAGCCTAATGACCCGCTTTTGCGCGGGCGAGGACAACTAGTTAGCTCGCAGCAGCACCAGCGACCCAAGCACATCCAAGGTCCGGGACGGCAATGGAAAACCACGACGCAATAAAAACAAGCGCCGGAATAAAGAAGACAGCCCAGAAAACACGGCGGTAAATGCCGGATTTAGAGGCTCTCGACCGGGTCAGCGGAAAAAGCCCTTTAAAGGCAACAGAGATGAACCGACCGGCCTAAACAAAATTCTAGACAAACTATGTCAGATCCACGGCACCCCCGGCAAGCCTGCAAATCATACCCACAGAGATTGTTGGGTCTTCAAGCAGGCTGGCAAGCTAAACGCCGAACACAAGGGGGAGGACACTCCGAGCGAGGACGAGGATACGCCTCGCCAGCAAGACACCAGGGGACAGAAAAATTCCCGCCAGAAGTCAAAACAGTAAATGTTATCCATGTGACAAAGAGGAGAGGCAAATACGCACTCCGAAATACACGAGTCATAGAGCCCGTCACCCATGAGTCCTACCACTGGTCGGCCTGCCCGGTCACTTTCGATCGCAGGGATCACCTAATAGGTATCCGGCAAGAGGGAACAGCCGCCTTGGTGCTGGACCCAATAGTAAATGGATACCACCTTACACGAGTCCTTATGGACGGCGGCAGTAGTCTAAATCTGATATACCAGGACACCATCCGCAAAATGGGGATAAACCCAACAAACATCAGCCATAGTAATACTACCTTCAAGGGAGTAATACCATGCATAGAGGCTCGTTGCACAGGCTGTCTAGTACTAGAGGTTGTGTTCGGCTCGCCCGACAACCTCCGGAGCGAAAGGTTAACCTTCGACATTGCTCCATTCCGAAGTGGCTATCAAGCACTACTCGGATGAGAGGCTTTCGCCCGTTTCAATGCAATACCACATTACACTTTACTCCAACTTAAAATGCCCGGTCCGCGCGGCACCATCACAGTACATGGAAATGTTGAGCGCTCGCTCCGAAAGCAGAAGAACGCACGGCTGCTTTAACAGCCGAACACTAGACAACCTCACCACCGTAGATAATGACCGGTCGTTAGGGACCATGGACACGGTTAGACGAGTCCGCCAATCATTGGATAGACATTGGTTCGATGGTTACACCAGATAGACGGTACCGTGGGCTTCAGAGCGATAATTCGCTCAACTTTACCCATCTCGACTTTTTCATGGTTTATTTATAATAACCAAATTTTTGCACAACAACTTTTCACTAAGCACCTCTCTTTACAGATGATGACGATCGTATACACCCGGCCCGTGATATGGCACAAAAGAGACACAGGCGCAGACATGCAACATGGACCCGTGCAAAGGTTTCTCTTTAGATTAAGACCCTGCGTAAACCTTTTTTTACTGTCTTTTGTTGTTCACATGCTCCGGATTCTCAATACAACCGAGAAGGATAGTGACGTCTTGGCATGTGGCCACGCCAGAATATTGCTCGTACCTGGACACTATGGGTTCATTATCCAAGGGCATCACCTAAGCCCAGTATATGTTTCATAGACCGGACACCTTAGGGAGTGTTCGGCGTCGCGAGTTAGGCCTTATATGCATCAGCTCCAAATCACATCTTTGGTCAAATGTTGGGTTTTCCCGGCTCCTGTGTTTTTCTACCTTACGTTCCGCTCTATCGGCTTAGTGAAAACTGACTAGCCCGGAGAACTACTGCGATTGTGCCCTGGCTAGCCCGGACGAGCACCTCAGTAGAGAAAGCCAAAAACTGACTGTCGTGATAAAGCGAGAGACTGGTCAACCACTCGATGACTTATCGGAATCTTCGGTATTCCTCCGCATTAACGAAAGGCCGTTTCCCGTCCAGGGATGACCGCGCCACGTATTCGGATGAGCGCGGAGCCACCAGGGGCTGTATAGTAGCCCCACTGTCAAACTCCTATGGCTAAGTGAAAGTGTTAAAGCAATATAGTCCGATTGCCTAGTTCGCTGCGCTATCACCTCCTTAATGGACCAAGATGTTGGATCAAGTGTGAACACATGTCTTCATGAACACCCCGCATTATATGCGTGGGGGCTGAAGCCGACGCATCGCAAACTTTCAAAGTTATATACACATATACATAAACAGCCGCACAGGAGGCATCATAACACTTTTAGGCAAAAGTATAAAAATAGCCTTTATATAATTTAGTAAAACATTGTTTTTCAATGGGAATACATGTCATTCGAACATAATATTCTTCGAGAACTGCGCTTGTATTGAACGAGCGCCTTCAAGGACCTCATCAAAATAGTGCTCGGCAGATACTCATCTAATTGCCGAACTAGGGGCTGCAATTGCCGTGGCTTCCATTTCCGCCCAGTGCGTTTTGACACGGGCAAGCACCATCCATGCACCCTCGATGCACGCCGACCTCTTCATCGCGTCGATGCACGGCACAGCACCGAGGAACTGCTACACCAAACTGAAGTAACTGTTCGGCCTTGGCCCTGCCGGCCACAGGTGATCCACAACAGACCTCATGGCCAGTCCGGACAACCTATGGAGCTCGGCCCATTCGTCCATCCGCTCATTCAGAGGAAGCGGGCGTGCTGGACCATTAAATTGCGACCAGAACAACTTCTCCACTTCGCGATCTCTTTGATCTTTGAAGAACTCGGCCGCATTAGCAGCACTTGCTGCCAAATCCAGATAGGCCTCTGCAGAACTCCAGAGCCGGTCCAGAGGAGCATACTTAGGATCTACGAACTTCATCCGCAACATAAAGGGCTTCCCAGCTGCGATATCCCCGGCGTGACGCAACTCCTCCTTCATCGCTCTAATTGTAGAGCGGGATTCCTTGGCTGCTACCATGGCCTTCTCCAGCTCCGTAGACCTCGCTTGGCTTTCCTTCTCAAGAAGTCGGTATCGGTCGGCGGCATCACTTAACTCAACGGACATCTTGGCCATCTTCTCCTTACTTTGGCAATGGGCAGCTTGTTCAGCCCTCAGCTCTTTAGCTGCCTTTAGAGCGACCGCATCACTATTCTTGGCTTGCTTTTTGGCTCGGGCAAGTTCCGCCCGAAGGGTCTCCACTGCCGCAGCTCCATCTGCATTTCACAACATGTTCAAGATACTGGCATTACGCTCCTCTTACCATATGTTGAAATCCAGAGAAATTACATACCCTGCGCCTCGTCAAGCCGCTTGTTGACAAGCACGATGTCGGCATCTGCCGCATCAAGTCGCTGCGTTAGCTCGGCAAACTTACAAGTCCGGCTAGCCACTGGACCTCCCGCCACCTGCATATGAAGACGACTGGATTATTACCTGTGACTAGGATCCTCTGTGTACCGCCGTTTCTGACGGTAACCAGAGTCTCAGGGGCTACTATCTGCGCAGGTCACATTTAAAACATGTGCGGTACTGTAAAAAATACACGTCACTGCTGCACTCAAAACCTTTCAGCAGACTCATAAAGGCTTCATGCAACCCGCTTTCTGCGGATGAAACCCTCTCAACCACCGCGCCCATTAGCGCATGGTGCGCTTCTGAGATACCCGCTTGCTCTAGCAGATCCTTCAGTGCATCCGACCGCAGGACAGGCGGAGCCCGACCCTTCCGGTTGCTCTCTTCAAGAGCCGGATACTGAGGACTTCGGGTGGCCAAAGAATCACCCTATGGCCTTGCCGGATCGGGAGAAGCCCTCCGAGACGACACCTCGGGGTCGCCCGCCTCGTAAGGCGGGATGGCGTGGGGAGGCGTTTCGCTCTACATCATCTCCGGAAGAAGATCCCCCGAAGACAAACTCTGCTGAGAAGGGCCACGATCCGGACTACAAGACGGTTGTTTCGGTTATTTTCCTCAAAAGTAAAGTAGGATGTTTTTTTACTATTAAACCCTTTCTTTTACTTAAAGATCGATGGAGGGCTGATCCCCTTGCAGGCACTGTACGGCCGGTGTATCCCCTGGGCCAGGACCCTCTAGCAAAGATTTCTTCCCCCGTTTAGAGACTATTGTCTCCGAGCCTTCAGAGGCGGTCCTTTTCCTTCCTTGGGGAGAGGGAGCTTTGGCTTCTTCTACCCGGTTGTCCGCCTTCGCGGAGGCGTCAACCTCTTTCTTCCCACCTTTATCCTCGCCTGAGGGCGCTAAGGTATGCAAGCTCCAACATCCGGACTAGTACCGATCCGTGAGACCTCGGGAGGGGGCCGACACTGATCATCTTCGCCTTTGCTAGCCAGTCATGGTCAAAGAGCGACTTTTCAGAATGATGTCGTGATGAATAGAAATACGACGTGTTCGGCCATATGGTGACTTACTTGGGTATCTAGACGATTGCAGCTCAGAGCCGCGTCCTCGGTGGAATCCGGACACATTGCTTGCGGTCAGAAGTACAATTTGTACATCTCCTCGGGCGTCATGCCGAGGAAGTGCTGAATAGCTCATGTCCCTCCGGATTGAATTCCCACAAAGCGGAGGGGACGACGTTTACAGGTGGCAGGGTTAAAGTAACATTACTTATGCTACTCGACTGCACCAATATCTGTTTCGAGGAGATTTCAGATGCGGCCCTGCAGTATGGGCACGTCCTTCACTAGCCCCCAGTCTAGCCCCTTGTTGATCCATGACGTTAGTAATGGAGGGTGACCCGAGCAAAAGGCAGGTGGGGCCACCCATTTGGTACCCCTGGGAGCTGTGATATAAAACCATTCTTGTTGCCATAAGCTGGACACCTCCTGGAAAGAACCCTTGGGCCATGGGGCATCGACGCTTTTGCTTATTACAGCACCTCCGCATTCTGGATACCTCCCTTCGATCGTCTTCGGCTCCACTTGGAAGGTCTTGAGCCACAGGCCGAAGTGAGGGGTGATGGAGAGAAAAGCTTCGCATTACCATTTATAAAAGACGAGATGTGGAGAATAGAACTGAGCTAAATCATGGAAGTCCAGCCCGTAATAGAACATGAGCCCCTCACGAAGGGATCCAGAGCCAGGCCTAGCCTCGAAGGAAGTGAGATATGAATACTACGCCTCGCCGGGTTGGGAGTAGGTATGACCTGCCCTTGAGCAGGCAGCCGGTGCGCAATCTCGCCGGTCAAGAACCTGGCCTCTCTTAACTTTCTGACGTCTTCCTCCGTGACGGAGGAGGGCATCCACCGACCTTGAAGGTTGGATCCAGACATGGTTGAAGGTCCGAAGCGCCTGACCTGAGCTTTGGGTGTTGGAACTCGAGACGGGGGAGGGATTCGATTGAGTTCGAGGAATTAAAAAGGATAGGCCTTGGTCTCTTTATAAAGAGGGTGAATACCAGGCGTCCTCCTCGTGACCGTTTGGGACTTGCCTATAATCGAGGAGTCATACCAACGGGCACGATTGGGTTACCCACGCCCGTATTGATGAGAATCCCGTGATAAGGGGACACGATCTCTGCTTCGACAAGACGTACCAAGGAAACCGCCGCGATATGCGCCAAGGCTGGTTGAAAAACACGATTCGATAATAACCGGGCCATGGCATGATATCATGGTATAAAATACGTCAGCAGGTCGGATTTGTGAATATTATTCTCTCTACGGTGGAATGTGGAACTTGTTTTGCAGAGCCGGACACTATCTTTGTGTTCAAGATCTTCTATGGAGTATTCGAAGGAGGAACCCGCCTTGCAATGCCGAAAACAATCTGCACGCCAGACTCATCTTCATTGAAGCCTGGTTCAGGGGCTACTGAGGCAGTCCTGGATTAGGGGGTATCCGGACAGCCGGACTATATCCTTTGGCCGGACTGTTCTACTATGAAGATACAAGATTGAAGACTTCGTCTCGTGTCCGGATGGGACTCTCTTGGCGTGGAAGGCAAGCCAACTTCATTGAAGCCTGGTTCAGGGGCTACTGAGGGAGTCCTGGATTAGGGGGTATCCGTACAGCCGGACTATATCCTTTGGCCGGACTGTTCGACTATGAAGATACAAGATTGAAGACTTCGTCTCGTGTCCGGATGGGACTCTCTTGGCGTGGAAGGCAAGCTTGGCGATACGGATATGTAGATCTCCTTCTCGTTATAACCGACACTGTAACCCTAGCCCCTCCGGTGTCTATATAAACACGAGGGTTAGGTCCGTAGGACAACAACAATCATACCATAGGCTAGCTTCTAGGGTTTAGCCTCTACGATCTCGTGGTAGATCAACTCTTGTAATACTCATGTTCATCAAGATCAATCAAGCAGGAAGTAGGGTATTACCTCCATAGAGAGGGCCCGAACCTGGGTAAACATCGTGTCCCTTGCTTCCTATTACCATCCGCCTTAGACGCATAGTTCGGGACCCCCTACCCGAGATCCGCCGGTTTTGACATCGACAAGGGGTGTCGTAGAATATTGAGAAAAAATGCCTTGGTACCAAAGAAACAAAGTGAACCGTCCATCCATTCATTTCCGAGGGGCAATATTAGAAATACTACTTCTGAGAAGGGGCCAACATGCAATATTTCCTTCGAATGGTAACACACTATTGGAATAAGGATCTTTGCCGTCAGCCAGTTCTTTGCCGCCAGCTAGCTGACGGCAAAGGAGGTCTTTGCCATCAGCATACACAAAGCTGACGGCAAAGAAAGAGCGGATGGCAAAGATAGTGTTTGTCGTCCACCAGATCTTTGCCGACCGCTAGTGGACGGCAAAGAGGAAGGGTGGCGTACCAGCGAGGGCCTCCTAACGGCCACTTTCTTTGCCGTCAGCTACCGGACGACAAAGAATCTCTACCGTCTGCTAGCGGACGGCAAAGAAAGTGGTGAACTAATGTCCATTAGCTAGGCTCTTTGCCGTCCGCTAGCAGGCGACAAAGAGCTGTGACCTGAACTAAAAAGCCGCCAGCCCCACGTCCCTCTCGCTCTCCTCTCTCTCCCTCCCTCATCACACCTGCGCCTCCGCCCCATGCCCGAGCCGCCTCACGCCTCGCCTTGCCTGCCCGATCGCCGCCTCGATCGCCTGGGCTGCCCGGCCGCCTGTGGCGCCTGCACCCCGCCACCCCGGCACCCCACCGCCTGCCTCTGCCCTCCATCCGACACCCCGGCCACCTGAAGGTGAGACATCCCTCTTTTTATTTTTTTTCTATTTTTTAGATTTATTTTAATTAGATTTAGTTTAATTTAGGCTTGGTTTAGTTTAGGTTTTGTTTCTGTTTTTTATGTTTAGATTTAGTTTAGTTTAGGTTATGACTATTAGGTCTAGTTTAGGTTAAGAAGAAAGAAGAAAGATGAAAAAGAAGAAGAAGAGAAGAATAAAAGGAGGAAGAAGAAGAGGGGGAGGAGGAGGAGGAGGAGGAGGAGGAAGAAGAAGAAGATTAGGGGTGCATCACCGACGAAACCGGGTGGCGCGATTTAGGGGTTCCTCGGTGTCGATGGAACACTAAATAGCAAGTATCTCGGTGCGAGATACATGTGGCCGTCGGTGTCGAACACTACATCCATGTCCCACAAGTGACGTCGGCGTTCGGCGTCCCACAACAACAGTTCATGCCGTGAGACAAATATAATGCACATGGAAATGCCATGGCACTCGATGCATACATATGCATGTGTCCATGTCGTGAGACCAATATGTTTGAAAATTCCTTCTAATTAACTGCACATGGAATTAACTCCCGCACAAGTACACAAATATGATTTTTCGAACCGTTATGGTTAGGCGTTGCATGTGGGTGTACTTCAAGTTTGAATTACGGTCATTAAATGGCTAGAAAATCACTTAAATGTCTTTAAAAGGTCAAATGATCCCTAGAATTTTCCAAATTTTCACATTACAGTTGTAGTCGTGCACGTTAAACGTAGAAAAAATTTGAAGGCCGTAAGAGGAAGCTATCTCCGCTTTGTCATCAAACATGCATCGTTCCCTCTCGGAACCACGAGCCTTCTATTGAGTTGCTCCGGTTTGTGAGGGGTGTGTCCAAACTTTCGCCAAACATGCCAATATTTTTACCACGTCATCTTGGTGGCATGAAATTACATCAACCAAGGTTTCATGTGTTTCTGATATTTTTTTAATTTTTTGGAATTTAAATGCCATGGCACTCGATGCATACATATGCATGTGTCCATGTCGTGAGACAAATATGTTTGAAAATTCCTTCTAATTAACTGCACATGGAATTAACTCGCGCACAAGTACACAAATATGATTTTTCGAACCGTTATGGTTAGGCGTTGCATGTGGGTGTACTTCAAGTTTGAATTACGGTCATTAAACGGCTAGAAAATCACTTAAATGTCTTTAAAAGGTCAAATGATCCCTAGAATTTTCCAAATTTTCACATTACAGTTGTAGTCGTGCACGTTAAACGTAGAAAAAATTTGAAGGCCGTAAGAGGAAGCTATCTCCCGTTTGTCATCAAACATGCACTGTTCCCTCTCGGAACCACGAGCCTTCTATTGAGTTGCTCCGGTTTGTGAGGGGTGTGTGTCCAAACTTTCGTCAAACATGCCAATATTTTTACCACGTCATCTTGGTGGCATGAAATTACATCAACCAAGGTTTCATGTGTTTCTGATATTTTTTTAATTTTTTGGAATTTAAATGCCATGGCACTCCATGCATACATATGCATGTGTCCATGTCGTGAGACAAGTATGTTTTAAAATTCCTTCTAATTTACTGCACATGGAATTAACTCGCACACAAGTACACAAATATGATTTTTCAAACTGTTATGGTTAGCCGTTGCATGTACATGTAGTTCAAATTTGAACTACGGTCATTAAATGGCTAGAAAATCCCTTAAATGTCTTCAAAAGGTCAAATGACCCCTGAAATTTTCCAAATTTTCACATGACAGTTGTATTAGTGCACATTACACCTAGAAAAAAATTTGAAGGCTGTAAGAGGAAGCTATCTCCCATTCGTCATCAAACATGCATTGTTCCCTCTCGGAACCACGAGCCTTCTAGTGAGTTGCTCTGGTTTGTGAGGGGTGTGTGTCCAAACTTTCGTCTTACATGCAAAAGTTTTTACCACATCATCTTGGTGGCATGACATTACATCAACCAAGGTTTCATGTGTTTCTGATATATTTTTAATTTTTTGGAATTTAAATGCCATGGCACTCCATGCTTAATTGTGTCATAGATGTTAGACCAATATGTTTGAAAAATCCTTCCAATTTACTGCATATGGAATTAGATCACACAAGTACACAAAATATTACTTTTCAAACCGTTATGGTTAGTTGTTGCATGTACATGTTGTTCAAATTTCAATTACGGTCATTAAATGGCTAGAAAAACACTTAAATGTCTTAAAAGTTCAAATGACCCCTGAAATTTTCCAAAATTTGACATGACAGTTGTATTATTACTACAATTTCTCATTCATTTAAAACACCATCCGTTGCCACTTTACTCCGAATTCGTCTTTCACAGCTAATAAAAAAATATCTACAACATCACACACAGTTGTTTTCTAGGAACCGTTTACGATGAAAATATCTGGGTCTATTTAAGTCTCCCTCTTTAAGCTTCGCGGCTCGTTTGCTCTAGTGCCAGCAACCCCTGAATTCATGAGTCCCGATCTCCATTCCCGCACCCCCTTCTTGCAAAGAGGACGCCATGGAAACGATTCGTGAAGGTCTGTATGATGGTCGCGTCCCCCCGGAGCGTCGCCGCATCCGCATTGAGCGCGGCCACTTCCGCCGAGAGGGCGTCAGTGGCAGCCGACAGGGCAGCTGCAGCAGCCGAGACGACTGCAGCAGCTGCTGCTATGATGGCTGCAAACACCGAGAGCGCTTGAGCTGCCGTCCGTGCCGCCGATGTCGCCCTGGCCTGGGTCGAGGCCATCCACACCAAGATCGAGGATGCACATGCCAAGATATTCCAGGCCACCTCGGACTCCAACATGCAACCCACGTCCGAAAAGGCAGCGGTGACCATGGAGCGCCTCCTTCCTCATGAGGTCGCCGAGCGAGAGCTGGAGATGCAGGAGGCGGCAGAGATCAAGGAGCGCCGGGAGGAGGAGTTGTGCGTGGCCGAGGTCGAGGTAGAGAAGAGTCTGCCCATCAAGGAATCGGCGGTGGAGTACCAACGCGAGCTCTGGCGCAGCCACTACACTACAAAAAAAAGACACATGTGTGATATTTTGGGCCGAACGGATTTTTTTTCTGTCATACTTATGACACTTCTATGACGATAATTGTGACAAAACCCGGTATCATCATAGATGCGGTGGGCTCCTACTTCTATGACTAAAAATCATGACAGAAAATGGGCTTTTCATCCTGGGCGGGCCGGAGACACAACTGCATGACATTCTTTGGGCCGTCCATGACGGAAAAAACCATGGTACAAGCGAGGGCAAGGAAAATATCGGGGTGTTCCCGGTTACGATGGGTGGTCGGGGCCGAGCGATGCACGTTTCTGTCGTACACACATGCACGTGGGTGCAAGGCGTTGGGCTCTAACTGAACCCGAGCGATTGCACTGCAGGCTACGTGTTACTGAACCCGAGCGATCGATCGATGGCTGTTAACTGAACCCGATCGAGCGATTCCTTCGCTACTGCTGCTAACTGAAGCCGATCGATGCTGCCTCTGGATGAACAGTGAGCGTTGCTGGGGGTTTGGATGAACAGTTCCCGGTGGGGGTGGATGAACAGGACCCCGTGGTGTTGCCTCTGGATGAACAGGACCCCGATCGATCGAGCCGGTTGGGGCTGGATGAGCAGGACCCGTGGAGGGCTGGATGAACAGGACCACCCCGTGGAGGGCTGGATGAATAGTAGATGTTGGAGGGCTGGATGAACAGTAGCCCGTGGAGGGGTGGTTGAACAGGAGCTCATGGAGAGGGCTGGTTGAACAGTAGCCGCTGGAGTAGCGCGCGGTGGAGGCTGGATAAACAAGAGCCCGTGGATGAACAGTCACAGGTGGAGGCTGGAGGAGGTCGACGGTGGATGAACAGTAGCCCGTGGAGGCTGGAGGGGGTCGATGGTGGAGATGAACAGTATCCCGTGGAGTCCTGTTTTGCGGGATGCCATACCCCTCCCGATGAACAGGACCCCCATTTCGACCATAGCGCTCCAACACAAGTCTGTTTCCTCTGTTTTGCGGTATGCCACACCCCTCCCGATCAACAAGACCCCCTTCTCGACCATAGGAGGTCCGTTTCCTCCGTTTCGCGGTACGCCAGACCCCTCCCGATGAACAGGATCCCGTTTCGAACGTGGCCGGTCGAACACAAGGCCGTTTCCTCCGTTCTGCGGTACGCCAGGCCTCATTTCCGTCAGCTGTTCCATCCAAGCGCTCCTGATGAACACGACGACGCATTCCGTTCTGACCCAGCCGGTTGGCTCCCCATGAACATGACGACGATGCAGTTCCTCTATTCCGAGCCAGTCATGTACACGAGCCCTGGCCGTACGTATGTGCGAGTACGCGTTCGGGACCCTGCCTGATGTACGTACGTGGCCATATTTTCTTTCTTGCACACTGACAGCTGTACGTACGTGTACATGCTACGTGCGCGCCTCTACTATGACACGTGTGCGCCTCTACATCGACCAGTATGTACAAACACGTTCGCGACCAGAATGACAACGCTACGTACGCTTGGACCAGGTGGGTCTCGACTGTCAGGCACTTCCTTGCGTGCGAAGATGTAGCTGGTGGTTCCCAGCAATCGGGGGGGGGGGGAATCGGTTTTTTGCCTGGACGCACTTCCTTGCGTGCTAAGATATAGCTGGTGGGTCCCAGCAGTCAGGGGGAAATGTTTTTTTGCGAAATACGGTGGCCCGTCCGGTGGGTCCCCGCTGTCAGGTGGAGGAATAATTATTTTGCATGTAATGAGGAGGCACTTCCTTGCTGCGGCCGTGGACCCAGCTATCAGCCTCTCCACGTATAGTCCATGTCCGACGGAAGCCGTTCTTTGACCACGTTGACCACGCCGCGCCGAGAGCACCAGGGCGATGGACGACGGCAAGGCCTAGGAAGGGGACGACGCGGAGCCGGGGAAGACGCGGCAGTGGATGCCCACGCCTAGAGGAGTATGAGGGTTCACTGGTTCGCTGCGGTGTGAGGCTGTCGTCGCCGCAGAATAACAGGGGGTGTGGTTGAGTAGAGGGATGGCCTGGCCAGCGGTGGGAGTAGTAGGGGCGGTGAGGCCTCCGCCGCATCGCAGCCGCCAGGAGGCAGGAGCGAGGCACGACTGCAAGACCGGGTTTGGGCGGCCGGAGCAAGAAGACCAGAGGTTGAAGAAGCACTACGGCCGTTGGATGGACTCAGACATACCATCGGAGCTAGAATCGTGCATATTGACTAAGTTGACAAAGCCCTCTGTCCCCTTCAACTTAGTAGGCCCACAAGTCAGCCTGCCACTATACTGGGTCCCAGCTAGCAGGGGGAGTATTCATTTTTTTATGCGTAATAAGGAGGCACTTCCTTGCATGCGAAGATATAGCTGGTGGGTCCGAGCTGTCAGCGGCGGTACTTTTTTTTCGTGAAATACAGAGGCCCTTTTGGTGGGTCCCAGATGTCAGGTGGAGGAATCATTATTTTGTGCGTAATAAGGAGGCATTTCCTTGCGTGCGGCCATGGACCCAGCAGTCAGCCTCTCCACGTATAGTCCACTTCAGATGCATGTCGGTTGTTGACCATGTTGACCAGACCGCGCCGAGAGCACCAGGGCAGTGGACGACGGCGAGGCCTAGGAAGGGAACGACATGTATGCAGGGAAGACTCGGCAGTTGTTTCCCACGCGGAGGGGAGTAAGACTGTATGAGGGTTTACTGGTTCGTCTACCATCGCCGGAGAATAACAGTAGGTGTGGGTGAGTAGAGGGATGGCTAGGCCAGCAATGGGAGTACGGTGGGGCGTTGAGGCCTGCGCGGCAGCACAGCCGGCCGCAGGGAGGAGTGAGCAGGCAGTCCTGTCGGCGCTTATTTGAGCGGCTGGAGTAGGAAGAGTAGAGATTGACGAAGCACAACGACCGTTGGATAGACATCCAACAGTCACTGCTTGTGCGTCAACCTTTTTTTAGTAAAGCCTCAAATCTGTGGAAAACATCATACATCCCATCTGCCATTATTTCTAATAATTTACATCCCATTTGCTAATTCTTAAGGTTATTTTTGGAGCCCATATTCTTTTTGTTAGCATTACAGCCCATATTGTGGCCACGGTTAAAAAATGATATGAAATTTTGCATATTTCGGTGCCGTCCGAACTGTTTTTAATCCCGAAATTTCGAGTCACATTCAAACTGATTTAAAAAATAAATGTATATCAATACAAAATCCAACAAATTGTTCACACATAAAAATCAATGCAATTTAAAATCTCAAAATGAAAAAAATAAATTTGAAACTAATTGCCAGTTTGATGTGTTCTGAAAATGTACATCGCATTTCTCATTACCGATAGACCAATTTCTTGGCAGCCGAATGAAGCTCTCCTCGTCTAGGAAGGTTTGCAGCCCAACAGGCCTAACAAAGTGACTTACTTGGCAAATCACAAAAAAACTAGGCCGTGTCCGTGGACCCAGCTGCGGCCGTGGAACCAGTTGTCCGCCTCTCCACGTACAGTACTCTACCGATGGAAGTCGGTCGTTGACCACATTGACCATGCCGCGCCGAGAGCACCAAGGCGGTGAAGGACGGCGAGGCCTAGGAAGGGGACGACACGGAGCCGGGGAAGACGCGGCAGTGGATGCCCACGTGGAGAGGAGTACGAGGGTTCACTCGTTCGGCTGCGGTGTGAGGCTGCCGTCGCCGCAGAATAACAGGGGGTGTGGGTGAGTGGAGGTATGGCCTGGCCAGCGGTGGGAGTAGTATGGGGGCGATGAGGCCTCTGCGGCAGCACAGCCGGCCACGGGAGGCAGGAGCAGGTGGCACGACCGACGCTGCTTTGGGTGGCTGGAGCAATAAGACCAGCGGTTGAAGAAGCACTAAGGCCGTTTGATGGACATGTACGGTCACTGGAGCTAGAATCGTTCATATTGACTAAGTTGACAAAGCCCTCCGTCCCCGTCAACTTAGTAGGCCCACAAGTCAGCCTCCCACTATGGTGGGTCCCAGCTGGCAGGGGTGTATTCATTTTTTTGTGCACAATAAGGAGGCACTTCCTTGCGTGTGAATATATAGTTGGTGGATCCGACCTGTCAGCGGAGGGAACGTTTTTTTCGCGAAATACAGAGGCCCTTCCGGCGGGTCCCAGATGTCAGGTGGAGGAATCATTATTTTGCGCGTAATAAGGAGGCATTTCCTTGTGTGCGGCCGTGGACCCAGCTGTCAGCCTCTCCACGTACAGTCCACTTCTGATGGATGTCTGATAACCCACAAGTATAGCGGATCAATTGTAGCCTCTTTCGATAAGTAAGAGTGCCGAACCCAACGAGGAGCTAAAGGTAGAACAAATATTCCCTAAAGTTCTATCGACCATCGATACAACTATACACACGCTTGACGTTCGCTTTACCTAGAACAAGTATTAAGCTAGAAGTACTTTGTAGGTGTTGGTGAAGATCGCGGTGATGATGATGGCCCCCGGTGGCGTTCCGGTGCCACCGAAAGCGAGGGGGAGAGAGCCCCCTCCTTCTTCTTCTTCGTTGACCTTCTCCCTAGATGGGAGAAGGGTTTTCCCTCTGGTCCATGGTCTCCATGGCGTGGGAGGGGCAAGAACCCTCCGAGATTGGATATGTCTCTCTGTCTCTCTCTGTTTCTGCGTTCTCTTCTGCTGCCCTTTCACCGTTTCATATATATATGGAGATCCGTAACTCTGATTGGGCTGATACCTTCGACGTGATTTTTTACCAAAAATTAGCTTTCTTACGACCGAAGGAGGGCATCAACCGCCTTACGGGTGGCGCACGAGGGTCAGGGCGCACCCAGGGGGGCAGGCGCGCCCCCTGCCTCGTGGCCACCTCGGGCACCGTTTCACGTTGATCTTTCTCCCAGATTTTCCAAATATTCCAAAAATAAGCTCCGTCAGTTTTTATCCCTTTTGGACTCCGTTTGATATGGATATTCTGCAAAACATAAAACATGCAACAGACATGAACTGGCACTGGGCACTGGATCAATATCTTAGTCCCAAAAATAGTATAAAAAGTTGCCAGAAGTATATGAAAGTTGAATAATATTGGCATGGAACAATAAAAAATTATAGATACGACGGAGACGTATCAGCATCCCCAAGCTTAATTGCTGCTCGTCCTCGAGTAGGTAAATGATAAAAAAGATAATTTTTTATGTGGAATGCTACCTAGCATAATCTTGATCATGTATCTAATCATGGAATGAATATTAAGACACGAGTGATTCAAAGCAATAGTCTATCATTTGACATAAAAACAATAATACTTCAAGCATACCAACCAAGAAATTATGTCTTATCGAATTAACATAGCCAAAGAAAGCTCATCCCTACAAAATCATATAGTCTGGCTATGCTCCATCTTAACCACACAAAGCATTCAAATCATGCACAACCCCGATGACAAGCCGAGCAATTGGTTCATACTTTTTAATGCGCTTCAGCATTTTCAACCCTCACGCAATACATGAGCGCAAGCCATGGACATAGCACTATAGGTGGAATAGAATATGATGATGGGGGTTGTGTGGAGAAGACAAAAAAGGAGAAAGTCTCACATCGACGCGGCTAATCAATGGGCTATGGAGATGCCCATCAATTGATGTCAATGTGAGGAGTAGGGATTGCCATGCAACGGATGCACTAGAGCTATAAGTGTATGAAAGCTCAAACTGGAAACTAAGTGGGTGTGCATCCAACTTGCTTGCTCATGAAGACCTAGGGCATTTGAGGAAGCCCATTGTTGGAATAAACAAGCCAGGTTCTATAATGAAAATTCCCACTAGTATATGAAAGTGATAACTCAAGAGACTCTCTATGTGAAGAACATGGTGCTACTTTGAAGCACAAGTGTGGTAAAAGGATAGTAACATTGCCCCTTCTCTCTTTTTCTCTCATTTTTTCTTTTTCTTTTTTTTCTTTTTTTGGGCCTTCTCATGTTTTGGCCTTTATCTTTTTTTTTATCCGGAGTCTCATCCCGACTTGTGGGGGAATCATAGTCTCCATCATCCTTTCCTCACTGGGGCAATGCTCTAATAATGATGATCATCACACTTCTATTTACTTACAACTCAATATTACAACTCGATACTAGAACAAGGATATGACTCTATATGAATGCCTCCGGCGGTGTCCCGGGATATGCAATGAATCAAGAGCGACATGTATGAAAGAATAATGAACAGTGGCTTTGCCACAAATACAATGTCAACTACATGATCATGCAAAGCAATATTACAATGATGGAGTATGTCATGATAAATGAAACGGTGGAATGTTGCATGGCAATATATATTTGAATGGCTATGGAAATGCCATGATAGGAAGGTATGGTGGCTGTTTTGAGGAAGATATAAGGAGGTTTATGTGTGATAGAGCGTATCATATCGCAGGGTTTGGATGCACCGACGAAGTTTGCACCAACTCTCGAGGTGAGAAAGGGCAATGGACGGTACCGAAGAGGCTAGAAATGATGGAAGGGTGAGAGTGTGTATAATCCATGGACTCACATTAGTCATAAAGAACTCATATACTTATTGCAAAAGTTTATTAGCCCTCGAAGCAAAGTACTACTACGCATGCCCCTAGGGGGATAGATTGGTAGGAAAAGACCATCGCCGTCCCCTCGACCGCCACTCATAAGGAAAGCAATGAAAGAACACCTCATGCTCCGACTTCGTTACATAACGGTTCACCATACATGCATGCTAAGGGACTTGCAAACCTCAACACAAGTATTCATCAATTTCACAATTACTCAACTAGCACGACTCTAATATCACCACCTTTATATCGCAAAACTATTGCAAGTAATCAAACATATCATATTCAGTGATCTACAAGTTTTATGTAGGATTTTATGACTAACCATGTGAATAACCAGTTCCTGTCATCTCTCTAAATAGATATAAGTGAAGCACGAGAGTTATTCTTTCTACAAAAGATATGCCCACGCTCTAACAAATATAAGTGAAGCAAAAGAGCATTCTACAAATGGCGGTTGTCTATGTAAAGAGAAACAGGCAATCCAAACTTCAAATGATATAAGTGAAGCACATGAAGCATTCTATAAAGCCATACTCAAAAGATATGAGTGAAGTGCAAAGAGCATTCTATAAATCAACCAAGGACTATCTCATACCAGCATGGTGCATAAAAGAAAAATGAAAACTAAATGCAAAAGACGCTCCAAGATTGCACATATCGCAAGAACGAAACGAATCCGAAAACATACCGATACTTGTTGAAGAAAGAGGGATGCCTTCCGGGCATCCCCAAGCTTAGACGCTTGAGTCTCCTTGAATATTTACTTGGGGTGCCTCAGGCATCCCCAAGCTTGAGCTCTTGCCTCTCTTCCTTCTTCTCACATCAAGACCTTCTCGATCATCGAACACTTCATCCACACAAAACTTCAACAGAAAACTCGGTAAGATCCGTTAGTATAATAAAACCACAAGTATAGGGGATCAATTGTAGCCTCTTTCGATAAGTAAGAGTGTCGAACCCAACGAGGAGCTAAAGGTAGAACAAATATTCCCTAAAGTTCTATCGACCACCGATACAACTCTACGCACGCTTGACGTTCGCTTTACCTAGAACAAGTATGAAACTAGAAGTACTTTGTAGGTGTTGGTGAAGATTGCGGTGATGATGATGGCCCCCGGTGGCGTTCCGGCGCCACCGGAAGCGAGGGGGAGAGAGCCCCCCTCCTTCTTCTTCTTCCTTGACCTTCTCCCCAGATGGGAGAAGGGTTTCCCCTCTGGTCCATGGTCTCCATGGCGTGGGATGGGCCAGAGCCCCTCCGAGATTGGATCTGTCTATCTGTCTCTCTCTGTTTCTGCGTTCTCTTCTGCTGCCCTTTCACCGTTTCGTATATATATGGAGATCCATAACTCCGATTGGGCTAAAACCTTCGCCGTGATTTTTTTTACCAAAAATTAGCTTTCTTGCGGCCGAAGGAGAGCATCAACCGCCTTACGGGTGGCCCACGAGGGTCAGGGGCGCGCCCAGGGGGGCAGGCACGCCCCCTGCCTCGTGGCCACCTCGGGCACCGTTTCGCGTTGATCTTTCTCCCAGATTTTCCAAATATTCCAAAAATAAGCTCCATCCGTTTTTATCCCGTTTGGACTCCGTTTGATATGGATATTCTGTGAAACATGAAACATGCAACAGACAAGAACTGGCACTGGCACTGGATCAATATGTTATCCCAAAAATAGTATAAAAGGTTGCCAAAAGTATACGAAAGTTGAATAATATTGGGATGGAACAATCAAAAATTATAGATACGACGGAGACGTATCAATGTCGTTCATTGACCATGTTGACCACACCGCGCCAAGAGCACCTTGGCGGTGGACGACAGCGAGGCCTACGAAGGGAACGATACGGAGCCGGGGAAGAAACGACAGTGGTTGCCCACGCGGTGGAGAGTACGAGGGTTGACTGGTTCGGCTGCCGTAGCCGGAAAATAACAGCAGGTGTGGGTGAGTAGAGGGATAGACAGGCCATGGATGCGAGTATACGATGGGGCCGTGAGGCCTGCCCGGCAGCTCAGCCGGCCACGGGAGGCGGGAGCAGGTGGTTCCGATGGCGCTGGTTTGGGCGGTCAAAGGTGAAGATCGTAGATCAAGAAACACGATTGCCGTTAGATTGACATCTAACGGTCTAATGCTGGTAGAGTTGATTGTTGACTAAGTTTCTTTTTTGAGAAACCTTGTGTACGCATGAACTTAGTAGGCCCACAAGTAGCCTCCAATTCTGTGGCAGAGAACATAGGGCCCATTTGCTATTTTTTAATAATTTGCAACCCATTTGCTAATTCTTAAGTAATTTATTACAACCCATTTTCTGCCCAGGACCACGGTCAAAAAGTTCAACCTTATTTTGCATATTTTGGTGGATTCCGAACTTTTGTAATCCCGAAATGATAAACATTTTTTAAGAACTTATTGATTTCCCAAAAAAAAATCATTTTGTTTTTGTAAGCAAATAAGATGTGGGACAATTGAGTTGGTTTAAGGGAAAACTAGTGGTAAAAAATCAGCGCTGGGAGGGAAACAACAACAAAAATAAGGATGTAAATATGAAAAGGGAATTTTATGTATTTTCAACATAAAGATACGTGTATATGAACTAGTAAAACTATAGGTAGAGATTAGAAAACGGATGTAGGACATGCGTTCCAAGAGGAAAATAGAATTGGGCTGTGTGTTTGATTCAAGAAAAACTGCTCATGGATGTTGTAAGACAAAATATAACTAACGCTGGCGGGCCAGAGGCCAGTAGATACCTGCTGTATCTTTGTGCCCCCTTGTCTTCATGGGCTGGGCCTGTTAAAAAAAAACCAAGCCTCGGCAGTCAGCCAAGTTGAAACTTGCTAGACCTGAAAAAAGAATATACGTGCTCAATAAACGAGAGAATTCTGCAAGTACAAACTGATAACTGGGATGCAGTAGGGATAATGTTTTTTCATCGTGATAATAAGAGCATGCACTTGTTTCAAGAAAATTTGGGAACTCGGAATTCGAACGGTAGGTGCTTATGCTACCCATCAAATAAAAATGAGGTGCCTAAATATTTGTTTCGAAACAAATGATTCAGCTTTATATCCACATCGACCCTCGGCATGATGGTTGGAAGCAAATGCCAAGTTCATACCAAAAGATCGTTAACAACAATACCAAATTGCCGACGACAAGGTAGTACAAGTACCAATACCAAACTAAGTTATAATGTTTTTACTCCTGGCCCTAGTGTTCGTCTGGTAGAAAATCTTGCAGAGGACTAGCTCCCGCTCCTTCTCTTGCTCCAGGTCCCTGAGGTGGTACTAGTGCATCACCCAGTTGGTCCTCTACTGGTCGAAGTTCTTGTTGGTGTGCAGCACCAGAACCTTTTTGCTTCCCATCTGCCGGCCATTGACCATCACCGACAAGGAATTGCCGGTGTTGTACCACATCGCGTGCATGCCGTGACTGATCAGATTCTTGCGGCGTCCACGTGCCCCTTTTGAACGCCCTGGAATTGCGCTGGAAGAAATGCTTGCTTAGGCCACTCAGTGTGATACATGCAGTATTGTCAAATACAGGTTTTAGTGTACGTAGTTGGCATTTTCATAACATCTTTGGTGTCACATCCCTAATTCTGGTCTGACCTAGGCTAGTTTCCATGTGTGCATCATGTTTAAATTCAAATGAAATTTGAATTGAGGAATTTTCAAAAAGCCTAAAAAAACCTCTAAAAATAACCAACATTTAAATCTCATCAAATGATTCCAAGAAAATGATCCTGTTATTCTGTGAAAATATTGGCATGAGGTAAAATGCAAACCAATATTTTTGGAGTGACTGAAACATTATTTTGGGCCTTTGAATTAATTCGATAACTATTTGCATTAGATATATATTATATATATAATTAATATATGTCCAATAATTCTGGAACATTTTATGTGGTTTGGTATATTTTAGTTCTAGCCACATAATTATTTTCAGGATTTTATAAAATGGTTTAGTATTTTTACTAAACCAAAACAAAACAGAACAAAATAGAAAATTGAAACAGAAAAATAGGAAAGACAGAGAGAGAGAGAGTTAGTACCTGGCCAAACCCATGCCCCGGCCCACCTAGCGACCAGCTGTCTCTGCCTGCCAACCACCGCTGCTTCGTCCCACCAGGCAGGTGGAGGTGACGCCGACGAGCGCGAGCTTCGCCACGGCGCCACCTGCTTGTTGCCGCTGGACGGGCTGGGCGACCTCCACGTCGCGCCCGACCCCACGGACACGCCCACTCTCCCCTGCCTCTCTCCTCGCTCCCTACGCCATGGTCAAGCAGTTGCCACCGCCCCGCCGTAGCCGTAGCCACCGCCGACACTCCGCCACCCTCCCATCCGCCGAGAAGGCCGAGTCCCGGCGCCACGTGCCCAAGCCACCGTGATCGACCTCGCCCGACTACGCCACCGGAGATCCCTTCGCCATCACCTTCGCAGAAGCCGTCCCGACCTCGCCGTCGGCTCCGTTGCAACCGCCGTGAGCCTAGCTACCTCCCCATCCTCCCTGCTCCTCTCTCGAGCCTCAGAGCGATCGCATGTAGCTCACCAAGATTGCCGCCGCGGAGCTCGTCGCCGACGAGGCTCCGGCCACCCAACGGCCTTGCCACCTTGTCCACTAGCCCTAACGCACCCCCCAGGAGCTCAACGCACTAACCCACGCGCCTCACCATGCCCCCTAGCGACGAGTCTGAGCTGACTTGAGCTCCGGTCGTTGCCAAACTCATCGCCGGTGACGTTCCCGGCCACCCCGAGCCCAACCACTGCCACCAAACCCAGCTACGCGTAGATGCCCTCCGCTGCCCTTTTGGTCGCCGGAACACGTTAATGCACTCTCACCGCCGCGTCTGGCCTCGCCGGTAGCTAAGCGCCGACGAGTTTTACCCGTTGACCTTGACTGGGTGGGCCCAGGTTGACTCCCCTGAGTCTATGACAAGTGGGGCCCGCTCTGCTAATTAACCTTAGATTAGCGCTAACTAATATTAGTTAGTTAAGATAACTGCTGACACGCGGGACCCACTGGTCAGGTTGACCTGGACGTCCCCTTTGACCACTGACGTCACCCTGACGCAATGCTGACGCATTAATCCAATTACTGGAATTATTCTTATACAAGAAATTCCATAAAATAGCCGAAATTTCTAAAAAATCATAGAAAATCAACCGTAGCTCAGAACGAAATAAATTATATATAAAAATGATCAGAAAAATCCAATCTATCCATCTGTACTGGTTTCATGCATGTTAGAACACATTAACATTGCTGTTTAGGTGAAACAAGTTAATGCACTATTATGACCTCTTAAAATGGGTTTGCATTTGAATCTATGGTTCAAATGGACTCATCTTAATCTGTTCTAGCTTGCATTAGCCGAAACACATTCACATTGCCATGTCATAGCATGCATCATATTGTGCATTGCATTGATCGTGTTTCTTCTCTGTTTGCCGGTGTTGTTCCCTCGGTGACGTTGTACAAGCGTTGTGATCGTTGACACCGATGAAGAGTCAATGCTATCTTCGAAGTGCCGTGCAAGCAAAACCCCTTGTTCATTCCGATATAATCCCACTCTCTCGCCTCCTGCTCTCTTTTACTGCATTAGGACAACAACGATTCATCTGCATTTGCCGTGGTAGCTGAACCCTTTATCCTCTCGCATGAACTACCATTCCACAAGAATAGATGAAACCCACTAGCATGAGTAGGAGTTGTTTGAGGCCTGTTGTGCCTACTCATTCATGCTTGTTTGTCATGCCTGCTACTGCTTAGAGTTGAGTCAGGTCTGATTCATCGGGGATGAATCGGAGGTGTGTGAACATGTCCTACTGTTGAGAGCTAAGTGTGTGAACACGATTTGGTAAAGGTAGCGGTGAGAGGCCATGTAGGAGTACATGGTGGGTTGTCTCATTGAAACCGTCCTCAGGAACTGAGTTCTGTGTTTGTGATCCATGAACAGCTACTACCACGCATTGGGCCCGAAACCAATGGACCCTCTCGACTTATTAATTGCCCTTGCCATCTGTCCAGGAGTTGCAACTAGTTTCTGGCTTTGTAGGATATGTGTTGGAGGCCGTGCGTAGCGCTGATCCTAGGGGTGGGCTATGATGCGGTAGATACACCGTGGCACGGTGTACCGGGCGCCCGTTTGTTGTCTCGGGAACCCTGCACACATCGTTTGGGGCTGTGAGCGAAACTCTGGCCGGATCTCCTCGCGGATGGAACCCGAATAGGCGATAAACCCGGACTAGAGACTTGTGTGGTTAGTCAGGTCGTGGCCGACTTTCGCCAAAGCTTCCGCTTGAAGGTTGCCGAGATACACGACGTGTACATGGTGGTAAGTGGCGAGAGCGTGTGTGAAGAAGTACACCCCTGCAGGGTTATAAATGATCTATTTGAATAGCCGTGTCCGCGGTAAAGGACTTCTGGGTTGCCTGTACAGTTCATAGACAAGTGAAAGTGGATACTCTAGAACTCGCAAGATAAGCGTGAGTGCTATGGATGGCGTTCTCGTAGGAACACGGGATCAGATCCATAGTGGTGTATTGATTGGTGAATATGTGGACTCGTGTGCGCCACCTCAAAAGTGTTACTTGCAGTCGTAGTTCAGGATAGCCACCGAGTCAAAGCTGGCTTGCTGCAGTTAAACTCCTCCACCCCCTTTGTTGATAATGATGCATATGTAGCTAGTTCTGATGTAAGTTTTGCTGGGTACATTTGTAATCACGTTTGCCTAATTCATGTTTTGTAGAGAGATGTCAGTCTCGCTAGTAGTTCCGTGTGGACTTCGACGTTTAGCTTGATACCTCAGCCACGATCTTGTGTCCTCGGCAGGATCTGGTAGATAGTCAGGCTTATCAGCCTTTTTCATTTGTAGATGTTTGTACTCAGACATGTTAAGCTTCCGCTTGTGCCTTGACTTGTATGCTCTGTATGTTGGGTCATGAGACCCATGTATGTAATATCTCGCTCCTCGGAGCCTAATGAATAAATATATGAGTCATAGAGTTATGTTGTGATGCCATGTTGTATTTACACATATCGAGCATATTGTGTGTATGATTGAAATGCTTGGTATGTGTGGGATCCGACAACCTAGTTGTTTATCCTTGGTAGCCTCTCTTATGGGGAAATGTAGTCTTGTGCTTCCATGCGCCATAGTAGTCCGCTAGAGTCCGGTTCACCGGAGTCCTGCTAGCCCAGCACTACTGCTCCGGAACACTTGACTGGCCGGAATGTGTTTCACTTTGTTCCTGTGTCTGTCCCTACGGGGAAATGTCACGCGGTGACATCCGGAGTCTTGCCTAGCCTGCTACAGCCCGGGTTCCCGGAGTCCTGTTAGCCCAGTGCTACAGCCCGGATTCGCACGCTGCTGACCGACATACTCGATGTTGATTCATGTATGCCTGTCCCTATAAGTTAGTGCCACTTTGGGTTCACGACTAGTCATGTAGGCCCGGTTCTTCATCATATGGATGCTAGCGACACTATCATATACGTGAGCCAAAAGGCGCAAACGGTCCCGGGCCATGGTAAGGCGACACCCGTGGGAATACCATGCGTGAGGCCGCAAAGTGATATGAGGTGTTACCGGCTAGATTAATGTGACTTGGAATCGGGGTCCTGACAGCTTTGGTATCAGAGCCTGACTGCCTGTAGGATTAGCAAGCCAAACTGGTCGAAGTTGTGTCTAGAAATGCTTTAGTTATGTAAGGGAATTGATTGTGGAAGGGAACGTAAGGCTCTTTTTACTCCTTATACCTCATGGCCTTCTGATCTGAGTCATCCTCTTATCTTCCACGGGGTTTAAGAACTAGGCTTCTCATCTATCTATTAGGATGACGTGTTACTAATCCATAGACTTATAGAATTTATAGTTTCAAATCTCAGTTCAGTTTTTACTTCTTCGTATGTTCATAGCTGGTCTCAGAACCTTGATATTGTGATGTTGAGTGGTCATGCCACTATTTTGCAGGATGTCTCAAATCATTTTGAGCATTTACAGCCGTTATGCTATCCGAGTCATCCCAGATTTCTAAATAGTATGATGCATTTGCAAATCCCTTCTCTCCATTTCTAATGTTCATTTGGGCCAGTTTAATCACACAAATTAGTGTGTTGAGGTACTTCGCTGCCTCGGCATATATGTTGGAGCTATTATTATGAACCTAGGTGTTTTAGGGAGTCACCTAGTAATCCAGCCATGTATATGTTCCCGTTGTGATGATTCTGGCCATTATTTTCGAAAGCATCCTGTGATGCCATTTAGTAGTAGGTATTGTATTCATGGGTTCTTGAACCCGAGATTCACCCTACTTACCTCCTGTTGATAGTGTTTGCTAGTTCCTTTAGGATATTAGTAACTTTGCGATAGTCCTCGAGGTCCATGGTATTTCCTTCTTCCAAATACTATGAACCGCTTATGGCAGAAGTTCCTCGTTGAATCGAAGGATCACAATCAGAGTACTCTTGAGGAGTTCTCCGTTCATAATTGTGATTCTGCCAGTCCTACCTCTCTGCATGGGTTATCCGGAAGAAACCTGTTGAACTTGGTTCGACATACTAATCTATGCATCCACAACTCAGAAAGTTATATGTTCCTTGAGTTGACCCTTCTCAGCTCCCGTCTGTCAATTGATAGTCAGGAGTAGTCGTGCATTCGTCATTGATGCCTATTATTCTTGTGGTCTGTCAAGCCGTTCTATTCTGGAATGACTGGGAGAAACAAACTCCAGTACCTTGTACACTTCGAGGATTGGGTCAAAGTAGTTGTGTTTCGCAGATCAAAATGCCAATCCAGCTGTTGATTCTGTTCTACCCTGAAGTATTACCGCCTTACGTCAAGAATGTCATGGGAATTGCACACCATCTTATGAATTCTTGATACAATGATACTTCTCACCATCGTTGTTCATTCCTGGGTCCCGTGTTGTTGTAACCGGAATGCCGACAAGCGAACTGTGATGCGTGAAATCGATACTCCTAGCAACCTTGTTGCTTGGTAGTTAATGGACAATATCCTCATTCTTAGCACGTTGGTTATTAAATCATCATCCTAAGATTGATCGTGCTACCTAGTCCTTATTTCTGGTGCACCCTTCGATCAATGAGTTAGGATTATTCAATCCCTTGCTTATTTGATCATATCGTCTTGCTCTGAAAAGCAGGATTGTTCTCGAGCTTAGTAACATATCGGTGGTTCGTGATATTCCGATTATCTTCTCGGAAGTATCACCAGGTTGTCACCTGACCGCTATGTTGAGTTCGTGATCAAGTTGGTTTTCTTGTAAACCACCCTTTCTCCAAGAATCTGTGTTGGATACCCTGAGCTAGTTGGTTAAGCTAAACAACAACTTGGAGAGTTGGAAGACAAAAGCTTTGCCGAATTTGGTTCTTTCTGAAGGGATATCTCTGTGTTTGTGTGTGTGTTGAAGAAATATGATATCTTCACCAATTGGTCCTCGTGATCAGTTGCTGGATCTTTTATCTTGTCAAAACTTTGACTTGAGTATGGGCTATCATCAAGTCAAATCAGAACCAGCGATGTTCGTAATGTTGTTTTACTCGTGGTTGATCCCTCGAGCATACACTGTTACATCTTTTGGTCTGACCAATGCTATCACCGTGTTCACATGATGGTGGAAGTCCAGTGATATGAAATTCCGATGAGTTGTTGTTGAGCCCATCAGCAGCATTTTGTCTCCCCCATGATTCATGTTGAACATCAACCTAGTGTTGAAAAGTTTGTAAGCAATGTCTTTGTGTTCCGTTCATGAAGCTTATGCTTGGATGGAAGATGTGACTTCCTCTAATTCACGTGCATTTGATGTAAGTTGCCGCCGTCAATCCGAGAAAGTTTGTTTTTACTTCCTCTGGAATCGTCCCAAGTTAGTCATGCACATGCGAAGCGCCCTATGGTTTGATAGGTTGGCCGCCTCCACTCCATATGTGTTTCCTAGCACACCAAGCCACTAATTGATTTGCTCAAGGAAAAGGAGCGTGTTGTGCTAATTCTAGATCATGCACAAGATTCCGTTATCCTCGATGATGGTTCCCAACCAGAACTCGGTAGTATTTTTATTATAAGACTACTATGTGGTCATGCTTGTCTGGGACAGCGTGTTCACATGTTGTAGCAAAACTCGCTCATGTTTTGGAGCTTGCTATCGTAGTTCATCTCCCGAGAATCCATAGCGTTATTTCGTTGGTTTGTGTTGCAAACTTTCTTTCCCAGACATGTTGTCTGAAATATCCCGTTCCCAGCCAGATCCGAATCTCAGGCAGATAGGATGGTTGGAACATTCCCGGCATTTGCATTTTATTCCTAGCTTGCATCGTCTTTGTGCCATTTCACTATGGGCTACCTTCTTAGTAACTCTTGTTCAGGATCTTCCTCAAAAGTGGCCCTACCTTGGGTCCCATCCATTTCCGGTGATAAGCAAAAGTCATCCATTGCGTTGTCTTCAACAAGGTAGTCCACATCATCCATTCGAATCCGGATGTGTCATTCTTTTGAACTCCGCCAAACGATCGTTTGTGATTGCCTTAGGTTGGTATAAAGAGTTTCAATGATCTAGATATCAAAAGTAATTCTTTTTGCCACTTAAGGGAATAGTTCTTCGAGTCACCTTCCCTGAGGTGCCCCGTTTTGGAATCATGGCAATTTCCCTCGCTACTTTGAAACCCTCGTCAAATTGTTTCTTCTATCGCTCCTGATGCATGCTTTGCCTCTCAGCTCTAGAGATGTTTCTATGTCTCATTCCGTGAGTTGATCTTGTGATCATTAAGATGATCCTAAATTGTTCGAACCTCAAGAAGATCGATTCTTCTAAAATCCCCCCTTTCTTCTCGTTGTCATGTTGGATGTAGTTCTCAAGGCAAGACATCGAGACAAATATGGTGATCACGTCAACGTTCTTATGAAGTGCAACCTGGATCGTGGAGACCGTGTTAGCTTGTGCTCCCTCTGTCTTCTTACCTCACGTCTTGAATCTCGGGACGAGATTCTTGCTTAGTGGGGGTGAGTTGTCACATCCCTAATTCTGGTCTGACCTAGGCTAGTTTCCATGTGTGCATCATGTTTAAATTCAAATGAAATTTGAATTGAGGAATTTTCAAAAAAGCCTCAGAAAAACCTCTAAAAATAACCAACATTTAAATCTCATCAAATGAGTCCAAGAAAATGATCCTGTTATTCTATGAAAATATTGGCATGAGGTTAAATGCAAACCAATATTTTTGGAGTGACTGAAAAAAAAATTTGGGCCTTTGAATTAATTCAATAACTATTTGCATTGGATATAGATTTTATATATAATTAATAAATGTCCAATAATTCTGGAACATTTTATGTGGTTTGGTATATTTTAGTTCTAGCCACATGATTATTTTCAGGATTTTATAAAATGGTTTAGTATTTTTACTAAACCAAAACAAAACAGAACAAAATAGAAAACTGAAACAGAAAAACAGGAAAGAGAGAGAGAGAGAGAGTTAGTACCTGGCCAAACCCACGCCCCGGCCCACCTGGCGGCCCAGCACTGTGCTGGCCCGTGCCAGCCAGCTGCTTCGTTCCCGCCAGGCAGGCAGGGAGGTGACGCCGACGAGCGCGAGCTCGCCACGGCACCACCTGCGTAGCGCTTCGCCGCAGGACGGGCTGGACGACCTCCACATCGCGCCCCCGACCCCCTGGACACGTCCACTCTCCCCCTGCCTCTCTCCCTCGTTCCCCTCCGCCATGGCCGAAGCAGCCGCCGCCGTCCCGCCGCCGTAGCCGTAGCCACCGTCGACTCTGCGTCGCCTGACCGTGTCCACGAGCTCCGCCACCCTCCCATCCATCGAGAAGGCCGAGCCCTGAGCGCTCGCGTGCCTTGAAGCCACCGCATCAACCTCGCCGGACTCCGCCACCGCCGGAGAACCCCTTTGCCATCACAGTCGCAGCAGGCCGTCCCCGACCTCGCCGTCAGCTCCGTTGCAACCGCCGTGAGCCTAGCTACCTCCCCATCCTCCCCGTTCCCTCTCTCGAGCCTCAGAGCGATCGCACGTAGCTCACTCAAGACGCTGCCCGCGGAGCTCGTCACCGACGAGGCTCCAGCCAGCCAACGGTCGTGCCACCTTGTCCACTAGCCCTAACACATCCCCAGGAGCTCAACGCACTAACCCACGCGCCTCGTCGTGCCCCCTAGCAACGAGTCCGAGCTCACCCGAGCTCCGGTCGCCACCAAACTCGTCGCCGGCGACGTTCCCGGCCACCCCGAGCCCAACCACTGCCACCAAACACCGTGGCTTGCTCCCAGCTACGCGTAGATGCCCTCCGCCGCTTTTTGGTCGCCGGAACACGTTAATGCACTCTCACCGCCGCGTCTGGCCTCACCGGCGGCTAAACGCCCGCGAGTTTGACCCGTTGACCTTGACTGGGTGGGCCCAGGTTGACTCCCCTGAGTCTATGACAAGTGGTGCCTGCTCTCCTAATTAACCTTATATTAACCTTATAGAGTATTAGTTAGTTAAGATAACTGCTGACACGCGGGACCAACCGGTCAGGTTGACCTGGACGTCCCCTTTGACCACTGACGTCACCCTGACGCAATGCTGACGCATTATTCCAATTACTGGAATTATTCTTATACAAGTAGCTTAGAATGAAATAAATTATATATGAAAAATGATCAGAAAAATCCAGGTTTCATGCATGTTAGAACACATTAACCTTGCTGTTTAGGTGAAACAAGTTAATGCACTATTATGACCTCTTAAAATGGGTTTGCATTTGAATCTATGGTTCAAATGGACTCATCTTAATCTGTTCTAGCTTGCATTAGCGAAAACACATTCATATTGCCATGTCATAGCATGCATCATATTGTGCATTGCATTGATCGTGTTTCTTCTCTGTTTGCCGGTGTTTTTCCCCCTCGGTAGATGTTGTACCGACGTTGTGATCGTTGACACCGATGAAGACTCAATGCTAACTTCAGAAGTGCCAGCCAAGCAAAACCCCCTTGTTCATTCCGATATAATCCCACTCTCTCGCTCCTGCTCTCTTTTACTGCATTAGGACAACAACGATTCATCTATTACTTGCTGCGGTAGCTGAACCCCTTTATCCTCTGCATGACCTGTCATTCCACAGTAAATAGATGAAACCCTCTAGCACGAGTAGGAGTTGTTTGAGCCCTGTTGTGCCTACTCATTCATGCTTGGTTGTCGTGCCTGCTACTACTTAGAGTTGAGTCAGGTCTGATTCATCGGGGATGAATCGGAGGTGTGTGAACATGTCCTACTGTTGAGAGCTAAGTGTGTGAACACGATTTGGTAAAGGTAGCGGTGAGAGGTCATGTAGGAGTACATGGTGGGTTGTCTCATTGAAACCGTCCTCAGGAACTGAGTTCTGTGTTTGTGATCCATGAACAGCTACTACCACGCATTGGGCCCGAAACCAATGGACCCTCTCGACTTATTAACTGCCCTTGCCCTCTGTCCAGGAGTTGCAACTAGTTTCTGGTGTTTGTAGGATATGTGTCGGAGGCCGTGTGTAGCGCTGACCCTAGGGGTGGGCTATGATGCGGTAGATACACCGTTGCATGGTGTACCGGGCGCCCGTTTGGTGTCTCGGGAACCCTGCACACATCGTTTGGGGCTGTGAGCGAAACTCCGGCCGGATCTCCTCGCGGATGGAACCCGAATAGGCGATAAACCTGGACTAGAGACTTGTGTGGTTAGTCAGGTCGTGGCCGACTCCCTCGCCAGGCTTCCGCTTGAAGGTTGCCGAGATACACGACGTGTACATGGTGGTAAGTGGCGAGAGCGTCTGTGAAGATGTACACCCCTGCAGGGTTATAAATGATCTATTCGAATAGCCGTGTCAGCGGTAAAGGACTTCTGGGTTGCCTGTACAGTTCATAGACAAGTGAAAGTGGATACTCTAAAACTCGCAAGATAAGCGTGAGTGCTATGGATGGAGTTCTCGTAGGAAGACGGGATCGGATGCATAGTGGTGTATTGATTGGTGAATATGTGGACTCGTGTGCGCCACCTCAAAAGTGTTACTTACAGTCGTAGTTCAGGATAGCCGCCGAGTCAAAGCTGGCTTGCTGCAGTTAAACTCCACCACCCCCTTTGTTGATAATGATGCATATGTAGCTAGTTCTGATGTAAGTCTTGCTGGGTACATTTGTACTCACGTTTGCCTATTTTATGTTTTGTAGAGAGATGTCAGTCTCGCTAGTAGTTCCGTGTGGACTTCGACGTTTAGCTTGAGACCTCAGCTACGATCTTGTGTCCTCGACATGATCTGGTAGATAGTCAGGCTTATCAGCCTTTTTCATTTGTAGATGTCTGTACTCAGACATGTTAAGCTTCCGCTTGTGCCTTGACTTGTATGCTCTGTATGTTGGGTCATGAGACCCATGTATGTAATATCTCGCTCCTCGGAGCCTAATGAATAAATATTTGAGTCATAGAGGTATGTTGTGATGCCATGTTGTATTTACACATATCGAGCATATTGTGTGTATGATTGAAATGCTTGGTATGTGTGGGATCCGACAACCTAGTTGTTTATCCTTGGTAGCCTCTCTTATGGGGAAATGTAGTCTTGTACTTCCATGAGCCATAGTAGTCTGCTACAGCCCGGTTCACCGGACTCCTGCTAGCCCAGCACTACTGCTCCGGAACACTTGACTGGCCGGCATGTGTTTCACTTCTTTCCTGTGTTTGTCCCTACGGGGAAATGTCACGTGGTGACATCCGGAGTTCTGCCTAGCCTGCTACAGCCCAGGTTCCTGGAGTCCTATTAGTCCAGTGCTAGAGCCCGGATTCGCACGCTTCTGACCGACATGCTCGATGTTGATTCATGTATGCCTGTCCCTATAAGTTAGTGCCACTTTGGGTTCACGACTAGTCATGTCGGCCCGGGTTCTCTGTCATATGGATGCTAGCGACACTGTCATATACGTGAGCCAAAAGGCGCAAACGGCCCCGGGCCATGGTAAGGCGACACCCGTGGGAATACCGTGCGTGAGGCCGCAAAGTGATATGAGGTGTTACCGGCTAGATCGATGTGACTTGGAATCGGGGTCCTGACATTTGGCATGTTGCAGTCACTTGTTTCACTTTTTATTAATTGTCAAATTGTAATTGCTTCACCAGGTATGCATCTAAAAAGAAAAATAGAGCTATAAACAAAGGAATATGTTTGTGCAAGTAGACGGCCAAGCAGTGTCTTACCTGGAAGTTTCTCAAGATGGGTGTAGCATATGCCGTGCTCGCTTTCGATGGTTGGTATGAACAAATAGATGAGAGGGTGAGATCTCGCGCTGTCAGCACTCACTTTGGCCTCAAGGTGCTCGATCAGCTCCTGATCCGTGGGATCATACTTGACGCCAGCCGGCAGCACGGGCCAATCCTTCTTCGACTTGCATCTGTTAATTCTTGTTATATGGTAATAATTGTATGATCAATCGACTATTTTAAGTGAATGATGAAAGATTTCGACAGGTAAGTGGTACTCCAAATCTGAACTCCAGAATACCCGAGCACGCCGCCGGGATTCTTGTGTCACCTCACGCGAAGCGTGTTGTCACGTCAATTCAATGTGTGGACATGATGAATAATTTGACCGACGTATACTAGTAATCGCATCGTACTACATACTAGTCGTATTTAGTGACACATTTTAAACATATGTTTAACTAACAAGAACGCACTTTAAGCCCAAGTGATATATATATATATATATATATATATATATATATATATATATATATATACTGCACAACATCTCCATCATCATTATCAGTACATCCTGCGCAGTTGAGTTAGGATGCACTTGATCCCAGAAAGGAATCTATCCTTCAAACCAGGGGAGTGCTTCAAACTAACAACAACACATAATATCCAACAAAAGAGGGTCGTGCTATAGCAGCAGAATACATGGCTCAATCTACATATCAGTACGAATCAAGTTGTGTATATTTGCTGTTGGCATGAACCACATCGCCGCATGTCGGGTTTGCAAAAGCCATCCATCACGTGGAAGCTTGATGCCTTTCACACACTGAAGATTATCTGGAAACAAGCTGTGTCGACGAATCTCTGGATATGGTGATTCATGAAACCCATTGTATGATGTGTAAACACAGTCCCCCCCTGGCGAATGGAAGTTGCATAGCACGGTAATCATCGCCGGTGATATGATCGATGATTGGTTGGATGATCGGATAATTGAGCCCGAGGAACATGGAGTGGTTGCCGAGGCTGTAAACCCGCCTCCAGTTGAATACGCCTGGCCCAACGGAGCTGGGATCTTTCTCGAACACGAAGCAGCCATAGCCATCAATGTCACGAACACCCCAGGCATTGTACTGCATGTGGTTTGATGAAATGGTTTGGTCAATTTGGTACGTGCAAATGAGCATCAAATGACCACCGTCAGCTGAACTGGCGATAAACCACCACCCATCGGCTGGTATGACTCCAGGTCCTGGAATCATGAAGGCCAGCGCATCGCGTCTGCTGCAACAATTCAAATTGGAGACCAAAAGGACAAAAATAAACAATCATGTTCAGAGTATGTGTGGAATTAAGATTATTATAACAGTGACACATATCATAGACAGAGAATTGCAATGCCGTGGTCATAATCCTACCTTAAGTTAAAAAAAATAAGCCAATGGATTTCATATTCTAGCAATATATCATGGTTCAAACATCATGTAACAATGAGAGGAAAATAGATATGACATGGCCTACTCATATTCTACCATAGCACTTACTACAGTTATCATATCAACTCTAAGCAATAACATGCGTTGTTATAAAAAACCTGGAAATGAGAGTAACATATAGCAATCATAAGGTTATACTCATAATATATATTCTAACAATCATTAGATACCAATTGTTCTCATATCAACTCTAATAATAACATGTGTGGTCATAAAAATCTAGGAAATGAGAGGAATATATAGCAATGATGTGGTTATAGATATACTATATATTCTAATTTTGTAACAATGAACAGGCAGTCGTATTCTTAAGGTAAAGATGAGATGAGATAGAACAATTACACGACGATAGATTCCACCAGTATAGGCAGCCAATCTGTGTGTCGACCGCATAAACGATGCCATCATGCACTATAGCATCATACATAAGTGTTGGGTGAAGAGGATCGGCGATGAGCCATAACCATGGATGGCGACCGGATTCCAGATAGACTAATCCCATGTTGAACACGAGAATGAGCTTGTAATCCATGTAGTCTTCTAATGGTGTGGGCACTTCGCAGATTACAACCTTCAGCAAATAGAGGTCGAGCCAAAAGCTCGACGCGTCTCGTGCGTAGTAGGCAGGAGTGTCCGGTGGGCCGCGAGGCTCGATGGCGGCGTATCCAAAGATGGAAGGGTGATCTCTCGCTGGGTGTAGATATCCGCGAGACGCCACGGACTACCGGATTGGTTGATGAGGACGATCCAGTTGGCCTTCATGCCCGCCCAGTAGTGGCCGCCCATGAAGGACAGGTGGACGGGTAGTGGTAGCATGTCGAGGGGCACCACGGCAACCTCCGTAGGATCGACAAGTCGGTGTCTGGGCCACATGCATGGATCGGGCATCAGCAAGCAGGGTGTCTTGAAAAGAGCCAGTCGGTTGCAGACGAGTAGACAGTAGAAAGACACCGAGCATGCGGCTAGACGGACGGTGCTGAGTAGGTCCATACGATTACAGATCTGCTCCAAGAGGACATTGGGGAGGGAATTCCAATCGCGGCTCTGAGTGTCAGTCGGTTCTTCCATTGGGGTTTTCGGTGCCTGCGAGCTAGCAGGGAAGTGGATTCGGGGGGGCGAGCGAAGAAGCTTCTCCTCGTGTGGCCGAGCAGCGAGTGGGGGGATATGGTACACGTGAGCTACCAAGGAAGTTAGCGCGGGCGAGCGAGCAGTGAGCGAGCGGAAATGGTGGGCGGCCGAAAATGGGGAAGAGAGGAGGAAGAAGAAGAGAGGAGGAAGAAGAGTGGAAGACAGGGAAGAAAGTGCACTAAATCTCAATTCTACTACTAATACCAGGATATACCGTCCTTCGGAGTGTAAATATTTACACACCGATGACATGTGGGTCTACCACAACAGGGCCCATATGTCAGTTAATGGAGGACAGAAGCGTGCTCTATTGGCAAACATGATGGCAGTACTGGGTAAGGCTGATTTAGTAACACCAACACGCTGGTTCAGCTTATTAATTAAGTGTCCCATCTGCTGCAGCGTGTATTGTCACTTCACTGCGAAGACTAGTTAATAGTTCTCTCTGACCGAGACGGGGAATAATGGATCACGAACACTTCCTTTCTACATTATCCCTATGCCTCTACGCTCACTTCACTCATTTTGCTCCGTGCGTAGTCACTTGTTGAAATCTCTAGAAAGACAAATACTCCTTATTTGGGAATAGAGGGAGGATTTTACTCCGTATTTGGGAACAGAGGGAGTATCACCATATGGAGGGAACAGAGGAAGCTTGAAATATGAACATGTCAATGGGAGGGAGTAAGCCCCATGCATGCATGCAACATGCAAGAGTCACACGCACACATGGACGCACGCAACACTCACGCACCCATGAGGCACACAGCACACGACGCAACACACACGCTCATGCTCAAGTTCTCAACCTACTCCCTACGTCCGTGAAAGACTGTACATTTAGAGATTTATACATTGACCAGGGCATAATTAAGGCCCAAAAGTAGCAGACTTATGTGTGCATGTAGCCATTGAGAGAAGAAGATTAAATGAAGGTTGTTGCATGCTATAATTAAGGATAGACATGTAGCCTATACCTAGAGCACAAGTTGGTGCATTAGTCAATCAATATCGATTTAGATTAAAGGCTAAATGCATTGGAAGTGTAGATGTACTACACTCTTTGTTTTTTAGCTGATTTGTTTGCTCTGCCAACTGACAGGTGGGACCTAGAAACCAGGTGACAATTTAGCCAGTTTACAAATTGCCACGTCGACTATGTGGCCGGTCAGTAGGGTGCAATACGGTGCTCTACGATGAGCTAGCGATCGTATAATCACCACAAAACTATATATAGTGACTGTAAAGAGCGTATTGTTACATACGTTGACCGCTAGTGTTTTTTCTCGTTTCACATTAAGACATATTAACCGGAAAGGACGCAGTATGGACTAGTACTAGTACTGCTTTGATGTGTTCCGTCAACTCGCCAAACGAGGAGAAGCTTGCTTACTACGCCTCTCCTTCGCCCACGCGTGCGGTGGTTCGTAGGACGAGGAGAGAGTTTTGACTACAGCGCCCTCTCCCTCTCCCTCTCCCTCGCCCTCACCCTCGCGGTGGATATGCAGCAGGTCAATCGGTGTCAGATTGCCAGAAGCATAATGTACTGTAGTATCATCATTGTTGGACCTTCCGAAGAGGCGAATATCCAAATGCAAGGTTCACACGAGTACGAACTGTTGAACATCTCGAAGAGGCAAAGAGCCAAGTGCAAGGTTTTATAGGAGTTGTCGTACTAGTAGCAGCGTACAACAACTATAGTGAACGATGCTACTGTATGATGCTGCCACGTCACGTATATCCAAAGTTGTGCCACCTTTTTTTTTCTCAAAGAGCGTGTTGGAGACCGTGCAACAACCACACAAGTTGCACGTACACATAACACATTTACTAGTAATAAATTCTAAATGACAAATTCCAGTATGCCACACAAGTTCATCTCCAATTCATGTGATAAATTTGTGCACGACTAGTCTACATATATTCACAGCGCTACCATTCACAATTTACCGTTCTCCACTTACACGTTATAGATGGGCTACATGTCCTCCTCCAGGTTCCAATCCCAGGTGTTCTTCATGGATGGCACGATCCATAGCGGTGGGCAACGGGAATCATTGTCGCAGCTTTCTAGTCCGGTTCCACACGATGGAGACTCATCCAAGCTCAAGTGGCATAAATCAGGGATAGCGTGTCCCAGCATGTCGTTCAAACAGTGGTGCGCACTGAAGACACAACCATGCTTCATGAACGGCAGGCCTCCCGTGTCGTGCATGGAAGGTGGCATCTGCTTCACAATGGGGTAGCTGTCCCCAATGAAAAGCGAGTACTTTCCAAGAGTGTTCCTCGGCACCCACGTAGCATCATGGGGTCGAACTCGGCGTCGTTCATCTGGTACACGCGGCATCTCAGATCTGGACACATGGTGACATACATAGTCAAGGTCCATGCATAATAATGTTGTGCTCAAATATGGCGGTCGATGTCTTGTGCAGCAAATAGTACTACTCGGTATAGAGGAAGTAAAATAACTGGCTTATTATATATAGCCACTCTTGGCTACATGGATGAGATAGTAAGACATGGAAAAACTAAAATGGTGGCAGCTAGTGGGTTCAAGTCTTCAAGGGCCTAGCTAGCTATACGCGTCCTCCAAGGTAAAAAGTACTCCTACTAGTACGTAAGTAGAGTACTAGTACACCAATGAAAGAGAAGGCGAGAGGTTTAAAAAATGGAATACCTGGGTAGATGGTGACGGTCCAATCGTGGTAGATTGTGTGACCATGCTGCACATCATTGGTACCATGGGTAACGACTCCTAAGATAGTTGATCCCAATATGCCAAAGTCAGCAACAAGGTTCTAGGTTAGACCGAATCACGAATGAAAATGCACATCCAGGATCGGTGATCTTATTTTGATCGCGGGATGACTGGTCCCTGCAAAATAATGAGTATCGTTAGGGAGCAAATGATGGTTTGTGCATTCCGTTTGTAATCTCCCGTACTGTAGGATGGCAACCAGATGAAACAAGTCCCCTGGCTTGTCACCGCGAAGATGCGGCCTAGATGGCGCACGACGTCTTCGAACGTGCAGGGGCACAAATCTGCCGCCGCCAACATGCGCCAGCCTCTGCCATTACTGCCTCTTGCATTGATGGCAATCCTTATGTCGAACACCGCGATGAGATAGTAATCGTCGTAGCCGCGTCGCTTTGTCGGCGGGTCCGCAATTGCTATCTTCTTCAATCTCATGTAGGCATCATCATACGTATTCAAGCCCAGCCAGTCCGGAAGGCCGATCCCAATGGTGGAGAAGGGTCTACCGGAACAGCCGCCTTCTTTGTGGATGTTGTGCAAAATGAAGGTGGTATCCGGCCGGAGGTATGCAAGCCAATCTTCGTTGGCACCGACCCAGACCTATATATAAGACGGTGGGCAGTGGAGAAATTACGAGATGGAAATGGAATAACTAAGTACTACATGATCAAACTCCATCACTGACCTGCTCATCAGACAAAATCCGACTACCTCTCAACGTCGGCAACTCTAGCGGAGTCAACGTGCAACCATGGCCAGGGAGCGGTGGACTGTTAGAAGGATTGTCCCATAGAAGAACCTTCTCCTCGAGGACGCATGGAAGACCAACAAGCATGGCCTTTTTGTAACGCCCCGGATACAACTTTCCATATTCGTAACTCCAACTCTTGCCTTTTCCGGAGATGCGATATGTTATTTCCTCCATGGTTGGGTTTTTTTTGTCTTCTGTTTTGCATTTTGTTCATGTCATGCATCTCATCTCATGGCATCATGCGCATTGCATCTGCATGTTTTCATAAAACTCGTAGCCTGTTCGCAGTTGCCCTTTCTCTCTTTGCCTCCGTTGTCATTTTGTCAGGCCCTTGTTCTCGTTGACCTCTCTCAGACCCCTCGTGTGCGTGTCCGAAACTTACCCGAACCCGAACCGGTTTGTCGTTACCGATGGATCCGGATCATCCCCAAAACATCACCGTTTTTTTATTTGGGCTCCCTAGCCTATTTTTCCTGACCGTACGATTTTGGTCGAAGAGACGAGTTAGCCCCTAATCTAACACCCACCTACTATATATAGGAGTGCTATCCTCGGACCAATCCCTAATTTCTAGGGATCCTCCTAGCCGCCGCCGCTCCTCTGGTCTTTTCTTCCTTGGGATCCTCCCAGATCCCCATCGACCAACCACCTCCTCGTTTTGCATCCCCGACCAATCCCGCAGCCTCCTCCTGATCCACTAGCCAGCCACCACCAAATCCTCCTCCTTGCCTCGATCAAGCCCACAAGAGAGGAGATCCTCCTCTTTTTTTCTCCTCGAGCCCGCAGCAACAGCGCAGCGCCCGAGCGCTCCTCACCTTGCCGCTGCACCCCGCCTCCATTCCGGCGTCGGGAACGAAACCCCGCGCCCGGATCTCACCGCCGTGTCAACCGTTCGAGCTCCGGTGAACCCAACCGCCTGACCACCTAGCCGCCGTCCATCGTCCTCTGCTTCACGCTGCCTCCGGCGAGCAGAAGCCTCGAGCCTCCCCGTGCGTCTCCACCTCGCCTCGTCGTCCGGCGACCGAACCAGCAGCAACGTCGCCGCTCCTACTCCGCAACCTCGAGCTCCCTGCCTCCTCACGCCTTCCTTCCCTGCTCCCGAAGTCAGCCACGAGCGAACGCCCGAGCCCCTGTGTCGAGCTCTTCCTCTGCTCGCGCAACAGCGTCTCGTCTTCGTCACCATGCGCCGCTGGACCAGGCCAGTCCCATTGCCCCTGCCTTCTTCTTTTCTCTCGTGCTCCTACCTCGTCTCACCTCTGTCTCCCTCACTCTGTTTTGGACCAGGGGCGCCGCGCCATGGAGCTCCAAGTCCGCCGGCTCGCCTCCACTTTGATCCGGCAGGGAACGGGACCCCGGCGATCTCCCGCGACCGGATCTGGCCACCCCGACGCCCTGTGCCCTCGGGCCCCGCCGGACCTCCTTCCTCGGCGCCTAGTCCTGCTGCCGCCGTCTTCTGCATCGCCATGGGTGTGCTGCTGTTTCTGTTCTTCAGAAACTAGCAGCAGCAGCTCGCCCGCTCGTCTCGCCCGCGCGTTGAACGGGCGCAGCGCCAAGGCCCAGCGCCCCTTCCAGCCTCCCTCTCCACCGACTGCCCTGTTGGCCCATTGTGAGCAGTCGCCTCCTGTGCACTATCGGGCCAGCCAGATTTGGCCCGATTCATGTTTTGTTTCCGCGGAACGATCTTGTCATTTTCCAGAGAAAACCTGTTTTACAGAATAGTCCCCCTAGATCATGCATTTAATAACTCACAAATGGTGCATCGGATTAAAGTGATTTATATATGAAAAATGCTTAGAATTTCAGCTAGTCTCATAATATGCCACTTTCATCCCATGTTAAAATGTTTAAACATGCTGTTTGATTAAATTTTCACAAATGACATGCTAAAATGATTTATTTCATAACTAAATAACCGTAGCTCGGATTTAAATAAATTATATATGTAAATGGGGTAGAAAAATGCATAGATTAACATGGTAGCATCACTTTGCATGTTTAACAACTCTAAAATTATATATAGGGCAGAACAGTACCAAATTCATATTATGCATATGAGGAGTTTTCCAGAATTGTTGTTTGTTGTTTCCGGCCTCATTTAAACCTGCCTAAATAGGTGGTTTGCTCATACTTCACCTCTTGCCATGTTTAATAACATTTAATGTTGTTGGGTACATAACCAAGAGAGAACTAAATAATTGATGTGGTGTTTCGTCAATATGCAACTCGTTGCATATTGGGCTCCATTTAACTTGTAGTTTTGTTTATGCATATTGCCATGCCATGCTATTTAAACCAGACATGCATCATACTTGGTTGTGCATCATGCCATGTTTGTGCTTGTTGGTTTACCATGTTGTTTGTTTGTTTCCGGGTTGCTTCTCTCGTTAGCTTCGGTTTCCTTCCGGAGTTGTGAGGATTCGTTCGACTACGTCCGTTTGTCTTCTTCATGGACTCGTTCTTCTTCCTTGCGGGATTTTAGGCAAGATGACCATACCCTCAAAATCACTTCTATCTTTGCTTGCTAGATGCTCGCTCTTTTGCTATGCCTATGCTACGATGCCTACCATTTGCTATATCATGCCTCCCATGTTGCCATGTCAAGCCTCTAACCATCCTTTCCTAGCAAACCGTTGTTTGGCTATGTTACCGCTTTGCTCAGCCCCTCTTATAGCGTTGTTACTTGCAGGTGAAGATGAAGTTTGTTCCTTGTTGGAACATGGAGATGTTGTTCCTTGTTGGAACATGTTTACTTGTTGGGATAGCACAATATATCTTATTTAATTAATGCATCTATATACTTGGTAAAGGGTGGAAGGCTCGGCCTTATGCCTGGTGTTTTGTTCCACTCTTGCCGCCCTAGTTTCCGTCATATCGGTATTATGTTCCCGGATTTTGCGTCCCTAACGCGTTTGGGTGATTTATGGGACCCCCTTGACAGTTTGCTTTGAATAAGACTCCTCCAGCAAGGCCCAACCTTGGTTTTTACCATTTGTCACCTAAGCCTTTTTCCCTTGGGTTCTGCAGACTCAAGGGTCATCTTTATTTTAAACCCCCGGGCCAGTTCTCCTTCGATTGCTGGTCCAAACCGAGCGATGTCCGGCGCCCCCTGGGCAATCAGGGTCTATGCTAACCCGACGTCTTGCTCATCCGGTGTGCCCTGAGAACGAGATATGTGCAGCTCCTATCGGGATTTGTAGGCACATCCGGGCGGCTTTGCTGGTCTTGTTTTATTACTGCCGAAATGTCTTGTAGCCGGATTCCGAGACTGATCGGGTCTTCCCGGGAGAAGGAATATCCTTCGATTGATCGCGAGAGCTTATCATGGGCTAAGTTGGGACACCCTGCAGGGTATTATCTTTCAAAGCCGTGCTCGTGGTTATGAGGCAGATGGGAATTTGTTAATGTCGGTTGTAGAAAACCCGAAGTTGATCTTAATTAAAATACACCAACCGCTGCGTGTGTAACCGTGATGGTCTCTTCTCGGTGGAGTCCGGGAAGTGAACATGTTGTTGGAGTTATGCTTGACGTAGGTTGTTCTAGGATCACTTCTTGATCATAGTTGTTCGACCGTGCTTTTGCCTTCTCTTCTCGCTCTCATTTGCGTATGTTAGACACCAGATATGCTAGTCGCTTGCTGCAGCTCCACCTCACTACCTTCTCCTACCCATAAGCTTAAATAGTCTTGATCTCGTGGGTGTGAGCTTGCTGAGTCCCTGTTACTCACAGATACTTCCAAACCAGTTTGCAGGTGCCGATGAAACCGTGCAGGTGACGCATCCGAGCTCAAGGAGGAGCTCGATGAAGATCTTGTTCATTGTGTTGTTTCGTTTCAGTTGATCCCAGTCTGGACGATCGGGGATCTGTGTAGCATTTGGGGTAGTCTTCTTTTATTTTGGTTCCGTAGTCGGACCTTGGTTGTATCTGTATGATGTAATGCTTTACTCATGTATTGCGCGAAGTGGCGATTGTAAGCCAACTATGTATCTCTTTCCCTTATGTATTACATGGGTTGTGTGAAGATTACCTCACTTGCGACATTGCTTTCCATGCGGTTATGCCTCTAAGTCGTGCTTCGACACGTGGGAGATATAGCCGCATCGAGGGCGTTACACTTTTCCCAAGCCATTTTAAGCACCGTCTTGAAAAAGTTGGTGCAGCAAGCACCGAGTCTTGCGGCGGTGAGGACATCGGAGCAGCGTGCGATTTCTCCCAGAGGATTGTCGTCCAAGGTCTCCCTGCCCCGAGGAGGAGGAGAACCTCCTGGCGAATCCATGGGAGCAGCAACGAACTGCCTTCTCTTCGGGGGTAGGGGAACTGGCGAGGAGGGGATAAGAGCTTAGTAACCGTAGGGCCTCGTCCCTTCCAACTGTAGATCGTTCCTTAGCGAAGGGGTGAGGCTATTATTTACTACTAGTACTAGCATTATGGGACGTTATGGATTGCATTATACTGTAAATAATAGCACTAGTAAGAGATTTTTGGCACTAGCTAGTAGTTTTTGGCGTGGATTAAGAAATTTTGGGTATGTTTTGCTATTTTTTGTAGACACCAACTAGTGTCAAAAAACGTCTTACATTATGTGACGGAGGAGTACGTACTCGCAGGGGGCGGACCCAGGACAAAAATATCCCGGTGTCCGTGTGTATATCAGGTACTTTTGGTGTTTTGGAGGTCAACCAATGTTATATATAAATGTAAGATATACTATTTTTTTGCAAAAAGGCATAAGGGCACGACACTATAATTGGGATACTCCGCATAATGAAGTGTTATACCTGAAATACTAGATTAGCAAAGTTGGACATTAAATTATATTAAAAAAACTCCAAACTATGAAAACAAATATCTTGATCACATAAAGCAAAGTTTTGTTTTGACAATAGATCAGACAGTATCCTTGTTAATGATGTACCGCACTGTGTGGTGAATTTTGTTATGAACGATTGTAACATTTCTTTTGATTAATTAATATATGAGGTGGTGTTAAAAAAGCTAAATTATTTATGGAAAAAGTAAACTAATAAAGTATACTGATTGAGTTACGAAGCAATTGCATAAAAAAAGTTACGAAGCAAGAATTAGAAGAAAAAACAGAATTATAGAGGCACGCACAATAGAGAGGTTGATGCACGAAGCGTTGTTCTATATATTTTTTCTTTCATTCTCTAGTTATCTATACTAGTATTGTAGGGGCGTGGTGGCTGGGCCTATTGACTGATATTTGAAAGAAAAACAATTGATCGATAGCTTGGGACCTGGCTGCATTTGTGCCTTCTTTGGCACGCGTGACCGTGTGGCTCATTATTTGGGTGAAGGGGCCACCAGATGGGCCGCGCTTGAGTAGCTCTAGCCGGTGTCCATCTGCTTTTTTTACCGGTGTCACAGCCGTATATGCACCGTATGTATAGGGTAATTACAGAATTTACCCGGTGTCCTGTGACCATGGTTGGCACTACGTAGGTCCGCCCCTGCGTACTCGTAATGTAGCAGTACTAGTACTACTTTCTCAACTAGTAGTGCGATGTACTGTACTTCTAGTATAGTGCACCAGTTTTGAACTCTTGAATCTTAGGGCCAAGGAGCTACAGTTGGAAGTGGAGGGTACTACTATTCTCTAGAACCATTGTTGTACTATCAATGCAGGGAAAGTACACCTGCGTAGTGGCCTAGTGGGTACTCAAGGTGCTCTATTTAGCCGCTCCTCGCACGTAGCTGGCCCACTACTAGGAAAAGGGCTATAGATGAAATGGACACTAATGGCGCACCAGACATGTGGTGCGGCACTACTATATACTAATGGCGTATCATGTGTTGGTGCGCCATTAGTGTCCAAATACTAATGGCGCACCACATCCACGGTGCGCCATTAGTAAACTTTTTTTTTCAAAACTACTAATGGCGCACCAAGGTGTAGTGCGCCATTACTAGTTAAACTAGTAATGGCGCACCACATCCACGGTGTGCCATTAGTAAATTTTTTTTCAATTGTTTTTTCAAAACTAATAATGGCGCACCACATCCACGGTGTGCCACTATTAATTTTTTTTCAACTTTTTTTCATTTTTTTTATTTTTTTCAAAACTAGTAATGGCGCACCATGGGAGTGGTGCACCATTACTTGTTGAACTAGTAATGGCGCACCACCTCCCCCGGTGTGCCATTACTAACTTCGCCCAAAAATTCCACCATATGCACCCCCCCGCCCCCCGTGGACCGCCTTTTCAGTTTAAAATAAATAAAAGAAAATGTCAAAAAAATAAAAGAAAATAAGTTTCCCCTGTGATATGTGGTCTAGTTGTTCGGAAAATTTACAAATATGAATTTCGACTTTATTTGCAAAATCTCTCTGGAATTTGTAAAATGGGCATAACTTTTGCATACGAACTCGGATTAAAAAGTTAAGGGCCTTTTAAGATCTGGAGGCAAATAAATTCAAAAAATTTCAAACTTACTAGTGGCGCACCGTTTGCTAGGTGCGCCACTAGTAACAGAAAAAAAAATAGTTTTGATTTTTTTTCGGGATTTTTTTTCAAAATATGATACGTAATATGAACGGAAGTTTGAAATATTTTTTCAAAATTTCATCACACTCATGAACATGAACAAAGTCCTAAACATCAACAAGGTTTAATAAGATTGATATACTAGATATATCAACAAGTGCGTGTAAAATGAGCTGGTGCTGGGGTTGGATAGAACTCTGAAGTTAAGCGTGCTTGGGCTGGAGTAGTGAGAGGATGGGTGACCTTTCGGGAAGTTTGACCACGGAGTGCGATTTGACCTGAGATTAAGCCATAGTGACCCGAGATTAAGAAAAAAACGAAAAAAATTTAAAAAAAACTAAAAAAATCTAAAAAAAATTTGTTACTAATGGCGCACTTCTATGTGGTGCGCCATTAGTATACCAGATACTAATGGCGCACCGTATACCAGATACTAATGGCGCACCACAGGTGCGCCATTAGTAAAAAAATCTAATGGCGTGGTGCTAGTGGCGCACCTGTAGTGCGCCATTAGTAGCGAAAACAGGTGCGCCACTAGCAGCCCTTTTTCTAGTAGTGGCCTACTCTGCCGCTCCTCTCACGCACACACTAGCAGCCTGTTTATCAGCGACGGTTACCGCGGGGGCAGAACATTTGAGTTATTTGATACAGCGAGACCAGGCTTTTCGCTTCCATTTGTGGAGGTGTAATGGATCTCGTCGAACTTTGTTAGTAGTTCCTTCTTTATGAATGAGATGAAGCAAAGCTTTTGCCTCCGTTTCAGAAAAAACACGTCAAGAGGAATTTCTTTTATAGTAGAGCCGATAATGGAGTGAAGTCCATGCGTGCAACGCCACAAGCTACAGAGTAGTAGTAGAGCACTTTACGTACAAAGCCATATTGCACAGTTCCCAATGCCCAGCCAGGCTTTTCCGCCTCCTCGGGCTTAATTTGGAGGCACTAGTTTAAATATGCTACTAGCTGATGATGAAGCTGCAAGCGAGGTGTGGCTAGGGCGAGCTCGCGAGCCACAAGTTGCTGGGAAGGAAAACCCGTTCACGTGGCTAGGCTATCCAGTGCACCCAGATTGTGGTGCCGCACATCCGTTTGACTTCAAAACTCAAACTACCCGTGTAAAATATTGGCTCACAGCGAAGTTACTATTAAAAAAGGCCGCCGTGCGTTCGGCCAGGATCGAACCCACAAAACGAGGTATACACCACTGCAACCACTAATAGTACTCGTTGGAGTACAACGCAACCTAGAATCTCCTTTTGTTGCTAGTAGTACATTGTTCCTTACAAGAAACCCCTAATAATGCAAGAAACCACTAATAATGCCAAGAAACTACTACCACTTGCATACGTGGCAGACTTAAGAGAAGACTACCTTACCAACCATTGTACATGCTCTTACCAACTAGCCCTACCAAGAAACGACTACTCTACAAAGTGTTGTTATAGGCTCGTTTCAACCCATGGCCCCTGTTTGGATACATCACTACTAGGAAAAGGCCTACTAATGGCGCACCGGTTTTGCCTACTAATGGCGCACTACCGGTGCGCCATTACTAGCACGCCATTAGTATTTTTTACTAATGGCGCACCACTGATGCGCCATTAGTATACTGGTATACTAATGGCGCACCGTAGTGCGCCATTAGTATAGCCTGAGTGCGCCATTCGTATGCCTCCCAGGGGGCCATGTATACCAGGTGCTTTGGCATACTAATGGCGCACGACTGCATGATGCGCCATTAGTAACTTCAGCATACTAATGGCGCACAACGGCATGATGCGCCATTAGTAACTTCGGCACACTAATGGCGCACAGTTTAATGATGCGCCATTAGTATCCTTTGGCATACTAATGGCGCACTATGATGTGATGCTCCATTAGTATGAATATTAGGTTTTTTATTTTTTATTTTCTGTTTTTGCACAGGTTACAAAATGTATAATTGGACAAAATATAGACAGCACACATCAACAACAGATTCATCGAATACAATAGAAGATTAGTCTCTGAATACAATTCATCATATTAGTCTCTGAATACAATTCATCATATTAGTCTCCGAATTGAAAAGACCGAACAAAGATAGAACATTATATTACAAGTCTCGAGACCATGAGTAGCGAGTTTGTCTTCACATTACAAGTCGATATCGATCATCTAAACTACCATCACATAGAAGAGAGCTGCAGTCAACACGATGAGTATCATCACGATGAAACTTCGTCTTCATCCGGTTCCTCCAACGCTCCCCTCCTCTTCCGCTAGATAGCGGGCGATGTAGATTCGGCCTCGGCCCTAGTGGTGTACCCTTTGTAACTGTTACCGCTGAATCGGTGAACCTGTCTCCGACACTCCTCCCGATCGTCGTGAGACTCCGGGAACCTTACCCTTGTACACGACATACGACGGCATCGCTATGCACTAGCCAAACGTAAACGTTAGTACCAATTCACAGACAATACATAAGCAATATATAAGTATGCAACAGATCGATCGGAAGAGAAAAGCAAGACATTAATAGCATCGATTACATCTAAGTTGAACGACTCTCGAAACCAAAGAGACATACTACAAGTTCATTAAAGTTTAATTACAACATGAGCCAATCGATGTTTCAGAACTAGACACAGCATCACTGCTTTCGACTTGACTCAAGGGACCGGAGCGTGGATGAAGACGCCGGCTCTCGTGGGAGTCATGAAAGAACGGGCGGTGTCAGCCTGCAGTTGTAGCATTGGGTCGATGTCACTTTGTTGGACGGTTGATTTCGAGGTAGAACTGCCCCAAAGGTACGAAGGACATCTTGATGGATGATTTCCGCAAACTCCGACTGGATGCGAAAGAATTCTTGTCTGATGTCCGCGTCCTGGATTGCCGACACGCTCGCGGCCCAATCTTTGAGTTTACTCGGTAGCAGAAGTTGATGATGGTCCCGTACGATCGCCCGCAGGTGATGGATGGCATAGTAGGCACCCTTCTGACCGCCAGGCGGCTGCTTGACGCAGCAGTACATCGCATTGTGGGAGAACACGTGCTTGCCGTACTTACGAATAGGCCTGGTGAAGGTGCCTCCAGATTAGGCGTGGCAGGAGAACATCATCAAGAACCTTCTTGACATTTGTGTAGTCTACCTTCGATCGACGGTCGGGGTCGAAATACGTGGCCATGGAATATTTGGGGCTTAGGAGGATGAGCGTGCAATGTGTGTCACTGCAGAAAACACGGAATGTTAAAAGAAAAACGATCGAAATCTAAGAATTCATATGTTACGGGCTGGTTGAGGGGAGGACTTACTCGGGAAAGTAAGGCACGAGGAAGTTATCCTTATCTTGGTTTGCCAGAATGACGCCTTCGAGGTAAGAACTCGCGACTTGCAGGTCCCCAGCGCTGCCCAAGATCTTGGCACGCATGTAGAAGGGGTCGACTATCACGATGTCCGGGGTCTTGTCGCGAATGATCCGCATCTCCATACGCATGTAGTGCAGCGGATGAAGGTTCAACATAGCGTGGATGTCATCAAACCGCAGGACGATCGTACGCCCGATGGAGTTCTCCACAAAGCCCTTGCCCTCTGGCACCTTGGCCACGAAAACCGGGTATGCCACATCCTTCTCTCGAGACGCCGCTTCTCCAAAGAAAGAACACCATCATGCAGACTCCGTGATAGCACCGGTTGCAGCATTGAGCATATTTGTCGGTAGCATCGCCCTACCCGCCACATGCACCCTCACGGAGATATCCTCGGTGAAGGTGGCCCGTCTGAGCACGGATCGTACTTTCGGTCTTGGCCGCCCGCACCCTTGTTAGTCTTTCTTTTGCGTGCCTTCTTCTTCTCCTGTAATGGGACCGAGTTCTGCTCATCGACCGCCTTCTTGAGTGTGTTGGGGCTGATAATATTTTGCACCTCGCCTATCCGAGGCTCGGTGAAGTCGGCAGTGAGGCGTCTCACGAGAGCTGAACGGCGGGCGACGCCTGTTGCAACTTGGCTTCTCCGCGGTACCAGCTAGATCGCGCACGTCTTTTGTTGGGTTGGGTTCTTGAGAAGGAGGCCCCATGAAGTCGCCACCGTACCCATGATCAGCAAAGTACTGATCGACGTTGGCAAATGTATCGTCGTCGTCGTCGTTCTGATCCTGTGCCATATGCATGTTTGGATCCAGTGGCATAGGGATGTCCGGCACCGTTGCGGCGGTCTTGCCATGGGGTCGACTTGGCGACGACACGAGTGGCGGTGTTTTCTTTGGGGTGGTGTCCCCCGCCCCCAAACGAATCTGGCTCTTCGGCCAAAGCAGGGGCCAGCTCATGCAGGCGCTGAGGGTCATCACGTCATCATCGTCAGCCCCGACGGGTCGAATCGGAGGTAACACCTCGTCGCAGCCTGGCAGCACCCGAACCAGTTCAACCCTAAACAAGTTGGGTGGCATCTGGGTACCGTGAAACAAGGGGTTGCCCGGTTGAACGATTTTGCCCTTGGCGACATCGACCAACTCATTGTTCACGAAGTGCGTGAGAGTGCACGGGCGTCGGCGGCGCCCTGCGAAAACATGTAGGGCGTCGGGGATGCCAGTCAAAGGCAAGGAGATGAAGTCCTCGACGAGAGAGGCTTAATTAGTTACCGTGATGATGGCGTCGAGCTCGGCTAATGTCGAGGCACCGCCAACGGCGGCGTGCGATTGACGGAGGGGCCGCTTGCTGCGGAGGTGCCGGCGGCGTACACCGGGTGCATTAAGCTCCGTGCGGCGTCGGAGACACCAATGCCGCCTCCGCGGAGACACCAATGGCCCCGCCATCGCATTCTGCGAGTTGCTGGCCATGAAGCTAGGAATCGGGCGGCCCTGTTGGCCGCCATAATCCATGCACTCAACCCTGGATCAAGGTAGGCACAATGGCGGTGATCGTCGCTCCGAGTTGTTGTTGCACTTGCTCTTGGACAATCTCCGCAATCCGCGCCACATGTGCCTTGAGTTCTTGAACCTCGCTACGCCTGGCTTTCCGAGCTGGTCTTTTCTCCTTCCGCACACCAGCGGTATAGTATGACCCCATTTTGTGGACAAGCCTTTGCGGCCACACGACCGGTGACGTCGGCTTCTTGAGCTTATCCTTGTTCTTCATTACATTCAACGCCCTATTTAGAGTGGTGTCCCAAGGGTTGCTCTTAGTCGACCCCGCGCTACTGCTTTCAGTCGCCTGCGAAGGAATGTGAACCATTTAGAAATTTGGCTTCATTAATTAGAATGCAACCATATGGAGCTAATTACCCCGGGGGTGGTATTCCTTACGAGAACAACCTCAAGCGCCTGGTCTTCGGATCCGTGGTAAGCTCCTTTGTTTTCGGGTCCTTCTTGTACCGGGCCACGACAAAGTTCCTGGTCCGCTTGTCACCGTATGTATCGAAGAGGGGCGGTAGGCCTTTGCTCGGCACGCCCGCGTCCTCCTTGTCCCATATAGGTTCCGCCACTCAGAATTTGGGACCGAGTGTGTGTTCCCTAAGTTCAGCTCCGCATTTCTTTCCCCAATCGACTTGATTGGGAGTTTGCGGTGCTCGAGCAATTGATCTTGAAGTCGTTGTAGTCATCTTCGGTGATCGAAGGATTTTTCTCCTTGATCTTCTCATAACTCTCACCTTTCTCGATCATTCTCTTCACATTTCTTTTCCAAGTAGACAGGGCCTTGCTCATCTTCGTGAGGGCAGCATTGTTCACTTTATTCCCTTTGAGGCTTGTGTTTTCAAAAGCAGCGGGAACTTGTATCGTTCGTGCAGCTTCGTGAAGAGGAGGTTGCGCAAATTCCCTCTGTCAGGATGCCTCAGGTTCTCGGTGTTGATCGAGACGGTGCTCCGGAGAATGCACCCGAGCTGAAGCGAGTACCCCTTGACTATTCGTTCGGGCACCGTTGGATTCCCGTCGGAGTCCACTTCAGTAACTTCCTCCTTGAGGGTGCGGAGCACGGTCGGGCACCAGTCCTTCCGTTGCCTCTTACATTGGCTGCCATCCGTGCGTGCGCCGCCATCATCGATGGTGGCATCCTCGGCGGCACCATCGGTGGTGGCATCGGTGGGGTCATCCTCGGCGGTACCATCGGTGGTCTCGGGATCGGTGGGGAAGGCGGCGTCCTCATACAAGTGAGGTTGTTCCTCCATCTCCGGGACAGCTCGAGAATGCCTTGCCGCCCGAACCCCGGCCTCATCGTTGTGGGCCATGTTTCTCTCTAAATAGAAACAAAGTTTGGTCAAAAGTTGGTTATTGTCAAGGAACAAGATCATGGTCTCATCATTTAGGGTTTGTCGACACCGAGGCATCCTAAAATCTAAGCTTTTATCATTGAGGGTTTTTCACGCCGAGGCACCCTAAAAGCCTAACCTTTCATCATTTCGGTTTTTATCGACACGGAGGCACCCTAAAAGCCATGCATTAGTAACAAGTACGCCGGGGCACTTGATCCTACTTAATTAACTACTAAGATACACAGTCCCATGCATTAGTCACAAGTACCCCATATGTCCTATTTTAGCAAAGTCATGCTAAAATTCACGGAAAATTTCAGCATGACCTTTGCTGAAAATAGGACATATGGAGTACCAATTTGCGGAACGGAAGTTAATCGACATTCCGGCAAACTCAAGGGCCTCTCGGGTACCTGCAATATCATCACGACACGATGGTCGGAGACAAAACCCAGCAAACTAGCACCACAATGTGCCTCTACTTTCATATGGATGAAAAGGCCACAATGTGCCTCTACTAGCACCACAATCTTAGTTAACTTCGGGGACATCGGAAAGTTAACATCCGCTGATTATTATGAGGACTTCAACGCCACTGTTTACTCAAACTTAAGTTAGTAATTAAAAATATAAAATAGGATAACCCAGTGACAGGACTGTTCGTTGATGTCACAAAAAAGTTGCTAATCTCAACATGTTCTACAGTTGTTAAAATTATCTTACTGTATTTAGAACAAACTAACACCACAGAGTCTACCAATTCAGGTAGAAGCCATCATTCATTACAAATTTGAATATATGATACTCCAGAAAATAATCAGTCTACAAAATGAGATACATTCCGTGTGAACTACCAAAGCTGTAACCAACGTTATTACCTAATTATGAAAAAAGTGCGATTACATATAAATTATTTCATCACCGAGAGGAGATAACCAAAAGTTTCCAAGCAATATGATTAAGAAAATGGGATTTAGGCATCCAAATGCCACAAAAGACCAAATCACATTTTTAAACCAAGTTACGCAAAGAAAATGCACCTAAGCACCAAGGGGAACTGTTACAACTCCATAAGGTATATCCAAGTCATCGCTACTCATATTCAAAAAACCTAACTCCAATATAACCGGAAAGATTGTAAAACATTATATCTCCCTCACGACACGAACTGAAAGCGTAACAAAAATACCATCTTCTTTTGTTGATGCGTTGGTGTTTTAGAGTAGAGGTAAGAAAACCGGAGACCATATAGGTAGTTTCTAACATATGCAAGATTACTTAAAAATTGGAGAGCCATGTCGTTTCTCTTGGACCTAAATATAGCTAGCTCTTGGTGTTGAACAATAAACAGCCACACCACACACTAAGACAAGTAACTGAAATGACTCTCTTTGTATTGTAGTAGAAGAAGAAACAAGAGAGAGATGCAAGATAGTAGTATACATAGGTGAGTCAACCTATTATTCTAGGCAGCTGCCTTGCTAGTGATTCGGTGTCGTCACAACTAGATCCCTCCCACTCGACCTGCGATCTTCTACAAGGAAAAAGTACCAGCTCAGTCAACCACCATATAATTATACAAGGAAAAAATGCTACTTGGCACAAGTGTAAACGAGAAGCTTGAGGTAGCAGCAGATTGAAGTGATAAAGTGCAAAGGAGAAGCTTGAGCTAGTAAACAATTTCTGAATGTTATAAAGTGGGAAAGTAAAATAAAATTCATGACTAGTCATGGCACTAGAAAAGAGATGAGATTTCACAAAACCAGAGCCAAGCATAGTCCGAATGTCAAATTTTAGTTAGTTAATTATTACAGTCCTTTGCTAAAAGAGATGATCCATCCAAGAAATTTCATACTAGATGCATGCGATCTGTTGAGGATCTTTTAGTGAATGACTAACAACAAGTAGCCGAGCTTGCCCAAGAAAGATTAGATTCGTAAGTCGGCTGCTGCTAGTGAATGGAGCTCATAGTTATACAGTGTCATTTCATTTCATTACACCCAGTTCAAATCACATTAGTGATTTTCAAGTTTAAATTTGAATTTCATTAAAATTTGAATTTCAAGTTTAAATTTGAATTTGAACAGTAGTGATTAGATCATGCAGTCTGTTAAAATCACTACTAGTGAATGGAGCTGTTGGATTCATTTCATTTCATTAAACTGAAGAAAACAAAAAAATAAAGAAGATAAATTTGGGCACGTGTCATCAATAGTTGTACGTGATAGGTATCTGTATTGTTAACACATTGAGCGCGGACATATAGAAATCTAATTACCTAAGTAGCCAGGCATGCTAGGGTGTAGATAGATGAACAAATTAGCCGGGCGACGCAGCCTAAATAGCTGTTCTCAAACTAAATGTCTCATGAGGCAGGTTAGATTTATTTAAAGTGGTGAGAACAACACCTGTAAAGAAGATATATTCGGGTACATCCATAACAAATGCGACGGTTATCTGAACTGACAGGCATTGAGCGCGGAGCCGTAGAAATCCACTTATTTAAGCAGCCTAGGGTGAAGCAGGTGTAGACATAAAAATTGGTGGGATGCAGAAGGGGAAATTTCGGTGCATCCATAGCAAACGCGATGGGTGTCTGAACCGATACATCCTAGCCTAGCCTGCCGGCTATGCTGATCCCTGCCTTCCCAAAACCAGGTATGGGACCGAGCCGAGCCGAGGTGAGGTGAGGTGAGCCGAGCAGGCAGGGGAGTCCCGGATCTAGGTAAACAGAGCAGCAGAGTCGGGGCGGGGACTAAAAATCTTAACCCTAACAAAGATAGTGGAGCGCGTGGAAGACGAGGTGGGGCTGCGAGTAGACGGGCACCTTGGCGTGCAGGCGCCGAGGGCGCATTTAACTGGCGCCGAGGGCGGCGGGTAGACGGGCACCTCCCGGAGATCGCCTCCAGCCACGTCTCCTCCACGAGCAGCTCCGGACTTGGCAAGGCGGAGGTTGCAGCGCCTGGCGAGGGCGAGGTTGGTGTCGGCCTGGGCGCTGCTCGGCGAGAGTGGGGTGGGGTCGGAGGGAGGAAGGGAGGATGGGGAGAGGGAGGCGTCGGTGGTGTGGTGTGGGCCAGGCGCTGCTCCGACGAGTGGGGTGGGGTCGAGAGGGAGGAAGGGAGGATGGGGAGAGGGAGGCGTCGGTGGTGTGGTGTGGACGGGCGGCGCTGGTGTCGGGCGTCCCGAGGGTGGCGGGCGGCGTCGGAGAGGAGAGGGAAGGGATCGTGAGGCGAGGCGAGGAGAGAGAGGGGATCGTCTGAAGTAGGGGCGGCACAATACTAATGGCGCACCACCCCTCGGTGCGCCATAAGTACATACATGCTAATGGCGCACCTCACCCAGTGCGCCATTAGTATTTTTTTACTTACTTCGAGCCAACAGGTTATCTACCACCAGACCTGATACACATCAAGTCTTCTCTACTAGTTCGACTGGTCAACAGCTAGTTCTCACACCAGGGAGGTCCCGGGTTCGATTCCTGTGCTCCACAATTTTTTTTATGCATTAAAAATGTTGTTTGATACTTACTTGTGTTTAAATATGTTCAAACTTGTTTAAATCATAACATTAATATTTTTTTATAAGACAGTAATATTTTTTTAAAAAATATCATCAAACAGTAATGCCGGTGGAGCGGGGGAGGGTGCAGGGGGTGCGGGGTGGCGGCGGTTGAGTAGGGAGGGGTGCGGGGGTCGTGGCGGCGGTTGAGTAGGGAGGAGTGCGGGGTCGGCGGCGGTTGAGCAGGGAGGAGTGCGGGGTCGGCGGCGGTTGAGTAGGGGAATCGAGGTGCGAGGCGGTCGGCGTGGCGGCAGTGGACCGGATCTGGCGAGGTGGGATAGCGATCGAGATGGAGGGGGATCGAGTGTCCATGAAATTAAAAAATATTCACGATAGTTCAAAAAGTGCCCATGAAATACAATCGAGAAATGAAGTCTACGATTTAAATACAATCGATCTTAGCTAGCTATCTCTTCACAATCTTCTTGCCCTTCTTTTTCGCAAATGGAGTTCTTATATGGAACGGACGTCCTTTAGGTAGGGTGGTCCTGCTTCTTCTTGTGGTGTATGCTACTACTTCATCATCGCCGCCATGTTCGATCCTCGGGTCGCCCGTACTTGTCGAAGTCTTGCTCATTGGCTACTCCATCCATTCCGATGATCTTCCTTTTGCCTCTCCTCACGACAACACGACCGGGCTTTGGCGGGTCGGTAATGAAGAAGCATTGGTCCACTTGGGAAGCCAGTACCCATGGCTCATTTTTTCAAGGGTGACGCTTATGCGCCAAGGGTCTTGGATTTGGCTTCGGGTATAACCATGGTGGTGAAATACCGGTCTTCTTTTATGACGTTCTTGGCCCATCGACACGGAACATCGGGACCTTCTCTCCAGCGTAGCTCAGCTCCCAGATCTCCTCGATCCTTCCGTAGTATCTGTCCTTGTCGTTACGGTGTAGGATTCCATCGTTACCCGGAGTTTTGATAACCATCGCTCTTCATGTCCTTGGCCTCGGTGTAGAATGTGTAGCCGTTGATATAAATGCGCCTCATAGGTCATCAGGTTGTGCTCGGCGCCTGTGACAAGGCGAATATGAGTTGTTCTTCCGCGGAAGAATCCTCATGTAAAGGGTACGGCGTAAGCTTCGCTTGAACCAACGCTGCGGAAACATGAGTTGTGCTCTTTGAGTATATCTCCGTCCGTCCTCTGTTGGCCTCGGTCATTGTACGCCTTCTTAATAAAGGTTACTGCTGTACCACCCAAGGATCGACCACGTCTATGTGTTGGAGCGCGACTAGGTTTGCTCTTTCAAGGTCGTGAAGTCGACCCTCGAAGTCGACATGCATTTCTGGCGACCCTCATGGTAACCCCATCCAGCGAGCCTGCCGAGGTGCCTGTTGACGGGCAGACCAACGGGGTTCTCGATGCCTAGATAATTCGATGCAGAGGAGATGCACTCTTCGGTCGAAAGCCCTGGCTATGCTTCCTTACGGGCGTGACATGTTGCGAACGTATCCTTTGATGACACCATTCATCCTTTCGAACGGCATCATGCTGTGCAGAACGTCGGCCCGAGTTGGATGATATCCTCCACTATATGGACCAGCAGATGCACCATAACGTCGAAGAATGCGGGCGGGAAGTACATCTCAAGCTCGCATAGTATCACCACGATCTCTTCCTGTAGCCTTCTGAGTTGCCTCACACCAATCGACTTCCGAGAGATGACGTCGAAGAAGTTGCATAGGCCAAATAGCATTTCACGGACGTGCGTGTCCATGATCCCACGGATTGCAATCGGAAGTATCTGCGTCATCACCGCGTGACGGTCGTGAGACTTTATCCCGCTGAACTTCGCTTCACTGGGTCTAGGTATCCGCTTATCTTCCCAGCGTAACCGTAAGGAAGTTTTACTCCTAGGAGGCAGGTGAAAAACTGCTCGATCTCCTCGACTTAGAGTGAAGCACGGGAGGGTAGTCATTTCCGGTTTTCTTGGCCTTTTGCCTTTGCGGCGACTTCTTCGTGGTCCTGCTTCGCCTCATCATCATCATCATCATCATCATTAGCGTGAAGCTCACGTCCGATGCCCATTGATTTCAAGTCTGCCCTTGCTTTCGCCCATCTTTGGTCCTCTCGGCATGTTGAGCAGGGTACCAAGCAGACTCTCGCACACGTTCTTCGTGATATGCATGACATCAAGGCTGTGAGGCACACGGTGGATCTTCCAAGACGGCAAGTCCCGTAAAACAGACCTCGTTTTCCATACCTTCAGCAGCTCTGGCGCCTTTTCGCTTCTTTCCGGCTCTGGCGCCTTTTGCTTCTTTCGGCGGTGGGCAGTCTTTCCAATTTTTCAACAGCTTGTCTATTTCCTCGCCGCTCCTCGTACAGGCGTTTTCGGGTTCGGTTTCACCATCGAACAGATCCTTGCGTTTCCTCCACGGGTCATCGTCGCTGAAGCCACCCTCTATGTCCCATGAACACGGTTTTTGAAGACCCGGATCTCTATCTAGCTGGCGATACGTTGTGTCATCCATGCACCTTACGCATCCAGAAAATCCGTGGACTACCCGCCTGCGAGATATCCGTAATCGAGATAGTCGTGGCACCGTCGTGAGCGGTGCGGCTCTCATAGGGAAATATTCTTTCTGCGGCGTCCACGTATTGGCTGGCGTTTTCCACAGCGTGTCAAGCTCCTCTTTCAGCAGCCCGGATACTGATTGATGTCGTTCCCTGGTTGTTTCGGCCCTTCAATTAGCATACTCATGTGAATGTACTTCCTCTTCATGCACAACCAGGGGGGAAGGTTGTACATCCACACAAACACATGCCAGGTGCTATGTGTGCTTCTCTGGCTGCCAAACGGATTGACTCCATCGGTGCTCGCGCCCAGCATGATGTTCCTTGGATTGTTCCCAAATTCTGAGTCTTCAAAGTTCAACGCTTGCCACTGGCTCGCATCCTTAGGGTGACTCAACATCTTGTCTTTTTTATCTATCTGCGGATCATTTGCGTCATCTTCTCGCTTCTTCTCCTCCCTATCCGCGTGCCAACGCAGGAGCTTTGCTACCTTAGGGTCCGCGAAATACCGCTGCAGACGAGGAGTGATCGGAAAGTACCACACCACTTTTCGAGGAGCTTTCTTCCTCTACTTGTATCGAGTGACGCCAAGACACCGGACATATGGTAGACTCAGCGTGCTCGTCCCGATAAATGATGCAATTCTTCATGCACACATGGTATTTCACGGCGGTAAATCGAGAGGACACACGATTTTCATCGCCTCCTCCAAACTGGTCGGGCACTTGTTCCCCTTGGGAAGACGTTCGTGCGTAATGACATGTTCTCGTCGAAGCATGCGTCGGTCATTTTGTGTTTTACCTTCATCTTGAGCCATGAGCGTTACTTTCAGCGGGTATCCTCGGCCTGCATCCTTCATACAATGGAGTAACGCGTCTAACTCAAGTTGATCCATCTTGGCTTTCTCTCGGGCGGCAGCTCTGGCGTTATCCGTGCGCTTGAGAAGCAGCTCTTGAATATGAGGGTCCTGCACCCAGCCCATCGATGGTCCAGCGTCATCTGCTCGCCGCATCATCATCTTCATGATCATGCCCGATTGGGCTCCGGCATCTTCCTCATCATCATGTCCTGCATCTTCTACATGATGACTGTGTACAGCATCACCGTCGTGATCATCTCCTGGGGATTCTTCGTCTTCTCGCCCGCCCGAGCCGCGGTGGTTTGTCGGTGTACTAAAGTAGGGGTACCTTAGTACCCCGAACTTGCGCACGGGCAGTCGCAGCGTCCCCGTGGCAAGCCTCGCCGGGCGTCCGCCAAGACCCTCCGCAGCCATTCAGAAGACAAGACCCCGGCAAGAGGAGCTTGCTGGGAAGGCCTCTCTAGGCACAGACAAGGCCCCGACAAGAAGAGCTTGTCGGGAAGGCCGCTCCAGGCACGCAGAAGACAAGGCCCCGGCAAGAGGAGCTTGCCGGGAAGGCTCGGAGCGCGACAAGTCTCCGAGCGCGACAAGGATTCGGCCGCGGCAAGGCGCTTGCCGCGGCATGCAACCTCTCTCCGTCTCCGCTCCAGCTCACCCAGCGACGTGTCGCCATGGGACCGTTCCATGGGCGCGTGTCGGCGGTTGTGCAGCCAGCGGAGAGCAACGATAAGCGGCGCCGACAAAGCTCACCATCGTGGCGGCGGAGGCGCACTGACGGCCTCTGTTGTAATTGTTTGGGCGACAATGACGGGCATTTATTGCTTTTGTCCCTTGCCGTCGAGTTAGGTATTTGGCACTCATACCTTTGTTCAAGTAGGTGTACCAACTCCTGTTTTTACATTTGTACCCTCGCCTATGTTGCCACCTGTCGGAGACCCCTTGAGCATATAAAAGGAGGCCCAAGTGCAACGTAGAAAGGGTTCCGCCAGGTTCCGTTCGGTTCGGTTCCGTTCGTTTCAGTTCGCAAGGTTCGGCTAGTTCGGTCTAGACACACTCAAGCTAGGTTTTGTAGCTGGCATTGCTCCCTAGCAAGAACACAATAGATCAAACAAGCAGCAGTAGGAGTTTTATCTCTCCGGAGAGCTCCGAAGCTGGGTAAACCACTCGTGTGCATCGCCTCGATCCGCTCCTCGTGCAATCTCCGCCCCCCTCCGAACCACAAAGGGGCCCGGTCCGCCGGCCCCATAGGTGTCCGTGGGTACGATCAGCCTCCCCGACATCTCCGGCGCGCCAGGTAGGGGGCGTCGAGGCCGTGTGAATCTGATCGAGGCGTTCACACGAGCAGCGTCATCAACATCTTCCTCAACATGCCACCGAAGAAGAAGGCTTCGGCGGCAGCAGAGCCGTCCGCGTCGACCCACCCTCACCGCAGCAAACGGGTGGTGGGGCAGACGCTGGCGGAGGAACGGGCATCGACGAAGGTGCTCGCGACGTTGCCAAGTCCAAGGACAAGGCACCGCAAACCTCGGCGTCCGCGCATCCCCCGCGCCCATCGCAGGAGACGCGGGACCAACAACGTCATGGCGTTCACAACGCCATACGTTCGTTGGATCGAGACCCTCAAGACCAGCATATGCGCCAACATGCTGGCACGAGTGAGATACGGTCGCCCGGACGGGGCGCTGCTCCTTCTAACGTAGTTAGAAGTCCGAGCGTGTCCCGCTCCTCGCACCGTTCTCCAATGCCACCCACTACTCCAGCGAAGCTCGGTGAGAGCTCAGCTGCTCCTCGACTACCCTCCAACGGCCGACAAGGTCGACGAGTGGAGGGCCACTATCCAGAGCCTCATCGGCTTTGCCAACGGCGACGCTCCGCGGCAACCAACGCCATCATTGCCGCGGTGTGACGACAAGGCACGAGCCGGTGGCGACGAGACTGTCGGAGGTGCAACCACCGTGCACTCTCCACCAAGAAGGCCAAGATCGCCGACTCATCGGATCCACCTCGACAGCGACTCCACTGCGTCGTCGGATCCGTGAGCTCACCGCGACCGGCGCCAAGTACTTCATGAGCGACAACAAGAGGACGCTCGAACTCACATCGAGCGCCGAAGAGAAGCACGACGCCAGTCCGACCAGCACGCTGGGCCTTCTGTTGACATGCACGCGCCGGAGGGGCCAGGCGACTTGCCGTACGCGGTAGGTTGCCCTGCGTTCACTCGTGAGCTGCGGCAAGTCCAGTGGCCCAGCCAGAAAAACTTCAAACCCGACGTGCGGAGAAGTATGATGGCCGGACGCATCCGTCGGAGTTCCTCAAAGCATCTACACCATCGCGGTGCAGGCTGCGGGGAGGGGCGACAAGATCCTTGCCAACTACTTCCGCCGTGCTCAAGCCCAACGCCGATATTGGCTCATGCACTTGCGGACAGCTCCATATCCTCTTGGGCAGATCTGTGCCATCAGTTTGTTGGCGCCTTCACAGGTGGCCACAAACCTCATGGCCAAGAGAGTGACCTTCACCTGCTCGCCCAGAAGGAAGGAGAGTCCCTGCGCAAGTTCATTCAGAGATTCAGCCGCGTACACTACAACATCCCAGACGTCCACCCTGCCGCGGTGATCAGCGCATTTCATCAGAATGTGCGGAACCGCAGGATGAGGGAGGAGATGGCGATGTGCAAAGTCAAGGACGTCAGTGAGCTGTACGCCCTGGCCGACAAGTGTGCACGCGCTGAGGAAGGGAGGAGACTCCCTGGAGAGAATGCAGAAGTAGGGTCTGACAGTGATGACACCGCCCCGGCAAAGAAGGGCCGGCGGCGAGGCAACAGGAAGAAGAAAAGCAGAGAAGTGCTAGCTGTCGAGCAGTCCGGCAACGGAGGCGGCGACAAGAACGCCAAGGCTGGTGGCTCCGGCAAGGAGGTTGCCACGGCGCCAACCACCGGTTGGTGGCGGCCACCGACAAGCAGTGACGGCTCCGGCAAGCAAGATCTTGCAAGATCCACCGCACCAAGGGCCACGATCTCGAGCTGCAAAAAGGTCGAGCAGCTTGTCGAACAGCAGAGAGCTGAGTACGAGCGGCGCGACAAGGAGAAGGCCCAGGAAGGTGCTGGAGGAGCAAGCAAGAAACGTCCCGGCCGGGGAGGACGCCGCGGCAAGGTCAAGCAGCGACAAGGAGATCGACCTCCCCGCGGCCGCGACAAGGATGAAGATGATGACGACGACAAAGATATGAAAGACGACGACGCCGACGAGCAGGAGTTTCAGAAAGCCACAGAGGTTCTCTGCGTTGACGGAGGTGCTTCCCTGCATACCTCCCACCGCCAACTCAAGCAATGGATGCGGGAGGTCAATGCAGCGGAACCATCCGTAGAGTCACGCAAGCCTCTGAAATGGTCCAAAGACGCCTATCATTTTTGATATTGAGGACCACCACGATCGCATAACTGCGGTCGGGTGCTTGCCGATGTTGGTCTCTCCAACCATCCGCAACCTCAAGGTCACAAAATGTTAGTTGACGGCGGGGCGGCTTGAATCTGATCTCCTCCGCGGTGCTCCGAAGCTTCAAATCCTCGACAGCGAGCTCGAAGAGACCGGAACCTTCCAAGGAATCAATCCGGGAAGGAGCAAGCGAAGGGAAGATTACGTTGCGGTCACATTTGGCAGCGAGCTGAACTTCAGGATCGAGAGGGTTACGTTTGGCGTCGCCGATTTCCCATTGCCTTACAATGGGATACTTGGCCGCCCAAAGACTCGCCAAGTTCATGGCAGCCTCTCACTACGCCTACAACCTACTCAAGATGCCGGGCCCGATAAGCGTCATCTCTGTCCATGGCGACAAGCAGGATGCCCTTATCTGCGCCGACAAGATCTTCCGGGATGCAGCAGCCGCGACAGATTGCCAGATACTTGCCGCTGAAGCTCCCGGGGGGAAGAAGACCAAGTCCAAGTCCGGCAAGGGCTCTGATGCTCACTCCGGCAAGCGAACCTCTTCGGAGTGCTGCGCTACCGTCGAGGACGCACCATCGAGCTCCACCGGCAAGTGCAGGAAGATGGTGGCTCCGCCGAAGACCAAGAAGGTGCCCGCCAATGAGGACAGCGCTGGTGGTACCTTCACCATCAGTGCCTCTCTCGACCCCAAATAGGAAGGCGCGCTCGTTGCTTTCCTCAGGCGAATGTCGGCGTGTTCGCATGGCAACCGTCTGATATCCCCGGTGTTCCTGTGAAAGTGATTGAGCACCGCCTGGCCGTTTGTCCTCATGTGACCCGTCAAGCAAAAAAGTCGAAGCAAGCGGTGGGCGCCAAGAATTCATAGCCGAAGAGATCAACAAACTGGAAGCAGCAGACCTTGTCAGAGGAGTGCTCCATCCTACGTGGTTGGCCAATCCTATAGTCGTGCGCAAGGCAAATGGGAAATGGAGACTTTGTATTGACTTCACGGATGTTAATAAAGCTTGTCCCAAAGATCCATTTCCCTTGCCGCGCATTGACCAGATTGTTGACTCCACGGCTGGATGTGATTTGCTTTCGTTTCTTGATGCCTACTCAGGATACCATCAGATCTTCATGGCTGAGGAAGATGAGGAGAAGACCGCATTCATCACACCATGTGGCACATCTTTATTTCATACGGATGCCTTTCGGTTTGAAGAATGCTGGTTCAACATTTGCAAGGGTAGTCCATGGCGCTTTTGAGCCGCAAATGCACAGAACTGTAGAAGCCTACATGGATGACATAGTGGTCAAGAGCAAGGAAAAAGCAACTTTGGTTCAAGATTTGGACGAGACCTTTGCAAATCTGCGCAAGATCAACCTCAAGCTCAACCCCGAGAAGTGCATGTTTGGAGTCCCTTCCGGCAAGCTTCTCGGGTTCTACGTCTGGCCGGGGATTCAAGCTAATCCCGACAAGATCAAGGCCATTGAGCAGATTGAAGCACCAAAGCGCCTCGAGGATGTCACGAAGACTTGCTCGTTGCGCGGCTGCTCTCAAAGAGTTTATTTCTAGGTCTGCTGGCGCGCCCTGCCATTTTTCAAGATTTTGAAAAGGCAGGTCGATAAAATGGACTCAAGGCGAGAGGCTGCACTGCAGGACTTAAAGAGATACCTGTCCTCCACTCCAACACTTGTGGCACCTAGGCCACAAGAGAAGTTGCTGCTATATATAGCGGCAACCAATCAAGTGGTTAGTGCTGCGTTAGTGGCGGAGAGGGAGGCGGATGACGAGCCAACAACGCGGCAAGCTCATCCAGCGACAAGCGAGGGCTTCGCCGACAAGCTCTGGTCCCGAGAAGGGCCGAATCAGCGCAGACACATGAACAGAATCTGAGAAAAGGATGGTGCAGCGCCCGGTCTATTTTGTCGACTCCCTCTGCAAGGGGCTAGGTCAAGGTATACGGTGTGCAGAAATTGCTTTTCGGCCTCCTCATGGCCTCGAGAAAGCTGCGCCATTACTTCCAAGCACATGAGATCACAGTTGTCACTCGCTTTCCCACGAAGAGGATCTGCAGAATCCGGAAGCTGACAGGCAGGATTGTCGAGTGGGCCTTTGGAGCTGTCAAGCTTTGGTCTTAAGTTTGAAAGCACATCAACTATCCAAAGCGAGGCGTTGGCAGAATTCATAGCAGAATGGACGCCAACACCAGACGAAGAGATTCCGGAGACGAGCATTCCCGTCAAAGAAGCAAGCAAAGAGTGGCTGATGTACTTTGATGGTGCCTTCTCGCTGCAAGGCGCCGGTGCAGGCGTCTTTGCTTATCGCACCCACCGGAGAGCACCTCAAGTCGTCGTCAGATGCACTTTCCCAAGGAGCAAGCGACAAACAATACTGCAGAGTATGAAGGTTTGCTTGCCGGTCTCGTGGATCATGATGGACCTTGGGATCAAGAAGCTTATTGTCAGGGGTGACTCGCAACTTGTCGTCCGACAAGTGAACAAAGATTACCAGAGTCCGTTGATGGAAGCCTACGTTGATGAAGTGAGGAAGCTAGAAGAACACTTTGACGGCCTGCAAATGGAACATGTTCCAAGAGCCCAGAATGATATTGCTGACGGCCTGTCAAAGTGCGCTGCGCTTAAGTTACCTGTGGAACCAGGGATTTTCGTGCTCAAGCTGACTCAGCCTACCGTAACACCATCAACTGGACAGAGCAAGAAGAGGAAGTTGGCCTCTGGTGACTACTTTCCGACAGAGCTTCCCGGCCGTCGTTGCAAAGGTCCCCAAGATCAACACCAACAGTGCCTTTGAGGAGCAGTCTGCTCGGCTGCACCCTGTGGTTTGTTTCGTTGAAGCAGGCGCTCCCGACAAGTCTTGCTCCGGCAAGCAGCCGGGAGCATCAAGCTCCGGCAGGCCGCAGGTTCTTCTTGCCGTGGAAGCTGTTGCTCCGCGGCAGCAGATGTGCCTTTAGTCCTCGTTGTCGAGCCGCAAGCTCCAAAGCATGGGCGCAGTGGATTGTCCATTCCCTTCGGACAGGAGAACTTCCGAAGAGCAAGAAGAAGCGGAAAGAGTAGCCCGGCGGTCAAGTATGTACCAGTTTGTCGACGGCATACTGCATGTAAGAAGACTCAACGGTGTGAAATTGAAGTGTATTCCTGTGGAAGATGGATGAAGCTGTTGGCGAGAGATACACGGAGGCATATGTGGTCACCACATTGGCGCAAGAGCACTTGCCGGCAAAGCTTTCCGGCAAGGTTTCTTCGGCCGACAGCCCTCCAGATGCAACTGCACAAGTAACCAAGTGTGAAGCGTGCGGTTCCATTCCAAACAGATACACCAACCAGCTCAAGCTCTCCAGACGATCCCTTTATCCTGGCCATTTTCGGTCCGGGGCTCAACATCTCGGCCCCTTCCCCGAAGCTGTCGGGGGCTTTGAGTACTTATGCGTCGCCATCGACAAGTTCACAAAGTGGCCGGAAGTGGAAGCGATGAGGAAGGTGACAGCACGGTCAAGATCAAGTTCTTGGTCGATTGTTTGCCGTTTCGAATCCCTAACAGGATCATCACCGACAACGGCACACAATTCACGCAGTCGCACCTTCATGCAAGACGTCCAAGACCTTGGCGCCAAGGTCTGCTTTGCTGTTGCTCACCCGAGAAGCAACGGTCAAGCGAGAGGGCAAATCTTTGAAGTGCTGCGCGAACTCAAGACCAGAACTTTCGACAGGATGCACAAGAGCGGAAGAAACTGGATCGAGCAGCAGCCGGTGGTTCTAAGGTCGATCAGGACGACGCCAAATCGAGCCACTGGCCAGGCACCCTTTGCTCTAGTCTATGGAGCAGAGGCAGTTCTCCCCATGGAACTCGTATACGGATCGCCTCGAGTACTCGCTTTATGATGAGCTTGAGCAAGAGCAGCTGCGACAAGATGACGCGCTGCTCCTCGAGGAGGATCGTCTTCAGGCCGCTGTGCGAGCCGCTCGCTACCAGCAAGCCCTGCGTCGCTACCATAGCCGCAGGGTTAGTGCCAGAAGTCTCGAGGAAGGCGACCTTGTTCTTCGGCGCGTTCAGTCCGCCAAGAATTCAAACAAGTTGACGCCAACGTGGGAAGGCCCTTATCGGGTGAAACGAGTCACTAGGCCTGGCGCTGTCCGCCTTGAGACCGAAGATGGCATTCCGGTGAGCAACTCCTGGAACATTGAGCATCTTCGTAAGTTTTACCCATAAGGCGCGGTTGTCAGAACCCGTTCCGGCAACCACCTTTTGTACAAGTCTTGCCGCTGTTGCATGTAATCCTTCCTACAAAGCCGGGCGCAGACCCCGTGCATCAGTAAAACTCATGTGTTGCGCACAGCTTGTCAAGTTCATGCTTTCATCATTTTATTGCATGTTTTGGCTAACACTTTGTGCAGCAACCACACCCGGTAAGCAGAATCGAGCCGCTGGGCTCCATAACGTTATTTCCTCTTCTTTTTCTTTTTCTCAAAGAAAGGGAGGCTCCCTCGCGCACAAGTTAACCAGAGGGGGAGGAGGAGATAATACTATGGACCAGGCATCGCTCGAGGAAGTTTCACCTCATCGGGAAGCAAGAGATGTAAAAGCTAAGTTGCCAAAGTTTGAGCAATCCATTTTAAATTTTAAGTTATCTCCTTGAACGACAAGATTTTGTATGGAAAACACATGCGCGGAGGAACCAAATCGTGGATGGGTCGCCCTTACTTTGTTTCAAGTCCGCTCAACAACTTAAGTGAGCTGCGGCTAGTCCGCGACAAGGTTGCTTGTCGGTGGCGACCCGCCAGCAGGCTGCTGAAGTTCACTTTTCGGCACTCGCGGCAAGGGTGCTGCACCGCAAGTTTCCACGAAAAGCGTAGGGTAATAACATACAAAGCCAAGAGTCGAGTAAAGGAAGTAACGTAGAAAATGTTGCCCAGAATAAAGTTATATTACAAAAATAACTTATTGCGGCACTGGCTAAATCGTTCTCAGAACTGAAATAACAGCGAAGAGGAGAAGAAGGGCGCGCCGGCACCCAAGCCCCAGCAAGCCAGAGCTGCCGAGGGCTGCGGCAAGCCAGAGTTGCCGGGGGCTGCGGCAAGCCAGAGTTGCCGGGGGCTGCGGCAAGCCAGAGTTGCCGGGGGCTGAGATATCAGATAAGCCCTTCGTCCCTTTTCAAGCATCCCTTTTTCATTAAAAACATTCTACTCGGATACAATCCGTGGGGAATGAAAAACATGAAAGGGAAGATCACAAGTATTAAATGCGGATAAGGCCCGAAGGCTTACAAATTAAAAAGATAAGATGCCCGTAATACTTTTTCTGTCCCTCTTTTCAGGAGGTAGGACAAGGAGACGAGAAGGGCAAAAGAAACGCCTAGGCGAGCTACAGGTGCCAGAAGGCACCAAGAGAACATCCCGGGAGCTCCCCGAGGGCTTGACGGAGATGGCAGCGCCGGACGCGGGGCTCGAAGACGGGGCGGCAGGACGTCAGCACGCTGTCGAGGGCACTACGCCCTCGTACTCCGACTGACGGCCTTGTCGCCATCCTCTTCCCTTCCGCAGCCTCCCCACGCCAGCCGCCCAAGGAGACGACCCGGAGTTCAAGGAGCCGTCGACGCGGATGATGGGGTCGCCGGTGGCCGCAAGCGGCGCCCGACAACTAATCGGGCCCGCTACCCTCGTCGTCGCTGTCGCTCTCCTCCTCGTCACTCTCGCTCGAGGGAGAATCTTCGCTGTCGGAGGAGCTATCCACGCAGCACTTCGCCCGAGTACCGAGATCCCTGAAGACCTTGACGGAGAGGAGGTCACCCTCCATTAACTTAAAATGGAGGGTAAACCCGCCCTCAGGCTATGGACGCGAGTGAACGTCTTCCACCCAAGATCAAGATACATCACATTAGGGGCTGGGAATACAACACAGACTCGCATGCCGCTGATTCCACAGCCCCTCATGTGCGATCTCGGTGTCTCGGCGGATCCGACTCCATCGCGGCCAAGGAACGGAGCTGGAAGCCGGAGGCGGCGACGAGGCGCCAGCGCAGCTGACGAAGAACTCACAAGGGTCGTCCCTGTATGGACCACCGCAGGAGGGAACCGCCCGGCGGAAGCAGAGACGGCGCCGCCCGTCCGCCTCTTCCCGAGCGCCTCGACCTTGTCGCGACCTCGCCCCTCCCTCTTCCTCTCGTGGCTGGCTCTGCCACCCCGGGCGTGGGGTTGGGAGGGGAGCGCTGTCTGGCGGCGACCCTCGCCGCCACCGATGAAGAACCAAGATTCCTTTTCTCCATGACGAATGAGAGAAAGGGGAGCAGAAACTGAGGAAAGGAGGAGATGGGAGAGTGCGGGCTTCTGCGCTCCCCTTCCGCTCTTTTTAAGGAAGCAAGGTGGGGCTCGACCGCCCCTTCGGCAAATCAGGGCATAGGAAGAAGCAGGGAATCGGGGCCAACCTGCTGCCTCTGCTCAGAATCGCCTGGGCTTTTCCACTTCCACCGTCCGCGACCCCAAGAGCATGGGAACCACGTGGCGGGGATGCAGAACTGAGGCGACCGGTGAAGCGACCCCGCACGCCGCCCACTTCCCCCACGACGCCGCAATTGACGCGTGCCGTTACGGGGGAACGCGGCGGATACGGAGTGGGTTTGCTTTGGACCCAGGCCGCGTGCGCGTGCCTGTTTTGGGCCCGGCCCAACAGCGCCCGCGACCGTGTATGGCCAAGACCGGGGCTCTGTCGGTGTACTAAAGTAGGGGTACCTTAGTACCCGAACTTGTCTGCACGGGCAGTCGTAGGCGTCCGTGGCAAGCCTCAACCGCCAAGACCCTCCGCAGCCATTGAAGACAAGACCCGGCAAGAGGAGCTTGCCGGAAGGCCTCTAGGCACAGACAAGGCCCCGACAAGAAGAGCTTGTCGGGAAGGCCGCCTGTGCACGCAGAAGACAAGGCCCGGCAAGAGGAGCTTGCGGGAAGGCTCGGAGCGTGACAAGTCTCCGAGCGCGACAAGGATTCGGCGCGGCAAGGCGCTTTGCCGCTGCATGCAACCTCTCTCTCTGTCTCGCTCCAGCTCACCCAATGACGTGTCGCCATGGGACCGCTCCATGGGCGCTGGTCGGCGGTCAGGCAGCCAGCGGAGAGCAGCGATAAGCGGCGCTGACAAAGGCTCGCCATCGTGGCGAAGCGGAGGCGCACTGACGGCCTCTGTTGCCTTTGTTTGGGCAACAATGACGGGCATTTATTGCTTTTGTCCCTTGCCGTCAGAGTTAGGTATTTGGCACTGTACACTGTTCAAGTAGGTGTACCAACTCCTGTTTTTACATTTGTACCCTCGCCTATGTTGCCACCTGTCGGAGACCCCTTGAGCATATAAAAGGAGGCCCGAGTGCAACGTAGAAAGGGTTCCGTCAGGTTCCGTTCGGTTCGGTTCCGTTCGTTTCGGTTCGCAAGGTTCGGCTAGTTCGGCCCGTTCGACTGGCCATAGTCTAGACACACTCAAGCTAGGTTTTGTAGCTGGCATTGCTCCCTAGCAAGAACACAATAGATCAAACAAGCAGCAGTAGGAGTTTTATCTCTCCGTAGAGCTCCGAAGCTGGGTAAACTGCTCGTGTGCATCGCCTCGATCCGCTCTTCGTGCGATCCCCGCCCCCCTCCGAACCACAAGGGGCCCGATCCGCCGGCCCCATAGGTGTCCGTGGGTACGATCAGCCTCCCCGACATGGTTGTCTTGCTGCCCTTCCTCATTTCTTGCCCGGCCCCCATGGACGACTTCGTAGTCATCTTCATCGCCTTGCCACCGATAGCCATCCATGAAACCACGCAAGAGCAGGTGGTCCCAAGACCTGCCAGAATCCGCTCCGCAATAAGGCTCTTCACTTGCATCTTCGACACGGACATCTTATCTCCGTCTCGTTCTTTTGAAGCATCTCGGCCTTCGCGGACCTCAAAAACCTATTCACGATGCCTTCGGTCATCGTGCGGACTATGGCTGCGAGGTAGAGCAAAACGATATTTTAAAACCAAACAAAAATTTGGCATGACTTTCCCTAAAAATAGGACCAAAAGAATGCTTAATGCCAAAATTCTACTAAACGGAAATGAATCAACATTCCGGCAAAATATTGGCAACTATCGCATTTCAAATACCGGTACACCTCCAAACACAAACACATATGCAACACCACAAACATATGCAACACCACGAACATACATAGATCTAGCTAGGCCATAAAAAGTGCATGTGCACATTGTTGTAGGGAGAACAACATAAATATAGCTTCCCCTTACTTACCAATTAAAACAAGGTAATTTAACCACTTAATTTGAATGAATCTATGGTGGAAATGAGGTGAAAAGAGGAGGCACCGAGACAACAAGGAGGAGGTGGAGAGAATGAAGTGGGGAGAAAGTGAGTGTGGGTAGGAGAGGCTGTCCAAAATATCTAGTTGCTGCCCACTTACTAGTGGCGCACAAGCAACAAATGCGCCATTAGTAATCCAGGTTACTAATGGCGCACCTTCTGGCAGTGCGCCATTAGTAGTTTTGCAAAATACTAATGGCGCGATCCGATCTTGCCATTACTAGTTTAAACTAGTAATGGCGCCTGACTCGATCGCGCCATTAGTAGTATTGCAAAAAAGGAATAAAAATATAATTAAAAAACAACATTAGTGGCGCACATGTGGGAGGTGCGCCATTAGTACTACAACTACTAATGGCGCACTTTACTGTGATGCGCCATTAGTATGTTTGGACAAAGCGCACTACTTCAAAAAAAATTTCATACTACTGGCGCACCCTTTGCACGGGGCGCCATTAGTAGTTTCAACACTAATGGCGTATCAGTAGGTGGTGCGCCATTAGTATATACTAATGGCGCACCAACTTTCTGGTGCGCCATTAGTGTCAATCCCATCTATAGCCCTTTTTCTAGTAGTGCATTTGTTGTCAATCTAACCCTGCCATCCAAACACCACTTTGGTTAGAGTTAGTTTAGGGTTAGAATCTAACCTCTGACTTAGAGTATCCAAACAGGCCCCATGTCGCCCATTAAGTCAAGGCCTTCTATTCGACCGGGCGTTATGACTTGTGGGACCTACATGTCAGTCTGCACAAAAATTCTCGTGTGACCTCCTACCTCCGGCCCGTCCACCTAGTCATCCTCGGCCATGGGACGCAACTACCGCCGCCGACAGAAGGCGAGGTCAAAACCGCCGGCGGTGCGGAGCCCATCTTGCGGCAGCCCGAATGCCAGCTCCGTCCGGCGCTCAAATGTCTACTACACAACCTTCTTCTTGTAGACGTTGTTGGGCCTCCAAGTGCAGAGGTTTGTAGGACAGTAGCAAATTTCTCTCAAGTGGATGACCTAAGGTTTATGAATCTGTGGGAGGCGTAGGATGAAGATGGTCTATCTCAAGCTACCCTGCAACCAAATAGCAAAGAGTCTCTTGTGTCCCCAACACATCCAATACAATGGTAAATTGTATAGGTGCACTAGTTCAGCGAAGATATGGTGATACAAGTGCAATATGGATGGTATATATAGGTTTTTGTAATCTTAAAATATAAAAACAGCAAGGTAACAAGTAATAAAAGTGACCGAAAATGGTATTGCAATGCCAGGAAACAAGGCCTAGGATTCATACTTTCACTAGTGCAAGTTCTCTCAACAATAATAAAATAATTGGATCATATAACTATCCCTCAACATGCAACAAAGAGTCACTCCAAAGTCACTAATAGCGGAGAACAAACGAAGAGATTATGGTAGGGTAAGAAACCACCTCAAAGTTATTCTTTCCGATCAATCCATTGGGCTATTCCTATAAGTGTCACAAACAGCCCTAGAGTTCGTAGTAAAATAACGCCTTAAGACACACATCAACCAAAACCACGATGTCACCTAGATAGTCCAATGTCACCTCAAGTATCCGTGGGTATGATTATACGATATGCATCACACAATCTTAGATTCATCTATTCAACCAACACATAGAACCTCAAAGAGTGCCCCAAAGTTTCTACCGGAGAGTCAAGACGAAAACGTGTGCCAACCCCTATGCATAGGTTCATGGGCGGAACCCGCAAGTTGATCACCAAAACATACATCAACTGAATCACGTGAATATCCCATTGTCACCACAGATAAGCACGGCAAGACATACATCAAGTATTCTCAAATCCTTAAAGACTCAATCCGATAAGATGAACTCAAAGGGAAAACTCAATCCATTACAAGAGAGTAGAGGGGGAGAAACATCATAAGACCCAACTATAATAGCAAAGCTCGCGATACATCAAGATCGTGCCAAATCAAGAACACGAGAGAGATAGATCAAACACGTAGCTACTGGTACATACCCTCAGCCCCGACGGTGAACTACTCCCACCTCGTCATGGAGAGCGCCGGGATGATGAAGATGGCCACCGGTGAGGTTCCCCCTCCCGTGAAGTGCCGGAACAGGGTCCCGATTGGTTTTTGGTGGCTACAGAGGCTTGCGGTGGAACTCCCGATCTATTCTGTTCCCCGGAGGTTTCAATATTTATAGGATTTTTTGGCGTAGGTCTCACGTCAGGGGGGTCTCCGGGTTGTCCATCAGGCAGGGGCCCACACCCAGGGGGGTGGGCACGCCACCCACCCTTGTGGGCAGCTCGGGACTCTCCAGGCCCAACTCTTTTACTCCGGGGGCTTCTTTTGGTCCAGAAAAATCATCAAAAATTGGCACGTCAATTGGACTCCATTTGCTATTCCTTTTCTGTTAAACTCAAAAACAAGGAAAAAACAGAAACTGGCACTGGGCTGTTGGTTAATAGGTTAGTCCCAAAAATCATATAAAATAGCATATAAATGCATATAAAACATCCTAGATGGATCATATAATAGCATGAATACTTCATAAATTATAGATACGTTGGAGACGTATCAGGATCCCCAAGCTTAATTCATGCTCGTCCTCGAGTAGGTAAATGATAAAAGAAATAATTTATGAAGTGTGAATGCTAGCAGGTGCACAAGTTTGATCAATGATAATTTCAATCACCTTTTCTAGCATCATTATATGTCATAACAGTAGCTCATATCATAAAACTTTGCATGATCAAGTAACAAACTATTCACATGTTAAAGTATAGATCATAAACTTTCTTGAAAACTAACAAACCATGTTATTAGTCATCAAACAATTACAATTCATCTTATTTTCAGGAAGAGTCGTTGTCAGAGCTTTGGTTTAGCAAATCCCATATATTCAACTATCATATAGTCTTCCATGATTGCTACCACTCAAAGCATATTTTTAGAACAAATAGCATCCATCGAACACAGAGAAAGATAGGGGCTTAATGTTTCGCCTCCCAACCTTTTACCTCAAGGGTAATGTCAACAGTAATAATCCATGCTCAAATATATTTGAATGGCCATATATGCTTAGATCTTTCTCCACCACATGATGCTTGAAAACTAAAAAGTAGGTTGGGACGAGAAGGAATACTACTGACTCTTGCAGAAAAGTAAAAGATAGGCCCTTTGCAGAGGGAAGCAGGGATTTGCAGAGGTGCCAGATCTCGAAGCTAAACCAGAGATGAAAATAATTTTGAGAGGTTTGTTTTGATTGTCAACATAACGACCAAGAGTTCCCAATATCTTCCATACTAGATACATCATAGGCGGTTCCCACACAGAAAGGTAAAATTTTTACTCCCCCTCCACCAACATTCACACTCCACGGCTTGTCCGAAACAACGGGTGCCGTCCAACTATCAACATTCCTGGGGGAGTTTTGTTTAAATTATTTGCGAATTTGTTTTTGATCTTTTGACCATAGGACTGGGCATCCTAGTTACCAGCCATTTTATCGTGAACGATGAGCGGAGTCCACTCATCGTGAGAATAACCCACCTAGCATGGAAGATACTGACAGCCCCTAGTCGCTACATGAGCGATTCGGGCATACAAAACAGATTATTAATTGAAGTTTTTGAGTATGGCAGGTAAATACCACATATAGGTAGATATGGTGGACACTCATGGAAGGAACTTGGTTCAAGGAATTTGGATGCACAAGCAGTATTCCCGCTTAGTACATAAATTTTGACTAGCAAAGGATTCTAAATAGCAAGCACCACATGTTAGAGTATCCATAACAATATAACTTCTATACAAATATACCCAAGCATAACTCATTATGTTGTCTTCCTTGTCCAACTTCAACTAATTTGCTCAGGTTTGAAAATAATTAATGGGGCTCACAATCATAGAAGATGTCCAAGATAGTATATTTATATGTGAAATCTCTCTTCCTTCAATATTCTTTCATGAATTGTTCAAGTGACCAATACAATGTTTGCTAACCTTCAATAAATTTACCACCTCTACTTCTTATATGTGAAGGCAGTACTCCTCATGGGAAAGGCATATGAAACATATATATAATTGCAGATTTATGACATTCAAATCATTCAACCATTTACTCATAGGATATAAGTGAAGCACACGAGTAAATGACAAACTACTCCAAAAAGATATAAGTGAAGATCAATGAGTAGTTAAATAATTATGTAGCTATGTGAAGACTCTCTCTCATTTAAGAATTTCAGATCTTGGGATATTATTCAAACAGCAAGCAAACAAAATAAAATGACATTTCAAGGATAGCACTCATCATGTGAAGAAGCAAAAACTTAGGCTCAACTGATACTAACCGATAATTGTTGAAGAAGAAAGGTGGGATGCCTACCGGGGCATCCCCAAGCTTAGATGCTTGATACTTATTGAAATATTATCTTTGGATGCCTTGGGAATCCCCAAGCTTGAGCTTTTTTGTCTCCTTAATTCCACTCACATCACGGTCTCCCTAAATCTGAAGAGCTTCATCCACACAAAACTCAACAAGGACTTGTGAGATAAGTTAGTATAAACCAATGCAAAAACCTTATCATACTCTACTATAGCAAATCACTAAAATTATTATTCAACATTTCATACTAAATTCCTCTGCATATTTAATGCTTCTATCCTCAAATAGAATCAGTAAACAAGCAAACATATGCAAACAATGCAAACATAACAGCAATCTGCCATGACAGTACAGTCTGTAAAGAATACAGCAAGATCCATACTTTCCTAGCTCGAAAAATTATGAAAGAAAATTCCCACTGTAGTAAATTTATCAGATCTTATTATGCAAAAGGTTTCAACATTTTATCAAATTCTGACTTTTCTAGGGAATTTTTGCAACAGCGGTAAACTTTCTGTTTTTCAAACAGCAACATGTATACTTGCAAAATAAGCATGGTAAAGGCTATCCTTGACATTTTTATTGAAAATAGAGATGCAAAACATTATTCTAAATAATAGAAAGCAAATACTAACAAAATAAAATGATGCTCCAAGCAAAACACATATCATGTGGTGAATAAAAATATAGCTCCAAGTAAAGTTACCGATGAACAAAGACGAAAGAGGGGATGCCATCCGGGGTATCCCCAAGCTTAGGCTCTTGGTTGTCCTTTAATATTACCTTGGGGTGCCTTAGTAATCCCCAAGCTTAGGATCTTTCCACTCCTTATTCCATAGTCCATCGAATCTTTACCCAAAACTTGAAAACTTCACAACACAAAACTCAACAGAAAACTCATAAGCTCCGTTAGTTTAAGAAAATAAATCACCACTTAGGTACTGTTGCGAGCTCATTCTAAATTTATATTGGTGTAATATCTACTGTATTCCAACTTATCTATGGTTTATAATTTATTTTACTATCCATAGATTCATCAAAATAAGAAAACAACACACGAAAAACAGAATCTGTCAAAAACAGGACAGTCTGTAGTAATCTGTATCAAACGTATACATCTGGAACTCCAAAAATTCTATAAATTGGTGGACCTGAGAAATTTGTCTAGTAATCATCTTCAAAAAGAATCAACTAAATATCAATCTCCAGTAAAAAGTTTTAGCTAATCTCGTGAGAGCTAAAGTTTCTATTTTTACAAAGAAGATCATAAAGACTTCACCCAAGTCTTCCCAAAGGTTCTACTTGGCACAAACACTAATTAAAACATAAAACCACATATAAACATAGGCCAGATGGATTATTTATTACTAAACAGAACCAAAAAGCAAGAAACTAAAATAAAATTGGGTTGCCTCCCAACAAGCGCTATCGTTTAACGGCCCTAGCTAGGCATGATGATTTCAATGATGCTCACATAAGACATAAGAATTGAAACATAAAGAGATCATCATGAAGAATATGACTAGCACATTTAAGTATAACCCACTTCCTATGCATAGGGATTTTCTGAGCAAACAACTTATGGGAACAATAATCAACTAGCATAGGAAGGCAAAACAAGCATAACTTCAAAACTTTAAGCACATAGAGAGGAAACTTGATATTATTGAAATATGTAGAAGCATATGATCCTCTGTCATAATAATTTTCAGTAGCATCCTGAATGAATTAAACAATACAACTATCACATAAAGCATTCTTTTCATGATCTACATGCATATAATTTTTATTACTCTCCACATAAGAAAATTTCTTATCATGAATAGTAGTGGGAGCAAACTCAACAAAATAACTATCATGTGAAGCATAATCCAATTGAAAATTAAAATCATGATGACAAGTTTCATGGTTATGTTTATTATTTATAGCATACATGTCATCACAATAATCATCATAAATAGGAGGCATGCCTTCATCACAATAAATTTGCTCATCAAAACTTGGGGGACTAAACATATCATCTTCATCAAACATAGCATCCCCAAGCTTGTGGCTTTGCATATCATTAGCATCATAGGTATTCAAAGAATTCATACTAACAACATTGCAATCATGCTCATCATTCAAAGATTTAGTGCCAAACATTTTAATGCATTCTTCCTCTAGCAATTGAGCACAATTACCGGAATCCTTATTTTCATGGAAGACATTCAAAAGATGAAGCATATGAGGCATCCTCAATTCCATTTTTTGTAGTTTTATTTTATAAACTAAACTAGTGATAAAACAAGAAACTAAAAGATTCAATTGCAAGATCTAAAGATATACCTTCAAGAACTCACCTCCCTGGGAACGGCGCCCGAAAAGAGCTTGATGTCTACTACACAACCTTCTTCTTGTTGACGTTGTTGGGCCTCCAAGTGCAGAGGTTTGTAGGACAGTAGCAAATTTCCCTCATGTGGATGACCTAAGGTTTATCAATCTGTGGGAGATGTAGGATGAAGATGGTCTCTCCCAATCAACCCTGCAACCAAATAGCAAAGAGTCTCTTGTGTCTCCAACACACCCAATACAATGTTAAATTGTATAGCTGCACTAGTTCGGCGAAGAGATGGTGATCCAAGTGCAATATGGATGGTAGATATAGGTTTTTGTAATCTGAAAATATAAAAACAGCAAGGTAACAAGTAATAAAAGTGAGCGAAAATGGTATCGCAATGCTAGGAAACAAGTCCTAGGGTTCATACTTTCACTAGTGCAAGTTATCTCAACAATAATAACATAATTGGATCATATAACTATCCCTCAACATGCAACAAAGAGTCACTCCAAAGTCACTAATAGCAGAGAACAAACGAAGAGATTATGGTAGGCTACGAAACCACCTCAAAGTTATTCTTTCAGATTAATCCATTGGGCTATTCCTATAAGTGTCACAAACAGCACTAGAGTTCATAGTAAAATAAGACCTTAAGACAGACATCAACCAAAACCCTAATGTCACCATGTCAGTGTGGAACAACACCTATGGGATCACAAGAATCCCTACTACGATTGCCGGGGCACAGGGTTGCGAGGAGAGCAGGGCTAGTAGACAGCACAAGGATCGTTTACCCAGGTTCGGGCCGCGAGGATGCGTAAAACCCTAGTCCTGCTTTGGTGGGTGTATTTCTGAGAGTTCTTGAGCTCTCGAACTAGCTGTGGTCAGCGCGTGGTTCAAAAGAGCCAAATCCTTCTCCTGGTCGCCTCGGGCCTCCTTTTGTAGGAAAAAGGGGTTGCCACAGTGGCACACAGGAGGTGGAAAGGTGTACAATGTTGCGAGGTTATCCCTTGTATTACAGGACAAGACACATTAAATGCGTAGCTTAGGTGTCCTCTAACTTTATTGGGGGCCGAGGGCGAGGCTTGTCCCGTCCGTCGCCGCTCCTCCTTGCTTCGACCCGCGCCCTGGCCAGCGATGCGTGCGGCGCCCTGTAGGCAGGCAGGCAGCTGAGGTGGCACGGTGGTGGAGTCTTCACGAAGATCTGCATGCCGCCACGCAGGCGTTTGACGAGTTGGCCTGAGAGCTGCATGTTGCCATGCAGGTGCCTGCCCAGCTGGTTGGGCTGGCAGCTGCATGTTGAATGGCGGTGGAAGCTTGGTTGTCGCGGGCCTGGCTGTGGTCCCGCCGGTGTCCTTGGGGAGGGCCTTGCCGAGTGGCCTGGCAAGGGTCTTTCCGTGTGGCCCGGCAAGGGTCTTGCCGGGGGTCTGGTAGCCTTCCTCGGCAAGGATCTTGCCGAGGATCGTCGTCTTCTAATCCTCATCTGATCTTGAATATGTCTTCACAAAGATCTGCGTGCCACCATAGAGGTGCCTTCCCGAGCCCTGGCCCCACGCTGATGATGGTGTCGTGACCGTGGGCTCAAGGGTGGCTCACTACAGGGTGGGGCGAGCTGCCCCGGCAAGGATCTTGCCGGGGCCGCTGAGGTTGCCCCGGCAAGGGTCTTGCTGGGGAAACCTGCTTCGTCCCTCTACTCTTTGTGGTCTTGGCCTTGGCGTTGCTCTGATTATCTTGGGCTTCGGTCTTACCTTAGCTCACCTCCCCTGCTCTGCTTGGTGTGGTCGTGGGCGTGGCTCTGACTGCCCGTGCACAGGTAAAGGGGTACAAAAACGTGCCCTTCTTTTTGTACACCGACAGGAGCCCCCGGGCCTGGGCCACACATAAGCGCGACACGTTGTTGGGCCAGGCCCAAAATGGTGCGCGGGCAGGTGGGGCGGTTTTTACCGCGGTAAGATTATTCGCGGGCTCCGCCCCCACGACCCGCGCACGTGGCACGGCGTGGAGGTTTGTGCGTGACGTGGGCGGCATGCATGGGGTGGTTTTCACACGCATGCTTCACATCGCAGTAAAGAGGTGGCTCGCGTCTTCCCCGTAAAAAGAGGGAGGCGTGGAGGCGCGGCTCATTTACTGAACGGGGCCCGGGCGCGGTCTTCAAGGCGTCCACTCCCCACGATCACGGGGCGGGGAGAGGTCGCTTCGCCTGCCCCCTCGGTTCTGCGTGTCCGCCATGCGTCCCCCATGCACTTGGGGTAGCAAACGGCGGGGGCGGCAAACTGGGCCGTCGCTGGTTGGGGCAGCGGGTCGGTCCCGACTGCGCGTGTCTCTGGTCGCTGGATTGGCCGAACGGGGTGGCCGAGCCCCGACCCCACTCCTTTATAAGGAGGGGTAAGGGGGGATGGCGTCCCGCACTCTTCTGTCATCTATCTCCTCTTGGTTCTGCTTCTTCTTTCCACTCGCTATGGAGAAAGGGAATCCTGGTCCTTCGATGATGGCGGCGAGGGTCGCCGCTCGACAACCCGTCCCTCCTCCTCCTGAGCCTGCGGTGGTGGAGCCGGCCGCGAGGGGAAGAGGGAGGGGGCGAGGCCGTGGGTGAGGCCGGGGCAGAGGTCACAGTGCTCGGGGAAGAGGAGGACGGGGCAGCGCCCGGCCGCCCCGCCAATGATGCATTTCCTGATGGAAGGCCATGTCGGAGACCAGCCCCGCGAGTTCTTCATCAGGCTGCGCCGGCCTCCGTGTCGCCGTCTTCGTCTTCCTCCCCTGTTTGCTCGGGAGATGGAGCCTGACCGGCCCCATTCCCTCAGATTGCACATGAGGGGTTGCGGGAACGGGGGCACGCGGGCCTACGTCGACTTCCCGACTCCTCGAGTCATGTACCTCCATCGTGGGTGGAAGACGTTCGCTCGCATCCACAGCCTGACGGCGGGGCTCGTCCTCTACTTCAAATTAATGGAGGACGGCCTACTCTCCGTCAAGGTCTTCGGAGAGTTCGGGACTCGCCTGAAGTGCTGCGTGGAGAGCTCCTCCGATGGAGATTCTGACGATGGAAGCTCTTCCTCGAGTGGAAGTGACGAGGAGGACAGCGAGGCACATAGCGGGGACGAGTCCGACTAGGCGTCGGATGCCCCGCACCTGGGCGGGTGCGGCAGCAGCAGCATTTGCACCTGGCCGCTCCTCCAGCAGAGGTTTGCCGGGGGCGGGGCCAGCTCCTTGAACTTCTCGTGGCCGTCTCCTTGGGCGGCTAGTATCGGGAGGCTGCCGAAGATGAAGAGGGCGGGCGGCAAGGCCGTCAACTCGGAGTACACGGGCACTGACGCCTTCATCCCGTATTGCCGGTCCTGCCGCCTCGTCTTCCAGCCCCTTTCACAGCATCGTCATCACCGGCCCGCCCGTGGGTGGCCACCGAGGTGTTCTCTTGGTCCTTTCTGCTGCTCGTAGCTTGCCTAGGCGCCCCTTTCGCTCTTTCGCCTTCTTGACCTACCTCCTGTGGAGAGGGACAAGAAAGGGATTACGGGCATCTTATCTCTTTTTTAGTTTGTAAGCATGCGAGCCTTTGTTAAATTTAAAACTTGTAATCCCCTTGCTCATGTTTTTCATCTCGCACGAACTGTACCTTTATGGGATGTTTTTAATGAAAAAGGGATGCTTGTTGGTTTTTAGTTCATGGGTAAATCCCGCGACAAGGAGCGAATCCTTGTTATTGTTTAAGATAAACGTTTGTCGCCCGACAACAGGCTTTGCCATCCCCCACTCCACTCGACCGTTTTCGCGCTCTTGGCGGAGGCAGGGATGAAGTGGCCGGCTTCAGGCCCCTCGTCCCACCTCCTTGCTGTCGCGGCTACGACCAAATCCGGACCCAGGATATAATCCTTAGGTGTAGGAAAAAGGGGAGCACGACAGCCTAGAGATAAAAACGAGGTTTCACATACCCCAGTCCGGTTCCGAAATGCATGACAGAAGATAAAAGACTTATCTGGTTCTGCAGCCCCCGGCAATTTCATCTTCCCGCAGTTGGATCCTTGTGCTTTCAGCCCCCGGCAACTCTGGTTTGCCGGGGTCGGGGCGCCGGTCTGTTTCCTTCTTTCCGAGTAGCTCAGCAGAAGTGCTCATGTGCCCTGCGAACCAAAGGAGGACAGAAAAGGAACAGATAGACACGCACTCGACCTCTAGGCTAGGGGTTAGTCGCCGCCAAGCACTATCAAACCTAACCAAGGAAGAGAGTCGACCTAGCATGCATGCTATAACTTAGGGCGCCAACGCTTCATTTATTTATGCTAAGGGTCTGCGCCTGGCTTTGTACAAAGGGTCACATGCCTTGTCGGCAAAGCTTGTAGAAAAGGTGGCTTGCCGGGAGACTCGGCAAGCCACGCCTTATGGGTAAAACTTGCGAAGATGCTCGATGTTCCAGGAGTTGCTCACTGGGACGACATCTTCGGTCTCCAGGCGGACTGCGCCAAGCCTGGTGACTCGTATAACCCGATAAGGGCCTTCCCACTTTGGCGTCAACTTGTTGGAATTGTTGGCCGAATGAACGCGCCGAAGAACATGGTCGCCTTCCTTAAAGCTTCGGGCATGAACCTTGCGGCTATGATAGCGGCGCAAGGCTTGCTGGTAGCGTGCCGCTCTCACAGCAGAAGATGATCTTCCTCAAGGAGCGTCGCATCATCTTGGCGCAACGGCTCTTGCTCAAAGTCATCATAAGCGAGCACTCGAGGTGACCCGTATATGAGTTCCATGGGGAGAACTGCGTCTGCCCTGTATACCAGGGCAAAAGGTGTCTGGCCTGTGGCTCGATTTGGCGTCGTCCTGATCGACCAAAGAACCGTCAACAACTCATCAACCCAGCGCCTTCCGCTCTTGTGCAGCTTGTCAAAGGTCTTCGTTCTCAGGCCTCGTAACACTTCAGCATTTGCCCTCCGCTTGGCCGTCTCTTCATGGATGTGCCACGGAAGCAAAACAGACATTGCTGCCGAGGTCATGGATGTACTGCATGAAGGTGTGGCTTGTGAACTGCGTGTCGTTGTCGGTGATGACTCTGTTTGGCACACCAAAACGGCAGACCAGTCCTTTGAAGAACTTGACGGCTGATCGAAAGCGGTCACCTTCCTCATCGCTTCCACCTCCGGCCACTTTGTGAACTTGTCGATTGCAACGTACAAGTACTCAAAGCCCCCGACATCACGGGGGAAAGGGCCCAGTATATCGAGCCCCCAGACCGAGAATGGCCAGGAGAGAGGGATTGTTTGAAGGGCTTGGGCTGGTTGATTAAGCTTCTTTAAATGGAACTGGCACGCTTGACACTTGGTTTCTAGTGCCGTCGGATCCTGGAGGGCGGTGGGCCAGAAGAAACCTTGTCGGAACGCCTTCCCGGCAAGGGCCCTTGACCCTATGTGGGAGCCACATATGCCTCCATGTATCACCGCCAACAGCTCCAGTCCTTCCTCTCGGGGGATTCATTTGAGTTTCACACCGTTTGGCCTCCTCCGGTACAAGACGTCATTGACGAACTGGTACAGGGCGGACCGACGGGCTACTTTCTCTACTTCTTCCTGCTCCTCAGGAAGCTCCCCTATTTGGAGGAAGAGGACGGTATGCTGCGCCCATGCCGGAGCCCGGGGCCCGACGGCAAGGACCAAAGGCATCTCTTCCGCCATGGATAGGGCTGTCTCTACGGCCAGGGCTTGATGCCCTGTCGGAGCCAGTTACTCCTGGGCAGGCTCAGTGTCTGTGGTAGCACCCTTGCAGGCGGCCCCAGGGGGCTCGGTGTCGGTGTCAAAACCGGCGGATCTCGGGTAGGGGGTCCTGATCTGTGCGTCTTAGGCTGATGGTAACAAGAAGCAAGGGACACATTGTTTACCCAGGTTCGGGCCCTCTCGATGGAGGTAAAACCCTACTTCCTGCTTGATTAATATTGAAGATATGAGTAGTACAAGAATAGATCTACCACGAGATCGTAAAGGCTAAACCCTAAGAGCTAGCCTATGATGGTATGATTGTAATTGTGATCGGCCTTCTAAGGACCAACCTCTCCGGTTTATATAGACATCAGAGAGGGCTAGGGTTTACATGGAGTCAGTTACAAGGAAGGAAATATAATATCCGGATCGCCAAGCTTGCCTTCCATGCCAAGGAGAGTCCCATCCGGACACGGGGCGGAATCTTGAGTCTTGTATCTTCACGCTTCCATAGTCCGGACGATGTATACAATCCGGCTATCCGGATACCCCCCTAATCCAGGACTCCCTCAGTAGCCCCTGGACCAGGCTTCAATGACGACGAGTATGACGCGCAGTATTGTCTTTGGCATTGCTGGGCGGGTTCCATCTCTGAATACTCCAAAGTAATTATCGAACACTTAGACCGTGTCCGGATCAGCGAGGTGATTCTCACATACCATCGCAGGGAACATAGCATAAATCCGATCTGATGGCAATCTCCGTACGTCGTGCCCTTGCATCATTGCCCGGTCCAACACGAACCGGCGTTTCTCGCCCCACCTCGACCCGCGTTGCGAGGCGGTTTTATTGGCACGTCCTGCCAAAGCAGAGATCGTGTTCCTCTTATTACGGGATCTGCCATCAATATGGGCGTGCGTAACCCTATGACGACCGTTGGTATGACTCTGTGTGTTTTTAGATAAGCTTCAAGCGGTCACGCCGAGGACTCTTGATATTCACCCTCTTTATAAAGGGCCAAGGCCTATGCCTCTTTTCCACTTTCCTCGCGCCTTCTCGCACCTCGAGTTCTAACACCCGAGACCTAAGCTCCAAAACCCCAAATCCTCCAATATGTCCGGATCAAACCCTTAAGGCCGGTGGGTGGCCTCCTCAATCCAAGAGGAGGACATTGTGAAGCTTAGGGAGGTCAGATACCTGACCACCGACATCCAGCACAGGCTTCCTGCTCTAGGGCAGGTCATCCCTACACCAGAGCCCAACGAGAGCGTCGTGTTTGTTCCTCACTTCCTCCGCGGCTTGGGCCTCACCCTTGATCCCTTTGTGAGGGGGCTCATGTTCTATTATGGGTTGGATTTTCATGATCTAGCTCCGGACGCTATCCTCCATATCTCGTCGTTCATCATTGTGTGCGAGGCTTTTCTCCACGTCACTCCACACTTCGGCTTATGGTTCAAGACCTTTAATGTGAAGCCGAAGATGATCGAGGGGCGACATGTGGAGTGCGGAGGTTCTTTCCCAGAAGTATCCGATGTATGGCAACGGAGGTGGTTTTATGTAACGGCTCCTAGAGGCACAAAGTGGGTAGCTGCCCCCCGAATTATGCTCGGGCCCTCCGTCACAACTAGTGTCTTGGACCAACGTAGGACGGAATTGGGGGCCCGCTGGCGATGTTCCATTACTGCAGAGCCGCATCCGGGAGCTTCTCGAGACGGACATTAACCTTGTCAGCATAATTCAAGTGATGTTAATCCGATGGATGTTGCCGTGCCAACGTCGGCCTCTCCGGATGTGGGAGTTCAATCCAGAGGGTCTGCGGACTGTTAAGAACTTCTTCGGCCTGAAGCTCGAAGGGATGTGCAAATTATTCTTCGGACCGCAAGTAGAGTGTCCGGACACCACCGAGGAGATGCGGGCCTAAGCTGCAATCGCCTAGATAACCAAGTAAGTAACCTTGATATCGGACACTTTGCTTTATATTTTCCATAGTTGTTATTCTGAAAATCATCCGTTGCCAGGAATGGCTCAGAATGGCGGAGAGAATCAGGTGTCCGGCACCACTTCCCGAATGCCCGCCTGGTCCCACCATGGCCAAGATGCTTGACCGGGTACTCAGCAAAATGCCTTCAGAGAAAGACAAGGGGAAGAGCGAAGAAACCGAACTTCATACGCTACGCATCCGAACCGGGGGAATTGTTACCTCTCCTGAGGAGGATAGTCGGGAAGGGGAGGCTAAAGCCTCCTGCCCGTGCGGGAAGAAAAGGTCCGCCTCCAAAGACTTGGAGACGGAGATGCCCAAACCAGGGAAAAAGGTATCACCAGGGGGCTCTGCCCCAATGGGCACCCTCACCGCGTTATGCCCGCCAACAGGCCAGCCCTCCACCGAGCCGTAAGTTAATCGTTAACTCAAAGGTACTGCGTTTCTCCGAGATAAATAACCAGGATTTGTCTTTTGCAGTCCGGCCAGCAGCCCTTCTCAATAGAGTTTGTCTTCGGGGGATCTTCCTCCGGAGATGATGGAGAGCCAGACCCCACCCACCTCTCCGCCTCATGAAGCGGGCGACACCGAGGTGTCGTCACGGAGGAGTCCAGATTTGCCGAAGCCGGAAGCCAATACGTCAGCCGCCCTGAGCCCGGAGCGTTGGCTCCCACGGGGGGTGATAAGAAGGGTCCAACACAGTTCGATGTCCGGCTAGACGTACTGACAGGCCTTCTGGAGTGAGCTGCACTCTCGGAGGAGCACCGCTCATTAATGAGCACGGTGCTCAAGAAGATTTCATCCGCCACAAGTGGTTTGAATGAAGCATTTACGATCCTGCTCAGAGGTTTTGAGGTATGTAGTGGAAAATACACTTTTGTTTGGCTGTGAGGCACGCGCTAGGTGTGCTCCATATATATAGTAGCCCCTAAGACTCTGGTTGCCCACCCTAGGCGGCAAACGGGGGACCATATAGTAATGATTGCGCTATGCATAAGCGCGGGTATGTAAGGGTCCGTCAACCGGCCACTCCGTTGAAGTTGCCGAGCTAAGGAGGCAGATCGGATCAATTGATGCCGATATCATGCTGGTGAACAAGCGGCTGGATGATTGACAAGGTATGTGCTCTGCTTTCCTTATTATGTTGTATAGGAAAATAAGAGATGGTCATAATATTAATGAAATATGCGTGGACTGCAGATGGTGTTGCTGCCGTGGAAGCCCTAAGGGCGGAACTTGCCCAAGCCAAGGAGCAAGCTCGGGTTAACAGTGCGGCTGCCCTAAAGGCAGCTGAAGAATTGAGAGCCGAATAGGCTGCTCATTGCCGAAGCGAGGAAAAGATAGCCGAACTGGCTGTGGAGTTGAAAAACGACGCCGACCGGTATGAGCTCCTTGAAAAGGAGAATAAGGCTAAGTCGGACGACCTGAACAAGGCACTTAATGCCACCAAGGAGATGCGGAACGTGGTCAGGGGTGTGCGAGAGGAGCTTCAACAGGCAGGTAAAATCGCAGTTGGGGGCTCGTACTTACTGCGGACGAAGTTTTTGGATCCGAAGTATGCTCCCCTGGATTGACGCTGGAGTCCTACAGATGCGTATGCGGACTTGGCGAGGAGTGCCGCTGATGCAGCCAAGTTTTTCGAGGATCTGGGTGATAAAGAAGTGGGGAAGCTTTTCTGGTCGCAATTCAATGCTCCCGCGCGTCCGCTGCCGTTAAATGAGAAGATGGCTGCCGTGGCGGAGCTTCATAGGTTGTCCGGGCTTGCAATGCGGTCTGTAATAGACCATATTTGGCCAAGAGGGCCTAAGCCGGATAGTTACTTTGGTTTGGTGCAGCAGTTCCTTGGGGCCGTGCCTCAGATCGATGCCATGAGGAGGTCGGCGTGCATAGAGGGTGCATGAATGGCTCTTGCCCGCGTTAGGGCATATTGGACAGATATGGAGGCCACCGTTGTAGCGACCCAGAATCCGGCAGGAGGACAGTGTCTGACCGAGCACTATTTGGCGCAGGTAACAGAAGGTGCCCTCTTAATAGAGGCGCAGTGCGCGAAGAATGTCTTATTTGAGTGATAGATCAAACCATTGTAAAAACAATGCTATTTTGGTTGTAACGCTATATTTATACTTTTTGCCGAAAGTATTATTGTGTCTCCTGTGCGGCCGTGTATATATATATATATTTGTGTGTGTGTGTGTGTGTGTGTGTGTGTGAGTGATCCGAAAGTTAGCAGTCGTTGGCTTCAGCCCCCACGAATACAATGCGGGGGTGTTCGTGAAAAATATGCATAATCACACTTGATCCAACGTCTTGGTCCATGAAGGAGGTGATCGCACGTCGAACTAGGCAACCGGACTATATAGTTGTAACACCTTCACTTAGCCATGGGAGTTTAATGGTGGGGCTACTATCTAGCCCCTGGTACTTTTGCGTGCATCCTAATACGGGCGTGGGTGTACATGACCAGGAAACGGTCCTTCGTTAATGCGGAGGGATCCTAAAGATTCTGATGAGTCTTCGAGTGGTTGAATAGTCTCTCGCTGTATCATGACAGTCAGTTTTTGGCTTTCTCTACTGAGGTGCTCATCCGGAATAACCAGGGCACAATCGCAGTAGTTCTCCTTTGGCCGCCTTAGCCGATGAGAACGGAACGTAAGGCGGCAAACCCAGGAGCCGGGCAAACCCAACATTTGACTAAAGACATGATTCAGAGCTGATGCATATAAGGCCAAACGCGTGGCATCGAACACTCCCGAAGGTATTCGGACTTTGTAACAGAAAATGGGTTGAAGAATGTCCTTTCATTATAAACCCTGTATTTCCAGGTACGTGCGTTAATCTGTCATGGAGAAATGCCAATAACGGCAGTATCCTCTGTGGGTGTAGTACCCATGGGATGTGTGAACAACAAGAGGCAATATAAAAGGTCTACACAGGGGCTTAATCTAAAGAGAAACCTTTGAGCGGGGCCATGCTGCACGTCTGCGCCTTTGTCTCCGTTGTGCCGTATCCTGGAAGGGTGTCGCGCGAATGTTGTCTGTAAAATAGAAAACTCGTGTAGGAGAGTACAACGTAAGTATGCGACGGATAGTAAAAGTGTACGACGTTGGCCTGCCAATAAGGTTGAGCCAAGTGTGGGGCTATATTAAATATTTATAGCCCCTGGTGTCCTCTATGGGATTACATATACGGTGCCCTGGTTCAGTTTTATCCGGACTGCCAGACTCGTCTATCCGTGCATGTGGTCTTAATGACCAGTCATGCTTTCTGATATTGGAGGCTGCTTATAGTCCGACTGCTAGGGTGGTCGCGTGTTCCTCTGCGCGTGAAGAGCGCTCTGTGTTTCCGTTAACGGTTATGACGCCATGTGGACCAGTCATCTTGAGCGTAAGGTAGGCATAGTGCGGTTATGCGTTGAAGCGGGCGAACGCCGTTCTTCCGAGCAATGCATGATAGCCGCTTTGGAAGGGTGCGATGGTGAAGAGTAGTTTTTCGCTTCTGGAGTTGCCTGGGGAGCCGAATGTTACCTCCAGTACGACGGAGAACCTGCCGTAGACTTCAACGCCTGGTATCACCCTTGAAAAGGTGGTGCTGCTTTGGCTAATTCTGGATGAGTCTATCCCCATTCTGCGGACAGTGTCCTCGTATATTAAATTGAGACTGCTGCCGCCGTCCATGAGGACGTTGGTGAGATGGTATCCATCGATTATTGGGTCAAGCACCAAGGCATTTGATCCTCCGCGCCGAATACTAGTTGGGCAGTCTGTGTGATCAAAGGTGGTCGGACAAGCCATCCAGTAGTTAGGTGTGGGTACGATGGGCTCTATAGCGTACGCGGCATTGAGCATGCTTTCGTGCCTTCTCATGGATGTGTGAGTCGCGTGGATCATGTTTACTATTTTAACCACTGGTGGGTATTTTTTCCGTCCCCCAGTGTTTGGCTGACGAGGTTCATCCTCGTCTTCACTTGGTGTTTCCCTTCCCTTGTGTTCGGCATTTAATTTGCCGGCCTGCTTGAAGACTCAGCACTCTCTGTGCGTGTGGTTTGCAGGTTTGTCGGGGGTGCCATGAATTTGGTACAGTCTGTCCAGGACTCTGTTCAGACCGGACAGTCCCTCTTTACTGCCTTTAAGTGGCTTCTTTTGCTGATCGGGTCGAGAGCCCCTGAATCCGGCGTTTACCGTTGTGTTGTCCGGGCTCTCTTCCTTGTTCTGACGTTTGTTTTTATTATGCTGTGGCTTCCCGTTGCCATCCCTTATTTCGGATGTGCTAGGGTCGCTGGTGCCTTTACGGGCCAACCAGCTATCTTCACCCGCGCAAAAGCGGGTCATAAGGCTTGTTAAGGAAGCCATTGTCCTTGGCTTTTCTTGGCCGAGGTGTCTGGTGAGCTACTCGTCGCGGATGTTGTGCTTGAATGCTGCTAAGTCTTCGGCATCCGTACAATCGACAATTTGATTCTTCTTAGTGAGGAATCTGTTCCAAAGCTTGCGTGCGGACTCTCCGGGCTGTTGAATGATGTGACTTAAATCGTCTGCATCCGGAGGCCGGACATAAGTCCCATGAAAATTGGCCCTGAACGCGTCCTCGAGTTCCTCCCAACTCCCAATCAAATTTTCGGGGAGGCTTTTCAACCAGCGTCGAGCTGGTCCCTTCAGTTTGAGGGGAATATATTTGATGGCACTGAGGTCATCCCCACGAGCCATATGTATATGCAGGATAAAATCCTCGATCCAGACCCCTGGGTCTGTCGTTCCGTCGTATGCCTCTATGTTCATAGGTTTAAAACCTTGTGGAAATTCATGGTCCAGTACTTCTTCGGTGAAGCACAGGGGGTGGGCAGCCCCTATGTATCTGGACGTGCTGTGGCATGCCGTCGGCTGTTGTTGTGTCCGATGCTTATTCCGAACTCTGTATTTGGTTGCTATGATCGTTTTGGTGACAATAGTCCCTCGCCGGGGTGTGTCCTTTAGATCCGCAGATGGACCTGGCCGTGCCGGCTTTCTTATCCAGGTGCTCACGCAAATCGTGCGAGTCGTTGGTAGCCGCTCTGTTGCGGTTATGAATTGGTACGTCTAGCCTCCTGGTCGTGTTATTCTTTGGTGGAATGGCCTCATCGTTGAATTCTTGCAGTAGCTTACATTTTGGATAGCTCTTTCTATGGCGATCGTCGCCATATCTTTCTTCAGTGTCTAGCACTTTGTTCCATCTGCGATTGAGCGTTTCCTGTGCGGCTTTTAGCCGTTGCTTCTACTTTTTTAGACTTCTTGCGGAGGCCATCAGCTTTCTTTGGAGGTTATCTCGTTCCACGCGTGTTTCCGGGAAGATGAATGCGTCGTCATCCGGACTTTGTTCTTGTCCTGGGGCAGTTTGATGAACTCGTCCCTCGGGATCATTGTCATTGGGCGTCCGTTCTGTACTGTGTTCGGCATGACCTGTCTCGTCCTGCTCCATCGCTGGGTCCGTATGGTCGTTGTTGCCTTTGGAGTTGACTGGGGTGTTGATATTTTTGGCGCTCTTGTCGCTATTTTTACTATTGCTAGACTTTGAGCGGGGTCTGCGCCGTCGTTTTGGCTTTTGCCCAGGGGTTTTATCTTCCGGATTGTCGCCGTCGTCCCCCTTGGGCGTGTCCACCATGTATATATCATGTGACGAGGTAGTAGTCCAGTGCCCGAGAGATTCTGAATCTTCTCCTGCATCTCGTCCATATCGTCGATGCCTTCGGAGTCGAAGTCAAGCACGTCGGTTAAATCATCAACCGTGGTAATGAAGTGGGTGGTGGGTGGGCAACGAATTCCTTCGAACATAGTTCGGCCGAGAGCCTCCTAACAAAGAGAGAGACTTTAACGAGTTCAGCACGTCGCCAAAAGGCGAGTGCTGGAAGATATCCGCAGCGGTAAACTCCATGACCGGAGCCCAACCAGACACGGCGAGCTCGGGAGCGCGCGGACTGGAACCTACAACCGGATACGAGTCCGGGGGTCCGGAGTCACAGGCTTCCTTAGAAGTGAGGCCTGTGTTCGGCTCTGCCACCGATGAGTGTGCGGCCTGCGGGGCGGGGTCCATCCCTCCGTCCTTAGGCAGCGCAGCCTGCTCCGGATTTAGGTCCGGAGCTACTGCAGGGGTGATATCCCGAGCATTGTCCGACGGCAGGCCTAAGCCGTGCTCGTTGTGACTGTCCGGTGCCCCAGGCATAGGCCCGAATCCGTCGAAGATCAAGTCTCCGCGAATGTCTGCCGTGTAGTTCAAGTTTCCGAACCTGATCTGGCTGGGGCGAGCTGTCCGATCCGCTCCAGATGGCTGTTAATTGGCCCAGCTAAGTGAGCCGCCGAACATGAAGATCTGTCCGGGGAGGAAAGTCTTCCCCTGGACCGTGTTGTTGACGATTGAAGGCGCCATCAAGCCTTGCAGCGACGACACAGAGGAACTCTCAATGAAAAAGCACCAATGTCAGTGTCAAAACCGGCGGATCTCGGGTAGAGGGTCCTGATCTGTGTGTCTTAGGCTGATGGTCACAGGAAGCAAGGGACACAATGTTTACCCAGGTTCGGGCCCTCTCGATGGAGGTAAAACCCTACTTCCTTCTTGATTAATATTGAAGATATGAGTAGTAGAAGAGTAGATCTACCATGAGATCGTAAAGGCTAAACCCTAAGAGCTAGCCTATGATGGTACGATTGTAATTGTGATCGGCCTTCTAAGGACCAACCTCTCCTGTTTATATAGACACCGGAGAGGGCTAGGGTTTACATGGAGTCGGTTACAAGGAAGGAATTATAATATCCGGATTGCCAAGCTTGCCTTCCACGCCAAGGAGAGTCCCATCCGGACACGGGACGGAGTCTTGAGTCTTGTATCTTCACGCTTCAATAGTCCGAACGATGTATACAGTCCGGCTGTCCGGATACCTCCTAATCCAGGACTCCCTCAGTCGGTAGGAAAGTACTTGCCGGGACCTGATTTCCTCCGCTTGTTCTGCCCCACTGATGGTTCGACGGATGGTTCGAGCATCTTCCTGAGCTTGCTCCCGAAGGACCTGGCGCTGGTCGTGGAGGGTCTGCGGGTCGGACGACGCTATGGAGATGTTATCACAAGCATCGTCGCGACGGGCCGACACCCGCGGCGGCTGGCGAGGAGGAGCAGAGTGCACCGTGGTCGCAGCCCCCACGGTCCTCCCAGCGGGAGCATGTGGCGGCTCGATGGAGCGCCGACCCGAGGGCCCCTCCGATCGCGGATCGTCTTTGTTTGCAATGGCGACGAGGCTCCGGATGGTGGCCCTCCACTCATCGAGCTTCTCCGCAGCAGGAGGGAAGTCGAGGAGCAGCTGTGCGCGCACCAAAGCTTCCGCTGGCATGGGTGGCAGCGACAGCTGCGTGGATCTCGGCGTGCTTCGACTTCTAACTATGTTAGAAGGAGCTCCGTCACGACCCAGCGGCTGCGTGCCATTTTCACCAGCGCTTCGGCGAGTATGCTGAACCCCTTCATCATGCTGACGATGCACAGGGCTCTTCCTATGACGGTGCCCAGGGTCACCAACATGGTGACGCTATTCGGCGCGCACACCATGGGAAGAACGCGCAGTGGTCACCGGTGTATGCGTCCGGGAGGTCGCAGCGCCGCCCGGAGTCGGCACAACGACACCCCCGGAGGGCCCCGCGCCACCTGCGGGGAGCCCAGCTCCGTCTTTGGATCCGGCAACGTGTATCCAGTCGTCGGGCGCACGAACAACGCTGCTCGCCAGGCTCCGATTGCCTAGGCGATGCTGGTGCTCGCGGGCCGCAGTCTGGGTCCTGTCTGCGACCGGTCCGCTGCTCGTCCGCACCGGCATGGGCCGTTCGGCTCCCAACGAATCGATCGCCGTGGTCGTCTTCTTCTTAGGGGCCATGGTGACGAAGAACTGCTAGGCTAACTACCAGACCAGATTCTCACAATTGCGCCCCCTACCTGCCGCACCAAAGATGTCGGTGTGGAACGACACCTATGGGATCACAAGAATCCCTGCTATGGTTGCTGGGGCGCAGGGTTGCAAGGAGAGCAGGGCTAGTAGACAGCACAAGGATCGTTTACCCAGGTTCGGGCCGCGAGGATGCGTAAAACCCTAGTCCTGCTTTGGTGGGTGTATTTCTGAGAGTTCTTGAGCTCTCGAACTAGCTGTGGTCAGCGCGTGGTTCGAAAGAGCAGAATCCTTCTCCTGGTCGCCTCGGGCCTCCTTTTATAGGAAAAAGGGGTTTCCATAGTGGGAGAACATCAAAGGGAAAACTCAATCCATTACAAGAGAGTAGAGGGGGAGAACGTCATAAGATCCAACTATAATAGCAAAGCTCGCGATACATCAAAATCGTGCCAAATCAAGAACACGCGAGAGAGAGAGATCAAACACATAGCTACTGGTACATACCCTTAGCCCTGAGGGTGAACTAATCCCTCCTTGTCATGGAGGGCGTCAGGATGATGAAGATGGCCACCGGTGAGGGTTCCCCCCTCCGGCAGGGTACCGGAACAGGGTCCTGATTGGTTTTTGGTGGCTACAAAGGCTTGCAGCGGCAGAACTCCCAATCTATTCAGTTCCCCGGAGGTTTCAGTATTTATAGGATTTTTTGGCGTAGGTCTCATGTCAGGGGGGTCTCCGGGTTGTCCACGAGGCAGGGCCCATGCCCAGGGGGGGTGGGCGCGCCCCCACCCTCGTGGGCATGGGCCCTGCCTCGTGGACAACCCGGAGACCCCCCTGACATGAGACCTACGCCAAAAAATCCTATAAATACTGAAACCTCCGGGGAACTGACCCACCCTCGTGGGCAGCCCGGGACTCTCCAGGCCCAACTCTTTTACTCCTGGGGCTTCTTTTGGTCCAGAAAAAATCATCAAAAATTGGCACATCAATTGGACTCCATTTGGTATTCCATTTCTGTAAAACTCAAAAACAAGGAAAAAACAGAAACTGACACTGGGCTCTAGGTTAATAGGTTAGTGCCAAAAATCATATAAAATAGCATATAAATGCATATAAAACATCCTAGATGGATAATTTAATAGCATGAATACTTCATAAATTATAGATACGTTGGAGACGTATCACACTCGCGGCCGGTAGCTAGCCAAGATAGCTCCGTCCAGCTGCTTGTCTGCAAGGTTTGCTAACTAGATTGGCATGGCGGCGCGGTGGCTTGCTCGCGCGCGCCGCGCTAAGGCCGGCCATCTGGCTCGAGCGAAGGCCAGCACGGCGGCTTGCTCGCTCGTGAGTCACGCTCGGGCCAGCCTGCCAACCCGTGCGGAGGCCAGCGCGGCATCCGGCCCGTCCGGCGGAGCGGCAGCCAACTCGCTCATCACCGGTGCCACCGATGAACACGCATCAGTACTGTTTGAAGTAATGTTCAGGAAAAATAATGATTTGAGGGGGAATAACAGGATAGAAGGTCAGATGTGGGTCCCTTGTGTTAATGGTCAAACAAAATGTGTTGGTTTAAGCTGTCTCGTCAGGACGACGTGTGGGCCAACCCTGTCATAAATGGGTTTAAACTAACCTAATCGGTAGGTAGGAGTTTTTGGCATGTATTAAGAAATTTTGGGTATGTTTTTGCTATTTTTTGTACAATAGATTCTTCCTAGGGCTGGTTGAAAGTGGTAGTTTTTTGTTAAATACTCTACATATTGTAAAGGTGGAGTGAAAGTTAAGCTTTGGAACCCAATAAGCAAGGCTAGTTACATAGTGCATATGTGTACATGATTGAAAGTAAATATCAACCATGAGTGACTAATATCTTGATGGAAAACTCGAAACTATGGAATACTAGGGAAAAAATTGCATGGTTGGAAATACTAGCAATGTTCATGTGCGTTGCAACGAATCATAATTAGAATAATACTTAATCACAAACTTGATACAAAACACAGTAATTTTGATATACATATATCACTAGAGATATATTATGTTTCAATTAGAATACATTCCTTGGGCTATTTTGGTGAGGTCAGGGAGGGATGTGGTTGCACTACTAGAAAAAGGCCTACTAATGGCGCACCAGTTTTGCCTACTAATGGCGCACTACCGGTGCGCCATTACTAGCACGCCACTAGTATTTTTTACTAATGGCGCACCACTGGTGCGCCATTAGTATAGCCCACGGTGCGCCATTAGTATCTGGTATACTAATGGCGCACCACATAGAAGTGCTCCATTAGTATCTGGTATACTAATGGCGCACCACATAGAAGTGCGCCATTAGTAACATTTTTTTCAAATTTTTTTCAGAAATTTTTAAATTTTTTTTTTCAAATTTTTCTTAATCTCAGTTCACTATGGCTTAATCTCTGGTCAAATCGCACTCCGTGGTCAAACTTCCCGAAAGGTCACCCATCCTCACACTACTCCAGCCCAAGCACGCTTAACTTCAAAGTTCTATCCAACCCCAAAGAATGACTCACTTCACACGCACTTGTTGATATATCTAGCATATCAATCCTATTATACCTTGTTGATGTCTAGGACTTTGTTCATGTTCATGACTATGATGAAATTTTGAAAAATATTTCAAATTTCCCGGTCATATTACGTATCATTTTTTGAAAAAATTAAAAAAAAATTCAAAACCAATTTTTTTCAGTTACTAGTGGCGCACCACATCCACGGTGCGCCACTAGTAAGTTTGAAATTTTTTGAATTTTTTTGCCGCTAGATCTTGAAAGCCCCGTAACTTTTTTTCTGTTAGGTTTTTGGGGATTTTGAAAATGTTTAACGGGGTTCCCCCTGTATAATTTTGATGTAACTTTTCGAGTAGATGATTTTTCATATAAAAAACTTTTTCATCCGAGTTCGTATGCAAAAGTTATGCCCATTTTACAAATTTCCAGAGAGATTTTGCAAATAAAGTCGAAATTCATATTTTTAAATTTTCCCAAAAACAAGAGCACATATCACATGGGAAACATATTTTCTTTTATTTTTTTGACATTTCCATCATTTTCTTTTATTTTTTTTAAAACTGAAAAGGCGATCCACGGAGGGGGGGTGCATTCGGTGTTGGGGCAAGTTAGTAATGGCGCACCACACCCACGGTGCGCCATTACTAGTTTTGAAAAAAAATAAAAAAATTGATATTTTTTTTGATTTTTTTTTGAAAAAAACTTAGTAATGGCGCACCAGTGGAAAGTGCGCCATTACTAGTTAAAACTAGTAATGGCGCACCGAGACATGGTGCGCCATTAGTAACAAATTTTTTTTATTATTTTTTTACTTTTTTTTTCAAAACTACTAATGGCGCACGACGGATGTGGTGCGCCATTACTATGTCAATTAGTAATTGCGCCTTATGCAATGATGCGCCATTAGTAACAAAGTTTTTTTTATGTTTTTTTTCAAAACTACTAATGGCGCACCACACACCAGGTGCGCCATTAGTAATATATTACTAATGGCGCTTGAGACATGGTGCGCCATTAGAATATAGTAATGGCGCACCACATCACAGGTGCGCCATTAGTGGCCATTCCATCTATAGCCCTTTTTGTAGTAGTGTTGGTTTTAAGATACTAATTATGGTTTTTTCTGCAAACTGGTAGACAAGTGGGATGTTGGTGAGAAAAGGCAACAACTTACCTCACAGTCGTTAGATGTAGATCTAATGCTCACAAACGACGGATGGCAGACACACCATCATCACCAACTTAGTCTTATGTAGGAGTACTAGCAAGATCCGTGCATTGCACGGAACATCAAGATGCATTTTTTTATAAAAAAACTCGTTGTGATTGACCCATGCGGGAGTAATCCCATGTATAAAAAATAATGATATCCTGAGAAATAGGAGATAAGGTGAAGAGGAGTGGGGCGTGGTGGTGATTGGTGGTCGGACTGAGCGGAGGCATGGGGATTGACGACGCCGGCAGCGGCCACCGGGCCATTTTGTTCCAGAGGCTTCCTTTCTTAATTGCTCAACAATGAGGTTGATGGAGATAAGGATGAATGAGGGAAGGCCTTGCCTGTAAATGTGGAGAGGGGTGCGGGTATCTTTTAGTTTAATTTCCATCAGTCATATATAGATTGGACGGTCTATATTGCAAGATGACACGTGTACCATCATCACCAACTCAGTTTTTTATAAGAGAAGAAATATAAGTATGGAGATACAAACATATTATCGATACTTGTTTCCGTAAACTAGCATCTACATTCTATTCAACGCCTCAGCATGTGAGGCCTTAGCACAATGACTTCTTGACTGTGTAAAACAAAGGTTTTCCCGTCGCCGATAAGGAGGGGGTGACGGCGGCACGCTTTTTGGCTTGCTCAAGTCCTAGTAGTCATACTAGATGGTCTAAGCACGTGTAGATTTATTCTTTTTCACGTCTCATGTTCGCCGTACTGCCACGACTTTTGATGAATAGACGGTAAGTTATTCACGGGGAACCCTTGTTGAGCGTGTTTGCGAGAGAGAGAGAGACAGTGTGCGTGTGTGATATGGCTAGAGACTGAGGCAATGATAACAGATTCTTTATGTCTATGTGTGTGGAGGATAGAGAGAGACATGTACATGGGGCTTTGTGTTGTGTAACGTGGAGACACATATACATAATTAGAGAGTGAGTGTGCGAGATACACATGCGGACATGGGGAGAGATGAGAATCCAGATTAATGGGTGTTTGTGCGTGTCTGTGTGTGTTTGTGCGCATGTTTGTGTGTGAGAGGGAGTGTGTGTATGTGGAGTAGAGAGACCACTAATGATGTAAACCTAGTATAAGGGAAGGGGGAATGTTGTGACATGTGTAGTAGCGGGATAGCATGGGTGCAGGCGGGGGGAGCTGACTATTTGGAAGAGACATCGAGTGTGTGTGGGAGAGGTGTGTGAGAGCGAGAGAGAGAGAGAGAGAGAGAGAGAGAGAGAGAGAGAGAGAGAGAGAGAAAGAGCTAGCGACGGAGAGATAGAGAGAGAGAGAGGAAGAGAGGGGGCGAGAGAGGGGGTGTTTGTGTCCATAAATGGCATATAGATAGGGAGACAGTGTTGATGTTGTTTGAAATTGGCCTATGTACGGAGACGCAAGGGAAGCGAGTCATCGTGTGTGTGATAGGGACTTCATGAGAGATCTAGAATAGATGGTGTAGAGAACAATGTGCGAGATCGAGAATGATGATACATTAGGGAGCCATGAAAAGAGTCACGACATATATGTATACAGGGAGGAGCCGGGGCGGGTCCGCATGTGGGAGAGATAGAAAGAGGAGAGTGGTGCACAAGTAGACAAAGTGTGCTTGTTTAGAAGTGGGGGTGGTGTGTGAGGCGAGTGTGCGAGAACCACATAACTAGGGAGATACACGTTTGGGGGCGACGTTTTGTGTGTATGGGAAAGATACACTCTACATAGTGTGTGTGCTTGGGAAAGAGAGATGCCGGGAGACCTAGGTAGAGAGTGGGGGAAGAGATGTGTGCATGCCCAAGAGACAAAGTGATAGAGACCTATAATGGGGTCTGGACTTTACAGGGGGGGCGACGAGGGGGGGGGGGGATTGGCTTCAGATAAAGAGTGAGGTGTATATATTTGAGGGACTTTAGCGTAATTGAGATATACATGGTCAATAGTGTGTGCACTCATGGTTGATAAATTAGTTTCATAGTTTGGACTATGGGATAATGATACTTTTGAACATGCGTGATATACTTTGATGTACCAGAATTACAAACCTAAGATTGGAATTTTGGAATTCGACTCCATCATTAGCTTTTGTAAATCATTTAAACGGAGGAACATTTTTTAAGCCGGGATTTCGTTATTTCAAATTCATATATCAAACCTAGAGATATACACATACGGGCATGTTCAAACTTTATAATCATCCACTTTATTCATACACGTACACATTTTTGCTTTTGGCATTATATTTAGGATAAACACATTTGGAATTTCATTTGAATTGGACCATATGATGGTATTTGCTTTTAATAGCTCAATGATCCATATTTGAATTGAATGGACAATCTAAGTTTCGAGTTGGAGACATTGATTTTCAAAACTTGCACTTTTTTTTGCATGCAAAACAAACAAATTCTCGGCCATGATATCATAGTCAGCCGTACAAGAGCAGAATATAATTTCAGGCGCCAAAAGCTTTCAAACTTCCCGCTCACATCGAAATATCTCGCGCCCGAAAGTTTAGCCCTGCGATATTCCTGTTTTACCCCTGCCACATGAACGGAAAAGGGCTGCTTTGGTAACTCCATTGTTTTCCCCTCTTTGCCCCCAACATTCTTCCCCAGAGACCCTCCCCTTCCCCTCCTCGACCCCCCCAACCACAGCAAGCCGCCGAATCTAGTCCTCTGCCGTAACGGTGGACCTCACACACCGACGGATCTACCTTCCGCACCTTGGAACCCCCAACTGCCAACTCACCAGTTGACCGGAGCCGCTTCAGCGACTGGCTTGTCCACCGCTCCAGATCTCCTTGGCCGCCATCATGGTCCACCGCACCAGATCTGCTTAACCGGCTCCCTTGTCCACCACAGTGTAGGCCCTTCACTGATTCCCTCGTCCGTCCCTTCGCTGGCCCTTCATACAAGCCCTCGTCCGCCGCAACAGATCCGCCTCACCAAAAGAACTGTACAACTCGCCACCGAAGCCTTCGTCCACTACACCGGGCCCGCTCCACGGATGCCATATTCAACTCCACCGGCCCTGCTTTACCGACGCCGCAGCCTCATCAGGTTATTTCGATCTGTACTCCTTCGGTTTTTCTATTTATCGTGCAACTGTTCACTTACCACAGATGAGCTTTCTTGTATGTCGACAAGCGCCGCAACCATAACACCGGAGCCGCTTCAGCGACGGCGACAGCCGGCCCAAACTCAACCGCAACACGAGCACCATCGACGATCCTTAGCTATCAAGTATGCCAACGATACCCATACGCCGCCGAGAATCAGGTACTATTATCCAACGGCCGCGCCACGCTCACTTTCTTAGCATAAGCACCGCACCTTTTTATTTCTTGAGGCATCATTCAGTTTTTCATGAGACGTTATTCGCTTGCACCGTAGGGCCATACTTCCGGCAAAGTGAACATGTTACATGTGATAAATTACATACCAAAGGCGTATATAGTTAATATGCTTTAGTTTTGTCCTAAGTATTACTGTACTTCCTAGATATCACTGCCTACTATTTTACTTCTTGCATGCTATATTATTTATGATAATGGTGTTGTTCTGATGCCACCTGTTGGTTCCATCAGACTGCTTCGTGCTCTCTATGCTTAATTACACATCAGCAAACTAGCATGTGGTTCCGTTGGTTTTTGTTCGTTTTACCCTATATTTTCTGATGCTAGCTATTACATCACTGCTACGAGCCTCTGTTCATTATTTTGTGTGTGTTCTTGATCTTCCCAAGTTGCATGACTAATTTGATGCTTCTATTAATTATGGAGCTGCCAACCCCATCAAGAAAAATATTTGTTCTTTTGGGGATGGCACCTCGAACAAGCCTAAAAATAGAGGGAAGAAGATATATTGTCGTGTATGCACACACCCTTCTTTCATTAGTTTAGATGAACCATTGATGATCAATTCGAACCAGTGCATGCGATTAAAATTAATTTTACCTAAATAGAGGGTGCAGAATAAACTACAACAAGTAGATTTCCAACCACGGGATGCTGACGATATCTTCAAAGAACATTGCAACAGCAGCGAGGCTTCACAATGATGTCTACTACGCAACCTTCTTCCTGTAGACGTTGTTGGGCCTGCAAGTGCACAGGTTTGTAGGACAGTAGCAAATTTCCCTCAACTGGATGACCTAAGGTTTATCAATCCGTGGGAGGCATAGGATGAAGATGGTCTCTCTCAAGCAACCCTGCAACCAAATAACAAGAGTCTATTGTGTCCCCAACACACCCAATACAATGGTAAATTGTATAGGTGCACTAGTTCGGCGAAGAGATGGTGATACAAGTGCAATATGGATGGTAGATATAGGTTTTTGTGATCTGAAATAATGAAAACAGCAAGGTAACTAATGATAAACGTGAGCGTAAACGGTATTGCAATGATAGGAAACAAGGCCTAGGGTTCATACTTTCACTAGTGCAACTTCTCTCAACAATAATAACATAGATAGATCATATAACAAAACCTCAACATGCAACAAAGAGTAACTCCAAAGCCACTAATAGCGGAGAACAAACAAAGAGATTATGATAGGGTACGAAACCACCTCAAAGTTATTCTTTAGGATCAATCTATTGAAGAGTTCGTACTAGAATAACACCTTAAGACACAAATCAACCAAAACCCTAATGTCACCTAGATACTCCATTGTCACCTCAAGTATCTGTGGGCATGATTATACGATATGCATCACACAATCTCAGATTCATCCAACCAACACAAAGTACTTCAAAGAGTGCCCCAAAGTTTCTACCGGAGAGTCAAGAAAACGTGTGCCAACCCCTATGCCTAGGTTCATGGGCGGAACCCGCAAGTTGGTCACCAAAACATACATCAAGTGGCACGTGATATCCCATTGTCAACACAGATAAACATGGCAAGGCATACATCAAGTGTTCTCAAATCAAAGACTCAATCCGATAAGATAACTTCAAAGGGGAAACTCAATTCATCACAAGAGAGTAGAGGGGGAGAAACATCATAAGATCCAACTACAATAGCAAAGCTCGGGATACATCAAGATCGCGCCATAGAGGGAACACGAGAGAGAACACGAGAGAGAGAGAGAGAGAGAGAGAGAGAGAGAGAGAGAGAGATCAAGCACATAGCTACTTGTACATACCCTCAGCCCCGAGGGTGAACTACTCCCTCCTCGTCATGGAGAGCGCCGAGATGATGAAGATGGCCACCGATGATGGATTCCCCCTCCGGCTGGGTGCCGGAACGGGCTCCCAAGAGGTTTTTGGTGGCTACAGAGGCTTGCGGCAGCGGAACTCCCGATCTACCTCGATATTTGATGGTTTTAGGGTACATAGGGTTATATAGGTGAAAGAAGTCCGTCGGGAGGTGCTCGAGGGGTCCACGAGACAGGGGGCAGCGCCCTATGGGGGGGGGCGCCCCCTCTCTCCTGGGCTCCTCGAGTATCTTCTGACTTGATCTCCAAGTCTCCAGGATCATATTCTTCCAAAAAATCATGATGCCGAAGGTTTCATTCCGTTTGGACTCCGTTTGATATTCCTTTTCTTCGAAATACTGAAACAGGCAATAAAACAGCAATATGGGCTGGGCCCCCGGTTAATAGGTTAGTCCCAAAAGTAATATAAAAGTGTATAATAAAGCATGTAATCATTCAAAAACACATAGTAATACAGCATGAATGCTTCATAAATTATAGATACGTTGGAGACGTATCAGCATCCCCAAGCTTAATTCCTACTCGTCCTCGAGTAGGTAAATGATAAAGAAAGTATTTATGAAGTGTGAATGCTAGAGGTGCACAAGTTTGATCAATGATAATTTCAATCACCCTTTTCTAGCATGATAATATGTCATAACAGTAGTGTATCTCATAAAACTTCTCACGATAAAGTAACAAGCAATTCACATGTCAAAGCATAGACCATAAACTTTCTTGAAAACTAGAAAACTTCATTCTCAGTCATTCAAACAATTCCAATTCATCTTATTTTCAGGAATATCAAACTCCACATACTCAACTATCATATAGTCTTCTACAATTTCTAACACTCACGCAATACTAATGGTTATGGAGTTTCAATCGGACACTGAGAAACATAGGGGCTTATAGTGTTGCCTCCCAACGTATTCACCTTTGGGTGATGTCAACAATAATAGTTCATGCTAACTTACATCCAATTGGATATATATATATATATATATATATATATATATATATATATATATATCAGGATCTTCCCAACATGAGGAGCTTGCCAAAGGATAAAATGAAAAGGGAAAGGTGAAGATCACCTTGACTCTTGCATAAAGTAAAAGACATAAAGTAAAAGATAGGCCCTTCGCAGAGGGAAGCAGAGGTTGTCATGCGCTTTTAGGGTTGGATGCACAAAATCTTAATGCGAAAGAACGTCACTTTATGTATTGCCCCTTGTATATGGACCTTTATTATGCAGTCCGTCGCTTTTATTGCTTCCATAACAAGTTCGTACAAAGCTTATTTTCTCCGCACTAATAAGTCATGCATATTTAGAGAGCAATTATTATTGCTTGCACCGATGAAAACTTACTTGAAGGATCTTACTCAATCCATAGGTAGGTATGGTGGACTCTCATGGCAAAAATGGGTTTAAGGATATTTGGATGCACAAGTAGTATCTCTACTTGGTGCAAGGAATTTTGGCTAGCATGAGGGGGAAAGGCAAACTCAACATGTTTGAATGATCCATGAAAATATACTTTAACTGAGATGTCGGAAAACATAACCCATTACATTGTCTTCCTTGTCCAACATTAACTCTTTAGAATATCATACTTAATGAGTGTTCCCAACTATAAAAGATGTCTAGGATAGTATATTTATATATGAAGTCTCTCTTCCTTCAATATTCTTTCATGAATTGTTCAAATGACCAATACAATGCTTGCTAACCTTCAATAAATTTACAACCTGTACTTCTTAGATGTGAAGTAATTACCCCTCATGGGATAAGCAAATGAAACATATAAAATTTCAGATTTATGACAATCAACTCATTCAACCATTTACTCATAGGATATAAGTGAAGCACACGAGTAAATGACAAACTACTCCAAAAAGATATAAGTGAAGATCAATGAGTATCTAAATAATTATGTAACTATGTGAAGACTCTCTCTCATTAAAGAATATAAGATCTTGGTATTGTATTCAAATAGCAAGAAAAACAAAACAAAATGACATTGCAAGGATAGCACAACTCATGTGAAGAAGCAAAAACTTAGGCTCAACCAATACTAACCGATAGTTGTTGAAGAAGAAAGGTGGGATGCCTACCGGGGCATCCCCAAGATTAGATGCTTGAGAATTCTTGAAATATTATCTTGGGGTGCCTTGGGCATCCCCAAGCTTGAATTTTGTGTCTCCTTAATTGCTCTCATATCATGGTTTCTCTATTTCTCAAAAGCTTCATCCACACCAAACTCAACAAGAACTCGTGAGATATGTTCGTATAAACCAATGCAAAACCTTATCATTTTCTACTGTAACAAATCACTAAAATTATTATTAAACATTTCATACTAAATGCCTCTGCATATTTAATACTCCTATCATAAAAAATAATCATTAAACAAGCAAACATAACAGCAATCTGCCAAAACAGTACAGTCTGTAAAGAATGCAAGATTCATGATACTTCCCTAACTCCAAAAAATATGAAATAAAATTCCCACTGTAGTAAATTTATCATATCTCAATACTCAGAAAGATTCAACATTATACCACTTTCCGACTTTTCTAGGGAATTTTTGCAACAGCGGTAAACTTTCTGTTTTCAAACAGCAACATGTATACTAGCAAAATAAGCATGGCAAAGGCTATCCTTGACATTTTATTGAAAATAAAGATGCAAAAAATTATTCTAAATAACATAAAGCAAAAACTAACAAAATAAAATGACGCTCCAAGCAAAACACAAATCATGTGGCGAATAAAAATATAGCTCCAGGTAAAGTTACCGATGAACGAAGATTTAAGGAGGGATGCCTTCCGGGGCATCCCCAAGCTTAGGCTCTTGGTTGTCCTTGTATATTACCTTGGGGTGCCTTGTGCATCCCTAAGCTAAGTCTCTTGCCACTCCTTAGTCCATAGTGCATCGAATCTTTACCCAAAAGTTGTATACTTCACAACACAAAACTTAATGTAAAACTTCGTGAGCCCGTTAGCGAAAGAAAGAAAACAAAACACCACTTCAAGGTACTGTAATGAACTCATTCTTTATTTATATTGGTGTTAAACCTACTGTATTAAAACTTATCTATGGTTTATAAACTATTTTACTAGCCATAGATTCATCTAAATAGGCAAACAACACAATGAAAACAGAATCTGTCAAAAACAGAACAGTCTGTAGTAATCTGTAACTAATGCAAACTTCTGGACTCCAAAAATTCTAAAATAAATTGGTGGACCTGAGTAATTTGTCTAGTAATCATCTTCAGAAAGAATCAACTAAATAGCACTCTCCAGTAAAAAGTTAAAGCTAATCTCGTGAGCGCTAAAGTATCTGTTTTTTACAGCATGATCAAAAAGGCATCACCCAAGTCTTCCCAAAGGTTCTACTTGGCACAAACACTATTTAAAACATGAAAACACATCTAACCAGAAGCTAGATGGATTATTTATTCCTAAACAGAACCAAAAAGCAAGAAACTAATATAAAATTGGGTTGCCTCCCAACAATCGCTATCGTTTAACGCCCCTAGCTAGGCATGATGATTTCAATGATGCTCACATAAGACATAAGAATTGAAACATAAAGAGAGCATCATGAAGAATATGACTAGCACATTTAAGTCTAACCCACTTCCTATGCATAGGGATTTTGTGAGCAAACAACTTATGGGAACAATAATCAACAAGCATAGGAAGGCAAAACAAGCATAACTTCAAAAATTGAAGCACATAGAGAGGAAACTTGATATTATTGCAATTCCTACAAGCATATATTAGTCCCTCATAATAATTTTCAGTAGCATCATGAATGAATTCAACAATTGTAGGATCTTGAGAAGAGGTGTCTAGAGGGGGGGTGATTAGACACTAAGTACCAAAGTTGCAATTTTTAACCTTATTAAAGTTTAAGTGGAGTTTAGGCACAAGTTTAACTTTTTCAATACATATCAAGCAAGCATGCAAAGAGTATATGAGCAGCAGAAAGAAAAGCATGCAACTTGCAAGAATGTAAAGGGAAGGATTTGGAGGAGTCAGACGCAATTGGAGACACGGATGTTTTTGTCGTGGTTCCGATAGGTGGTGCTATCGTACATCCACGTTGATGGAGACTTCAACCCACGAAGGGTAACGGTTGCGCGAGTCCACGGAAGGCTCCACCCACGAAGGGTCCACGAAGAAGCAACCTTGTCTATCCCACCATGGCCGTCGCCCACGAAGGACTTGCCTCACTAGCGGTAGATCTTCACGAAGTAGGCGATCTCCTTGCCCTTACAAACTCCTTGGTTCAACTCCACAATCTTGTCGGAGGCTCCCAAGTGACACCTAGCCAATCTAGGAGACACCACTCTCCAAGAAGTAAGAAATGGTGTGTTGATGATGAACTCCTTGCTCTTGTGCTTCAAATGATAGTCTCCCCAACACTCAACTCTCTCTCATAGGATTTGGATCTGGTGGAAAGAGGGTTTCAGTGGAAAGCAACTTGGGAAAGGCTAGAGATCAAGATTCATATGGTAGGAATGGAATATCTTGGCCTCAACACATGAGTAGGTAGTTCTTTCTCAGAAGTAGGATGCTGGAAGTGTAGGTTCAGTCTAATGGCTCTCTCCACGAATGAAGAGGAGGAGGAGGGGTATATATAGCCTCCACACAAAATCTAACCGTTACACACAATTTGCCAAACTCGGTGGGACCGAATTGAGAAACTCGGTCGGACCGATTCAGCAAATCTAGTGACCGTTAGGATTTTCGGTAGGACCGATATGGTTAGGGTTACGGCATAACGTAATCTCGGTGAGACCGATTACACAAACTCGGTGGGACTGATTTTGGTAATTAGCTAACCAGAGGGTTGGTCAGGCAAACTCGGTTGGACCGATTACTCAAACTCGGTGGGACCGATTTTGATAATGAGTCAACCAGAAAGTTTGCATTGTAATCTCGGTAGTACTGATTGCTCAAAATCGGTGAGACCGATTTCGATAATGGACATACACAGAGAGATTACAATCCCATCTCGGTGAGACCGAGATCCCTATCGGTGAGACCGATTTGCCTAGGGTTTGTGGCAGTGGCTAAGACATCCAAACTCGGTGGCGCCGGATAGGAAGAATCAGTGGGGCCGAGTTTGACTTTAGGTTTTAGGACATATGTGTGGAAGTGGGAAAGTAGTTGAGGGTATTTGGAGCATATCACTAAGCACTTGAAGCAAGAGGCTCATCAAGCAACACCTCATCCCTCCTTTATAGTATTGGCTTTTCCTATAGACTCAATGTGATCTTGGATCACTAAAATGTAAAATGAAGAGTCTTGAGCTTGAAGCTTGAGCCAATCCTTTGTCCTTAGCATCTTGAAGGAGTTCCCACATCATTTAGTCCATGCCACTCCATTGTTGAACTTATCTGAAACATACTAGATAAAAGTGTTAGTCCAACAAGAGATATGTTGACATTAATTACCAAAACCACCTAGGGAGCACTTGTGCTTTCAACAATATAACCAGAACCTAAAGAATATTTTTCATGATCTACAAGCATAGAAAATTTACTACTCTCCACATAAGCAAAATTCTTCTCATTCGGAATAGTGGGAGTATCATAAGAGACTTGAACACTAAAAATTGTTTCCACATTAAAAGAGTAATGTTCAGAAAAGGGTAATCATAATCATGACAAGATTTGCAAATATAATCATCACTACTTTTTATAGCATAAGTTTCATCACAATAATCATCATAAGTAGCAACTTCGTTCTCATCATAATCGATTGAAACCTGTCCCAAGATAGTGGAATCACTAAATAAAGTTGACACTCTTCTGAATCCACTTTCATGTTCATTACAATAAGATTCAACATCCTCCAAAATAGTGGGATCTCTACTTCCTAAAGTTGACACTCTTCCAAACCCACTTTCATCAATATAATCATCATACGCAGGAGGCATGCTATCATCATAACAACTTTGCATATCAAAACATGAGATGCTAAAAATATCATCTTCATTAAACATAGCATCCCCAAGCTTGGGACAAATATTAATTTCAGCAAATATATTCTCAAATATTTCATCCTCATCAAACATAGCTTCCCCAAGCTTGGGCTCTTTCATATCATAAGCATAATCACTTTCATCATTAAAAATATGGATAGCACCAATAGTAAAGAAATTATCATCATCACAACGAGTAGTAGGAGCAACATCATTTGAGAGGGATACCTTTTTACCTTTGTTGCTTCTTCTTTTCTTTTTCTTCTTCATATAATGAGTGGGTTCAAGCTTCCTCTTTGAGCTCCTTATTGATGAGATTGGTTGAATAGAAAGCTCCTCCTCGTTACCTGTTTCATCATGAGAAATAATAGGAGGATATTGGGAAGTCTCTTCCCTTTCATTAGTATTCTCATCATCTTCTATTTGCCTTCTTTTCTTTATGTAATTGGCAATATAAGGATTTTCAATGCAATTCTCCACACAAAACATATAAATATCCTCTAGATCAAAATCAAGAAATCTATCAAGATTAAATTTTGGAATACCCTCGCTTATACGTTTCATTTCTTCATACCCCAAAAGAAGACTAAGCTCTTTATGATGCCCAAGGGTAATCAAGCTATCACAATTTTTGGACACGATTCGATCATAAAAGAATTTGCATTGAGATTTAAATGACCACGTTCATTGCAAAGTTCACAAGGAGCGCGAAAAATATTGAATCTTCTAGCACACTCATCAAGACTTTCTTGCAAACCTTTAGTTTTTAAATACTTATGGCTCTTGCAATATCTATTTTCTCTATTTGGTGTGCCCAAGCAAATCCAATATACTCCACAAAAATCAACATGCTTATAGGAGACATTTTCATCATAACTAGTGCAATCATCATTAGTACTATGGATATTCAAAGAGTTCATACTAACAACATTGCAATCATGCTCATCATTCAAAGATTTAGTATCAAGAATTTTAATGCATTCTTCTTCTAGCACTTGAGCACAATTTTCCTTTCCATCATACTCACGAAAGATATTAAAAAGACGAAGCATATGAGACAAACTCAATTCCCTTTTTTTGTATTTTTTATTTTATAAACTAAACTAGTGATAAAACAAGAAACAAAAAGATTAAATTGTAAGATCTAAAGATATACCTTCAAGCACTCACCTTCAACCTTCTTCTTGTAGACGTTGTTGGGCCTGCAAGTGCACAGGTTTGTGGGACTGTAGAAAATTTCCCTCAAGTGGATGACCTAAGGTTTATCAATCCGTGGGAGGCGTAGGATGAATATGGTCTCTCTCAAGCAACCCTGCAACCAAATAACAAAGAGTCTCTTGTGTCCCCAACACACCCAATACAAGGGTAAATTGTATAGGTGCACTAGTTCGGCGAAAAGATGGTGATACAAGTGCAATATGGATGGTAGATATAGGTTTTTGTAATCTTAAAATATAAAAACAGCAAGGTAACAAGTAATAAAAGTGAGCGAAAACGGTATTGCAATGCCAGGAAACAAGGCCTAGGATTCATACTTTCACTAGTGCAAGTTCTCTCAACGATAATAAAATAATTGGATCATATAACTATCCCTCAACATGCAACAAAGAGTCACTCCAAAGTCACTAATAGCGGAGAACGAACGAAGAGATTATGGTAGGGTAAGAAACCACCTCAAAGTTATTCTTTCCGATCAATCCATTGGGCTATTCCTATAAGTGTCACAAACAGCCCTAGAGTTCGTAGTAAAATAACGCCTTAAGACACACATCAACCAAAACCCTGATGTCACCTAGATAGTCCAATGTCACCTCAAGTATCCGTGGGTATGATTATACGATATGCATCACACAATCTTAGATTCATCTATTCAACCAACACATAGAACCTCAAAGAGTGCCCCAAAGTTTCTACCGGAGAGTCAAGAAAACGTGTGCCAACCCCTATGCATAGGTTCATGGGCGGAACCCGCAAGTTGGTCACCAAAACATACATCAAGTGGCACGTGATATCCCATTGTCACCACAGATAAACACGACAAGACATACATCAAGTGTTCTCAAGTCAAAGACTCAATCCGATAAGATAACTTCAAAGGGGAAACTCAATTCATCGCAAGAGAGTAGAGGGGGAGAAACATCATAAGATCCAACTACAATAGGAAAGCTCGGGATACATCAAGATCGTGCCATAGAGGGAACACGAGAGAGAACACGAGAGAGAGATCAAACACATAGCTACTGGTATATACCCTCAGCCCCGAGGGTGAACTACTCCCTCCTCGTAATGGAGAGCGCCGGGATGATGAAGATGGCCACCGATGATGGATTCCCCTCCGGCAGGGTGCCGGAACGGGCTCCCGATAGGTTTTTGGTGGCTACAGAGGATTGCGGCAGTGGAACTCCCGATCTATCTTGATACTCGATGGTTTTAGGGTACGTAGGGTTATATAGGTTAAAGAAGTCGGTCGGGAGGTGCTCGAGGGGTCCACGAGACAGGGGGTTGCGCCCTGTAGGGGGGCGCGCCCCCTATCTCCTAGGCTCCTCGAGTATCTTCTGACTTGATCTCCAAGTCTCCAGGATCATATTCTTCCAAAAAATCACGATGCCGAAGGTTTCATTCCGTTTGGACTCCGTTTGATATTCCTTTTCTTTGAAATATCAAACAGGCAATAAAAGCGACAATATGGGCTGGGCCTCCGGTTAATAGGTTAGTCCCAAAAGTAATATAAAAGTGTATAATAAAGCCCGTAATCATTCAAAACACATAGTAATATAGCATGAATGCTTCATAAATTATAGATACGTTGGAGACGTATCACACAACAACATATGGTAAGCCAGTGTGTTTTAGTACATGTGAAATGTAATGCGTGTGGGCTGCTTTCTTGGCTTGTGCCCTCAACCTGTAATCCTACAGAATAACAAATAGTTTAGTTGTCTGCTTTGTTGTATTGCTTGATTCGAATGCTTATTTGTTACTTGTTACGCTATACCTGAGTTGGTTAATATGTCGAAGTGTCATTGCTGTACTATCATAAAGAAATGCATGCCTAGTTCATTTGAGTCCTTAACTTTTCCTCTAAACTTCATCACAAGACTGTCGTCGTAGTTTATATGAGGCTACACTGTTAAGTGCTTTCTCAGATTATTTCAACTGCTTAGATGCCTTGGCAACTTAAATATAGAAGTGGTACACTCCCTTTCAAGTAGGGATGTCAACTGGGTCCCGTTTAATCCTGATTAAAGTCCACTAGTGGTATGATAGTTCAAAAGAGTTTTTGTTTTTTGAGGAAAATGAACCAGGGAGCTAGCAAAAACTAACTAGATGGGACTGGCGGATGTCGTTTATTTGCCACTTACATCCCTAGTTTCATCTTACCATTCTAATTTCTTTTCGGCTGATGCTGCTTCAATCCATTTAAATATAGCTTGCCATGCTCGGCAATAATTCGTATGTCATTTACCATGTAAGCTTACTGCATGGATCATGTGATAACTATCTCTTACTTATGCCCAGCAGAAACCTTTCAGGATGCCGTTCACACTAGGACACAATGTACAACCCCAAAATCTATTTGTGGAAGCAGTGCGCCATCCATGTTACCAGATGGTAGTAGTTTAGAGGCAACACTGCAGGAGAGCAGTCTGAGCACAGATATTATAGTTCTTGAGGCTCTACTAGAGGTAGAAAGAGATGGTGTGGCTGCCATGAATGAGGTAATCTCGATCTTGAAGCTGGAAATTATGCAATTAGCTGCACGCATTATGCAAGCAACCCAAGAATTGGAGGAAGTAAGAATGTTGCATTTGAAGATGGAGGAGGTCTTGCTGCTTCTGCTATCTGAAGCCCAGGGTAATCCCAGTTCTTCTTTAGATAGCAATTGAAATTTTCATTAGATTATTATACTTGCATGTTGTGTCATGTCTCTGAATGGATTATGTTGAAAGACCCCCTATGTTGTCCATGTGTTGTAATGATCCGAATTTTTTAGGCGAGGTAATCCTCAGTACTTGTATGATTGACATAAGGTGAACTGTTTTTCATGTGAGCATATTGTATTGGATGAAATAACTGTTTGAATCAAAGTGTATCCAACCTATTGAATTCGAAGATCACGACATTTCTAAATTATAATCATATATAAAGGTGGAATAAATATTTGTTGTGGTTTTGAAGAAATAAATAACAAAACGTGGAATTATCTGTGGATACTCGTAATCGAATAAAAATTGGATTTGGATTTTGTTGCCAGGTCCCAGGGCAAACGTGAATGCTATTTCTCCCAAGTTTTAAACGAAGCGGCTAAACACCCACTATCATTTGTGGGCTGCCCGAAGCAAGTGTTTGCAAGATGGAAATTACTGTCTACCCGTGACACTTGACATCCTTATTGACCGGATTTACACTGCTATCGATAGGGGTAGACTAGTAACTTCAATCAGACGTGACACGACGGCCTCTGAGCCCATTCAGACATGGTGGGTGCCAAACGTGGGCGGCAAAACAAACTCTCCTCGTCCTAAATCGATGTAGGCTAATATTTTAAATAGGGGCAGATGTGTAACTTCCCTAAGACGTGACACAACCGCCCTACCTGTTAGCCCCGTTCATACACCATGGGCACCAACCATGGGCGGCAAAACACCCTCTCCTCGGCCGAAATCGTTACCTGCAAATATTTGGGAGATGCGAGATTACCGTCCTATCCCCAACCAATGTGATGTCCGAAATTTTAAACATGGGATAAGTTCGTAACTTTCCCACATTTCAGACAAGCGCGTCCCAAAGTTTGAGATCCCTCCTCCCCCTCCATTTCCCCATTCATACACCGTCGGCGCCACGACAACCTCCCCACTGCGGCTAGCCTCCTCCGTCCGCCATCCCATCCTTCACCTTGCCGGAGCCGCTACCCCTACCCCGTCGTCCACTGCAAGAGATGGACGTCTCTCATCCACGGCGCCGGACCAGGATCCTTTCATCGCGTCGTCTCGCTTCATGGGCACAGTCGTCCACTTTGTCGTGGCCTCTCCTACGACCGCCTCATCCACAGCAACAGGATTTATCCCCTGACCCGGCCGCCTGCCATCTAAAGTCTTCTTCCCCGCCGCCGACAGCCATCGCACCCGAAGCACCCTCAACGTATCAGCAGGGGCCTACACGGCATCGCAAGAGAGGTGCACTACTAGGAAAAGGGCTATAGATGGGATGGACACTAATGGCGCACTGTACATGTGGTGCGCCATTACTAAATACTAATGGCGCACCATGTGTTGGTGCGCCATTAGTTTGCAAATACTAATGGCGCACCACATCCCACGGTGCGCCATTAGTAAATTTTTTTTAATTTTTTCAAAACTACTAATGGCGCACGGCGGGTGTGGTGCGCCATTACTAAGTTGACATAGTAATGGCGCACCACACACACCGTGCGCCATTAGTAGTTTTGAAAAAAAATAAAAAAAATTTGTTAGTAATGGCACACCTGTGGACAGTGGGTGTGGTGCGCCATTAGTAGTTTAACTATCAATGGTGCACCACCCCACGGTGCGCCAATACTAACATGGCCCAAAAGTTCCCGAATGCACCCCCCCTGTGGATCGCCTTTTCAGTTTTAAAAAAAATAAAAGAAAATGATGGAAATGTCAAAAAATAAAAGAAAATAAGTTTCCCATGTGATATGTGGTCTAGTTGTTGGGAAAATTTACAAATATGAATTTCGACTTTATTTGCAAAATCTCTCCGAAATTTGTAAAATGGGCATAACTTTTGCATACGAACTCGCATGAAAAAGTTTATTATATGAAAAATCATCTACTCGAAAAGTTACATCCAAATTTAACCGGGGGAACCCCGTTAAACATTTTTAAAATCCCCAAAAACATAACAGAAAAAAAGTTACGGGGCTTTCAAGATCTAGAGGCAAAAAAATTCAAAAAATTTCAAACTTACTAGTGGCGCACCTGGGATGTGGTGCGCCACTAGTAACAGAAAAAAAATTGGTTTTGAATTTTTTTTCAAAAAATGATACGTAATATGATTGGGAAGTTTGAAATATTTTTCAAAATTTCATCATAGTCATGAACATGAACAAAGTCCTAGACATCAACAAGGTATAATAGGATTGATATGCTAGATATATCAACAAGTGCCTGTGAAGTGAAATTTATTCTTTGGGGTTGGATAGAACTTTCAAGCTAAGCGTGCTTGGGCTGGAGTAGTGTGAGGATGGGTGACCTTTCGGGAAGTTTGACCACGGAGTGCGATTTGACCTGAGATGACCCGAGATTAAGCCATAGTGAACTGAGATTAAGAAAAAAATGAAAAAAAATTGAAATTTAAAAAAAAAAATCAAAAAAATTAGAAATTTTTTTTTGAAAAAATATTGTTACTAATGGCGCACTTCTATGTGGTGCGCCATTAGTATACCAGATACTAATGGCGCACCGTGGGCTATTCTAATGGCGCACCCGCTGGTGCGCCATTAGAAAAAAAATCTAATTGCGTGGTGCTAGTGGCGCACCTATAGTGCGCCATTAGTAGCGAAAACAGGTGCGCCACTAGCAGCCCTTTTTGTAGTAGTGGTGGTACCCTTCCATATGTGCTTAAGTTATTGATCTCACCCGGAAAATAGATCTTATATAGTTTACTGTACTTTTCTTGTCCGTACCAAATAGTAGTGGCTAGTTGAATGCAAACATTGGTTGCGAAGTAGCTTTGTTTGATTTGCACCTTCAAATCTGCCATGTCACGGTCACTATACCCTTTATATTCACTACCATCATCGTAGGTGCTTCACTGCTTCGTGTCGTGCTAGCACTGCTCCTCAAGACCTCAACCCATCAAGCGAAACAACATGCCACTCATAATTCCAAAGCTTACGTGTTGAAATACGAATCTGTTATGATGCTCATATTACTAAAACAGAGAACGTCTAATTGGTCACCTAATGTTCCTATATTCATTTCGAAAAGCATGTGCGCCACCCACTGGTCCAGCTAGTTCCACTTTCCTGATTTTACTCTTGATGCTTAGGGTTTTCCTCTTTTATCTACTCTACTATGATCTGCGTCGGTGCTTTCAGTCATACCAGCATTACTCCCCCCTTCAAGCTAAACAACACAACACTCAAAATTCCAAAGCTTAGTTGTTCAAATATGATTGTGATATGATATTGATATTAGTTAACAGACACATTTAATTGGTTAGCTAAAGGTCCCACTTGAGTTTCCAAATGCATGTCACGACATATAGAGATACAGCAGAATTGCATTTCTTTGTCACTTGTCGACTGTACTTTCTTGTCCATACCAAATCTTAGTTGTTATTTCAAAGCAAATATCGGTTGCTAACTACCCTTTGCGTGGTTTGCAGCTTCAGATCTGCCATCCCACTGCCACGGTCAACACTATACTCATCATGCTTACGGTTTCCCCATTTTATGATGACCACGATCAGCCTACGTGGTTCGTGTCGTAATAGCACTGCTCCACCCATCGAGCTAAACAAGCTTAGTTGTACAAATTCAAATATGATATTATGCTGATATTAGTAAAACTGAGAGATGTTTAATTGGTCAGCTAAATGTTCCTACTTTAGTTTCGAAATGCATGTGAGCCACATATGGAGAGACCAGAAGGAATAGTATTTCACTGTGCGCTCTGGTTCATCATGGGTGGCCAACCGAGATTGTATAGAAAGACTTGTAATATCTTCAATCTGCTTCCTCTTCTGCTCTTCTTTAAGATGATCCTCTTCTCTTGCGGTCGACTGGTCAGGTCGAGTTATTATCCCTTAGTATATTTTGAATCTGTCAGGTCAGGTCGACTTGTTCTTCTTTACTATATGTTGAAGCTGTCATCTGTGAAGTATAATCACTTCTGGAGCTCTCATATTTTGAGTAGTAGGCCACATTATATTAATGCGCACACCAAATTACAGCATGCATGGCACCTCTTAGAAGAATTGGAGAGATAGCACAAAGGGGTTTACAGGGAGGAAGTATTGGATTAGAATCACTTATTCATTACAAAGATAATCTTACTTGTTTTTATGTTTTCATGCATGTCAGGTATTAAACATTATCAAAATGAATATGAGAATGGGCGCACGAGAGGAATATTGCGGAATAATTCACTGGCTAACAAACTTGGCATGGTGGAGGATGGCCTACCTTATTCACCCATCAAGGTGCATGCTCTAACTTGGCAAGGTTGTATTGATCGCACATATTTTGCATCTCACCTCTTGCAATAATTCTACTGTGTTACACCATCTGCTTAGTTTAAGCATCATATATGAGTATGTGCCATACCTATCCATTTTATGTACCTATTCCATGTGTCGTCATACTATGTTTTTCCAGTCAAATGTTGTTCTTTCATAATAGATGTCCAAAAGGAAGAGGGTGAGTGCAGATCCTCAAGGAGTACAAACTAGGTATTTGGAAAAGATAGTGATACATGTTAAATCAGATAGATCAGCAGCCATAGAAAACACAGGCCCAACTGTAACAGACTTTAACCCTACTCCAGTGGCCAAACCCCTATTAGAACTGCTGACAGCCCAGCGTCAGGTACTGTCTATGATATCAATTCAAAATTTGAACTCCTAAATTTCTGCATGTACCTTAACTTCTCTCTTGTATGAAAACTAATTTCAGATGAATCTCTGCATTGCTCTTGTCAGTACCTCTTGCCCTTTGTCAGCATACTTACACTCAGTGGTGTTTGATTATGTAGCATCACTGTAAATGTTCGCTTCTTTATCCTCCCTTTGCTTGAAATTATAAGATCTATATTTACTCTTAGATAAATGTAGAATTAACACAATGGTTATGAAGTGTTGGATTGCTCATGTAAGTACCTGTTGTCATGTACTCCCTTTGTATCAAATTAATTGTTGATCAATTGGATGTATTTAGAACTTAATAGTGCTAGATACATCCATTTGAGCGAAGAGTAATAACGGACAGTGGTGGTATTACTATACATGCATCGCGAGATAGTTGATTGTCTAGCATTACACTGCATTTTATCTGCCCTGCCCTCCACTTTCTCCAAATTATCATATCTACATTTACACTTACCAAAATGTTGAATAAAGCCAATGCCACTGCACACGTTGATGTCTGCATTCCTCTTGTCAGTACCTTTTGCCTTGTAACACTGTACTTAATTAATTGCTATTTGATTATGTATCATCAGTCTGCACCTGAGCTTCATTATCCTCTGTTTCTTCCAAAATTATTTAATCTATATTTACTCTTTACAAAATATAGAATAATGGCAACGCTTATAAAGAATTTTCTTTGGGGAATTTATTGAATTATCTTTCCATCAACATGGAGAAGGGCTTTGTCCAGCCCGTGTTAACATGTAATGTAAGTTCATCCTTCTCAAGCCTTCAAACTTTGTTCTACTATAGATTTGGATAGGCATCATTTCCTCCACTGTTGTTTACATCTGATTGGATGTTTGCTACAACTACCAGTTTTAAATTGTAGTTGTAAAAACATGTTCCTTATGCAGAACACATCCATTTATTTGCTTATATAATTGTGAAACCTGTTACGTGTCTCCTTGTTTCTCTTTCAGAGTCGTATCTCTTATGCCAGGCAGAACTTTAGGAAAGATAGTGAGCCAAACCATCTTGAGGACAGCGAGATGACCCCAAGGTCCTGTCTTGATGAAGACAGTGAGTTGAAGCTACTCACCAGCAGGTGTGAGACAACCTCTGTGCAGTCGCTGCCTCAATCAGTTCGACTACTTCAGTCTCAACTTAAAGCAGAAAGGCTAGCTACAGCTCACCGACTTGAAGTCAAAGATGTAATGAAGATGTCGGGGACTGCCTTTGCACACTATGGTGCCATACAGCTAGGGATGAGGCATCTATCATTGACACAACCGAGGTCTCATCGCCTTGTTCGGCTGCTTATGGGCCCGAGCTTGCTGTGTCTAGTGCCTTCAAGTGCTCTCAGTTTTGTATATTCTTTTGTCGGCTGCGTTCATATGCAATTGGCGGCGACCATTGATGCCCAAAGTGTATGTAATCTGCGGTCATGTTGCGCTTTTATTATCACCGTAGCGAACTTTGATACCCAGTGGATGTAATATGCCGTAATTTCTTTATTGTATAGTCTAGGTTTATTCTTTGGTCGGTATGCTGTAATTTAGGCCGGAAGGTTCAGTGGATCTCAGTGTTGTCGGTCCTCAAGCCGGCCCGTTACTCATACGGGCCAAAACGTGGGCCTATAATCATCTTGGGCCATTAGCAGGTCTAAACCTATAGTAGTTTCCCGCCTTTAACATGCCATGGGCTACATATTTACTGTAGTGACACTGGGCTTCCTATGGGCCGTAGAAACAATGGGCCTTCTATAGTCCGTAGAAACAATGGGCCTTCTACGGGCCGTAGAAACAACGGGCCTACTACGGGACATATCATCAGTGGGCCTTAGACGGGCCGTATGATCGATTGGCCAAACATGGGCAAAAAACAGACCGCATTATGGCCGTAAACAGGCTAGAGTTGGAGTCGTTTGTTCATGGGCGGACCATAACGGGCCGTTGTTAATAGGCCGTATTTAATGACGCTACGAAAATGGCCCAACGTACCAATGGGCCACAAATGGGCCGACTGATAACCGCGGGCTGAATTTGGCCCACAAGCAGAAAATGGCAGTAACGGGCCGTAAGTAACCGAATGCTGGAAATGAGCCCAAGATTAAATGGGCCCTGAGAAGGCCGAAAGATAACATGGGTTGCAAACAGCCCAAAGGATTAATGGGCCATTAATGGGTATAAAGTGATACACTGTTCATTACCGGCCAGTTTCACCACGGGCCGTTAATTGGCCAAGAGTTACAAAGGGCCTCATATGGGCCGAAAGAAGTCATGGGCCATACATGGGCCGGAACTTAAAATGGGCTGGAATCATATTGCCTAGATGAGGCTACTGGGCCTAATTCGGATAGGTCATAATGGGCCGTGGGTTAGCAGGCTGTAAATGGGCTATATGCGAACATGCCGTTAACAGGCTTTCCGTGGGCCGGCCCGCCACCTTTTGACCAAGTCAAACGGGCTGGCCTTTTCACAGGAATGGGCCTCTATTCGGCCGTGCCATGTGTCGACGTATAATAGGCGCCTTCGGTCCAATAAGTGGATGACATCTATTCCAACGGTGAGCCGACACGTGCTTCCTCCAGCCAATGATGATTTTACACATGGAAAATCCCCAATTGTCGGGCCTGTTAGCGGGTTATCGGATCCAAAACCGGACCCGATAGCTTAACGGCGTTCCGTTACGGTGGATGCCACATGTTGGTCACCCTTGACAAAAGCACTTCTGTGATGCGTGATTTATCATCATGGAAGTGGACACTTCAGTGATGATAATTTTGGTAATGTCATGGAACACTTCTACGACACCACAGGTATGACTATCTTGATTCTGTCATAAAATTGTCATGGATGTACATGCATGAAAAAAAACGCGACCTACTGTTGGAAACACGTATCATCATGGAAGTGTATTTTTTTTGTAGTGCTGCTACGAGTACTACAATCTTGAGGGCGGTGCCGAGGATGAGGACGAGGACGAGGACAAGGACACGGTCGACTTCAGCAGGGGGACGCGGAGTGCACAAACGGCAACATGTCGCCAGGACAAGTCATCGACCTCTCATCTCACACTGGCGATGCATATGCCGGCGCGGCGGCGGGTTTGTTAAAATTATACGTAATTAGGCTTCGTTTTTAATGCTGGTCTTTTGTTAGAGCAATGTTTAGGTCAACTGGCTCTGTTTAATTACTAAAATTGCTCAATTCAGTAAGTGTGGTCTGTCTGCTGTACACTCTTTTGTGTGCCCAAATTAGCAAGCGATGTTAAAATATGCAATGACGTACCCGGGAAAATTTCCACCAAAATTTGAATTATCAAACTCATCCCATGCGCGTAAAGCAGAAGCATCATTTGTGATGCACACAATCGTTCAAAGTGAATGGTCTAGCGGCACCGCGCACAAAGTTTCCCTCCACATTTCCAAAAATTTTGCCTACCGCCAAAATATCTACCCCTCCCCCTTCCCCACCCCCTTTTCTCCTAGACCACAAGTCAGATTTCCCCTGTTTCCTCCTTCCTTCCTTCATTCCTTCCTAAGCTATTGCCTCTTCCTCACTCTCGTCGTCTCGCATCCTACCATCGGGGTCGCCATGATCTTCTTCAAAGACCTCTCCAGCGGTTCCTCCTCCAGCGACGACTCCTTCACCACCCGGGTATGCCTCTCTTCTCTCTCTCTCTCGGTCTATGACTTGGAATGAAGAATTTTTACGCGATGGTGGATTTGAGTCATTTCTTGCTCTTGTAGCTCCCTAGGACCATCAGTGGCAACGAATGGAGCGGGGTGGCTGAAGATGTATCGGCTCGTTGTCACCATCAATCTCCATGCGTGAAGCTAGTTGCGTTTGAATCTGTGGACAGTGGGAAAAAGTTTCTGGCATGTGCAGAGAAGGTTAGACCCTCTTTTTCTGTTACAAATCATTTGTTAGATGTGATTCAGACAGTGTCACGGTCCCAACCCATTCATACCACATATTTAACCAAACGCATCCTAAGACAGTGTCACAGTTTGTACCTAGTATCTCAAATTGTTGCCATCTCATCAACGGTGCCATTGGAAAATTATTTGGCACCGCTTCAGCAGTTTGTGCAGCCAACTTTGGTCCACACATACGAGCACCCAAGAAGTAAAATACTAAATCTTTATGGCACAAAGGAAGTGGGCACCGGAGCAACAAGGTGCTCCGGAGTCCGGGTCCCTGATTTTTTTCGCTGCATCGGTTCGCCAGTTCAGGGCTGTCGGTGTACAAAAAAGAGGGGCGCACTTTTGTACCCCTTTACCTGTGCACGGGAAGTCGGAGTCGGGCCCGCGGTCGCACCAAGAAGAGTAGGGGAGGTGAGCCAAGGTAAGACTGAAGCCCAAGACAATCAGAGCAACGCCAAGGCCAAGACCACAAAGAGCAGAGGGACAAAGCAGGTTCCCCCGGCAAGAGCCTTGCCGGGGCAGCTAGCCCCATGCTAATAGAGCGAGCCACCCTTGAGCCCATGGTCCCCAACGCCATCATCCACGTGGGGCCAGGGCTCGGGAAGGCACCACTGTGGTGGCATGCAGATCTTTGTGAAGACATACTCAAGATCAGATGAGGATTAGAAGACGACGATCCTCGGCAAGATCCTTGCCGAGGAAGGCCACCAGAACCCCGGCAAGGCCCTTGCCGGGGACAACTGAGGGAGTCCTGGATTAGGGGGTATCCGGACTGCCGGACTGTGTACAACATCCGGACTATTGAAGCGTGAAGATACAAGACTCAAGACTTCGGCCCCTGTCCGGATGGGACTCTCCTTTGCGTGGAAGGCAAGCTTGGCGATTCGGATATTGTGTTTCCATTCTTGTAACCGACTCCATGTAAACCCTAGCCCTCTCCGGTGTCTATATAAACCGGAGGGGTTGGTCCTTAGAAGGCCGATCACAATTACAATCATACCATCATAGGCTAGCTCTTAGGGTTTAGCCTCTACGATCTCATGGTAGATCTACTCTTGTACTACCCATATCATCAATATTAATCAAGCAGGAAGTAGGGTTTTACCTCCATCGAGAGGGCCCGAACCTGGGTAAACATCTGTGTCCCTTGCTTCCTGTTACAATTAGCCTTGATGCACAGATCGGGACCCCCTACCCGAGATCCGGCGGTATTGACACCGACATTGGTGCTTTCGTTGACAATTCCTCTGTGTCGTCGCTGTCAGGCTCGATGGCTCCTTCAATCATCATCAACAACGCTGTCCAGGGCGAGACTTTCCTTCCCGGACAGATCTTCATGTTCGGCGACTTCGCACTGCGGGCCAACTCGCTTGGCCATCTGGAGCAGATCAACAGCTACGCCCCTGGCCACCAGATCAGGTTCGGAAACCCGAACTACACGGCGGACATCCGCGGAGACTTGATCTTTGATGGATTGGGGCCTATGCCAGGAGCACCGGACAGTCACGACGAGCACGGCTTAGACCTGCCATCGGACGAAGCTCGGGGTATCACCCCCGTAGTATCCCCGGACCTAGATCTGGAGCAGGCTGCGCTGCCTATGGACGGAGGGATGGACCCCGCTCCACAGGTCGCACACTCATCGGCGGTGGAGCCGAACACGGGTCTTACCTCTGTAGTGGCCTGTGACTCCGAACCCCCGGATTTGAATCAGGACGTTGGTTCCAGTCCGCGCACTCCCTAGCCCGTCAGGCCAGGATGGGCTCCGGTAATGGAGTTCACTGCTGTGGAAATCTTACAGCACTCACCCTTTGGCGACATGCTGGACTCATTAAAGTCTCTCTCTTTGTCAGGAGGCTCTTCGCCGAACTATGTCCGGCTCGAGTGGGAGGCAGGCGACGAAGGAATTCGTTGCCCACCTACCACCCACTTCATTGCCACTGTCGATGATTTAACCGAGGAACTGAACTTCGACTATGAAGACATCGACGGTATGGACGACGATGCAGGAGAAGAACATGAACCACCGCTCACTAGGCGGTGGACAGCCACCTCTTCTTGTGATATATATATGGTGGACACTCCGAAGGAAACAAATGGCAATGAGGCAACGGAGGATAAAACCTCAGGGAAAAAAGCAAAGAATGGGTGTCGGTGTCAAAACCGGCGGGTCTCGGGTAGGGGGTCCCGAATTGTGCGTCTAGGCAGATGGTAACAGGAGACAAGGGACACGATGTTTTACCCAGGTTCGGGCCCTCTTGATGGAGGTAAAACCCTACGTCGTGCTTGATTAATATTGATGATGTGTGTTACAAGAGTGGATCTACCACGAGATCAAAGAGGCTAAACCCTAGAAGCTAGCCTATGGTATGATTGTTGTTCGTCCTACGGACTAAAACCCTCCGGTTTATATAGACACCAGATAGGGTTAGGGTTACACAGAGTCGGTTACAATGGTAGGAGATCTACATATCTGTATCGCCAAGCTTGCCTTCCACGCCAAGGAAAGTCCCATCCAGACACGGGACGAAGTCTTCAATCTTGTATCTTCATAGTCTTGGAGTCCGGCCGATGATGATAGTCCGGCTATCCGGACACCCCTAGTCCGGAACTCCTTAGTAGCCCCTGAACTAGGCTTCAATGACGACGAGTCCGGCGCATATTGTCTTCGCATTGCAAGGCGGGTTCTTCCTCCGAATAATTTATAGAAGATTGTGAACACCAGGATAGTGTCCGGCTCTGCAAAAATAAATTCCACATACCACCGTAGAGAGAATGATATTACACAAGATCCATCTGCTGACGTATTCTGTGGCGTGACGTCGCACCACTACCAAGCCTTTACTCAAATTGTTTTCATTGTTCCACCTCAGCGCGTTTAGCGAAGCGGCTTCCTTGGCACGTCTTGTCGAAGCAGAGATCGTGTTCCCCTTATTCTGGGATTCCCATCAATACGGACGTGGGTAACCCAACCGCGCCATTGATTGTGACGCTTGGGGGATAAGCGAGTTTTACCAGGGCGGCGGGGACACATGTTTTTGTCCGCCCATATAAGGGTTAAAGATCCAACCCTTTTACTCCGCGCCTTCTTCCTCCTTAGCTTATCCATCTCCACGAACTCGAGCTCCAGCGCCCAAGTCCGCACTTCTCACCTCAACCTTCTCCAACTATGTCCGGAGCGGGAGGCAAGTGGATGGCCTCCTCCGTCACGGAGGGGCAGATCCAGAAGCTGCGCGACGCCGGATATTTGTCCGGCAACATCGCGCATCGGCTCCCCGACGAGGGAGAGCTCGTCCCCAACCCGTGCCCCATGAGAGGGTAGTATTTTTTCCCCATTTCCTCCGCGGACTGGGCTTCCCGCTTCATCCCTTTGTCCAGGGGCTCATGTTCTACTATGGCATAGATTTCCATGATCTGGCCCCGAATTTCATCCTCAACATCTCGGCGTTTATCGTCGTGTGCGAGGCCTTCCTCTGCATCCAGCCCCACTTCGGCCAGGCTCAAGACCTTCGGTGTCAAGCCGAAGGTTGTGAAGGGCAGCCAAGCCGGAGTGCGGAGGCGCCTTTGGTGGGCAGGATGTCCCACGTTACGTGGTGGAGGGTACTTTCGTGGAAACCATCAAGGGTGGCAATCGGGTGGTTCTACATCACCGAGTGCGTGACCCTGATTGGGCAGCGCCCCAATTCAGATCTGGCATTCCTACACGGCTCACCTCGGAGGGAGAGTGGCCGGATTTGGGGATTCGGAGGAGCTGACCGGACTCCAAGCCTGTATCCGTAAGCTGGTGGACAAGAAGCTCAAGCTTGTCAACGTAGTCCGTGTCATGCTCATCCGCTGGATTCTCCCGTGCCAGCCGACGGGCTTCAACATGTGGGAGTTTGATCCGCGCAGCACTGCACTCGAAGCGGCTCTTCGACACTACGCATTTAAGATGTCCGGAAGATGCTGTTCAAGGGCGCCAAGCTCCGCATCCGCTTCCGAAGATCACGGATTCCGCTCGCAGCGGCCCACCGACGAGGTAAGTGATTTCACCACTTGTTTTCCGTAGTTTGGCTCTATGCAGGATCTAAACTCCCTTTACCTTTTGACAGAATGGCTGGCGAAGGCCGAACGGACTATCTGTCCGGCCCCATTGCCAGAGGACCCAGCGGACGCCCGCCTAACGGGGCTGCTGGCTCCGGCACCCCACGTGGTGCCGGAGAAGAAGGCCAAGAAGACGACCACGGGGACTCGGAAGAGTTCCCGTTTTCAGGTGCTATCGGATGATGAATCCGAGGCCGACTCCTCCCACCAAGGCGAGGAGGAGAAGAAGACAGCCTCTCCCAGCCGGGGAGGGAAGAAAAGGAAGGCCTCCCCAACAAGGGGGCCAAGGATCCAAGAAGGGAAAAACTCTACCTGGACTGCTTCCGCCAACGCCAGTGATGACGACGAGGATCGGCCTCCAAGGGCCAAGCCCCTGGCGAGATCGTAAGTATCCGGACTCCCGAATAACTTCAAGGTTTTTTCTTTTCACCACATAATGTCTTTCTAATGCCGCATACAACCCTGCAGTCCGCCCAAGGATGATCTTTCCGCTTCGTTGAGCGGGTCCTTGGGTGCGTCGAATATGGATTCCCTTCCGACTGCCTCCACCCCCCGTGCCATGGACGACGCCGAGGTGGGATCCCAGAAAGGGACCCACCAGGAGGAGGAGGCCCCAGAGGTGTCACAGGACACCCTCCTGGACTTTGCACCGGACTCAGCCCCGGAGGCCACAGTGGCTCGAGTCCGTGGCGACCCCTTCAGAAGAAGGGCAAGATCGCGACGCCGGCTGCCTCCGTCCAACCGGAGGTGCCGGATAATTTGCTGGAGGCGCTCACCGTCGCCTCCATCGAAGAGGAACACCACACTGTTATGATTGTGGTGATTCAGAAGGTTCAGCTCGCCAAAAGTGGGCTGACCGAAGCCTGCAGCAGCCTTCTAACAGGCTTTGAGGTAAGAATTTCAATATATGTAAAATGGTACCGCATAGACAGTAGCCCCTGATGCTCGGTTCGGTGTTCGGAAAGAAAAGCCGGACTGAGGATCTTTAGAAAGATAAACGCAGGAGTCATATAAAAAATATGTCAATATGGGATTGCGGGCTGTGCTGCTGACCTCCGCCGCACTTACTGCGGAGATCAATACTTTGAAGGAAAACCTCGAGCGGTCCGAGAACGAGCTCGGCCATGCCAAGAAGCAGCTCAAGGAAAAAGAAGGTAAGTAATACCTTATGAAAATTGTACCTTACAGAAAAGGATTTGGTTGCAAGAAAAATGACAAGGATAACGTGGGTATTGTAAGGGCCACTAACGAGGTGGCGACCCTGAAGGAGGCGGTGGCCGCGGCCGAACGCAATGCGGCCGTGGAGTGCACCGAGCGAGAGAAGCAGGAGGCGCGGGTGGCGGAGGTACGGCAAGAGCTCCAAGATCTCGTGAAAAAACATGAGAGCTTGGAGCGTGACTCGAAGACTCGAGAGTCTGAGCTTGCAACGGCTCTTGAGAGTGCCAAAGCCGCTAATGTCCGGAGCGTCTGGTGTTCGGCCGGGACGAACTCCCATAGATTGACTGCCCGCCTTTGACAGGACAGGATCCGGCAAACAAGCATGAACTGGATCACGTTGACAAGCTTGATGTTCTTGTCCTTCATGCTTTTGATGCATGTCTGGAGTTCGGTCAGCTCCGTGGAATCGCCCCAGGACAGGCCCTTCCTTTCCCAGGAGGTGAGCCGCATGGGGGCTCCAGACCTGAATTCGGGGGCCGCCGCCCAGGTGGCGCCGCGCGGTTCGGTGATGTAGAACCACCCCAATTGCCATCCTTTTACGGTCTCCGCAAAGGAGCCGTCCAGCCAGGTGACATTAGGCATCTTGCCCACCATGGCTCCTCCACACTCTGCTTGCTGGCCGCTTACAATCTTTGGCTTCATGCAGAAGTTTGCAGCCATAGGCCGAAATGAGGTCGGATGCGGAGGAAGGCCTCGCATACGAAGATGAACGCCGAGATGTTGAGGACGAAATTTGGGGCTAGATCATGGAAATCTAGTGCGTAGTATAACATGAGCCCGCGGACGAAGGGATGGAGAGGAAATCCTAGTCCACAGACGAAGTGGGCAACAAATACGACCCTCTCGTGGGGTCCTGGGGTCGGAATGACCTGCCCGGCGTCCGATAGCCGGTGCGCTATGTCCGCGGCCAAGTATCCGGCGACCCGAAGGTTTGTGATGTGCTTCTCCTTGACGGTGGAAGCCACCCACTTGCCTCCTGCTCCGGACATGTTTAGTTGTGCGGAGGAGATGAGGGCTTGGACGCTGGAGCTCGAGGGGGCAAGAGTGAGCGAAGGAGGAGGAAGGCGTGGGTAAAAATTAGGAAATCTTATCCCTTTATAGAGCTGCCGAAAGCGGTACGCCTCCCCACTTGCCCGTTGGGAATCGCTTGCTTCCCAAGCGCCACGCTTGATGGCGTGGTGGGATTACCCATACCCGTATTGATGAGAATCCCGTGATAAGGGGACGCGATCTCTGCTTCGACAAGACGTGTCAACGAAACCGCTTCGTAATATGCGTTGTAGCTGGTTGTGAGAAAACGGTTCGAATAACGATCCGACCATAATAACAAGTCGCGTCATCGGAAAAAGTTGTCAGCAGATTGCATTTGTGAAATATCATTCTCCCTATGATGGCATATGAAGATCATCTCGCAGATCCGGACACGGTCTAAGTGTTCGATGATTACTTTGGAGTATTCGAAGAAGGAACCCGCCTTGCAATGCCGAAGACAATACTGCGCGCCGGACTCATCGTCATTGAAGCCTGGTTCAGGGGCTACTGAGGGAGTCCTGGATTAGGGGGTATCCGGACTGCCGGGAATTTGTGTACAACGTCCGGACTATTGAAGCGTGAAGATACAAGACTCAAGACTTCAGCCCTTGTCCGGATGGGACTCTCCTTTGCGTGGAAGGCAAGCTTGGTGATTCGGATATTGTGTTTCCTTTCTTGTAACCGACTCCATGTAAACCCTAGCCCTCTCCGGTGTCTATATAAACCGGAGGGGTTGGTCCTTAGAAGGCCGATCACAATTACAATCATACATTCATAGGCTAGCTCTTAGGTTTTAGACTCTACGATCTCGTGGTAGATCTACTCTTGTACTACCCATATCATCAATATTAATCAAGCAGGAAGTAGGGTTTTACCTCCATCGAGAGGGCCCGAACCAGGGTAAACATCTGTGTCCCTTGCTTCCTGTTACCATCAGCCATGATGCACAGGTCGGGACCCCCTACCCGAGATCCGCCGGTTTTGACACCGACAACGACAGCGCGCCACGGCAAGACCCTTGCCGGGCCATCCAGCAAGAGCCTTGCGGGGCCGCCCGGCAAGGCCCTCACCAAGGACGCCAGCAGGGCCACCACCAGGTCCACGCCAACCAAGCTTCCACCGCCGGTCAACATGCAGCTGCCAGTCCAATCAGTTGGGCGGGCACCTGCGTGGCAACATGCAGCCCCCAAGCCAACTCGTCAAGTGCCTGCGTGGTGGCATGCAGATCTTCGTGAAGGCTCCACCACCGCGCCACCTCAGCTGGCTGCCTGCCTACATGGCACCGCACGCATCGCTGGCCAGGGCGCGTGTCAAAGCGAGGAGGAGCGGCGACGGACGGGACGGGCCTCGCCCCCGTCCCTAATAAAGCAAGGGGACACCTAAGCTACATATTTAATGCGTCTTGTCCTCTAATACGAGTGATAAGCTCAGGGCACTATACGCCTTTCCACCGCCAGTGTGCCACTGTGGCAGCCCCTTTCGACTATAAAAGGAGGCCCATGGCATACTGGAGAAGGATTCGGCTCTTTCGAACCACACACTGACCACATCTAGTTTGAGAGCTCAAGAACTCTCTGAAATACACCCACCAAAGCAGGACTAGGGTTTTACACATCCTCGCGGCCTGAACCTGGGTAAACGATCCTTGTGCTGTCTACTAGCTCTGCTCTCCTCGCAACCCCGCGCCCCGGCAACCGTAGTAGGGATTCTTGTGATCCCATATGTGTCGTTCCGCACCGACATCTTTGGCATGCCAGGTAGGGGGCGCAATTGTGAGAATCTAATGTAGTAGTTAGCCTGGCAGTTCTTCGTTGCCATGGTTACCAAGAAGAAGACGGCCACGGCGATCGGCTCGCTGGGAGCCGAACGACCCATGCCGGTGCGCACGAGTAGTGGACCGGTCGCGGACAGGACCCGGGCCGCGGTCCGCGAGCACCAACATCACCCTGGCACTCAGAGCCTAGCGAGCGGTGTCGTTCGCGCCCCAGATGGCCGGCCGCACGTCGCCAGATCCAAAGACGGAGCTAGGCCCCCCATGGGTGTTGTTGTGCCACCTCCGGGTGGCGCAGCGACCTCCAAGACGCACACGCCGGCGACCACGGTGCGCTCTTCCCATGGTGTGCGCGCCGAGCAGCGTCACCATGCTGGTGAACCTGGGCACCGCCCTGGGAAGAGCCCAGTGCGTCATCCGCGGGATGAAAGGGATCAGCATGCCCGCTGAAGCGCTAGCGAAAATGGCACGCAGCCGCTGGGTCGTAAAGGAGCTCCTTCTAACATAGTTAGAAGTCAAAGCGCGCCACGATCCACGCAGCTGTCGTTGCCGCCCACGCCAGCAGAAGCTTTGGCGCGCGCGCAGCTGCTCCTCGACTTCCCTCCTGCTGTAGAGAAGCTCGACGAGTGGAGGGCCACCATCCGGAGCCTCGTCGCCGTCGCCAACAAAGACGATCCCCGACCAGTGGGGCCCTCGGGTCGGCACTCCACCAAGCCACCATGTGCTGGCGCTGGGAGGACCGAGGGAGCTGCAGCCACGGTGCACTCTCCTCCTCCTTGCCAGCGTCCACGGGCGTCCGCCCGTCGTGATGACGCTTGTGATAACTTTTCTATAGCGTTATCCGACCCGCGGACCCACCGCGACCAGCGCCAAGTTCTTCTAAACGAGCCCACGAAGATGCTCGGACCACCATCGCGCGCCGGCGCGATACACGCCACCATTCGGACAAGCGGGCGGGACCCGCTATGGACCACCCAGCACCGGGGGGCTCCGGCGGCCTACCTTACGAGGTGGGCTGCCCGGCCTTCACCCGTGAGCTGCGGCAGTTCCAGTGGCCGTCCCACCGCACGTTCAAGCCCGACGTCGGTGAGAAATGCACTGGCAAGACCCATCCGTCCGAGTTCCTCAGCATCTACACCATCGCGATGCAGGCTGCTGGAGCTCGCGACGACAAAGTGCTTGCCAACTGTCGGTGTCAAAACCAGTGGATCTCGGGTAGGGGGTCCCGAACTGTGCGTCTAGGCGGATGGTAACGGGAGACACGGGACACGATGTTTTTACCCAGGTTCGGGCCCTCTCGATGGAGGTAAAACCCTACTCCTGCTTGATTAATATTGATGATATGGGTAGTACAAGAGTTGATCTACCACGAGATCGTAGAGGCTAAAACCCTAGAAGCTAGCCTATGGTATGATTGTTGTATATATCTATCGACTAGCTTGGCCTCGGTTTATATAATGCACCAGAGGCCTAGGATAACAAGAGTCCTAGCCGAATACGCCGGTGGGGGAGGAGTCCTTGTCTTGATCGCCAAGTCTTGCGGAATCTTCCTTGTATGCGGCAGCTGTCCGGACTGGCCCATGAGTATACGGCCATGGGGGTCCTCGGCCCAATCTAACAGATCGGGAGATGACGTGGTGAGTACCCCCTAGTCTAGGACACCGTCAGTAGCCCCCTGAACGGGTCTTCAAGTTTAGGGACGCTCCTCGATTCTTCCGAACCGTTCTTCATCTTGATCGTCCGGTCTTGAAAACTGGTTCAACAAATCTTCTCATCTTCGATCTTGAGGATCGCCGAAATGCATTCAACGAGTTTACACGTCGGGTATCCGAGGAGCCCCTTTAAGTTTCCGGCCTTTATCAATGCCTTGTTATTTTTATGCCACACCTCGGGATTGAAGTTGTTCCCGGGCGACAGCGTCCTCTTGTGTCCGAGCTCCAACGCCGGACTGCATTCGAGGTATCTTTTGCAGCCGAGCACCAATGCCGGACTGCTTCCCAGCTCTAACGCCGGATTATGTATCCGAGCAACAACGCCGGACTGTATCCGAGCTCCAACGCCGGACTATGTATCCGAGCTCCAACGCCGGACTGTATCTGAGGTGTCGTAATTCACCTTGGTTCAAATAAGTTTGAAGGAGTTTAGCGGAGCTTAATGCCGGAAATGCCCTCTATGGAGCCAGCCACTAGCGCCCGAGCTTTATGTCGGGCTGCTTCCGAGGAGGTGCACCACCCCGAATGTGGGCCGATTTTTGTCAATATTTTTGATTGGTGCAATTTATTCTCTGCCGAGATACATAGCCAATAGCCCTCAAGGTGGGTATCGGTCTAAAACCCGAGATGCACATGAAGGATGACATAAGACCGCTGATCCTGGTAGCTACTGAGACTCAGGTTGATTTGCAAAATCGGTCTGAGGATCAAGTCCTAGCTTCAGCGTAATACTGGGACACAAAAAGCGGCATGCTCAGTCCTCAAGACTCAGGTTGGGTGCGGCCGACCAGCCTGAGGATCAAAATCTCCTCGGAGACTGTATTACACTTAAAATTTTCTGCACTGGACAGGCAATGTAGTAGCCCCCGAGACGCTGCTCGGGTGGCAACACCAGATCAGGGGATCGATGTGCCCTTTAATATTTGTAAATAATAAGCCCGAAGCCCAGTAGCCCCCGAGCCTTAATGCGGGCACGGGTGGCCGAATTAAGTATTGATATCCATAGTAAAATCACAAATTATGTGTAATGACTCTATGTATCCAAGTACTTTACGTCATTAATGCTCGGATCCACATTGTACAAAACTTTGTTGACCGACCATCGACTTCCACCTCCTCGGCCAATAGCCGAGGAGTGTTTGTCCTACTTTATAAAGCCTTTATGAGGGCAAATATTTACAACAAACAAGGCAATCTGGCCATACGGCTTTATCAACAAAGGTACGCAGAGAGATATGTTATACTACTGTTTAAGAGAAGAAATGTCTTCCAAAGAAAATAGTCCCGCTATCGGTTCCTTTCTTTGGGTTTGTCATGCTAAGCATGATCATGAAACCTCAGCTCCAATGTAAGAGCAAAATATCGAGGATTTTGTTTGGGAGGCTAGTTAATAGCCCCCGGTAGTGTTCGGCGACAGTCGAGGTCAAGCCGTAAACACTTCGGCCATTGTTATGAATGGCCTGTCGTTTAACACCGTCATCAGATCGCTGACAAGTTTACGCTTATTGTGACAGTCAGTTTTCGGCTTCTCCACTAAGGTGATTAACCATGTGAGCTGGAAGCACAATCGTAGTGGTTCTCCCTTTGCACACCTAGCCGAACAAAGCGGAACGTAGGAGGCAAGAGCAGGAGCCGGGCAACCCAACTATTGACCGAAGACACAATTCGAAACCGATGCATATATAGCAATATCCGAGAATGTTTTTGCCGAATCTCTAAAGGTGTCCGGCATTGCACTGCGAGACTTGTGCTGAAAACACACAAATAGTTTAAAAAGTGCCAAAAGCTTGGAAAGACAAAAAACGTCAGTAAAAACTTGACGTCCGAACGTGATCAAGTGTTTGGTGCCAATCCGAAAATTGGCCTCAGCAAAAGAAGTGCTTCTGTCGTGCTTTAACATGATACATCCTATCTCAAGACTTCAAGCGGGTCAGCCTACGGCTTCAACCTCCTATCCCGAGGGTGGAGTACTTCTCATTAGGCCAGTTTAGCAAACTAAACTCTAGCGGCTTTGAGAGAGAAATTAGGCTCCCCGGCTAGTGACCACACGCTCGTGTCAAAAAAATGAGTGATAGGTAATAATAATAATAATAATAATAATAATAATAATAATAATAATAATAATAATAATAATAATAATAAAACTTTGCAACGACTAAGAAGAAGAACACTTATCATAAAATGGCTCATATAAATTTACGAGCCCCCAAGTGACTTGGGTAAAAGAATGATTGCATGTACCGAAGTACTTATATCATATATATGTTCAACCGAACTTTTAACGCGTCTTAACCGAATCGTCGGCTTCTCCCTCTTCGGTCAAGGACCTAAAAAGTGTTATGTACTCCATCTGTCAAGAATATCGACGGTGTTTCCAATAACCAGGCAATCGGGCTATGAGGTCAGAATGCATAAAGCGCGCTCAGTGAACTTATGCTATATTACTGCGAAGTGTAAGAAGCATCTTCGAAGAAAATAGTACCCCCACCGATACCTTTCTTCGGTGCTCATTGTTATTATGAGACTTGTGCAATAGATTTTTTCTACTCATGAGTTCCGTTGTGTGCCGACCATCATTGAAAACTATAAGAGCGCTAGCTTTCGGCTTCACCTAGTCTGAGGTCTGGCTCGGATGACCCGATCGTGACAATCGCAGAGGCGCTCCCTTTACTCCCTAGCCGAACAATCGGGAACGTAGGGGTAAACACAGGAGCGAGGCAACCCAGCTTGCAAATCGCTTAAGTCAATATGGTGCATATTGTATGTAATACACGAACAAGGAACGAAGCCGTACAAGTATAACCATATGTAAGAGGAAAAGCTTCATGAAGGAAGCCCCCAAATGAATTGGGTATTTGAATTTATGTGTCACAAACAAAGTTTGGACAAAAAAAAATTACAAGCAACATTTTTCCAAAAAAGTATAATGCTTGGTCGAACCGAACAGAAGTTAGAAATTAAAGCTTTGAGCATGAAAGCGACTTAGCTGGTTAATGTGTTCGGTATTGATGACATGGTCCGAGCTTGATACGGGACAAGGTTCCATCCCCAAGCCGGGTCCCGAGGTGACGGAGCGAGAGCTCGACACGCCAAGTGGTGACATAGCACGGTCAATGCAGACCCGGCAGTGACGCTTGAAGTCCCCGGATCATTTTCCTGTGCACAAAAAATTGTGCAAACCGGAGATAATAGTAATAATGATAATTAAAAAAAATCGTTGCATAACAAATAATTTATGCAAAGTGAGTAATAAAAGAAATATGGCCTGGCGCCGAAGTCAATGTCGATGCAGGGCATCCGCGTGATGCGGTTAAGGCGTGGCAAAGCCTGAATTCATAGGTCGGTCCGAGCTCCGGATGCGGCGTTCGCCGGACTATGTACGGAAACTGACCGAACCACCATGCGACTGTCGTTAATGCGGCCACCATTTGATAGACCTGTGTACATATGATGGACAAACCAGAGTAATAATTTCTTGGGAAAAATGAACCCAAACAAGCAAAAAATACTGGGATTAATAGCACCTGGTTTATTTGTTGTAGCAATCCGAAGGAAGGTGATTCCCAAAATTGGGACTCGATCCGCGCACCCATTGCCTGATGGGCGATAAAACGACGGCATGGCAATGCTGGCAAAGGTTGGCTCGCCAAGGCAAAGCCCTCGGTCCGGCTAACGTGACAGAGCTGGTCGGCTAGTGACGCCGAAGTATCCGGAGTAGGTTGAAGAAGAGATGGCGAAGCCCCCGGTCCAGCCGAGATGTCGAAGTAGGTCGGCGTGATGGACACCAGCTTGAAAAAGCAATAGTGCGGCCCTGCTGATGCAGGTCGTGACGTGGTCGAAGCCGGCTTGATGAAGCGACCGTGCGGCAACGCCGGTATGCCCGCTCCATGTAATCCGTGGGGCGGCGATGTTGGTGATGATTTATCCTTCGCGATGCCGGACTCTTGTTCGGCTTGCCGGGATGATGATCCGAAGAAGTTGAGCTCGTCTCAACAAAGCGACGACGTGTCTAGCGCAGGTCGGCAGCCGTGGAGCAATATTGTCGGACTGGTTTGACACCAGCATGATGTTGAAGATCATGTTCAAAAGATTTTAAAGTTAAGGGATGTGTTCAGGAACAAAAAGAAATACCCCATACAAAACTTCCTTCAAAAAGGATGTCCGAAATCCCGTTCGTAAAAAGGACGAACTCAGGTCGGATTTGTTTTCGCGCAGAAAACAGATCCGAAAATTGATGCACTAATCGGAAGGTTCCCGGAGTTCGGACGGTCGGATCGAGCTGAAATTTTGAGGGGTGATAGATATAGGAATTATGCAGTTGATCAACGGTTGGATCTTCCAAAGGAGGTCCGAGCTAGAAGCTGGACACCTCGCCCTAAACTCGTCCAAATTCTCGTCCAGATTTGACAGGGCTCCGGTATATCGTAGATTGTCGGAGATTCCTCCATCGGAACTCGACGAAATTTAGCGTGACTGTTGTAGAAGTAATTCTGCACTATTCCATCGAAGCAATCATCAAACCGACGCTCGAGGAGGCGGTGATGGCGGATACAAGTTTACTGTCCAGAAAAACAGCACGGTCGCCCGAGGGCAATGTTGACGTTGAGCCCCGGCTCCTCGGATGATTCCTCCATGATCTTGATAGAGATCGGAGCTGATAAAGTTGATGAAGGCCCTCATCCGAACATGACGATCGGAGGTAGGGCGCAGTCCTTGGTCGAACCAAGGTGACCAACAGCTGGTGATGAAGATGCCGAAGTCGCAGTTGATCTGCAGGCGAGCCATCGACCTTTTGCCAAACACACAGCGGAACTCTCAACGAAAGCACCAATGTCGGTGTCAAAACCGGCGGATCTCGGGTAGGGGGTCGCGAACTGTGCGTCTAGGCGGATGGTAACAGGAGACAAGGGACACGATGTTTTTACTCTAGTTTGGGCCCTCTCGATGGAGGTAAAACCCTACTCCTGCTTGATTAATATTGATGATATGGGTAGTACAAGAGTTGATCTACCACGAGATCGTAGAGGCTAAAACCCTAGAAGCTAGCCTATGGTATGATTGTTGTATATATCTATCGACTAGCCTGGCCTCGGTGTATATAATGCACCAGAGGTCTAGGATAACAAGAGTCCTAGCCGAATACGCCGGTGGGGGAGGAGTCCTTGTCTTGATCGCCGAGTCTTGCGGAATCTTCCTTGTATGCGGAAGCTGTCCGGACTGGCCCATGAGTATACGGCCATGGGGGTCCTCGGCCCAATCTAACAGATCGGGAGATGATCTGGTGAGTACCCCCTAGTCCAGGACACCGTCACCAACTATTTCCTATTGGCGCTGAAGGCCAATGTTTTGTCCTAGTTGACGCAGTTGCCGGCGGATTCTATTTCTTCTTGGTCGGATCTGTGCCATGAGTTCGTTTGCGCCTTCACAGGAGGCCACCAAGCTCATGGCCAGGCCAGTGATCTCCATATCATACCCCAGAAGCAAGGGGAGACCCTGCGCAAGTACATCCAGAGATTCAGCTGGGTGCAGTACAACATCCCCGACGTTCATCCCGCCGCTGTGATTAGCGCATTCCACCAGAATGTGCACAGTCGCAAGATGCACGAAGAGATGGCGATGACCAAGGTTAAGGATGTGGCCGAGCTCTACGTTCTGGCCGATAGATGCGCCCGGGCTGAAGAGGGAAGGAAGTACCCCGGCGAAGACACCGGCGCGGAAACCGACTCTACCGATCAGGACGCCGCCTCCCCAACGAAGAAGGGCCGGTGTCGCAACAGGAAACGCAAAGGCAAGGCCATGCTTGCCATCGAAGGATCTGACGACACCAGCGCTGCCAAGAAGGTCAAGGCAGATGCCCCCGACAAGGAGATTGCCGGGTGCGCCGCCTGCCGGGTCTTGGCGGCTGCCGACAAGCCAGGAAGCTCCGGCAAGCAATATTGCAAGATCCACCGCACCAAGGGCCACGATCTCCAGAACTGCCGACAAGTCGAGCTCCTTGCTGAGAACCAAAAAGCCGAGTACGAGAGGCGGGACAAGGAGAAGGACCAGGACGGTGCTGAGGGATCCAGCAAGAAGCGTGGCGGCCAATGAGGCCGCCCCGGCAAGGACAACCAGCAAGAGAGGCCCGCCCGGGGCCGCGAAAGGAAACAAGAAGACGATGATCACGACGAGGATGATGAGTCTGGTGAGCAAGGGTTCCAGAAGGCCACGGAGGCCATGTGCGTCGATGTCGGTGCCTTGCTGTGTACCTCTCACCGCCAGCTCAAGCAGTGGGCATGTGAGATTACAGCAGCAGAGCCGTCGTTCGACGCTCAGAAGCCACTGAAGTGGTCCAGCACGCCCCTCATCTTTGACACCGAGGACCACCCTGACCGCACTACCGTGGTCGGGTGTTTGCCATTGTTGGTCTCACCAACGATACGCAGCCTCAGGGTGAACAAGATGTTGGTTGACGGCGGGGCCGGCCTGAACCTGATCTCGCCTGTCGTGATCAAAAGGTTGCAAATCCCTGATGGAGACCTCGAGGAAACGGGCACGTTTCAAGGGGTCAATCCGGGGAGGAGCCAGCCGAAGGGAAAGGTCACGCTGCCCGTGACATTTGGAGGAGAGTTGAACCACAGGACGGAGAGGATCGCCTTCGACGTGGCCAAGATCCCATTGCCCTACAACGGGATCCTCGGCCGCCCGGCACTAGCCAAGTTCATGGCGGCGTCACACTACGCCTACAACATGCTAAAGATGCTCGGGTCGTTGACCATCATCTCCGTCCCCTCCGACAAGAAGGACGTGCTGATTTGCGCCGACCAGCTCTACCGGGAGGCAGTTGCAGCAGCTGCCGCCAAGGCACCTGCCCCTGCCGCTGAAAGCCCGGGAGGGAAGAAGAAGCCCGACAAGACCTCTCGCGCCCACTCCAGCAAGCACACCTCCTCGTAGTGTTGTGCTACCGTCGAGGACGTGCTAGAGAGCTCTACCGACAAGAACAAGAGATCCAGAGCCGAGCCGCCGCAGACCAAGAAGGTGCCCGTCAGGGAGGATGGCACGGGAGGGGCCTTCACCATAGGCTCCACCCTCGATAGCAAATAGGAAGGCGCGCTCGTCACCTTCCTGCGGGCGAATGCCGACGTGTTTGCATGGCAAGCATCTGACATCCCCGGTGTTCCCAGGGAGGTGATTGAGCACCACCTAGCTGTTTGCCCCCATGTGTGGCCCGGCTGCAAGGTCGAAGCAGGCTCTGGAGAGGCAGGAGTTCATCACAGAGGAGATCAGGAAGTTGGAAGCGGCAGGGTTGGTGAGAGGAGTGCTCCACCCGACATGGTTGGCCAATCCGGTAGTGGTGCGCATGGCGAATGGGAAGTGGAGGTTGTGTATTGATTACATAGATATCAATAAGGCCTGTCCTAAGGACCCCTTCTCTTAGCCGCGCATCGACCAGATTGTTGACTCCACAGCCGGGTGTGATCTGTTATCATTCCTCGATGCCTACTCATGCTACCACCAGATCTTCATGACAAGAGAGGATGAAGAGAAGACGACATTCATCACCCCATGTGGTACATATTGCTTTTTATGGATGCCTCTCGGGTTGAAGAGTGCTGGCTCAACGTTCGCAAGAGCAGTCCAAATTGGTTTTGAGCCTCAGCTCCATAGAAATATGGAGGCATACATGGATGACATAGTGGTCAAAACCAAGGATGGGCCAACTCTTGTGCAAGATCTAGAAGAGACATTTGCCAACCTGCACAAGATCAACCTCAAGCTGAACCCTGGGAAGTGTGTCTTCGGCGTTCCATTCGGCAAGCTTCTCGGGTTCTTTGTGTCGCAGCACGAGATCGAGGCAAACCCAGACAAGATCAAGGCTATTGAGCAGATTGAGGCGCCCAAGCGGATCAAGGATGTGCATCGGCTCACCGGCTGCGTTGCCGCCATGAGCCGATTCATCTCCAAGTCTGCTGAGCGCGCCCTTCCTTTCTTCAAAATCTTGAAGAAGGCGGGCCGGATGGAGGGGACCCCAGAAGCCGAGGAAGCATTGCAGGATCTGAAGAAATACCTTTCCTCCACGCGAATACTGGTTGCGCCTAAATCACAAGAGTCGTTGCTGTTATTTCTGGCGGCGACGAATCAAGTGGTCAGCATCGCGCTGGTGGCATAGAGGGAGGTTGAGGGAGTCCTGGATTAGGGGGTGTCTGGATGGCTGGATTATAACCTTTGGCCGCACTCCTAGACTATGAAAATACAAGATTGAAGACTTCGTCCCTTGTCCGGATGGGACTTTCCTTGGCGTGAAAGGCAAGCTTTGCGATACGGATATGCAGATCTCCTCCCATTTGTAACCGACTCTATGTAACCCTAACCTCCTCCGGTGTCTATATAAACCGGAGGGTTTTAGTCCGTAAGACAAACAAGAATCATACCATAGGCAAGCTTCTAGGGTTTAGCCTCTTTGATCTCGTGGTAGATCTACTCTTGTACTACCCGTATCATCAATATTAATCAAGAAGGAGTAGGGTTTTACCTCCATCGAGAGGGCCCGAACCTGGGTAAAAGCATCGTGTCCCTTATCTCCTGTTACCATCCGCCTAGACGCACAGTTCGGGACCCCTACCCGAGATCAGCCGGTTTTGACACCGACATTGGTGCTTTCATTGAGAGTTCCTCTGTGTCGTCATCTTTAGGCCCGATGGCTCCTCCGATCATCAACAACAATGCGGTCCAGGGTGAGACTTTTCTCCCCGGACAGATCTTCATATTCGGTGGCTTTGCACTGCGAGCCAATTCGCTTGGCCATCTGGAGTAGATCGAAAGTTACGCCCCTGGCCATCAGGTCAGATTTGGAAGTTTGAACTACACGGCTGACGTCCGCGGAGACTTGATCTTCGAAGGGTTCGAGCCACAGCCGAGCACGCCGCACTGTTATGATGGGCATGATCTAGCTCTGCCGCCGAACAGTGCCCTAGAGGCCGCACCCGTGTCCGCTCCGACCCTCAGCTCGGAGCCGACTGCGCCAATCGAGGACGGGTGGCTGGACACCGCCTCGGGGGCTGCAATGTCTACGGCGATCAAGACGAACACCAGCCTTTTCCTTTGCGAAGCTTGTGACTCCAAGGTGCCAGACTCCCCTTCGGACTCCAAAGCTTCCGCGTCCCTGCCAATCGAATCCGATTGGGCGCTGATCATGGAGTTCACCACCACGGACATCTTTCAGCACTCGCCCTTCGGCGACATTCTGAATTCACTAAAGTCTCTCTCTTTTATCAGGAGTGCCCTGGCCGGACTATGGTCAGCAAGGTTGGGATGCGGATGATGAAGAAATTCAAAGCCCACCCACCACCCACTTCGTAGCCACTGTCGATGATTTAACTGACATGCTCGACTTCGACTCCGATGACATCAACGATATGGACATCGATGCAAGAGACGACCAAAGAACCAGCGCCTACAGGGCACTGGAAGGCCACCTCGTCGTATGACATATACATAGTGGACACCCCAAAAGAAGGGAACCGCGATGGAACAACGGAGGATGACCCCTCCAAGAAGCATCCTAAGCGCCAAGGCGTCGTGGCGCCGCTCTAAATCCCGCCAAAGCAAAAATGGTGATTCCGCACGGAGACAATAAAACCCGGACAGCGCTGAAGACAACCCTCCGGCAGGATTCAGCGCAGGAGGATGGAGAAACCAGCCCTCATGAGAGAGCGGCATGAGAGAGGTAGAGGACGATAATTACATGCCTCCTTCAAGATGAGGCAAGCCTCGACGCATTTACTTAATTTGTCGTGCCTGAGGATCCCGTCGAACAAGAGCGTATCAAACGCAGGCTTATGGCCACGGCGAGCAGCCTCAAGAAAAAACAGCAACAACTTAGAGATGACCAAGACTTGCTAGCCGACAGATGGACTGAAGTCCTTGCGTCCGAAGAGTACGAACTCGAACGCCCCTCCAAGAGCTACCCAAAACGCAGGCTGCTACCTCGATTAGAGGAGGAAGCACCTAGACCTACATCACCAGCGCATGATGCGGCCGACCGGCCACCTCGTGGCCGCGACATAGGGGCCTCTTGGCCCTCCACTCAAGCCGCACCCCAGCGTCGCTCAAAGAATACCAAGGCACGGGGAAATTCACCAGACCTGCGAGATATATTGGAGGACAAGGCAAGGCAAACAAGATCGATCTATGGATCGCGTATGCCTCTACGACACGTGACAATAACCGCCATGCCGGATATGGTAAATCCGCCGGGCGAACAAAGTAGACAAAGCTCGCTTGAGCTACGCCGTGATATAGCCCAAGATCGAGGCGCAGACACCCACTATGCTTCACAGATCAAGTAATGGATCATCAAATCCCCAAGGGTTTCAAACCCGTAAACATCGAATCATACGATGGCACAACAGATCCTGCAGTATGGATCGAGGATTATCTCCTTCATATCCACATGGCCCGCGGTGATGATCTACACGCCATCAAATACCTCCCACTCAAGCTTAAAGGACCAGCTCGGCATTGGCTTAACAGCTTGCCAGCAGAATCAATTGGTTGTTGGGAGGACCTGGAAGCCACATTCCTCGACAATTTCCAAGTCACCTATGTGCGACCACTAGACGCCGATGACCTAAGCCACATAATTCAGCAGCCAGAGGAATCGGCCAGGCAATTCTGGACACGGTTCCTAACCATGAAAAATCAAATAGTCGAACGTCCGGACGCAGAGGCCCTTGCAGCCTTCAAACATAACATCCGTGACGAGTGGCTTGCCTGGCACCTAGGACAGGAAAAGCCGAAATCCATGGCAGCCCTCACAACACTCATGACCCGCTTTAATATGACCAGGAGCCCTTGTAATTCGGATACCAAGGACATCAATGGCAGGCCGTGTCGCAACAAGCACAAGCGCCGCATTAACGGCAACAATGCTGAGGATACGCAGTTAATGCCGGATTCAGAGGCTCTAACCCCGGTCAGCGGAAAAAGCCATTTAAAAGAAATACTCCGGGCCCGTCCAGTTTGGACCGAATACTCGATCGCTCGTGCCAGATACACGGCACCCCCGAAAAACCAGCCAATCACACCAACAGGGATTCTTGGGTTTTCAAGCTGGCACGCAAGTTAAGTGTCGAAAACAGAGACAAGGTGCTGCATAGCGATGACGAGGAGGAGCCTCGGCCGCCGAACAATAGGGGGCAGAAGGGCTTCCCCCCACAAGTGCGGACGGTGAACATGATATACGCAACCCACATCCCCAAAAGGGAGCGGAAGCGTGCACTTAGGGACGTATATGCGTTGGAGCCAGTTGCCCCAAAGTTCAACCCATGGTCCTCCTGCCCGATCAATTTTGATCGAAGGGACCACCCCACTAGCATCCGCCATGGAGGATTCGCCGCATTGGTTCTAGACCCAATCATTGCGGGATTTCACCTCACTAGAGTCCTTATGGACGGCGGCAGCAGCCTGAACCTGGTTTATTAGGATACAGTGTGAAAAATGGGCATAGATCCCTAAAGGATTAAACCCACAAAGACGACTGTCGGTGTCAAAACCGGCGGATCTCGGGTAGCGGGTCCCGAACTGTGCGTCTAGTTGGATGGTAACAGGAGACAAGGGATACGATGTTTTTACCCAGGTTTGGGCCCTCTCGATGGAGGTCTGCCGGTTTGACACCGACATTGGTGCTTTAATTGAGAGTTCCTCTATGTCGTCGCCGATAGGCCCGATGGCTCCTTCGATCATCAACAACGACGCGGTCCAGTGGTGAGACTTTTCTCCCGAACAGATCTTCAGATTCGGGCGGCTTTGCAATCGCGGGCCAATTCACTTGGCCATCTGGAGCAGATCGAAAGCTACGCCCCTGGCCATCAGGTCAGATTTGGAAGCTTGAATTATACGGCCGACATCCGCGGAGACTTGATCTTCGACGGATTCGAGCCACAGCCAAGCGCGCCGCACTGTCTCGATGGGCATGATCTAACTCTACCGCCGAACAGTGTCCTGGAGGCCGCACTAGTGTCCGCTCCGAACATTGATTCGGAGCCGTTCTCGCCGATCGAGGATGGTTGGTTGGACACCACCTTGGAGGCTGAAATCTCTACGGCGATTAAGCCGAACACAATCCCTGTCCTTCGCGAAGACCGTGACTCCCAGGTGCCGGACTCCTCTCCGGACTCGAACCCTCCGCTACCGCCAATCGAATCCGATCGGGCGCCGGTCATGGAGTTCACCGCCGCGGACCTCTTTCAAAGACTTCGCCCTTTGGCGACATCCTGAATTCACTAAAGTCTCTCTCTTTATCCGGAGAGCCATGGCCGAATACGGTCAGGAAGCTTGGGATGGACGACAAAGAAATTCAACGCCCATCCACCACCCACTTTCAGAGCTACCGCCGAAAGCTTACACGACGTGCTCGATTTCGATTCAAGACATCGACGGTATGGACGACGATGTAGGAGACAACCATGAACCAGCGCCTTATAGGATGTCGGAGAACCACCTCATCCCATGATGTATACATGGTGGATACACCTAAAAGAAATGAAGACGAGGAACAACGGACGCCACGAAGGACAAATCCTCAAAAGCAGTCAAACGGCAACATAAACGCCAACCAAGTCCCGCCTCAACAAAGACCCAGCCATAGAGCAGGGTGAACCGTGGACGCATTTAACATGCTATCGAGCAATCGTCCGAACAAGACAACTTGGATAAACAACCCGTCCCCAGCGAAGATAACAGCCCGGACGATCTCACGCCGGGCAAATTGCTGGAGCAGAATAACCTCCACAAAAGGCTCTTCGCCATCGCACGTAGCCTGAAAAGCAGAAGGAAGCTCAAAACAGCGGAAGATGCACTCGTAATCAGATGGAGCAAAGTATTGAACACCGCAGACAAATACGGGCGGCAAATACCGAACAAAGAGCTACCCAAACAGAAAGTTATCGCCCGAATTTGATGAGGAGGCCATAGAGCCCCACAATCAAAAAAGTAAGAAGACCACCGGTCGGATGGACGACCCCACGGCAAAAAGAGAGCGGCAAATGGCGCCAAGACACAAGCCGGTACGCGATCCGCATAAGGATTCATATCAAAAGGATGGCCCAGTTAGGTCCATCTATGGGCCGAGAAAGCAAGCTCTTCAAAGCAACGCAACACGCCAAATATCCGAACATCACGGCATACCCAAATATAGTGGCGCCGCACACCCCCTGTGTTTCACCGATGAGGTGCTGGATCACGAATTCCCAGCGGGATTCAAACCCGTAAACATAGAGGCATACGACGGAACAACAGACCCTGGAGCCTGGATTGAGGACTATATCCTCCACATACACATGGCTAGAGGAGATGATCTCCACGCCATAAAATACTTACCCCTCAAGCTCAAAGGGCCAGCCCGCATTGGCTCAAAGGCCTCCCCGAAAATACCATTGGAAGTTGGGAAGAGCTCGAGGATGCTTTTTCGCAAATTTTCAAGGGACTTATGTCCGCCCTCCGGATGCGTATTTATTTAAGTCATATAACTCAACAACCCGGAGAGTCAGCACAAGAAATTCTAGAACAGGTTCCTCACCAAAAGAACCAAATAGTCGACTGTCCGGACGCCAAGCCTTAGCAGCTTTCAAACACAACGTCCCGAGACGAATGGTTCACAAACACCTCGCCAAGAGAAGCCGAGAACCATGGCCGCATTAACAGGCCTCATGACCCGCTTTTGCGCGGGAGAGGATAGCTGGCTAGCAAGATGCAGCACCACCGACCCAAGTACATCCGAAGTCAGGGATGGAAATGGGAAACCACAGCGCAACAAGGACCAGCGCTGTATTAAGGGGAACGGTCCACAGAGCGCGGCAGTCAACGCCGGATTCAAAAGCTCACGACAGAACAATAAAAAACTGCCTCTTAAGGACAATATCAATGTTCTATCCAACTTAAACAAAATCTTGGACAAGATATGTCAAATCCACAGTACTCCCGGGAGGCCTACAAACCATACCCATAGGGATTGTTGGGTCTTCAAATAGTCCGGCAGACTCAACGCCAAACACAAGGGGCTCGACACACCAAGTGAAGATGATGACGAGCACCGCAAGCAGAGCCCCGGAAAACAAAAGAATTTCCCACAAGAGGTTAAAACAGTAAACTCACTTCACGTGATCAAAGGGAAAAATAGAGCGGCGCCCACTAAAATGCGCGCCGCACAAACTACACTAGCGGAGTACCAACACTGGTTGTCAAAACCAATCACCTTCGACCATCAGGACTATTCCGAAAGTATCCGGAACGCAGGATGGACTGCCTTGATATTGGATCCTATAATTGACGAATTCCAATTTACGCAAGTCCTCATGGATGGCGGCAGTGACATAAACCTGATATATCAGGACACAATCTGCAGCATGTGGATAGACCCAACCAAAATTCTCCATAGCAACACCTCCTTCAAAGGGGTAATGCCCGGCCTGTATGCCCATTGTACGGGCTCCCTTCTACTAGAAGTTGTGTTCGGCTCATCCGAAAACTTCCGCCGCGAAAAGTTAACCTTCCACATCGCCCCATTCGATAGTAGCTATCAAGCACTACTGGGGCGTGAAGCTTTTGCCCGCTTTAGCACAATACCGCATTATGCATCTCTTACACTTAAAATGTCCGGTCCACGCGGCATCATCTCATTAAAAGGGAGTATTAAGTGTTACTCGAGCACGGAAGAACGTGAGACTGCCTTGACAGCCCCACACCTATCCGGCTCCGCTAGTCAAAGAACCTGAATAGGTCATTCAAACCCCGGACACGGCTAGACGAGTCCGGCGCCTACTAGCGGCATACCCCCATACAAGGGGCTGCATGCATGTACAACAAGAGACAATAAAGCTCAATTTTATTCACTTCTTCGAATCGTACTCTGTTCATTTAATATAAAGTACATCTTTCGCAGGATCTTTTTTCTTTTAAAATAAGTTCCTCTCTTTTACAGATGAGCAACGTGCTACACCCGTCCAGGATACGGCACAACGGAGACACAGGCGCAGACGTGCAGTAGGGACCCATTGCAAGGATTCTTTTCAGATTAAGCCCCTGCGTAAACCTTTTTTACTGTCTCTTGTTGATATACATCCCCCGGTTTCTTACTATAACCGAGGAGGAGGCTGGCGTTTTGGCATTGGCCGCACCAGAATTTTTGCGCGTGCACTGGACACGGGGGCTTAGGGCATTATTCTACCTGCTTTTATAAAGACCGAATACCGAGGGAGTATTCGGCGCCTCGAAAGTTAGGCCTTATATGCATCAGCTCCGAATCATGTCTTTGGTCAAATGTTGGGTTTGCCCGGCTCGTGTTTTGCTGCCTTACGTTCCGCTTCTATCGGCTAATGCGGCACTGTGGAGAACTACTGCGATTATGCCCGGTTCGCCGGGCGAGCACCTCAAAGAGAGAAAGCCAAAACTGACTGTCATGATATAGCGAAAGACTGGTCAACCACTCGATGACTCACCGGAATGTTTAGAATTCCTCCAAGATAACGAAGCGACCGTTTTCGTCAGTGCATACGCACTTAATTCGGGAGAGTGCGGTGCCCCTGTGGGCTATATAGTAGCCCCACCCTCGAACTCCTATGGCTAAGTGAAAGTGATAAAGCATTATAGTCCGGTTGCCTAGTTTGCTACGCTACCACCTCCTTAACAGGACCAAGACGTTGGATTAAGTGTGAAAAAGCGCCTTCTTTGCAAACACCCCCGCACTATGTGCGTGGGGGCTGAAGCCAAGGACTGCCATCTTTCAGGTTATATATACATATACATCAACGGCCGCACAGGGAGTAGTTTACTATTGAAACATTGTTTTCACAAATCATACATGTCATTTAAACATAATATCCTTCGAGCACTGCGTCTCTATTAAACGAGCACCCTGCAGGACTTCCTCAAAATAGTGCTCGGCAGGTACTCGGCTTCTGTCCGAATCTTGGGATGCAACGTCGGTGGCCTTCATCTCCACCCAGTATGTCTTGACACGGGACAGAGCCATCCGCGCTCCCTCAATACACGCTGACCGCTTCATTGCGTTGATACGCGGTACCGCACCAAGGAACTGATGCACTAAACCAAAATAACTCTTCAGCTGGGGTCCGCCTGTCCACAAACGAGTCATGACATGCTTCATGGCAAGTCCGGATAATCGATTCAGCTCGGCCCATTCGGCCAACCAATCAGTCAACGGAAGAGGACGCTCCGGACTATGGAATTGCGACCAATATAGCTCTTCCCTTCTGTGCCCCTTCTGGCCTCGGAAGTGCTCAATCGCGTCCGCAGTGCTCGTCGCTAAGTCCAGATAAGCATCCTCCGAACTCCACAAGTTGTCCAACAGAGCAAACTTCGGATCCGTATATTTCCTCCGCAGCAAAAACGGTTTTCCAGCCACAATAGCCCCGGCCTGACTCAGCTACTCCTTGGCAGCTCTCAGAGCGGAACGGGCATCCTTGGATTCGGCGGTGGCCTTTTTCAGGCCCTCTTGCTCCACTTGACGTTCTTTTTCAAGAACCTCGCAGCGGTCGGTAGTATTCTTCAACTTTATGGCCATATCGGCCATTTTCTCTTTGCTTCGGCAGTGAGCAGCCCGTTTGGCTTTTAGCTCTTCAGCCGCCCTTAAAGCGGTCGCATTACTACTTCTGGCTTGCTCTTTAGCTCGGGCGAGTTCCGCCCGCAGCTCCTCAATGGCAGCGGCACCACCTGCATTAAGCATACAAGCAGTAAGGCAGGGGCGTCAAGCTACCTTACCAGGTGTCCGCGGAGAAGTCGCATACCTTGTGACTCGTCAAACCGTTTATTGACCAGCGCGATGTCCGCATCCGCCTCGTCAAGTTGCCGCTTTAGTTCGGCAAATTCATCGATCCGCTGGTTACCACGGATGCCCCGCCACCTATTTAGGAGCGGCGCAATGTTATAGTTGAGATTATGATCCTCGGCATCTTTGTCAATTTTGACAACATACCGAGTCTCGTGGGGCTACTATCTATACAGGGCGCATTCTATATGCATAACTGTCAGAAGGTACATCATTTTTGCGTACCTCAAACCCCGTAAGTAAACTTCTGGCGGCTTCATGCAATCCGCTCTCAGCGGATGCAATTCTTTAAATCACCGTACCCATTGGAGCACGGTGATCTTCTGAGATAGCCGCTCGCCCGAGCAGATCCTTCAGCTCCTCCGATCAAGACGCCAGTTGGCGCCGGACCTTCGGCCTCACGACTCGGGAAACCCTCCGCGACGACACCTCAGGGGCGTCCGCCTCACATGAAGGTGCGACAGGTGGAGGCATTTCGCTCTCCACCATCTCCGGAAGAAGATCCCCCAAAGACGAGCTCTGCTGAGAAGGGCTGATATCCGAACTACAAGGTACAATTTCGGTCATCTTCAGAAATAAATACAGGGATGTTCCTTATTTACAAGACCCCTTCTTTTTTTACTTACGGCTTGCTGGAGGGCTGATCCCCTTGGGGAAATAGTGCGGCTGGTTTACTTCCCAGCGCCGGACACTCTGTCGAAGATTCCTTTCCCCACTTTGAGGCCTTGACCTCCGGATCTTCTGAAGCGGTCCTCTTCTCTCCTTGGAAGATGGGACTTTTAATCCCTCCTTCCTTGATAGCCTCCTTCGTAGAGGCAGTTGCTTCCCTGCTCCCCCCTTCGCCTTCTTCAAAAGGCGCGGCCTTCAACATATTGGTCAGCATGGGATCCGGCGTGGTCTCTGGGAGGGGAGCCGGACACCTTATTAACTTTGCCTTGGCTATCCACTCCTGTTCAAGAAACGGCTCCTTTAAAGGGCATATATATGATAAATGAATGAACAGCTTGTCCGGTTACAGGACTACTTACTTGAGTATCTGGGCGATTGCAGCTTAGCCCTGCGTCCTCAGTCAGGTCCGGACACTTCTCTTGTGATCCGAAGAACAGTTTATACATCTCCACGGGTGTCGTACCCACAAAATGATGGAGAGCTCGTGGTCCCTCCGGATTGAATTCCCACAGATGGAGGGGGCGACGTTTGCAGGGCAGATGGCGCCGAATCAACATAACCTGCGCCACTGAGACCAGATTGATCTCTCTTTCTAGGAGGTCTCGAATACGGCCCTGCAACAAAGGAACGTCCTTGGACGGCCCCCAGTCGAGCCCCTTGTTGACCCATGACGCCAGCCGCTGTGGTGGACCTGAGCGGAAGGCAGGGAGCGCCACCCATTTGGTGCCCCGGGGAGCGGTAGTATAAAACCACTCACCTTGCCACAAACCAAGCTCCTCTTGAAAAGAGCCCTCGGGCCATGGAGCATCAGCGCACTTGCTTATGACCGCCCCTCCGCACTCTGCTTGTTGCCCCTCGATCATCCTTGGCTCCACCTTGAAGGTCTTGAGCCACAATCCAAAGTGAGGGGTAATATGGAGGAAGGCCTCACATACGACAATGAATGACGAGATATGGAGGATGGACTCCGGATTCAAGTCATGGAAATCCAGCCCATAATAAAACATGAGCCCCCGCACAAAGGGATCCGCCGGGAAGCCTAAACCCCGAAGGAAGTGTGACACGAACACCACGCCTCGCCGGGCTCGGAGTGGGAATGACCTGCCCCGAGCAAGCAGCCTATATGAAATCTCGCCAGATTAGATACCGGCGCTCAGAAGCTTTAGCACATCTTCTTCTGTGACGGAAGAAGACATCCATCGGCCAAGCTGATCGGAGCCGGACATCGTCGAAGGTCCGAAGTGCCTAAATCTGAAGCTTTGGGTGTTAGAACTCGAAGCGCGAGGCGAACTTGATGGAAGGTGTAAAAAAGAAGAGGGCCTTGGTCTCATTATAAAGAGGTTTAATACCAAGAACCCTCCCCGTGGTCGATTAGGACTCGCCTTCGATAGAGGGGGCGTGGCGATGGGCACGGTTGGGTTACCCACGTCTGTATTGATGGGAATCCCGGAATAAGGGGGCATGATCTATGCTTTGATAAGACGTGCTGTGGAAATCGCCGCTAAACGCTACTGAGGTGGAACAAGAAAAACGATTCATATAAAGGCCTGGCCGTGGTGTGATGTCACGCCGCTGAATACGTCGGCAGTGTCTGTGCAAAAATTATTCTCTACGGTGGTATGTGGAACTTGTTTTGCAGAGCCGGACACTATCCTTGTGTTCAAAACCTTCTATGAAGTATACGGAGGAGGAACCCGCCTTGCAATGCCGAAGACAATATGCACGCCGGACTTGTCGTCATTGAAGCCTGGTTCGAGGGCTACCGAGGGAGTCTCGACTAGGGGTGTCCGGATAGCCGAACTATCATCGCGGCCGGACTCCAAGACTATGAAGATACAAGATTGAAGACTTCGTCCCATGTCCGGATGGGACTTTCCTTGGCGTGGAAGGCAAGCTTGGCGATACGGATATGTAGATCTCCTACCTTTGAAACCGACTCTGTGTAACCCTAACCTATCCGTTGTCTATATAAAACGGAGGGTTTTAGTCCGTAGGACGAGCAACAATCATACCATAGGCTAGCTTCTAGGGTTTAGCCTCCTCGATCTTGTGGTAGATCTACTCTTGTACTACCCATATCATCAATATTAATCAAGAAGGAGTTGGGTATTACCTCCATCGAGAGGGCCCGAACCTGGGTAAAAACATCGTGTCCCTTGTTTCCTGTTACCATCCGCCTAGACGCACAGTTCGGGACCCGCTACACGAGATCCGCCGGTTTTGACACCGACAACGACCTTTAAAGGCGTCATACCAGGTGTAGAGGCCAACTGTATAGGCTCGGTTACACTTGAGGTGGTCTTCGGATCCCTGGATAATTTCCAAAGCGAGGAGTTAATCTTCGACATAGTCCCGTTCTGCAGTGGCTATCCCGCACTGCTCGGAAGAACCGCATTATCAAAGTTCAATGCGGTGCCGCACTATGCATACCTCAAGCTCAAGATGCCAGGCCCTCGAGGAGTCATTACGGTCAATGGAAACACTGAACGCTCTCTCCGAACGGAGGAGCATACGGCGGCCCTCGCGGCGGAAGTACAAAGCAGCTTCTCAAGGAAATACGGGCACGGAGTAACCTACAACAAGACCGTCTGGCACGTTCCAAGCAAGCGTAGCAATGCGGCCCCAACCCCAGCCCTCCCGAAATTGCGAAACCAGTACTACGCGTACAAAACTACGGTCTGGAAATACCATGGGCATAGGGGAGGGCACGACCACGGCATGCCCAAAATGCGGCTCAACCGCACTAGGGGCTCCCCGATTTTGTCATTCTTTTCTTACTTTCAGGACTCCACTCTCTGAAGGCCTGTCCGGCAAGACAATCGCCAAACACACGATGCAACAGCCGTGGAGGCGTAGTTACGTCGAGTGTCCAGGTGGTCTCTATAACGAGCAGTATACTTGTTTCACATATCATCCTGCAGCTCGCCCCTGGAGGGGGACATGTCAAATAGTCCCATCTCTTGCTTATCACACTATTCGTATCGTCCTGCTTTTACCGCAGCCTTTTCGAATAAACAATACATAGCTTTTTTCTATTATTGCATTCCCTTTTTTATCTATATATGTTCATTACTGACATGTTGCACCCGTACACTTTGGTACGGCCAAATACACCAGGGGCTTAAGTACCCCAACATACGGTGTGATAAGTCCGAACATTTTCACAAGTGCGGCACCCCGAACTTATAGCATTATATGCATCGGCTCCGAATCATGTCTTGGGTCAATAGTTGGGTTTGCCCAACTCCCATGTTTTGGTACCTTACGTTCCGTTATATCGGCTAAGGTAGTGCTGGGAGAACCACTGCGATTGTGCCCCAGTTGAGCTTTGCTAAGCACCTCAGTGGAGAAAGCTAAAACTGACCGTCATGATAGGGCGAGAGCTGGTCGCTGTTCGAGAGGTTTTCGAGTCCCTAAAGACTTATGCCGCTTAGAGCGAGGAGTCGGCTTTGTCCTTCCTAGGCGTGGATAGCGCCTCGAAATCGGTCTTCCGAATACTAGGGGCTTCGCCGAAATTTAAAATTATAGAATTCTATGCCTAAGTGAGAGTGTTCAAGCATTATAGTCTGATTGCCTTGTCCGTTGTGTTGAGCGCCTCCCTCGAAGGACCCAAGAATGGGAATAAGAGCGCTCAAGTTTATCCTGAACACCCCAAAGACTTTCATGGCATGGGGGCAGAAGGTTTACGACTCGCCATCTCTCAAATTTAATATACGGCCGCATGAAGGTAATATTTTAAATTCAAAAGCGTTGCTTAGCGCATATGAACAAGTTTTCAGCGTACAGGATCACAAATGCGAGTTTACTCAAAAATTACATCTTTGGAGCATTCATCTGCTATAAGGCGGGCACCCTTCACGACGCCCTCATAATACATCTCGGGCTTGCGATGCTCCTTGCCCAGCGGTGGTCCGTCCGTCACAAGCTTCACAGCGTCCATCTTGTCCCAGTGCTCTTTAGCACGGGCAAGGGCCCTACGGGCACCTTCGATGCATACGGAGCGATTGATGACTTCAAGCCATGGACAGGCATCCACCAGCCACCTCATCAGCCCGAAGAAGCTCCCAGGCATGGCTTCCACAGGTCACAACCGGACTATGAGACCCTTCATGGCCTGTTCGGCCACCTTATAGAGCTCGATCAGCTGCTTCAGCTGGTCGCTCAAGGGCACCAGGTGTCCGACCTCAGCATACTGAGACCAGAACACCTTCTCCGTCGAGCTCCCCTCTTCGGCTCGGTAGAATGCGGCAGCGTCGGACATACTCCGGGGAAGATCTGCGAATGCTCCTGGAGAGCTCCGGACTCGGGTAAGTAACAAGTAATTCACTTTCATGTGCTTGCTTTGCATAAAGAATGCCTTACCCGCCGCTATCTTCTTCATCGCCTCAATTTCCTGAAGGGCTTTTTGGGCTTCGGCCTTGGCAGATTTGGCGCTCTCAAGGGCCGAGGCGAGCTCGGACTCTCAAGTCTTTGAGTAAAGCTCCAAATTCTCGTGTTTTTCCACGAGAGCCTGGAGCTCTTGCTGAACCTCTGCCACCCGCGCCTCCTGCTTCTCTCGCTCGGTGTGCTCCACGGTCGCCTTGTCTTCGGCCTTGGACAGCGCTTCCTTCAGGGTCGCCAACTCGGTTGTGGCCCCTGTAATTCTCACATTGGTCCTGTCATTTTTGCAACCACATCTTTTTATATACTTACATAAGGTCTTACTTACCTTCCTTGTCTTTGATATGTTTCTTGGCAAGGCCGAGCTCCTTCTCGGACCGCTCGAGGCTCTGCTTCAATGCATCGACCTCCGCAGTCAGTGCGGCAGAGGTCAGCAATGCAGCCTGCATTCCCATATTGACGTACTTATGTTAGACTCCTACGTATATCTTTTAGATCCTCAATTCGGTTTTTCTTTCCGAAAACCAAACTAAGCATCAGGGGCTACTGTCTATGCGGTAATATTTTTACATATCTTAAATACATACCTCAAAGCCTGTTAGAAGGCTGGCACAAGCTACCAGCCCGCTCTTGGCGGACTGAACCATTTGGATCACCACACTCATAATAGTGCGGTGCTCCTCGTCGATGGAGGCGCCGTTAAGCACCTCCAGCAGATTATCCGGTGCCTCTGGTTGGACGGAGGTCACCGGCGTCATAGGCTTTCCCTTCTTACTAGGGGGGCGCCTGCCGGACTCCGGAACCACTGAAGGTTCCGGTGCGGTGTCCGGCCTAGGGCCGGACTTGGAGCCCTTGGGGGTTTTGTCCCCTTTGCGCCTGGAGTCCGGGAGGTCGCCTTGCGGCGCCTCCAGGACCACCTTCTCCTGGCTTGGACCCTTTTGGGACTCCACCTCGGTGTCATCCACAGCGCGAGGAGAGGAGGCGGCCGGAAGTGAAGTGCTATTCACATCCGACGAACCCAGGGAGCCGCTCGACGAAGCATCGAGCCCGGCCTTGGGCAGACTGCATGATTATATTCGGCGTGAGAAGATACTGTGCAACAAAGGAACGCCATGAGTTATTCTGGTATCCGGATACTTACGATTTTTCCAGGGGCTTGGCCCTGGATGGCCAATCCTCTTCGCCGTCGTTGGTGTTGGTGGAGTTGTCCGGAGGAAGGGTCCTCCCCTTCTTGGACCCTCCCCTCCCCCCCCCCCCCGGTTGTGGCGGCCTTCCTTTTCGTTCATCCCCACGCTGGAGAGGGAGATGCCTTTTCTTCCTCCTCCTCGTCTTCGTGGGAGGAGTGCGCCTCGGAGTCATCGGACGATGAATCCGACACCACGTAAGGTGCCGGAACCAGCAGCCCCGTCAAGCGGGCGGCCGCTGGATCTTCGGGCAAGGGAGTCAGGCAGTCAATCTGCCCGGACGTCTTCTGACAATCCTGTCAAAGGTAAGGGAGTTTAGATCCCACATAGAATCAAACTATGGAAAACAAGTAACCCGTAAAGGGTAAAATAGCTTACCGCATTGGCTTGATGCTGTGCGCTGAATCCGCGATCCTCGGTAGTGGATGCGGGAGCCTCGGCGCCCTTGAACAACACCTTCCAGCGCCTTTCAGACGTAGTGTCGAAGAGCCTACTCAGGGTTCGATGCTGTGACGGATCAAACTCCCACAAACTAAAAGCCCGTTGTTGGCACGGGAGGATCCGGCGGATGAGCATGACCTGGACTACGTTGACGAGTTTGAGCTTCTTGCTCACCAGGTTTTGGATGCAGGTTTGGAGTCCGGTCAGCTCCTCCGTATTACCCCACAACAGGCCCGTCTATTTCCAGGAGGTGAGCCATGTGGGGATGCCAGATTGGAATTCGCGGGCCGCTGCCCATTCAGGGTCACGCGGCTCGGTGATGTAGAACTACCCCAATTGCCACCCCTTTATGGTATCCACGAAGGATCCCTCGAGCCATGTAACGTTGGGCATCTTGCCCACCATGGCGCCTCCGCACTCCGCTTGGCGGCCGCCCACTACCTTTGGTTTGACATTGAAGGTCTTCAGCCATAAGCCGAAGTGGGGCTGGATGCAGAGGAAGGCCTCGCACACGACGATGAACGTCGAGATGTTGAGGATGAAGTTCGGGGCCAGATCGTGGAAATCCAGGCCGTAGTAGAACATGAGACCCCGGACAAATTGGTGAAGTGGGAAACCTAGTCCGCGGAGGTAATGGGTGAGGAACACCACCCTCTCATGGGGCCTGGGGTGGGGTTGAGCTGCCTTGTCGGGGAGCCGGCGCTGGCGATGTCATTGGACAAGTATCCGGCTTTCCTCGGCTTCTTGATGTGTCCCTCCGTGATGGAGGAGGCCATCCAGCTTGCCTCCTGCTCCGGACATGGCTGGAGAAGGTTGAGGTGGGATGTGCGGACTTGGTATTTGGAGCTCGAAGTCTTGTGAAATGGATAAGCAAAGGAGGAAGAAGGCGTAGATGAGAAAGGTGGATCCTTATCCGCTTATATGGGCGTATCGAAACTATGTGCCCCCCACCAGCCCGGGTAAAACTCGCTTATCTCCCAAGCGCCAGTAATTAATGGAACGGTTGGGTTACCCACGCCCGTATTGATGAGAATCCCGAATAAGGGGACACGATCTACTGCTTGACAAGACGTGCCAAGGAAACCGCCTCGCTAAACGCTACCGAGGTGGGACAAGAAAACGATTGGAATAAAGGCTTGGTCATGTGTGATGTCATGCATGCGAATACGTCAGCAGATTGGATTTGTGTAAATATTATTCTCTCTACGATGGTATGTGGAACTTATTTTGCAGAGCCGGACACTATCCTTGTGTTCAAAATCTTCTATGAAGTATTCGGAGGAGGAACCCACCTTGCAATGTCGAAGACAATCATGCGCTACCGGACTCGTCGTCATTGAAGCCTGGTTCAGGGGCTACTGAGGGAGTCCTGGATTAGGGGTGTCCGGCTGGCCGGACTATAACTTTTGGCCAGACTCCTGGACTATGAAGATACAAGATTGAAGACTTCGTCCCGTGTCCGGATGGGACTTTCCTTGGCGTGGAAGGCAAGCTTGGCGATACGGATATGCAGATCTCCTCCCATTTGTAAACGACTCTATGTAACCCTAACCTCCTCCGGTGTCTATATAAACTGGAGGGTTTTACTCCATAGGACGAACAACAATCATACCATAGGCTAGCTTCTAGGTTTTAGCCTCTCTGATCTCGTGGTAGATCTACTTTTGTACTACCCGTATCATCAATATTAATCAAGCAGGAGTAGGGTTTTACTTCCATCGAGAGGGCCCGAACCTGGGTAAAAACATCGTGTCCCTTGTCTCCTGTTACCATCCGCCTAGACGCACAGTTCGGGACCCCCTACCCGAGATCCGCCGGTTTTGACAACGACAGAGGTCAACAAGGAGGCAGTAACAGTGGCGGAACCAGCAGATTGCAAGCCAAAGACTCCCCAGCAGGGCCTGGTGCCGGCAAGGTGCGGTCCCCGGTAGAGTCTGATGCCACCAAGGCAGTGCCCGCGCAGTCGAGTGAGGTGGTGCAGAACAAGAAGATGATGTAGCACCCGGTTTACTTTGTCAGCTCCCTCTTGCAGGGGGCTAGGTCAAGGTATTCCTGTGTGCAAAAATTGCTCTTCAGCCTCATTATGGCCTCGAGGAAGCTGCGTCATTACTTCCAAGACCACGAGATCACTGCCGTCACCCGCCTCCCGTTGCAACGGATACTGCATAACCCAGATTCACCCGGAAGGATTGTGGAATGGGCCTTGGTGCTATCAAGCTTCGGTTTGAAGTTTGAAAGTACCTCGACAATCCAGAGCAGAGTCTTGGCGGAGTTCATCACAGAATGGACCTCAACGCCTGACGAAGAAATCCAAGAGACCACTCTCCCAGGCAAGGAAGCAGACCGAGACTGGATCATGTACTTTGATGGGGCTTTCTCGCTGCAAGGCTCTGGTGCAGGTGTGCTGCTCGTCACGCCCACCGGAGAGCACCTCAAGTACATGATCCAGATGCACTTCCCCAGAGAGATGTCAACTAACAACACTACTGAGTACGAGGGACTGCTTGCCCAACTCAGGATCACGGCAGACCTCGGGGTTAAGAAGCTCATCATCAGGGGTGACTCGCAGCTCGTTGTCAGACAGGTCAACAAGGATTATTAGAGCCCATTGATGGAAGCTTACGTAGATGAGGTGAGGAAGCTAGAGGAATGCTTTGACGGCATCCAAGCGGAGCACGTCCACCAGATGGAGAACGACATCGCCGATTACCTGTCAAAGCATGCTGCATTCAAGCTACCTGTGGAACCAGGTACCTTTTTTCTCCAGTTAACTTAGCCATCCGTCAAGCCATCAACGGGGTAGAACAAGCGGAGGAAGTCAGGTCCCGGCAAGTACTATCCTATCGAGCCCCCTGGGGCTGCCGGCAAGGGTGCTGCCGTGAACGCTGAGCCTGCCAAGAGCAGCCACCTCCGGCAGGACGTCAAGCCCTAGCCGTAGAGACAGCCTCTCCCATGGCAGAAGAGATGCCTTTGATCCTTGCCGTCGAGCCCCAGGCTCCGGCGTGGGCGCAGCATACCGTCCGATTCCTCCAAAGAGGGGAGCTTCCTGAGGAGCAGGCGGAAGCGGAAAGAGTAGCCTGTTGTCCGCTTCTGCATCAGTTCGTCGATGACGCCTGCATGTGAGAAGGCCAAACGGTGTGAAATTGAAGTGCATCCCCCGGGAGGAAGGACTGGAGCTATTGGCGGAGATACATGGAGGCATATGTGGCTGCCACATAGGGTCAAGGGCCCTTACCGGGAAGGCGTTCCGGCAAGGTTTCTTCTGGCCCACCGCCCTCCAGGATGCGATGGCACTAATAACCAAGTGTGAAGCGTGCCAGTTCCATTCAAAGAAGCTTCATCTACCAGCTCAAGCCCTTCAAACAATCCCTCTCTCCTGGCCATTCTCGGTCAGGGGGCTTGACATACTGGGCCCTTTCCCCGCTGCTTATCGGGGCTTTGAGTACTTGTACGCTGTAATCGACAAGTTCACAAAGTGGCCGGAGGTGGAAGCAAAGGAGAAAGGTGACCGCTTTCACCGCTGTCAAGTTTTTCAAGGACTGGTTCCGCCGCTTTGGTGTGCCAAATAGAGTCATCACCAACAACGGCACGCAATTCACGAGCCACACATTCATGCAATACATTCGAGACCTCGGCAAAGAAGGTCTGCTTTTGCTTCCGTGGCACACCCATGGAGCAACGCTGCCGGAGAGGGCGTAATGCTTAAGTGTTGCAAGGCCTTAGGACAAAGACTTTTGACAAGATGCACAAGAGCGGAAGGCGCTGGATTGATGAATTGCCGGCGGTTCTTTGGTCGATCAGGACGACGCCAAATCGAGCCACCGGCCAAACACCTTTTGCCCTGGTCTACGGGGCAGAAGCAGTTCTCCCCACGGAACTCATATACGGGTCACCTCGAGTGCTCGCTTATGATGAGCTTGAGCAAGAGCAGTTGCGCCAAGATGACGCGGCGCTCCTTGAGGAAGATCGCCTTCGTCATTGTGAGAGCGACATGCTGCCAAAGAAGCCTAGCGCCGCTACCATTGCCGCAAGGTTCATGCCTAAAGCTTTGAGGAAGTCGACCTTGTTCTTTGGCGCGTTTAGTCGGCCAAGAATACCAACAAGTTGACGCCAAAGTGGGAAGGCCCTTATCGGGTAATACGAGTCACAAGGCCCGGCGCAACTGGCTCGAGATCAAGATGCCGTCCCCTGAGAAACTCCCGAACGCCGAGCATCTTCGCAAGTTTTACCTATAGAGGCGCTGCTTGCCGGCCTTCCGCAAGCCACCTTTTGTACAAGCTTTGACGGCAAGGCATGTGACCCTTTGTACAAAGCCAAAGCGCAGACTTTAGCATAAATAAATGAAGCGCTGGCGCCCTAAGTTATAGCATGCATGCTAGGTCCAGTCTCTTCCTTGGTTAGGGTTGATAGTGCTCAGCAGCGACTAACCCCTAGATTAGAGGTTGAGTGCGCGTCTATCTGTTTCTCTTATGTCCTCTTTTCGTTCGCAGGGCACATAAGCACTTCTGCTGAGCTACTTGGAAGAAAGAAAACCAGAGTTGCCGGGGGCTGCAAGCACAAGGATCGAACCATGGCAAGATGAGATTCCTAGGGGACTCTGATCCAGATAAGTCTTTTATCCTCTGTCATTCATTTCAGAACGGAACTGGGGCATGTGAGACCTTGTTTTTATCTCTAGGCTGTCGTGCACCCCTTTTTCCTATACCTAAGGATTATTTCCTGGGTCCGGATTTGGTTGTAGCCGCGGCGGCAAGGAGGTAGAACGAGGAGCCTAAAGCCCATTTCTTCCCTGCCTCCGCCAAGAGCGCGAGAACGGTCGAGTGGAGTGGGGGGACGGCAAGGCCTGTTGCTGGGCGAAAAACGTTTATCTTAAAAAAATAACAAGGATTCGCTCCTTGTCGCAGGATTTACCCACGAGCAAAAAACCCGGCAAGCATCCCTTTTTCAGTAAAAACAACCCATACAGGTACAGTTCGTACGAAATGAAAAACATGAGCAAGGGGATTACAAGTTCTAAATTTGATGAAGGCCCGCAGGCTTACAAACTTAAAAAGAGATAAGATGCCCATTGAGGGAGTCCTGGATTAGGGGAGGGGTGTCCGGACAGCCGGACTATATCCTTTGGCCGGACTGTTGGATTATGAAGATACAAGATTGAAGACTTTGTCCCGTGTCCGGATGTGACTCTCCTTGGCGTGGAAGGAAAGCTTGGCAATACGGATATGTAGATCTCCTTCCTTGTAACCGACTCTGTGTAACCCTAGCCCCCTCCGGTGCCTATATAAACCGGAGGGTTTAGTCCGTAGGACAACAACAATCATACCATAGGCTAGCTTCTAGGGTTTAGCCTCTACGATCTCGTGGTAGATCAACTCTTGTAATACTCACATTCATCAAGATCAATCAAGCAGGAAGTAGGGTATTACCTCCATCAAGAGGGCCCGAACCTAGGTAAACATCGTGTCCCCCACCTCCTGTTACCATCCGCTTTAGACGCATAGTTCGGGACCCCCTACCCGAGATCCGCCGGTTTTGACACCGATATTGGTGCTTTCATTCAGAGTTCCTCTATGCCGTCAACGTGAGGCTTGAGAGCTCCTTCGATCATCGGTAACGATGCGGCCCAGGGTGAGGTTTTCCTCCCTGGACAGATCTTCATATTCGGCGGCTTCGCACTGCGGGCCAACTCGCTTGGCTATCTGGAGCAGATCGAGAGCTACGCCCCTGGCCACAAGGTCAGGTTCGGAAACTTGAAATACACGGCCGACATCCGCGGAGACTTGATCTTCCACGGATTCGAGCCCATGCCAGGTGTGCCGCACGACCACGACGAGCATGATTTAGCTCTGTCGTCAGACAGTGTTCGAGAGATCACACCTGCAACTACTCCGGCCCTCAATCAGGAGCAAATCGCGCCATCCGAGGATGGGTGGATAGACCCCGCCATGGAGGCCGCACTCTCAATGGTGATAGAGCGGGATACTGAATTCACCCCTTACGAGAACCGTGTCGCCGAACTACTGGATTCGTCCCCGGCCACGGACTCCGAGCCGCCTGTGCCCGTGCCTATCGAATCCGATTGGGCCCCGATCATGGAGTTTACCTCCGCGGATATTTTTCAGCACTCGCCTTTCGGCGACGTGCTAGATTTATTAAGGTCCCTCTTGTCGGTGTCAAAACCGGCGGATCTCGGGTAGGGGATCCCGAACTGTGCGTCTAGGCGGATGGTAACAGGAGACAAGGGACACGATGTTTTTACCAGGTTCGGGCCCTCTCGATGGAGGTAATACCCTACTCCTGCTTGATTAATATTGATGATATGGGTAGTACAAGAGTAGATCTACCACGAGATCAAGGAGGCTAAACCCTAGAAGCTAGCCTATGGTATGATTGTTGTTCGTCCTACGGACTAAAACCCTCCGGTTTATATAGACACCGGATAGGTTAGGGTTACACAGAGTCGGTTACAAAGGTAGGGGATCTACATATCCATATCGCCAAGCTTGCCTTCCACGCCAAGGACCCATCCGGACACGGGACGAAGTCTTCAATCTTGTATCTTCATAGTCCAGGAGTCCGACCAACGATGATAGTTCGGCTATCCGGACACCCCCTATTCCGGTGCATTGATTGTCTTCGGCATTGCGAGGCGGGTTCTTCTCCAAATTCCATATACTTGTCGAATAGTGTCCAGCTTCTGATAAATGCTGCGCTCCTTGGCTTCTACGCCCAATAATGGCCATCTTCCACGTGTTTGAACGAATGCGAAAAGCCAGGGTATCTTTACACTTACCCCCCTAGCTGCGGAAATGAGCTGCCTATAAAAGGGGCGAGGGTCTAGATCTGAGTCACACCATCCCCCCTTCGCGAGCTTTCATCGGAGCGCCTCTGACCAAAGCCCATTCCATCATGGACAGTCGACGCGGCTCCTCCTCTCACGCTCCCAGCCCTCAGCCTGGAAATTGGGAGAGATGCTCAGTCCCGCAATGCGAGCTAGTTATACTCCAAACCAAGGGATTTCTTCTCCCGGTCTTCATGGTTCCGGTTCGAGCCGGACTCGCCACCTACAAGGGCGGAAAGCAAGCGGAGAGTGTCCCTGATCCCTCTAAAGGAGAGCGGGTATGCTTCATCTCTTATCTAGTAAGAGGATTGGATTTCCAATCCATCCGTTTCTCCGGGGGCTCTTGGAGTTCTACGGCCTCCAGTTGCACCACCTCATGCCTGCCTCCATTTTGCACGTCGCGGGCTTCGTGGCCCTTTGCGAACTATTCTTGGGCATCGAGGCTCATTTCACGCTGTGGAAGAGATTATTCTGCCTAGTACCCCGTTCTCATGAGGTGTCAATATATCAAGTGGGCGGAGCCGAACTATGGCGCATCGCCGGGACCGCATATCTATCCGGAACCCCGAAGAAGGCGTCCGAAGATTGGCCTTCGGAATGGTTTTACATGGAGGACGTCCCGCTGCGGGATCCTGTTCGGATCAGCCTTCCGGAGTTTAGCAATGCTCCTCTGAACAAGCGCCTAAGCTGGCGCCCTCGGAGCTCCCAGAGGGAAAATGACCGGGATGTCCTCTACTTGATGAGCCGAATAAGATTACTGGCTCATGCCGGATTGACCATGATTGGAGTCATGGCAATCTGCATTATGAGGGGAGTGCAGCCACTCCAATATAGGGGCCAGCCCATGTGGGACTTCAACGGGGAGGACGATGCCACCCGCCATGGCCGCAAAGGGCCGGGATCGGTCACCAAACTGGTGAAGACCGTGTCTGCCATGTATAAAGGGGAGGAGGAGGATTTCCTCCGCGTCAATCCACGGAGGGAGTTTTCTTCGAATAATCCTCGAAGTTGGGTAAGCAAACATCTTTGTGGCCTGTCCGATCCATGTTCCCGTGGTTAAATATCTCATTTCATGGTTTCACAGAACTGCGCCGGACTGTGGAGAAGATACACAATCCGCCCCCACAACCCGAGGATCCGGAACGGTCCCTCGATCCGGCCTCCGAAGACGATCCGGATATAAAGGTGGAGTTGATCGACGGGGTGTTCCACCAACCTAGCATCGACAATGCTTTGGTTGCCATTACGGCCGATTACCTCGGAATACTTCCAGCCTCACAGGTAAATGAGACCGAGGTCCCAATACTCTGATAATGACCCAGCCATGCTTATTTCTTGATCACCGTATACCAATGGTGTTTCGCAGGGGGTGCCTTCGAGGCAGGAGGCCGAGCTCAGCGATACCTGGCCAACAAGGCGATGGCCTCACAGTTAAAAAGAAGTGCGGTCCGGATCGAAACCCCGCCGCAACGGTATAGCGTGTCACCATGTTCCTAGGATTGATTCCTGGAAGGCGTACTAACGCTGATGCTCTTTTCAGGAAAAAGAGCGCTCGCCGGACTAAGTCCGGAGAGGTTGCCAATCGAACCTCCTCCAGCCAGGCTCCAAAGCCGGGTCCAGAAGCGGAGGCGAGCACGAGGCGTACGTCGGATGCTCCTCCGATAGAGGATGCCGATAGATTGTCCGCCACCAACTCCGAGGTGGAGAGCGCCATGAATCACAGGCGCCGCTGGATAGTTCTTCGTGACGCATGTTTCTCCCAAGAGGCCTTGAATGCCTTCAATTCGGGAGATGCGCACCTCCGTGCCGCTCAAGATGGTCTAGCCAGAGCCACGGAGCAGTATGTAAAGGACATCTGGTGAGAAAATTTGTGATTATACATGCCAAGAGTTCCCGAGACTTAAAATAGTTAGAGTAACTAATTTAAGGAGCATTTGTTATGTAGGATCTTACAAAAAAAGAGTACCCGACTGTCCCAGGAGCTTGAAGAATGCAAGGCCCAACTTGAGGCCGCACTAGCCGCTCTGAGGGGAGCCACGGAGACCCCCTCTGGTAATATACGCTTCAAAAGATAAATAGTTTATGAAGTGCGGCGGGTGTGTAAATCTAACAAAGATATTGCAGATGGCGCCGGACTAGATCCGGACAAGCAACAGCTCTTGCGCCAGCTAAGGGCCGGCGAGAGCGTGCTTACGAGGGTGCGGCAGGAGAAAAATAACCTCCAAGATGCCAACACCAAACTAGGTGAGGAACTAAAGGATGTTCGTGCCCACTTGTCTGACTTCGTAAAGGAGAATCGATGGCTTCGTCGTGGAATTTTCAGTAAGTGCTTGAGTGAACTTTGAAAGAGTTCTGCGAGGAAGGCAACAAACATAAACATGTATGTAGGTTTGCTCACAGGTCGTCCTGAGGAGGAGATGCCCAGTTCTTCGGGTGATCTTCTTCGCGAATCAAGGCTACCGCATGAACGAAGTTCGGCAGGTGATGAAAGGCGTTGGCCAGGCCTTGTGGCCATCTATCTCCCTGCCTGAAGGCATTGGGGAGCTGGCAGAGCGGCTTCAAGGAGCACGGCGGCGCTTCCGACTATGGAAGAATTTGGCCTGCCGTCAAGGCACCAGGGAGGCCTGGGCCATGGTAAAGACGCGGTACACGAAGGCTGACCCAAACCACATGGCCGAGGTCGGACATGTGGGGCTTGATGGGAAGGAGATCCCTGTAAGCTTAGTGTACGGCCAAGTAGAATCGGCCGCCAAGTATTCCCAGCAAGATTGTAAATTAGATAGCCTGTTAGATGGCATTGAGGAGGAATACAATGAGTCGAGTTGACTATGTAAAAATATGACATGAAAAATGTCTTCTAGCCGGATTGTAGATCGCTTGTCATAGCAGACCTTTTCGCCCGACCTCGGGACCCAATAGTCCGGAGTGTGTCCGAATACCTTCGTGGTTATATAAGAACCGGGTATGCATGGAGACAAGGCGTAGGGTTCATTATTGCTGTATCGCATAAGTGCCCAACAAGTTATGTTATATTACATGGATAGTAAGAAACATCTTCCGGAGAATAGTTCCGTTAAGGGTTCCTTTTCATTGGGATGCATGCCCTAAAGTGCATGTCAAAACTGCTAGGAAAGCGAGAAAATCATCTGGGGCAGAAGGGTAAATAGTTAAAATCATCTTTCAGTTCACCGACCGAATATTCCCTTAAGAACGCTAGCTTTCGGCTTCACCCAGTCTGAGGTACACATCCGCTGACCCGGGCAAGAATAAATGAGAGTTGCTCCCTTTACCACCTAGCCGAACAATCGGGAACGTAGGGGTAAGCACAGGAGCCAGGCAACCCAGCTTGGCCAAAACTTAAGTCATATTGATGCATATAATGGTGAATAAAAGGTACATGCGGAAGTTTGCCGCATGTGTTGGGCATGAAGCCTGTATAAATAAGCTTCTGGTAAAGAAGCCCCCAGGTATAATGAGCGCGTACAGCACGTCAAATATGTGCGAACAAAGTGCAAACGAGCCTCTAAAGGCTTCAGGAAGAAGGAGGGGGAAGGAGAGAAATAAAAGACAGCAAAAATAGAAAATGTGGACGGAGGAAGGAAACGAACTTGGAGTCCGGCGCTTAGGCGTAGAATCTTCATAGACGGGCTGTGTTCCATGGGTTCGGCTCGAGTCGGTTATCCGATGCGTTTCGCAGACGGTATGCTCCGCCGGTTAGGACCTGGTCGATGATGAAGGGACCTTCCCATTTGGGCTTGAGTTTGTCCTTTTTCTTGTCCGGCAGGCGTAGAACTAGTTCGCCAACGTTATAAGCTTTGGCCCGTACTTCCCTGCTTTGATATCTTCGAGCCTGCTATTGATAGAATGCAGAACGAGCTTTTGCCACATCGCGCTCCTCCTCCAATGCGTCCAAACTGTCCTGCTGATCGAGCTGGGCTTCTCTTTCTTCATACATGCGCATGCGAGGTGAGTCATGAATTATGTCGCAGGGCAGGACTGCCTCTGCACCGTACACCATAAAAATGGTGTGAATCCGGTAGTACGATTCGGCATGGTCCGCAGCCCCCAGAGTACGGAGTCGAGCTCCTCAACCCAGTGCGTGTTAGATTCCTTGAGGGACCGCACTAGTCTGGGTTTAATGCCGCTCATGATTAGACCGTTTGCTCGTTCGACTTGGCCGTTGGTTTGAGGGTGATAGACTGAGGCGTAATCAAGTTGGATGCCCATGTTTTTGCACCATAATTTGACCTCATCCGCCGTGAAGTTGGTGCCGTTATCAGTGATGATACTGTGGGGGATACCGTAACGGTGAACTACCCCTGATATGAAGTCTATCACCGGTCCGGATTTGGCCATTTTAACAGGTTTGGCCTCTATCCATTTGGTGAATTTATCCACCATGACCAATAGGTATTTTTGCTTGTGGGTTCCCCCCTTAAGGGGTCCAACCATGTCAAGCCCTGCACCATGACGGCCAGGTGATGGGTATAGTTTTGAGGGCGGTGGGTGGCATGTGGCTTTGGTTAGCAAAATGGCAACCGACGCATCGTCGGACTAAATCCTGCACATCTTCCCGGGCCGTCGGCCAATAAAATCCTGTACGGAAGGCCTTGCCTACAAGGGCCCGGGCTGCGGCGTGGTGCCCACCCAGTCCGGCATGAATTTCAGCCAGGAGGTTTCGCCCTTCCTCTTCGGAGATACACCTTTGAAGGACTCCTGTAGTGCTTTTCTTATAAAGCTCTCCCTCATGGACTTTATAGGCTTTAGAGCGCCGTACTATGCAGCGAGCCTCATTTTGGTCTTCGGGGAGTTCCTGCCTAGTTAGGTAGGCTAGGAATGGTTCTGTCCACGGGGCGATAACCGCCATTATTTCATGGGCGGAGGGTGTTATCTCGGTGGCAGAGCCTCCGATCGTGTCAGAGTGTTCGGCGTCAGGCAGTGCGGTTGGGTCCGGATTGTTATCTCCGGACTCCCCTTCCCATAGTATGGATGGCTTGAACAGCCGTTCCAGGAAGATGTTGGGCGGGACGGCATCGCATTTTGCACCGATGCGTGCCAATATGTCCGCCGCCTGGTTGTTATCCAGGGCTATATGATGAAATTCGAGCCCTTCGAACCGTGCTGACATTTTTAGGACCGCATTGCGGTATGCTGCCATTTTAGGATCTTTGGCATCAAAGTCTCCGTTTATTTGAGATATCGCGAGGTTCGAATCCCCGCGCACCTTTAGGCGTTTAATGCCCATGGAGACTGCCATCCGGAGGCCGTGCAGAAGGACCTCGTATTCGGCTGCGTTGTTGGAGTCCGTATACATTATCTGAAGGACGTATTGGGTTGTGTCCCCGGTTGGGGACGTCAGGACGACGCCAGCTCCCAGGCCGGCCAACATTTTGGAGCCGTCAAAGTGCATGATCCAATTGTAGTATGCGCCGTACTCTTTAGGGAGTTCGGCCTCGGTCCGTTCGGCCACAGTCAGCCAAAACCTACGACTTGATAGCTCGTCGTGGCTTATAGGTAATGTCGAATGGAAGGAGCTCTATGGCCCATTTAGCAATCCGGCCCGTCGCGTCGCGGTTTTTTATAATGTCATTAAGAGGTACTTCGGAGGCTACAATTAACACTCTTGAAAGTAGTGTCGCAGCTTCCGGGATGACATGAACACCGCGTATGCTATCTTTTGATAATGTGGGTACCGGGACTTGCATGGAGTGAGGACAGTGGACACGTAATAAACCGGTCTTTGAAGAGGTAATCGGTGTCCGTCCGTTTCTCATTCGACAACGAGCACCGCGCTGATGACTTGATGTGTTGCGGCGATATATAATAGCATTGGTTCGCCCATGTTGGGCGCGGCCAGGACCGGATTTGTAGCCAATATGGCTTTTATCTCTTCGAGTCCGGCCGTGGCGGCATCCGTCCACTCGAAGTGTTCGGCGGCGGAGGCGGTAAAGGGTAACGCCTTTTCTCCCAACGGGAAATAAAGCGGCTTAGAGCCGCTATGCATCCAAATAATTTTTGTATTTGTTTGAGGTCTTTTGGAATATCCAATTGTGACAGAGCTCGGATCTTCGCTGGGTTTGCTTCAATTCCTCTACCGGACACAATGAAGCCTGTGGAGCTTTCCGCTGGAACAATCAAGACGCATTTTTCCGGATTGAGCTTAATGTCATATTTTCGGAGATTGTCGAATGTGAGCCTCAAGTCGTCTACTAGAGTTTCGACATGCTTGGATTTGACGACCACGTTATCTACATATGCTTCCACTGTTTTGCCGGTCTGGTTGGCCAGACATGTCTGAATCATGCGCTGATATGTTGCGCCGGCGTTTTTGAGCCCGAAGGGCATTGTGTTGAAGCAGAACGGGCCGTATGGAGTGATGAATGTTGTTGCAGCTTTGTCTAGCTCCGCCATCTTGATTTGGTGGTAGCCGGAGTACACGTCGAGGAAGAACAATGAGTCGTGGTCCTGTCAGAAGGCCGATAATTTGATCAATTCGAGGGAGGAAGGGATCCTTTGGGGAAGCCTTATTAAGGTCTTTAAAATCAACACATAGGCGCCAGGATTTATCCTTCTTTGGTACCATCACCAGGTTTGCTAGCCAGTCCGGATGTTTTATATCTCCGATGAACTGCTTCCAAAAGTTTGGCTAGCTCCTCTCCCATGGCCTGTCTCTTGGGTTCGAAAGCGCCAAGAGCCTGTTTGACCGGCTTGAATCCTTTTAGATTATTTAGGCTGTGCTCGACCAGCCGACGTGGGATTCCTGGCATGTCTCAAGGGTGCCGTGCAAAGATGTCCCAGTTTTCTCGTGAGAAATTCTCGTAAAGGGGTCTACATCAGGTTTAATTGTGCCCCAATGGAGGCCGTCTTTGCAGGGTCCGTTGGGTGGACTTGGAATTTGACTATTTCATCTGCTGGTTTAAAAGAGGTGGACTTGGATCTTTTATCAAGTATCACATCGCCCCTGTTCACCGTGGAGCGCATCGCAGTGAGTTCCTCAGCCGCTAGGGCTTCGGATAGTGCCTCGAGGGCTAGTGCGGCTGTCTTGTTTTCGGCGCGGAGTGCTATGTTCGGATCACTAGCGAGAGTGATGATTCCGTTAGGTCCAGGCATTTTAAGCTTCATGTACCCATAATGGGGTATAGCTTGAAAATTGTGAATGCCTCTCGCCCTAACAAAGCGTGATATCCATCGCTGAACGGGCCACTTGAAATGTGACCTCCTCGGACCTGTGATTGTCCAAATGAGGCGAACACTACGTCCAGTGTGATTTTTCCTGTGCAGCATGCTTCCCGGCTAGGGATTATTCCTCTAAAGGTTGGGCTACTTCGCTCAATGCGGTGCCAGTCTATTTCCATTTTTCGGAGGGTTTCCTCATAGATGAGGTTTAGTCCGCTGCCGCCATCCATGAGTACCTTAGTAAGGTGAAAGTCGTCCACTATCGGACTGAGGACCAATGCGGCTGGTGCCCGGGCTGTTCGGAATTTAGGTTCACACCGGCATTAAAGGTAATAGCCGTGTTACTCCATGGATTTATTGTTGCTACTTGGTAGACTTTGGCAAGGTTATGGTGTTAGTTTTGCTGCATGTTATTTGATGCGAAAGTCTCAAGACTATTAACACCGTCTTGGTGTTGCTGGGCTGGGATTACGAAGCTAGAAGCTCTTCGCCACTTTTGGCCACCTGCCGTAGTATCCAACATGCTCGAAGGCTATGAGTTGGAGTGGCGCCCTCTGTGCTATGAATTTTGCAGGGTCCGTTTAGCCAACCCTCCTGTACGGTTCTGTACCCTTTAGGGGGTTTTGGTTTTTTGGTGTTTAACCCAGGTGCTTGGTAATGATGCACCCTTTTATTTCGGACTAGGGATGTATTCGGGGCCAAATTATCCCAAAATTTACTTTCGGTTTTCCAGGCGCTCTCCATCGCACAGTACTTTTGTACTATGGTCACCAAGTCAGCAAAGCGTGTAATTTCGCGACGACTTATGGCGTCTAGGATTCCCTTGTCCGTGCAATTATTGCAGAAAATTGGGATTGCATCCTCCTCTCGGCAGTCCTTTATCCTGTCCATAACCAGAAGGAATCTGGCCCAGTAATGATGTACTGTTTCAGCACGCTCTTGCCGAATTCGGGATAGATCGCTAATGTTTGGGTGGGCGGGTGGAACTGGATCCGGAACCCGTCCAATTTAAGACTCGGGGCCGGAAGTTTCGAACTCGGAAGTTTGGATTTTGAATGCTATCCAATGAATCCATCCCGTCGCCGACTTTAAGTTCGTGGCTTGATCGACATCCGTCCCTCTGCGGGAATCCGGCATGGAGGGATCGGGAATCCGAACGTAGCTAGTCCTTAAGATACAAGAAGAATCGCCGCATTGCTCCTCTATCACAGCAACATGATGGGTAGCCTGGGGAGAGTTGATCTCTCTCAGATCGGTTTTAGGCCCAATCCGGGGTGGTCTGTGGCGACTCCTGTATGGCGATGCGATCCAAGAGCTCGTTACGGAGGAGAGCTCGATCGGATCTAACTGCTCGGCATGTTCCGACTTAACGTGAAGATTGGTTTCGGCGACTCGAGAAGTCATCGCCGGCGTGATGGCCGAACTTGCGGTCATAAGAACACCACCTAGTCAAGAGTCGACCAAAGGGCCAAGGCTCCTTTGGCGATAGTATCGTCTTTAAAGACGGGATGAGGCATCCTTCCTGACAGCGATGGCACAGAGGAACTCTCAATGAAAGCACCAATGTCGGTGTCAAAACCGGCGGATCTCGGGTAGGGGATCCCGAACTGTGCGTCTAGGCGGATGGTAACATGAGACAAGGGACACGATGTTTTACCCAGGTTCGGGCCCTCTCGATGGAGGTAATACCCTACTCCCCGCTTGATTAATATTGATGATATGGGTAGTACAAGAGTAGATCTACCACGAGATCAAGGAGACTAAAACCTAGAAGCTAGCCTATGGTATGATTGTTGTTCGTCCCACGGACTAAAACCCTCCGGTTTATATAGACACCGGATAGGTTAGGGTTACATGTAGTCGGTTACAATGGTAGGGGATCTACATATCCATATCGCCAAGCTTGCCTTCCACGCCAAAGAAAGTCCCATCCGGACACGGGACGAAGTCTTCAATCTTGTATCTTCATAGTCCAGGAGTCCGGCCAACGATGATAGTTCGGCTATCCGGACACCCCCTAATCCAGGACTCCCTCACCTCTCCTTGTCAGAAGAACCTTGGCCGAACTATGTCCATCTAGAATGGGATGCGGACGACGAAGAAATTCGCTGCCCACTGACCACCCACTTAGTAGCCACTGTCGATGATTTAACCTACATACTCGACTTCGATTCCGAAGACATCGACGGTATGGACGACGATGCAGGAGATGAACAGGAACCATCATTGTATACTGAGCGCCACCTCTTCATATGATATATATATATATATATATATATATATATATATATATATATATATATATATATATATATATATATATATATATGTGGTGGATACCCCCAAAGAAGGCAATGTCGACAAGACAACGGAGGATGACCCCTCCAAGAAGAAACCCAAGCACCGATGTCAGCGGCGTCGCTCTAAGTCCCGCCACAGCAAAAATAGTGATACCGGCACAAGAGACAATAGCACTCTGGATAGTGCTGAAGACGACAACAATCCCCTCCACCACGATTTAGAGCGGGAGGATGAACGAGCTAGCCCTCCAGAACAGGCAGTAGATGGAGAAACGGAGGATGACAATTACATGCCTCTCTCTGACCACGAGGTGAGCCTCGACGATCAAGAACTTCTCATGCCTGAGGATCTCTTCGAACAGGAGCACTTCAAGCGCTGGCTTATAGCCACAGCAAATAGCATGAAGAAAAAGCAACAACAGCTTCGAGCTGATCAAGATTTGCTAGCAGACAGATGGACCGAAGTCCTTGCGGCCGTGGAATACGAACTCGGACGCCCGACCAAGAGTTATCCAAAGCGCAGGTTGCTACCCCAACTAGAGGAGGAAGCATTGAAACTTACATCACCAGCGTACGACGCAGCTGACCGGCCATCTTGTGGCCAAGGCAGATAGGCGTTTCATCCTGAAGTCCAGCCCGCACCCTGCCGCCACTCAAACAAAAATACCAAGGCCCAGGGAAACACGAGGGACCTGCGAGACGTATTGGAAAACAAATCAAAACATGCAAGATCAATCTACGGATCACGGGGTCGTGCCCCAACGCGTGACGATGATCGTCACGCCGGATACAATAAAAGCAAATCCAGCCGGGCCGAACACAACAGACAAGACTCTTATGAACTGCATCGTGATATAGCCCGGCACAGAGGTGCCGCACACCCCCTATGCTTCACTGATGAAGTAATGGATCACGAATTCCCAGAGGGTTTTAAACACGTAAATATCGAATCATTTGATGGTACAACAAATCCTGCGGTATGGATTGAGGATTTCGTCCTCCACATCCACATGGCTCGCGGTGATGATCTACATGCCATCAAGTACCTCCCACTTAGGGATGGCAATGGGGACAATCCCCTACGGGGATACCTACAACATCCCCATCCCCATCTATTCCCTATCAGCCCATCCCCATCCACATTTACATGACCGATGATGAAATTTCCCCATACCCATGCCCCACTGGGGAACGGGGCTCCATTAGGGTCCCCATCCCCATAAACAAATACTCATATATATAATATGACACCTTATAATCAACATACATACATGGTGTTTACCTTGTCCTGCTAATGCCTATCTAGATCGTATTGACTTCTTGATCAGGGTGGCAGCTGAGGTGAGGATGTGAGATAGGTTTAAGATTTTTTTCAGAGCTTTTTTTTGTTTTCGCAAGTTTGTTTGGGAATATTTTAAGGTTTACCGTAGTATCTTGGTTACTAATCGGGTCCCCGATGGGTATTGGGTCTAGGGAATAGGATATTGTCCCCATCCCCGTCGTACCCTATGGGGAATAAAATGGTTTGGTAAATATCCCTGTGGGGATGTTTTTCGCCCATCCCCACCCCTAATAAATGAAATCCCCATGGGTTTGGCGGGTATGGGGCCCCGTTGCCATCCCTACTCTCACTAAAACTCAAAGGACCAGCTCGGCATTGGCTGAATAGCTTGCCAGCAGACTCCAGTGGTAGTTGGGAGGATTTGGAAGATGCATTCCTTTACAAATTCCAGGGCACTTATGTGCGACCACCGGATGCTGATGACTTGAGCCATATAACTCAGCAGCCAGGGGAATCGGCCAGGCGATTCTGGACACGGTTCCTAACTAAGAAAAACCAAATTGTCGAATGTCCGGATGCAGAGGCCTTAGCGGCATTTAAGCATAATATCCCTGACGAATGGCTCGCCCGGCACCTCGGCCAAGAGAAGCCAAAATCCATGGCAGCCCTCACGACACTTATGACCCGCTTTTGTGCGGGCGAATATAGCTGGTTGGCTCGTAGTACCAACACAACAAGCAAACCTGACATCTCAGAAGCCAAGGATAGCAACGGCATACCACGACGCAACAAACACAAGCGCCGCAAACATGGTGAAAACGTCGAAAATACGGCAGTTAATGTCGGGTTCAGGGGCTCAATGTCCGGTCAACTGAATGGGCCACACAAAAATAAAAATCCGGGTCCATCCAGTCTGGACCGCATACTCGATCGCCAATGCCAAATTCATGGCACCCCAGAAACGCCAGCCACCCATACCAACAGAGAATGCTGGGTCTTCAAACAAGCCGGCAGGGCAGGCGCCAAAGAAGGGGGGTCTCAAAGCGACGATAGGGGCGAAGAGCCCAGACCACCGAACACATAAGGGCAAAAGAAGTTTCCCCAGCATATTAAATCGGTGAATGTGGTAAATACCACCCAAATTACCAACTCAGACCGGATATGTATCCTTAGGGATGGCATCTCAACTGAACTAGTCGCCCCACAATATAAACTAGGGCCGGTCACCTTCAACCAGACAGACCGTTCGGTTAACGCAATTCAGGGTAATCCAGCCGCACTAGTCCTCGACCCAATAATATACGGGTTCCACCTCAATCGAGTCCTTATGGACGGTGGTAGCAGTCTAAATCTCGTTTACCAAGACAGAGTGCGCAGGATGGGCATCGACCATTCGGTGATCAAACCCACAAAAGACACTTTCAGAGGCATTATACCAGGTGTGGAGCTTAGCTGTACAGGCTCCATTACCCTTTAGCTAGTCTTTGGATCACCAGAAAATTACCGTATCGAAGAGTTAATCTTCGAAATCGTCCCTTTCCGCAGTGATTATCAAGCACTGCTCGGACAAACCGCGTTCGCTCGATTCAACACGGTGCCACATTATGCCTACCATAAGCTCAAGATGCCTGGTCCACGCGGCGTCATCACGGTTAATGGCAAGGCCGAACCTTCCCTCGGCACCAACAAATACACCACTGCCTTAACAGCAGAAACAACGAGCAGCACCTCGCAGCCGAACCTCGAGTCGACAAACAGGCTCCCGGACAACGTCAAGGGACTCCGAACTACTTCACGGAAGGATAGCTCGGCTCGTCCAGAGCTCAGCTAAAAACTCCGGCGAAGGCCAGGACAGGCAGAACTCAGCGGCTAAACCGCCCTCCGGCACTTAAATATTTCTTACATTTCCTTTGCAGGTTCACCCTTGCGCCGACTAGGACGGGCTACACGGAGACAGCTTGAACGTGTAAGGGAATCCTTAGACATTCCCCGCAGTGACCACCCGGTTATATCACGGATCCGCACTCAGCCTCTTTCCCCTGGTCTCAGCAGGTTCCGCAATCACATTCCTTTCTTTATCACATTACTTGTACCCATGCGCATAGACGTTCTATTCAAATACAACATGCGGATTTATATGACATTTACCGGAGGGTTTAGTCCGTAGGACAACAACAATACCATAGGCTAGCTTCTAGGGTTTAGCCCCTACGATCTCGTGGTAGATCAACTCTTGTAATACTCACATTCATCAAGATCAATCAAGTAGGAAGTAGGGTATTACCTCCATCAAGAGGGCCCGAACCTGGGTAAACATCGTGTCCCCCGCCTCCTGTTACCATCCGCTTTAGACGCACAGTTCGGGACCCCCTACCCGAGATCCGCCGGTTTTGACACCGACACCCGTGATCCCTTTCTTGTCCCTCTCCTCAGGAGGCAGGTCAAGGAGGCGAGAGGGAAAAAGGGGCGCCTAGGCGAGCTACGAGCAGCAGGAAGCACCAAGAGAACACCTCGGTGGCCGCCCACGGGTGGGCCGGTGATGACGGTGCCGGGAAAGGAGCTGGAAGACGAGGCGGCAGGACCGGCAATACGCGATGAAGGCGTCGGTGCCCGCGTACTCCGAGTTGACGGCCTTGCCGCCCGCCCTCTTCCTCTTCCGCAGCCTCCCGACGCCAGCCACCCAAGGAGACGGCCCCGGGAAGTTCAAGGAGCTGGCCCCGCCCCCGGCAAACCTCTGACGGAGGAGCGGCCAGGTGCGGATGCTTCTACTGCCGCACCCGCCCAGGCGCAGGGCGTCTGACACCTAGTCGGAATCGTCCCCGTCATCTGCCCCGCTGTCCTCCTCATCACTCTCGCTCGAGGAAGAGCTTCCATTGTCGGAATCTCCATTGGACGAGCTCTCCGCGCAGCACTTCAGGCAAGTTCCAAACTCGCCGAAGACCTTGACGGAGAGCAGGCCGTCCTCCATTAATTTGAAGTAGAGGACGAGCCCCGCCGTCAGGCTGTGGATGCGAGCGAACATCTTCCATCCTCGGCGGAGGTACATAACCCTAGGAGCTAGGAAGTCGACGTCGACCCGCGTGCCCCTGTTCCCACAGCCACTTATGTGCAACCTGAGGGTCTGGGGCGGGTTACGCTCCATCACCCGAGCAAACAGGGCGGGGAGACGAAGACGACGACGTGGAGGCCGGCGCAGCCTGATGAAGAATTCGCAGGCCTTGTCTTCAACGTGGCCCTCCATCGGGAAAGGCATCATTGGCGGGGGCGAAGCCGGTGCGCCGCCCCGTCCTCCTCTTCCCCGAGCACTGCGACCTCTGCCCCGGCCTCGCCCACGGCCCCGCCCCCCTTCCCCTCGCGGCCGGCTCCACCACCTCGGGCTCAGGAGGAGGAGGTGCGCGCTGTCGAGTGGCGACCCTTGCCGCCACTGTCGAAGGACCGGGATTCCCTTTCTCCATGGCGAGTGAAAGGAAGAAGCAGAAGCGAGAGGAGACAAATGACAGAAGAGTGCAGGACGCCATCCCCCTTCCCACTCCTTATAGAGGAGCGGGGTCGGGGCCCGGCCGCCCCGCTCGGCCAATCCAGTCACCAGAGGCCCAGGGAATCAGGACCGACCCGCTGCCCCAACCAGCGACGGCCCGGTTTCCCGCCTCCACCACTTGCTACCCCAAGTGCATGAAGGACGCGTGGCGAACATGCAGAATCTAGGGGACGAGTGAGGCGACCTCTCCCCACCCCGTGATCATGGGGTGTGGACGCCTTGAAGGCCGCGACTCGGCCCCGCACGGTAAATGAGCCGCGCCTCCACGCCTCACACTTTTTATGGGGAAGGTGCGAGCCGCCTCTTTACTACGATATGACGCATGCATGCGGGAACCGCCCCATGCATGCCGCCCATGTCACGCACACCCCTCCACGCCGTGCCACACTCGCGGGTCGTGGGAAGCGTCGCGCGTGAAAAGTCTTATTGCGGTAAAAACCGCCCCGCCTGCCCGCGCACCGTTTTGGGCCTGGCCCAACAACGTGTCACGCTTATGTGTGGCCCAGGCCCGGGGGCTCCTATCGGTGTACAAAAAAGAGGGGCGCACTTTTGTACCCCTTTACCTGTGCACGGGCAGTCGGAGCCGCGCCCGCGGTCGCACCAAGCAGAGAGGGGAGGTGAGCCAAGGTAAGACCGAAGCCCTAGACAATCAGAGCAATGCCAAGGCCAAGACCACAAAGAGCAGAAGGACGAAGCAGGTTCCCCCGGCAAGACCCTTGTCGGGGCAGCCTCAGCGGCCGCAGCAAGACCCTTGCCGGGGCAGCTCGCCTCACGCCAATAGAACGAGCCACCCTTGAGCCCACGGTCCCCAACACCATCATCCACGTGGGGCCAGGGCTCGGGAAGGTACCTCTGTGGTGGCATGCAGATCTTTGTGAAGACATACTCAAGATCAGATGAGGATTAGAAGACGACGATCCTCGGCAAGATCCTTGTCGAGGAAGGCCACCAGACCCCCGGCAAGGCCCTACCCGGGGACGACAGCGCGCCATGGCAAGACCCTTGCCGGGCCACCCGGCAAGGCCCTCACCAAGGACGCCAGCAGGGCCACCGCCAGGTCCACGCCAACCAAGCTTCCACCATCAGCCATCAGTAGCTGCCAGCCCAACCAGTTGGCGGGCACTGCGTGGCAACATGCAGCCCCTGTGCCAACTTCGTCAGCGCTGCGTTGCGGCATGCAGATCTTCGTGAAGGCTCCACCACCGCGCCACCTCAGCTGCCTGCCTGCCTACATGGCGCCAAGACGCATCACCGGGCTGTGGCGTGTCAAAGCGAGGAGGAGCGGCGACGGACGGGACGGGCCTCGCCCCCGTCCCCAATAAAGCAAGGGGACACCTAAGCTACGCATTTAATGTGTCTTGTCCTGTAATACGAGCGATAAGCTCAGGGCACTGTATGCCTTTCCACCTCCAGTGTGCCACTATGGCAGCCCCTTTCGACTATAAAAGGAGGCCCATGGCATACTGGAGAAGGATTCGGCTCTTTCGAACAACACACCGACCACAGCTAGTTCGAGAGCTCAAGAACTCTCTGAAATACACCCACCAAAGTAGGACAAGGGTTTTACGCATCCTCGCGGCCCGAACCTAGGTAAACGACCCTTGTGCTGTCTACTAGCCCTACTCTCCTTTCAACACCGCGCCCCGGCAGCCGTTGTAGGGATTCTTGTGATCCCATAGGCGTCGTTCCGCACCGACAAGGGCACCGGTGCGAGATGTAGCAACAGTTGTCTTTACACCAGTTTTGGCATACATAGTGGATGACCTTAGTGCCATTAGTTCAATGTTACTAAATTTGTGCATGTACACACCCGTTAGTATCAATTTGATGTCATCTAAATAGTGTCGCTATGCTGTTGCAGTTATATTTACCTTCCTCATAAAATGTTCAATCTGTTATTTATTGTACATGAGTAAGAACATGTAGTGTTATCATAGTTAATTATAACTTTTGATGTTCCAGAATTTGGTTGTTGTCTCAGTAGCAATTAATTCATTTGCACATTGATCATTTTTAGAAGATATGTCATAATTAACATGTTTCTTCAGTTTTTCAAAATAAGCATTGGTGATTTTCTATGTTGCTATAAACCCATTTCCCCTACAATTGTTACTGATCTAGTTTTTAATATTACAGGCTGAATGAAAGTGTTCTTACTTGGAGTGGGTTGATCAAGAGTGGCCACAGTATTTGAAGATGTGCCTAGCGAAGCTCTAGAGCATGTATGAGGAAGAGAACAGAGAAAGTGTTGTCAACGCTGAAGAATATTTGAAGATGCGGGATAAAAAGAGAAGGTGGAGAATGAGCTCCGATTTTTTAAATCAGACTTTGCTAAGATGGTGTTGGCGAAGGAGGAGGCACTTTCCCAGTTGGCCAGTGCAAAATAGGTTCTTACTGAACTGGAAGCAGTGGTGGATAAGACGAGCCTGGATGATCTCGATTAGGGAAATGAATATATTGTTCTTATGAAGTTGAACTAGCTATATGTTGTACTGTGCTGTTTTCATGTAGCTATCGTACTTTGATGTTATAATATATTTATGTGCCTGATATGAAATTGGCAAACAACTGTTCGATATGAAATGTGAATTTGCGTAATACTAGAATTATTAATTGTAAACTAATAATCCTACTAAATGTGTCATGGAACTTTGCAAACGGTTCTAGCAGTAAAAGCACTGGTGATGGATAGCCCAATGCCACACAGTTTTCTTCATCAAATCGCGTGTGATGTAGTTGATAAAAGCAAACAGTTAACCAAGGCAGAGCGTGTGTGATAGTTACACCTTTCACAAACGATCCTACACATAAAACTGCGTGGGATGTACATACGAACGGAAATGTTTTCCCTGGATTGACTGTGTGGGATGTACCTAAGAACGGAAACGTTTTCCCTGGATTGACTGTGTGGATGTACATAAGAACGGAAACGTATTCCTTGGATTAACTCTATGGGATATACATAAGAGCGGAAATGTATTCCTTGGATTGACTGTGTGTGATATACATACCTACGGAAATGTTTTTATGGGATTCACCGTGTGGGATGTGCATACCTACGAAAATGATTGGGTTTTGATGCCTCGCCCGATCGCACACGAGCTCATTTGGTGTCCTAGGAGGGCCTATCCCCGACGATTTATGGGATGTGTGGGAAGGACCCCCCCCCCCTATCGCCCACACTCACTTGGCGTCGGTTCCAAATGCCACCACGGAAATGGGTTAAAAACCGTTTGTATAGCATCAACGCGTACGAGTGAAGTTACCATGAAATACTCTCCGTTGTTCCGAGAAACCATTTTGCTTGTTGCCTTGCAGCTCCTTTTCCGCATGAATACATGTACGAATAATTCCTCGCACCTATCGAGGATTCGTTCAGCCCCAGTTGTTCATATGTCTTGCAAAATACTTCATAATACTATTCGACCTTCCGAAGATCCTCAACAACCAATTGCTCTTGAAATTCTTGCTTGCTTGCATTATGGTTAATTCCATAAGTCTAGTAATCTTATTGGCATGTGTTGGATTCAGGGCTCCGAAGACCCGAGAAGATTCGAGCTCTAGGGCATGTGCGAAGATTTCAACCTCTCAAACTTCGAGCTCGTCGCTGCAGAGCCTAGCCTTGCTGGATTCGCATAAATGGGGAAGAATATGAACACGGCAGTTTACCTAGGTTCGGGCCACCTTGCGGTGTAAAACCGTACTCCTACTTTGTGGTGGATTAGCCTTACAAGGAGGTTTGAGGATGAACTAGTACAGTGGATGAGCTACCTGGCGAGGGCTCGGGGAGTGAGAACGAGTCCATCCCCTCTACGATGGTGGCTAACCTATATTTATAGTGTCACAGTCCTCTTCACCGAAACTTTAGGCGGGAAGGGATCCCACAACGGCCAATTTGAAAAGGGACAAGTAGTACATACAATCCTTACAAAAGCTGGTCTTCGCCGGCAAAGCTTCTGGTTGTGACGGAGTTGTGGGCTCGGTGATGACATCCGTCCTGCCGAGCCCATGGTCTTCGTCTCGATGCACCGGAATAGAAACCTTTGGGGGATTCCTTCGGAATCCACGCCTGTACTTGCCTCCTTAGCACCAAAGAGGAAACTTCCTCTTCTGCGCCCTCTAGCGCCTGCCTGGCCTTGGTCATCATAGCTCACATCATCACAGCCTCGTGAGACTGGGTACCGGCAGAGAAATCTACGTTCTTGGGGAGGCCGCCTGTGGAGGCTGCTGAGCGAGTCCTGGATTAGGGGGTCCTCGGGTGTCCGGGCTGTGTGATATGGGTCGGACTGATGGGCCATGAATATACAAGGTAAAAGACCTTCCACCGTGTCTGAATAGGACTCTCCTATGCGTGGATGGCAAGATTGGTGTCACGGATATGTAATTTCCTTCTTCTCCAAGCCGACTCTGTACAACCCTAGGTCCCCTCCGGTGTGTATATAAACCGGAGGGTTTAGTCCGTAGAGGCTATCAGAAATCATATAGGCTAGACATCTAGGGTTTGGCCATTATGATCTTGAGGTAGATCGACTTGTGGCACCCCGGCTCAGAGCAACCGGTTTACCTTGTATTGCCAGCCCAGAGACCATGTCTTCTGACAACACACAACATCTTGGTATAGAATACAACCGCTTTATTGATACTAGCGAAACATGATTCATATTACAACGTGTTGCGAGGCCAAGCGGCACACACGGTGTAGCTGAACAATATGTACATTATTTAGTGAACATAAAGGGGCCTTGATCATGACATCTATGCGGCAGCGGAACGATGACGAAGCAGGACTCCATAGCATAGGGACACTGATGTGTGCACGATCTAGACTCGAACAGCACTTCTTTCCAATGAGACTTTCCTGAAAGCTGGCATGACACGCCAGGTCAGTACATTCAATGTACTTTTTTTTGAATATAAACAGTAGGGTAAAACCCCACTGCAGCTTTTATTAAATTATCAAGGCAGAGAGTCTAGTCTCAAGGGCTTGAGATAAGCCCAAACGAAAAGAAAAATGAAAAGAAAGAAAAAACATAAACAAAAATAGAGAAACTACTAAAAAAACCTACCCTATCTCTATATTTAGAAGATTGAGTCTAACCAAACATAATGACAAACAATATCATGATAAGTAAGCAATTGAATCATTAATGCAAAATCATATTAGGAATGCAGTGATCATGATCTCGTGACTTAAGTCCCTCGGACTTGCTTACCAAACAGTGATCTCTCGACCAACATCTTGGTCTTTAATCGGGTTACCTCGTAACCAAACGGTGATCTTACTCGGATCACAAACTGACCAACAACTTGGCCTCCAGCATCAAGATGATTTCTCAACCATCCTCTCTCTAACAGTGCCAGGTTATTATCTTAGTGTGCAAAATTATTCAAACATTGACCCATGGTGTGACCTACTTTTGAGCGTGTCCATAACCATGGACTCGGCTATTGATAGATTTACTACACTCTGTAGAGGTAGCGCATTGTACCCGCACCATGGAACCCATGGCCTCGCACTCCCATGCGGGTGGACCAACGAAATTCTGACAGAACCCCTCCATTGCCATGGCACTCTCCCGGCCACTCCGACCCACTCCCCACTGTGCAAAGTCCTGGGTGGCCCCATGCCTACCAAAGACACCAACGGCCACCGTCGTGGCAAAACATAAATGGTCCCAAACGAGGACAAGGTACCATAACAACAACGGGCACACAAGCTACCATAACGAGGACAACGCACGCCCATAACCTTCCCTCGTTGGAGGCACTGACCAGAGGCATGACAACGGCCCGAATAAAGGCATTCCCACAAAGGCAAATGTGGTTGCACTGGGGAAAATCTCGATTCAGTGGCACCATGACCCGATCAACAATATGTCCAAGTTGAATTATTATCAGGTTCAACTTAAAGTGAAAGTTACCGGTGTCATGATATGCTATGAAAATGCAACACTTATATATATACACCACATATCATCGGAAATAACTGGGTTAACTTCATCAAATACTAAGCATAGATATCAATAACTCATAACACCTCTCTGGTTATGTTTATTTAGCAAATTAACCATGACAATATCTTAGCATAATTCTCTTCTCACTCAAGAAAATATTAATCCAACTAATTCGTTTTCATAAACAAATTACTTCTTCATAATCAAATATTACTTCTAATGACTTAAACTAGCTTAGTTAGTTTTAAACTTCTGTAAACTAAACATATCAACTTAAACAAGCATCGAACAGAATATATATATTTATTTAAGTGATTTAAATGCATGGATTAAATCATTTGTTCAAGCTAAAAAATCACAAATATTGCAATGACACCATGAGAATGTTTCTGTCACTTGCCTTAGTACAAATGATGTTCACACTCCTCCTGGTGTTCCTCAAGACAAGCTTCACCTTCTGAAAATAATTATGAACACAAAAATAGAACATCAAGAACCACTCTGAAATTCACCAGAAAATCTAGAAAGCAGAGAAAAATCTCATTTTTGGTGAGCTGCTAGATCTTTTCATTAAGAACACAATGCAAAAAGAATCAATTCATTTTGACTTATGGTTAAAAAGTTGTAGCTGTTTGAAGCTCTCTGTAATAATTTGAATTTGATTTAAAGAAAAACCGAACTGGGGGTCACATCGAGGGCGTAAACCCCGCGGGGCGCCTCCACTTGTACCGCTTCAGGCACGACCAGAGTGGCTGACAGCAGGACCCTGCTAGTAAGGTGAGAGGGAGGGGGAGAGGGAAACATAGCACGGTGGAACTTCGCCGGAGCACACACTGGCGAGGAGGGAATCTTGGCCCAAGCTAGAGGGATAGATCGAAGGAGAAGATGGAGGCGCACCTGCCCGTACCCGTAGGTTAGCTAGGGGTTGTCGGACGGCGTTGGAATGGACTTATCTAGCGGTGACAGAGAGCGGAGGTCGCCGGAGTTGGGGACGACGGCGACAAGAGGCTGCACTAGTGGCTCCAACCGGGTCGGACGACACCACTGAAGCACGGCGGAGGCTCTGGAAGAGTGGCCCGAGCCTAGGAGGGGCTGGAGCTGTGGAGACGACCCGAGGGAAACGCCGGCGAGCTCGACCTCGGGGAGGACGGCCCGAGGCCTGCCCGGCCGGGCTACGACTTCCTACTGCCTTGTGGAGTGTGTGAGATGAGCTGGTGATGCTCGAGAGGGCTGGGGAGGGATGTATTCATAGCCGAGGGAGGTGAGTGGTACGGGCTCCGCCGGAGGACACCTGGACACGGCGCACGGCGACGAACGGCGTCAGTGAGCGAGGGGTAAGGCGATGCAGCTCACGCGGGCACTGTGAGCGGGCGGAGACGAGCACACAAACGAGGAGGGTGGCGACGAACACAGTGCGCGGGCGATTGTTGGTTGGCCGGATCACGCCTGCTTTCGCTGTGGCGAAGCCCGCGGCCGGGCGAAGCGCCAAGAGGGAGTTAAGGGAGTAAAGACGGGGATGGTAGCGAGGTTTGGCGAGGTGCGGCAGGCGGGGAAGCGAGCACGCGCCGAACAAAGCGCTCGGCGGCACTCAGAGCGCAGCGACAAGCGGGTTGGCACCGTGCACACGCATGGTCGCCGCGTGCACTTCGGCATAGAGCCACGGATGGCCCCAATTTCATGTCTGGCGTGTAGTCCTTAGTGTTTTGGATTAAGCGAATGCTTTGAGTCGAGCTCAGGTGCAGTAAGTTGGACTTTCACTTCCTGGTAAGTTTCTAGACAGTAACTTTGAGAGTTAATTGTGGTCAAATTACTAGGAGTTGGGAGCTGAGCTTTGGAGGTTAGCAATCATCTAGGAAGGTAGTGATGCACAAGAAAATTCAGCAGCATTGGGTAAAATGGTAGTTGCTGTAGAAACTACCATTTCTGTCCAGAACAGAAAATATTTTCTGTAGCAAACATATTCCAAAAGGTGATACAATATTTTTGCTCGGGAAGGTGCCCAAGGGTTCAAAGAATATTTGGGAAATTTCTCAGATTTTTGTGGGCAAGAAAAATTGGGGTTGCTTTGCAGCACAAGTGGCTGGTTAGGGGTTTAGAGGAGAAAATGAACATTTTTATTTAAGAAAAATATTCATAATATTATTTTGAGGTTGATGAGAGAAGAAATGATGGCTAGAGAGAGAAATGAGTCACTTGGGTGAAAGTCAAGGTGGTGCCCAAGTGTTTAAGTCCAACTAAAGTGATTCAAACTCCAAATTCAAATCAAAACCAAATAAAAATCAGAAAAAGAAGAGAGGGCAAAAACCAGGCTGTCACAAACCTCCCCCACTTAGGATGAATCTCGTCCTCGAAATTCGGTTGCTTGGGAAAACAATTCTGGATAATGTGCTTGATACATCTCCAACGTATCTATATTTTTTTATTGTTCCATGCTATTATATTATGTGTTTTGGATGTTTAACGGGCTTTACTAAGCAGTTTTATATTATTTTTGGGACTAACCTACTAACCAAAGGCCCAGCGCAAACTGCTATTTTTTTTCCTATTTTAGTGTTTTGAAGAAAAGGAATATCAAACGGAATGAAACCTTCGGGAGATTTATTTTTGGAACAAACGTGATCCAGGGGACTTGGAGTGGACGTCAAGAAAGAAGCGAGGAGGTCACGAGGCAGGGAGGCGCGCCACCCCCTGGGCGCGCCCCCACCCGCATGGGCCCCTCGCAGCTCCACCGACCTACTTCTTCCTCCTATACATATCCATATACCCCGAAAACATCCAGGAGCACCACGGAACCCTATTTCCACCGCTGCAACCTTCTGTACCCATGAGATCCCATCTTGGGGCTTTTTCGGCGCTTTCACCGGAGGGGGAATCGATCATGGAGGGCTTCTACATCAACACCATGGCCTCTCCGATGATGTGTGAGTAGTTTACCACAGACCTTCGGGTCCATAGTTATTAGCTAGATGGCTTCTTCTCTCTCTTTTGATCTCAATACAAAGTTCTCCTCGATCTTCTTAGAGCTCAATTCGATGTAACTCTTTTTTGCGGTGTGTTTGTCGAGATCCGATGAATTGTGGGTTTATGATCAAGATTATCTATGAACAATATTTGAATCTCCTCTGAATTCTTTTATGTATGATTTGTTATCTTTGTAAGTCTCTTTGAATTATCAGTTTGGTTTGGCCTACTAGATTGATCTTTCTTGCAATGGGAGAAGTGCTTAGCTTTGGGTTCAATCTTGTGGTGTACTTTCGTAGTGACAATAGGGGCAGCAAGGCACACATTGAATTGTTGCCATCGAGGATAAAAATATGGGGTTTATATCATTTTGCTTGAGTTTATCCCTCTACATCATGTCATCTTGCCTAATGTGATACTCTGTTCTTATGAACTTAATACTGTAGATGCATGCTGGATAATGGTCGATGTGTGGAGTAATAGTAGTAGATGTAGAATCATTTTGGTCTACTTTGTCGTATACATGATCATGCCTAGATATTCTCATAACTATGCACTTTTCTATCAATTGCTCGACAGTAATTTGTTCACCCATCGTAATACTTATGCTATCTTGAGAGAAGCCACTAGTGAAACCTATGGCCCCCGGGTCTATCTTCCATCATATAAGTTTCCAATCTATTTTGCTTTGCAATCTTTGCTTTCCAATCTATATCATAAAAATACTAAAAATATTTATCTTATTATCTCTATCAGATCTCACTTTTGCAAGTGGTTGTGAAGGGGTTGACAACTGTCGACGTTCTGGGAACGGGGCCCCAGACTTGCCTGCCTGCGGCCCATGGCGTGGCTCCACATGCGGCCCCATACGACCCATCTTCACCACCAAACAGTCAAGACCCTCGCGAGGGGCCAAGCCTCACGAGGCGGACGACACAAGACCTCCTCGGGACAGGCCTCATCAGCTGGATCGCGAGGGGCGAAGAGATCAAGGCAAGGCGAACCTCGCGAAGTTCCTATGATGCAAGCCATGACAAGCAAGACCTAGCGGGCCCCAGCGCGCACAGTGTCCTCATTTCCTCTTTGGTGCCAAGGAGGCAAGCGCACGCGAGGAGTACCGAGGCATCAGGCAAAGGTTTCCATATCGGTGCAACAAGACCAAGACCAGCCAGACGGCAAGACAGAGGTCACCTTGGAGCCCAAGACGGAGTCACCACCAGAGCCTTTGGCAGGCGAAGACCACCTTTAGTCAGGATAGCTTGTACTAGCTGTCCCCCTTCAAATTGGCCGTTGTGGCATCCCTTCCTGCTCAATATTTGGGAAGAGGACCAAGGCCTCTATAAGTAGGACTAGCCACCACAGTAGAGGGGGATCCGGGTGATCCTCACCCACACAAGTTCACCGAGCACAAGAACACCTCTCCTCAGGAGGCTGTTCTTCCCTTGTACTGTTCATCCTCAGCCCAAGAGGCAATCGACCACCACCACACTGGAGTAGGGTATTAAACCACAACGATGGCCCGAACCAGTATAAACCTCGTGTCTCTTATGTTGCAAGTTCGTCGAGCTAAGCTTTGAGATCGCGGTGAGGCTGAGTGCGTGATTAGGTAGGGGGAGATCCTCATGCACACCCCAGTGTTCGAACCTCAAGGGTTCACCGGAACCTGAAATCCGACATTTGGCGCGCCAGGTAGGGGTGCGCTGGGATCTCCTTCCGCCGGTTGATCCGCCGACGTTCCGCGGCTCCGATGTCCGGTGACCCGAGGACCAACACCGACCAATGGGCAGCTTGGCCAGCCCAGGCGGCGCCGTCTGCCCAAGAAGACCTCAATCCCGCGTCCCAGGCAGCGTGCGGACCGCCAAACGCTGCGGGGCGCGGGCGGCACGGTCACACGCCGTCCGCCCTTACTCCACGACAAGCACGGGCAGCCGCAAGGGCCTCAAGCCTCACCGCGTCCATGACGCTGCACACCCGACGGGAACAAGCAAACATTAGGGCCGCGCTCACGGTGGCTCGGGAGCTGCTGCGATGCTGGTTAATGGAGAGCGGTCGGGATGCGTTGCTGGAGCGCGTCGCTGAGCTCCTGGACGCTGCGGCCTCAGGAGCACCGCACTTCTGCTTGTTGCTTACACCTCAGGCCGCGGCCGGATCGCATGGTGGGCCTCGCCGCGCCCGCGTGCCCCCGGGCGCAACCCTAAGCTTCATCGACACAGGCGTGACTAACAGCACCGGACGCCCAATCGCACCCGCGCCACCTCTGATTAGCGTGGGCACGAGCGTTGCCGCCTGCGGCCTCGGCGGGATGCCACCCTACCATTCTCAGGGTGGTGCGCTGGGCCGGGCAACATGGAGCGTGGGGCACTACGGCGAGGTCTTCGAGGCGGCGGCCTCGGAGGCCTACGTGCCCTGCATGGTGGACCAGGAGTACACGTTGGAAGGCGACACTGGCTCGTTCCTCGAGCCGAGCTGGGAGGAGGAGGCACTAGAAGCTGAGACCTTCCATGAACCTTTCGGGAGCCTCAGCAACATTGTCGGCGACAACAGCTACAAGGTACCACTAATCTCATAGGAGCAAGCTTACACTAACAATGGGTCGCGGGAGGATCGGGTCACAGCAACGGATGGCGGCCCCAGCTCGACAGCCTCCCTTCTGCTAGGAGGAGCGCACTGGGGGCTTCAGGAGAGGGGCCGGGAGCAAGGCCCCTCCCCGCGTCGCGCGGAGCAGGGCGTCCCCCGGAGGTAGGCCCTCTGCCGGCGAGGTGCTGAAGAGCCTTCCCCTGGCGGAGGACCTGTGGTCGCCGAGGGCACCGCTAGTGTCCCCTTTGCCCCTTGGCGTCGTCCTGGCTTCTGGACACCCCCAATGGTGGTCGAGGGCGACGCAAGGCGGGGCCCTCGTCTGGCGATATGAAGTAAAGCTCGCGCCTGTGAAGGTCTCCGCTCGTGACACTCTCACGTAATAATGAGTGGGGCTGTACACGCCCCGGAGTCTCAGGAGTGCCTCCCTCGGGCCTCGGGGGCTCCCTCCCACGTCCTAGTGGCATCACTTAGCTTTGTGATGGTGAGAAGACTAGAAGACTAGACTAGGCGCCGGACGCACCCATTTGCTTTTAACCTCTTTTCTGTAGCCCTTCTTTCTGGCTTTGGATTTAAGTTGAAGTTCAATTTTCATTGGTGTGCGTGGGTGGTGCCTTCTCTCGTTCATGCGATTTCTTGCAATCTGATTCTTGCCTTAGTTCAGAGTTCGCGCGTGCTGCCTCCCCCTCGCGAGCCCCTCACGAGCGGGGGGCGGGCATAGCCCACGCGCGCTACACGTATGCCTTGCCATGACTGGAGCTTGCTTCTCACGAGGCCCCCTTGGATGGATAGGCAGACTCCTCAGAGGCCCCTCAGAAACTCACAACCTCACGAGCCAGCCCGGGACCTATTCTGGCTAAGGTAAATTACAACAGCAAACTCGCCGCAGGATTCATGGGTTCAGGAAGACATATATCCAGCTTGTCCTAAAGAATAGAGGTCGTAATTTGTTTGCATGAGGGGCTCCCTGAGGGAGTCCCGGACTAGGGGGTGTCCGGATAGCCGGACTATCGTCACGGCCGGACTCCAAGACTATGAAGATACAAGATTGAAGACTTCGTCCCGTGTCCGGATGGGACTTTCCTTGGCGTGGAATGCAAGCTTGGCGATACGGATATGTAGATCTCCTACCATTGTAACCGACTCTGTGGAACCCTAACCCTATCTGGTGTCTATATAAACCGGAGGGTTTTAGTCCGTAGGACGAACAACAATCATACCATAGGCTAGCTTCTAGGGTTTAGCCTCCTTGATCTCGTGGTAGATCTACTCTTGTACTACCCATATCACCAATATTAATCAAGCAGTGAGTAGGGTATGACCTCCATCGAGAGGGCCCGAACCTGGGTACAAACATCGTGTCCCTTGTCTCCTGTTACCATCCGCCTAGACGCACAGTTCGGGACCCCCTACCCGAGATCCGCCGGTTTTGACACCGACATTGGTGCTTCCATTGATAGTTCCTCTGTGTCGTCACCGATAGGCCTGATGGCTCCTTCGATCATCAACAACGACGCGGTCCAGGGTGAGACTTTTCTCCCCGGACAGATCTTCGTGTTCGGCGGCTTTGCACTACGGGCCAATTCGCTTGGCTATCTGGAGCAGATCGACAGCTACGCCCCTGGCCATCAGGACAGATTTGGAAGTTGAAACTATACGGCCGATATCCGCGGAGACTTGATCTTCGACGGATTCGAGCCGCAGCTAAGCGCCGCCAAGACCGTCCTCGATGGGCATGATCTAGCTCTGCAGCCGAACAGTGCCCTGGAGGCCGCACCAGTATCCGCTCCGACCCTTAATCCGGAGCCGGATTCCCCGATCGAGGACGAGTGGTTGGACACCACCTCGGGGGCTACAATCTCTACGGCGATCGAGCCGAACTCCATCCCTGTCCTTTGCAAAGACCCTGACTCCAGGGTGTCGGACTCCTCTCCGGACTCCGAACCCTCTGCGCCCTCGCCAATCGAATCCGATTGGGCGCCCGTTATGGAGTTCACGGCCGTAGACATCTTTCAGCACTCGCCCTTTGGCGACATCCCGAATTCACTAAAGTCTCACTCTTTATTCGGAGAGCCTTGGCTGGACTACGGACAGGAAGGTTGGGATGCGGACGACGAAGAAATTCAACGCCCACCCACCACCCACTTGGTAGCCACTGTCGATGATTTAACCGACATGCTAGACTACGACTCCGAAGACATCGACGGTATGGACGACGATGCCGGAGATGACCAAGACCCAGCGCCTACGAGTGGCCTTTGGAAGGCCACCTTGTCATATGACATATATATGGTGGACATCCCAAAAGATGGGAACGACGATGGAACAACGGAGGATGACCCCTCCAAGAAACAACCGAAGCGCTGACGTCAGCGGCGCCGCTCTAAATCCCGCCACAATAAAAACGGTGATTCCGGCACGGGAGATAATAACACCCCGGACAGTGCCGAAGAGAACCCCCTCCAGCAGGACTCAGCGTAGGAGGAGGGAGAAGCAAGCCCGCACGACAGTGCGGCAGAAAAAGAGGTTGAGGATGATAATTATGCACCTCCCTCCGAAGATGAGGCAAGCCTCAACGACGACGAGTTTGTCGTGCCTGAGGATCCCGCCGAACAGGAGCGTTTCAAACGCAGGATTACAGCCACGGCAAGAAGCCTCAAGAAAAAGCAGCAACAGCTTAGAGCTGATCAAGACCTGCTAGCTGACAGATGGACTGAAGTCCTTGCAGCCGAAGAGTATGAACTCGAACGCCCCTCCAAAAGCTACCCCAAACGCAGGCCCTTGCCTTGATTAGAGGAGGAAGCACCCAAGTCACCGGCGCACGACATGGCAGACCGGCCACCTCGTGGCCGCGACAGAGAAGCCTGTCGGCACTCCGCTCAAGCCACACCCCGACGCCGCTCAAAAAGTACCAAGGAACGGGAAAACGCGTCGGACTTGCGAGATATATTGGAAGATAAGGAAAAACATACAAGATCGATCTACGGATCGCGTGGGCGCCCAGCAATGCGGGATGATTACCGTCGCGCCGGACACAGAAAAACCAGCAGGGCCGAACACAGTAGACAAAGCTCATATGAGCTACGTCGTGATATAGCCCAATACAGAGGCGCCGCACACCCTCTATGCTTCACAGATGAAGTAATGGATCATCAAATCCCCGAGGGCTTCAAGCCCGTAAACATTGAATCATACGATGGTACCACAGATCCATGTCCGGATCGAGGATTATCTCCTCCATATCCACATGGCCCGCGGTGATGATCTACATGCCATCAAATACCTCCCACTCAAGCTTAAAGGACCAGCTCGACACCGGCTCAATAGCTGGCCAACAGAATCAATTGGTTGTTGGGAGGACCTGGAAGCCGCATTCCTTGATAACTTCCAGGGCACATATGTGCGACCACCAGACGCCGATGACCTTAGCCATATAATTCAGCAGCCAGAAGAATCGACCAGACAATTCTGGACTCGGTTCCTAACAAAGAAAAAATCAAATTGTTGACTGTCCGGATGCAGAGGCCCTTGCAGCCTTCAAACATAACATCCGTGACGAGTGGCTTGCCCGGCACCTAGGACAGGAAAAGCCGAAATCTATGGCAGCCCTCACAACCCTCATGACTCGCTTTTGTGCGGGAGAGGACAGCTGGCTAGCTCGAAGCAACAACTTGGCCAAACATCCTGATAGTCCGGATACCAAGGACAACAATGGCAGGTCGGCGCCAAGAACAAGAACAAACGCTGCATTAACGGGCGATACTCACGAAGATACGACCGTCAATGCCGGATTCAGAGGCTCTAAACCCGGTCAGCGGAAGAAGCCGTTCAAAAGAAATACCCAGGGCCCGTCCAACTTGGACCGCATACTCGATCGCTTGTGCCAAATACATGGCACCCCCGAAAAACCAGCCAATCACACCAACAGGGATTGTTGGGTGTTCAAGCAAGCAGGCAAGCTAAGTGCCGAACTCAATGACAAGGGGCTGCATAGCGATGACGAGGAAGAGCCCCGGCCACCGAACAATAGAGGACAGAAAGGTTTTCCCACACAAGTGCGAACAGTGAACATGATATACGCAACCCACATACCCAAAACGGAGCAGAAGCGTGCACTACGGGACGTATATGCGATGGAGCCAGTCACCCCAAAGTTCAACCCATGGTCTTCCTGCCCGATCACCTTCGATCGAATGGACCACCCCACTAGCATCCGTCACGGCGGCTTCGCCGCATTGGTTCTTGACCCAATTATTGACGGATTTCACCTCACCAGAGTCCTGATGGACGGCGGGAGCAGCCTGAACTCTGCTTTATCGGGATACGGCGCAAAATGGGCATAGACCCCTCAAGGATTAAACCTACAAAGATGACCTTTAAAGGCGTCATACCGTGTGTAGAGGCCAATTGTACAGGCTCAGTCACACTGAAAGTGGTCTTCGGATCTCCGGATAACTTCCAAAGCGAAGAGTTAATCTTCGACATCGTCCCATTCCGCAGCGGCTATCATGCCCGCCGGACGAACCGCATTTGCAAAGTTCAATGTGGTGCCGCACTACGCATACCCCAAGCTCAAGATGCCAGGCCCTCGAGGAGTAATCACGGTCAATGGAAACACCGAACGCTCTCTCCGAACGGAGGAGCATACGGCGGCCCTCGCGCCGGAGGTGCACAGCAGCCTCTCACGGCAATTCTCGAGTCCGGCCACTAAGCGTCCGGACACCGCCAAGCGCGCCCGGAGTAACCTGCAACAAGACCACTTGGCACAATTCAAGCACGAGTAGCAACCCTGCCCCAACCCCAGCCCTCGCGAAATTGCGAAGGTAGTATTACGCGTACATAATTACGCTCTGGAGATACCATGGGCATATGGGGAGGGGCAAGACAATGACATGCCAAGAATGCGGCTCGACCACACCAGGGGCTCCCGTTTGTGTTGCTTCTTTTTTCTTTTTTTCTTTTTCTTCCTTTTTTTTACTTTCAGGACTCTGTCTTTGAGAAGTCCTGTCCGGCACTCGAATCGCCGAACTCACGATGCAACAGCCAGGGAAGCGGAAAGCCACGTCGAGTGTTCAGGTGGTCTCTATTACGAGCATTATACCTGTTTTACATATCATCCATCAGTTTACCCCTGGAGGGGGACATGTTAGATAGTCCCATCCCTTGCTTATCGCACTATTTGTATCGTTCTGCTTCCATTGCAGTACCTTTTTGAATAAACAATACACATCTTTTGCTTATTATTTCTCTACTTCCTTTATATATACATGTGTTCATTTCATGACATGTTGCAACCGTACACTTTGGTACGGCCAATACACCAGGGGCTTAAGTATCCCAAAATTATGGTGTGATAGTCCGAACACTTTCACAAGTGCGGCACCCCAAACTTATAGCATTATATGAATTGGCTCTGAATCATGTCTTGGGTCAATAGTTGGGTTTGCCCGGCTCCCGTGTTTTGGTACCTTACGTTCCGCTATATCGGCTAAGGTAGCACCGGGAGAACCACTGCGATTGTGCCCCAGTTATGCTGGGTCGAGCACCTCAGTGGAGAAAGCTAAAACTGACCGTCATGATACGGCGAGAGCCGGTCGTTGTTCGAGAGGTTTTTTCGGGTCCCTAAAGACTTATGCCGCTTAGAGAGAGGAACTGAATTGTCCGCCATAAGGCGTGGATAGCGCCTCGAACTCGCCTTCCGAATACTAGGGGCTTCACGAAATTTAAAATTATAGAATTCTATGGCTAAGTGAGAGTGTTCAAGCATTATAAGTCCGGTTGCCTTGTTCGTTGTGTTGAGCGCCTCCTAGATGGACCCAAGAATGGGAACAAGAGTGCTCAAGTTTATCCCGAACACCCCAAAGACTGTGGCATGGGGGCTGAAGCCAACGACTTGCCATCTCTCAAATTTGATAAACGGCCGCACAGAAGGTAATATTTTAAATTAATAAGCGTTGCTTAGCGATATGAACAAGTTTTCAGCGTGACAGTGATAACAAATGCGAGTTTATTCAAAATTACATCTTTGGAGCACTCATCCGCTTATTCGGTGGGCACCTGCAGGAGGCCCTCATAGTACATTTCGGGCGTATGATGCTCATGGCCCTTCGGTGGCCCGTCCGTCACAAGCCTCTCCGCATCCAGCTTGCCCAAGCACCTTAGCACGGGCAAGGGCCCGACGGACACCTTCAATACAGACGGAGCGCTTTGATGACTTCAAGCCGCTGGACGGGCATCCACCAGCCATCGCACGAAGTGAAGTAGCTCCGGGCATGGCCTCCAATGGCCACACCGCGCTTATAAGGCCCTTTCATGGCCTGTTCGGCGACCTTATGGAGCTCGACCAGCTGCTTCAGCTGGTCGCTCAAGGGCACCGGATGGTCGGCCTCAGCATACTGAGACCAGAACACCTTCTCCATGGAGCTCCCCTCCTGGGCGCGGTAGAATGCGGCAGCATCAGACGCACTACGGGGCAAATCTGCGAATGCTCCTGGAGAGCTCAGAATCTGGGTAAGTATCAGGTAATTGACTTTTACATTCTTGCTTTGCATAAAGAATGCCTTACCCGCCGCTATCTTCTTTAGTGCTTCAATTTCTTGGAGGGCTTTTTGGGCCTCGGCCTTAGCAGCTTTGGCACTCTCAAGAGCCGAGGCATGCTCGGACTCGGGTCTTCGAGTCACGCTCCAAACCCTCGTGTTTTTTCACGAGAATCTGGAGCTCTTGCCGCACCTCCGCCAGCTGCGCCTCCCCTTTCTCTCGCTCGGTGCGTTCCGCAGCCGCTTTGTTTTCGGCCACGGACAACATTTCCCCCAGGGTCCCCACCTCGTTCGTGGCCCCTGCAGTACCCATGTTATTCCTGTTATTTTTCGCAACTAAACCTTTTCTATAAGGTATTTCTTTAATAAGGTATTACTTACCTTCCTTGTCCTCGAGCTCCTTCTTGGCTTGTCCGAGCTTGTTCTTGGACCGCTCGAGGTTCTGCTTCAATACATTGACCTCTGCAGTCAGTGCGTCAGAGGTCAGCAGCGCAGCTTGCATTCCCATATTGACATACTTATGTTAGACTCCTGCATATATCTTTTTAGATCCTTAGTCCGGCTTTTCTTTCCGAACACCGAACTAAGCATCAGGGGCTACTTTCTATGCGGTTATGTTTTTACATATTCAAAAACTTACCTCAAAGCCTGTTAGAAGGCTGGTACAGGCTTCGGTTAGCCCACTCTTGGCGGACTGAACTGTCTGGATCACCGCACTCATGACAGTGCGGTGTTCCTCCTTGATGGAAGCGCTGTTAAGCGCCTCCTGTAAGCTATCCGGTGCCTCCGGTTGGATGGAGGACACCGGCGTCCTACCCTTCTTGGGAAGGATCCGCTGTCCGGACTTTGGGACCGCTGATGGTTCCGGCATGGAGTCCGGACGAGGGTCGGGCTTAGAGCCCATGGGGATCTTGCCCCCCGCGCGCCTGGAGTCCGGGAGGTCGCCTTGTGGCACCTCCTGCGCTACCTCCTCTTGACCAAGCCCCCCTTGGGGCCCACAAGGCCGCCAGAAGCGTGAGGCGAGGAGGCGGTCGGAAGCGAGGTACTCTCCAGTTCCGACGAGCCCAGGGACCCGCTCGATGAATAGGCGAACTGCCCTTGGGCGGGCTGCACGGTTGTTCGACGTTAGAGAACACTCTGCAATAACAAAAAGCCATGGGTATCCGGACACTTACGATATCGCCAGGGGCTTGGCCCTTGTAGGCCAATCCTCCTCGTCGTTGTCGACGTGGGTGGAGAAGTCCGGAGGAAGGGTTCTTCCCTTCTTGGACCCTCCGCATCCCGGTTAGCGGCCTTCCTTTTCTTCTCCTCCCCGCTGTGGGAGGAGCTTCTTCTTCTTCCTCCTCGCCTTCGTGAAAAGATTCCGTCAGAATCTGGACAAGGCGCCGGGAGCTCCTTCGAGTTCCCGTGGCCTCCTTCTTGGCCTTCTTCTCAGGCACCACGTGCGGCGCCGGAGCCAGCAGCCCCGTCAATCGGGCGTCCGCTGGGTCTTCTGGCAAAGGGGCCGGACAGTTAATCTGTCCGGACGTCTTCAGCTAGTCCTGTCAAAGATTAGGGAGTTTTAGATCCCACGTGGAGTCAATCTATGGAAAAAGAGTCCCGTAAAGGGTAAAATAACTTACCTCGCCGGCTGGACGCTGCGAGCTGTATCCGCGATCTTTGGTAGCGGATGCCGGGCTTTGCGCCTTGAAGAGCACCTTCCAGGCATCTTCGTACGTAGTGTCGAAGAGCCGGCTCAAGGTTTGGTGCTATACCAGAACGAACTCCCACAAGTTAAAAGCCCGTTGTTGGCATGGGAGAATCCGGCGGATGAGCATCACCTGGATTACGTCGACAAGCCTAAGATTCTTGGCCACCAGGTTTCGGACGCATGTTTGAAGTCCGGATGTCTCGTCCGAATTCCCCACGCCAGGCCCGTCTCTTTCCATGACGAGAGCCGTGGTGGGGAAGCCAGATCTGAATTGGGGCCGCCACCCATTTGGTGTTGCGGGGCTCGGTGATGTAGAACCACCCGATTGCCACCCTTTATTGTCTCCACGAAGGCGCCTTGAGCCATGCGCATTTGGCCATCTTGCCAACCATGGCGCCTCAAGACTCCGGCTGACGGCCGCCCACTACCTTCGGCCGGACGTTGAAGATCTTCAGCCATAAGCCGAAGTGGGGCTGGATGCAGAGGAAGGCCTCGCACACGACGATAAACGCCGAGATGTTGAGGATGAAATTCGGGGCTAGGTCGTGGAAGTCCAGGCCGTAGTAGAACATGAGCCCCCGGACAAATGGGTGTAGAGGAAAACCTAGTCCGCGGAGGAAGTGGGGGAGAAACACCACCCTCTCACGGGGCCCAGGGGTCGGAATGAGCTGCCCCTCGTCGGGAAGCTTGTGCGCGATGTTGCCGGAAAAGTATCCGGCCTCCCGCAGTCTTGCGATGTGCCCCTCCATGACGGAGGAGGCCATCCACCTGCCTCCCGCTCCTGACATGATTGGAGAAGGGTTGAGGTGGGATGTGCGGACTTGGGCGCTGCAGCTCGAGTGCGCGAAAATGGATAAGCAAAGGAGGAAGAAGGCGTAGGTGAAAAGGTGGATCCTTATCCCCTTATATAGACGGACGAAGCTATGCATCCCCCACCAGCCTGGTAAAACTCGCTTATTTCCCAAGCGCCGTAATCAATGGCGCGGATGGGTTACCCACGTCCGTATTGATGAGAATCCCGGAATAAGGGGCACGATCTATGCTTTGATAAGACGTGCCAAGGAAACCGCCTTGCTAAACACGCTGAGGTGGAACGGTAAAAAACGATTCATATGAAGGCCTGGCCGTGGTGTGATGTCACGCCGCGGAATACGTCAGCAGATCTGTGCAGAAATTATTCTCTCTACGGTGTTATGTGGAACTTGTTTTGCAGAGCCGGACACTATCCTTGTGTTCAAAACCTTCAATGAAGTATTCGGAGGAGGAACCCACCTCGCAATGCCGAAGACAATCAACACACCGGACTCATCGTCATTGAAGCCTGGTTCAAGGGCTACTGAGGGAGTCCCGGACTAGGGGGTGTCCGGATAGCCGGACTATCGTCACGGCCGGACTCCAAGACTATGAAGATACAAGATCGAAGACTTCGTCCCGTGTCCGGATGGGACTTTCCTTGGCGTGGAAGGCAAGCTTGGCGATACGGATATGTAGATCTCCTACCATTGTAACCGTCTCTTTGTAACCCTAACCCTATCCGCTGTCTATATAAACAGGAGGTTTTTAGTCCGTAGGACGAACAACAATCATACCATAGGCTAGCTCATAGGGTTTAGCCTCCTTGATATCGTGGTATATCTACTCTTGTACTACCCATATCATCAATATTAATCAAGCAGGAGTAGGGTTTTACCTCCATCGAGAGGGCCCGAACCTGGGTAAAAACATCGTGTCCCTTGTCTCCTGTTACCATCCGCCTAGACGCACAGTTCGGGACCCCCTACCCGAGATCCGCCGGTTTTGACACCGACACTCGCCCTTCCAAAATGATCTTACAACCTCTAGGGCCGCGCCCGAGCTTTTGCATGCAGGATAAACAAACAGGGAAGCACGGGTTCAACCGGACATGTCACTCACGGCGTCCCCGGGGTCGCCTTCGAATTTGTCACTGGCGTCGATGTCGCCGTCGCTGGCGTCACCATCGCCGTCACCGGCGCCGCCCTCGTCGTCGTCGACCACGTCGCCTTCATCGGCCGCGACCACTACTGCATCGTCATCGGAAACAAAGGCCCTCACCAGCGCATCCACATTGTCTTCCACCCATTGCGCCAGGTCAGCCCCAATGGCCTCGGGCACGGGGGAAATGGCGGTGTCAAAATGGAAGTTAGGGTAGGTGTTCTGGAGATGGCTGAAGACGCGGGAGAACGCACGTCCGAGCAAGCCGCGAGTTCTCTCTTCAACAAGCTGGCAAGCCCTCTCGGATCGGTTCTCCAGACGCGTCACCACGTCGATGAAAAAGCAGAGGTGACTGGCATATTCGTTCACATGGGGATGAGGGGCATTTTCGTCGCAGATGTTGCCCAGCACCATGTTGGCCCTGTTCCTGAGGTCTTGGATCATGGGGGCGTGCACGCGCTCCAGCGTCCGCCATTGAAGCACTTCCTCCACTACAAGAAATATGTCAACTTGTGACCGTCACTATTGGCCGCTGAAAGGTCACAGTTTTTCATTTGCGACCTTTTTGTGACCAAAAACAGAAGGTCAAAAGCTGGCAGTCGTAAACTGAAATTAGTGACCTTCTCTGTGATATGTAAAAGGTCGTTGGTTCTTCGACCAAATTTTTGGTCACTAGCAACCTCCTCAGCCCATGTAGGCATCCAGCGTGGCAAGCTGATGTGGCACAAGAATCAGCCCGGTGCGATTCGGCGTTTTACATGGGCCGAGCCCAACTATTCATCCCATTTGTTTTTTTTCGCTACTAATTTTGGTGAACTACACGGGCCAAGCCCTACAATTCGGCCTTTTTATTTTCTGGGCCATGGCCTTTTTGCACCAACAATTTTAGTTTTCTTTTTTTATAAAATGGGTCCATTAGTCAAACAGGTCCCACTTGTCAGGTTCTGATAAGTGGGTCCCAGCTATTAGTCTCAGATTCTTCATATTTGAATTTGACATCATATTTGAATTTAATAGTAAGAAAATGACCAGTATTTAAATAGCAAGCAGAAAACACACATAATAATTCAAATAACAATAGCCAGATTCAGTACAAGCTCTACAAATGACACCTAATACAAGCTCTAACATATACAGTGCTTTACAAGCTCTACAAATGCAAAGCTCTACAAAGATTTTACAAGCTCTCCAAGTAATGTTACAAGATCTACTAGTGTTTTCTTCTTCAGCATGGAGCTCCTTCGATAGAGATCAAATGCCGGACTCAGTGGACGGCCATAGTCAGGACTGGGCTAACAGAACAACTGCATGCCTTCCATGATCACCCTGTTACATGAATCAGCTTAGAAGAATTAGAAAAAGGAGTAAAGGAGTAAATGACAATTTTTTATAGAACGATAAACACATTTCAGCTAGTACATGTTAAAATGAGGTATTCATACAAGACAATAGATATAATATGAATATGCATGGCACAAGTGCATGTCCTGCTACTTAACTTCAACACACTGTGCTGAAACAACAATATCATTACTACAACGGCCATCCATTCAACACGCAGATCTAACATTACTAGTCAGAGCACACGAACTATCAGCACATGAAGACGAACCACGAATGGAATCGGGGAACTCACATGAAGATGATGAAGGCGCTCGGAGGGTGCTTGGCCTTGCTCTTCTTCACCGCGAGCTCAAGGCCACAATGTAAACATCAAGACAAACCAAATAGAATCAAAATCCGACGCGAAACAGCAGCAGCCACCAAGGGAACAAAACGAGATGAGAGACGAGCAAGGGGTCGGGTCAGGGCATGAATGTGTAAATGCATGAATGGTTCTGCAGATCAACTTCAAAGCTAGCAGCAAGCATGTTTAAACAAAAAAAAAGACACTATGTCAAAATGAGAGTCTTTGATCTTAACAGCACAGAGCAATCACATACATTCTACTATTAGTAGTAAACCTTGAGTGCAATTGTAGATGTTCTGCTGGTTATACTTTATTAAACTGAGACAATTATTGTAGGTGAAAGCAATGCTCCTAGTATATCATCACCATTAACATCAAACTATTTTGAATGTAACAGAGGAAGCACAACCCAATCATGTGCAGTCAATTCAAAATAGAAGGGAACAAATGATTATTAACAGGGTACAAATGTCACACAAGAAATAAAAAATTGATGAGCCAAATGATGATTAGTTAATTTAAATTGAAAGGAAGCCCACTGTTTCCCTACTCTATCTATCCATGATTTCTTTTTCTAAAGCAAGCATCATCAAAGAGTACACTCACAGTCTGTCATGATTTGTCCCGAGAAATTTATTGCAGAAATATCATTTGGCATGCTCAATAAGCTGACTTTAAGTAACTTGGTCACCTACAACAGCTAGTTCTGAGGAATCTATAGTAACGAGGTGCAAGGGACAAATGAGTATGAGCTTGGTTAGGGCGGAACAAATAATACAGGGGCATAATACCAATCCTACACACTTCACTTCAATGCTGGTAGGAATAGGATAGCAGTACAAGGTAACACTGCAAGCCTTGCTTCAAAGAAGCAGCTAATCACTTTGGACTGACTAAAACTGTGCGTCAAACCCACTGAAAAAATGCTGAGACGCAATGTCCCAGGCAGCAGCTCCATTCACCTGCAGCAAAACACAGCAAGAAGAAGTTCAGAATATCAACTAACAGAACCGTACATCATGCAAGGACGATCGATCTCCCGGCATCTGCAGAACCATCCTAGCCAAGAGCCAGTAGATGCATCATGCAAGAACTCCGTCATCAACATAGCTGCATCTAACGCACACTACTAGTATATCCTATTACTGGAGTAGTTTGGCATGGCAAAGAAATTCACCTAGTGGTCGGTCCTTGGGTCAGTGAGGATGAGCAGGCAGGACTCGCTGAAGGAAGTCTGCATCTTGTTGGTGAAGGTACCAGGGGTGTGCCTCCCGGCAATGGCGTTGGCGCCGGTGTGCTGCGTGAAGTTGAGGACGACGCGCTGGCCGTAGGGGCGGGCGGACTGGATGATGATGTCCTGGGGGTTCTCGATGGCCACAATGACCCTCACCGCGAGCTGGAGCTTCTCCCATGTCTTGCCCAGATTGATGATGTAGATGCCTAGGAATCACAAACCAGAAAGAATGCATCACATTCCACAATCCATCTCAAAGAAGTACAGAAGCATGAACACTTGCGACAGCTACAAGAGCAAGCATCATGATCCGCAGCAGATCGACTCTGACCAGCACAGGCGCATGATGCCGAGGCAGTTCTACCATTCAACGGTAGATCGGGGGCGCACAGGTAGAGCTAAATCCATGAGGAGGACAAGCGCTTGGTAGGACAAGAGGGGTTGAGCGTGGACATACCGTCGGAGCGGCGCTTGTAGGCGTAGTGCTCCATCGGGATGTCGCAGTTCTTGGTGCTGAGGTGGACATCGGCGGCGAGCATCATATGTATGTCCTGCTCCTTCTAGGACAGCACCCGTGGGGCCTCTCCAGGCCCCGCCACCATGGCTGGTCGGATCTGGCCATGACCTGAGCAGCTCGAGTCGTCCTAGGAAGAGAGGGAAGGGGCCTCCGGAGTTGAGGTTGGTGCAGAGTCGAAGTCGACCGCGGAGGGCGAGCTGCGGCACGGGGGAGTGGAAGGCGAGGGTGGGGCTGGAGGTGGAGGTGCGCGCGGAGGTTGGAGGTGGAGGCCGCGCGGAGGCGGACGGCGGCAGATCTGAGGGACGGCGGCAGCGGATTGGTGTCTTGGAGTCGGGCGCCTTCGGTGGCGGCGGCGAGGAGATGGGGGGAGGAGGAGGAGTGCGATGGGAGGAGGGGGTCGAGGATCTGAGTTAGGGTTTGGGTAGGTGGTTGCGGGTGGGGTTTTCTTTTCATTTTATTTTTTTTCTTTTCTCTAGATGGATGGATGGATGGATGGGCGCCATGTCATCAATCCGTGTGACTACGAATTCCACCAATGAGAATAGAGCACATATAATTGTGTTTCTTTTTTTTGTTTTTCTTCTATTTTTTCACATGAAAAATTCGAAAAAATGATCTCATATTTTGCACAAGTTCACATCTTGTATTGGTACACAATACCGACGAAGGGATTTTTTATTTTCTTTGCACGAAAAAACAATTTTCCATTTTCCTAGTGCCCAAAAAGAATTTTTTTGTGAAAGACCTACCATATATTTGTTGCAAAATTGGACCAAATAAATTTTCTAAAATACTACGCCATATTTAATGCACAATTGACCAAATGGTTAGGTGTAAAAAGTTTTGATCCACCTCTCGTGAAAAAGACAAATTTCTGCCGATTCAGGTGGAAGCGGGTCAAATTTGAATTGGAGCTGCCTAGCAGTTTGCTCTTTAGTTTTTCGAAAATTCATTCATAGGTACATAAGTATCTATTTAATCATATAAACAACAAAAGTTTTTCAAGATTCAACAACTAGCTAGGAACGGTCATGCCCGCCGTTTTGACCGCATTTTGGAACGGGCATGAAAAATTCAAAAAAAATCAAAAAATTGGAAAACCTTCGCATTGTGTCATTATATGTGGCCAAGTTGCCAGAAAAAATAATAAACTTGTAATACGCAATTTTTCTAAAAAAAGTGTTCTCAGAAATGAGCTATCATGCGTGAAGATCCATGGCTTTCAAGCTAAATGATCAATCTTATGGCCACATTCATGGCATAGTTTGTTCGAATGATCTCATATTGTGCACAACAGTGCGTCTTGGAATTCCAAACAATGTTGCCAAAGGGAGTTTTCATTTTCTTTGCACGGAAATTTCATTTTCCATTTTTTGAGTGCTCGAAATGAGTTTTTTTGTGAAGGATCTACCATATAATTGTTGCAAAATTGGACCAAATCATTTTTATAAAATACTAGGCCATATTTAATGCACAATTGACCAAATGGTTGGGTGTAAAAAGTTTTGATCCACCTCTCGTGAAAAAGACAATTTTTTGCCGATTCAGCTGGAAGAGGGTCAAATTTGAACTGCAGCTGCCTCGCAGTTTGCTCTTTATTTTTTCCAAAAATCATTTATAGGTACATAAGTATCTATTTAATCAGAGAAACATCAAAAATTTTCCAAGATTCAACCATTAGCTAGGAACGGTCAAGCCCGCCGTTTTGACCGCATTTTGAAACGGGCATAAAAAATGCGAAAAAAAATCAAAAAATTGGAAAACCTTCGCATTGTGTCATTATATGTGGACAAGTAGCCAGAAAAAATAATAAACTTGTAATACACAATCTTTCTAAAAAAATTGTTCTCAGAAATGAGCTATCATGTGTGAAGATTCATGGCTTTCAAGCTAAATGATCAATCTTATGGCCACATTCATGGCATAGTTTGTTCAAATGATCTCATATTGTGCACAAAGGTGCGTCTTGGAATTCCAAACAATGTTGCCTAAGGGAGTTTTCATTTTCTTTGCACGGAAATTTCATTTTCCATCTTTTGAGTGCCCGAAATGTGTTTTTTTGTGAAGGATCTACCATATAATTGTTGCAAAATTGGACTAAATCATTTTTCTAAAATACTAGGCCATATTTAATTCACAATTGACCAAATGGTTGGGTGTAAAAAGTTTTGATCCACCTCTCGTGAAAAAGACAAATTTCTTCCAATTTAGGTGGAAGAGGGTCAAATTTGAACTGCAGCTGCCTCGCTGTTTGCTCTTTATTTTTTCCAAAAATCATTTATAGGTACACAAGTATCTATTTAATCAGAGAAACATCAAAAGTTTTCCAAGATTCAACATCTATCTAGGAACGGTCAAGCCCGCCGTTTTGACCGCATTTTGAAACGGGCATTAAAAATGCGAAAAAAATCAAAAAATCGGAAAACCTTCCCATTGTGTCATTATATGTGGCCAAGTTGCCAGAAAAAATAATAAACTTGTAATACACAATTTTTCTAAAAAAAGTGTTCTCAGAAATGAGCTATCATGCGTGAAGATTCATGGCTTTCAAGCTAAATGATCAATCCTATGGCCACATTCATGGCATAGTTTGTTCGAATTATCTCATATTGTGCACAAGGGTGCGTCTTGGAATTCCAAACAATGTTTCCTAAGGGACTTTTCATTTTCTTTGCACGGAAATTTCATTTTCCATTTTTTGAGTGCCCGAAATGAGTTTTTTTGTGAAGGATCTACCATATAATTGTTGCAAAATTGGACCAAATCATTTTTCTAAAATACTAGGCCATATTTAATGCACAATTGACCAAATGGTTGGGTGTAAAAAGTTTTGATCCACCTCTCGTGAAAAAGACAATTTTTTACCGATTGAGGTGGAAGAGGGTCAAATTTGAACTGCAGCTGCCTCGCAGTTTGCTCTTTATTTTTTCCAAAAATCATTTATAGGTACATAAGTATCTATTTAATCAGAGAAACATCAAAAGTTTTCCAAGATTCAACCATTAGCTAGGAACGGTCAAGCCCGCCGTTTTGACCGCATTTTGAAACGGGCATAAAAAATGCGAAAAAAATCAAAAAATTGGAAAACCTTCGCATTGTGTCATTCTATCTGGCCAAGTTGACAGAAAAAATAGTAAACTTGTAATACGCAATTTTTCTAAAAAAAGTGTTCTCAGAAATGAGCTATCATGCGTGAAGATTCATGGCTTTCAAGCTAAATGATCAATCTTATGGCAACATTCATGGCATAGTTTGTTCGAATGATCTCATATTGTGCACAAGGGTGCGCCTTGGAATTCCAAACAATGTTGCCTAAGGGAGTTTTCATTTTCTTTGCACGGAAATTTCATTTTCCATTTTTTGAGTGCCCGAAATGAGTTTTTTTGTGAAGGATCTACCATATAATTGTTGCAAAATTGGACCAAATCATTTTTCTAAAATACTAGGACATATTTAATGCACAATTGACCAAATGGTTGGGTGTAAAGTTTTGATCCACCTCTCGTGAAAAAGACATTTTTTGCCGATTGAAATTTGGAAGAGGGTCAAATTTGAACTGCAAATGCCTCAGCTTTGCTCTTTATTTTTTCCAAAAATCATTTATAGGTACATAAGTATCTATTTAATCAGAGAAACATCAAAAGTTTTCCAAGATTCAACCATTAGCTAGGAACGGTCAAGCCCGACGTTTTGACCGCATTTTGAAACGGCATAAAAAATGCGAAAAAAAAACAAAAAATTGGAAAACCTTCGCAATGTGTCATTCTATGTGGCCAAGTTGCCAGAAAAAATAATAAACTTGTAATACGCAATTTTTCAAAAAAAAGTGTTCTCAGAAATGAGCTATCATGCGTGAAGATTCATGGCTTTCAAGCTAAATGATCAATCTTATGGCCACATTCATGGCATAGTTTGTTCAAATGATCTCATATTGTGCAGAAAGGTGCGTCTTGGAATTCCAAACAATGTTGCCTAAGGGAGTTTTCATTTTCTTTGCACGGAAATTTCATTTTCCATCTTTTGAGTGCCCGAAATGTGTTATTTTGTGAAGGATCTACCATATAATTGTTGCAAAATTGGACCAAATAATTTTTATAAAATACTAGGCCATATTTAGTTCACAATTGACCAAATGGTTGGGTGTAAAAAGTTTTGATCCACCTCTCGTGAAAAAGACAAATTTCTGCCGATTCAGGTGGAAGAGGGTCAAATTTGAACTGCAATGCCTCAGCTTTGCTCTTTATTTTTTCCAAAAATCATTTATAGGTACATAAGTATCTATTTAATCAGAGAAACATCAAAAGTTTTCCATGATTCAACCACTAGCTAGGAACGGTCAAGCCCGTCGTTTTGACCGCATTTTGAAACGGGCATAAAAAATGCGAAAAAAATCAAAAAATTGGAAAACCTTCGCATTGTGTCATTATATGTGGCCTAGTTGCCGGAAAAAATAATAAACTTGTAATACGCAATTTTTCTAAAAAAAGTGTTCTTAGAAATGAGTATCATGCGTGAAGATTCATGGCTTTCAAGCTAAATGATCAATCTTATGGCCACATTCGTGGCATAGTTTGTTCAAATGATCTCATATTGTGCACAAGGGTGCATCTTGGAATTCCAAACAATGTTGCCTAAGGGAGTTTTCATTTTCTTTGCACGGAAATTTTATTTTCCATTTTTTGAGTGCCCAAAATGAGTTTTTTTGTGAAGGATCTACCATATATTTGTTGCAAAATTGGACCAAATAATTTTTATAAAATACTAGGCCATATTTAATGCACAATTGACCAAATGGTTGGGTGTAAAAAGTTTTGATCCACCTCTCGTGAAAAAGAAAAATTTTTGCCGATTCAGTTGGAAGAGGGTCAAATTTGAACTGCAGCTGCCTCGTTGTTTGCTCTTTATTTTTTCCAAAAATCATTTATAGGTACATAAGTATCTATTTAATCAGAGAAACATCAAAAGTTTTCCAAGATTCAACCACTAGCTAGGAACGGTCAAGCCTGCCGTTTTGACCGCATTTTGAAACGGGCATAAAAAATGCGAAAAAATCAAAAAATTGGAAAACCTTCGCATTGTGTCTTTGTATGTGGCCAAGTTGCCGGAAAAAATAATAAACTTGTAATACGCATTTTTTCTAAAAAAAGTGTTCTCAGAAATGAGCTATCATGCGTGAAGATTCATGGCTTTCAAGCTAAATGATCAATCTTATGGCCACATTCATGGCATAGTTTGTTCGAATGATTTCATATTGTGCACAAGGGTGCGTCTTGGAATTCCAAACAATGTTGCCTAAGGGAGTTTTCATTTTCTTTGCACGGAAATTTCATTTTCCATTTTTTGAGTGCCCGAAATGAGTTGTTTTGTGAAGGATCTACCATATAATTGTTGCAAAATTGGACCAAATCATTTTTCTAGAATACTAGGCCATATTTAATGCACAATTGACCAAATGGTTGGGTGTAAAAAGTTTTGATCCACCTCTCGTGAAAAAGACAATTTTTTGCCGATTCAGCTGGAAGAGGGTCAAATTTGAACTGCAATTTGCCTCAGCTTTGCTCTTTATTTTTTCCAAAAATCATTTATAGGTACATAAGTATCTATTTAATCAGAGAAACATCAAAAGTTTTCCAAGATTAAACCACTAGCTAGGAACGGTCAAGCCCGCCGTTTTGACCGCATTTTGAAACGGGCATAAAAAATGCGAAAAAATCAAAAAATTGGAAAACCTTCGCATTGTGTCATTATATGTGGCCAAGTTGCGAGAAAAAATAATAAACTTGTAATACACAATTTTTCTAAAAAAAGTGTTCTCAGAAATGAGCTATCATGCGTGAAGATTCATGGCTTTCAAGCTAAATTATCAATCTTATGGCCACATTCGTGGCATAGTTTGTTCAAATGATCTCATATTGTGCACAAAGGTGCGTCTTCGAATTCCAAACAATGTTTCCTAAGGGAGTTTTCATTTTCCTTGCACGGAAATTTCATTTTCCATCTTTTGAGTGCACGAAATGAGATTTTTTGTGAAGGATCTACCATATAATTGTTGCAAAATTGGACCAAATCATTTTTCTAAAATACTAGGCCATATTTAATTCACAATTGACCAAATGGTTGGGTGTAAAAAGTTTTGATCCACCTCTCGTGAAAAAGACAAATTTCTGCCGATTAAGCTGGAAGAGGGTCAAATTTGAACTGCAGCTGCCTCGCGGTTTGCTCCTTATTTTTTCCAAAAATCATTTATAGGTACATAAGTATCTATTTAATCAGAGAAACATCAAAAGTTTTCCAAGATTCAACCACTAGCTAGGAAGGGTCAAGCCCGCCGTTTTGACCGCTTTTTGAAACGGGCATAAAAAATTGAAAAAAAAAGTAAAAAATAGGAAAACCTTCGCATTGTGTCATTATATGTGGCATGGTAGCCAGATAAAATAATAAACTTGTAATACACAATTTTTCTAAAAAAAGTGTTCTCAGAAATGAGCTATCATGCGTGAAGATTCATGGCTTTCAAGCTAAATGATCAATCTTATGGCCACATTCATGGCATAGTTTGTTCAAATGATCTCATATTGTGCACAACGGTGCATCCTGGAATTCCAAACAATGTTGCCTAAGGGAGTTTTTCATTTTCTTTGCACGGAAATTTCATTTTCCATTTTTGAGTGCCCAAAATGAGTTTTTTTGTGAAGGATCTACCATATATTTGTTGCAAAATTGGACCAAATAATTTTTATAAAATACTAGGCCATATTTAATGCACAATTTACCAAATGGTTGGGTGTAAACAATTTTGATCCACCTCTCGTGAAAAAGACAAATTTCTGCCGATTCAGAGGGAAGCGGGTCAAATTTGAACTGCAGCTGCCTCGCAGTTTGCTCTTTATTTTTTCCAAAAATCATTTATAGGTACATAAGTATCTATTTAATCAGAGAAACATCAAAAGTTTTCCTAGATTCAACCACTAGGTAGGAACGGTCAAGCCCGCCATTTTGACTGCATTTTTAAACGGGCATAAAAAATCCAAAAAAATTGAAAAATGGGAAAACCTTCGCATTGTGTAATTATATGTGACCAAGTTGCCAGGAAAAATAATAAACTTGTAATACGGCAATTATTTTTAAAAAGTGTTCTCAGAAATGAGCCATCGTGCGTCAAGAATCACGACTTTCAAACCAAATCACTACAAAAAAAATACACTTCCGTGATGATACGTGTTTGTCACAGTAGGTCGCGTTTTTTGTCATGCATGTACATCCATGACAAATTTATGACAGAATCAAGATAGTCATACCGTGCGTCAGAGAAGTGTTCCATGACATTACCAAAATTATCATTACGGAAGTGTCCACTTCCATGACGATAAATCGCGCGTCACAGAACTGCTTTCGTCAAGGGTGACCGACACATGGCATCCACCGTAATGGAACGCCGTTAAGCTATCGGGTTGGGTTTCGGATCCGATAACCCGTTAACAGCCCCGACCAATGGGGATTTTCCACGTGTAAAATCATCATTGGCTGGAGGAAACACGTGTCGGCTCACCGTTGGGACAGATGTCATCCGCTCATTGGACCAAAGGCGCCTATGATACGGCGACACATGGCACGACCCAACAAAGGCCCATTCCTGTGAAAAGGCCGGCCTGTTTGACTTGGTCAAAAGGTGGCGGGCCGGCCCACGGAATGCCTGTTAACGGCCTGTCCGCATATAGCCCATTTCCAGCCCGCTAACCCAGGGCCCGTTACGCCCTATCCGAATTAGGCCCAGTAGCGTCATCTGGGCCGTCCAATATGATTTAGCCTATTTTAACTTCCGGGCCTTGTGTGGCCCATGACTTCTTTCGGCCCATATGAGGACCTTTGTAACTCTTGTCCCATTAACGGCCCGTGGTGAAACTGGCCCGTAATGAACAGTGTATCACTTTATACCCATTAACGGCCCGTTATTCCATTGGGCGTTTCCAGCCCAAGTTATCTTTCGGCCTTCTCGGGGCCCATTGATTCTTGGGCTCATTTGCGATTCGTTACATACGACCCGTTCATCGCTATTTTCGCTAGGGACAAATTCAGCCCGTCGTTACAGTCGGCCCGTTTGCCGACCGTTAATACGTTGGGCCGTTTTCATGTAAAAATTAACCCGTTGGGCTGTTTTCATAGAGTTATCAAATACGGCCTATTAACGGCCCGTTATGGTCCACGAATAGTACGGCCCATGAGTGGAGAAATGATGATATGCCCCATAGAAGGCCCATGGATCCTACAGCCCGTATGAGGCCCATGGATAGTACGGCCTGTAGAAGGCCCATGGACCCTACGGCCCGTAGAAGGCCCATTGATCCCTAAGGCCCGTATAGAAGGCCGATGGTTCATACGGCCCGTATAGAAGGCAAATGCTCCTACGGCCGAACGAAGGCCCATGGATCATACGGCCTGCAGGAGGCCCATGGTTACAATAGTCCGTGTGTTGCCATGATTATTTTGGCCTAGTTACCAAAAATAGGCTATTGTGGCCACTAGAAAAACACAGAAAAAGAACTGCAGCGACTACAAGCAAACAACTAAACAAGACAATAAGGAAATAAATAAGCAAGCAATTAAGGCTAGCCTATTACCGCTATTACACATATTACATCCACTGGGCATCAAAGTTCGCCAACAGTGCAAATATAGGGAACAAAGCAGCATATTACATACACTTGGCTGTCAAAATTGGCCACTAGTGAAAATAACCGTGGCAGCAAAACAAGAGCATAACTGAAACAACTTCAAGAGCTCAAGAAACGTTATCCGGGTATCCACCATGCTGGCAATAAGCTTAGCAAGCTGATTAGCTTTGTCCTGTTTGGCGCTAAAATCCTCCAACGCTTGCTGTTGCACCAGAAAGTATGCATCTGAATGCTCCAGGGACTTCCGCAGTCCTTCCGCTTCTTGTCGCAACACAGCTGATCGATGTCTTTCAGCTTGTAGTTGAGACTCAAGAAACCGAACTGATTCAGACAGTGAGTTTGAATAGCCTGTGCAAGCCGTAGTGGCCAAGAATGCTAACACTAAACCAAGACAGGACTTTGGGGTTGTCTCGCTGTCTTCAAGATAGTCTTCCTTAGCTGTTTTATCAGCTTTGTTGGAGACCAACAAGGATGTGTCACTATCCTGAACCTTATCTGCATTACTTCCTTTACAATTGCTTAATAAGGCACTCTTCTCCAATATTCTGTCAGCATTCTAAAAGAAGAAACAAGTAGACACATAACAAGTTTAGCATGTACTAGTATATGAAACTCATTTCGGTGAACCAGTTCATTAGTAAGGTGGACAGGATTACACTACCAAGTCTTCTATTGCCAAGTACTAGTACATAACAAAAGCATCAAACAAACATATATCTATGTCCTATGGTCCTTTGCATTGTCTTGCCAAATCAAAATAGAGACACGGTTCAAATCATATCAGTTCAAGACAAAGCAGCAGTGATAGAATACAAAGCGTGGGAAACTACACGGCACAACAAGATTTCAGATGTGTACCACGGGTCTACATGTACAACAACACTATTGGCTCTATTGTGATGCTAGTAATGTGCATGATATGAAAGTCAACTGTATACCCAATTGAAATTGAAATCAAAAGAGCTATTGATAAGAGCAAACCTGTTAAAGAAACATGCGTGAACATACCTGCCGTGCCATTGGAGTTTCGATTGGATCCTTCATTTAAAAATAAGTTTGTATGAGTAAATACAATGATACAAGAGCAAAGCAATCATAGTTAAAAAAGGCGCCCTAAGCGAGCGCTTAAGCGCGCCTAGGCTCTAGGCGTTGGCAAACCGCATTGTGCATAATTACTCTTAATTTGTGCATAATTGCGCATAAGCATGCGCTTTGGTCAGTAAAGTGCAAGGCGGTGGCAAAACACACAATTGACGCCTAGCGCTTTTTTGAACTATGATAGCAATGGAATCTTAAATTAGAACAGTTGTTCTTCAGGTTTAGGCACTTGTTCTACATGAACAGAGTACAGTAAGACGCAAGAATATAATACTTAAAAATAGAAAGTGAGCTCATAGACCTTACCACATTCTTGGTTCAGGACCAGTACAGAACAAGGCGTTCCCAGTCATCGTCCAGTAAATGTGTCTCAGGAGAACGTAAGGGAATTTGATGAGTTTCTTTGCCCTGAAGTACGCTTTTCTTCGTGTAATTACGACATCGCCACCAAGCATTCTTGAAGATAGTAGAGGTATTAGCACAGGTTACCTCATCCTGAGTTTCCAAATCGGTCCTTCTCTATAGAGAAAAATGGGAAAATTTGTTGTATTATAACCATCATGGAGGTAGGATGCATGGGACGAAGCAAAGTAATTGCCATGAATAACATTACTTACACATAACTCCTGGACAAACACCTGCAACTCGCATTTTCCTTCATCTTCAGTATAATATTTCCAAGATGGGAAGATACACACATACGATTTAACAACATCAAATGCGATAGATGCTAAACTATGACTGGCTGGTTGTGTTTCCTCCACGGGAATAGGCATACTAACTGGTGGAGTTGGGGTTCGCCGTGATAGTACTGGCCCTTTGGGCACTGGAGCTGCCTTACTAACTGCTCTTGTTTGGGAGCTCTGTGGTGGAGATGGTGCTGTGTCAACAGGAACTGGGTTACTATTGGCTGGGGTTGGGGTTAGATTGGGTGAAGCTGGTTCTCTTTCCATCGTAGTAGGGGTACAATCTGCGGGAGTTTGGGTTATGTGTGGTAGGGCTGGTTCTTGTGCATGTACAACCGGGGTGCTATCTCCACCAATAGGTAGCACTGTTTTATTTGAAGACAGTGTTTTTGTTCCGCTAGATACTGGCATCACCCGCTCCAATTCAAATGGCTGATAAATAGGAAACATAGCTGAATGTACAGACGTTGTATGAGAGGTAGATGCAATAGATAGTGTGGAAAAAAGAGGGCATGAAATATTTGACATGTATATTGTTTAACTAAAACGGATAGCATGACATAATTTCACATATATGATGTCTATCTAAACTGGATAGCATAGCATAACATAATTCAAAGATATGATGAATAACGAAACAGGATCGCATGACATAATTCACCTACATGTTATCTAAGTAATCAGGACCGCATCATTTAATTCGCATATGTGATTTATGTGCTAAACAGAGGGCATTCGATATGATGTCTGAACTAAGAACATCGTGTTGAATATTGTGTATATGATGTCTAAACTATGCAATGCAAGACACCGTATGCATGATATGAGTAGTATAACCGTGCCAAGTTGGAGCATACACCTCAATAGGGGAATAGGACTGGTCATCTGTCTCTGAATCCATCTCTGAGGAGCTATCGGGACCCAACAAGAGATCTGCTTCGGTTGTGTAGCAATCGTATGCTCAAGGCCTTTGTTTTCACTCCAGATTTTTCCATCTCCCACCCAAATGGCTGATTCATAGGAAGAGTAGTTTAATGTACAAACATTGTCGACAAATGGAAATGTAATGAAGAAAAGGATGGTCAAGATATCATTCAAATATATGATGCCTGGTTAAACAGGATGGCATTGCACATTTCACATATATTATGGCTGGCTAAAAGACATGAGACTGCATAATTCTCATATATGATATAGAAACTAAACAGGTGGCATTACAGAACATGTCTAAACTAGGCAGATGACATATATGATGTCAAAAGTAGGCACTGCAAGGCAACATATGCATGATATGACTAACATCATCATGCCAAGGTAGAGCAAACACCTTAGGGGGTAAATAGGAGTGGTCAGCGGCGTCTGAATCCGCCTCAGAATAGATATCTTCCTCTGGATTACAATCTGGAGAGGGGTGGGGAGGGTTTGCCATTGAATCCACCATGGAGCGATGTCTACATGACATTGTATTGCCGCGCAAAACTCTTCTCTTTTTCTCTACATGTTCAACATGACTGTGTACAATATCTGACATGCATACGAAAAAATATGGTGAGATTATGTAAGGAGAGCATGCAGAAATTTAGAGTGATGGTAACAACCAGTGGATGGATCCAAAAATAATGATAGCAGGCTGATGATTGCTTTAAATTAATAAAAAGATAGATGATGATTGCTTTACTATTTGTTTCCCACCCAATATGAACAACATAGGCATACCCTAGGTGAACCAGATATTAGACAGACATACTATTCATTACTGCCTCGATATGTGCCCCACAACTAATTTAGAACTCAAGTTTGAACATGAATTTGGACCTGAGTTAGGAGTCCAAGAGCTGAACAGACGATAAAGTAGCAGGTAAGTTTAAGCAATGCATAACATGAGCGTAAACAAAAGAGTGCGACCTCTCTTGTGGACCCGTGTACTCCTCGTGTTCATCTGCTGAGTCGATGATGGTGATGCCGTTGGGGTGCGTGCCGGCGGCAGGGAAGGAGATCTGAGGCGGCGAAAGACGTTCATGAGTCGTGATGTCTGGTTTGGTGGATGCTTCTGTCGATGGAGCAGCTCAGGTGAGGTGGACGACGTCGCGCAGGAGCAGGACAAACCACACAAAGTTCCCTTCAACACGTACCTATAACTGAAGTAATTCTGTAAGGGCTCATTTGGCTTGCATGATTCTTAAAATGCAGGGATAGGAAAAACACCGGAATAGGATAGGAAAATGCACATGGTAAACAGAGCATTTGTAAACACAGGATTTCTATCAACTTGGGTGTTTGGTTTACAGGAATTGGAAGAGCAGAGGAATGCAAAGAAACATGGCCAAAATAAAGAGAAACCATAAGAAAGTGTGTATAGTTAGAATGTTATTTTGGCACTAATGCACTTGGTCTTGTTTTCATGCATAGGATTTTGAAAAGTAGGTCCAGGTGGATGTTTTGCTTCATTCCTTTCAACAAAATGCATGAATAATTGAATAGTAGAGTGCCATTGGAAAATTACCGATTGCTATGTTTTTCCGTTGAACCAAAATAGCCCTAATGGATCGACATGAATGTATAGTAATAAGTGACACAACAAGTGTACAACCTCTTTGCCGTAGCCGTGTCGACCTCAGCATCATTGGGTTGGTCAAGGCTTGAGGTAGAGGTGGCTGTCGGAGGTGTGGAGGAAGATCTGAGGAATCAGAGACGGCGCCCAAAGGCAATCGCTCACAGACGGATCGTTCTGTCATTGGAGCAGCTCCGGTGAGTCGTAAGACGTCAAGGCTGAAGCATCACAAGACAAACATCGTCAATCTCAAGTGGGATTCTAATAGCATCTCCAATAGATGGTGAAAAATGGATGTAAAATTAACATCACAAAAAACCACCTGACTACAACAGATGAGGTAAAAACTATTGACTCTGAACTTAACTGTCGAAACTAAAATTAACTGTGGAATCTAAATGCTACTGTCGAAACTGAACGCAATGGTAGCAGAGAGACACTTGACATGTAGTTAGGGAGGGCCTGCAGTTCATCTTCAACCTGCACACCCCTGAGCCGCCTGCCACCACCGGCCGAATCACTGCCCAGGCGCCGCCGCCTCAAACAACTTCGCCACCGCCGCCTGCCATCCCTCTAGGCCCTCCGCCCCCACCCTGAACCCTAAGATAGATAGTGGGGTACCTCTCCGGCGAGCCCCCGTCCCCGCTGCAGGTGGTTCTTCCTTAACTCCGGCGAGCCCCCCAACCCCTGAAAATCGACTGACCCAAAAGTCGATTCAGTCGACTGAAGTGTGGCTTAATCAGAGCAGAGCAGCAGCACGAGCGAGGGGGAGAGCAGCAGCAGCAGCTGGGCGAGCGAGCGATCGAGCGAGAGCCGGAGCAGTAGCAGCAGCAGCGCGAGCGAGCAAGCGATCGAGCAAGAACCGGAGCAGTAGCAGCAGCAGCGTGAGCGAGCGAGCGAGAGCCGGAGCAGCAGCAGCAGATCCGGCTGGTATGGACGCCGCCACCGAAGGGGTTCGCACTGGGGGAGAGCCGCGTGGAGATGTCGCCCGCGGCGCCGGCTTAAAGGTAGCCGCTCCATGGGGGTGCGGGATGGAGCACTGTCGGCGCCGGGAGGTCGAGTTAAGGAGAAGGTGCGATGCGATGAGTGTACAACCTCTTTGGTGGCGCCGAGTAGGCCTCGACTTCGTCCGAGGAGTTGGTGAGGATGCTGCGGTTCCGGTGGAGTAGGTTAAGGCGGCGCTATGGGGATGGAGCAGCCGCGATAGACGAGGCGATCGTCGGAGCAGCTCCTTGGAGGTGGAGGACGGGGCGGCTGAACCGGCGGGACGACGAGATGGACGACGGATCATCATCCGGGGAGGTGGACGAGGAACGTCGAGCTGTTGCGGTGGACGACGTCGTCGGGGAAGAGGCTCCGGCTGGGCAGCGGTGACATGGCGGACGGAGGAGGGTGGGGTTTCGCGGCTGGAGCGGAGAGGTTATGGCGGCCTTGGATTTCGAATGGCGAAAAGGGGGCGATGGGAGGGGTGCAGCATGACTTAGGGACGCCGCTTGTCCAAAATGTAGGGTGTGTTACAAAAGTACCCCCACCGATTTGAACTAGCGGCCCTTTCGCTCTGTGGTTAGAAGGGGATTTCGCGTGTCGGGATTTGGCATTGGAGGGAGTTTTCATGCGTTGTAATTTCGGTATAGCAAGGCGCTGGGTTGTGAAGGCGCCAGTTTTGGGAGCACGACGATATCTGAATTTTCGGGATATAACAAGACGCTGGTTGAATTTTAGGACAAGCCTAATGTGTAGTAATATTGTACTTTTTTGACTGCATAGTAATATTGTACTTGTAATGCACTAAATAAATTCGCACTTCCCTCAAACAAAAAGAAAACAAAAAAAACAAAACTATTCACACCACACAAAGAGAGAGTCTTGCCCCATTTTACTATACAAATGCTATTCAAAGCTACTCCCTCCTTCCATCTATATAGGGCCTAATGTGTTTTTCGATGCTAACTTTGACCAAATATTATAGCAATGATATATGACATGCAACTTACACAAAGCACACCGTTAACTTCGTCTATGAAAGATTCTTTCAATGATATAAATTTCACATTGTGCATGTCATGTACTATTAATCTTGTCAATAGTCAAAGGCGGCCTTAAAAATCTCATTACGCCCTATATAGATGGAAGGAGTGTAACACCCCAAAAATTTTGCCAAGTTTTCAATATTAAAAATTTTGCCAAAGGTTTTAAAAATCTTTATTTCTGTTGATTTCAGACCTCTTCCTTTATTTTTAAGGAGTTTTGTATTTTTCCCCAGTGGAGCTTTCCAAAATACATTGGACTCCCTTGCCATCTCATCAAAATAATTTCTAAATAAGTAGAATTGTTTATTAAATTATTTCACCCTGAGCTTAATTCATTAAAATGAACTATATTAAATTTTTAGAGCTCCTTTTGAACTACAACCATTTGATAAGATCACTTAAAATTTCAACCAAAATTTGGAGATGTCATGAGATGTCTCTAAATCAATTATGAGCACTAATAAATTTATTTCATTGCTTATTTTGGGTTCTTTCACCTAGTTTGCTTCTCTGGTCCAATGGGTATTTTGCACTACAACCCATTTAAATATTTCCCTAGAGCCTCCACCAAAATTATGGGATGTCAGTGATAGCATGCCATTCAACTTTATGCAATAGCATAGTGATGTTCTTTGGAAAATTTGAGTGCAGTAGCCTCTTGTTCATTCTGGACCAGACTTGTGTTTTCTACTGCAAATCTATCATTTCTTGCTCTAACGACCTTGTGTTTTCTCATGATTGTAGTCAACCTGGCAAAACCCCTAAGTCCAGGAGCATGCTCTATTTGGAACACTTTTGGTCCATGAAATGATGCCACTCACTCCCCGCCTGTAATCGAAAGTTTTGCAAAACTTGCACTAGCAAGTTTCTCCTTTTTGCAAACCAACTTCACCACCCTCTCTTGTATCCATAGAGACACTGCTCTGGAGAACATGTCCACTCCAAGAACTACCTAGGTGCCTTTGGCATTTTGTCAAACACTCTGAGTGCACAGCCAATTTTGGCATAAATTCAAGTTTGCATGGTGAACTTGAGCCCCTGGCCAATCCACCATGTCCCCCAGTCCCCTTGCTAAGCCTAGACTAGTCATGTTAATTGCCAGCCTCAACCGCAGCCTCTAGGATGCCCTAGCATCTCGTCGATCATGTCCCGGGCGTGCTCTGGGCACGCCCAGAGCATGCGTTTGGCACCCGCATGCACCCGAGTCGCCGCTGGCCCCACCTCAAGACTCAAAAACCTGGCCCCAGCCTGCACGCCCGTGTCTCCTCGCACCGCCACACCACCTCGACCAACCTGGCGCTTCAGCGCCACCGCCAGATGGTGGCGGTTAGTCGTCGGCCGCTAGCAGCCCGACCATGATCGGCGCCGCCCAAGCCACCAGCGTGCCACCTGCCTCCCGGAGCAAGGTGCGTGCTCATCCGCAGCTCCGTCCTCTAGCAGCGCCGCCGCCACGCCTCCCTAGCTACAGAACGGCGGTCGCCGACAAGCTTATCCCGGACGCCGCAAACCGACCTCCATCGCTTATATAAGAGGCCCCGAGCTCAAGCCCGCACACCGCAACCTCAGGCCACCCCTATGGCGCTCCCCTAGCTTGCAATCGACCCAGGAAGGCTCTCTTCCCCGTCTCCGGCAACTCCTGCCGCCGCCACTGCCCCAGCCACTCCGGCGCCACCAAGACCTCCCCCTCTCCACTCTCTCCACCAGGAACATCCCCTTCCTCCCGTGAGCGCGTCCCCCTACTCGATTTTGGTCGAAGGCCACTGCTTCCTCAAAATCACTTTCCCCGACGACCACCGTCCGCCGCGGAGCTCACCGCCGGCAGCCCCGACCACCCCAGAGGACGAAACCAGCACCGGAGTAACCGCCACAACCCCCTGAGCCCGCGGTTGACCTCCACTTGTTGAACGGTGTCGTCACGGCGAAGGCCGCCGAGTCCCGCCTCTCTCTCGGGCGGAGGAAGAGGAGGAGAATAGACTAGTCAAACCCGACTGGTGGGCTGTGCAGGCCCACTGTCGCTGGCTCAGCGCAGCCATGCTGGATAAGTGGAAGCGCATTCCCAGATTACGCCTTCGACGTGTAATGTATATATCGAAACGTTTCTCTTTTTCTGCTTTTATTTTAAAATCAGGTTTTGACCAGAACTTTGACTGTCGATAACTTTTTAAATACAACTCCAAATGAATTGATTCTTTTGCTACCTCTCTCAAATATTGTCTAGTTTATTTTAAGATTTATTTGAAAAAATTCAAAACAACTTTTGTGCTGTTTTTATTTTGTGTGTTAATTCAAATATATTACTTTAAATAGGGTTTTTGAAGATTTCATGATGATTTGGATGCACCTTCCTTCCCATGACCTGAAGGCAAGCATTCTCAACCCTGGTGAATTTTTGTGTGTGTTGCATAGCACCGTGGCAACACCACCCCGACACATACATGCGTCATTTTATGTGAGGATGTGATCCTATTCATGGGTGCATATTAATAAGTTTATGCTAATGAAGTTGACATGATTTGGGATGGAAATCACCGTCATACGTCTTTCATGCATACCGGAACGAAAGACGGGAAGGCCACTGTCTCGGGTAGACACGGGTTTGTCCCTAGTCCTCCGTCGAGACGGTCGTGTCCGGTATGACATGAGGGGATGTTGTGTGGTGTTTCCATCTGTTATTTGAGATATATGCATTGTTGTGCTAATCATGCAGGAAATATTACAACCTCCTAAGTCGACCGTAGATCGAGTCTTGTGCCAGTAACCCCCATACTTGCTTCGTACTACCACTCGTCTCTACATCAAGTAGGGTACGGTTCAGTAAGTTGTCAACCCTTTCCTAGCACACACCGCAGCAGAGGCCGTGGTGGGAGATCTGGAGGCATCCGTAGTCATACCACCGGGTCCGGGAGCATGGGTGTTTAGGTTGTAGCCGAAAGAGGGGTAGCTCCCAGTTATGCTGGGTATAAATTTTGTGATCCTATGTTACGTCGAGGTTGTAGCCTCCCCACTTAGAGTTTTGCTTAACAGGTGTTGTGGGTGATTCCAGACACATGTGAGTTAAGCTGGTGTGTGCAAGTTAGGTGTGTTTTCAACAAAAAGACCGTAGACGGAATTAGTCTCGATGGACTAAAGAAATCCGTTACTCGTGGGTAAAGAGTACACCCTCTGCAGAGATTAAACCTATTCGAATAGCCGTGTCCATGGTTAAGGATTACAGTTTGGGATGAGTCAAGTGTCGGTCTTAGTGTCGGTCTTCGGAGGTGAAACGATTAAATCTGGAAGTACGATTGTGACTTGTGATAATTTATAGTTACTATTTTGGATGTGGACTAACCCGTGATATTTTTCTGGTATTCTTGAATATCCCTGGGATGGTTCTACCTCCTGGATATTCATTGTGGCATTTCTTTTAAAGCCCTTTATGTGGTGTCGCTCAGACGCCCGACAGTGGCATTTCTTTGAAAGCCCTTTATGTGGTGTCGCTCAGACGCCCGACTGTGGCATTTCTTTTAAAGCCCTTTATGTGGTGTCGCTCAGACGCCCGACTGTGGCATTTCTTTTAAAGCCCTTTATGAGGTGTCACCTAGACGCCTATCGTGGCATTTCTTTTAAAGCCCTTTATGTGGTGTGGCTCAGACGCCCGACTGTGGCATTTCTTTTAAAGCCCTTTATGTGGTGTCGCCTAGACGCCCGACTATGGCATTTCTTTTTAAGCCCTTTATGTGGTGTCGCTCAGACGCCTGATCGTGGCATGCTTGTTATTTATTTCATAATTTTAATGCTTCTATGGCATTGCATATTCATATATACATGCTTATCCGCATCAGAGATTTAATTATATTATGTGGCTAGCGTCATGAGCATAAATATTTTCAGCTCAGATTTATTAAATCATGCCTGTGTTCATTATGTTTTGCGAGTACATTCAAAGTACTCATTGGCTTGTCCCTGGCTATTGTCTTGGCCAGATTTCATGCTTGGAGAGGAGCGTTGCGGTCACTGTCCCAGAACCTAGGCAACGGTGATATCGGCCACGCGAAGATAGGAATTAACCTAGTCAGCTGTTCCTGTGGGAAATGGAGTCCCATAGACACTGATGATTTTCAACCCGCTTCCGCCATCAACCACTAGAAACCATTTGTTGTATTCACGCACCAGAATGGTCTTGTACTACATATTTTGTTTTTGCTTGGAATTTCTGTATCAAGTTGGTGCCTCATCAGCTAACAGTTATCCTGGGGTCGATGAGCACAAGGGCCATTTTCTGGGAATTATTACCCGGAGAATCGGTCGCCACAAGGAGGGAGTATGAATCCATGTTATGTCTGATTAATTTTTTTCGCTTTGCTGTATAATGCATGTGACCTACTCATACCAACATTTTAGTGCATTCCAAATGTCTATACTACCGCTGAATTCGAACTAAATTTGAATTCGTTTCACTATTTCAATAAGAATCTACAATCATGATTGTTGCCAACTTCAACCATCATTCGTGTATTACCTTAATAACACACCACATGATTACTATAGAGATAGATATGAACTATGTGTACTACATGAACTTGAATTCTATTTTCTGAATACACTTGATGTTGATTCCAAATAATAGTACATTTGATGTACTAACTATATATTCATAATCTAAACCATGTTCCATACGTACACCGTGTTTATCACACAAAGTATAGTGCCCGCCCCTACATTATGACAAGTATTTAGACCTGAGTTGCAAAAGCCACACATCAGCCCAAATTATAATCAATGTTGTACATTATGATATCTTCTTCAAGTATCCGTATCCACCTTTTTATAATGAATTATGATCTTTGTTCGTCTTTTACACCTTCACGATCCTCTTCTATTTGTAGCTAGCTAGCGCTAACTTTCTATCGTGCATGCACATGCCCGCCAACCTCACACACCCTTAGCGTCCCCTCCATCGCGCACGTTCATTATTTCTCTTTTGGTCGTCCACCAGCGGTGTGTGTAGGCCCCCGGCTCCTTCTTTCTGGCACACACCGGTCGATATACCTCTCTAGCCAAGTGTTCCTACAACAAACACATATATACTTCCCCTCTTCTCTTCTCACTATCCATGTCCCCATATGTCCAATACGATTCCACGCAGGTGCACACTCCCGCCCCCCTTTTCATTAGTCACATGCTTGCACACTCCTCCCCCCTCGGCATGGTAGGCTTCTCGCACCACCTGCTAGCCACACTCTCTCCCCCTGTCTGCCTCTCCGGACCTTATTTGCTTCTAACATTTGCAGGCGTGTATATGAACTGATCTCCCTAAATATAGCCAGGTCGACTATAATTCGTTTTCACCAAGCACCGATACACTTACCTCGCTAGTTATGTCTCTCCTTTTCTTGGACACATGACGGTTGATCTTCCTATGTAGTTATGCATGCTTACCACAACCATATCTTCTCCCCTCATCATCCTTGAATACCACCCGACCCGTCTCTCACAAGCACGTGCATAGACAGACATACATCCCCCGCCCTCTCTTATTGATATTGCACTCATACCCTCCGTTTGTCTAGCAGGCCTCAACCACCATTTGTGAGACGCCACTCCACCACCAACCCTCCGACGCTCTACCTTTGTCTTTTTCCCAACCTTATTCCTCTGCTACACATATCCATGGATGTCGATCGATCTCCTTCAATACATAGCTAGGTCTCTCTCCTTCCCAGGACATATACTAGTCGACCGGTCTCTACCCCCCACACACACACACCGACAGTCGCACGTTGTAGGTAGGTATCCATGCCACCGAGAAGAACTACACCTCTGCCCTCTCAATTTCCAGTAGGCCAGCCGCCCTGTATTTTTGACGTGGGCAAACACAAATTCGATGGCACTCTTTATCGATCGCGCAACCACACACTTCATCCCTGTTTTCAATTCTATCGATATCTCACGTCCATGACTCCATTTCACACACATTGCATATGTTACGTTTTTCTGATTGAGATATCATCAACACATTGCCTCTCTTTCGCACGAACCATCGCTCTCACACCCACCCATGTACGTACCTGCACCTAAAGAAGAAGTGCACGTAGGACGCACGTACTCACGTCTCGTTCCCGGCCACACCCGCGCAGGTACACGGTGGAGTTCGTTTCTGTACGAAAAGGCGGCCCACGTGATAATTTGATGCGTGTAGCGGTTGCTTACTCGAAGGAGGGTCGGGTAGCACGCCTAGAATATAAAATGATTGCTGTGGGGAAATGGAAAAATGGGTTTGTCTCTCATGAGTCTCGTCACACAATCTCACACAAGGCCGCCGTGGCCTCTCTCTCTCTCTCAGCATTGGTCAGTGATCCGGCCGCATCCCGTCCGCCGGCGGAAAGGGAGGATGTGCATCGTCTCTCTGTTCGACGGTGTTGAGGCAGCTCGTCCCGATCTGCGGTACCCGCTGTTCTCTCTGACCAAGCTCCGGCGCGGTAGGGCCTTCGCCACTTGCTCGCTGCCGCGGTATGGGCAGATCCCGGCCGCCGGTGCCCTCCTAGTAACATCCCGACGACCCTCAGGTACAGTTTCCTCCGGCCTTGCTCCACTGCCCATCTTCCCACGTTGTTGCATGTGGATCTTCTTTAGTTGTTTCCTTAAATCGTATCTCGGCCGGCGTACTTTCCATCTTGCAATCTCGTCCTCAAACCATTTTTGATAAACCACCATGTGCTATCTTACCCTTTTTACATGGAACATGCTTCTTTTTTGTTGGCGTATGTGTCTTCAACTCGTGTTATTGGGCAGTAATTGTTTCCTTTCGACCTCCTTTTGCAAACAGGGCTATCCATTTTCACCTCGTTGCTATTGCGACCTTTTGGTGAACTGCAAAAATCACTTTTCTGAAGAGTGTTTTGTGCAGTTCCGCTAAAATGTCACACGGGCAACGTTTTTACATTTCTGTGGGACTGCGAAAAGGGAGATTGGTTTTGCTATCCTCCTCATCCAACTCCATGCCTAATCTTCTCCGACAAGAAGTTAGTCCTAAAGAGAGATCATAGAGGTGATCGGCTTCTATTTATGTGTGTTATGTTTCATCATCTAGTTCCACTATTATTGTAATAACACTGACTGAATATCTTTGCAAACAGGGATGGTCCGCCCGATTTTAGTGGAGCTGCACAAAATGATCGGATTGTGGAGTCCTTCATACACCTCTTTTTTGGCTACAGAGCTGGGTGAAACTAGCTGCCAAGCAATGAACAATGTGCCAAGGAAATGGAGCCATGCCTACGAACAACATCGATCAATTATATTTTTTTCTTTATTTGTACACATTCTCACAACTTTTTCTTCAGTTGTGATGTGAATATTGGCGCTGATCTGCGAACCATTGAGATGCATTAGCCATGGTAGTTTCATTTGTATTTGATGGAATGTTGTAACGAGATAATCTCGAGGCAAGACACATGAATCCTAAGTTGAAACCTTTTTTTCCTGCGGGAACCAGAGTTGAAACCTTCATAGCATCACATTACAATTTCATCAAAATTATGCATACATATAAACAAATCCTGAAGGACTGATAGCAATGCCAGAAACAGATCAACTTCATTTTGCCGACATGTTGGACATCCTTCATCCAGCTCCACCTGCCATGCAGCAATATTGAGTGCACAACACAACTTCAGGGAAAGATTCACCTCGGTCGTTGCGCCGCAGTAGTAATGACTAGTGAGCAGTCAAATCACAGAGCCCCACCTTCGCCACAGTAAGTTGCTCGGACGAAGCAACCATCATTTCTCTGTTCCTTGAATCCGTTGGTACTCCCATATTCCCACAGTAAAGTTGCTCGGGCGAATCAACCATCACTATATCCGCTCATGTGTGATGACCACAGGAGCTATCCATTCAGATTGCATGTTAAAAAAATAAAGGTCGATAACTAATGCGGCAAACTTTCAAAAAAAACTAATGCGGCACTTCGGGCCAATGCGGCCAGATCGCATTTTGCACGAGAAATTACACACCATGTTTCGTTGACATGTGGTCCTGTTCCAACATATCAGTGAGACGACGGCGAGTAGTAGGAGTATTTCCGAACCGACGTGTAGGCCGGGGCGCCCCTTCGTGAACCGTGGCAAACTGGCAACCGTCCATCGATGCTTCGCCTTTTCCTCTCGATTTGGAACTGCTGTCGCACGCTCTTCCTCTCCCTCCTCCATTTTCCTTCAGCCCTTCACGCTTTCTTCTGTCATTGTTCGAGTGATGCAATTGAATATGAGGGCCTTGTGTTTGCTGCCACCACTCGTGGCACTGTTTTTGCATGGAATCGTTATGATTTCGGTACGTTTGTCTTCCACCGTAATTATAATTGTTTCATCCACATGAATGCAGGTTAGCAAGTTTCCCTTTACTAATTAACCTTCTTCTTGTGTTTCCAAGGTCCTGTGAAAATTCCACCACCTATACATGAAAATTTTTATAACCAAGGGGGCGAAGACGATGGTGATGATCACGAGCATGAGGACGAGCAGCGCCCATATACTCGTTGGCGACTGGCAACTAATTCCAATGGATCACCTCTTCTCGTGTGTATACAGCCCACTGATGATGTTATCGCTAAGGAAGCAGGTGTAGTCTCCCATGGACGACCTGTCCGGGACCTATTCCAACACCCGTTGCATGGTATTCGGGATGGATACTCGTGTGCTAAGCGCCAACACCTTCTCCCCGGTATGTAATTGATAGTCTTGGAGAAAACTCGCTCTTCCTTGGACAAAACTATCCGATGATGGTGAAAGGCGATCCAACTGCTGTTGACACAACGTTACTAGCACCATTTATGAGATGCAACTGTGTCTATACCTCGAACATTAGCGTGGTTCCCTACCCTGGTACTGATATAGTAGGCTGCTTCAGCCTGGATGATCAGTCCTGCGTTTGTCTCGAGATCGACAAATAGATGCCCCGTCCCAGAGAATCACTTGTGGTTCAAAGCAAGCGTTTCCAACGCTGAGGAATGGTTGAGTTGAAGTTCATTTCATTGCTTGTTATTTGTTGTGTGGTGAAAACTTTAGTATTTATAATGTATCCTCGTTGTCGATGTGGGTTGATGACCTGTTGTATGTAATAAAATGATATGCCTGTGATAAACTTACTAAATTTATGAATGGCTTTCGAGTTGCTTCTGTGAGTGAGTGGTGCGACGAGGCAAAAAAATATTTTCTGAATACATAATTGTACGTGCATTGCAATAGGTTATCGGATGAGGCCAATCATCAACAATAGTAGTACACTATATGTACTAGCTTCACATGCTTCGCGCGTCGTGCGGGTGTTTCAACTGTAGCCATATTGTACTACGTAACCAGCACCTCGAATCCTCGATACTAGTAGTACTATATAGTAAGTAGTAGGAGTAGTAGGGTGGCATGGGCCAAAACAAGCATTCACGTCCAGGAGTACGGCACACGCCACCAACACGACTTCCATATGACACCATATTTCTTGGAGTCCGTGCTAGAGCAATCTCTTCAACCTCATCGTTGCTCTAACTCAGCCATCACGCGGTGGGCGAGGTGGGGGTTTGCCAATAGTCGGTTTCCTCAACTGTGGTCCCACTTGTAAGGCCAACTCCAACGCTCTATCAATATATGGATGTACTCTTCTTCCCAATACAAAAACTTGCATCCATTCTACTCCCTCTGTTCTACTACCTCTGTCCTGGTTTATAGGTCCCCTTTGTAGTTTGTGTCAAATTTTGACTAAAGATTTAACTAACAAAATGTTAATGCATGTCAAGAAAAATTATCTCATTGGATTCGTATTTGAACATAGTTTTCAAAAATATAATGTTTGGTGACATGCGTAAACATTTTGTTAGTTTAACCTATGGTCAAAATTTGGCACGAAATATAATGGGGACCAATAAACCCGGACGGAGGTAGTATTTGTCAAAATATATATGTATCTAGACATGTTTTAGTATATAGGCACATCCATTTTTGGACAAATGGAAGTCAAGTATTTTGGAACGGAGGGAGTACACAATAAATTTTTTAAGTTAGCACAACTAGTCTAATCCGAGAGCACAACCGAATATTTGGTCGGGTTCTTCCTCCTTTTGACGACACGTGGGACATCCAGCATCCAGGTCGTGTCATGAAAGAAAATAGAGTGGTAGTTGATAAGTTGAAGCCACGAGATGTGCATCTTGGGTTAAACTATAAATAGAATCTTACTACTCTTGAGTAACTCCAAAAGCGGCCACCGAAGATCTTTCTTGGATTTGTTTTTCATCACTAGCACGTCGAGGTGAAAGATGTGCAGGTTAGGTGGGTCCTCTTGTGTTTTCACTAGCATGTGGGGTCACATGTGAACAAACAGACGATGGGCTCCGCGTGTCCGCTGGCTGGCTGAGAAGAGAGATAGAGGAGTGCTGAGCACGGACTGCAGGAAATTTGTTCTACGTAACCAGCACCTTGATATTCACGTGTGGTTGTTTCTAGAATAAAAAAAAGGAGGTACCTCTACTTATGTTACTCCCACTACGCCTAGCCTAAGGTTAGTAGGTGACCTTGCGCTTGGCTCTTCGCCTCTTCCAGAAGTCGATGGTTCTACAGTAGTGCTTCTGGCAATCTTACACCAAATGAACTGCTGCACGTCCACTGCTTGTAAGCAAAAGTTTCTCCTCGTGCTGCGAGCCACAGCGCACGCGTTGGCGAGGGAGAAGGCGTAATCAAGCTTCTCGTCCTTCTGCGAGTTGACGGGACACATCAAAGTTATTTACTAGTAGTGCGTACTCTCTCCAAAAAAGGGCTGACCATGTCATTGCTACCATCCCGTGCTCCGTCGTTGAGTACGTGCACTATTCACGTGCCATCGAGGATAAAAAATATTGCGTAGGTGCCATCGAAGTGCACGACTCACTTACGGAAAAGGGTTTCCCCCCGCTTCCCCCCCCCCCCCCCGCACGACTCACTTACGCCCTCCTTATCCGATTATCTCCATTTTCTTGCATGACACGTGCACCTTGATGCTAGATGTCTCGCGTGTTGGGAAAAGGATGAACAAAGCTCACGTAAAAGAAAAGAGTTGAAGAGCATAGATTCCCGACGACCGAGGAGGAGCAAGGAACCTCGCGGTGGAGCGTCTGCAAGGAACCTTGCGCGTTTTCCCCTGTTTTTTGCCGCCTGCCCACCTATAAACAACTAAAAGAACATGAACTTTTCGCTAACCACCAGAAATGGTACATCAGGATGCTAAGTTGAAGATGTTTTATACTCCCTCCGTTCTCAAATATAAGTCTTTTTAGATATTTCAATAAGGGGCTACATACGAAACAAAATGAGTGAATCTACACTATAAAATATGTACACAAGTTTAACGCACTAACTCCATCCGATCCAACTCATGCACATACGCGCACAGCATGGAGCACACAACGCACGTACACAAGACGTGCATGCACACACGCTCGGCCGCAGAATGCACGTGAATAACACATGCATGCACACACACTCGGCTGCATGGAGGGTGCGCCATCCGTGGCGACGTCCGGTTCGTCGTGCTACGGTGAAGCTCGCACGCAACGGCGCATACGCATCTCTTGCGGCACCTCTTTGCCGTTGTTGCTCAACTACTAGTCGGAGATGAATACGACCGCAACCTCGGCCTTAGAGCTAGCACCGATGGAAAAACACGCATGCTGCACGCACACGAGCACATACGGAGTGCCCACGATGTGGTGGTGGTTCGTCCCCAGTCGCCTCTACTCCTTCTGCGCACGTTGTCTATTAAGGCGGCTGCATGCTAATGATGATGTGGGTGAGATCTTCTAGGACTCAGATGATGATGAGGAAAATTATGAGACACAAGGTGACGTACACCGTCAAGGTCCACGGTCAAGGGGGTGCTAGCAAGTGCTTAGATGTGCTTAGAGCAAGTGCAATAGAGCTGAGTCGGCGGGCTATAAGGAATAAACAGTAGTATATTTCTGCTTAGTTGGAGGAAAGAGAAGAGGATAGAGAAGGTAAGCGGGCTCTTCGTGAAGAGCCAGCTCTAGCACGTGCTCCTAGGCACTTTGTAGTACATGTTGACTATAAGATGGGATGTAGGCTTATAGCCAGCAGCTGGCTATACTATTAATGCTCTTTAGATGAGGTGCTAAGTGCATTAAATGGCTTAGTAACTCAAGTGTTCAATGCATAGGTGCTTAGTTTATTGGTGCCACATCATATTTTATGCCTACGTGGCAGGCTTAGCAGCTATACATGGCGGAGCACCGGAGAGGCCAAGGCTGTTCATAGTGGGGAGTAACTTGTTATGTAACATATTAATATGTTACTCTAAACATCTCTATAAACCGGAAAGGAGGGAGTAGTAACATACACTAGTGTCATATGCAGAGTATGGGAGCACATGATATTTCCCCGTCTGGACCGATCCCAAGTTGGCTTCTCACCTTCTTGGCCCAAGAAAAACCCCTCCCCCCTCCCGCGCGCGCTTCCCTCCAGGCGCCAGCTGAGCCCGCCGCTCCACATTGATGGTAAGTCAGGGCGACGCGACCTCTCACTGCTTCCACTGTTGAAGCGGCGCGCCGACCGAGGGCATCGCCCGCTGCACGCCCGGCATTTCAGACTACACAGTGGATAGTAACTTTTAGAGCAAGTACTACTATAATTAGATGACATAAGCAGGCTATAAGGATTTAAATATAGTATTTGTGCTTAGTTGAAGGAGAGAGAAGAGAAGCGGATTGTAAACGTGTAGCCGGTTGTACTCCAACATACTCTACTTTGTGAGACAAAAGGTGGGGCCATTATTAATGATATAGTATTTATACTAAAGGGACTAACGGACGCCTTAATTACTCCTTTTTTTTAGACAAACCTTGGTGGGGCTATTATTGACTTTTTGAGCTATTATTGACTTGGACGTGGGGTTTGGGGCCAAAGGCCTACTGTTAGATATAACTATCGAGTGTAAACCGCCCGGAGGGCTGGTTCACGCTTCGTTCATGATCCAGCCCATGTGGACGCCTTTGGAGCCCAGAGGAGAATTAAGGTCCATGTATGTAAACCGCCTTAGCGTTATAGCTTGTGTTGTAAGACAGGAAAGGAGAGATCAAGCCGGACTCTTGTATGAGCCGGATTGGGACTCTGTAAACCGACCGGGCGTCCTTCCGTGTATATAAGGGGACGACCCGGCGGCGAGTTAGGGAGAGAGATTTCGAGGCTAAGGCAAAGCTATTGCTCCCTAGTCGCCGAAACCATATCAATCAACATCACAACTGGACGTAGGTTTTTACCTTCATTGAAGGGGCCGAACCAGTATAATTCCCGTGTCTTGTGTCCGCTTTAACCTCTCTAGGTAAACCCGTATGATGGCCCTACGACTAAGTCCTTTCATGAGGACATCTGCCGTGACGAGTCCACGACAGTTGGCGCCCACCGTGGGGCTACCGCACGATGGTTTGATGATCTTAGAGGGCAAGTTCGAAGGACTCGAAGGCTATCTGATGGGCGGATGACTAAGAGTCGTCGCGGCAAGCTCTACATCGACGATGCGGACTGGGCCCCGAGGCCGGCTCGGTTGAGTACGGTACCGGGTCCCCTTTGGCGGCATACACGTGTTTATCGGCAAGATCGGCGAGCGAGCCCGGGCCGGACGTCAGACCGACCTCGCCGAGACGGCTCAACGGGCGAAGAAGAGTCCTGCCTGGCTAAACCGGCGGTCAAGCATGTTTTCGTGGGAGTCGCCCACGGAAACTACGAGGACGGATCAGCATCCGGTGACGAAACTGTTGTCTACTCTGGCGACGAATCGTCGGCCGGAGAAACCGAGTCTCTATACCAGCTACAAGATGGCGGATCGGGGTTGCTCCGACGGAGAGTATTCCGGACCCCTTCGATCTACCCACGGGTTGGGATCTTCATGGCGATGCAGCGGCGCTTCACTCTTCGACGCATGGCGCCCGGTCGCCGCCGGTTCAACAGCGGTGATGGCAGCGGGGAGGAGGCCTGTCGCCCGCCGGCTCAAGTTTTGTCGAGCTCTTCGACGCGTTAGCTGTGCTCTTGGCGGAAGCTAATCCGCCGGATCAGGACCTGCACAACGCCGGAGATTGCAAAGGTGAGGGAACAGATCACTAATGCTAAACGGACTGGCAGCCGCGGACGTTAGGATGGCAGCGGAACGGGCCGCTTTGGATGCGCAGGCTTATAGGCTCAGGCTGGACCAGAGCGCGTCACAGGAAGTCATGAAAAGGAAGTACAGGTCCCGTTTACCTTCCGTTTTCGAGGGAAGGGAGCTTTTCAATACCCCAGGGGCAGGGACCAGTAATCCGCCGCCATTGGTAAGCCGGCCGGAAGCACCTGGGATGGCCGCACCAGTCCAGCCCCGTATGATAGATCTATCTCGCCATCATACCGGTGCGCCCTGCACCGTGCAGACACCTCCGGTCACTACTCCAACCCGATGGATAACCTCGTGGCGGCTGCGGCACGGTTGGAGGCGATTCCCATTGAAGGCGATTCACCGCAGCGGTGGAGACACGCCGGGTTAAGGAGCTCCTCAGACGGCCTTGGCTCGGCAAGAAGCGTGATTGCGGTCGAGATCGGATCCACTCCACCCCCGCCCGAGCCGGAGCTACAGCCAGCGCGTCGATGAACCGGCCGTGTCGAGCAATGCGCAGCGTGGTCCGCCCAAGGTAACAATCCGGCGGCTTTGAAGATGCTCAAGTGGTAGTGGACCGCGCCAGGCACGAGGGAGGCCGAGTTAGTAGCACAAGTGGAGGATCATCCGCCCGCGCGGTTCGACCGACCACCTTCGAACCAGGGGTCACGTCCGGCTCTTTGGGGGTGCCTTGCCTTGTCCCCGCTTTGCGCAACGTACGATTGCCCAAGGACTTCAAGGGGCCACGCAAGGTGCCGAATTATACTGCCGACTTGGCTCCAGAGGCGTGGATAGAAAGCTACGAGATGGCCATGGAGATGCTGGACATGGATGAAGCCGCATGTGCGAAGTACTTCACAATGATGCTGGAAGGTACGGCCCGGACTTGGTTAAAAAACTTGCCGCCCAACTCCATCAGCTCGTGGACCTAGTTGCGGACCCGGTTCATCCAAAATTTCAAAGACACCTGTAAGCAGCCCATGTCGGTGGTGGATCTGGCAGCTTGTGTCCAGCAAGAGGGAGAGTCTACAACCCATTGGGTGCGCCGTTCGGAAGTTTTACATTCTTCGACGGATCAACCCCGATTCCGCGATATTGAACTTGGAAGCGAATTGGCGGTTCGAGCCATTGAAATTGAAGCTGGGTCGCATGAAGCGTTTTTGCCATGACATGGGCACTCTAATGGGCGTGTTGGTAAAGTACGCTGATTCTGATAGTACCAAGGATCCCGAATCTGATAATGATGAAGTGGGGAAGGGAAAACAGAACGGCAGCTCCAGAGTCCAGCAGCACCATTTGGCGTGCAATGGAGGGAACAAAGCGCAGTTTAACGGCAACACGGGTTTCAGAGCCAACACCAATGCGCAGGACAAGGGTCAGCGGCGCAGGGGCAGGCAGTCAAACCGGGGCGGTCACAATCCGGATCGTTTGAACTTCATATTAAATCAACCTTGTCCAAAGCTCGGGACGAAGGAGGTACCGGCGAACCACCTTTGGAAGGATTGTTATATTATGCAGGAGTTTAAAAACTCCAACTCTTTCCGGTATGATCAAGGGACCGGCGGCGGTTCGAATCCGCCCGGTTACGATGGAGGAAATTCCGCCCGGGATTCGGTGGTAATCCGGCGGCAAGGCAATCGTAATAATCAAGGTAATCGTAACAGCCGTAACTAAGGGGGCTACAATCAACAGCAGCGGCAATGGGTTATCGAGCAACCCAAAGCAGTTGAATGGGGGCAGTACCACGCCTTTACCACCAGTTTGGACCGACGGGACCGAAAACTTCAGAGGCGGGCGGTCGGTGTTGTTGAACTGCTGCGCCGCATTACCACGCTGGTCCGAGCAGCCGATTGTGTGGAGCAGAGAGGATCATCCTCCCGGTTTACAATCCGGGTCGATTAGCCTTGGTGGTGGCACCCCGTAGGAGGGTACAAGTTTACCAAGGTTCTTATGGATGGAGGAAGCAGCATCAACATCCTGTACTACGAGACTTTCCGACGTATGGGGTTAACAGATAGGCATCTTAGGCCGTCCAGCACGGTGTTCCACGGAGTGGTGCCTGGTAAGTCAGCGTGCATTCGGTCGGTAAGATAGTTACGAGGTGACCTTTGGGGACCGAACATGACTCGAGCGTAAACGTTGACGTTTGAGGTGGTAAAAATTCAAAGCCCTTACCACGCCCTCTTTGGGCGGCCGCTTATGCTAAATTTATGGCACGGCCCTGTTATGTTTACTTACAGTTGAAAATGCCGGGTCACAAAGGAACGATAACGGTTCATGTGAGCCGCCGGATCGCTCTAGAGTGCGAGGAAGGTGATGCGGCTTACGCGGAGTCGGTTTGTGCCACGGAAGAGTTAAAGTATTATAAAGATAATGTTGATCCGGCGGATATGACCCCTTTGAAGAAGCCAACTACAGAGCATGATCCGGACTTGAAGTTCAGATCGGCGGCTGAGACGAAGCTTGTTGATTTTGTGCCCGGCGATTCATCCAAACAGTTCACCATCAGTGCCAACCTGGATCCGAAATAGGAAAGCACGCTCATCGAGTTCATCCGTGAGAATCGGGACATTTTTGCATGGAAGCCGTCTGACATGCTGTGTGTACCGAGGGAGCTCGCCGAGCACACTCTTAATGTTGACCAAATACAGACCGGTAAAACAGTTTCTTCGCCGGTTTAATGAGGAAAGGCGCCAAGGCCATCGGAGAAGAAGTTGCTAGGCTGTTGGCAGCAGGGTTTATCATCGAAGTCTTTCATCCAGAGTGGCTCGCCAACCCGGTTCTGGTCCTTAAAAAGAATGGCACTTGGCGACAAATGCGTAGATTACACAGATCTTAACAAAGCTTGTCCAGCAGATCCTTTCGCCTCCCCGCATTGATCAGATTATTGATGCGACGGCGGGTTGTGAGCGTTTGAGCTTTACGGATGCGTATTCCGGTTATCATCAGATTAAGATGGCGGTTAAGGACCAGGAGAAAGCGGCGTTTATCACCCTTTTGGAGCCTTACGCTATGTGTCCATGCCTTTTGGGCTCAAGAGCGCCCAGCAACTTATCGGCGCTATGCATGTAATTGTTTGCATAAACAGATCGGCCGTAATGTGCACGCCACGTGGATGATATCGTGGTGAAATCAAGGCAGAAGGAAACATTGATTGAGGATTTAAGGAAACCTTCGACAACTTGCGGGTGTACAAGATGATGCTCAACCCCGCCAAGTGCGTCTTCGGTGTTCCAATGAGGCAAATTGTTGGGTTTTCTCGTGTCTAACCGGGGATTGAGGCTAATCCGGAGAAAATTACAGCTATCACCTCCTTAGCCAAGCCAAAATGCATCAACGATGTCCAACGCTTGGCAGGCGGATTGCTGCGCTAAGCGGTTTATCGACCGCCTAGGAGAGAAGGCCATCCCTTTGTACGAGATCTTTGAAGAAGACGGATCAATTCGTCTGGAGTTCAGCTGCTGATGAGGCATTGGAGGACTTAAAGCGGCAGCTGGCCAACCCGCCTGTTCTTGCTGCCCCTATTGACAGGGAGCCGCTCCTATTATATGTTGCTGCTAATGCTAGGGCAGTGAGTGTGGCCATTGTGGTGGGCGCAAGGAGGCAGGGAAGGAGTATCCGGTTCAGCGACGATTTACTACATCGGTGAGGTTCTCATTGAATCTAAGCAAAGATATCCACATTGGCGAAGCTGGTATATGGGGTTTTATGGCAAGTCGGAAGCTGAAGCAATATTTCCAAGGGCACCCCATCACAAAGTGGTCGATTCGGCTCCTTTAGGCGATATCATACTGAACCGGAAGCAACTGGCGGATTGCTAAGTGGGCTATAGAGCTTGGACCGCACGGTTTAAAGTATGTGCCCCGGACGGCCATAAAGTCTCAGGCACTTGTGGATTTCATTAATGATTGGACGGAGTTGCAAGCACCAGAAGAGAAGCCGGATCACACCTATTGGACCATCCATTTTGATGGATCCAGGTAGTTGGAGGGCTCGGGGGCTGGAGTCGTATTAACTTCCCCACGAGGTGATAAGTTCTGTTATGTTCTCCGCCTAATGTTCCCTTGTACTAACAATGCAGCTGAGTATGAGGCTTTGCTCCATGGCCTCCGGATGGCGGAAGAAATGAACCTCACCGGGTTAAATGCTTTGGTGATTCGGACTTAGTGGCCCAGCAGGTATCCAGCACTTGGGACTCCAAAGATCCACTCATGGCTGCATATCGTCGGGAAGTGGACGTTGTTGCAGGACATTTTAAGGGGTACCAGGTGGACCATGTGGATCGTCGGAAGAACGAGGCGGCTGATGCTTTGAGCCGGCTGGGGTCCCAGCGTAAACCGGTCCCGCCCAACGTTTTCCTTGACGTACTGCATAAGCCGTCAGTTAAGCTGCCTGATGAAATTGATTTGGCTATCCCTGATCCGGAGGCTCAATTGGTGGCGGCCTTGCACATCATTCCGGATTGGACGCTCCCTTATTTGGCGTACATGAATCGGGGCGAAGTTACCGGAGGATGAGACGTTGGCTCGGCGAGATAGTTCGGCGGTCTAAGTCTATGACCATTGTTAATGGCGAGTTGCACCGTCGCAGCGTGTCGTAGGCGTTCAGCGTTGTGTGTCCCCTGAAGAGGGCCGTGAGATATTGCGAGAGATTCATGAAGGGGATTGTGGTCACCACGCCGGTTCAAAATCCTCAGTGGCCAAAGCGTTCCGCCATGGCTTCTATTGGTTGACTGCCCATGCCGATGCGGAGGATCTGGTCGAGACGGTGTGATGGTTGCCAAAAGTTCTCCAGCGTGCTCATGTGCGGCCAAGAATTGAGGATGATTCCAATTACTTGGCCGTTTGCGACTTGGGGCTGGATATGGTTGGACCTTTCAAACGATCCAAGGACAAAAAGACCCACCTGTTGGTAGCGGTGGATAAATTTACCAAGTGGGTCGAGGCGTAACCTGTTAGCAAGTGTGATGCGGCCCGCGGCGGTTCGGTTCATCAAGCGGGTGATTTTCCGGTTTGGGTTTCGCATACAGATCATCACGCATAATGGCACCAATTTGTCCAAAGGAGCTATGAAGGAATTTTGTGAACGGAGCACATCCGGCTTGATGTTTCTTCCGTAGCCCACCCGCAATCCAATGGCCAAGCGGAACGAGCTAATCAGGAAATTTTGAAAGGTATCAAACCCCGGCTTATGGTCCCTTTAGAAAGGACGCCGGGGTGTTGGGTGGAAGAGCTACCATCAGTGATATGGAGTATAAATACTACCCCAACCGATCCAATCGGATACACGCCGTTCTTTATGGTCTATGGAGCAGGCGGTCCTTCGATGATATCCGGCCACGACTCGCCCCGAGTAGCAGCTTATGTTGAGGCAGATAGCGAGGCAGCACGGCAAGATGATTTGGATCGACCGGACGAAGAAGCGCGATATGGCGGCAGCTCGCTGGCGGTCTACCAAAGAGGACCTTCGTCGGTATCACAGCGGCGGTTAAAACCAGAACCTTTCAGAAGGAGACTTGGTGCTGCGGCTCATTCAAGATCGTAAAGATATGCACAAGCTATCCCCACCTTGGGAAGGGCCTTTTGTGGTCGGTAAAGCTCTATACAACGGGTCCTACTATCGATTGATGTCCGAGAGCGAAAAAGACTCACGCACGCCGTGAGGAGGAGACCAACAGGCCATGGAACATAGCTCATCTTCGACCTTATTATACTTGAGCCATTGGCTCCACTTATGTACATATCAAGACGATGTATATATTATGAATAAAAGCAATAAACCGGATCCTCGGCTAAAGCGGGGTATCTGTTCTGTACAAAGGACCGGTTTGGGTACATGGAGATGATGTCGTAAAGCGGCCTCCGGTTTAACCCTTGGCCTTGTTTTTAGAATTTTTTGTCATTTGGGGGCTTGGTCGTGTCCGAACCAATGCAACACCTCTTGGCAGGCGAAAGCCACCAGATCATTTGGGGGCATGGTCACGTCTGAACCAGTCACACCTCTTGGTCGGCCTAAGGCCATAGAATCACTTGGGAGCTTTGGTCGAACCCGAACCATCGCAATGCCATTTGATCGGCGTCATGCCACGAGTTCAGTTGGGGACTGGCTGACTTGAACCACCGCTACACCGTATAGGGGGCTTGGTCATGTCCGACCATGGTAGCGCCATCTCGATCCGGCTCAAGGCAGCCTTTCCTTGCAAAGTGCTTTTCCTCATTGATTTTGCTTCCATGGGGTCTTTATGCCTGTCATTTGGTTTTTGTTGGCCTTCTCAAACCGACAAAATTCTTTAAGCCGGATTTATGTTCCGCATTCAATACCTTTTTAAAAGCTGGCGATTTTTTGTTCCGGTTTGATTTTGCTGTTAACATCCCATTATGGAGTAACAGGGGGCTTATCATGCCCGACACGATTTACACGGTAAATCGGTTTTATACACAGAAGGACTGTTCTCCTTTGACAGTGATGGTTTATAAGGCCTTCACTTCGGGTTTGACTAAAGCCAACTGTGTGCCTAATCTTTGGCGGTATGTTCGTATCACATAGCTTTGATCATATACCTCGGTATTATCTCATATCAATATATTGGTATCAGTTTGGCTAAGGGCGTAAACCGCCAAGGCGGTTTAAGAACTTGTGATTGCAGGCAAAATATGTTACAGGATTTACTACGAAAAGCCAACAGGTCCCGTGATCGCCATGCATAAGTTCTGATGAGATTGTACCGGCATTGTTCAAAGAGAGACACTTGCTATCCTATTACAGAGCCTTTTCAGGCCCGGCGTTTCACGCAAAGTTATGCCTTGAAAATTTGAATATGTCGCCCGGCTTGGCGGATTACGCTGCTTCACCGGGTTGGCGCGAGGTGGAGGGCACGGCGCCTGGCGTCGGTTCAGCTTCCTCTTCTTCTTCACCCAAAGCCCGGAAGTTATTGGTAGACCGATCAATCCGGGTTAAGGCCCGAAGACAGCTTCTTCACTTATCAGCTCAGCCGGATCAACGTCAGGGGCGTAAGTGTGCTTACGGATTGGAGGAATCAGGCTCTGCACTTCCGGGATGACAAACTCCACCCGCTTGTTGTTTGCGTCATAAAAAGATCGGTGCACTTCCAGATTGGCTTCAGCGGCGATTGACTCGCCCGGTGGACGCATTTCCTTTGTAATCCGTTTCAGAGCATCGTTATCGAAGGCTTCGCCGTTCTCTTGAGCGCTGGGAAAACCTTTAGCTATGTCAGCCGGATCAAGATCCGCTATCCATGCCTTGGCACGAGTCAGAGCCAGCAGGGCGCCAGCCGGGCTGCGGATCGCTTCATCTCTTCAAGCTGTCCCGGAATCATGGACAGCCGGTCCAAAGATCTCTACGATCAGGGACGGCGCCCGTGTTGTCGTATGAAGTGGCGCATATGGCCCGCTGGCGCGGTATATAGCTGTTCAATCAGGGTGTACGAAGCCTTGAGCTTTTTTCGCACGCCGAGCCTGGGATGAGCAATACGCTTGCTCGCACCAGGTTTAGACAGCCCAAGTTAAACCGGCGGAAGCGTTAACACAGCATATTCAAGATAAATTTACTTACCAAAGACGGCAGTGGTCATGGCATGCACTTGGCGTTTGAGTCCGTAAGCTCTTCACCACCGGTTTAAGGGCCGCCTCCGCTTCCTCCGCCCGTTTTATTAAACCGCTTTCTCGGTGTCCCGATTGACCCGCCGGATTTGTACCACTCCGTCGGCTGCTCCATGGTGGTCGTGGCGGTCTTTAGCTCATCCTTGGTTTTGGTGGCTTCGCTATCACGGGTTTCCAGATTGGTTCGGAGGTCCTTGAGTTGCACAGCTTGCTGGTGTATTTCATTCTGATGACAAATAAAGCATGTTAGTGGTTTCATTATACAAGTCCCAAGCTTAATACAAGTATTCAACTTGGCACTTGGGGGCTAATGGCTAGTTGATCTCAATTTGCTAAGGAGATTTAACTTAAGTCCCGGTTTAACTTTGCAAAATTAAACCGACCCTTGGGGGCTACTATGCAGTGAAAAGATGAGAAAGGTCAAATTATTACCTCATAGCGGTCCTTCATGCGATTTACTAGACCGGCTTCAAGGTTACGGCTTGTGTAAAGCCGGTTCAGAAAGCCGGAATGAAGTTCTTGGGCGGAGAAATTGTCGTAAGCAGACATGTCAGTCTTCCCCTTGTCTTTGCTGATAGTAGTGGAACTTTCTTTGATGCTATGCTTGGCTAAAGCGACCGGTTGGCTAGGAGCGGTGTAGCCAATACCTGTCACAAGAACATCGTCATTTTCAGCGGTCTTGTTTGGGCTTGATGTCGTCCTGCTTTGGCTCGGCGGTTCAACGGTCACAATCCGCTCGGTGGACGGGTTTGGTGGAGCAGGCTGTGAGGTTTCCACTTGGACCTCTGGTTCAACTTCATGGCGGTCGCCAGTATCATCCTTGTACAATTCGCGAGCTTTCCTTGGCGGCTTCTGTGGATTTTCATGTGGCTGTTCTGGGGTTTTTCCGGATCACCATCCGGAGTAGGATCAAGAGTTTTCGCTTTCTTGCTCAAACGAGCCTTGGTGCTGCAGTATTCAGAGTTGGATCAAGACAAATTGACCAAATTAATAGGGAATCGAATTGACAGACAGTAATTACATACCCTGCGGCGATGTTCAGCGGAGGCAGTTGTGTGGTGGATGAACCGCCAGACGAGTTGGAAGAGGCCTGATAATTCGAGTCAGACGGATTGAGAGAACATCGGAAGAAACCTTTTAAGGGATAACGCTTTTCAGGAGAGCAAGTCACCTCTAGACGACGCTTCCGGATTGGGGTGTCTGGTAAACCGGCTGAGGTAACCTGTTGACCACTGTGCCGGGTGGTACGGCGCTCTTCAGTCTGCTGTGTCTTCAAGAAAAGATTTGGATTCAAATAAGCACAGGAATGGTATTTTTCACTTTCCGGACGGCGCGATTAATTCTTCTTAACAGCGCAAGCTCAGATTCGGAAGAAAGAAGGATTACCTCAACAGGATTGGCATGACTGGCTTCGGCATCATCACAGGAAGAAAAAGTGTCGGTAAAAAGAAGGTAAAGAGGCCAAGCATATGCAAGAAGAAATACAAAGCGGAAAGCCGGTTTATGGCGGCTCCCTCGTAAATGTCAAAGTTTTACCTCGGCTTCTGATTCTTCGTCCTCCGGCGGTTCAGAGGACTCGGTGGTCTTTTTCTTGCCAGTTTTCTTAGTGGCCTTGGATTTTGCACGTGGCGCCGGACCCGATGCAGTGCGTTTCGGAAGGAGCTTTCAGCACTGGAAGCAGCAAGCATTAGCATATGTCAACAGTATTACGAGCCCGAAAGACAAGAAGAAGAGCTTATCACCGGGCGGTTTGTTGGCGGCGCAAAATGGAGCCAACCGGTGAGGCTGCAGACGGAGATTGGCTCATCGAGCATCTTCTTGACGATCTCGGTGGTCTCCTGTTCGGTTATGGGTAGCTCGTGACGCCTTTGAGGATCTTTGAGGCTGCCGTGTACTCGTGCATCAATCCGGGCGGCGGCTCAGTGGCAACACGCCCCAAGAGACCCAGCAACGCACAAGATCCACGCCGGTTAAGCCATTGGCCATTAGAGCCCGGAGCTTGATTATTTGTGGCGCAAAGTTTTTCCGTTCCGCGGCGGTTAAGCGTGAAGGCAGTGGATGATGGTTGCTGAGCGGTGAGGACGGTAACCCGGCAAGGGTTTTTCGTTGGCGGTAGCGGTGTTCCGGCAGTAGAACCAAGTTTGGTTCCAATCCTTTGGATGGCTGTGGTGCTTGGCGTGAGGGAAATAGGCTTCTTTCCTCTTCTGAATTGAAACGCCGCCCAGCTCCGTGTTGGGACCATCAGAAAATTCGGTGCGACGGTTCAAATGGAAAAAATCACAGAACAACTCCACAGACGGTTCTTCTTGAAGATAGACTTCACAGAAGACTTGAAAGTTGCATATGTTTGAAACGGAATTCGGGCCGATATCCTGCGGATGGAGTTGCAAACTGGCAAGGACGCCCCGAAAAACTTTGAACCGGGCGGGCGTAACCCCGGTCTAGGTGCTGCATAAACACAATTACTTCCCCGCTTCGCATGCTCGGGAGGAAACTTCGCCCTCGGAACACGCCAATGGAGGACGTCTTTTGGAGCCAAACCGCCCGGTGGTAGACGTAGCCGTTGAGCTGCGTCTCGGTGATTTTGGACCGGACCCGGTTGCAAGCAGCAAATTGAGGAGCCATTCCGGAAGATTAAGGCTGCGAAAGAAAGGAAAAGCAGTTCACCATTGAACAGGTCAGGAGTTACTGAGATAATGTTAAACCGGCGATCCAGTAAACCGGAAATTCCGGCTTAACTAAGGACTAATGGAGTGACGGATTAGATATCAGTAGTTAAACCGCCAGAGGAGGCAGAGCTGAAAAAGTTGCTAAGTATAGATAGAAACAGGTTTCCCATGCAAAAGGAAATAATCTAGATCTACCGGGGTTCAGTAAGGAAAATTTCTGCGACCTATGCAGACCTCCTACAGCGCAGGAAGGTTCAGGCATGTTAAAGCGAAGGATCTGAACAAAGGGGGAACATGCCTAGAGTCGGGTAAACGGCGAAAGCAGCCGTTCGCATATGAGGAGCGGTACGGCTGAGCCGTACGGCCATGGTGGAACTGGTATGAAGAATCGGCATGAACACTCACGAGCTATGAGACGAACCGAGTTTCCAGATGAGATCTAGGGTTTAAAGAAAACCTTACCTGACGAGCGGGAACCACGGAGGAGCGCTAAAACTCTGGTAAGATCAAGTTGATGCAGCGGCCAAGCGGGAAGCGTCGGTCGAAGGTTGAGGGCGACGGCAAGAGCTTGTGGTCGGCGGGTCGCGAGGAAGAAGAAGAGAGGAAGAAGAAGAAGAGAATGGCCCGACCGGTCTATTTATAAGGGACCGGAGCAATCAACGGGCGAGAATCGAGGAGTCAAAGCGGCGGAAGGTGCAGCGGCCGCCTCGACTTCGGAATGGCATTAAATGCAGGGAATCTTACTGCTTGGATTTCTTTATTAAGGATGACGTCAGACGCCTCGACACGCCGAATCGGAAGATGACATCACGGGCGGTTCAAGCAGGCTGGCGGTTTACTGAAAGGAGGAAAGAGATCAAGAGTTTCTTGAGGGTGTGAAGATTAACATGAACCGTTCAAGTCAACTGGGGCCTAATGTTGGGGATATAACTATCGAGTGTAAACCGCCCGGGAGGCCGGGTTCACGCTCGTTCATGATCCAGCCCATGTGGACGCCTGGAGCCCAGAGGCTAATTCAGGTCCATGTATGTAAACCGCCTTAGCGTTATAGCTTGTGTTGTAAGACAGAAAGGAGAGATCAAGCCGGACTCTTGTATGAGCCGGATTGGGACTCAGTAAACCGACCGGGCGCCCTTCCGTGTATATAAGGGGACGACCAGTGGCGAAGTTAGGGAGAGAGATTTCGAGGCTAAGGCAAAGCTATTGCTCCCTAGTCGCCAAACCATATCAATCAACATCACAACCGGACGTAGGTTTTTACCTTCATTGAAGGGGCCGAACCAGTATAATTCCCGTGTCTTGTGTCCGCTTTAACCTCTCTAGGTAAACCCGTACGATGGCCCTACGACTAAGTCCTTTCATGAGGACATCTGCCGTGACGAGTCCACGACACCTACTATTATACTCCGACCTGGCATGCTCTACCCTAGCCGCCGCTGTATCATATGGTTTCACACCGTTCCAGATCTTAGCGCCGCCACGCAATTCTTCTCCAGCCCTCCTTCCGGCGTGCACCGCGAGAAGGGACAGCATTCCTCCGAACCCCGCCTTTCGTGATCCTGTACGGAAGAGGGGCGATAAGGTTTTTGGGGAGCACACTCCTGTGACTGCTGCCAGTGACGACTTCCTCAATGACAGCCTTCTTCCCCGACCTTGGTAACCTCTTCATCAACTACATGAGTGACAACATCAACCACATCGGTTCTGCTCCCGCTGTACAGTATGTGATTCTGTCCTCCTGGTTTAGTCCGCATCATTACTTTGATGTTTGCAATTGTCGCCATGATCTATTTACTGCTGATTCGGATTAAATCTCATACTAAATTGCTCATATATTCAACAATCCAATCCAAAAACCTGATCACGGGCAATTTACTCCGAAGTTGTTTTGCTGCGCTTTTGAAGCCGCCTACTTTTAAGGGGTGCAATATAAAAGGTGGCGCACAAGAGCGATATATTGGTTTCAGATCATGTGCTGCTATGACGCCACTAAGGGTAAGCCTCGAGGGCTTATCTTAATCCTACACAAAGGAAGCTTTTCGAACATGGATACCCTCTTCAAATCCGCCTACGTGAGTGTTCTTGACGATTCCATTGTGGATTCGTATATGTTGTTTGACAATGGCAAAGACATGTGGGCTGCGCCGAGGCCACGCTTTGGCCCTCGGTGCTGGCAACGAGTTGTATGCGATCATGGAGCAATTCTGTGACTACAAGATGACTAATGAGCGCCTGTTGTTCAGCAGACTCATGAGATCTGATCACTCACTAAGGAACTTGAGTACTTTAAGTGTGTGTTGCCGGACAAATTTGTTGCTGGGACCATCATTGCCAAGCTTCCACCTTCGTGGAACGATTTTGCTACTTCTCTGAAAACAAGAGACATGAGTTTTCTGTTTTGGATCTCATTAGCACTCTTGATTTTGAGGAGAAGGCGAGAGCAAAAGACACACGTGCTCGGTTCGCTGAGGGAGCTTCTAGTGCCCACATGGTACACGAGAAGAACTTCCAGCCCAACCACCCCCAAAACAACAAGAACAAATCTCAGGGGAAAGGTAAGTTTGATGCAAAGAACAAGCCATCACATTCTACCAACTTCAAGAAGAATTCTCATAATGGGAAGGGATACAAACCTCAATTTTGGTAGCACCGCACAAAATTTATATGGCTGCATCTACCTGCTTTCAGCTAACCTCATGGTGCTCCAGGTATTCCTACATTCGTAACTAGGTACAATGACCACCGCGAGATGAAATTAGCTTATTCGTACGTTGATTGCTAAATACAGTGCGGAACAATCCTGTCATGTCTGGAGGAGCAAACAAGAAGTGCAGCCAAAGGTGGAAATCAACCAAGGACTTATGAAATTATATGTAATCTTCCTCAGGCAGGTCAGTATCCCCTTCGTCCAGATGATCGTGTTTTGTCACGCCGAGCTATTGATATGTGCTACTGTTTTGCAACACCGTTTAAGTATAGCTAATGTTTTCCTATCTTTTCAGATTCGTGACAATGAATAGGATATCGGGGAACTGCACAATATGGACCCATGTTGAGTCATCTCTATTGCCTCATGTGTTTGCTGCAAATGTGTCAACATCAATTGCAAGATGAGGCAGCTAGATAGTCGTGGAGTTGCCAACATGCTCAAAGTGCTCGCAACATTGAGAAGAAACAAGCATGCCCAGAAATTAATGCGATAGGGAGGCCCTTTGCTCAGAGAAGCATCGACCGATTTTCTATATTTCCACACCTTCTCACAGTTTTGTATATTGGTTATAGTATGGTGAATCATTGAGATGCATAGACATGCTTAACTTTTGTTCTTATGAATGTTAGTTTAATGTGAGTGTCTGCATCCAGTACCGCATCCTCTAATTTGGTGGATGCACACAGAGAAAATAAATCTCCTTAATTTACTCCATAACCACCCTATTAAATAGGCCTAGTAACAAACCAGGCGCATGCAATGGCCGGCGGGCACATGCATCATGCATTCCTGGCCACCATGCAAAGAACGCAAAAGAAGAGAGCGGTTCTTGGGAAAAAGCGAGTAGTTAGTGCAGCGTGCCTTATAAACACGAACAACTCGCTCTCCCGCTTCATCTCCCCACCCAATTCCCCGCTCCCAATCTTCCTCACTGGCCCGTAAAACCCCTCTCACCTTCTTCCTCACTCAGATAGAAAACGCTCGCTCCTCTTCTTCCACTCCTCTGTAAATCCCCAGCCCTCCTTCTTCCCCACTCAGACCGCCACTAGGCTCGCTCTGGCTACTCTGCTCAAACCCGTGAGCTCGGCGCGACGCCCACAAGGAAAATGGAGTTGGCTGGCCCAGCCAAGAAGATGAGGCTCCGCCACGGGCGATGCCAGCTTGTAGATCCCAGACTGCAGTAGCTGGGAGAAGCGGCGAGCCCCCCCCCCCAAACCGGATCTAAGGAACCGGTAGAATCTCCGGTGGACCGCATCAGCGATCTCCCGAACGTCATCCTTGAGGAGATCATCTCGCTTCTCCCCACCAAGGATTGCTGCCGCACACAAGTCCTCTCAACTCGGTGGCGCCCTCTATGGCGCACCGCGCCCCTCAATCTCGACTGTCGTCAGATATCTGTCCTTCCTGAATTTGATCTCATCAGAGCCATCGTCTCTTCTCACCAGCAGGGCCCCATTCAATGCCTCTGCATCCCGACAAGCTACCTGCTGTCCATACCCGGCAAGGTGGACGCTTGGCTGACATCCCCTGAATTTGGAAAACTCCAGCAGTTTGAGTTCTACCATTACCATGAAAGTTTTATACCACGAACATACCAAGAATTCGTGCCCACACCACCGTTGTCCATCTCGCGGTTCTCCTCCTCTCTCCACACCGCCACCTTTGCCTAGAGCCATCTACCAGATGATCTGGTACAAATGCTTCGACTCCCACTGCTCAAAAAAATTTCGCTTGTGGTGGTTTATCTGTCGGAGGCCTCACTGCACAGCATCATCCACTCTAGTTGCCCTGCCCTGGAGCGCTTGCTGATTGTTTTGGGAATAGAAATCGGTATCAGTTGTCTCCAAATAAAGTCGCCTCACCTTAAAAGCATCAGAATTTGTTTTGAAGGACAGCAGCTCATCATCGAAGATGCCCCTTCACTTGAAAGGTTGCTCCTTCATAATTGTTATACACCTTCATAAATAACTGTCGTCTCTGTGCCCAAACTGGAGACCTTGGGTGTAATTCGTGACCCATTTAATAATGACAAGGAGTGGGTGTTTGGCTCCTCACTTTTTCAGGTACCGTATATTATCATCTACACATTTGTAATCATATGCTGCATTTTTAACTTATGCGCATAAGTTTTATATCATCTTGTAGTACACTTTGGGTACTAATATTATGTTATATGCTCAATGAAGAGTTCGTCCATTGATAGCCTATCAATGCCGCTGGATTCTGTCAAGATCATATATATCAGAATGTATAGTTTTGATCTGGACATAATTATTGGCTTGCTGCGATGCTTTCGATCTCTGGAGAATTTATACATAGAGGTGATGATTTCAGGCACATTGAAAGCCCATATATATTGTACTAGAATTAACTGTTCAGCTGTCATTCTTTCGACATACTCTTTTTTCAAACCTTAACTGTTTTCAATCTTCATGTCTACTTAGGCAGAACCACATGGACAAAAACATATAACCAATCGTTGGCGTAATAAGCACAAGGATTTTCTCAGTTCTCATGACATTTGTTTGAGGACAATAACGATGGGACGATATGCATCCAACCAGGCAAACGGAAGCTTTGTCACATTCTTCCTGTTGAATGCGAGGTTACTATTGTCCATGAGGCTTAATTTTTACAGCAAGAGATTTCTCACGGACGAACATGTTGAACAGCAAAAAACTAAGTTTCAGGTGGACAAATGGGGTTCTGAACATGCTCGGCTTCTATTTACAACAAGTTCTAGACATCCTAAAATAATTTTTTTTGCACAGGATGTTGATTTTATGGATCAGACCGATCCATTTGTTTGTGACTGCAAAAAAGAGTGGTTCGGTTAGATGTTACTGTCATGTTTAATTTGGGTTTTGTCTAAAAATTTGATGAACAATTAATCCTTGGGCTTTTTGTACCATTTGTATGCTTGACATGCATGTTGTTGCCCTCATACTCCCCTCGACTTGCCACTACACTGCCGCATCTTTCATGGCTGCTGTTCATTCCCGTCCGAGGCCTTGCCGTCGTTCTCCGCCTTGGTTAGCTTGCTGTGCTCGCCACCATATGGTGTTGTCAACATGGTCAACAACCAAGAGCAATCAGGAGATGATTGTATGTGGAGAGGCTAACAGTAGGGACCCACCAGGGTCATTGCATTTCGCAAGCAGGTGCCTCGTTATTACAAGCCAAAACAATACTTCCTCCTAATTGTTTGACAACTAGGTTCCACGCCATTGTCAATGTAGTCAATAAACGAGAAAATTACACAACAAGCGAATAACACCAGGGAACCAGCAGCTCCCCCAGTTATTTTTCAATTTCAGAGACGGAGCTCTACTGCGCGCTGTGCGGGGGCTGTGGCTCGTCTAGCCCACGCTTACGCTTTTATTAAGCACATGACGAGCCCAGTTTATATTTTTTTTCTTTCTGAAGCCCAGTTCTCACTTTTTGGAGAATACCAAAACTGAGGCCTACTTGCTTTTCTCAGCCCTACTGGGCTGCAAATCTTTCAAGACGAGGAGGGATAAGAAATGGGCTTCCCCAGAAAACGGGCTATAAGTTGTAAGAAATGGGCTGTAAATTTTTAAACCAAAGCCAACCGGCAATTGCATTAAAATATCATTTTTTTCAGGATTTCTCTACTCTCTACTCTTATAAAAACCAAAGCCAACTGGCAATTACATTAAAATATCATCTTTTCACCCACAAGATAAACTACTCATACAAATGCATCTTCATGTTCCTACAACGAACGAGCATCTTGCTAGTTAAGATTCTAAATTTCATTCACTTTTTTTGGGGAGAATTGTTTATTTAATTTTATTTTGATATAATTTTTTGAAAACTATTTTTAACGTGACTCGAAATTTCGTGATTAAAAGAGTTCGGACCCCACCAAAATATGCAAAATTTCGTTGAATTTTTTAGCAAAGGCCCGAATATATGGTCTGCAATGCTAATAAAAAGAATATGAGCTTCAAATATCCTTAAGAATTAGCAAATGGGCTATAAATTATTGAAAATAATGGCTAATGGGTTGTATGCTGATTTCCACAGATTTGGAGGCTGACTTCTGGGCCTACTAGGTTGACAATGACGCTGTCCTAAATTTTTTTTGACGCGTACGCAAGGCTTTTTCAACTTAGTCAACACACAGCAATGACTGTTGGATGTCCATCCAACGGCCGCCGTGCTTCTTCAATCTCTGATCTTCCTGCTCCAGCCACCCAAACCAGCGCCGGGATTGCTCGCTCCCTCCTCCCGTGGCTGGTTGTCAGCCGCCAGCCATCCCTCTAACCACCCACACATCCTGTTATTTTCGGGCGACGTCGGCCACCCCGCAACCCGACCGGGCTCGTTCTCCCCTCAGCGTGGGCATCCGCTGCGGTGGCTTCGCCGGCTTTGGTTGTTTCTCTTCCTGGGCCCTGCCCTCGTCCACCGCGTCTGTGCTCTCGGCGCGGAGAGGTCAACATGGTCAACAAACAACAGCCATCGGAAGAGGCTGACAGTAGGGGCCCACACAGGAAAATGCCTCCTTATTACGCGCAAAATAACGATTCCTCCACCTGATAGCTGGGACCCACCAGAAGGGTCTTTGTATTTCATGAAAAAACGTCCCCCACCGTCGGCTTGGACCCACCGGAAATGCCTCCTTATTACGCACAAAAAATGAATACTCCCCGCTAGCGGGTACTCACCTTGGTTGGCGGCTGACTTGTGGGCCTACTAAGTTTACGGGGACGAAGGGCTTTGTCAACTTAGTCAATATGAACGACTCTAGCTCCAGTGACCGTACGATGTCCATCCAACGGCCGTAGTGCTTCTTGAACCTCTGGTCTTCGTGCTCCAGCCGCCCAAAGCAGCGCCGGTCGTGCCACGTGCTCCTGCCTCCTGTGGCCAGCTGTGATGCCGCGGAGGCCTCACCGCCCACTACTACGCCCACCGCTGGCCAGGCCATCCCTCTACTCACCCACACCACCTGTTATTCTGCGGCGACTGCAGCCTCACCCTCGTACTCCTCTTCGCATGGGCATCCACTGTTGCGTCTTCCCCGGCTCCGCGTCGTCCCCTTCCTAGGCCTCGCCGTCGTCCACCGCCGTGGTGCTCTCGGCGCGGCATGGTCAATGTGGTCAACGACCGACTTCCATCGGAAGAGTACTATGCGTGGAGAGGCTGACAGCTGGGTCCACGGCGGCCGCAAGGAAGTGCCTCCTTATTACGCGCAAATTAATTATTCCTCCACCTGATAGTGGGGACCCACCGGACTTACCATCGTATTTCGCAAAAAAAATGTTTCCCCCTGACTCCTGGGACCCACCAGCTACATCTTCGCACGCAAGGAAGTGCGTCCGGGCAAAAAAAATGATTCGCCACCCTGACTGCTGGGACCCACCAGCTACATCTTCGCACGCAAGGAAGTGCGTCCGGGCAAAAAAACAAAACAATTCGCCCCCCTGACTGCTGGGACCCACCAGCTACATCTTCGCAGGCAAGGAAGTGCCTGACAGTCGGGACCCACCTGGTCGAAGCGTATGTAGCATTGTCATTCTGGTCGGGAACGTGTACGTACATACTAGTCGTAGTAGAGGAGCACACGTGCACGTACGTACAGTGGCGAGGGTGCAAGAAAGAAAATACGGCCACGTACGTACATACGGGCAGGGTCTCGAACGCCTACTCGCGCATACGTACATGGCTGGGTCGGAACGGAGAAACAACGTCGTCGTGTTCATGGGGAGGCAACGGAATGCGTCGTGTTCATCGGGAGGCAACGGAACGCGTGGGAGCCAACCGGCTGGGTCGGAACGGAATACGTGGTCGTGTTCATCGGGAGGGCTTGGACGGAACAGGCGATGGAAACGAGGCCTGGCATACCGCACAACGGAGGAAACGGCCTTGTGTTCGACTGCCCACGTTCAAAATGGGATCCTGTTCATCGGGAGGGGTCTAGCGTACCGCAAAACGGAGGAAACGGACCTCCTACGGTCGAAGCGGGGTCCTGTTGATCGGGAGGGGCCTGGCGTACCGCAAAACGGAGGAAACAGACCTCCTATGGTCGAAACGGGGGTCCTGTTGATCAGGAGGGTGTGGCGTACCGCAAAACGGACGAAAAGGACTTGTGTTGGAGCGCTATGGTCGAAACGGGGGTCCTGTTCATTGGGAGGGGTGTGGCGTACCGCAAAACGGACGAAACGGACTTGTGTTGGAGCGCCACGGTCGAAACGGTGGGGGAGGGGTGTGGCGTACCGCAAAACGGGACTCCATGAGATACTGTTCATCTCCACCGTCGACCTCCTCCAGCCTCCACGAGCTACCGTCGACCTCCTCCAGCCTCCACGGGCTCCTGTTCATCCAGCCTCCACCGCGCGCTACTCCACCGCCATCGCTCAACCGCCCCTCCACGGGCACCCCTCCACCGCTTCATCGCTCATCCAGCCCTCCACACCACGGGTCTGTTCAACCACCCTTCCACGGCCACCCCTCCACCGTCTACTGTTCATCCAGCCCTCCACACCACGGGTTCCTGTTCATCCAGAGGCAACGCCACCGCTCACTGTTCATCCACCCCCCCCCCCCCGCAACGCTCACTGTTCATCCCAGAGGCAGCATCGATCGGCTTCAGTTAGCAGCAGAGAGCGAAGAATCGCCCATCGGGTTGATTAATAGCCATCGATCGATCGCTCAGTTCAAGAACCGTAGCTCGGTAAAGACAATCGCTCGGGTTCAGTTAGAACCCAACGCCTCGCTCGGCTTCAATTAGAGCCAACACCTCGCACACACGCGCGTACGTACGAGAGAAATGCGCATCACTCGGCCCCCGACCTCCCACCGTAACCGGCAACTCCCTGAAATTTTCCTCCCCCTCGCTTCTACCACGGTTTTTTCCATCATGGACGGCCCAAAGAATGTCATGCAGCTGCATCTCCGGCCCGCCCAGGACGAAAAGCCCATTTTCTTTCATGATTTTTTGTCATAGAAGTAGGAGCCCACCACATCTATGATGATACCGGGTTTTGTCACAATTATCGTCATAGAAGTGTCATATGTATGATAAAGAAAAATTCGTTCGGCCCAAAATGTCACTGATGTGTCTTTTTTTTGTAGTGAATGATCAATCTTATGGCCACATTCATGGCATAGTTTATTCAAATGATCTCATATTGTGCACAAGGGTCCATCTTAGAATTCCAAACAATGTTTCCTAAGGGAGTTTTCATTTTCTTTGCACAAAAATTTTACTTTCCATTTTTTGAGTGCCCGAAAAAATGAGTTTTTTTTGTGAAGGACCTACCATATATTTATTGAAAAATTGGACCAAATCATTTTTCTAAAATACTAGGCCTTATTTAATGCACAATTGACCAAATGGTTGGGTGTAAAAAAATTTGATCCACCTCTCGTGAAAAAGACAAATTTCCGCATATTCAATTTCCATTTTTCGAGTTCCCAAAATGAGTTTTTTTGTGAATAACCTAACAAATAGTTTTTGTAAAAAACCTTCTCCATTTTTCAAGAACATTAGACCACATTTTATGAACAAATTTGTGTACACTAGAAACATTTTTTATAGATATTAAACGGTTTTTAGTTACATCTTAACATTTTTAATAAATATTTTGATGTCTAATATTTTGACCACATGTCTACATTTTTAGGACACATTGTACATATTGTTTATATATGTTTAACTTTTTTCAAATACATGATTAACATATTTTCATGTATTCCTAAAAAAAATGTATTTTCATACATAGGTTTTGATGTCTATATTTTTTTATACATTGTACATTTTTGTATAGATATAAAACATTGTTGATATTGGTTAGAAAAATTTAAATACATGATTAACATTTTTAGAAAATCTTTTTTTGTTATCTACTTTTCCATATATATATATATATATATATATATATATATATATATATTGTATAATTTTCATATATACATACTGATGATTATTTTTGCATACACATGAAACTTTTTTATACATATCTAATATTATTTATGGTTATCATTTTTATATGCATGAAACTTTTCAAATGCACACATTTAGTTTTTTAAACACACGGTTAGATTTTTTAAATACGTATCAACATTAACATTTTTTCATTACATGTTTAGTTTTGTAATTGCTAAACCATATAGCAAGATTCACGAAGGAGTTCATTATTTTCCTATTCTAACGAAAAACTTGTTATTTTCCCATTTTCGTTGGCCGAATATATGTTCTTTTTGAGTAATATGAGGGCATCCCACATTTCTTCCTGGATGGGCCGATGCCTACATGGCACACATATTTTTTTTTAAAAAAGACGGTGGGCTCGTTCCACCGAGTCCCAAGCCCACCTTGAGCGACACCTTAAGTACCAATGCATCCACGTTCACAACCTCATGACCATTTATATTGGTCGTAATCAGGTAGAAAGAAGGTCGTTGGCCACTCTTGTCTGCTTTATGACCATTTGGTGTAAGGCAATTTCAGGGTTTGAGCCCTTCCAAGCGAAATGGCCGTGGATTTACGACCAATTCAGCCGGGGTCACTAAGAGAAGGTCACTAGTTGACATATTTCTTGTAGTGCTCCCTGCTCTGCTGCACGAAGGACTCGGCGTCGGCGACTCGCTGCTGAAGAGAAAGCAGCTCGATGCGAGAGGAGGCCAGCTCAGCCTGCGCCGAGACCAGGGCGGCCGCAGCGGCCCTCTCGCGTTGCTCCACCTCGGCCAACTCTGTCCTGAGGGCGGTAGTCCGGCCCATGGCTTTGGCTTCCACAAGCTCCAACTTCAGGTCGTGCCTGCCAACAAGATCCACGCACGCCTTGGCCACCCTGTTGTCGACCGCCTTCTGGATCCTCGCCTCGCGCACGTTAGCGGCATCCTCCGCTTGGGCGACTTGGCGCTCCCTCGTCTCCAACCGGTCAAGCTCAAGGCTTTGCTCCATGACTTCCAGTGCCAGCGCTTCCTCGCGCTTCAGGATCTCTTCGTCCTCGGCGGGCGTCCCCCTCATCAACGCAAGGGCGGCCTTGCGCGTTTCCACCTACTGCTCCAAGGAGGCGCTCCAGCCTTGGAGCACCCACGTGCGCTTCTCTGCGACCTCGCAGCGACGGCCAGCTTCCCGGGCCTCTTCCAGGGCCCGAGTGCAGGCCTCATGCGAGGCCGCAAGAGACACCTCGACCTTCGTATTGTCAAGCTCGCGCTGGTGGCGCCCGAGGTTGATGGCCGGCTTCAGTTTATGTCGCTCCTCCATCACCAAGACCTCGGCCTTGAGGCGCGCGTCTATATCCACGAGTTCTCCGCCAAGCCGGCTCATCGCGCCCATCACCTCCTGAAAAAGCTCGTGGAGGACGACGCTCCGTTGGAGCGCCAGCTCAAGCGAGCGATCGATTCCATCCCCCGCGGCGGGGATCGCAGACGGGACCTGAAGCGGCTTGCCCCTTTTCGGTGGGGGGCTGGGAGCTGGCACCCCCCACCCCGATCGCTGGCTGGGCCCTGGCAGGAGCTCGATTAAGTCGAGGCTCACTACTCAAAGAGGAAGCCAAGACTGAAGCCATCCAGCCGCCGTCCACAACTAGAGGAGGAGACCTTGACACGCCGGCCGCACTCCAAGCAAGGCCGCGAAGGAGAGATGGCAAGGGCATGGGCTCGAGGCGCATTGTGGGCAGGCTTGCTTCTCCGACCGACCCCGCGCCGGGGGCGACGTGCAAGCTTGGGGCGGTCAAGGCTAATGGGGGAGTTGAGGCAAGAGGAGGTTGCTCCTCAGGAGACTCCATGGCCCTGGCGGAAGGGATCCCAAAGATCCACCGTCAGGAAGGGAAGCAGCACTCGAGGAATTAGAAAGATAAGGTACTTACTCGTCTATGGTGATGTACTTCCTGTGTTTCAGCGGCCGGACGGTGCCACTGCTGCAGCTTGGGGACCCCTTCCTCTTACGGAGCGCCGCGAAGTCCACGCGGAGCCGGCCCAGGCATTGTACGTGGCAACCAGCGCGGTGAGCGATGGGTGAAGCACCCAAGGAGACGATCTCAGGAGCGCCAAGCTGGGGAGAGCTATCGGGCTCTGCCTCGCGACACTGATGACCCACAAGTATAGGGGATCTATCGTAGTCCTTTCGATAAGTAAGAGTGTCGAACCCAACGAGGAGCAGAAGGAAATGATAAGCGGTTTTCAGTAAGGTTTTCTCTGCAAGCACTGAAATAGTAGGTGATAGATAGTTTTGTGATAAGATAAATAGTAACAAGAAAAAAGTAAATAAAGTAAATAAAGTGCAGCAAGGTGTCCCAATCCTTTATGTAGCAAAGTATAATCCTGGACAAACTCTAATAATGAAGAAGGAGCTCCCGAGGACATATTGGTAATTATCCTCAAGCTAGTTTTCCTCACGTTCATAAGATTCGCGTTCGGTACTTTGATAATTTGATATGTGGGTGGACCAACACTTGGATACTGTCCTAACTTGGACAAGCATCCCACTTATGATTAACCCCTATTGCAAGCATCTGCAACTACAAAAAGGAGTATTAAGGTAAACCTAACCACAACATTAAACATATGGGTCAATATCAGCCCCTAACGAAGCAACGCATAAACTAGGGTTTAAGCTTCTGTCACTCTAGCAACCCATCATCTACTTATTACTTCCCTATGCCTTCCTCTAGGCCCAAATAATGGTGAGGTGTGATGTAGTCGACATTCACATAACACCACTAGAGGAAATACAACATACATCTCATCAAAATATCGAACGAATTCCAAATTCACATGACTACTAATAGCTAGACTTCACCCATGTCCTCAGGAACAAATGTATCTACTCACAAAACATATTCATGTTCATAATCAGAGGAGTAATAATATGCATAAAGGATCTGAACATATGATATTCCACCAAGTAAACCAACTAGCATCAACTACAAGGAGTAATCAACACTAGTAGCAACCCACAGGTACCAATTTTTTGTTTTGATACAAGATTGGATACAAGAGATGAACTAGGGTTTTGAGAGGAGATGGTGCTGGTGAATATGTTGATGGAGATTGACCCCCTCTCGATGAGAGGATCGTTGGTGATGACGTTGGTGATGATTTCCCCCTCCCGGAGGGAAGTGTCCCCGGCAGAACAGCTCCGCCAGAGCCCTAGATTGATTCCGCCAAGGTTCCGCCTCGTGGCGGCAGAGTTTCATCCTGTAAGCTTGCCCATGATTTTTTCCAGGGTAAAAGTGATGATATAGCAGAAGATGGACGCCGAAAGCCCACCAGGGGGCCCAGGAGATAGGGTGCGCGCCCTATAGGGGGGGGGGCGCCCCCTGTCTCCTGGACAGGGTGTGGGCTCCCTGGCCTATTTCTTTTTCTCATAAATTCTTATAAAATCCAAAATTTTGTTTCATGGAGTTTCAGGACTTTTGGAGCTGTGCAGAATAGGTTTCCAAAGTTTGCTCCTTTTCCAGCCAGAATTCCAGCTGTCGGCATTCCCCCTCTTCACGGTAAACCTTGTAAAATAAGAGAGAATAGCCATATGTATTGAGATATAATGTGTAATAACAGCCCATAATGCAATAAATATTGATATAAAAGCATGATACAAAATGGACGTATCAACTCCCCCAAGCTTAGACCTCGCTTGTCCTCAAGCGGAATCCAAAATCGAAAAATATGTACACATATTTAGATATAGAGATGTCGATAAAAATAAAATACGGACATGAGGGCATCATGATCATTCTAATAACAGTAACATATATGGATTTTGTCATATGATTTCCTATGCTCAAGTAATAAGCAATCCACAATGTCAAGTATGGTTCAAAAATTTCATTGGGAACTAACAAACTATAATCTCAGTCATTGAAGCAATTGCAATTTATCGTAACATCGGAAAGAGTCAATAATAGTGCTTTTCAGCAAGCTCACATACTCAACTATCTCGTAGTCCCCTATAATTATTAACACTCACGCAATACTTGTGGTTATAGAGTTTCAGCCGGACACTAAGAAAGACAGGGGCTTATTGTGTTGCCTCCCAACGTATTCACCTTTAGGTGATGTCAACAATAATAGCCTATGCCAACTTACATCCAATTGGATATATGTATCTTGATCTTTCAAACACGAGGAGCTTGCCAAAGGATAAAAATAAAAAGGGAAAGGTGAGCATCACCTTGACTCAAGCATAAGGTAAAACATAAAGTAAAAGATAGGCCATTCACAGAGGGAAGCAGAGGTTGTCATGCGCATTTAGGGTTGATGCATAAAGTATTAGTGAAAAAGAACGTCACTTTATATAGCCCCTTGTATGTGGACCTTTATTATGCAGTCTGTCGCTTTTATTACTTCCACAACAAGTTCGTACAAAGTTTATTTTCTCTGCACTAATAAGTCATACATATTTAGAGAGCAATTTTTATTGCTTGCACCGATGACAACTTACTTGAAGGATCTTATTCAATCCATAGGTAGGTATGGTGGACTCTCATGGCAAAACTAGGTAAAAGGATAATTGGAAGCACAAGTAGTATCTCTACTTGGTGCGAGGAATTTGGCTAGCATGAGGGGGAAAGGCAAGCTCAACATGTTTGGAAGGTCAATGACAATATACTTTAACTGAGATGTCGGAAAACATAAACCATTATGTTGTCTTCCTTGTCCAACATCAACTCTTTTAGCATGTCATACTTAATGAGTGCTTCACAATCATAAAAGATGTCCAAGATAATATATTTATATGTGAACCCCTCTTACCTTATCACTTCCTATTAATTGCAACGATGACCAAGGCTATGTTCATCAACTCTCAACAATTTTTATGCCTCATACTTTCTATGTGTTAAGTTATCACTATCCATAAGATAAATATGAACTCTTTTGTTCTTTCTACTTTCTCAAGATCATAGCAACATAGCAAAGCCCTTGACTCAACACTAATCTTTATTATAGATAGCACACGGACTAGCTTACATAAAGAGATCACAAAGCAAAACTCAAAACTACTTGATATCAAAACTTCAATCTACTAGATCAAGATAATACTAAAAGGATCGAACTAAATAAAGTGGTAAAGATAAGGGTGTGATGGTGATACGATGCAGGGCACCTCCCCAAGCTTGGCAGTTGCTGTGGGAGTGCCCATACCCATGTGATTATTTCTTCGGAGGTGATGGAGGTGGTGATGATGACGGTGGATAATCGCACATCGAGCGTAATAGCTCCTCGAACTTGTGGATAATGCCCTTGAGCCCAGCAATATGATCCTTCAACAAAATATTCTCCTGTGTGAGATACTTGTTCTGTATGCGGGCTAACTCAATCATCTTGAAAGCTTCAATCTCTGTTGGAGTGAAAAGGTTAGGTAAAGGTTGAGGGATGTCTTCTTCTTTCACCACCGGAGCTTGAACCTCCATGGCCTTCTTGATCCCTTCATCCTTGTTGATCTCTTATGTATCCTCTATTTTCAACTCTATCTTCAATAGCCAAGCATCCTTGTCTTTGTTGTTGGAGAAGGGGGAAGTCATGGTGTGCTAAATCTGCAACAGAAACAGTTCGAAACGAAAACAGAGGATATTTGCGTAACATACAAGAAAACGGAGTCCGGGAGGCACACGAGGTGCCCACGAGACAGTGGGCACGCCCTCCTCTCTCGTGGGAGCCTCGTGTCCCTTTTGGACTACTTATTTCTTCCTAAAATTCTTAAATAATCCAAAACTGATAAAAATTGCCATTAGAGTTGTTTTGGAGTCGGTTTACTTACCGCATCAATGCACCTATGCCTTTTCGAGTCTGGAACGTTCTGGAAAGTGTCTCTTATGTATTCCTCAGGAGTTATGGTTTCAATAAAATTAGTTTCAACATTGATAGGATTACCTGAAATATAATGTTTAATTCTTTGACCGTTTACCACCCTCGGATTTGTGCCTTCGAAATTGTTGAATTTTATAGCACCAGAATGATAGACCTCCTCAATAACGTTGGGACCTTCCCATTTTGAGAGAAGTTTTCCTGCAAAAAATCTTAAACGAGAGTTGAACAATAACACATAATCTCCTACGTTAAACTCACGCTTTTGTATCCTCTTATCATGCCAGCGTTTGACTTTTTCTTTGAAAACCTTGGCATTCTCATATGCTTGGGTTCTCCATTCATCAAGTGACCTAATATCAAACAACCTCTTCTCACTGGCAAGTTTTAAGTCATAATTGAGCTCTTTAATAGCCCAATATGCTTTATGTTCAAGTTCCAGAGGTAAATGACATGCTTTTCCATAATGCATCATCAAGTTTTTTGGACCAATTATTTCTAGATCTATTCACAGTCTTTTGCAGAATTAATTTGAGCTCTCTATTGCTCAACTCTACTTGACCACTAGATCATGGGTGATAAGGAGATGCGATTCTATGATTGACATCATACTTAGCAAGCATCTTACGGAAAGCACCATGAATAAAGTGTGAACCACCATCAGTCATAAGATATCTAGGGACTCCAAACCTTGGAAAAATAACTTCTTTAAGCATTTTAATAGAAGTGTTATGATCAGCACTACTAGTTGGAATTGCTTCTACCCACTTAGTAACATAATCAACAAAGAACTAAAATATGTGTATAACCATTGGAAGTGAAAAGGTTCGATATAATCAAAGCCCCAAACATCAAACGGTTCAATAACAAGAGAATAATTCATAGGCATTTCTTGACGTCTACTAATGTTACCTGTTCTTTGACATTCATCACAAGATAAGACAAACTTACGAGCATCTTTGGAAAGAGTAGGCCAATAAAAACCAGATTGTAGTACCTTGTGTGCAGTTCTATCTCCAGCGTGGTGTCCTCCATAGGATTCAGAGTGGCACTTGCGTAGGATTTGTTCTTGTTCATGCTCAGGCACACAACGTCTAATAATACCATCTACTCCTTCTTTATAAAGGTGTGGATCATCCCAGAAGTAATGTCTTAAATCGTAAAAGAACTTTTTCTTTTGGCGGTATGTGAAACTAGGCGGTATATATTTAGCAAAAATTTAATTAGGATAATCAGCATACCAAGGAGTAGTACGAGAAGCATTGACAACCGCTAATTGTTCATCAGGAAAACTATCATTACTAGGCAGTGGGTCATCAAGAACATTCTCTAACCTAGATAAGTTGTCTGCAACGGGGTTCTCAGCTCCCTTTCTATCAATAATATGCAAATCAAATTCTTGGAGCAAGAGAACCCATCTAATGAGTCTAGGCTTAGCATCTTTCTTTTTCCATAAGATATTTAATAGCAGCATGATCAGTGTGAATAGTAACTTTGGAATCAACAATATAAGGTCTAAACTTATCACATGCAAACACAACTGCTAAGTTTCAGTAGTAGCATAATTTCTCTGGGCAGTATCAAGGATCTTACTAGCATACTGGATAACATTCAATTTCAGACGACTCTTTACCCTAAAACAGCACCTACAAAGATAATCAAGAGCATCGCACATAATTTCAAAAGGTAAATTCCAATCGTGTGGTTGAACAATAGGTGCAGTGATCAAAGCTTTCTTAAGTGTTTCAAATGCTTCTACACAATCATCATCAAAGACAAAAAGAATATCTTTTTTGCAATAAATTAGTCAGAGGCCTAGAGATTTTAGAAAAGTCCTTAATGAACCTCCTATAAAAGCCGACATGACCAAGGAAACTTCTTATACCTTTTATGTCCTTCGGACATGGCATCTTTTCAATAGCATCAACTTTGGCCTTATCAACTTCAATACCTCTCTCAGAGAACTTGTGCCCCAAGACAATGCCTTCATTAACCATAAAGTGACACGTTTCCCAATTCAGGACGAGACTAGTGTCTTCGCATCTCTGCAAAACTCGATCAAGGTTGCTCAAACAATCATCAAAAGAGGATCCATAGACGGAGAAGTCATCCATGAATACCTCACAAATCTTTTCACAAAAATCAGAGAATATAGCCATCATGCATCTTTGAAAGGTAGCAGGTGCATTACATAAACCAAAAGGCATACATCTATAAGCAAAAGTACCAAAAGGGCAAGTAAAAGTAGTTTTAGATTGATCCTTTGCTGACACGGGTCTTTGAGAGAAGCTTTAATAACCATCTAGAAAGCAAAAATGTGTGTGTTTGGATAGCCTTTCTAGCATTTGATGAATAAAAGGTAAAGGGTAATGATTTTTCTCAGTAGCTTTATTTAACTTACGAAAATCAATTACCATCCTAAAACCTGTATTAATTCTTTGCGGGACCAATTCATCTTTATCATTAGGAACAACGGTAATACCTCCCTTTTTAGGGACACAATGGACAGGGCTTACCCATTCACTATCAGCAACGGGATAAATAATACTTACCTCAAGGAGTTCTAGAATCTACTTTCTTACCACCTCCTTCATTTTGGGATTTAATCGTCTTTGAGGATCTCTAACTGGTTTGGCATCTTTCTCCATTGAAATTTTGTGTTGACATAATGTGGGACTAATGCCCTTAAGATCATCCAGAGTATATCCAATAGCAGCTCGGTGCTTCTTCAGAGTTTTCAATAATCTTTGTTCTTGTTTCTCTGAAAGGTTAGCACTAGTAGTAACAAGATATATTTCTTTTTCATCAAGATAAGCATACTTAAGATTATCAGTTAAAGGTTTGAGTTCAAACACGGGATCACCCTTGGGTGGAGGGGGATCCCCAAGAATTTCAACGGGAAGGTTATGTTTCACCATAGTTCTTGTTTAAGGAACACTTCGTCTATTTCTTCCCTTTCCTTCATAAACATATTGTTTTCATGGTCTAACAAATAATGTTCTAACGGATCAGTTGGAGGAACAGCAATGGAAGCAAGACCAATAATCTCATCCTTACTAGGTAATACCTCTTCACGGTGTTGTCTACGAAATTTATAAAAGTTGAACTCATGAGACATATCACCTAGACCAATAGTAACAACATCGTTTTCACAATCTATCTTAGCATTCACGGTGTTCAAGAAGGGTCTACCAAATATAATGGGACAAAAGCTATCTTGTGGGGAGCCAAGAACAAGAAAATCAGCAGGATATTTAGTTTTATCACACAAGACTTCAACATCTCTAACAATTCCCATTGGTGAAATAGTATCTCTATTGGCAAGTTTAATTGTGACATCAATATCTTCTAACTCAGTAGGTGCGATATCGTGCTTAATTTCTTTGTATAAGTCACTAGGTATTACACTAGCACTAGCACCCATATCACATAAGCCATGATAACAATGATCTCCTATTTTAACAGAAATAACAGGCATGCCTACCACAGGTCTATGTTTATCTTTAGCACAAGGTTTGGCAATTCTAGCAGTTTCATCACGTAAATAAATAACATGCCCATCAATATTATCGACAAGAGATATTTAACAATAGCAACATTAGGTTCAACTTTGATTTGCTCAGGAGGTGTATAAGTTCTAATATTTCTCTTACTTAACAACAACAAAGCTTTAGCATGATCTTTTATCCTAACAGAAAAGGAGGTTTTTCGACATAAGCGAGGGAATAATAGGATCACTATATATAATGGTCTTTTCTTCGACTGTAATAGGTGAAACTACTTTCACTTCAACAGGAGGATTATATTTAAACCACTTCTCTTTAGGGAGATCAACGTGAGTAGCAAAAGATTCACAAAAAGTAGCTACTATCTCAGAGTCAAGTCCACACTTAGCGCTAAATCCACGGAAAGCATCGGTATCCATAAAAGATTTAACACAATCAAACTTAGGTGTCATACCTGACTCCTTACCATCGAAGAAACCCCAATCTTCAGAGTTGTGTTAATTCTTTCCAATAAGTCCCATTTGAAATCAATAGTCTTCAAAGATATAAGAACCAAAGACAGAAGTATCGAGCAGGTTGCGATTATTAAGAGAAAGCCAAGCATAAAAATTCTGAATAATCATTTCCCGAGAGAGCCCATGATTTGGGCATGAATATAACATTGACTTAAGCCTCCCCCAAGCTTGAGCGATGCTTTCTCCTTCGCGAGGCCACAAATTATATATGTAATTACGATCACGATGAACAAGATGCATAGGATAGAACTTCTGGTGAAATTCCAGCTTCAATCACTTACAATTCCAAGATCCCTATGGGGACCCCGACTCATAAGTCGTGATCACCGAATGCACGTGTACAGTGATCCCAGAGATCAATGCTCACTGAACACACAGAAGCTGAATAACAAGAGTCTTACATCCATACATATCGTCTGACACAAATTATGACCATTATGGTCAAGTCTTACATTGATAAAGCCTTAAGGGCTGAACATCAAATGAAACACAAGCAGCGGAAATCTTCATTGATAAGTAGAACCCATGCCATCTGCCTTAACCCTACAGGCATTCTGACTGGGAAACGTCCTAGTTCGCATGTTCGTCTCCATAGAACTCTTCTTCGAACTCCGGTTCTTCCATGCCTGGCCAATTAAATAACCAGTGGCAAGCCAATGAGTACTTTGAATGTACTCGCAAGCAACCCATGTTTTGGTTCAAGATTTAACAATGCATGATATAGGTAAATTTTTGCAGAAAGCTAGTTTTGAGTGCAATGACATCTTCAACAACTTGCATAGGATGCATCAAGAGGATTCATGTAATCCCAGAGGACAAGTTATAGATATCAACATAAATGGAGTGGGCACCAACCCAACTCAATCATATCAAGTCCTCGGACTTGACCCATGTAGTTCTCTCCACTCATCTGTACATACTCACCAGGTTTCGTAAACATATGGACGTAGCCCAAGAGCGGTTACCCAACTGTCCTTGACCGTGGACATGGCTATTCCAATAGTTTTACACTCTGCAGAGGTTGCACACTTTACCCACAAGATCCGGGGAACTTCCGTGTCATCCACGACCCGCGGTACCTCAAGTACACGGGGTAAGCACCCGATCACTATCTTTCCCTAGACGACACTAACATGGAGTCCACTCGATTGGTAGTAACCCCCGTGCCCAACATTTCACGACTTAAAATTGTGGAGCCTTGCTCCCATATTCATCACACACCACCGGCACGGGTACCAACGGTGTGTCCGGTGCCCCATAAAATGTTCTTGGTCCGCCCTACTGGCACGACCCGCCCCGAGAGAGAGCACCAACTCTCCCCGTCACTAGTAATGCGGGCTCCAAGCTAGTATCGGCTTAGGTAATTTTTAATGACCTTTCCCATACACGGGTAGAGTGGTTGCGAATGTATTGTTGGAATAACGGTCGCAACTTAAACCAATCCGTTTTGAAGACAACACACCCTTGCCTCGGTACACCACTTCGTCATCAAGTGGCTACCCAACTCATCATCTCCCCCGGGCATAAGTGGCACCCGATGGGGGGGTTTTTGAAAAGTCTTTTGAAATAATTTTGTCTCCATCACCATGCATACACCGTCCCAGTTGCGTAGCATCTACTTTGGCATCCTATCTACTCCCACCGGCATAACCCTCATAAGGAGGTAGGGTCATGCACAATGCAAGTATCAATGAGGAAGTAACATAGGCAACCAACCAACATGGTTTACCATCTCATCATGATTCTGATGCAACAATAATAAGTGATATATGATATGCATAAAAAGTGTTTCATGGACATGGTCAAAGGGCTGCTTGCCTGGTTCATCTGAGTCTTGAAATCTTCTGGTCCTTCTCCATGTACTCCGTCTACTTCATCAACTAACGTCGGAAACAATCACAATAAGCAACACGACAAGGCAGGAAATATAAGTGCTCCAAAAATATTAATTTGACTTTTCTAGCACATCTCTGGTTATATGAAAAATAACCAGAGTGGTTTCATTGGAATTGGACTGTGGATATCTCTGAACATTTCAATATGATGGAATCAAGGGGTTTATGGATTTGCAAGAAGTCTACAGAAATATATTTTTTAAAAATGAGCAAAGGCACCCATTTAGCAAACCATGATTTTAGAAGCATCTAGGAGTTGGTTTCACTGGATTTGGAGTTCAAATGAATTTCCTATGAATTTACAAAGTTGACAAATATGAAGAAATGGCTCATTGTTTCATGTGGTACAGAAAGTATTAAGAAAAATGTTCATAAACTAAGTTATGAACTTAGAAACATCTAGGAATTTGAATCATGGCATTTGGATCAAATTTGAGCCCTCTCGTGATTTTCTAAAGTTCATCATGTAAGTAGGAAAAATAGGATCTGATAAATATTTGTGAAGAAAAGGTCTCTGGAAAAATGTGCATGTTGCACCACCAGGTAGATCATGATTTATAGAGTCACTAGAAATTTTAATAATCAAATTTGGAGTCCATTTGAATTGTTTGTGGATTTTGATAAATATTTGCGATTGCCGGGGCTACAGAGCGTCTCCGGCGACGCTCCGCCCACCGGCAAGCCAGGGAGGCCGCATCAAGACTCCATCCATGTGCTACACGCACGCCGTGGAGGGCTGCAGCAGCGATGGCCTGGGTGGCCGCGGAGGAAGCTGTCGGCCATCTTCGGCCACGAGCGCGTGGCGTTCCCGGGGATGAACGACGGTGATGGAGGGCCTCGAGGTGGTGGTATGAGGGTGCAGGAGTGGCTAGGGAGAGAGGAGAGGTTCGGGATAGCCCGGATTTAGGCGGAGCCCGACAGCGGCGGCCCGGCTGCCAGGATGGATGGAGGGCACGGGGAGAGGAGTGAGTTGGTCCAGGGGTCTCTGGGAGGGAGAGAGAGGCAAAGGAGTCGAGAGGGGGCTCGGGGTGGCCTTAAATAGCCGACCCGTAGCTCACCGTGGACGCGGCGCACGGGTGGCCGCGGCAACGGCTCGGGAGGCCAGGAGGGAGGGAGAGGAGCTGTCTACAGCGTTCATGGGAGCCGCGTAGGGTGCCAGGAAGAGAGAGACGGAGTGGGGCGAGGCCCTGGTGCTCGCGCGTGCGAGGCCGGGCATTGGCCGAGCCGGGCGGCTCTGGGCATGCGCTGCAGGGGGTGAGAGAGAGGGAAAGAGGAGGGGGCCAGGATGGTGGCGTGTTGCGGACGTCGAGACACCTCGACTGGCGCGAGTGGGAGGCTCGAGGTGGTCGGAGGACGCGGCGTCAACGGTCGCCGCTTCTCGCCAAGGCCTGTAGTGCGTCTTTGGCCGGCATGCACGGCTTTTCCGCGCCCACTTGTGTCTAGTGGCTGCAAGGGGAAGTAAACAATGCGGCAATTGCATTGGATGCCCTGGGGATCCACTGGAGTGAGGAGGGAGGTTGAGAGAGAGAGAAAGCATGTTGTCCAGAGAGGGGAAAAGAGCTTTTCACCCCCATAATCGTGGCTCCTCGGGCAGGGAAGGATGCAGGGGTTAGAGGAGGACCAGATGGTGCTGTGGGAGAAAGATTAGCTCAAGGAGATTAGTGGAAATGGCCAGAACATGCAGTTTTAATTTCTGCGAGAAGGTGTTTGACGGTGGTTTGGGCAAGAAGATGAACTCCTATTGACATGAGGCTTGACAGGGTCAAATGGTACACATAATTAGGGCCTTCCACCAATCTTGAGTTCATTTGGGCAAAGTTGCCAATGCAACTTTTGTGAACCCTAGAATTTGGCAGAAATGAACTTCTGTAGATCTAGTTGATCAAATCACTTCTCCTTGATGCACCACTAGGTGTGGTGGCCTCATTTGGTCATGTGATCCTTGTCACAAAAGTTGGAATCAAGGAGGGAAAGTTGGTAATGTAGAATTTTTCAAATTTGATTTTGGTCAGAGAGGGTTTTGGGGATCTTTGATCAAGTTAACTTGTTCTCCAACTTGTGCCATTTGGTCTAGATGAATGATTAGACCAGTTGAGCATGTACACAAGATTTGAGAGAATTTGGACATGTTTGGCAATGTAAAGTTTCTCAAACTTCAAAATGGACAGAAATGGTTTTGAGGGGATTTCATGGGGTTATACTATTCTCCATGACATGATACTTGTCCAGATCATCAAACATGCCATATGTGACATGCTAGAATTTTCTTGGAATTTTTGGAGAATATTTCCTTTGTAAATATTTCAAAAGCTTGAAATATCCAGAAAGGGTATTTGAGGGATTTGACCAATATTTTGAACCTGACCATGTGTTGAAACACCTATATATGGGAAATATATGTCCACTGAGTTTCTCTAAATTTTCACAAATATTTTTAAAGCATAAAAATAATTTTAACCTATTAAAGACCATTTCTGGCCTTAAGAAAAAGCTTTTAAATAAAATAGTAAAATAACTTTTAAAATCATATTCTTATGGTTTCTGGGTATCCTATATCTAATAGGAGTCAAATATATTGTTGGAAAGATTTTTACTGCCCTTAATTAAGTACTTGCAGGCAAACCTCAATTCAGGGTTTTTGGAAAACTAAATTTAGAAAATACTTTTTGGCCAAAATATTTTTACAAGAAATTATTTTATGACCTACACACATGGCATGATCATTGGGCAGAAGTTTTGGATCAAGGAGAAGGAGTATAAGAGTTGGAGGATTTTTTATTTTTAGAGCACTTGCAAGCAAATGCATAAAACCAATCAAGGCAAGGTCCAAAACACTCAAAAGTTCTTGTCAGACCATATTTTAGCATGATTGTTAGCTTAAGTGTAGTGGCATGAAAATCAGGGTGTGACAATCCCGTATCATCACATAGCCTATACCATGTCAATGCATCTCCCTTCAAAGATAAAGGGAAGACCTTCCTTTTGACAACATCATCGGGAATATCTGCAAGCTTAAATAATCCACAAACTTCATCCACAAAGATAAGGTGTAAATCGGTATGCAATGTTCCGTCTCCTGCAATAGGATTAGCTAGCAGTTTTTCTATCATCCACGTAGTAATCTCAATGTGAATTTTTTCATGAAGTTCAGTAGGTTGAGGAGCATCTCTTTGCTCTTCCGGTTGGGGTGAAGATACCCCAAACAAGCCCTTCAAAGGATTAGTTTCCATAGTGACAAGTAATGAAAAATTTCAGCACACTATATAAATGTTTCCTTACCAAGTTCCACTCACCAAAAGCGCTACACTCCCGGAAACGGAGCTTAAAAGAGTCTTGATGACCCACAAGTATAGGGTATCTATTGTAGTCCTTTCGATAAGTAAGAGTGTCGAACCCAACGAGGAGCAGAAGGAAACGATAAGCGGTTTTCAGTAAGGTTTTTTCCGCAAGCACTGAAATAGTAGGTGATAGATAGTTTTGTGATAAGATAAATAGTAACGAGCAAAAAGTAAATAAAGTAAATAAAGTGCAGCAAGGTGGCCCAATCCTTTATGTAGCAAAGGATAAGCCTGGACAAACTCTAATAATGAAGAAGGAGCTCCCGAGGACACATTGGGAATTATCCTCAAGCTAGTTTTCATCACGTTCATAAGATTCGCGTTCGGTACTTTGATAATTTGATATGTGGGTGGACCGACACTTGGGTACTGTCCTAACTTGGACAAGCATCCCACTTATGATTAACCCCTATTGCAAGCATCTGCAACTACAAAAAGGAGTATTAAGGTAAACCTAACCACAACATTAAACATATGGGTCAATATCAGCCCCTAACGAAGCAACGCATAAACTAGGGTTTAAGCACATCACTCTAGCAACCCATCATCTACTTATTACTTCCTATGCCTTCCTCAGTAGGCCCAAATAATGGTGAAGTGTCATGTAGTCGACGCTCACATAACACCACTAGAGGAAAGACAACATACATCTCATCAAAATATCGAATCTAACTCCAAATTCACATGACTACTAATAGCAAGACTTCACCCATGTCCTCAGGAACAAACATAACTACTCACAAAGCATATTCATGTTCATAATCAGAGGAGTAATAATATGCATAAAAGATCTGAACATATGATCTTCCACCAAGTAAACCAACAAGCATCAACTACAAGGAGTAATCAACACTACTAGCAACCCACAGGTACCAATTTGTGGTTTTGATACAAGATTGGATACAAGAGATGAACTAGGGTTTTGAGAGGAGATGGTGCTGGTGAAGATGTTGATGGAGATTGACCCTCTCTCGATGAGAGGATCGTTGGTGATGACGTTGGTGATGATTTCCCCCTCCCGGAGGGAAGTGTCCCCGGCAGAACAGCTCCGCCAGAGCCCTAGATTGATTCCGCCAAGGTTCCGCCTCGTGGCGGCGGAGTTTCGTCCCGTAAGCTTGCCCACGATTTTTTCCAGGGTATAAGTGATGATATAGAAGAAGATGGACGCCGGAAGCCCACCAGGGGGCCCAGGAGATAGGGGAGCGCGCCCTATAGTTGGGGGGGGGGGCGCCCCCTTATCTCCTGGAGAGGGTGTGCCCCCCCTGGCCTATTTCTTTTGCTCATAAATTCTTATAAAATCCAAAAAGTTGTTTCGTGGAGTTTCAGGACTTTTGGAGCTGTGCAGAATAGGTTTCCAACGTTTGCTCCTTTTCCAGCCAGAATTCCAGCTGCCGTCATTCCCTCTCTTCACGGCAAACCTTGTAAAATAAGAGAGAATAGCCATAAGTATTGAGATATAATGTGTAATAACAGCCCATAATGCAATAAATATTGATATAAAAGCATGATGCAAAATGGACGTATCAACGACCTGCCGAGGCCTCAAGAGCTTCGGCCTCAGGAGCAGCAGACTGCGTCGCTCCCTCAACTGCCACCCCAGGGCGAGAATCACGGGTTCCCGAGGATGATGCCTCGGGAGCCTCAGGCGGCACCGGCACCTCGGCACCCGCACCTCCGGCCTCCAGCGGTGCTTGCCTCCCTGCGTCCACTCTTGGGGCAAGCTCGGCACCGGTGACAAGGAGAGGAACCACGATGACGGGATTCTCGCAGGGCCCCACAAGGCCGATTGGGCGCAGCCCCCATTCATCAAAGTGGGGCATCTGCCCCGCGAACTCCACCCTATTCGAGCAGCAGTACAGGAGGCAACCCTCCTGTGGCATATCACCTGGCGAGGGGTCGCCTGTCAAGACTTTGAGCACCATTCTTCGCGCTTCAGTTGGGAGCCCCGACTCCTGAATCCTCATGCGGTCCTGATCTCCGGCCAGGGCCCACATCGGCTGGGAATGGTGCTGAAGTGGGGCGATTAGTCGGTGGAGGAAGTCCTTTATCACCTGGGGCGCAGTCACGCCAAGGTCCTTCAACCTCCTCAACCGAAGCCAGACGAAGGAAAGCCGAGAGCTCGCGAGCTTCTCGTGGCCCCAGCCAGAGTTGTGGATGGTTGGCGACGACGGAGGCGAGAGCAGGGGGCTCAGCACCTCTACATCCGGATACACCCACCGCGTCCGAAACCCGCTCGCAGATGACGGGAGCTCAAAATTAACCCCAGAGTCAGTCTGCCTCCGCCACAGTACTGAGCTCGTGCACCCGAGCACTGCAGGGGGTCGGTCAGGTGTAGCGAGAAGAAATGGCGCAAGAGGGCCACGGAAGGGGCAATGCCCACCATGGCCTCACAAACGAAGGCAAAGACATCAAGAAGGGCAACGGATTGGGGATCAAGGTGCAACATATGGATCTGATAATGGGAAAGCACAGCATCGAAGAAGGCGGAAAAAGGAGGGACCAAAACAGCCCACAGGGCGTCAATGAAGAACTGAACCTCAGTGGCTGTCCTATCAATGGTAGAACGGGACGCGGGCCAGGCCACCGTCCCTCCCCACTCATTGAAGCTGGTGGCGAGCGCTGGGCAAACCTTATCCATGGCCTCCAGATTGAGCACCCGCGATCGACCGATGACGGGCTCGATTGCTGGGGGTGGGTTGGATGAGGACATGGGCTTCTTCCCTTTCTCCGTTCGGTTTGGCACCATGGCGATGGAGAGGACTGAGCTCTAGTCAGATTGGAAGAGCAAGCTGTGGTTTGAGGAAGCAGAGGAGTTGGGGAGAGCGCTGTCTGCGAGGGGGAAATAACTGTGTAGTGCGCCGTGCACTACAAAAAAAGACACATCTGTGACATTTTGGGCCGAACGAATTTTTTCTGTCATACTTATGACAATTCTATGACCATAATTGTGACAAAACCCGGTATCATCATAGATGTGGTGGGGTCCTACTTCTACGACAAAAAATCATGACAGAAAATGGGCTTTTCGTCCTGGGCGGGCCGGAGACGCAGTTGCATGACATTCTATGGGCCGTCCATGACGGAAACAACTGTGGTAGAAGCGAGGGCGAGGAAAATATCGGGGTGTTCCCGGTTACGGTGGGTGGTCGGGGCCGAGCGATGCGCGCTGCTTTCTTCAGAACGCATGCGCTGCGGTGCAAGGCATTGGGCTCTAACTGAACCCGAGCGAGGCGTTGGGCTCTAACTGAACCCGAGCGATTGCACTGCAGGCTACACGTTACTGAACCCGAGCGATCGATCGATGGCTGTTAACTGAACCAGATCGAGCGATTCCTTCGCTACTGCTGCTAACTTAAGCCGATCGATGCTGCGTTTGGATGAACATTGAGCTTTCCTGGTGGGTTTGGATGAACAGGTCCCGGTGGGGTGGATGAACAGGACCCCGTGGTGTTGCCTCTGGATGAACAGGACCCCGATCGATTGAGCCAGTTGGTGCTGGATGAACAGGACCCAGTGGGGGGCTGGATGAACAGGACCACCCCGTGGAGGGCAGGATGAACAGTAGACGGTGGAGGGTTGGATGAACAGTAGCCCATGGAGGGGTGGTTGAACCGGAACCCTTGGAGAGGGATAGTTGAATAGTAGCCAGTGGAATAGCGCGTGGTGGAGGCTGGATGAAGAGGAACCCGTGGATGAACAGTCGCAGGTGGAGGAAGGAGGAGGTCGACGGTGGATGAACAGTAGCCCGTGGAGGCTCGAAGGGGTTGACGGTGGAGATGAACAGTATCCCGTGGAGTTCTGTTTTGCGGAACGGCACACCCCTCCCGATGAGCAGGACCCCCATTTTGACCGTAGCACTCCAACACAAGTCTGTTTCCTCCGTTTTGCGGTACGCCACACCCCCCCGATCAACAGGACCCCCGTTTCGACTGTAGGAGGTCCGTTTCCTCGCTTTGGCGGTACGCTGCACTTCTCCCGGCGAACAGGATCACGTTTACGACCGTGGTCGGCCGAACATAAGGCCGCTTCTTCGCTCGTGGTACGCCAGCCTCGCTTTCCATCGTCTCTGGCCCAAGCGGTTGGCTCCCACGCGTCCATTGCCTCCCGGCGACCATGACGCATTCCGTTGCCTCCCCATGAACACGACGAGGACGCAGTTTCTCCGCTCCGACCCAGCCATGTACACGAGCCCCGCCGCAGACGTATGTGCGAAAGTAGGCGCTCGAGACCCTGCCCGTATGTACGTGACGCGGGTCAGATTTTCTTTCTTGCACACCGTCAGACGACGACGTGGACATGCTACGGCGCGCCTCTACTATGACATGTGCGCGCTTCTACATCGATCAAGATGTATGTACACGTCGCGACCAGAATGACAACGCCACGACGCTTCACCAGGTGGGTCCCGACCGCCGTGCACTTCCTTGCTCAGGAAGATGTAGCTGGTGGGTCCCAGCAATGTGGGGCGAATCATTTTTTGCCCGGACGCACTTCCTTGCGTGCGAAGATGTAGCCAGGGTACCAGCAGCCAGGGGAAACGTTTTTCATGAAATACGGTGGCCCGTCCGGTGGGTCCTCACCGCCGTGTGGAGGAATAATTATTTTGCACGTAATAAGGAGGCACTTCCTTGCTGTGGCCGTGGACCCAGCTGTCAGCCTCTCCACGTATAGTCCACGTCTGATGGAAGCCATTTCTTGACCACGTTGACGACGCCGCACCGAGAGCACCAGGGCGGTGGAGGACGCCGAGGCCTAGGAAGGGGACGACACGGAGCCGGGGAAGACGCGGCAGTGGAAGCCCGCGCGGAGAGGAGTACGAGTGTTCACTGGTTTGGCTGCGGAGTGAGGCTGCCGTCGCCGCAGAATAACAAGGGGTGTGGGTGAGTAGAGGGATGGCCTGGCCTGCGGTGGGAGTAGTAGGGGACGGTGAGGCCTCTGCGGCAGCACAGCCGGCCACGGGAGGCAGGAGCACGAGGCATGACCAGCACTAGTTTTGGCGGCTGGAGCAAGAAGAACAGAGGTTGAAGAAACACTACGGCCATTGGATGGACATCGTAGGGTCACTGGAGCTAGAATCGTGCTTATTGACTAAGTTGACAAAGCCCTCTGTGGCCGTCAACTTAGTAGGCCCACAAGTCAGCCTGCCACTATATTGGGTCCCAGCTAACAAGGGGAGTATTCATTTTTTTTGTGCATAATAAGGAGGCACTTCCTTGCGTGTGAAGATATAGCTGGTGGGTCCGAGCTGACAGCGGCGGTAACGTTTTTTTCATGAAAAACAGAGGCCCTTTCAGTGGGTCCCAGATGTCAGGTGGAAGAATCGTTATTTTGCGCATAATAAGGAGGCATTTCCTTGCGTGCCACCGTGGACCCAGCTGTCAGCCTCTCCACGTACAGTCCACTTGAGATGCATGTCGGTCGTTGACCAGGCCGCGCCGAGATCACCAGGGCGGTGGACGATGGCGAGGCCTAGGAAGGGAACGACATGGAGGCAGTGAAGATTCGGCAGTTGTTTCCCAAGTGGAGGGGAGTACGGCTGTACGAGGGTTTACTAGTTCGTCTGTCGTCGCCGCAGAATAACAGTAGGTGTGGGTGAGTAGAGGGATGGCTAGGCCGCGATGGGAGTACGGTGGGGCGGTGAGGCCTGCGTGGCAGCACATCCGGCCGCGGGGAGCAGAGAGCAGGCAGTCCCACCGGCGCTTGTTTGAGCGGCTAGAGTAGGAAGAGCAGAGATTAAAGAAGCACGAGGGCCGTTGGATGGACATCCAACACGCCGCCAGGCCAACCTTTTTTTTGGAAAGCCTCAAATCTGTGGAAAACATCATACAACCCATCTGCCATTATTTCTAATAATTTAAAGCCCATTTGCTAATTCTAAAGGTTTTTTTGGAGCCCATATTCGTTTTTTTAGCATTACAACCCATATTGTGGCCACGGTTAAAAAATTATACAAAATTTAGCATATTTCAAAAGTGGTCCGAACTGTTTTAATCCCGAAATTTCGAGTCACATTCAAACTGATTTTAAAAATAAATGTATATCAATATAAAATCTAACAAAGTGTCCATGCATAAAAATCAATGCAATTTAAAATCTCAAATGAAAAAAGAAATTTGAAACTAATTGCCGCTTTGATGTGTTTTAAAAATGTACAGCCCGCTTTCTCATTATCGATAGGCCATTTTCTCGGCCACCGAATGAAGCTCTCCTCGTCTTGAAAGATTTGCAGCCCAACAGCCCGACAAAGCGACTTACTTGGCAAATCACAAAAAACTGGCTGTGGTTGTGGACCCACCGCAAGTGGACCCACTGTCAGCCTCTCCATCGTGACAAAGATTTCTTCCGTTGGAAGTTGGTCGTTGACCACATTGACCACGCCGCACCGAGAGCTCCAAGGCGGTGGACGACGGCGAGGCCTAGGAAGGGGACGACGCGGAGCCGGGGAAGACGTGGCAGTGGATACCCATGCGGAGAGGAGTACGAGGGTTCACTAGATCGACTGTGGTGTGAGGCTGTTGTCACCGCAGAATAACAGGGGGTGTGGCTGAGTGGAGGGATGGCCTGGCCAGTGGTGGGAGTAGCATGGGGGCGGTGAGGCCTCCGTGGCCGCAAAGCCGACCACGGGAGGCAGGAGCAGGCGGCACGACCGGCGCTACTTTGGGCGGCTGGATCAAGAAGACCAGAGGTTGAAGAAGCACTATGGCCGTTGGATGGACATCGTACGGTCACTGGAGCTAGAATCATTCATATTGACTAAGTTGACAAAGCCCTCTGTCCCCGTCAACTTAGTAGGCCCACAAGTCAGCCACCACTATGGTGGGTCCTAGCTAGCAGGGGGTATTCATTTTTTTGTGCGTCATAGTGAGGCACTTCCTTGCGTGCGAAGATATAGCTGGTGGGTCCAACCTGTCAGCGGAGGGAACATTTTTTTCGCGAAATACAGAAGCCCTTCCTGTGGGTCCTACCAGTCAGGTGGAGGAATCATTATTTTGCGCGTAATAAGGAGACATTTCCTTGCATGCAGCCGTGGACCCAGCTGTCAGCCTCTCCACGTACAGTCCACTTCCGATGGATATCAATCATTGACAACATTGACCAGGCCGCGCCGAGAGCACCAGGGCGGTGGACGACGGCGAGGCCTAGGAAGGTAATGACATGGAGCCAGGGAAGACTCGGCAGTTGTTTCCCACGCAGAGGAGTACGAGGGTTTACTGGTTCGTCTACCGTCCCCGGAGAATAACAACATATGTGGGTGAGTAGAGGGATGGCTAGGCCAGCGATGGGAGTACGGTGGGGCGGTGAGGCCTGCGCGGTAGCATAGACGACCGCGGGAGGAGGGAGCAGGCAGTCCCGCCGGCTCTTGTTTGAAGAAGCACGACATCCATTGGATGGACATCCAACAGCCACTGCTCTCGTGTGCATTATTTCTAATAATGTACAGCCCATTAGCTAATTCTTAAGAATTTTTTTGGAGCCCATCTTCTTTTTGTTAGCATTACACCCCATATTGTGGCCACGGTTAAAAAGTATACGAATTTTTTGCATATTTCGGTGCGGTCAACTGTTTTTAATCCCGAAATATCGATTCACATTCAAAATATTTTGAAAAGTAATTTATATAAATATAAATAATTTATATAAATAATTTTGCACGCATAAAACTCAATGGAATTTAAAATCTTGTAATGAAAAAAATTGAAACTAATTCCCGGTTTGATGTGTTTTAAAAATGAACAATCCATTTCTGGGCAAATCGAATGAAACTCTCCTCGTCTTGAAAGATTTGCAGCCCAGCAGGGCTGATAAAGCAAGTAGGCCGCTTTTGGGTATTTCTTTTAAAAAATGGAACTGGGCTAGCCATTTTCAGGAAGAAAAAAAAACAACTGGGCTCATGATGTGGTAAACATAAATAAAACCCTGGCTAGACGGGCCACAGCCCCCGTGCCCCGTTGTTACCCTGATCCATCGCTAAAACTAGTATAAATAACAACTGCTTGTTCCTAAAAAAACTGCGTGACCTGCTGGGTCCCTGGTGTCAGCCGCTCGTAGTGTAATTCTCTCGTTTATTGACTACGTTGATAATGGCGTGAGCCCCAGATGTCCAACCATTAGGAGGAACCATATTTTTGGGCTTGTAATATAGAGGCACTTGCTTGCGTACTGCCATGACGCTTGTTCCTCTCGGTTGTTGACGACGTTGACAACGCAAGAGGGCAGCGCACCACGCATGGCAAGCAAACCAAGGCTGCAAGGCGGAGGACGACGGCGAGGCCTCGGACGGAACGAACAGGAGCCGTGGAAGATGCACCGGTCCAATCGCAAGGGAGGGGAGTACGAGGGTTGACTGGTTCGGCTGCGTGTGCGTGTTGGGGCTGACATTGCCGGAGAATAACATGACGTGTGGGGGAATAGAGGGAGGGACTGGCCAACGTTGGAGGGTACGTACGGTAGGGTGGCGGAGGCATAGCCAGCCATGGCAGGCGGGAGCAGGCGGAGCCGACGGGGTGGTTTGGTTTGGGTGGCTGGAGGAAGAAGAAGACAAGAGATAGAAGATACACGACAGATGTTAGATGTCAATCCAACGGCTGGTAGGCAGAATCGTTTGTTGACTGGCTAGTAAGTCGACACCACCATGGATAGGTTATTTCCTCATGGGTCCCAAATGTCAGAATCCAAATCTGCCACGGCCATGCAACCCTTCCTATGAAAATTTACAGCCCATTTGATGTGCTAGTTGGAAATAAGTTTGTGGGTGCTGGTGGGGGCTAATCACTTGGCTTCTGTAATGCACAGTGAGCTCAAGCAGCCGGCGAGAGTGATGTTATTTCCCTTGGTTGGGATTTGTTAGTTGTTACAATATTTCACTCTAAATTAAACAATTGGCAAGCCATTTGCCTTTCTTCAAAGAAAATATGACAATCACAGCCGAGTTGAAAAGGGCAAGCACATCTAACTCCAGCTTACAAACTGTACAAAAGCACGAGGGTTAATTGTTCATCAGGTTTACAAAAAAACCTAGGTTGAAAAGGGCAACAACATCTAACTCCAGCATTGTTTTTGGCAGTCACAGTCAAATGCATCGGTCAGGTCCATAGAATGAACATCCTGGGTCGTAAAATATACTGGATTATGACCACAATATGTTGTAAATAGAAGCCTGGCACGTTCAGAGGCTCTTTTGCCCACCTGAAACTCCTTTTTTGCTCTTGCACATACCCATCCGTCAAAACCATGCTACTAATAAACTTAAGCCGGATGGACAATGGTAACCTCGCATTCAGCAGGAAGAATGTGACAAATCTAGTGTTTGCACGGTTGGCTACATATCGTTCTAGCGTTATTGTCTTCAATCGAATCTCATGAGAAGTGAGAAAATCCTGATGCTTACAAATCCACCGATTGGTTATAACTTTCTTTCCCTGTCATGTTGCCTAAATAGATATGAAGATTGAAAACAGTTAAGGTCTAAAAAAAGTGTCGAAAGAGCAACAGCTGAACGGTTAATGCTAGTACACTATATGCGGGCTTCCAATGTGCGTGAAATTATCACTTTTATATACAACTTCTCCAGACATGGAAAGCATTGCAGCAAACCAATAATCTTGTTTAGATCAAAACTATTAATTTGGATATATAAGATCTTGACACAATCCTGCACCATTGATAGGCCATCCATGGAGAAACTCTTCATTGAGTATAGAACATAATATTAGTACAAAATGTGTACTCCAAGATGACATATAACTTATGCGCAGAAATTTAAAATACAGCTTATGGTTACAAGTGTAGATGATAATATAAAGTACCTGAAGAACTGTGGAGCCAAACACCATATGGAAATGAGCACAGAGATCATGTATCACACCCAAGTCTTCAGTTTAGGCGCAGAGAGGACGGTTATTTGCAATGGTGAATAACTAGAATCAAGGATTAACATTTGAAGTGAAGGGGCATCTTGGATGATGAGCTGCCTTCCGTCAAAACAAATTCCAATTCTTACAAGGTTAGGCGACTTTATTTGGAGACAAACGATTCTAACTGTGAAAACAAGCACCAAGCACTCCAGGGCAGGGCAACTAGAGTGGATGATGTTGTGCAATGAGGCCTCCGATATACGAACCCGCACAAGTGAAAGTTTCTTGAGAAATGGGAGTCAAAGGTTTAGTACCAGATTGTCTGGTAGGTCGCACAACACAAAGGTGGCGGTGTGGAGAGAGGAGGAAAACCGCGAGATGGACATCGGTGCTGAGGGCACAGGTAGATGGCATTCGGTATCTGGTAGGTGATTTCCAGGGGAATAGTAGAACTCAAGCAGCTGTAGTTCTGTGAATTCAGGGGATTTCAGCCAGGCGTCCATCATGCAGGGCATGGTATGCTTGCTCAGGTAGCATCTCGGGATGCAGAGGCTTTCAACGGAGCCATGGTGGGAGGAGATGATGGCTCTAGGGATTTCAAAATCATTGAAGAGAGATAGCTGACGATAGTCGAGATTAAGGGGCATGGCGCGCCATAGAGGGCGCCACCAAATTGAGAGGACTTGAGTGCAGCAGCAATCCTTGGTGGGGAGAAGCGAGATGATCTCCCTAAGGACGGCGTCTGGGAGATCGCTGATGCGGTCCACCCAAGATTCTATGGGTTCCTGGGATCCGGTGGGGGCAGGGTCGCCGCTTCTCCCCTTGCCGTCGGGTGCAGGATCTACAACAGGCGTCGCCGCTAGCGGGAGCCTCATCTTCTTGGCGCTGGGGTAAGCCGACTCCATTTTCCTCGAGGGCGTCGCGTCGCGCTCACGGATTTGAGCAGAGTAACGAATGACGAGCCTAGTTGTAGAAAAGAGTGAAGAAGAAGGGGAGCTGGGGTTTTTCTGTAGTAGTGAGGAAGAAGGGAGCTGGGGTTTTCAGAGGGAGTGAGGTGCGGAATTTGGGGGTACGAGTGGAGCGGTGACGTGAGGTGGGTGGGAGTGAGGAGGAAGAAGAACACCCAGGTTTTTTGGGGGGCGGTGTGCTGGGTGTAGGTAGCGCCTCTCATTCAGTAAATATATGGACTTTTGAATTGATTTTAGTATTTACTAGGGTGGATGGGGTGTTTTGTCTTGGGCCCAGAGAAACAATTACTACTAGTATAGTGGAGACACTCTACAGCTACCCAGAAAAACAATTACTACTAGTACAGTGGATACAATACCGCTTCTGGCTCCTCCTAGGTCATCGAAACGTCTCCCTCTACTGAATGTCGTTATACTTATGTTCACCGACATGCGGGCCAGCAGCGCGCGGGCCCAAATGCCATCCACTAAATTAGAAGGCAGTATGCAGGCGGAGAGTCACCCGGTCATAGCGCGGCAATAACGAGCCGTCGTATCACAAAACCCCACCTCTCCGCAGTCTAAGTTTGACGGACGAAGCAACCATCATTTCACTCTTCGCTGAATCACCTTCTCTCTCATCGTCTTCAAGAAAGGCAACACTCACATCTGCCACTGTTCTTCTCTCCCAACGAAGGGAAGGTAAGGGATCCGTTATGTAGGTATATTTTCGTTCAGAAAAAAGAAGAACTTTTGCAAAGCAGTAACTGATCCTCACTCTCTTTTTCATTTCATTGTCATTGTGATTGTGTTTTCCTCTCAGTGGTCTCCTAGGATTCGTCAGTTTCATGATGGACCAAGGAGAACCAGGCAAAGACCTGCCGATATTGGAGCAGACGCGGGAGGCTGATCCCCACGAGACAGAGAGCTCCAAGAAGATGGAGGCAGCCACCGAGCCGACCCCAGACACGCCACAGCCACTACTAAGATGGTCAACGTCCCGTTTGAGGTTACAGCCCCGTGGCTGCGCAAGACCGCAGAGCAGTTTTCCCCTTCGAGGATGTCCCCCATGAGAGCTGCCCAAGGTGATTTTCTTCTTTGCTGACCTCGATTGTGGTTTTTCATCTAAGTATGTGGTGATGAATAATACAAAAAATTATTAGCTTCGATGTCATGCTATACATAGTGGTTTTAAATAACTTGTGTTTCTTATACTGGAAAGTAATTTGGAATTTGTTTCTGTTTCAATTAGAGCCCTGATGCAGACAAGGATTGTATGTTTGTACATGTCACTCGCTATGAGGCGGATGACCTGAATATACGCACTGGGAAAACATAGTTTTTAGGCTGTTGGATCCTGGAAGCCAGTTGCGCTTATACCAATGAAGAGTTGTATTCCAGCCTCACTGTTGTCAGGCGCGTTGTCCAGGGTGTATTGAAGCACAAGAAGTTCAAAGCTACTCCTTCGTTTGTGAGGCATACTATTCTTGTCAAGCTTACCCAGGAAGATGATGTGGCATGCCTCCACAAACAAGTTTATGAGTGGCAAGGCCACAAGGTTGTCTTCATGAAGGTTCACAGGATTGAGCTGTTGCTGGACGTCCTCGATGATGTTCATGGCAAGGTTCGTCTTGTGTCCAACCCAAATTAGATCGAGGCATGAAATACTTGCCCCAGCTAGTGTTTAATAGTAGTTTGGATTCTGTCTAATTATCCAAACCTTGCCTGTGATCGAGCTCTCTGGTCTAGTACTCTGTTTGAATCGATCTATGGGAACTGCTGCTACTTTTGTGTGCCCGTGAATCATCGTAATTGTTGCCGAAACAGATGCGTCCTCAATAGTTTATCATACGAGCAATGTGTGTTTTGATGAAATAGAGTACTCGTTTGAGAACTGTGCACCGATGTATACATAAGTACTTGTAAACACTGTTGGTGCTACCCCACTTGTAAGCAGTTGTGCAAAACACAACACATTGGCTCAGCTCGCTTCAACACTAGGCTATTGACCAGCTAACAATCAACAATCTGCTGTCTGACATATAAGCGACTATGTATCTTGTTACAGTGGTTCATGCAGTTAACTGAGGCCAGAATGTAAATTCCAAACATTCACACGCTAGTCCAGCGTTCATGTGTAACACTCACATTAAACTCAGCTTCATAAAAAACTTGAAAAGCGTAAGTTAAGCAATTTTATACATCTCAACGATTCATAGAACATAACAAACATATACTAGTTCACAGCAAAAGGCAAAGTTGTGAGAACGTTTACAAATCAGGAAAAAACAAGCAAGGCTTCTCTAAGCAAAGGGCCTCCCGGCAGGCTTAAATTTCCTGGAGTTCAATCTGGTTTTTTATTGTTGCCACCATCCAGGGTTATAATTGTGTTCTCGGCTGGAATGCTGAACTGAACCATGTAGTGTACTGACCAGCTGAAATTCTTGTGCATTCCACTAAATTTAAGCACCGCTATTTGCAGAAATAAGTGCACCTGTCCAAAAAACCGTCGTGCAGTCGTGCTAGCTAGTCCTCGGTCCATGGATGAACTGGTAGAAAGTGCATTCCGGACTAGGATTCAGTTGTTTTTGCTCGTCCCTACACTGCAATCAGGAAGTAAAACGTACGAATCAACTTATTTTATATTGCGTTGGTCATTCTACCTAGTAACTGCCAATGTAGGAATACCTGGAAGACGGTTGGTTAGACGACGGCAACGAGGGATAGCCATCTCATTTTGCGCAGTTATACTAAAACTGAGGTGTGTGATTTTGATTGCGCGGATAGAAACGATACAGAGACAGACATCCCGAAACGATATGGAGACAGACATCCTTGTTTGCGCAAATACGAAATACAGTTATTTAAAAGTGACAGATATTTGTAGTGGCGTTTGATTAACATCAGCATCTATTGTGTTATAATTGGCACTAGATTGATAGTATGAAAGTGTCCTTAAGTAAGTAGCATCACATCACATCAACACTTCCACTAGATTAACATGCAGAACAATGGCATTAGTATTACTGTCATGACAGTAGCACATGGTCAGTAAATGTGCAATCAAATTTGTGCAGTTTCACTGGGATGAAGCAATGTTAGCGGTGTGAGATTTAAGTGTAACTGCAAAAACACAATTCATTGGAAATAAAGCAAGACGGAAGCACTTCATAAAATGGTGGTGGCATTGCTTCAATTTATCGACGGCACTAGACCATTACTTATAGTGACATTAGGTGGCATTGCTTAATTAATGCTTCATGTGATTTTACATTAATGGTAGCGATATGGGCGTAGGGACAGCAGAGGCATAAAGTGGTGAGGCAAATGTGGTTGCCGAGAGAGGCAAACACTCAGGTAGCATGTCTGCATTTGTCACATTTTTTATCTCCTTGGCGGCATTTTCCTATGTGAGCACAGGAAATCTAGACCTGCTCATTCTCATTTGCGTTGTCCCCCAACACCCGTCACTTTCTTTCCTTTTTCAACCAAGAGATAGGTCCAATTCCCCCCACCCTTCGCCATCCACCATGCTTTCTTCGTCTTTTCAACCAAGAGACCGGTTCGGTAGCCAGTATCTACTACTTTCCCCCATTTCCTCTTAGAACCAAGTCCTTGATTCATGCTACAGCTTTCCCACTTTCTTCCCTGTTTGAACCAACTCTTAGAGTCGACTGTATGAACTAGCTTTACCTCTTATAATAGTAAAAGTCTAGGTGGCTTTCGAACAGCGGACGGAAGTAGAAAAAGATCCACACGAAGCCAAGTGGGGAGCTGGGGAATTCGAGCAAGGCAGGTTTCGAAGGAATATATACCCGAGGGTCGTCGGCATGTGGCAAAGACGGCGTCGGGAGGCTGCATCTTGGCCACAATACCGCAGGGAGGAAGAAGGGGTCGGAAGCCCTCCGGAGCCGGCGCTCTCTTGGAGAGAACGGCACGGCCGCTCATCGGGACACGCGGGCAGCCGTTGGTCTCCTCCCTTGCCGCCGATGACATCTTGAACGATGCACCTACACCCTGCCTTGCCGAGGTTGTCCGGCCGGATTTGTGACCAGCCGTGAGCTGAGAGAGAGTGTGGCCACCTATGTCTTGCTTAGATCTGGAGAGCATGAGAGAGTGAATAAGAGGAACCCTAGTAAAGCAAGCGCTAAGGCTCCTGCTTATATATAGTGGAGTGATTTTGTTGTACCAGCTTAAAAAAAATGCGATCCTACATGTACCCGCGAGTGGGTGTGAGAGAACTAGTGTGTGCGTGCACCGCTTCTCTTCGTGAGAGTATAATATACTATGCCCAAAGAACGTTTGCCACAAGAGTAATAGTATAAGTGTGTGACGTGTGAGCTAAAATAAAATGTTTGCGACGTCTTTTGTTTTTTAGAAGTTCTGAGGGTAGGGTGTGAAGAGCACATATGTGTGTGACGTCTACCTGCAGATAGACGGTGGGTGCGAGAGGACTCGGGAGGGTGCGTGTGCGTGAGAGAGAGGGGGCATGTATTAATGCAATGCATGTGTCCGTAAATAATTATCCGACAAATGTTCGCCACAAGCCTTTTCCTGACGAACGCCATAAGAACCGTTAGATCGGCATCCGACAGTGTCAGTTTTGCCATGTCATTTAACAGAACAGCCACTCCTCCTACACACAAATCTTCCACGTGAGTGTTAGCAACTGCCATATGCTCCCTCCGTTCCAAAATACAGTGCATATAGCTTTATTGAAAATTCAAACCTCGCAAACTTTTACCGAATTTTCGTGTACCAAATTGCACATGTAGAATACCCTGTATATATATCATTTCATTCATCTTCGAGAGGTAACTATAAATATGGGGGAGGAGTCTACAAAGAAAGACCATCGTATCACCTGCGGCAATTTCAACCATCCTTTGGTGTGGAGGAATATCATAGGAACTCTATATGATATGATTTTTATATGATTTTTTTCTTTAGAGCCAATTGGTTCATAGGAATAGATTCATATACTCCACATTCAAAGGAAATAAACATGATATCATTTCTATAGCTTTAGAGCCACTTGGTTCATATGAATGGATTCCTATACTCCCATAATTTCAAAGGAAAATAAACAATAGTGTATATTCAATAGAAAAGTTCCTATGATATGAACCAAATTACATTTCTTTTCTAATCCCTCCTCATAGGAATTGAGATACATGTCATCACTAGATTCAATAGAAAAGTTCCTATGATGTCAACCAAATGACATCTCTTTTCCAATCCCTACTCATAGGAATTGAGATACTCCATGTCATATCTTTCCCTACAACTTCCATGTATACATCTTCTATTCCTAAATAGCTAGTACAACCCACTAGTAGCTTTTTTCCAAGACATGCAACTATGGCACAAGAACTATATAGTGTGCGAATAACTTGAAAGATGGTCGCTGGATGAAGCTAATCTGACAATGCAGAGACGGAAAACCCGAGCACTACTGTCGTTGGATATCATCAACATTCCACCAGATCTGCCACATGTACAATTTAGAAGACTCCATGGTTGAACTTAAGCATAATGCAAAAACCTCAAAACACAAGCACTTCTCCTTTGTACTAGAATCTTTCGTATCATAATTGATTTTATTTTCTAAATGAATTGCCATTATTTGTTTTTTACTTTATGCTTTACAATGCACAACCCCATGAATCTTAACATTTTTATAAAACTAATTAATTTTGAATGAGATGAACTATAATAACTAAGCGAACATCTACATCATGCATATATGACTCAAAGCTTTACATGCTATAGTGTGTATTTATTCATAATTTGGTTTTGAAATCTCGTGCGTTCAATGCATGTGTACCTTACTAGTTTTGAGTAGAGTAGCAAATTTCACGCGGCCTTGGGTATATCAGAATGCAGGGCCCATGCATCATTGCCTTTCGGTCGAACCTACGTCCATAATTTTTTGTACGTACCGTATCTCCACTGGTCCCCAAACCCAAAATGTTGCCTCGTTCCCCTAAAACCAAGCGGCCCACACATATTTAAGGCGTCGACTCGAACTCAATCCCACTCCCGTTTACTACGACATGGCCCGCACGCCCTAGTAGTACTCCTACAAACCCTACCGCTGCATGCATCATCTGTTTTGTTCAAGAGGACGAGGGAGAAGCCGATTTGTAGTGGAGGCGCTTTAAAAAAATGATCTGTAGTGGAGACCCCTACCCTAGGGTGCCCTAGGTAGCTGCCGCACGCATCATTGGTTTTCTCTTTTCTTTATGCTCTTGCGCCCTAGAGTGAAATGATGGTTGCTTCGTCCGTCCAGCTTAATGCGGGAAAGGTGGGGCTTTGTGATTTGACCCCTCATCGCTCATTTTCTACTACTGTGATTACTACGACCGGGTGCCTCAATTTGAACCGCTGCTCCAAACTGTAATTTGGTGCATCGCACGTGGAACAAGACGGTGGATGAGCCACATGTCAGCCAAAGGGGTCTGTTAAGTGTGTCGCCATTTAGGTATGCGGATCGACTGCTTGAGTCGCTACGCCAACACAACAGGTGCAGCCTACCACTTGGTTTTGCTCCTTTGTGAATCCCGACTATATTGAAATAAAAAGATACGTACTGAACTACCCTCTCCGTCTCGTTTTTTTAGACGTCTCGGTTTATAGGGCGTGCACGTAGTTCTAGGTCATGCATTTGACTAACTAAATCTGAGTTACCATGTCACAAAAAGTATATCATTGGACTATTAACCGGATGTAGTTTCTAAACATATATTATTCATCACATAGATAGCCAGTTAAATTCTCAACCTAGAACGACGTGCATGCCATGTAAATCGATACTGCCGGTGTACAAAAGTAGGGGCTCTGCTTTGGACCCCTTTACTTGTGCACGGACAGTCACAGCCTCCCGCCACGACCACGCATAGACATAGCAGGAAAGGGGAGCTGGAGAGGAGCCAAAGCCATGAAGACAAATGAAGCAACGACAAGGACCAAGGCCACAAGGATCGGATGGGCGAAGCAGGTTTTCCCGGCAAGGACCCTTGCCAGGGCAGCCTCAGCGGCCCCGGCAAGACCCTTGCCGGGGCAGCCCGCCCACGCCAGCCGAGCGAGCCACCCTTGAGCCCACCAATGCTCAGACAAATGCGTTGGGACAGGGCTCGGGAGGCACCTCCGTGGTGGCATGCAGATCTTTCTGAAGACATAGAATGCTCAAGATAAAATGAGGATAACAGGGCAACCATCCTCACCGAAGAAACCCACAAGAACACCGGCAAGACCCTTGCTCGGGAGGCCAGCGCGCCATGGCAAGACCCTTGCCGGGCCACCCGGCGAGACACTTGCCGGGGAGGCCAGTGTGTCACAGCAAGACCCTTGTCGGGCGACCTGACAAGGCCCTCGCCAAAGCGCACCAGCTGGGCCACTACCAGGCCTGCACCAGATAGGTCTTCGCCACCGTTCGCATGTGCCTGCCGACCCAACCAGCTGGGTAGGCACCTGCGTGGCGGCATGCAATCCTTCATGGAGGCTCGACCACCCTACCACCTCAGCTGCCTGCCTGCCTACATGGCACCAGATGCGTCGCTGGCCAGGGCACGCATCGAAGCAAGGAGGAGCGGCGACGGATGGGACGGGCCTCGCTCCCATCCCCAATAAAGCGAAGGGATACCTAAGCCTCGCATTAAATGCATCTGGTCCGGTAATACGAGGGATAACCTTGCAGCACTGTACCCTTTCCACCTCCTGCTTGCCATTGTGGCGACCCCTTTCCCTATAAAAGGAGGCCCGAGGCGACCTGGAAAAGGATTCTGATCTTTGGAACCTCGCAGCACCTAGAGCTAGTTCGAGAGGTCAAGAACACTAAATACATCCACTAAAGCAGGACTAGGGTTTTACGCATCCACGCGGCCCGAACCTGGGTAACCCTTTGTGTTGTCTGCTGGTCCTGCTCTTCTCACGATCCCCGGGCTCCGCAATCGTAGAAGGGATTCCAGTGATCCCATAGGTGTCCTCTCCCACCAACATCTTTGGAGCACCAGGTAGGGCGCGCAATTGTGAGAATCTGGTCCAGCAGTTGACCTAGCTTTTCTTCATCACCATGGCTCCTAAGAAGAAGGCGACCACGGCGATCGGTTCGTCCAGAACCGGGTTGGTACCGGCATGGACCGGCAGCGCGCCAGTCGCGGAGAGGACCCGTGGCGCGGCCCGTGAACATCCACATCGCCCTGATGGTCTGGACCTGGCGAGCGGCATCGTTCGCGCGCCGGGCGGCAAGCCACCAATCGGGGGCTCCGGAGATGGAGTCGGCCCCCCTGCAGGCGGCACGGGGCCCTCCAGGGGTGCCGCCGTTCCGCCAGGCGGCGGCACGGCGATCTCCAAAACGCCAACACCGGTGCCCACGGCGCGCTCCTCTCAGGTTGCGCGTGATGAGCAGCGTCACCCTGCTGGTGACCCTGCGCGTCGCCCTGGGAAGAGTCCCGTGCGTCCGTCACATGAAGGAGAGGGCCAGCATACGCGTCGAGGTGCTGCTGGAGGTGGCGAACGGCTGCGGAGCCGCGACGCAGCTCCTTCTAACGTGGTTAGGAGTCGAGGCGCATCGCGGTCCACCCAGCTTTCGCCGCCATCCACGCCAGCGGAAGCCCTAGCGCGCGCACAACTGCTCCTTGATTTTCCTCCCGCCGCGGAGAAGCTCGACGAATGGAGGGCCACCGCCCGGAGCCTCGTCGCCATCGCCAACGACGACAAGTTGTGGCCGGCGGGACCCATCGGCCGTCACTCCGCCAGGCTGCCACCTGCTAGCGGAGGCCACGCCGAAGGCGACGCGGCCAAGGTGTACTCCCCACATCGATCCCGACCGCCTCGGGCATCGGCCCATCGCGGCGACGCTCGTGATGATACCTCCATCGCATTGTCCAACCCGCGGACCAACCGCAATCAGCGCCAGGTCCTTTGGGAGCGGGCTCACGATGACGCTCGAACTACGACCAAGCACCAACGTGACGCGCGCCACCAGTCGGACAGGAGGGCAGGGCCCGCTACGGACCACCCAGCGCCGGGATGCTACGGTGGCCTACCTTACGAGGTGGGTTGTCCGGCCTTCACCCGTGAACTGCGGCAGTTCCAGTGGCCCTCCCACCGTACGCTCAAACCCGACGTTGGCGAGAAGTACAACGGCAAGACTCACCCGTCGGAGTTCCTCAGCATTTACACCATCGCGATGCAAGCTGCCAGGGCACGTGACGACAAGGTGCTTGCCAATTACTTCCCGTTGGCACTCAAGCCTAATGTTATGTCATGGTTGATGCACTTGCCGGTGGATTCCTTCTCTTCTTGGGCGGATCTGTGCCATGAGTTTGTTGATGCCTTCACGAGAGGTCACCAAGCTCATGGCCAGGGGAGTGATTTACACATCATCCACTAGAAGGAAGGAGAAATCCTGCGCAAGTACATCCAAAGGTTCAGCCGGGTGCAGTACAACATCCCAGATGTTCATCCCGCCGATGTGATCGGTCATGCTCCATCGAACGCGCGCAATCGCAAGATGGGTGAAGAGCTGGCGATGAACAAGGTTAAGGATGTGGCCGAGCTCTATGTTCAGCCAATCGCGCGCCGCGTCGAGGAAGGAAGGAAGTATGCCGGCGAAGATGCCGGTGCGGAAACTGACTCCACTGGCAATACCGCCACCCCAGCAAAGAAAGGCCGACATCGTAATAGGAAGCGCAAGGGCAAGGCCGTGCTTGCCGTTGTGGTACCACCAAGAAGACCAAGGCAAGCGACCCCAGCAAGGAGATTGCCGGGTGTAACGCTTGCTGGGCCTTGGCGGTTGCCGACAAGCCAGGAGGCTCCGACAAGCAGTACTGCAAGATCCACCGCACCAAGGGCCACGACCTCCAAAACTTCCGGCAGGTAGAGCTGCTCGCCGAGAAGCAGAAAGCCGAGTATGAGCGGCAGGACAAGGAGAAAGGCCCAGATGGTGCTGAAGGATCCGGCAAGAAACGTGGCGGCCAAGGAGGCCGCCGCGGCAAGGAGAGTCAGCAAGCGAGGTCCGCCCGGGGCCGCGACAAGAACTATATAGCAAGCAAGCGAGGCCCGCCCGAGGCCCGCCCGGCAAGATTGGCGCATGTGCGACGGGTCCCACGCGACCAGGTGAAGAAGCGCAGAAGAAGAAAATGGTGCAGCACCCAGTTTACGTCGGCTCCCTTTGCAGGGGCTAGGTCGAGGTACTCAGGTGTGCAAAAGCTGCTCTTCGGCCTCCTTATGGCTTCGAGGAAGCTGCGCCATTACTTCCAAGCACACGAGATCACGGTGGTCACCCGCCTCCCGTTGCAACTGATACTGCATAACCCAGATGCAACAGGGACGATTGTGGAATGGGCCCTGGAGCTGTCAAGTTTCGGTTTGAGGTTCAAGAGTACCTCGACAATTCAGAGCAGAGTCTTGGCGGAGTTCGTTGCAGAATGGACCTCGACGCCCGACGAAGAGGTACAGGAGACCACTCTCCCCGGCAAGGAAACGAGTCGCAACTGGATCATGTACTTTGATGGTGCCTTCTCGCTGCAAGGCGCCGGTGCTGGTGTGCTGCTTGTCGCGCCCACCGGAGAGCACCTCAAGTATGTCGTCCAGATGCACTTCCCCCGGGAGATGTCAACCAACAACACCGCCGAGTACGAGGGTCTACTTGCCGGTCTCAGGATCGCGGCAGACCTCAGAGTTAAAAAGCTCATCGTCAGGGGCGACTCACAGCTCGTCGTCAGGCAGATCAACAAAGACTATCAAAGCCCGTTGATGGAAGCTTAGGTAGATGAGGTGAGGAAACTGGAGGAGCGCTTTGATGGTATACAAGCGGAGCATGTCCCTTGGGCGGAGAACGACATCGCCGACTACCTGTCAAAAGCAGCGCTGCCCTCAAGTTACTCAATAGAACTGAGTAGTTTTGTGCTTCATTAACCCACCGTCTGCTGAACCATCGACCGGGAAGAACAAGCGGAGGAAGCTAGGCCCTGGCAAGTACTTCCCCACCAAGCTCCCCGGAGCCGTCGGCGAAGATGTTTCCATGGATGCCGATCCTGCCATGGGGCAACCGACTCCGGCAGGACCTCAGGTCATGGCCGTGGAGGCGGCCGCTCCCCTGGCAGAAGAGTTGCCTTTTGTCCTTGTCGTCGAGCCACAGGCTCCGGCATGGGCACAACACACAGTCCAATTCCTTCAAAAAGGAGAGATTCCTGAGGAGTAGGAAGAGGCAGAAAGTGTAGCCCGTCGGTCTGCTCTGTACCAATTCGTTGACAGCATATTGTACAGAAGAAGACCGAATGGGGTGAAATTGATGTGCATCTCCCGGGAGGAAGGATTAAAGCTAGTGGCAGAGATACATGGAGGCATATGTGGCTCCCACATAGGGTCGAGGGCCCTTGCTGGCAAGGCTTTCCAGCAAGGTTTCTTCTGGCCCACCACCCTCCAGGATGCGACGACACTAGTAACCAAGTGTAAAGCATGCCAGTTCCATTCAAAGAAGCTTCATCAACCAGCTCAAGCCCTCCAAACCATCCCTCTCTCTTGGCCCTGCTCGGTCTGGGGGCTCGACATACTGGGCCCTTTCCCCCGTGCCGTCGGGGGCTTTGAGTACTTGTAATGCTGTAATCGACAAGTTCACAAAGTGGCCAGAAGTGGAAGCAGTGAGGAAGGTGACAGCGCAGTCAGCCATCAAGTTCTTCAAGGGACTAGTGTGCCATTTTGGGGTGCCCAACAGGATCATCACCGACAACGGCACACAGTTCACAAGCCGCGCCTTCATGCAGTACATTGAGGATCTCGGCAGCAGGGTTGTTTTGCTTCCGTGGCACATCCATGGAGCAACGGCCAAGCGGAAAGAGCAAATGCTGAAGTCCTGCGAGGCTTGAGGACAAGGACTTTTGACAGACTGTGCAAAAGCGGGAGGCGCTGGATTGATTAGTTGCCGGCGGTTCTTTGGTTGATCAGAACGACGCCAAATCGAGCCACCGGCCAGACACCCTTTGCCCTGGTTTACGGGGCAGAAACAGTTCTCCCCACAGAACTCATATACGGGTCACCTCGAGTGCTCGCTTATGATGAGCTTGAGCAAGAGCGATTGCCCGGAGCTATAAGGAAGGCGACCTTGTTCTTCGGCATGTTCAGTCGGCCAAGAATTCCAACAAGTTGACACCAAAGTGGGAAGGCCCTTATCGGGTAACACGAGTCACCAGGCCCGGCGCAGTCCGGCTGGAGACCGAAGATGCCATTCCAGTGAGTAACTCCTGGAACATAGAGCATCTTTGCAAGTTTTACCCATAAGGCGCGGCTGCCGGGCCTCCCGGCGAGCCACTCTTTTGTACAAGCCTTGCCGGCAAGGCATGCAACCCTTTGTACAAAGCCAGGCGCAGATCCTGAGCATAAATAAACGAAGCGCTGGCGCCCTAAGTTATTGCATGTGAAGGAAATATGCCCTAGAGGCAATAATAAAGTTATTATTTATTTCCTTATATCATGATAAATGTTTATTATTCATGCTAGAATTGTATTAACAGGAAACATAATACATGTGTGAATACATAAACCTACAGAGTGTCACTAGTATGCCTCTACTTGAATAGCTCGTTAATCAAAGATGGTTGTGTTTCCTAACCATAAACAAGGAGTTGTTATTTGATTAACGGGATCACATCATTGGTTGAATGATCTGATTGACATGACCCATTCCATTAGCATAGCACCTGATCGTATAGTTTGTTGCTAGTGCTTTTCTTCATGACTTATACATGTTCCTATGACTATGAGATTATGCAACTCCCGTTTGCACGAGGAACACTTTGGTGCTACCAAACGTCACAACGTGAATCGGGTGATTATAAAGGTACATTACAGGTGTCTCCGAAGGTACATGTTGGGTTGGCATATTTCGAGATTAGGATTTGTCACTCCGATTGCTCGGAGAGGTATCTCTGGGCCCTCTCGGTAATGCACATCACATAAGCCTTGCAAGCATTGCAACTAATGAGTTAGTTGTGAAATGATGTATTACGAACGAGTAAAGAGACTTGCTGCAACGAGATTGAACTAGGTATTGGATACCGACGATCGAATCTCGGGCAAGTAACATACCGATGACAAAGGGAACAACGTATGTTGTTATGCGGTCCGACCGATAAAGATCTTCGTAGAATATGTAGGAGCCAATATGGGCATCCAGGTCCCGCTATTGGTTATTGACGGAGAGGTGTCTCGGTCATGTCTACATAGTTCTCGAACCCGTAGGGTCCGCACGCTTAACGCTTCGATGGCGATTACTATGAGTTGTTATGATGTTTCTGTACCGAAGGTTGTTCGAGTCCCGGATGAGATCACGGACGTGACGAGGAGTCTCGAAATGGTCGAGACATAAAGATTCATATATTGGAAGTCTATGTTTGGACATCGGAAGTGTTCCGGGTGAAATTGGGAATTTTACCAGAAATGCACCGGAGGTTACCGAACCCCGGAATACTAATGGGCCAACATGGGCCTTAGTGGAAAGGAGAGAAGGGGCCCAAGTGCTGGCGCACCTTCCCCCTTCCCTAGTCCTATTAGGACTAGGAGAAGGCGCCTCTCTCTCTCCCTTCCCACTTGGGGAAACCTAGTTGGACTAGGATTGGGGGAATCCTACTCCTAGTAGGAGTAGGACACCCTGGCGCACCTCCCTTGGCCGGCCAGCCCCTCCTCCTTCCCTCCTTTATATCTGGGGCAGAGGGCACCCCACGACACACAAGTTGATCCTTGAGATCTTTCCTTAGCCGTGTGCGGTGCCCCTTCCACCATATTACACCTCGAGAATACCAGAGCGGAGCTTAGGCGAAGCCCCGCGCCGGTGGAACATCATCATCGTCCACCACGCCGTCGTCGATTTAAACTCTCCCTCAACACTCGGCTGGATCGGAGTTCGAGGGACGTCATCGAGCTGAGCGTGTGCAGAACTTCGGAGGTGCCGACGTTCGGTACTTGGATCGGTTGGATCGTGAAGAAGTACGACTACTTCCTCTACGCTTGCGTCAACGCCTGCTGTTGGTCTACAAGGGTATATAGACAACACTCTCATCTCGTTGCTATGCATCACCATGATCTTGCGTGATCGTAGGAAAATTTTTGAAATTACTACGTTCCCCAACAGTGGCATCCGAGCCTGGTTTTATGCGTAGATGTCATATGCACGAGTAGAACACAAGTGAGTTGTGGACGATACAAGTCATACTGCCTACCGACATGTCATACTTTGGTTCAGCGGTATTGTTGGAAAGACGATCCAGACCAACCTTACGCGTACTCTTCACGCGAGACCGGTTCCCTCGACGTGCTTTGCACATAGATGGCTTGTGGAAGACTGTCTCTCCAACTTTAGTTGAACTGAAAGTGTACGCCCGGTCCTTGAGAAGGTTAAACGGAGTCTATTTGACGAAGTATCGTTGTGGTTTTGATGCGTAGGTAAGAACGGTTCTTGCTCAGCCCGTAGCAGCCACGTAAAACTTGCAACAACAAAGTAGAGGACGCCTAACTTGTTTTTGCAGGGCATGTTGTGATGTGATATGGTCAAGACGTGATGCTATATTTTATTGTATGAGATGATCATGTTTTGTAACCGAAGTTATCGGCAATCGGCAGGAGCCATATGGTTGTCGCTTTATTGTATGCAATGCAATCGCCTGTAATGCTTTACTTTATCACTAAGCGGTAGCGATAGTCGAGAAGCATAAGTTTGGCGAGACGACAACGATGCTACGATGGAGATCAAGGTGTCGCTACCGGTGACGATGGTGATCATGACGGTGCTTGGAGATGGAGATCACAAGCACAAGATGATGATGGCCATATCATATCACTTATATTGATTGCATGTGATGTTAATCCTTTATGCATCTTATCTTGCTTTGATTGACGGTAGCATTATAAGATGATCCCTTACTAAATTATCAAGAAGTGTTCTCCCGAGTATGCACCGCTATGAAAGTTCTTCGTCTTTGAGACACCACGTGAACGGGTGTGATAGGCTCTACGATCAAAAACAACGTGTGCAAAACAGTTGCACACGCAGAATACTCAGGTTATACTTGACGAGATATGCATATAAGATCTGACCTCGGAACACGAGACCGAAGGTCGGCGTGAATCATATAGTAGATATGATCAACATATTGATGTTCACCGTTGAAACTACTCCATCACACGTGATGATCGGTCATGGTGTAGTTGATATGGATCACGCAATCACTTAGAGAATTGGAGGGATATTTTTCTAAGTGGGAGTTCTTAAGTAATATGATTAATTGAACTTAAATTTATCATGAACTTAGTACCTGATAGTATCTTGCTTGTCTATGATGTGTAGATAGATGGCTCGTCTTTGTTGTTCCGTTGAATTTTAATGCGTTCCTTGAGAAAGCAAAGTTGAAAGATGATGGCAGCAATTACACGGATCGGGTCCGTAATTTGAGGATTATCCTTATTGCTGCACGGAAGAATTACGCCCCGGAAGCACCGTTAGGTGCCAGGCCTGGTGCAAGGGCTGCACCGGATGTTGTGAACGTCTGGCAAAGCAAAGCCGATGACTACTCTATAGTTCAGTGTGCCATGCTTTACGGCTTAGAACCGGACTTCAACGTCGTTTTGAACACCATGGAGCATATGAGATGTTCCAGGAGTTGAAGTTAATATTCCAAGCGAATGCGGATTGAGAGATATGAAGTCTCCAATAAGTTCTATAGCTGTAAGATGGAGGAGAACGGTTACGTCGGTGAGCATATACTCGTAATGTCCGGATATAACAATCACTTGATTCAACCGGGAGTTAATCTTCCGGATGATTGCGTCATTGACAGAATTCTCCAATCATCGCCACCAAGCTACAAGAGCTTCGTGATGAACTATAATATGCAAGGGATGACCAAAACAATGCCCGAGCTCTTCGCGATGCTTGAAAGTCATGGAGGTAGAAATCAAAAAGGAGCATCAAGTGTTGATGGTTAACAAAACCACTAGTTTCAAGAAAAGGGCAAAGGAAAGAAAAGGAAACTTCAAAAGAACAGCAAGCAAGTTGCTGATCAAGAGAAGAAACCCAAGTCTGGTCCTAAGCCTGAAACCGTAGTGCTTCTATTGCAAGCGGGCTGGTCATCGGAAGCGGAACTGCCCCAAGTATTTGGCGGATAAGAAGGATGGCAAGGTTAACAAAGGTATATGTGATATACATGTTATTGATGTGTACCTTACTAATAATCGCAGTAGCACTGGGTATTTGATCTTGGTTACATTGCTAATATTTGCAACTTCGAAGCAGGGGGCTACGGATTAAGCGAAGATTGGCTAAGGGCGAGGTGACGATCTTGGCGTGGAAATGGTTCCAAAGTCGATGTGATCGCAATCGGCACGCTACCTCTACATCTACCTTCGGGATTAGTATTAGACCTAAATAATTGTTATTTAGTACCAGCGTTGAGCATGAACATTATATCTGGATCTTGTTTGATGCGAGACGGTTATTCATTTAAATCGAGAATAATGGTTGTTCTATTTATATGAATAATATCTTTTATGGTCATGCACCATTGAAGAATGGTTTGTTTTACTTAATCTCGATAGTAGTGATACACATATTCATAATGTTGAAGCCAAAAGATGTAGAGTTGATAATGATAGTGCAACTTATTTGTGGCACCGCCGTTTAGGTCATATCGATTGTAAAGCGCATGAAGAAACTCCATCTTGATGGACTTTTGGAGTCACTTGATTTTGAATCACTTGGCACTTAAGTAACCGTGCCTTATGGGCAAGATGACTAAAACACCGTTCTCCGGAACTATGGAGAGAGCAACAGATTTATTGGAAATCATACATACCGATGTATGTGGTCCAATGAATGTTGAGGCTCAAATGGCGGATATCGTTATTTTCTCACCTTCACAGATGATTTGAGCAGATATGGGTATATCTACTTAATGAAACACAAGTCTGAAACATTTGAAAAGTTCAAAGAATTTCAGAGTGAAGTGGAAAATCATCGTAACAAGAAAATAAAGTTTCTACGATCTGATCGTGGAGGAGAATATTTGAGTTACGAGTTTGGCCTACATTTGAAACAATGCGGAATAGTTAAGCAACTTACGCCACCTGGAACAACACAACGTAATGGTGTGTCCGAACGTCAGAATCGTACTTTATTAGATATGGTGCGATCTATGATGTCTCTTACTGATTTACCGCTATCATTTTGGGGTTATGCTTTAGAGACGGCTACATTCACTTTAAATAGGGCACCATCTAAATCCGTTGAGACGACGCCTTATGAACTGTGGTTTGGCAAGAAACCAAAGTTGTCGTTTCTGAAAGTTTGGGGCTGCGAAGCTTATGTGAAAAAGCTTCAACCTGATAAGCTCGAACCCAAATCGGAGAAATGTGTCTTCATAGGATACCCAAAGGAGACTGTTGGGTACACCTTCTATCACAGATCCGAAGGCAAGATTTTTGTTGCTAAATTCGGAAACTTTTTGGAGAAAGAGTTTCTCTCGAAAGAAGTGAGTGGGAGGAAAGTAGAACTTGATGAGATAACTGTATCTACTCCCTTATTGAGAAGTAGTACATCACAGAAATCAGTTTCCATGACACCTACACCAAATAGGGAGGAAGCTAATGATGATGATCATGAAACTTCAGATCAAGTTTCTACAGAACTCAGAGATCAACCAGAGCAAGATCCGCACTTGAGTGGTACGGTAATCCTGTTCTGGAAGTCATGTTACTAGACCATGATGAACCTACGAACTATGAAGAAGCGATGGTGAGCCCAGATTCCACAAAATGGCTTGAGGCCATGAAATCTGAGATGGGATCCATGTATGAGAACAAAGTGTGGACTTTGGTTGACTTGCCCGATGATCGGCAAGCAATTGAGAATAAATGGATCTTCAAGAAGAAGATCGACGCTGATGGTAATGTTATCGTCTATAAAGCTCGACTTGTTGCAAAGGTTTTCGACAAGTTCAAGGGATTGACTACGATGAGACCTTCTCACCCAGAAGCGATGCTTAAGTCCGTCCGAATCATGTTAGCAATTGCCGCATTTTATAATTATGAAATTTGGCAAATGGATGTTAAACTGCATTCTGAATGGATTTACGGAAGAAGAGTTGTATATGATGCAACGAGAAGGTTTTGTCGATCCAAAGGAGCTAACAAAGTGTGCAAGCTCCAGGTCCATTTATGGACTGGTGCAAGCCTCTCGGAGTTGGAATAAACGTTTTGATAATGTGATCAAAGCATTTGGTTTTATCTGAGACTTTTGGAGAAGCTTTGTATTTACAAGAAAGTGAGTGGGAGCTCTGTAGCATTTCTGATATTATATGTGGATGACATATTACTGATCGGAAATGATATAGAATTACTGGATAGCATAAAGGGATACTTGAATAAGAGTTTTTCGATGAAAGACCTCGGTGAAGCTGCTTACATATTGGGCATTAAGATCTATAGAGATAGATCAAGACGCTTAATAGGACTTTCACAAAGCACATACCTTGATAAAGTTTTGAAAAAGTTCAAAATGGATCGAGCAAAGAAAGGGTTCTTGCCGGTGCTACAAGGTGTGAAGTTGAGTAAGACTCAATGCCCGACCACCGCAGAAGATAGAGAGAAAATGAAAGATGTTCCCTATGCTTCAGCCATAGGCTCTATCATGTATGCAATGCTGTGTACCAGACCTGATGTGTGCCTTCTTTGTAAGTTTGGCGGTGCAGGTACCAAAGTAATCCAGAGTGGATCATCGGACAGCGGTCAAGAACATCCTTAAGTACTTGAGAAGGACTAAGGATATGTTTCTCATTTATGGCGGTGACAAAGAACTCGTCAGAACGGTTACGTCGGCATAAGCTTTGACACCGATCCGGACGATTCTAAATCGCAAACCGGATACGTATTTACATTAAGCGGAGGAGCTGTCGGTTGGTGCAGTTCCAAACAAAGCGTCGTGGCGGGATCTACATGTGAAGTTGAGTACATAGCTGCTTCGGAAGCAGCTAATGAAGGAGTCTGGATGAAGGAGTTCATAACCGATCTAGGTGTTGTACCTAGTGTATCGGGTCCAATGAAAATCTTTTGTGACAATATCGGTGCAATTGCCTTGGCAAAGGAATCCAGATTTCACAAGAGAACCAAGCACATCAAAAGACGCTTCAACTCCATCCGGATTTGGTCCAGTGGGAGACATAGAGATATGCAAGATACATACGGATCTGAATGTTGCGCACCCGTTGACTAAGCCTCTTCCACGAGCAAAACATGATCAGCACCAAGACTCCATGGGTGTTAGAATCATTCTTGTGTAATCTAGATTATTGACTCTAGTGCAAGTGGGAGATCAAGGAAATATGCCCTAGAGGCAATAATAAAGTTATTATTTATTTCCTTATATCATGATAAATGTTTATTATTCATGCTAGAATTGTATTAACAGGAAACATAATACATGTGTGAATACATAAACCTACAGAGTGTCACTAGTATGCCTCTACTTGAATAGCTCGTTAATCAAAGATGGTTGTGTTTCCTAACCATAAACAAGGAGTTGTTATTTGATTAACGGGATCACATCATTGGTTGAATGATCTGATTGACATGACCCATTCCATTAGCATAGCACCTGATCGTATAGTTTGTTGCTAGTGCTTTTCTTCATGACTTATACATGTTCCTATGACTATGAGATTATGCAACTCCGTTTGCACGAGGAACACTTTGGTGCTACCAAACGTCACAACGTGAATCGGGTGATTATAAAGGTACATTACAGGTGTCTCCGAAGGTACATGTTGGGTTGGCATATTTCGAGATTAGGATTTGTCACTCCGATTGCTCGGAGAGGTATCTCTGGGCCCTCTCGGTAATGCACATCACATAAGCCTTGCAAGCATTGCAACTAATGAGTTAGTTGTGAAATGATGTATTACGGAACGAGTAAAGAGACTTGCCGGTAACGAGATTGAACTAGGTATTGGATACCGACGATCGAATCTCGGGCAAGTAACATACCGATGACAAAGGGAACAACGTATGTTGTTATGCGGTCTGACCGATAAAGATCTTCGTAGAATATGTAGGAGCCAATATGGGCATCCAGGTCCCGCTATTGGTTATTGACCGGAGAGGTGTCTCGGTCATGTCTACATAGTTCTCGAACCCGTAGGGTCCGTGACGCTTAACGCTTTCGATGACAGTTACTATGAGTTGTTATGATGTTTCTGTACGAAGGTTGTTCGGAGTCGGATGAGATCACGGACGTGACGAGGAGTCTCGAAATGGTCGAGACATAAAGATTCATATATTGGAAGTCTATGTTTGGACATCGGAAGTGTTCCGGTGAAATTGGGAATTTTACCAAGCACCGGAGGTTACCGAACCCCGAATACTAATGGGCCAACATGGGCCTTAGTGGAAAGGAGAGAAGGGGCCCAAGTGCTGGCGCACCTTCCCCCTTCCCTAGTCCTATTAGGACTAGGAGAAGGCGCCTCTCTCTCCCTTCCCACTTGGGGAAACCTAGTTGGACTAGGATTGGGGGAATCCTACTCCTAGTAGGAGTAGGACACCTGGCGCACCTCCCTTGGCCGGCCAGCCCTCCTCCTTCCCTCCTTTATATATCGGGGCAGAGGGCACCCCACAACACACAAGTTGATCCTTGAGATCTTTCCTTAGCCGTGCGGTGCCCCTTCCACCATATTACACCTCGAGAATACCGTGGCGGAGCTTAGGCGAAGCCCTCGCGCCGGTGGAACATCATCATCGCCACCACGCCGTCAGGCCGACGAAACTCTCCTCAACACTCGGCTGGATCGGAGTTCGAGGGACGCCATCGAGCTGAACGTGTGCAGAACTCGGAGGTGCCGTGACGTTCGGTACTTGGATCGGTTGGATCGTGAAGAAGTACGACTACTTCCTCTACGTTGCGTCAACGCTTCCGTTGCTGGTCTACAAGGGTATATAGACAACACTCTCATCTCGTTGCTATGCATCACCATGATCTTGCGTGATCGTAGGAAAATTTTTGAAATTACTACGTTCCCCAACAGCATGCATGCTAGGTTGAGTCTCTTCCTTGGTTAGGGTTGATGGTGCTTAGCGGCGGCTAACCCGTAGCTTAGAGGTCGAGTGCGCGTCTCTCTGTTCTTCTCTGTCTCCTTTGGTTCGTAGGGCACGTAAGTATTCTTTCCGAGCTGTTTTGGAAGAAAGGGAACTGACCGGCGCCCGGGCCCTGGCAAGCCGGAGTTGCCGGGGGCTGCAAGAACAAGGGTCCCTCCGCGGCAAGCCAAGACCACCGGGGGCTGCAGATCCAGGTAAGTCCTTTATCCTCTATCATGCATTTCGTTATGGACTGGGATACAAGAAAACCCGTTCTATCTCTGAGCTACCGTGCTCCGCCTTCTCGGCACCCAAGGATTATCCCCTGGGTCTGGATTTGGTCGTAGCTGCGGCAGCAAAGAGAAGGAACGGGGGGCCTAAGCCCACCTCATCCCTGCCTCCGCCAAGCGCGTGAGAAAGGTTGAGCGAAGTGGGGAAACGGCAAGGCCTGTTGCCGGGCGAGAAAACGTTTGTCTTAAAGATAACAAGGACTCAATCCTTGTCGTGGGTTCCTCCCGCGAACAAAAATCCCGGCAAACATCCCTTTTTCATTAAAAAAACATCCCATAGAGGTACAGTTCATACGAAATGAAAAACATGAGCAATGGGATTACAAGCTTTAAATTCTACTAAGGCCCGAAGGCTTACAAACTAAAAAGAGATAAGGTGCCCGTAATCCCTTTCTTGTCCCTCTCCTCAGGAAATGGAACAAGAAAAGCAGGAGGGCAAAAGGGGTGCCTAGGAGAATTACGGGTGGAAGAAGACACCAAGAGAACATCTTGGTGGCCGTCCAAGGGCTGGATGATGATGGCGGCGCCGGAGGCAGAGATCGAAGACGAGGCGGCAGGACGTCAGTACGTGACGAAGGCGTCGGTGCCCGTGTACTCCGACTTGACGGCCTTGCCGCCCACCCTCTTCCTCTTCCACAGCCTCCCAACTCCTGCCACCCAAGGAGACGACCCCGGGAAGTTCAAGGAGCCGGCGACACGGATGATGGGGCCACCGGTGCCGCCTGGAGCGGCGCCCGACGCCTAGTCGGACCTGTCAACCTGCCGCCCGCTGGCCTCGCCGTTGCTGCCGTTGTCCTCCTAGTCACTCTTGCTCGAGGAGGAATCTTCATCGTTAGAAGATCTCTCCACACAGCACCTCACGTGGGTCCCGAAGTGCCTGAAGATTTTGACGGAGAGAAGGCCACCCTCCATTAGTTTGAAATGGAGAACGAGCCCATCCGTCAAGCTGTGGAGGCGAGTAAAGATCTTCCACCCTCAGTGAAGATACATGACGTGAGGGGAAGGGAACTCGATGTCCACCCATGTGCCACTGTTCCCACAACCCCTCATGTGCAGCCGCAGCGCTTGCGGCGGATCCAGCTCCATCTCCCGCGCAAATGGGGTCGGGAGGTGAAGGCGACGGCGCGGTGGATGGCGCAGCCTGATGAAGAATTCGCAGGGGTTGTCCCCGGCGTGGCCCTCCATCGGAGGAGGGGCTGCTGGGGGAGGCGAGGCCGATCTGCCGCCCCGTCCTCCTCTCCCTCGAGCACCATGACGGCCTCGACCTCGCCCCCTCCCCCTCCATCTAGCGGCCGGCTCTGCCGCTACGAGCTCTTGGGGAGGAGCGACGTGTTGTCTGGCCGAAACCCTCGCCGCCACCGATGAAGCGTCACCACGCCCCCTCGCCATGGCAGGAGAAGAAAGGAAGCAGGAATGGAGAGTGCCGGGTGGCGAAAGATTAAGGGGCACCGCTCCTCCCTCTCCCCTCTTTATAAAGGGGCGGGGGGAGGGCTCAGCCGCCCCCTCTCGGCCAATCCGACTTCCTGAAGTGAGAGCAAGCGGGGCCGTCGACCGCCCTCCCCGGTCCATTGAAGGCGCGTGGGAATCGACCCGCACACGCGCAACTACCCACGTCCCGTGCGCCTATCACCTGCACTACGTTATGCATGCGGCGAACGTGGCGCAAGGGGCGGGCGCAGTGGGACACGTGGAACGATGGTTCCCGAGCGAGGGCAGTAAATGGGAGGCGCCCCTGCGGTTTCAAAGAGACACGCAAGCCGCCTCTTTACTGTCCACCACAAGGTGACGCCAGCATGCTTCCGTCATGCGCGCGCGCACGACCCCCACACCGCGCATTCAACACGGGTCGTGGGGAAGCGCACCAGACGGAACAGTGGCCGCGGTAAAAATCCTCCCCAACTGCCTGCGCACCATTCTGGGCCTGGCCCAACAAGTTGCTGCGCTTATGAGTGGCCCAGGCCCGGGGGCTCCTGTCGGTGTACAAAAGTAGGGGCTCTGCTTTTGACCCCTTTACTTTTGCACGGGCAGTCAGAGCCTCCCGCCACGACCACGCATAGACATAGCAGGAAAGGGGAGCTGGAGAGGAGCCAAATCCATGAAGACAAATGAAGCAACGACAAGGACCAAGGCCACAAGGATCGAATGGGCGAAGCAGGTTTTCCGGGCAAGGACCCCTGCCAGGGCAGCCTCAGCGGCCCCGACAAGACCCTTGCCGGGGCAGCCCGCCCACGCCAGCCGAGCGAGCCACCCTTGAGCCCACCAATGCTCAGACAAATGCGTTGGGACTGGGCTCGGGAGGCACCTCCGTGGTGGCATGCAGATCTTTGTGAAGACATAGAATGCTCAAGATCAAATGAGGATAAGAGGGCAACCATCCTCACCGAAGAAACCCACAAGACCCCCGGAAAGACCCTTGCGGAGGAGGCCAGCGCGCCACGGCAAGACCCTTGCCGGGCCACCCGGCAAGACCCTTGTCGGGGAGGCCAGCGTGCCACAGCAAGACCCTTCTCGGGCCAGCCGGCAAGACCCTTGCCGGGTAACCCGACAAGGCCCTCGCCAAAGCGCACCAGCTGGGCCACTGCCAGGCCCGCACCAGATAAGTCTTCACCGCCATTCGTATGCGGCTGCCTACCCAACCAGTTGGGCAGGCACCTGCGTGGCGGCATGCAATCCTTCATGGAGGCTCCACCACCGCACCACCTCAGCTGCCTGCCTGTCTACATAGCATCGCATGCGTCGCTGGCCAGGGCACGTGTCGAAGCAAGGAGGAGCGGCGGCGGATGGGACGGGCCTCGCTCCCGTCCCCAATAAAGCGAAGGGACACCTAAGCCTCTCAATAAATTCATCTAGTCTGGTAATACGAGGGATAACCTCGCAGCACTGTACCCTTTCCACCTCCTGCTTGCCACTGTGGCGACCCCTTTCCCTATAAAAGGAGGCCCGAGGCGACCAGGAAAAGGATTCGGCTCTTTGGAACCTCGCAGCACCTAGAGCTAGTTCGAGAGCTCAAGAACACTAAATACATCCACCAAAGCAGGACTAGGGTTTTACGCATCCACGCGGCCCGAACCTGGGTAAAATCCCTTTGTGTTGTCTGCGGGTCCCGCTCTTCTCACGATCCCCCTGCCCCGCAACCGTAGAAGGGATTCCAGTGATCCCATAAGTGTCTTCTCCCACCGACAGATATGGAGGAAGTATAGTAGTAAGAATGAGGTGATTTTACCGAGCGATCGGCGGGAGCATGGCCTGTCATGCGGTCCCACGTGTCATGATGTACCAAGCTGATGTGCGTATCCCTCTTGAGGAAGAAGCAATACTACGTGGTTTGAGATGATGGCGAACCGAAGTGTGAAATAATGGTTGCTTCGTCTTTCTGAAAAGGTGCGGCATTGTGATTTGACGTCTCATTGCTCATTACTACTACTACTGGTGATGCGACTGGGTGCGTCCCCCTCATTACTGCTGTTATTTGGTGCTTGACACATTGACCCGGTTGCTATATGTCCCACATGTCGGCGACAGGAAGTATAGAATTCATGAAATTGAGCGTCGATGGAGTACAAGACACGGCTTGGGTTTTTTCTGCTTCACGCGATCCATCGATACAAACCAAGACTAAAAAAAGGCGAGGGCGGGTCTTTTCCCGCGCGGCAGGCAGGGGAGTTTGGCATAGTCTGTTCGAGGCAAGGATGCAGGAAGGGAAACAAGCAAATAAAGGTTGAGCGACTTAGTTTTGGGAAAATCTGATTTTACGGAGTACGGCTCATCTAAAAAACATTCGTTTTCCGTTTTATAAGTCTCAATTCTACTACTAGTAGTAGTACCATCACATGATGGATTTCGAGGTGCGTTAGATCACCCGATGCAAACAGTGTCAAGAGAAAACTCACCAATGCATGTAGAAGTTCATGGAAATTTAGTGGTCATTCATGCATTCGTTCTAATTAATCCCTCGGGAAACATAACCTCTTGAGAAAACGAGCATACTAATTACTTGTGCAAAGTAGGAGTACAAAATTAATTCGACCACTCACCGTCTACCTTGGTTGCAGAGATTTTGAAATTGAGTAGTAACTTTTGTCTCGATTACTATTTGTGGCCTTGTATAGATGCAAAATGTATTTTTTTATAGTGGCCTTGTATAAGTAAATGGAGGGAGCACTAAAGGACATATATATTCCAAAGAATATGATTATCTCTCTATCCAAGGTAGTAGGGACGAGGAGTAAACGGAGGGAGTAGTAAAATTTTCTCCTCGTCCTGCGAGCCATCGCGCGCGTGGGCGAGGGAGCGGGCGTAAGGCATAGTAAGAAAGCTTCACCCCATCCTGCGAGCCACCGCGCTCGTGTGCGGGGGAGACGGCGTACTAAGCAAGCTTCTCCTTGTTCTGCCAGTTGACGGGACATATCAAAAGTTCTCCAGTATATAGAGCCTTGCCTCTAAGGTGGGCCCCACATGGTTTGCCTCCTTTTTAACATAACGCGTCAAGTCGCAATTTGTTTGTTCACCCGTGGTAGACGATCCTACCTCCATCTAGTGGACAACCAGTACACGTGTCAAGTTACCACGTGGGCTGCCTTTTCATAAAGAAATGAGCTCCACCGTGTACCTGCGCGGGTGTGGTTGGGAAAGAGACGGGAGTACGTGCGTCGTGCGTGCACCTCTTCTCTTCGTGCACGTCCCCCACCTACGTGGGTGTGTGTGACAGGGACTATAGAAATAGAAACCTATACTTAATGCGCCGTCCATCCCCATGCCTCCGCCCAGTCCGACCACCAGTCACCACCACGCCCCACACCTCCTCACCTTATCTCTCATCTTTCTCCCTCCACTTTTATATACAAGGCCACTATCAAAATTACAATTTGCAGATAAACAAGGACACTAACAATAATCGATGCAATATTAATAGAGTTTGCCTCGTAGTACTACTAGCAAAGGAGGACATTAATTATCCCTTGCATGCATGCGGGAGTGTGAGCATTGGCTTGGTGTGCATGAAAGAGAAGAATACACATAATTTACACGGCAAACAAGGAAACAAGGTGGCTTGCAATGTTGAGTTAGAAGACATTAATTTTTGCCTTGGTACCTGTAATATGGGTTTGTGGCCTTGTATACCAAAATGGAGTCCGAGAAAATTCTTGAGATACCATTTATCCGATAAAATTCTCGAGCAATCATTAGTTTTTACAAAATGGGATTACTCCTGCATGGGTCAATCATAACAGGTGTTTTGTAAAAAATGCATCTTGATGTTCCGTGCAATGCACGGGCATCTTGCTAGTCCTTGAAAACAACACAGGGATTTGAATCTGTTGGGAGGGGCTGTTTGGATCTTGCCCGGGGTAGCCAAAATATTTGCGACCCTTTTTTCCACCGGTGTCTTTGCCGCCGATGAACGAGGAATGGCTCGGGTTCTCATGCATCCTCCAGCGGGCACGTTGGAGATGAGCTTGCACGAGCTGTGTTCTTTTTGTCTCACCACGCCGCCCGAGCTGCCCGCAGACCGACCGGCGACCCGCAAATTAGGCCATCCAACCGTAGCCGCACACATTATGACAGCAAGTCAACCAACCGTACAAAATTCGCGCAAAAACGCCGATATTTCATATAAACAACGACAGAAATCATATAAGATACCGGGTTTTCATACGAACATGACGGATTTCATTACATTCAAATGAACTACGCGGTGCTAGTTCTAGACAGCACAGGTATATAATACCTGGCCTAAATGGTCGCCCGCCGATCGATATGTGTTCCTCATTTCCGGCAGCCCGATCACTGGATTGCGGGGAGCCCCAGAGGTATATGCGGGTTCGACGAAGGTCCTCGCAACAAAAGGATCTGGCAAGACACCTGCTGTGTACGCCGGCGTCGCCTCCGTAGTAGCCTTCATGGGACCCATGCAGCGGCGGCCTCCTGTGTTCTACTTCTCCTCGATGATGGCGCTAGACGCGGAGGCGCTAGCCACCGACTCGTCGCTCTCCGCGCACCCAGCTTCTGTCGCTGCTTGCATGGCGTGGCCGCCGGCATGGGAGTCTCGGCCACAGAAATGGGAGATGCGGTACGAGGCGGCGGCGTGGACGGCAGCAAGGATGCCCGTGCGCCGCTCCTCGTCGAGCTGGCCTGGAGCGGCGAGTTGCTGAACCACGCGCCGGCTTGGGGCGGCAACTGGCTCCGTCATGCGAGGGGAGGGAGGTGGATTAGCGAGCTGCATAGCTCGTATCCGGTTGGCTCGGCGGGCCACCCAGCCGGCTTGGATGCGGAATAACTACTCTTCATAAGCCATTGTAAGAGTGGACAAAATGGTGAAGGAGGAGATAGGGGAGCGGCGTAGGTGTGCGATTCTTGGTCGGCGTTTGGCCTCGTTTAAATAGGAGATTAAGTAGACAACGGACGGGAGGAGCTTGGCCGGCGTTGCATTTAATGTCGGCCCGGTCATGAACGGACGTGTGTCCAGAGTGGGTTTCTCGGCTTCCACACGGGCGGGTTTCATGGAGGCGTTTGAATGCGGCAAGGAGGCGTGTTCAGCGGGGCGTGCAGCGAGTGGCGCCCTCGACTATGTCGTATGACAGCGCGCCGTTCTTCCACTGACGTGTGGGCTCTTTGGGTACATGGCCTGCATGTCAGTGACCCAATGCAGGCAGCGCATAGCAGAGGAATCTTTGGTGGGCCAGGGCGGTCAGAAGCAGGCATTTCATAAACCGATGATTGTTCATTGAGTGTGACATCATCCTTTTCATCTAGATAAGCCTACAATGTTGATAGCCCGTTCGATACGTTGTGATTCATAAAGACCGCTACAAACATCAATGTTCTACTTATCACAGATAAGATTGATTAATACCCGTAACAATTCATGTCCTAAGAAAGGGTTCATGCACGTAAAGGTTGAGCATGCGTCTTGTGTCGTGTGCTGTGTGCATGCAGGCGTGCGAGTGTTGCGTGCGTGCAAGGGTACGTTTAAGTGTAACATGCATGTGTGCATACATGCGTGTGTTCCTGAGTGCATGTGTACGCGTCAGTGTTGCACGCCTGCATGCGTGCGTGTGTTTCTTATGTGTACGTCTCAGTGTTGCATGCCAGCATGCGTGCGTGTCTTGCGTGCGTGCATGTGTATGTGCGAGGTGAGGCTACACGTCAGCTGACTGACTTTTTCATCTCTGGTCATTAGATTTTCCAGCCGTTGGATACGAAATCAAGGGCCTGCAGTTTATCATCAAACTCCACCCCCTGAGCCACCAGCCACCACCGGCCGAACCGCCGGACCCGCCGCCCGGCCGGCCCTACGCCGCCAGCGGCCGGCCTCGCCATCCACGCCGCCCAGCCCGCCCAAGCCACCCCTCACCGCCGGTCCGCCACAAGACCGCCATCCCTCTAGCCCCTCGCTACCTCTTGAGCACTTTGCGTTGGATTTCCCGAAGAGGAGAGGATGATGCAGCAAAGTAGCGTAAGTATTTCGCCCAGTTTTTGAGAACCAAGGTATCAATCCAGTAGGAGGCCACGCACAAGTCCCTCGTACCTGCACAAAACAATAGCTCCTCGCAACCAACGCGATTAGGGGTTGTCAATCCCTTCATGGTCACTTACGAGAGTGAGATCTGATAGAGATGATAAATAATATTTTTGGTATTTTTATTATAGAGATGCAAAATGAAAAGTAAAAGGCAAAGTAAAAACAAAGCAAATATTAAAGTAATGGAGATTGATATGATGAGAACAGACCCGGGGGCCATAGGTTTCATTAGTGGCTTCTCTCAAGAGCATAAGTATTCTACGGTGGGTGAACAAATTACTGTTGAGCAATTGACAGAATTGAGCATAATTATGAGTATATCTAGGTATGATCATGTATATAGGCATCACGTCCGAGACAAGTAGACCGACTCCTGCATCTACTACTATTACTCCACTCATCGACCGCTATCCAAAGCATGCATCTAGAGTATTAAGTTAAAACAGAGTAACGCCTTAAGCAAGATGACATGATGTAGAGGAATAAATTCATGCAATATGATAAATACCCTATCTTCTTATCCTCGATGGCAACAATACAATACGTGCCTTGCAACCCTTTACATCCTTTGGGTAAGGACACCGCAAGATTGAACCCAAAGCTAAACACTTCTCCCATTGCAAGAACTAGCAATCTAGTTGGCCAAACCAAACGGATAATTCGAAGAGACTTGCAAAGATAACCAATCATACATAAAAAAATTCAGAGAAGATTCAAATATTATTCATAGATAATCTGGATCATAAACCCACAATTCATCGGTCTCAACAAACACACCCCAAAGGAAGATTACATCGAATAGAAATCCACGAGAGAGGGGGAGAACATTGTATTGAGATCCAAAAAGAGAGAAGAAGCCATCTAGCTACTAGCTATGGACCCGAAGGTCTGAAGTAAACTACTCACACTTCATCGGAGGGGCTATGGTGATGATGTAGAAGCCCTCTGTGGTGGATGGCCCCTCCGGCGGAGCTCCGGAATAGGCCCCAAGATGGGATCTCGTGGATACAGGAAGTTGCGGCGGTGGAATTAGGTTTTTGGCTCATGTTCTGATCGTTTGGGGGTATGTAGGTATATATAGGAGGAAGGAGTACGTCGGTGGAGCAACATGGGGCCCACGAGGCAGGGGGCGCGCCCTAGGGGGGCGCCCCCACCCTCGTGACCACCTATTTTGTTCCTTGGAGTAGGGTCCAAGTCTCCTGGATCACGTTCGGTGAGAAAATCACGTTCCCGAAGGTTTCATACCGTTTGGACTCCGTTTGATATTCCATTTCTTCGAAACACTGAAATAGGCAAAAAAACAACAATTCTGGGCTGGGCCTCCGGTTAATAGGTTAGTCCCAAAAATCATATAGAAGTGGAAAATAAAGCCCAATATAGTCCAAAATAGTAGATAAAGTAGCATGGAGCAATCAAAAATTATAGATACGTTGGATACGTATCAGGCATCCCCAAGTTAATTCCTACTCGTCCTCGAGTAGGTAAATGATAAAAAGAGATTTTTTGATGCGGAGTGATACTTTGGCATAATTTCAATGTAAATCTTCTTAATTGTGGTATGAATATTCAGATCCGAAAGATTCAAGACAAAAGTTCATATTGACATAAAAATAATAATACTTCAAGCATAGTAGTCAAAGTAATCATGTCTTGTCAAAATAGCATGGCAAAACAAAGTTCATCCCTACAAAATCATATAGTTAGGCTATGCTTCATTTTCGTCACACAAAGATATTCCCAACTTCTATACCCCTGATGACAAGCCAAGCAATTGTTTCATACTTAAATAATCTCAAACTTTTTCAACCTTCACACAATACATGAGCGTGAGCCATGGATATAGCACTATGGGTGGAATAGAATATGATGATGGGGATTGTGTGGAGAAGACAAAAAGGAGAAAGTCTCACATTGACGAGGATAATCAACGGGCTATGGAGATGCCCATCAATTGATGTCAACATGAGGAGTAGGGATTTCCATGCAACGGATGCACTAGATCTATGAATGCTCAACAAAAGAAAACTAGTGGGTGTGCATCCAACTTGCTTGCTCATGAAGACCTAGGGCATTTGAGGAAGCCCATTGTAGGAATATACAAGCCAAGTTCTATAATGAAAAATTACCACTAGTATAAAAATACAACTTATGAGACTCACTATATTGAAAACATGGTGCTACTTTCAACCACAATATATGAGACTCACTACATGAAGAACAAGGTGCTACTTTGAAGCACGAGTGTGGAAAAAGAGATAGTAACATTGCCCTTTTTATTTTTTTCCCTTTTTTGGGGCCTTTCCTTTTTTTTCTTTTTGGCCTTTCTCTTTTTTTGGGCAATGCTCTAATAATGATGATCATCACACTTCTATTGATTACAACATAAGGATTACAACTCGAAACTAGAACAAGATATGACTCTATATGAATGCCTCCGGCGGTGTGCTGGGATGGTGCAATGAATCAAGAGTGACATGTATGAAAAATAATGCATGGTGGCTTTGCCACAAATACAATGTCAACTACATGATCATGCAATGGCAATATGACAAAAGTAAAGTATGTCATGATGATGATGAACGGAACGGTGGAAAGTTGCATGGCAATATATCTCGGAATGGCTATGGAAATGCCATAATAGGTAGGTATGGTGGCTGTTTTGAGGAAGATATAAGGAGGTTTATGTGTGATAGAGCATATCATATCATGGGGTTTGGATGCACCGGCGAAGTTTGCACCAACTCTCAAGGTGAGAAAGGGCAATGCACGGTACAGAAGAGGCTAGCAAAGGTGGAAAGGTAAAAGTGCGTATAATCCATGGACTCAACATTAGTCAAAAGAACTCATATACTTATTGCAAAATTTCAGAAGTCATCAAAAATCAAGTACTACGCGCATGCTCCTAGGGGGATAGATTGGTAGGAAAAGACCATCGTCATTCCCCGACCGCCACTCATAAGGATGCACAAGCCAGGTACACTTCATGTTTCAAATTTGTTACACAACTTTAACCATACGTGCATGCTATGGGACTTGCTAACTTCAAGACAAGCATTCTTTAAATTTACAACTACTCAACTAGCATGACTCTAATATCACCATCTTCATATCTCAAAACAATTATCAAGCATCAAACTTTTCTTAGTATTCAACGCACTCAAAAGAAAATTTCACATATCTTGAATACCAAGTATATTAATATTAAGCAAATTACCATGCTATTAACGACTCTCAAAATAATCTAAGTGAAGCTTGAGAGATCAATAGTTTCTTTAAAACAAATCCACCACCGTACTCTAAAAGATCTAAGTGAAGCACTAGAGCAAAACTATCAAGCTCAAAAGATATAAGTGAAGCACTATGAGCAAAACTATCAAGCTCAAAAGATATAAGTGAAGCACTATGAGCAAAACTATCAAATTCCAATTAATGTATGGCTCTCTAAAAAGGTGTGTACAGCAAGGATGATTGTGGTAGACTAACTAGCAAAGACGCAAATGATACAAGACGCTCCAAGCAAAACACATATCATGTGGTGAATAAAAATATAGCTCCAAGTAAATTACCGATGGAAGTAGATTTAAAGAGGGATGCCTTCCGGGCATCCCCAAGCTTTGACTCTTTGGTGTCCTTGGATTATCTTGGGGGTGCCATGGGCATCCCCAAGCTTAGTCTCTTGCCACTCCTTGTTCCATAATCCATCAAAAGAATTTACCCAAAACTTGAAAACTTCACAACACAAAACTCAATAGAAATCTCGTGAGCTCCGTTAGAGAAAGAAAACAAAAGACTACTTTAAGATACTGTAATGAACTCATTATTTATTTATATTGGTGTTAAACCTACTATATTCCAACTTCTCTATGAATTATAAACTATTTTACTAGCCATAGATTCATCAAAATAAGCAAACAACACACAAAAAACAGAATCTGTCAAAAACATAACAGTCTGTAGTAATCTGTAACTAACGCAAACTTATTGAACTCCAAAAAATCTACCAAAATTAGACAACCTAGAAAATTTGTCTATTGATCAGCAGCAATTGGAATCAGTATTTTATCACGTTCTGGTAATTTGTAATAATTCGGGCACTGAGCGCAAAGTTTCTAGAAATTACAGCAAGATCAAAACTATCATCCAAGAAGATCCAATAGGTCTAACTTGGCACAAACACTAATTAAAACATAAACCACATCTAAACACTAGATGGATTATTTATTCCTAAACAGAAACAAAAACAAAAAAACACAAAGAAAATTGGGTTGCCTCCCAACTAGCGCTACTGTTTAACGCCCCTAGCTAGGCATAAAAGCAAGGAGAGATCTAGGTATTGCCATCTTTGGTAGGCAATTCTTCAATGAGGCATCTACCTTCTTTAGAATTATCTTTCTTTCTCGTAATTGTCAAATTTTTAGGAAAAAGATCGAAAAATTCATTCATAGCAAATGGTTCCTTAATGATGGCAAAAAGATTGGGATGAACACTTATAGATTTAAGATCCGCAGTTTCCTTACTAGATGATTCAACCTTATTCTTAGGAACATAAATAAGCTTAGTATTTTTAGTAGACGAACTTGGAGTGTTTTTTACGGAAGAAAAAGCGGTTCCCAAGTTGGTAATGATACCCTCAAGTTTATCGATTCTTGTGGAATCTAGATTTATTTTCTCGTTAACTATGGGTTCCTTTTATTTAATATTTTTTAAAGTCATTCTGTCGGGGAGGCTGATCGTACCCACGGACACCTATGGGGCCGGCGGACTAGGCCCCTTGTGGTTCGGAGGGGGGCGGAGATCGCACGAAGGGCGGATCGAGGCGTGGCACACGAGCAGTTTACCCAGCTTCGGAGCTCTCCGGAGAGATAAAACTCCTACTGCTGCTTGTTTGATGTATTGTGTTCTTGCTAGGGAGCGATGAGAGCTACAAAACCTAGCGTGAGTGTATCCGGTCTCGAGTGAGTCGAATGAACCGAACCCTTTCTACGTTAAGCATGGGCCTCCTTTTATATGCTCAAGGGGTCTCCGACAGGTGGCAACATAGGCGGGGGTACAAATGTAAAACAGGAGTTGATACACCTACTTGAGCGATTATGCAGTGCAAAATACCTAACTCGTGACGGCAAGGGACAAAAACAATAAATGCCCATCGCTGTCGCCCAAACAAAGCGATTACAGAGACCGTCAGGTGCGCCTCCGCTCGCCATGATGGCAAGCTTGTCAGCGCCGCTTATCGCTGGTCTCCGCTGGCTGCACAGCCGCTCGACACGCGCGCATGGAACGGACCCATGGCGACACGTCGCTGGATGAGCTGGAGCGGAGATGGAGAGAGGTTGCTTGCCGCGGCAAGCGCCTTGCCGCGGCCGAATCCTTGTCGCGTTCGGAGGCTTGTCGCGCTCCGAGCCTTCCCGGCAAGCTCCTCTTGCCGGGGCCTTGTCTTCTGCATGCCTGGAGTGGCCTTCCCGACAAGCTCCTCTTGTCGGGGCCTTGTCTTCTTAATCAAATACTTTGTTCTTGAATGGCTCCAAAGGAGCCACGGAGGATCTACGCGGTGACGAGGCAAACCTTGCCGCGGGGTGCTGCAACTGTCCGTGCACGAGTACGGGATACTAGGGTACCCCTACTCTAGTACACCGACAGGAGCCCCCGGGCCTGGGCCGTACACGGTGCCGAGCGCTTGTCGGGCCAGGCCCAAAACTGTGCACGGGCACACGCGGCCTCGACCACGTCGCAACTCGCCCCAGACCCACCATGATCCGCACTAATGGCACACACCGGACGTGGCGTCGTGCGAGAGATCGTGGGCGCGGTCGTGGGGGTTTCTTTATTAGTATAAGCGGAACGTCCGCCCCCTCCCCCTCTTTATAAGCGGAGGAAACAGAGGCAGGCCGCCCACTCCTGCCATTGTTGTCTTGTCAAGAAAACCACCGCCGCTCCCCTCTTCTTCTCCGGTGCGAAGAGAGCAGCGCCCCGCCCCCTTTCGCCACAAGCACGCTCACCGCCGTCGGCCTCCTCCGCCATGGCTCCAAAAGCCGACAAGGAGAAGGGCTTCAAGTCGGCCGAGGCACAGCGGCTCGCGGCGCTGCGCAAGGAGCGGGCCATCTTCCCCCCGCAGCTCGGCGCAAGGGAGCTGCGGGACGTCTTCTACCTCTTCTGGTCGACGGAGACGCGTGCGCATCCGCGCACGAGGGTACTCCCCGCCTCTGCCGCTGATTTGGCCCCAACAGGGTACCCCTATTTCGCCCTTTTCTTCTATTGCGGGCTTTGCCCGCCCTTTTCCGAGTTCTTCTGCGACATTATGAACACGTTTAGCCTCCGCCTCCTTGATTTCACCCCCAACGCCGTCTTGACCATGGCAGTTTTCGCGCATTTGTGCGAAAACTTTGTCGAGTCCACCGAATGTGGCACTCTTCCGCCACTTCTTCGTGCCCAGCGTCGAGAGAGGAGAGCCACTTGCGGAGGGATAGCCTGGGTCTCTAGGATCGGCAAGAAAGAGGCCTACCTAGAAGGAGAGTTCCGCAACAAGTGGGAGGAGTGGAGAGCCAACTGGTGCTGGGTCGTAGATGAGAACCTGCAGCCCTTCACCGCCGTGCACCAAACCCCAATAGTGCACGGCAGAGATTGGAGTAACTTGGCGCCGGAGGATGCGAAGCTGAAGATAGCTGTGACCCGAATTTTGCGCCTCAGGCTTGCCGGGTTAACCGTAGGCGCAGTTGGCGCAGATTTCCTTCGTCGCCGCATCGCTCCCTTGCAGGAAAGGAGGAGGCCTGCCTGGGAGTTCCAAAATGCGGCAGACATTATGAGGCTGCGCCCGGGCCTGAACTGGAACTTCACCGTCTTGGAGCTGGACTCGATGCTGCTCGAGTTGTTCAAGAACGACCCCGACCACCCTGAGTGGTTTAGGTTGCCGCGGGGGGTCGTCCCATTGTGCAACAGCTCGGCGCTCGACCGCATCCGCGCCATGATGCCGTTGTGCGACTCCCACGGGATCGTCCCAACCTGGCAGGAGCCTCGACGCAGGTCGTGCAGCAGTTCTTCGATGATTTGGAAGAAGTGTCGATCCGCCCGACGCAGCGAAAAACTCACCCGCGACACCACCGACGAGGAGATGGCGCGGATTGCCACTGAGGTGGAGGCGGCGGCAGCCGCTGCCGCCGGAGCCTTCGGGTTCACCGTGGAGGAGGCGGACGCTGCGGCGGCAAGCCTTGCCGAGCGAGGGAGGTCGTCGGCGAGGACGAGCTTGTCGAGCCCGAGGCCGGGTCGAGTGGACCCGCCAAGGGCGCTTCTTCTCCACCGCCAAGCGATTTGCCGCCAGGAGCCCCGGCTCCCGCCAAGAGGCGTCTCCGCAAGGTTGGAGACGAGTCGGGCGGCAGACCGCCCACAGCAGCGCGCCACATGACGCGCTCTCTACCACAACAAGCGAGGTTGCAGCGAGCGCCCACACCTGCGACAAGCGGGCGGGATCTTCTCGAGCCACCGCCTCCGCCTCCGCCAAGTGGCCAAGAGCCTACTCCCCGCCTCGTCGCACCGGAGGCGAGGCGGAGTTGACTTCTCGGCTCAGCTCCGAGGAGGAAGGCGAAGAGTAAGTTCTTGAGAGTGTGCTTGTATTTCTTCAATTTCATTGCTTCATCTTGAATCTGATTTGCTTTGTTACGGACTCTTTCCTTTTTAGGACGCTGGCCCAGAAGGCGTCGAAGAGGGCTAAAGATCCCGACGGTCGTCGTTGAGGACGATTCCCCCGTGGCAACAGGGGACGCGTCCGAGACTCCCTTGCCGGACCCGGCAACCCTTCCTCAGAGCAGCCCCCAGCACAACCCCCAGAGTAAGTGTGCAGTCTTCTTCTTACTATTGGGTGTGCAGGGGTGCCCCTTCTTCGTTGATACCTGACTGTTTGCTTGTGTAGGAGCAGAGCAGCCTCATCAGGAGGGCTCGGAAGCCGCCCCCGAGATCCTGTCTGCTGCCGCTACGCCGCCAAGGGAGGAATCTCTGGCAAGGGAGCGCCCTCCGACAAGGGAGGCCACTCCGGCAAGGGAGGCTACCCCGGCAAGGGACAACGCCAGTGACCCTCCAGTGGTCGAGGTCATGGTTGCGGATCCCGTTGCAGGTAACTGCCTCACAAGAAATTTCCCTTGGGCTTGCTTTCTTTTGTTTCTCTTTTTGAACATTTGCTTGGCTGCTCTTTCTTACGTCGGCCTTGAGCCGATGGAGGTCGAGGCCGCCGGCGAGGAAGCCAGCAACAACACCGACGAGGCCGCCGTTGAGGAAGAAGAGGTCGTTGTCGTGGAAGAAGAGGTCATCGCCGACGAGCCTGTTGGCGAGGAGGCCACCGAGGCTACCGATGCAGAGGTCGGCGAGGGGTCGGGCGATCGTACTGACGGCCCTGAGGCCGCAGGAGCGGCAAGCGCTACACCGACAGCCGACTCCCCCGCTGGCCAAGGCCAGTTCGAGGAGCCCCACTGGCGCCTACGAAGGCCGGGCGTCTTCATCAAGCTCCCACAGGAACCGAGCTCCAGGCGCCGGTCGAGGAGAGACCCTCGATGGCGAAGCTACTCGCCTCCGCTTGGCAGCTGGTGGACGCGCCAAGCAGCAGGCAGCTGAAGTCCGAGGAGGAGCAGCTGCTGAAGAAGCTGCTGTCGCTCTACCGCGCCCGGCAGGCCAAGTTGGAGACCCGAGAAGCACTTGTCGCGAGGGCGGGAGCGGACATGGAGAAACGCGCCGAAGAGCTCCGGAGCACCAACCAAGAAACCCTCCGCGACGTAGCAGAAGCGTGGGGGCAACTCGCAGAAGAGCGCACGGCCTTCATCCTTGAGAAGGCCGCAGCTGAGGAGGAGCAGCGGCTGGCTGCCGAGAAGCTTCGCCAGCGCAGAAAGCGAGCTGGCGCAGCGGAAGGTCAACCTGGACAGCCACGAAGAGGACCTTGCCGCGCGCGAGGAGTCACTTGGAGGGGCGCTTCAGGAAGCGAAGGATGCTGCCGCAGCCGCCGAGGCCGCCAAGAAAGAGCTGAAGGCGAAGGTGGCACAGCTGGAGGCCAGCCTCAAGAAGAGCGGCGAAGAGCTTGCCGTGCTCAAGCGTGAGCGTGAGAAGAATGCCTACACCCTTGGCGAGCTGCAGAGCCGTCTCGCTGATAGAGGCAAGGAGCTCGACGCCGCCAAGGATTCAAAGCGGATCTCGAGCTGAAGCTGACCACTGCAGCCTTGAGACGTTGGACGGCGCCCGAGAGCGGGAGGTGGGCTTGTTGGAGGCGATCAAGGCCAAGGAGGAGCTGTGGCGAATGCTGCCTCCATCTAGAGCACCTTGAGGGAGAGCGTGGAGCCTTTGTTGAAGGTCTTGTGGACACCGCCGCCGACATCCACAACGAGCTGATGGAGCTGGGGATGGCGGACCTTGCATACTCCTCCGACGAGCATCTCCAACCCAGCGCCAAACTCAGTTTGTTCTTCAAAGGCGTGGTGACGGGTCTCCAGCTGACTACGAGAAGAGGTCCCGGCAGCTGGCGAGGAATCACGCCCGGATCTGTGCAGGAGCCCTCGAGAAGGTGTTGATAAAGGTGGCCTTCCGCAATCCGGGCCTCAACCTTAACGGCGTCCTCAGATCCTTGCCGCCAGATGCCAACGTGGAGGAGCTCAAAGCCCTTGTCGCACCCATTGTGGACAAGGTGAACAAGATCAAGCGGATCGATGGCGACCGCGTAGACTAGGCCGCCAACTTTATCTTGCCCTTGTCGCTGCTGATCATGTTTTAGGACACTTTGTTAGATCAGCGACAAGTTATTTTGTAATATACTCTATCTTAGGCGATCAATGCAACGTTATTTCCTCTACTTGATTCCTTCCTTTGTATGTTTACGCCTTTACGCATTTGGGGGACTTGTCGGTGCGGGCACTTTTGCATGGCCGAGTGCGAACGTCGGCAGACTTTGTTGGCGATCCGCCTCCGACAAGCAACCTTGTCGCGACTAGCTGCAGCTCACTTAAGTTGTTGAGCGGACTCGAAACAAAGTAAGGCGGCTAGTCGGCGAGTTAGTTCCTCTGCGCGACAGGTTTTCCATACAAAGTACTATCGTTCGAGGAAGATAACTTAAAATTTAAAAATTGATTGCTCAAACTTTGGCAACTTAGCTTTTACATCTCTTGCTTCCCGATGAGGTGAAACTTCCTCGAGCGGTGCCTGGTCCATAGTATTATCTCCTCCTCCCCCCCTGGTTAACTTGTGCGCGAGGGAGCCTTAATTTCTTTGAGAAAAGAAAAAGAAGAGGAAATAACGTTATGGAGCCCAGTGGCTCGATTCTGCTTACCGGGTGTGGTTGCTGCACAAAGTGTTAGCCAAAACATGCAATAAAATGATGAAAGCATGAATTTGACAAGTTGTGTGCAACACATGAGCTTCTTGATGCATCGGGTCTGCGCCCGGCTTTGCACAAAGGATTACATGCAACAGCGGCAAGACTTGTACAAAAGGTGGTTGCGGAGCAGGTTCCGACAACCGCGCCCTATGGGTAAAACTTACAAAGATGCTCAATGTTCTAGGAGTTGCTCACGGAATGCCATCTTCGGTCTCAAAGCGGACAGCGCTTGAGCCTAGTGACTCGTTTCACCCGATAAGGGCCTTCCCACTTCAAGGCCAACTTGTTTGAATTCTTGGCGGACTGAGCAGCGCGAAGAACAAGGTCGCCTTCCTCGAGACTTGGCACTAACTGCGGCTATGGTAGCGACGCAAAGCTTGCTGGTAGCGAGCAGCTCGCACAGCGGCCTGAAGACGATCCTCCTCAAGGAGCAGCGCGTCATCTTGTCGCAGCTGCTCTTGCTCAAGCTCATCATAAGCGAGCACTCGAGGTGATCTGTATACGAGTTCCGTGGGGAGAACTGCCTCTGCTCCGTAGACTAGAGCAAAGGCTGTCTGGCCGGTGGCTCGATTTGGCATCGTCCTGATCGACCAAAGAACCACCGGCAGCTCCTCGATCCAGTTTCTTCCGCACTTGTGCAGCCTGTCGAAAGTTCTGGTCTTGAGCCCGCGCAGCACTTCAGCATTTGCCCTCTCCGCTTGACCGTTGCTTCTAGGGTGAGCAACGAAGCAAAGCAGACCTTGGCGCCAAGATCTTGGACGTCTTGCATGAAGGTGCGACTTCGTAAATTGTGTGCCGTTGTCGGTGATGATCCTGTTAGGGATTCGAAGCGGCAAACAATCGACCTGAAGAACTTGATCGCTGTTGTGCCGTCACCTTCCTCATCGCTTCCACTTCCGGCCACTTTGTGAACTTGTCGATGGCGACGTACAAGTACTCAAAGCCCCCGATAGCTCGGGGGAAGGGGCCGAGGATGTCGAGCCCCCAGATCGAAAATGGCCAGGATAAAGGGATCGTCTGGAGAGCTTGAGCTGGCTGGTGTATCTGTTTGGAATGGCACTGGAACGCTTCACACATGGTTACTTGTGCGATTGCATCCTAGAGGGCTGTCGGCCGGAAGAAACCTTGCCGGAAAGCTTTGAAGCAAGCGCTCTTCTTGCGCCAATGTGGTGACCACATATGCCTCCATGTATCTTCGCCAACAGCTTACATCCATCTTCCACAGGAATACACTTCAATTTCACACCGTTGAGTCTTCTTACATGCAGTATCTTGTCGACAAACTGGTACATACTTGACTGCTGGGCTACTCTTTCCGCTTCTTCTTGCTCTTGGGAAGTTCTCCTATCTGAAGGAAATGGACAATCTGCTGCGCCCATCTTTGGAGCTTGCGGCTCGACAACAAAGACTAAAGGCACATCTCTGCTGCTTGGGAACATCAGCTTCCACGGCAAGAACCTGCGGCTCTGCCGAGCTTGATGCTCCCGACAAGCTTGCGAAGCAAGACTTGTCGGGAGCGTCTCGCTTCAACGAAACAAACCCGGGGCTGTCGGAGCAGACTGCTCCTCGGCCTTGTTGGTGTTGATCTTGGGGACCTTTGCAACGACGGCTTCGGGAAGCTCAGCCGGAAAGTAGTCACCAGAGGTCAACTTCCTCTTCTTGCTTTGTCCGGTTGATGGTGTTACGGTTGGTTGAGTCAGCTTGAGCACGAAAATCCCTGGTTCCATTGTGTAACTTAAGTGCAGCGCACTTTGACGAACCCGTCGGCAATATCATTACGAGCTCTTGGAACATGTTCCATTTGCAGGCCATCAAAGTGCTCTTCTAGCTTCCTCACTTCATCAACGTAGGCTTCCATCAACGGACTCGGTAATCTTTATTCACTTGGCGGGGCGACAAGCTGCGAGTCACCCACGACAATAAGCTTTTTGATCCCAAGGTCCACTACGATCCACGAGACCGGCAAGCAAACCTTCATACTCTGCAGTATTGTTTGTCGCTTGCTCCTTGGGAAAGTGCATCTGGACTATGTACTTGAGGTGCTCTCCGGTGGGTGCGATAAGCAGCACGCCGGCACCGGCGCGTTGCAGCGAGAAGGCACCATCAAAGTACATCAGCCACTCTTTGCTTGCTTCTTTGACGGGAATGCTCGTCTCGGGAATCTCTTCATCTGGTGTTGGCGTCCATTCTGCTATGAATTCCGCCAACGCTCTGCTTTGGATAGTTGATGTACTTTCAAACTTGAGACCAAAGCTTGACAGCTCCAAAGTGCCCACTCGACAATCCCGCACGTAAGCCACGGATTCCGCGGTATCCTCTTCAGCGGAAAGCGAGTGACAACTGTGATCTCATGTGCTTGGAAGTAATGGCGCAGCTTTCTCGAGGCCATGAGGAGACCGAAAAGCAATTTCTGCACACCAGAGTACCTTGACCTAGCTCCCTGCAGGAGGGAACTGACAAAGTAGACTGGGCGCTGCACCCTCCTTTTCTGCATCTGTTCAGGTGTCTGCGCGGATTCGTCCTTGTCGGGACCAGATCTTGTCGTGAAGCCCCACCTTGTCGCTGGATGTGCTTGCCGTGGTTGCCGGCTCGTCATCCGCCTCCTCTCCGCTACTAACGCAACACTAACCACTTGATTGGTTGCTGCTATATATAGCAGCAACTTCTCTTGTGGCCTAGGTGCGACAAGTGTTGGAGTGGAGGACAGGTATCTCCTCAAGTCCTGCAGCGCAGCCTCCGCTTCGGGAGTCCATTTCATTGGACCTGACTTTTCAAAATCTTGAAAAACGGCAGGGCGCGTTCAGCAGACCTAGAAATAAACCTGCTGAGAGCAGCCACGCAACCGGCAAGTCTTCGTACATCCTTGACGCGCTTTGGTGCTTCAATCTGCTCAATGGCCTTGATCTTGTCGGGATTAGCTTCAATCCCTCATTGAGACACGAAGAACCCGAGAAGCTTGCGGAAGGGAATCCAAACACGCACTTCTCGGGGTTGAGCTTAAGGTTGATCTTGCGCAGATTTGCAAAGGTCTCGCCCAAATCTTGAACCAGAGTTGCTTTGTCCTTGCTTTTGACCACTATGTCATCCATGTAGGCTTCTACATTTATGTGCATTTGCGGCTCAAAAGCATCATGGACTACCCTTGCAAATGTTGAACCAGCATTTTTCAAACCGAAAGGCATTCGTATGAAACAGTATGTGCCACATGGGCGTAATGAATGCGGTCTTCTCCTCATCTTCTTCAGCCATGAAGATCCGATGGTATCCTCGAGTATGCATCACGAAACGAAAGCAAATCACATCCAGCCGTGGAGTCAACAATCTGGTCAATGCGCGGCAAGGGAAATGGATCTTTGGGACAAGCTTTATTAACATCCGTGAAGTTAATACAAAGTCTCCATTTTCCATTTGCCTTGCGCACGACTACAGGATGGGCCAACCACGTAGGATGGAGCACTCCTCTGACAAGGCCTGCTGCTTCCAGTTTCTTGATCTCTTCGGCTATGAATTCTTGGCGCTCCTTTGCTTGCTTCGACTTTTTTCTTGACGGGCCGCGATGAGGACAAGCGGCCAGGCGGTGCTCAATCACTTTCACGGGAACACGGGGATGTCGACGGTTGCCATGCAAACACGCCGACATTCGCCCGCAGAAAGCAACGAGCGCCGCTTTCCTATTTAGGGTCGAGAGGCACTGCTGGTGAAGGTACCACCTGCCGTCCTCCTTGGCGGGCACCTTCTTGGTCTTTAGGCGGAGCCACCATCTTCTTGCACTTGCCGGTGGAGCTCGATGGTGCGTCCTCGACGGTAGCGCAGCACTCCAAGAGGTGCGCTTGCCGGAGTGAGCATCGAGCCCTTGCCGGACTTGGACTTTGTCTTCTTTCCCCGGAGCTTCAGCGGCAAGTGTCCGGCAACTGCGCGGCTGCTGCATCCCGGTAGATCTTGTCGGCGAGATAAGGGCATCCTTCTTGTCGCCATGGACAGAGATGACGCTTATCGGGCCTGGCATCTTGAGTAGGTTGTAGGCGTAGTGAGAGGCTGCCATGAACTTGGCGAAGTCTTTGACGGCCAAGTATCCCATTGTAAGGCAATGGGAAATTGGCAACGTCGAATGTAACCCTCTCAGTCCTAAAGTTCAGCTCGCTGCCAAATGTGACCGGCAACGTAATCTTCCCCTTCGGCCTGCTCCTTCCCAGATTGATTCCTTGGAAGGTGCCGGTCTCTTGAGCTCATTGTCGAGGATTTGAAGCTTCGAGCACCGCGAGGAGATCAGATTCAAGCCGCCCCGCCGTCAATTAGCATTTTGGTGACCTTGAGGTTGCGGATGGTTGGTGAGACCAACATCGGCAAGCACCCGACATGATTATGCAATCAGGGTGGTCCTCAATATCAAAAATGATAGGCGTCTGGACCACTTCGTGAGGCTTGCATGACTCTACGGATGGTTCCGCTGCATTGACCTCCCGTGATCCATTGCTTGAGTTGGCGGTGGGAGGTATGCGAGGAAGCACCTCCGCCAACGCAGAGGACCTCTGTGGCTTCAAACTCCTGCTCATCGGTGTCGCCGTCTTCCATATCTTCGTCGTCGTCATCATCTTCATCCTTGTCGCGGCGCTGGGAGGTCGATCTCCTTGCCGCTGCTTGGCCTTGCCAAGGCGTCCTCCCGGCCGGGACGTTTCTTGCGTGCTCCCCCAGCACCCTCCTGGGCCTTCTCCTTGTCGCGCCGCACGTACTCAGCTCTCTGCTGTTCGACAAGCTGCTCGACCTTCTTGCAGCTCTGGAGGTCGTGGCCCTTGGTGCGGTGGATCTTGCAGTACTGCTTGCCGGAGCTGTCCTGCTTGTCGGCGGCCGCCACCGACTGGTGGTTGGCATCGACGGCAACCTCCTTGCCGGAGCCACCAGCCTTGGCGTTCTTGTCGCCACCTCCATTGCCGGACTTCTCAACAGCTAGCACTTCTCTATTTTTCTTCTTCCTGTTGCCTCGCCACGACCCTTCTTTCTTTGGGCGGTGTCCTCACCGCCGATCCTGCTTACGCATTCTCTCACGGAGTCTCCTCCCTTCCTCAAAGACGCGTGCACACTTGTCGGCCAAGGCGTACAGCTCACCGGCGTCCTTGACTTTGCACATCGCCATCTCCTCCCTCATCCTGCGGTTCCGCACATTCTGATGAAATGCGTTGATCACCGCGGCAGGGTGGACGTCTGGGATGTTGTAGTGCACACGGCTGAATCTCTGAATGAACTTGCGTAGGGACTCTCCTTCCTTTTGGGCAAGCAGATGAAGGTCACTCTCTTGGCCATGAGGCTTGTGGCCACCTGTGAAGGCGCCAACAAACTGATGGCACAGATCTGCCCAAGAGGATATGGAGCTGTCCGGCAAGTGCATGAGCCAAGATCTGACGTTGGGCTTGAGCACGAGCGGGAAGTAGTTGGCGAGGATCTTGTCGTCCCGTCCCCCAGCAGCCTGCACCGCGATGGTGTAGATGCTAAGGAACTCCGACGGATGCGTCCTGCCATCATACTTCTCCGCACGTCTGGTTTGAAGTTTTTCTGGCTGGGCCTTTGGACTTGCCGCAGCTCACGAGTGAACGCAGGGGCAACCTACCACGTCTGGCAAGTCGGCTGGCTCCTCCGGCGCGCGCATGTCAACAGAAGGCCCAGCGCGCTTGTCGGACTGACGTCGCGCTTCTCTTCGGCGCTCGATGCGAGTTCGAGCGTCCTCTTGTTGTCGCTCGTGAAGAACTTGGCGCTGATCGCGGCAAGCTCGCGGATCCGACGACGCGGTGGAGTCGCTGTCGAGGTGGATCCGGTGAGTCGGCGATCTTGGCCTTCGTGGCGGAGAGTGCATGGTGGTTGCACCTCCGACAGTCTCGTCGCCACCGGCTCGTGCCTTGTCGTCTCGCCGCGGCAATGATGGCGTTAGTTGCGCGAGCATCGCCGCTGGCAAAGCCGATGAGGCTCGGATAGTGGCCCTCCACTCGTCGACCTTTGTCGGCCGTTGGAGGTAGTCGAGGAGCAACCGAGCTCTCGCCAGCTTCTGCTGGAGTAGTGGGTGGCATTGGCGAACGGTGCGAGGCGGGATACGCCGGACTTCTAACCACGTTAGAAGGAGCAGCACCCGTCCGGGCGACCGTATCTCACTCGTGCCAGCATGTTGGCGCGCATGCTGGTCTTGAGGGTCTCGATCCAACGAACGTATGGCATTGTGAACGCCATGACGTTGTTGGTCCCGCGTCTCCTGAGATGAGTGCGGGGGATGCGCGGACGCCGAGGTTTGCGGGGCCTTGTCCTTGGACTTGGCAACGTCGCGAGCACCTTCGTCGGTGCCCGTTCCTCGCCATGGCGTCGCCCCACCACCCGCTTTGCTGCGGTGAGGGTGGGTACGACGCGGACGGCTCTGCTGCCGCCAAAGCCTTCTTCTTCGGTGGCATGTTGAGGAAGATGTTGATGACACTGCTCGTGTGAACGCCGGATCAGATTCACACGGCCTCGACGGCCCCTACCTGGCGCGCCAAAGATGTCGGGGAGGCTGATCGTAACCACGGACACCTATGGGCCCGGCGGACTAGGCCCCTTGTGGTTCGGAGGGGGGCGGAGATCGCACGAAGGGAGGATCGAGGTGTGGCACACGAGCAGTTTACCCAGCTTCGGAGCTCTCCGGAGAGATAAAACTCCTACTGCTGCTTGTTTGATGTATTGTGTTCTTGCTAGGGAGCGATGAGAGCTACAAAACCTAGCGTGAGTGTATCTGGTCTCGAGTGAGTCAAATGAACCGAACCCTTTCTACGTTGCGCATGGGCCTCCTTTTATATGCTCAAGGGGTCTCCGACAGGTGGCAACATAGGCGGGGGTACAAATGTAAAAACAGGAGTTGGTACACCTACTTGAACAGTGTACAGTGCAAAATACCTAAATCTGATGGCAAGGGACAAAAACAATAAATGCCCGTCAGTGTCGCCCAAACAGTGCAACAGAGACCGTCAGGTGCGCCTCCGCTCGCCATGATGGCAAGCTTGTCAGCGCCGCTTATCGCTGCTCTCCGCTGGCTGCCTGACCGCCGACACTGCAGCGCATGGAACGGTCCCATGGCGACACGTCGCTGGATGAGCTGGAGCGGAGATGGAGAGAGGTTGCTTGCATGACAGCGCCTTTGCCGCTGGCCGAATCCTTGTCGCGTCCGGAGGCTTGTCGCGCTGAGCCTTCCGGCAAGCTCCTCTTGCTGAGGCCTTGTCTTCTGCATGCCTTGAGTGGCCTTCCCGACAAGCTCCTCTTGTCGGGGCCTTGTCTTCTTAACCAAATACTTTGTTCTTGAATGGCTCCAAAGGAGCCACGGAGGATCTACGCGGTGACGAGGCAAACCTTGCAGCGGGGTGCTACAACTGTCCGTGCACGAGTACGGGATACTAGGGTACCCCTACTCTAGTACACCGACACATTCCTACCTTAGATCCATATTGGGTAATTTCATTGTGGATATTTTTATCAAGATTTTCAATCGATTCAATGGTAGCAACTTCATTCTCAATAGTTTCAAGTCTTTGCATAGCATGCTCCAAAGTTAACATAGTTCCATTAACCAAAAGAGGTGGTGAGACAAATAAATCTATTAAAGTATTATAGGAATCAAAAGTATGGCTACCCAAGAAATTCCCTCCGGTAATGGTATCAAGGATATATCTATACCAAGGATTAGCACCTACGTAAAAATTACAAAGAAGAACTGAAGTAGATTGCTTCCTGGTAGATCTATTTTGAGCATTGCAAATTCTATACCAAGCGTCTTTTAGATTTTATCCCTCCCTTTGCTTAAAATTTAGAACTTCATTCTCGGGAGATAACGGAGAAGATATGAGACTAGTCATGACGACAAGCAAGCGAACTAACACACGAGCAAACAAAAGGCAAGCGAGAAAAAAGGCAAACGGGAAAAGGAGGAGGATATTGGGAAAGAGAGGGCGAATAAAATGGCAAGGGTGAAGTGGGGGAGAGGAAAATGAGAGGCAAATGGCAAATAGTGTAATGCGGGAGATAGGGATTGTGATGGGTACTTGGTATGGTGCTTGACTTGCTCTTGCGTGAGCCTCCCTGGCAACAGCGCCAGAAATTCCTCTTGGAACCTCTTGAGCACTGCGTTGGATTTCCCCGAAGAGGATAGGATGATGCAGCAAAGTAGCGTAAGTATTACCCTTAGTTTTTGAGAACAAAGGTATCAATCCAGTAGGAGGCCACACACAAGTCCCTCGTACCTGCACAAAACAATAGCTCCTCGCAACCAACGCGATTAGGGGTTGTCAATCCCTTCATGGTCACTTACGAGAGTGAGATCTGATAGAGATGATAAATAATATTTTTGGTATTTTTGGTATAGAGATGCAAAGTGAAAAGTAAAAGGCAAAGTAAAAAAAGCAAGTATTAAAGTAATGGAGATTGATATGATGAGAATAGACCCGGGGGCCATAGGTTTCCCTAGTGGCTTCTCTCAAGAGCATAAGTATTCTACGGTGGGTGAACAAATTACTGTTGAGCAATTGATGAATTGAGCATAATTATGAGTATATCTAGGTATGATCATGTATATAGGCATCACGTCCGAGACAAGTAGACCGACTCCTGCCTGCATCTACTTCTATTACTCCGGTCATCGACCGCTATCCAAAGCATGCATCTAGAGTATTAAGTTAAAAACAGAGTAACGCATGTAAGCAAGATGACATGATGTAGAGGAATAAATTCATGCAATATGATAAATACCCCATCTTGTTATCCTCGATGGCAACAATACAATACGTGCCTTGGCACCCTTTTTGTCACTGGGTAAGGACACCGCAAGATTGAACCCAAAGCTAAACACTTCTCCCATTGCAAGAACTACCAATCTAGTTGGCCAAACCAAACGGATAATTCGAAGAGACTTGCAAAGATAACCAATCATACATAAAAGAATTCAGAGAAGATTCAAATGTTATTCATAGATAATCTGGATCATAAACCCAAAATTCATCGGTCTCAACAAACGCACCGCAAAAAGAAGATTACATCGAATAGATCTCCACGAGAGAGGGGGAGAACATTGTATTGAGATCCAAAAAGAGAGAAGAAGTCATCTAGCTACTAGCTATGGACCGAAGGTCTGAAGTAAACTACTCACACTTCATTGGAGGGGCTATGGTAATGATGTAGAAGCCCTCCGTGGTGGATGCCCCTCCCGTGAGCTCCGGAACAGGCCCCAAGATGGGATCTCATGGATACAGGAAGTTGCGGCGGTTGAATTAGGTTTTTGGCTCCTGTTCGAATCGTTTGGGGGTACGCAGGTATATATAGGAGGAAGGAGTACGTCGGTGGAGCAACAGGGGGCCCACAAGGCAGGGGCACGCCCTAGGGGGGCGCCCCCTGAGGGAGTCCTGGATTAGGGGGTATCCAGACTGCCAGACTGTGTACAACGTCCGGACTATTGAAGCGTGAAGATACAAGACTCAAGACTTCGGCCCGTGTCCGGATGGGACTCTCCTTTGCGTGGAAGGCAAGCTTGGCGATTCGGATATTGTGTTTCCTTTCTTGTAACCGACTCCATGTAACCCTAGCCCTCTCCGGTGTCTATATAAACCGGAGAGGTTGGTCCTTAGAAGGCCGATCACATTTACAATCATACCATCATAGGCTAGCTCTTAGGGTTTAGCCTCTATGATCTCGTGGTAGATCTACTCTTGTACTACCCATATCATCAATATTAATCAAGCAGGAAGTAGGGTTTTACCTCCATCGAGAGGGCCCGGACCTGGGTAAACATCTGTGTCCCTTGCTTCCTGTTACCATCAGCCTCGACGCACAGATCGGGACCCCCTACCCGAGATCCACCGGTTTTGACACCGAAATTGGTGCTTTCATTGAGAGTTCCTTTGTGACGTCGCCACAAGGCTCGATGGCTCGTCTCATTGTCAAGGACGACATTGCCTTGGAGGGGGCTCTGGCTGTAGGCCAGACGCTCTGGCTCGGCGGCTTCATCATGGCCGCCCCATCGGCGGTGGCGCCGATGATGACTTCTCGGGTCATCAATCGTAACCATCGCGTCAGTTCGGAACTTGCCAAACAGATGGATCCAATGGAGCTCTCCTCCCTTAACGAACTCTTGGATCGCATCGCCAGTGGAGTCGCCATGAGACTACGACGGATTGGGCTTAAACCCGACCAAAGGGATATCAGGTCCCCGACCACCCATGAGATAGCGATAGTGGAGGAACCCCGCAGATTGCCCCTCAACTTTGAGGACAAGTTATGTTCGGATCGCCGAACTCCTTGAGCCAAAGACCTGCTCAAAGGAAAACCTGACCCAGGTCCCGTACTTAGAATCGGGCATTGGGCCGAAGAAATTGGGCACTCCAGATTCTGAGCTGTTGAGCTCGGGACTGCCCGCGCCCTTGGGCGTTAGATCAGATCAAAATCCGGATTCTGCTAACAACACCTGCCTGGACCTAAACTGTCTCTCCCGCATCAGGTAAGAGCCCCAGGAAACCGTACATCGCCATCGGGCGATTTCTCCTTGCGCTTAACAAGGTCAGGGACTGCCGCGAAGAGAACATGGTCTCACTTTTCTGCAAAAACTGCACGGACGAAGGACTCCTCAATGCTATAAGCCGCCGCGACATAGTACGCTTCGCGGACTTGGCAACCATAGTACGGAAGTACTGTGCGATGGAGAGCGCTTGGAAGACCCAAATAGAATTTTGGGATAGTACTGCTCTCACCAAAACCTTTGTCCGAACTAAACGGACGAACTCTCGTAAGTCGTCCGTCCCAACCCCCAAGAAACCAAAGCCCACCCCAGGGCGGGATCCGTATTGGAAGAATGGCTCAACGGGCCATGTAAGCTCCACAGTACTCCTGATACAACACCTACTCATGGCCTTAAGGCATGTTGGATACTCCGGCAGGACGCAAAAAGAGGCGAGGAAATTCTAGTGGGACATAAAGCGGAACAACATCCTCCCAGTGAACACAATCTGATCGGCAGTCTTCGAGACTTTTGCCTCGAACAATAGGCGCAAGCAAGCTCGTCGAAGCTCCGCTGAAATTTACCATGTGGCAAAATAAACCCTTGGAACGACACTGCTATAACATTTAATGCCAGTGATGAACCTCGATTCCGGGCTGTCCGGGCACCAGCCGCTCTGGTCCTTAGTCTGATCGTAGATGGCTTTCGGCTCACTAAAGTACTCATGGACGACGGAAGCGGACTAAATCTGATTTATGAAGAAACACTCAGCAAGATGGAGATTGATAAAATCCGCATTGATTCCGCCTTTTATATAAGTTTTTTCCTGTCAATTTACGCTAGCTACATGGGTCAAGCCCAGCAATTCGGCCTTTTTATCTTTTTTCTCCCAAATTATGTTTGACCAAATGAGTCCAGCCTAATATTTTTCAGGCTTTTTCTTTCCTGTCCAATCCACATTCATTTATTTTTGTTTCATTTTTGCCCAAAATATTTGTCCAATATAATTTGATCCTTGGCCTCTTTAAGGTCCAACTCCAGCCCATTTAATCTAACATTTTCAAACCAGTTTGAATAACAATATGAATCACCACCAATTAGCTGAATATTACAGAAATATCTCATAACTCACATTCTACAAATTTCCAGCACATCCGTATTTTATACAGATCCAAGCAACCTACAACATTACGTATTCAAGCATTCAGCTGCTGAAATACTCTAGAACAGGAAATAATAAATAGAACTATCTAGTACTTCACAACAAGAAAACATGTAGTCTGCTTCTTCAAGTACTGCTTCTTCCTTAGCAATGACAGGCTGATGCAAAACATCTGGGCATTCAAAAGAGAACAAAAAGTATGTCAATGATATAAGAAATACTACACGAATACTTTTAAAATAAAAACTGAAGGCACATGAGATGGAAACAAGTAATTTGAGATGGAAACTTAGCCAACAGAATTTATATAAAAGATCTTTTTGCAGTACAATTATCTTATGTACATATGAATGACACCCAAGTAATTTGAGATGGAAATAAGTAGATCTAGCAATCTAACATGTACAGTGGCACCAGCAAAAGAGCAAGACACGGAAGAGTTTTAGCTTTACATAATGTTTACAAGAACAGGACCCTGATACAGCATTTAGCTTGTCCTCAACACTGTTAACAAGGTACTTTTAAAGTAGCTATGTGCATCAGCCTCACCAAGTCTTATCATGAATTGGTTGCTTTTAAAAACTATACTATATTTCTGAACAGCAAACTAAATAGACGGCTGCTCTCAAACCGTACATCCAAACAAAGCAAATAAGTACTCTCACGGAAACCTTAGAACATGCTTTACAAGTCATATGTAGAGGCCAACTTGAAATTATGAGCATAATGAACTCGTTTTTCAGTTAGAAGCTCGCTGCCCAAAACTGTCGTGTAGTGCAGTTTTTAAGCTGAACCAAATTCAGTTTACAGAGGTAAGTAAGGAACTACTTCAAAATCAGAGGTGCTAACTATGTTTACACAGAAAAACGAGTACGATGTCTATTTGCCAAACTTGCAGCAGCTAAGAATTCATTCCCCATAGAGAAAATGAACTGACTGAGACTATGATATGATTGTCGTGACCCTACGTTTACGGTATCCTAACACAGCATAAAGAAAAGAGAGCATGTCCCGTCATCATTAGATTGAATTTCTACTAGTACACAGTGCTAGAATCACCATAACCTATGGAGTGACAAGCACTATAACCATACAAATAAAGTACTTTATCCCATACCTATACGCATAACACCGACGGAATAACAAAGAAAGATAAACAGTAGTATAGAAACTTAAACACTAGTATCACCTACTTAGTAGTGACCAGGAATTAATCCACAGTTGGTAGAGAAAAACAAAATCACAAGCACTCTGGTAGTAGCACGTGTAGCGATGAGATCACAGTCACTACATCCAGCATCACCAATCTTATTATGCATAAACAATCTTATTTTATTTGTTTATATTACTAAAACAAAGGTGTCTGAGGTCAGATCAGGAACACTATTATTAAAACAGACATATCTTCCTTTATGTGAAGAAGTCCGCTCACTTCATTAATTAGTAGTAATCATTCCATGCTTATCAACCGTGTGCGTGTGCTTGATCATGGTCTGGAGATTACACGCATAGAGGAATAGAATCCTAAACACAATAGCATCAAACAGCGGTGGGTGCTCAACCCATTTACCATACACAAGCAACACTTAAACAATAGCATGTGCATATATAACTTGTGTCACATTAGGGGTTCAGAATGTACTCGGTATATTCTAATAAATATAACATGACCGAATTTCTTCCGGTCAACATCACCTCCGAGCAACTTGATGTAACCACCGCCGCAGACAAGCTTTTGCTCATGCTTCACCATGAACTGCAAAGACGAGTGTCTTCTCCTTGTTCTTGAACTCAGGTACTCACGAGATGGCATAGAACCTGTAGTCCTTTGAGGTTTGGATACCTACATCCAGATTCAAGAATCAAGGTTTCATTAGTAAATCATAAGAAAGAAAATCTCAAGTTAAGTTTTCCTGAATCAACTAAACTTCAATGTGTAGGTACTACCAAGTACCAACAGAAAGCATAGTAGTATCAAACTGAAACACCACACCACAAGAAGATGCATTACAACCAATTACTCCCATCCGTGGAACAAATTGCAAAAATAATTGACTCTGTTCATGGCTATTTAACCAAGAAGTTGTTTGAACATGCTTGTTACAAGTAATCCAAAATTCAAGATTTTGTTATTGAATAAAGGGTAGACAATTTACATAAATTTCAGCCAACCTATCCTCTACAACAGCAACAGACGGAGTTGTACTCCAAATCAAAGTGAAGCACGTCAGGAGCTGCAAGACAGAGAAAGATAGTAGAAGAGGGGAGAGAGAACCTCCACGGCGTCGGCTGCAAGCAGAGCAGGGTTGCCTGAGCAGAACCTCCATGACATGGCCTTGGTTGGTGCTTCCCCACCCGCTCCTCTACTGCTACAAAAGAAGATAATTCAAGACAGAGATTAGAGAGGGAAGGAGAGATGGGAGGAAGGAGGGGAGGGGATGAACTCACGGGACATGGCGGATCCGGAGTAGAGGACGCCTTGCTGAACGAGGCAAGCTCGGGCGCAGTGCTCTTGTGATGGCGGGAGAAGCCGGGCTCTCAGAATCAGGCGGCATACGTGGAGCAGTCGCGAAAAGCGAGGAGGTCGTGTGCACGCGAGAGTGGCTGGTGGTCGGCGGCGTGGTACGAGGTGGTGGACGGGGGCGGCAAGAATGGATGGCGGCAGCAGGTGGGTGGGGATGCGGATGGGGCGACACGGATCCAGGTAGTGGAGGGCAGGAGCCATTGAGGGCGGGGAGGTGTGGGGAGTCGATGCAGGGGGGCGGCCATGGTCCGAGGGGTAGCGGCGACAACGTCTATGTTTTTGGCGAGCTGTGAGGGCGTTGGAGGGAGGCAGCAAAGGAGGTGGAGGAGGAGCGGTGGTGGAAGGGGGAGACACCGCCCGGGGAGGTGAACCCCGTGTTGCTCCCGCTGCGCTGCCGCCCGTAGACTGGGCTCCCCGCCCGCAGACGGTTCATGGCGGGCTCGCCGGAGCAGGGAGCGATCTGGGTAGAGGGCGGCGGCGGATTGGATTGGGCTACGTGGGGGTAGGGATAGGGGGGGCAGCGGATTGAGATCTTAGGGAGGGAGAGGGTTAGGGTTCGAGATAGGGTTAGGGTGAGAGGATGAGGCCGTGAGGGGTGAGGGGTGCCGTCCGATCCGGAAAAATCCGACGGTGTATGATGCGTGATTCGCGTGAGAAGCCTATAGACCAATCAAAACGTAGTAAAAGCTCTGACAATCTTATGACCATCTCAATTGGTCTTAATTGATTGAAATATAAGTATTTTTTGCAGAAAAAATGCATTTTTCATTTCAGTTTTGTTGTAAAGAACCTACCAACTCTTTGTTGCAAAATTGATCCTACCAACTCAAAGTATCGATTTCATCACAGGAACACAAAAAGTTTCGCAAAATTTCACACCTAGATAAGAACGTTCATACCGACAAATTTGACCACATTTATCAATAGCCTCTTATTTCGGGTAAACAATCGACATATTAGCCTCATGTTGTATGTTTAAATGACCCAATATTGTGTTCATATGTGTATCTTGGGACGACAAACAATGTTGATTTGAGGGGGTTTTATTTTCTTTACACAAAAAATCATTTTTCAATTTTTGGAGTGCCAATAATCGGGGTTTTTGTGAAGGCCCTATCATATATTTATTGCAAAATTGAACAAAATTATTTTTCTAAAATACTACGCCATATTTAATGAACAAATGACCAAATAGTTGGATCTCAAAAGATTCGAGCCACCTCTCGTGAAAAAGACAAATTTTCGCCGATTCAGTAGGAAGCGGGTTGATTTTGAACTGCAGCCTCCTCATAGTTTGCTCTTTATTTTTTCCAAAAATAATTTCTAGGTACAGAAGTATCTATTTTATCAGAGAAACACCAAAAAAATTCCAAGATTCAACCACTAGCTAGGAACGGTCATTCCCGCCGTTTTGACCGCATTTTGAAACGGGCATAAAAAATTCAAAATAAATCAAAAAATTGGGAAACCTTCGCATTGTGTCATTATATGTGGCCAAGTTCCCAGGAAAAATAACAAACTTGTAATACGGCAATTATTTTCAAAAAGTGTTCTCATATTGATCAATCTTATGGCCGCATTCATGGCATAGTTTGTTCAAATGATCTCATATTGTGCACAAGGGTGCATCTTGGAATTCCAAACAATGTTGCCTAAGGAAGTTTTCATTTTCTTTGCACGGAAAATTCATTTTGCATTTTCTGAGTGCCCAAAAGTAGGTTTTTTTGTGAAGGACCTACCAAATAATTATTGCAAAATTGGACCAAATCATTTTTATAAAATACTAGGCCATATATAATGCACAATTGACGAAATGGTTGGGTGAAAAAAGTTTTGATCTACCTCGTGAAAAAGACAAATTGCCGTCGATTCGGCTTGGAAACGGGTCAAATTTGAACTGTAGCAGCCTCATAATTTGCTCTTTATTTTTCCAAAAATCATTTCTAGGTACATAAGTATCTATTTAATCATAGAAACACCAAAAAATTCCAAGATTCAACCACTAGCTAGGAACGGTCAAGCCCGCGTTTGGACCGCATTTTGAAACGGGCATAAAAATTCAAAAAAATCAAAAATTGGAAGACCTTCGCATTGTGTCATTATATGTGACCAAGTTTCCAGGAAAAATAATAAACTTGTAATACGGTTATTATTTTAAAAAGTGTTCTCAGAAATGAGCTATCATGCGTGAAGATTCATGGCTTTCAAGCCAAATGATCAATCTTATGGCCACATTCATGGCATAGTTTGTTCAAATGATCTCATATTGTGCACAAGGGTGCATCTTGGAATTCCAAAAGATGTAGCCTAACAAAGTTTTCATTTTCTTTGCACGGAAAATTCATTTTTATTTTCTGAGTGCCCAAAAGTAGGTTTTTTTGTGAAGGACCTACCAAATAATTATTGCAAAATTGGACCAAATCACTTTTATAAAATACTAGGCCATATATAATGCACAATTGACAAAATGGTTGGGTGAAAAAAGTTTTGATCTACCTCTGGTGAAAAAAACAAATTGCCGTCGATTCAACTGGAAACGGGTCAAATTTGAACTGTAGCTATCTCATAATTTTCTTTTTATTTTTTCCAAAAATCATTTCTAGGTACATAAGTATCTACTTAATCATAGAAACACCAAACAAATTCCAAGATTCAACCACTAGCTAGGAACGGTCAAGCCCGCCGTTTTGACCGCATTTTGAAACGGGCATAAAAATTCAAAAAAATCAAAAATTGGAAAACCTTCGCATTGTGTCATTATATGTGACCAAGTTTCCAGGAAAAATAATAAACCTGTAATACGGTAATTATTTTAAAAAGTGTTCTCGAAATGAGCTATCATGCGTGAAGATTCATGGCTTTCAAGCCAAATGATCAATCTTATGGCCACATTCATGGCATAGTTTGTTCAAATGATCTCATATTGTGCACAAGGGTGCATCTTGGAATTCCAAACAATGTTGCCTAAGGAAGTTTTCATTTTCTTTTGCACGGAAAAATTCATTTTCATTTTCCGAGTGCCCAAAAGGAGGTTTTTTTAAGGAACTACCAAATAATTGTTGCAAAATTGGACCTAATAAATTTTATAAAATACTAGGCCATATATAATGCACAATTGACAAAATGGTTGGGTGTCAAATTTTTTGATCCACCTCTGGTGAAAAAGACTAATTCTCGTCGATTCAGGTGGAAACGTGTCAAATTTGAACTGTAGCTGCCTCATAGGTTGCTCTTTATTTTTCCAAAAATCATTTCTAGGTACATAAGTATCTATTTAATCATAGAAACACCAAAAAATTCCAAGATTCAACCACTAGCTAGGAACGGTCAAGCCCGCCGTTTTGACCGCATTCGAAGCAGGAATAAAAAAAAAAAAAAAAAATTGGAAAAACATAGCATTGTATCATTATATGTGACCAAGTTTCCAGCAAAAAATAATAAACTTGTAATACGGTAATTATTTTAAAAAAGTGTTCTCAGAAATGAGCTATCATACATGAAGATTCATGGCTTTCAAGCCAAATGATCAATCTTATGGCCAAATTCATGGCATAGTTTGTTCAAATGATCTCATATTGTGCACGAGGGTGCATCTTGGAATTCCAAACAATGTTTCCTAAGGAAGTTTTCATTTTCTTTGCACGGAAAATTCAATTTTCATTTTCCGAGTGCCCAAAAGGAGGTTTTTTTGTGAAGGAACTACCAAATAATTGTTGCAAAATTGGACCAAATCACTTTTATAAAATACTAGGCCATATATAATGCACAATTAACAAAATGGTTGGGTGAAAAAAGTTTTGATCCACCTCGGGTGAAAAAGACAAATTACCGTCGATTCAACTGGAAACGGGTCAAATTTGAACTGTAGCTGCCTCATAATTTGCTCTTTATTTTTTCCAAAAATCATTTCTAGGTACGTAAGTATCTATTTAATCATAGAAACACCAAACAAATTCCAAGATTCAACCACTAGCTAGGAGCAGTCAAGCCCGCCATTTTAACCGCATTTTGAAACGGGCATAAAAATTCAAAAAATCAAAAATTGGAAAACCCGCATTGTGTCATTATATGTGACCAAGTTTCCAGGAAAAATAATAAACTTGTGTCTGGTAATTATTTTAAAAAGTGTTCTCAGAAATGAGCTATCATGCGTGAAGATTCATGGCTTTCAAGCCAAATGATCAATCTTATGGCCACATTCATGGCATAGTTTGTTCAAATGATCTCATATTGTGCACAAGGGTGCATCTTGGAATTCCAAACAATGTTGCCTAAGGAAGTTTTCATTTTCTTTGCACGGAAAATTCATTTTCATTTTCCGAGTGCCCAAAAGGATGTTTTTTTGTGAAGGAACTACCAAATAATTGTTGCAAAATTGGACCTAATAAATTTTATAAAATACTAGGCCATATATAATGCACAATTGACAAAATGGTTGGGTGTCAAATTTTTTGATCCACCTCTGGTGAAAAAGACTAATTCTCGTCGATTCAGGTGGAAACGTGTCAAATTTGAACTGTAGCTGCCTCATAGGTTGCTCTTTATTTTTTCCAAAAATCATTTCTAGGTACATAAGTATCTATTTAATCATAGAAACACCAAAAAAATTCCAAGATTCAACCACTAGCTAGGAACGGTCAAGCTCGCCGTTTTGACCGCATTTTGAAACAGGCATAAAAAATTAAAAAAAATCAAAAAATTGGAAAACCTTCGAATTGTATCATTATATGTGACCAAGTTTCCAGCAAAAAATAATAAACTTGTAATACGGTAATTATTTTAAAAAAGTGTTCTCAGAAATGAGCTATCATGCGTGAAGATTCATGGCTTTCAAGCCAAATGATCAATCTTATGGCCACATTCATGGCATAGTTTGTTCAAATGATCTCATATTGTGCACGAGGGTGCATCTTGGAATTCCAAACAATGTTGCCTAAGGAAGTTTTCATTTTCTTTGCACGGAAAAAATTCATTTTTCATTTTCCGAGTGCCCAAAAGGAGGTTTTTTTAAGGAACTACCAAATAATTGTTGCAAAATTGGACCTAATAAATTTTATAAAATACTAGGCCATATATAATGCACAATTGACAAAATGGTTGGGTGTCAAAATTTTTGATCCACCTCTGGTGAAAAAGACTAATTACCGTCGATTCAGGTTGAAACGTGTCAAATTTGAACTGAAGCTACCTCATAGGTTGCTCTTTATTTTTTCAAAAAATCATTTCTAGGTACATAAGTATCTATTTAATCATAGAAACACCAAAATATTCCAAGATTCAACCACTAGCTAGGAACGGTCAAGCCCGCCGTTTTGACCGCATTTTGAAACGGGCATAAAAAATAAAAAAAAATCAAAAAATTGGAAAACCTTCGCATTGTATCATTATATGTGACCAAGTTTCCAGCAAAAAATAATAAACTTGTAATACGGTAATTATTTTAAAAAAGTGTTCTCAGAAATGAGCTATCATGCGTGAAGATTCATGGCTTTCAAGCCAAATGATCAATCTTATGGCCACATTCATGGCATAGTTTGTTCAAATGATCTCATATTGTGCACGAGGGTGCATCTTGGAATTCCAAACAATGTTTCCTAAGGAAGTTTTCATTTTCTTTGCACGGAAAATTCATTTTCATTTTCCGTAGCCCAAAAGGAGGTTTTTTGAAGGAACTACCAAATAATTGTTGCAAAATTGGAACTAATAAATTTTATAAAATACTAGGCCATATATAATGCACAATTGACAAAATGGTTGGGTGTCAAATTTTTGATCCACCTCCGGTGAAAAAGACTAATTCCGTCGATTCTGTGGAAACGTGTCAAATTTGAATTGTAGCTGCCTCATAGGTTGCTCTTTATTTTTCCAAAAATCATTTCTAGGTACATAAGTATCTATTTAATCATAGAAACACCAAAAAATTCCAAGATTCAACCACTAGCTAGGAACGGTCAAGCCCGCTGCTTGACCGCGATTCGAAAACGGGCATAAAAAATAAAAAAAAATCAAAAAATTGGAAAACCTTCGCATTGTATCATTATATGTGACCAAGTTTCCAGCAAAAAATAATAAACTTGTAATACGGTAATTATTTTAAAAAAGTGTTCTCAGAAATGAGCTATCATGCATGAAGATTCATGGCTTTCAAGCCAAATGATCAATCTTATGGCCACATTCATGGCATAGTTTGTTCAAATGATCTCATATTGTGCACGAGGGTGCATCTTGGAATTCCAAACAATGTTTCCTATGGAAGTTTTCATTTTCTTTGCACGGAAAATTCAATTTTCATTTTCCGAGTGCCCAAAAGGAGGTTTTTTTGTGAAGGAACTACCAAATAATTGTTGCAAAATTGGACCAAATCACTTTTATAAAATACTAGGCCATATATAATGCACAATTGACAAAATGGTTGGGTGAAAAAGTTTTGATCTACCTCTGGTGAAAAAGACAAATTCCGTCGATTCAACTGGAAACGGGTCAAATTTGAACTGTAGCTGCCTCATAATTTGCTCTTTATTTTTTCCAAAAATCATTTCTAGGTACGTAAGTATCTATTTAATCATAGAAACACCAAACAAATTCCAAGATTCAACCACTAGCTAGGAACGGTCAAGCCCGCCATTTTGACCGCATTTTGAAACGGGCATAAAAATTCAAAAAAAATCAAAAAATTGGAAAACCCGCATTGTGTCATTATATGTGACCAAGTTTCCAGGAAAAATAATAAACTTGTAATACGGTAATTATTTTAAAAAAGTGTTCTCAGAAATGAGCTATCATGCGTGAAGATTCATGGCTTTCAAGCCAAATGATCAATCTTATGGCCACATTCATGGCATAGTTTGTTCAAATGATCTCATATTGTGCACAAGGGTGCATCTTGGAATTCCAAACAATGTTGCCTAAGGAAGTTTTCATTTTCTTTGCACGGAAAATTCATTTTCATTTTCCGAGTGCCCAAAAGGAGGTTTTTTGAAGGAACTACCAAATAATTGTTGCAAAATTGGACCTAATAAATTTTATAAAATACTAGGCCATATATAATGCACAATTGACAAAATGGTTGGGTGTCAAATTTTTTGATCCACCTCTGGTGAAAAAGACTAATTCCCGTCGATTCAGGTGGAAACGTGTCAAATTTGAACTGTAGCTGCCTCATAGGTTGCTCTTTATTTTTTCCAAAAATCATTTCTAGGTACATAAGTATCTATTTAATCATAGAAACACCAAAAAAATTCCAAGATTCAACCACTAGCTAGGAACGGTCAAGCCCGCCGTTTTGACCGCATTCTGAAACGGGAATAAAAAATAAAAAAAAAATCAAAAAATTGGAAAACCTTCGCATTGTATCATTATATGTGACCAAGTTTCCAGCAAAAAATAATAAACTTGTAATACGGTAATTATTTTAAAAAAGTGTTCTCAGAAATGAGCTATCATGCATGAAGATTCATGGCTTTCAAGCCAAATGATCAATCTTATGGCCACATTCATGGCATAGTTTGTTCAAATGATCTCATATTGTGCACGAGGGTGCATCTTGGAATTCCAAACAATGTTTCCTAAGGAAGTTTTCATTTTCTTTGCACGGAAAATTCAATTTTCATTTTCCGAGTGCCCAAAAGGAGGTTTTTTTGTGAAGGAACTACCAAATAATTGTTGCAAAATTGGACCAAATCACTTTTATAAAATACTAGGCCATATATAATGCACAATTGACAAAATGGTTGGGTGAAAAAAGTTTTGATCTACCTCTGGTGAAAAAGACAAATTACCGTCGATTCAACTGGAAACGGGTCAAATTTGAACTGTAGCTGCCTCATAATTTGCTCTTTATTTTTTCCAAAAATCATTTCTAGGTACGTAAATATCTATTTAATCATAGAAACACCAAACAAATTCCAAGATTCAACCACTAGCTAGGAGCAGTCAAGCCCGCCATTTTGACCGCATTTTGAAACGGGCATAAAAATTCAAAAAATCAAAATTGGAAAACCCGCATTGTGTCATTATATGTGACCAAGTTTCCAGGAAAAATAATAAACTTGTAATACGGTAATTATTTTAAAAAGTGTTCTCGAAATGAGCTATCATGCGTGAAGATTCATGGCTTTCAAGCCAAATGATCAATCTTATGGCCACATTCATGGCATAGTTTGTTCAAATGATCTCATATTGTGCACAAGGGTGCATCTTGGAATTCCAAACAATGTTGCCTAAGGAAGTTTTCATTTTTCTTTGCACGGAAAATTCATTTTCCATTTTCCGAGTGCCCAAAAGGATGTTTTTTTGTGAAGGAACTACCAAATAATTGTTGCAAAATTGGACCTAATAAATTTTATAAAATACTAGGCCATATATAATGCACAATTGACAAAATGGTTGGGTGTCAAATTTTTTGATCCACCTCTGGTGAAAAAGACTAATTCCCGTCGATTCTGTGGAAACGTGTCAAATTTGAACTGTAGCTGCCTGATAGTTTGCTCTTTATTTTTTCCAAAAATCATTTCTAAGTAAATAAGTATCTATTTAATCAGAGAAATACCAAAAAAATTCCAAGATTCAACCACTAGCTAGGAACAGTAAAGCCCGCCGTTTTGACCGCATTTTGAAACGGGCAAAAAAAATTCAAAAAAATCAAAAAATTGGAAAACCTTCGCATTGTGTCATTATATGTGACCAAGTTTCCAGGAAAAATAATAAACTTGTAATACGGTAATTATTTTAAAAAAGTGTTCTCAGAAATGAGCTATCATGCGTGAAGATTCATGGCTTTCAAGCCAAATGATCAATCTTATGGCCACATTCATGGCATAGTTTGTTCAAATGATCTCATATTGTGCACCTTGAGCTTGTGCAGCAAATCTACTTTATGCTTAGGCCAGGTCCTGCAAGTAAAGAGGAGGGTGCATCTTGGAATTCCAAACAATGTTTCCTAAGGAAGTTTTCATTTTCTTTGCACGGAAAATTCAATTTTCATTTTCCGAGTGCCCAAAAGGAGGTTTTTTTTGAAGGAACTACCAAATAATTGTTGCAAAATTGGACCTAATAAATTTTATAAAATACTAGGCCATATATAATGCACAATTGACAAAATGGTTGGGTGTCAAATTTTTTGATCCACCTCTGGTGAAAAAGACTAATTCCCGTCGATTCTGTGGAAGCGTGTCAAATTTGAACTGTAGCTGCCTCATAGGTTGCTCTTTATTTTTCCAAAAATCATTTCTAGGTACATAAGTATCTATTTAATCATAGAAACACCAAAAAAATTCCAAGATTCAACCACTAGCTAGGAACGGTCAAGCCCGCCGTTTTGACCGCATTTTGAAACGGGCATAAAAATTCAAAAAAAATCAAAAAATTGGAAAACCCGCATTGTGTCATTATATGTGACCAAGTTTCCAGGAAAAATAATAAACTTGTAATACGGTAATTATTTTGAAAAAGTGTTCTCAGAAATGAGCTATCATGCGTGAAGATTCATGGCTTTCAAGCCAAATGATCAATCTTATGGCCACATTCATGGCATAGTTTGTTCAAATGATCTCATATTGTGCACAAGGGTGCATCTTGGAATTCCAAACAATGTTGCCTAAGGAAGTTTTCATTTTCTTTGCACGGAAAATTCATTTTTCATTTTCCGAGTGCCCAAAAGGATGTTTTTTTGTGAAGGAACTACCAAATAATTGTTGCAAAATTGGACCTAATAAATTTTATAAAATACTAGGCCATATATAATGCACAATTGACAAAATGGTTGGGTGTCAAATTTTTTGATCCACCTCTGGTGAAAAAGACTAATTCCCGTCGATTCAGGTGGAAACGTGTCAAATTTGAAGTAGCTGCCTCATAGGTTGCTCTTTATTTTTCCAAAAATCATTTCTAGGTACATAAGTATCTATTTAATCATAGAAACACCAAAAAATTCCAAGATTCAACCACTAGCTAGGAACGGTCAAGCCCGCTGCTTTTGACCGCATTTTGAAACGGGCATAAAAATTAAAAAATTAAAAATTGGAAAACCTTCGCATTGTATCATTATATGTGACCAAGTTTCCAGCAAAAATAATAAACTTGTAATACGGTAATTATTTTAAAAAGTGTTCTCAGAAATGAGCTATCATGCGTGGAGATTCATGGCTTTCAAGCCAAATGATCAATCTTATGGCCACATTCATGGCATAGTTTGTTCAAATGATCTCATATTGTGCACGAGGGTGCATCTTGGAATTCCAAACAATGTTGCCTAAGGAAGTTTTCATTTTCTTTGCACGGAAAATTCATTTTTCATTTTGCGCGTTCCCAAAAGGAGGTTATTTTGAAGGAACTACCAAATAATTGTTGCAAAATTGGACCTAATCAATTTTATAAAATACTAGCCCATATATAATGCACAATTGACAAACAGGTTGGGTGTCTAATTTTTTGATCCACCTGTGAAAAAGACTAATTCTGCCGATTTAGGTGGAAACGTGTCAAATTTGAACTGTAGCTGCCTCATAGGTTGCTCTTTATTTTTCCAAAAATCATTTCTAGGTACATAAGTATCTATTTAATCATAGAAACACCAAAAAATTCCAAGATTCAACCACTAGCTAGGAACGGTCAAGCCCGCTGCTTTGACCGCGATTCAAAACAGGCATAAAAAATTAAAAAAAATCAAAAAATTGGAAAACCTTCGCATTGTATCATTATATGTGACCAAGTTTCCAGCAAAAAATAATAAACTTGTAATACGGTAATTATTTTAAAAAAGTGTTCTCAGAAATGAGCTATCATACATGAAGATTCATGGCTTTCAAGCCAAATGATCAATCTTATGGCCAAATTCATGGCATAGTTTGTTCAAATGATCTCATATTGTGCACGAGGGTGCATCTTGGAATTCCAAACAATGTTTCCTAAGGAAGTTTTCATTTTCTTTGCACGGAAAATTCAATTTTCATTTTCCGAGTGCCCAAAAGGAGGTTTTTTTGTGAAGGAACTACCAAATAATTGTTGCAAAATTGGACCAAATCACTTTTATAAAATACTAGGCCATATATAATGCACAATTGACAAAATGGTTGGGTGAAAAAGTTTTGATCTACCTCTGGTGAAAAAGACAAATTACCGTCGATTCAACTGGAAACGGGTCAAATTTGAACTGTAGCTGCCTCATAATTTGCTCTTTATTTTTTCCAAAAATCATTTCTAGGTACGTAAGTATCTATTTAATCATAGAAACACCAAACAAATTCCAAGATTCAACCACTAGCTAGGAACGGTCAAGCCCGCCATTTTGACCGCATTTTGAAACAGCATAAAAATTCAAAAAATCAAAAATTGGAAAACCCGCATTGTGTCATTATATGTGACCAAGTTTCCAGGAAAAATAATAAACTTGTAATACGGTAATTATTTTAAAAAGTGTTCTCGAAATGAGCTATCATGCGTGAAGATTCATGGCTTTCAAGCCAAATGATCAATCTTATGGCCACATTCATGGCATAGTTTGTTCAAATGATCTCATATTGTGCACAAGGGTGCATCTTGGAATTCCAAACAATGTTGCCTAAGGAAGTTTTCATTTTCTTTGCACGGAAAATTCATTTTCCATTTTCCGAAAGTGCCCAAAAGGATGTTTTTTGTGAAGGAACTACCAAATAATTGTTGCAAAATTGGACCTAATAAATTTTATAAAATACTAGGCCATATATAATGCACAATTGACAAAATGGTTGGGTGTCAAATTTTTTGATCCACCTCTGGTGAAAAAGACTAATTCCCGTCGATTCAGGTGGAAACGTGTCAAATTTGAACTGTAGCTGCCTCATAGGTTGCTCTTTATTTTTTCCAAAAATCATTTCTAGGTACATAAGTATCTATTTAATCATAGAAACACCAAAAAAATTCCAAGATTCAACCACTAGCTAGGAACGGTCAAGCCCGCTGTTTTGACCGCATTTTGAAACGGGCATAAAAAATTCGAAAAAAATCAAAAAATTGGAAAACCTTCGCATTGTATCATTATATGTGACCAAGTTTCCAGCAAAAAATAATAAACTTGTAATACGGTAATTATTTTAAAAAAGTGTTCTCATAAATGAGCTATCATGCGTGAAGATTCATGGCTTTCAAGCCAAATGATCAATCTTATGGCCACATTCATGGCATAGTTTGTTCAAATGATCTCATATTGTGCACGAGGGTGCATCTTGGAATTCCAAACAATGTTGCCTAAGTAAGTTTTCATTTTCTTTGCACGGAAAATTCAGTTTTCATTTTCTGAGTGCCCAAAAGGAGGTTTTTTTGTGAAGGAACTACCAAATAATTGTTGCAAAATTGGACCTAATAAATTTTATAAAATACTAGGCCATATATAATTCACAATTGACAAAATGGTTGGGTGTCAATTTTTTTGATCCACCTTTGGTGAAAAAGACTAATTTCCGTCGATTCAGGTGGAAGCGGGTCAAATTTGAACTGCAGTTGCCTCATAGTTTGCTCTTTATTTTTTCCAAAAATCATTTCTAGGTAAATAAGTATCTATTTAATCAGAAATACATGGTTTGATGGCGAGACATCGAGGTTTGGCCGGTGGCCGAGGGCCCCAACTCTAGAGCGCCAGAAGCTCAAGATGCCCACCAGCGTGGTCACCAGCGTGACCGTGGCGTTGCCATGTGTTCGGGCGGCCTAGGCATGTCTAGTGGGTTGGGAACTCCCTGTAGGTGCTAGGAAGAAAATCACAACATAAGATTCTCACGAGGAGACCGATCGATGCTCAAACATGAATAAGCAGCCAAGTGTTTGATTTATGGTACGAGAAATGCACATGGCTAATGGGCGTGAGTTTTGGTGAGGATGACGCCATTAAGAAGACCGTCTTCACAAATTTTCACCTCAAAAGGAGGAGCCTAGGTGGTACTTGCTTTACAAACTACCACATTGGACATAAATACGAATGTTGAAGCTGGGCTCAAAATAATGAATGGATTGAGCTGGCATTTGGTGGAGGATGGTTATTTGGGCATAGGAAAGCATCAGAGAAAATGGATACCATTTGGACATGCCAAAGTGGTACTTCCTTCACAAAGTGCTGCTCTGAACATAATAGGAAAATGAATATTTTTTAATTATTTTTGAACTAGGCAAGGAAGATTTTTACATATTTGACGAAGATATGACCCAAAGAATTTATGAGATTTTTTGGGAATTTTTGAATGACAGAAATATAGGTTGCTTCACAACCTAGGGCAAAACTGCCACATGGACATGACACATAGGCAAAATCGATGAGGTGGCGCCTAGTCATAGCAACCCACCACAATTTACAAGGCTATGACCATCTATATTGGTCTTTAACAACTAGAAATAAGGCAGCGGACTAGCGCTGTTTGCTTTATGACCTTTTCGTGTAAGGAAATTACGACCTTTCTGACCAAAATGGTCGCAATGGTTTAGGGTTTGGTGCCCCTCGAACAGCTTTTCACCAATTGGTCTGAAATGGTCATAGATCTATGACCAATTCTTCCAGGGTCTCTAACAGAAGGTCACTAGTTGACATATTTCTTGTAGTGTACGAGATTTCTTACGCGAGAATTGGGACATTTTCGCCTGGCACCCATCGGACATGCCAGGCATCCCACGCAGACTGGCCGAACACAGCCTCAATATTCTAAAAGGATATAAACCAGTCAAGCAGACCCTAAGGCGATTCTCAGAGCCCAAACGACAGGCAATGGGGGAAGAGTTAGCCAAGCTACTCGAGGCCGGATTCATCAGAGATATCAAACATCCGGATTGGCTGGCAAATTTGGTAATGGTACCAAAGAAGGACAAATCTCGGCGCCTTATGCGCCGACTTCAAAGACCTCAACAAGGCTTGCCCTAAGGATCCTTTTCCTCCCTCGCATCGATCAAATCATCGATGCCACAGCTGGACACGACTCGTTGTGTTTTCTCAACGCATACTCTGGATACCATCAAATAAAGATGGCAGAGTCTGACCAAGCTGCAACAGCTTTTATAGCGCCATATGGCCCTTTTTGCTTCAACACTATGCCCTTCGGGCTCAAGAATGTCGGCGCAACCTATCGACGCATGATTCAAACATGCTTGGAAAAACAAATCGGCAAAACAGTGGAAGCATATGTGGACGATGTGGTCATAAAAACTAGGCACGTCGAAACCCTGATAGATGACTTGAGGCTCACATTCGGTAACCTCCGGACATACGACATTAAGTTGAATCCGGAAAAATGCGTCTTCGGTGTCCCATCGGGGAAACTGCTGGGCTTCATTGTTTCCAATAGAGTAATTGAAGCGAACCCGGCAAAAATCCGAGCTCTGTCTCAGTTGGCTATACCAACAGACCTCAAGCACATCCAGAAGCTAGCCGGATGCGTGGCTGCTTTGAGCCGCTCTATCTCCAGGCTAGGAGAAAAGGCATTGCCTCTTTACCGCCTCCTGCGGCGCACTTCGTATGGACGGATGCAGCCGCGGCAGGACTCGGTGAAATAAAGACCTTACTGGCCAGTAATCCAGTCCTAACAGCGCCGAACACCGGCGAGCCTATGCTATTATACATAGCGGCAACACACCAAGTTGTAAGCGTAGTACTTGTCATCGAACGAGAGGTTGACGGATACAAATTCCCGCTCCAAAAGCCGGTTTATTACGTATCCACAGTCCTCACCCCATGCAAATCCCGATACCCACACTATCAAAAAATAGCATACGCGGTCTTCATGGCATCCTGGAAGATGCGACACTACTTTCAAGAGTGTTCGATCACAGTAGCCTCCGAAGTACCACTCAATGACATAATAAACAACCGCGACGCTACGGGCCGGATTGCTAAATGGGCCATCGAGCTCCTTCCGCTGGACATAATGTACAAACCACGGCGGGCCATCAAGTCGCAGCATCCGCCGACTTTGTCGCCGAATGGACAGAAGCCGAACTCCCTAAAGAGTACGGCGCATACTCCAACTGGATCATGCACTTTGACGGCTCTAAAATGCTGGCCAGACTGGGAGCAGGTGTAGTCCTGACGTCTCCCACCGGAGACACGGTCCAGTACGTCCTCCAAATACTTTACACAGACTCCAACAATGCAGCCGAATATGAGGCTTTGTTGCATGGTCTTCGGATGGCGGTCTCTATGGGCATCCAACGCCTGGAAGTGCGCGGGGATTCGAACCTCGCAATATCACAAATAAACGGTGACTTCGATGCCAAGGATCCGAAAATGGCGGCCTACCATAATGCCGTCCTCAAAATATCAGCTCGGTTCGAGGGGCTCGAATTCCACCATGTGGCTTGAGAAAACAATCAAGCGGCGGACGTCCTTGCCCGCATCGGCGCCAAACGCGACCCTGTCCCACCTAACATATTCCCGAAAGGCTGTTCAAGCCATCCGTAGTATGGGAAGGAGTCCGCAATACCAGCATGGACCTGAGCACATCCCAGATTCCGAACCATCAATACAATCGGAGGCTCGCCACCGAATAACATCTTCGCCCATGAAATCATGGTCAGAATTGCCCCGTGGACCGAGCCTTTCTTGGCCTACCTAAATAGGCAGGAGCTCCCCGAAGACCAAAATGAAGCACGCTGCATAGTCCGGCACTCTAAAGCTTACAAGGTCCACGAAGGGGAACTCTACAAGTAAAGCGCGACCCGAGTGCTCCAAAGGTGCATCTCCGAAGAGGAAGGGCGGCAACTCTTGGCTGAAATCCATGCCGGACTGGGCGGACATCACGCCGCGGCTCGAGCGCTAGTCAGCAAGGCCTTCCGTACAGGCTTCTATTGGCCAATGGCCCGAGAAGACGCATAGGAACTTGTCCAACATTGCATTGATTGCCAGCTCTTCGCCAATCAGAGTCACATGCCCCCTACCACTCTCCAAACAATCCCCATAACTTGGCCCTTCGCGGTCTGTGGGCTGGATATGGTCGGACCCCTTAAAGGGGAAGCCATAAGAAAAAATACCTACTGGTCATGGTGGACAAGTTCACCAAATGGATAGAAGCCAAACCAATTAAAACGGCCTAATCCGGACCTGTGATAGACTTCATATCCGGGTCGCATAATCGACACGGTGTCCCCCATAGCATCATCACTGATAATGGCTCAAATTTCACGGCCGACAAAGTGAAAACTTGGTGCGGCAAAATGGGCATTAAGCTCGACTACACTTCCGTCTACCACCCCCAAATAAACGGCCAGGTTGAACGGGCAAACGGTCTCATCATGAGCGGCATCAAACCCAGACTAGTGCGATCTCTAACAGAATCGGATACGCACTGCGTAGAGGAGCTCGACTCCGTACTCTGGGGGCTGCGGACCACACCCAATCACACCACCGGATATACACCATTTTTTATGGTGTACGATGCGAGAGCAGTACTACCCTGCGACATAATACATGATTCGCCATGCGTATGCATGTACGAAGAGAAGGAAGCCGAGTTAGATCGGCAGGATAACTTGGATGCCCTGGAGGAGGAGCACGATGTCGCAAAAGCCCGTTCCACATTCTATCAGCAGCAGGCTCGACGATATCAAAGGTAGAAGTGAGGGCCAAAACTTACAATATTGGCGAAGCTCGTTCTACGCCTACCGGAGAAGAAGAAGGACAAACTCAAACCCAAATGGGAAGGTCCCTTCGTCATTGACAAAGTTCTCACCGGAGGAGCGCACTGCCTATGTAATGCATCCGATAATGCACTCGAGCCGTACTCCATGGAACGCGCCAGACTCGGAGATTCTACGCCTAACGCCGAACTCGGTGTTCGCCTCCTTACCCTCTTTTTTAATTATGCTCCACCCCTTTTCTATCCTTTCTCGCCTTCTTCTCTTCACACAAAGTATTTAATACAGGCGGACCCCGGATCACTCCGCCGCATTTATGTGTGCAAGCTTATACTGGGGCTTCCTATTCGAAGCTAGACATAATTACTTTAAATGGATTTTTGCCCATCATATGCGTTCTTTTTCCATATGTGCCTTTTCTTCACCATTATATGCATCGATATGACTTAAGATGTGGCCAAGATGGGTTGTTCGGCTCTTGTGTTTATGCCCTACGTTCCCGTTAATTCGGCTAGGGCATAAGGGGAGCACCTCTGCGATTGTTACTGCCGGTTCAGCCGGATGTGTACCTCAGACTGGGTGAAGCCGAAAGCTAGTTTCCTTAAGAGAATATTGATTGGTGAAAAAAGGATGTATTCATTGGTTACAACAAAAAAAACCCCAGAAGTTTGTATCCTGCGCCATCATTCGCAGTCCAGACATGTGCATTGGCGCATGCATACCCGGGGAAAGGAACCCCTAACGGAACTATTCTCCCTGGAAGATGTTTCTTACTATCCATGTAATATAACATAACTAGTTGGGTACTTGTCTGTTCAAGCACTTATGACCCATACGCCTGGTCTCCATGCATACCCCAGTTTTGTATAACCGAGCGGGTATTCGGACACACCCCGGACTATAGGATCCGGGGGCTGAAGAGAAAAGGTCCGCCATGACAAATGATTTTAATCCGTCTAGGGGCTACTTAAGCCCATGAAATTACATAGTCACTGGGACTGACTATATTCCTCCTCTATACCATCCAATAGGCTATCTAGCTTACAATCCTTTGAGAATACTTAGCGGCTAACGCTACCTGGTCATATAACAAGCTTACGGGAATTTATTGCCCATCGGGCCCCGCCGGTCCTACTTTGGCGATATGGTTCGGGTCCAGCTTGGTGTAGCGCGTCTTCACCATTGCCCGGGCTTGTCTTGCTCCTTGCCGGCATGCTGATATCTTCCATAGACGGAAGCGCCGCCGACCTCCTTGAAGCAGGTCCGCAAGTTCCCCCATGCCATTCGACATGAGGCTTGATGGCCACAAGGCCTAAGCAACGCCGTGCATCACCTGCCGGGCATGCTCGTGCAACTGTGAAAGTTCTTGCAGTAAATCACCTGCAGATGAGGGCATCTCCTCTTCAGGGCGACCCATTAACATTCCTGCAAGCAAATTTTTTTCAAAAAAACTTCCTCGCCGAACTATCACACAGTTCGCTTGAGCTCTTACCGTAAATGCCGCGTCGAAGACTTTTGTTCTCCTTCACGGAGTCCGCCAGTTGAGCGCGGACGTCCTTTAATTCCATGTCCAGACGAATATTGGCATCTTGTAGCTTGTTATTCTCTTGCGTCACTTGCTTAAGGATGCGCTCGCAAGCCTTTAGCTGCCATTGGAGATGTGATTCGTCACCCATTACGCCTTCCGGATTCACCCCGGGATTATTTGCAGAATTTTCTATTAGACTAACCGCACCAGCCATTCACTAACTGGTACATCTGCGTATAATGGGGACAAATATTACCAGAGGAGGCCTTCTGGGACCCCCCTAACTTGGTTATCAGATCACCACTGGGCCTTGCATGCCTCCAGCTCTCGAGCCAATTGTTCATTCTTGTCCACAAGGACATGTGCATATATTGATCCTTCAAACAGTTGTCCCAACTATTATAAGTCTCAGGGGCTACTGCTATACATACTTATCAAATTTTCTTACCCGTATGTCTTTGGTATACTGGTTTGTCGCTTGCGCAAGCCCGCCCCAAGCAGCTTGGACGTATGCGTCCGCTGAATTGAAGGCATTAAAATCCTCTTCGGAAAAGATGTTGTTCCGGAGCACGGACCTCTGGCGCCGGTGATTCATGGCGCTCTCCACTTCGGAGTTCGTGGCCGAACGCATATCAGCATCCTCCGTCGAGGAACTATGCGGTGCTGGCCCCGTGTCCGCCTCCGCCCCCGAAGCCGGTTCTGGAACCCGGCTGGTGGAGGCGTGATTGGTAGGGTCTCCGGATATAGTCCGGTTATTCTTCTTCCTGCCAGACACAAAGGGCGCTGTGATATTTCAAATTCTATAATTACAGGACAGGTTATTACTTTACCTCTGTAGCGGTGTGTCAACCCTTACCGCCTTCCTCTTGAGCCTGCCCGATCCGGACGCCCGTGGTTGACGAGTCCCTAGGGGCTCGGCCCCTTGCTCCGGCCGTCGTTTCTGCAAATATAACGATGCCTCAAGGGTAAATTACAATACCTGGGGGGATTCCTCTTCGAAGGATAGGGTTTTTTAGTTCGGCTTACACGCGACGTGGGGAGTAGTCCAGGGTAGTTGGCCGTATTGGCCACTAGGGCGCCATCCCAGCTCACTTGATAGAATACCTCGTTGACAAGCTCCACAGTTATATCCAGATCCACTTTAAGTCCTGGATCTAGGGCCCTTCCAGGGTCCTCTGGTTGCGGGGAGGGGCTGAAGATTCCTTCTATGGCCCTCCTTAGTTCCTGCTTAGAAGCTTTGATGCAAGTAATCTTAGCAGAAGGACGCTAGAGCAAGTAAAGCAGGGAAAAAGAATGGCAACTTACCCACTCTGGGGGGTTGTACATGGAGAATCCGTCCCGTGTTTTTATGCGAAGGAATTCCACCTCTTCCCCTTTTTACAAATCGGACAATATCCTCGCCAAAGCGGCAGCGGAGTCCGGACCCTTACGGCCGCAGCGGGTGGTGTCGTCTTCCCCGTTGAAATGCCACATGGGCTTCCCCCGATATTGGAGCGGTTGCACTCCATGTCTTATGCATATCACCGTAACCTCAACTATCGTCAGTCCGGATTTGGCCAGTAACTTTATCCTATTCATCAGGAGGAATATTTCCCTTGTGTCCTATTCTTGAGGGCCCCGGGGGCGCCATCTTAGGCATGCCCTCGGCGGGGCGTTGCTGAACTTGAGGAGACCTGTCCGGACTGGATCCGGAAGGGGGACGTCGTCTATATAGAACCGCTCTGAAGGCCAGTGTTCTTGTGCCTTCTCAGGAGGGCCGGACACTATTTGTCGTAACAGGTACTTTGGAGTATTCGAAGAAGGAACCCGCCTTGCAATGCCAAAGACAATATTGCGCGCCAGACTCATCGTCATTGAAGCCTGGTTCAGGGGCTACTGAGGGAGTCCTTGTTTAGGGGGTATCCGGACTGCCGGGCTGTGTACAACGTCCAGACTATTGAAGCGTGAAGATACAAGACACAAGACTTCGGCCCGTGTCTGGATGGGACTCTCCTTTGCGTGGAAGGCAAGCTTGGTGATACGGATATTGTGTTTCCTTTCTTGTAACCGACTCCCTGTAAACCCTAGCTCTCTCCGGTGTCTATATAAACCAGAGAGGTTGGTCCTTAGAAGGCCGATCACAATTACAATCATACCATCATAGGCAAGCTCTTAGGGTTTAGCCTCTACGATCTCGTGGTAGATCTACTCTTGTACTACCCATATCATCAATATTAATCAAGCAAGAAGTAGGGTTTTACCTCCATCGAGAGGGCCCGAACTAGGGTAAACATCTGTGTCCCTTGCTTCCTGTTACCATCAGCCTTGACGCATGTATCAGGACCCCTACCCGAGATCCGCCGGTTTTGACACAGACACCCCCCACCCTCGTGACCGCCTCTTTTGTTCCTTGGAGTAGGGTCCAAGTCTCCTGGATCACGTTCGGTGAGAAAATCACGTTTCCGAAGGTTTCATTCCGTTTGGACTCTGTTTGATATTCCGTTTCTTCGAAACACTGAAATAGGCAAAAAATAGCAATTCTGGGCTCGGCCTCCGGTTAATAGGTTAGTACCAAAAATAATATAAAAGTGAAAAAAAGCCCAATATAGTCCAAAACAGTAGATAAAGTAGCATGGAGCAACCAAAAATTATAGATACATTGGAGACGTATCAACTTCGCTACCGAGCTTTTCTCCGGCGATCCCCACCCCACTGCCCAATCAACGCCCCCCCACCATCGGCGACTGCCAACCAGAGGTCTCACGACTTCGAGTACCTATCGACCACTAATTTATTACCATTTCTGTCCTTCATATATGCGCTGACGGGTGGGCCCTATGGTAATGTGCGCTGCTGAATGTGGACCGTTTGACTGGTCAATTGATCGTGTCATCAACAAATTACGGAGATGTATGGTGAGCCAGTGACCGTATGATCGCCCTAAAATGTATTTTATTGACACAGTACAGACTCAAACTACCATTTCTTTCTTTCATATATGGGCTGACAGGTGGGCCCCACGGTTATGCGCCCCGATGGTGCAACACTAGTTGCGCCACATGGAACGCTTGACTGGTCAATTGATTGTGTCATCAACAAAATACGGAGTTGTAGGGGTGAGCCAGTGACCGTATAATCATGACATGTATTTTTATAACACGGTATAGACGCAAGGGCTCATATATACGCGCAAGCACTCACCGCTATAAGCGCACACACGCAGACCCTACCCCTATGAGCACCTTCGAGAGAGTGGGCCAGCATATGATCTTGAGATTTTACGAAGTCACCATAGGTGCCTCACAGTCGAGTGGAACGCCTCCTCCCAATCGAACGCATATCGCCGAAAATACTGAAATTAACCCAGGATAAAAGCGAGCACCGGACATTAACCTGGTGGGCTCGAGAAACCACTGTCCTCCTAACCATCCAACCACATGTTGGTTAGCACGACAAAATGTATGTGGTGACCGTGATGAGCTTATTCTGAAGTCCAGTGACCATATCATGCTTTCGCTTCAAATACAATGACCGTAAGTGTCGTCAACAAAATACGGAGCACGCATCAAATGCAAAGTCCGTCAGTGTCATCAAGAAAATACGGAGACGTATCGTGTGCTAGATACCGTATAATCACCATGAGAATGTATACGATGACCGTAATGAGCATATTCTGAACTCCAGTGACCGTATAGTGCTTTAGCTTGAAATACAGTGACCATCATGCGTGAATGTGTCGTGGGCATGCATACTTTTAGAGGGACGAGAGATAATTTGTGTGCGTACGTGAAAGTGGTGTAGAAAGAGGGGATGTCCGGTAGAGACAAGGAGAGATATGCCCTTCGTTTCTCTTTCCCGTGACTAATATTTTAGGAGAATATATAAACATTCACAATGCAGTACAAATATTTTTGGATACACCATGAAATTAACTTTCATGCATAACATTGTACTATTGTATATGCTTATTTTCTTAGTGGCCGATTGCGTGTGTGGTGTGGTGGGCACACCATTTCTAGTTGTGGTGGGTCAACATGAGGACTCATGGGTCGGTTCCATCCTGTGCCACATAGGTTGGATCGAGACGCATTATACAAAGACCCATGTGGAGGACTCGGCGTACAACACGAAGCTAGCTACCAGAGTTGCGGAGGACTCTATCCCCACCTGTGATAAGCCGACTATATATGATTTGTAACCCTAGGTCCCCAGTATGTTATAGGAGCTTGGGGGCTAGTTCGTCCATAGTATACACACACAATGCCTGGTATTCACGTGTACGTTGTACACACCCCTATCACTAATATACAGTACCAGGAGTAGGCTTTTTCCTCAACTTCAATGGTCCGAACTAGGGTAAAACTTTGCCTCGTATTACCATCCAGCCTAACAGTCACGGATATCCTACCGAATAATATGATGGAATCATATCTGCCAACTACTAAGAGAGAGGTGTGTCTGGGGGCCAGGGGCAATGTGTGCGAGAGAGGCCTAAAGATAACGTGTGTGCGGGAGACACATAGGCACATATATGTGCGTATAGAGGGCTAGTAGAGACCGTGCGTGTGTATATATGCATGTGAGAGAAATAGTGTTTTCCTCAACTGAGATTAGTGAAAAGAGTGTTACATAGTAGTCCGAAAGGGAGAGAGAGATATAGAGAGAGCATGTGCGTGAGACTCCCCGACACCCCGAGAGAGATTGTGAGCATGTGTGAAAGAGAAATGCCGATGTATATAAAGTGTGTGCACTTATGCGGTAGATAGAGAGATATATAGCGTGTTTGTGAGAACGGGCCGAGGCATAGTGCATCTACGTGTAAAAGGTGGTTCTACGCATTAAATTAGAATACAAATGGCATTATTATTTTTGGATGAGATCATGAATTTTGCAAATTGCGTATGGACGAAAATCGGTCTATCAGACACCCATACTCCATTGAATTCTAGCATGTGCATGTGTTTATTTCATATTATCGATCCATAGAGTGAGAGCGGGTTGAAATACAAGCAATGGATGCTTTTGCAATTCATATATAAACATTAATTAGTGCACCCCATGTTGTTAGTGTGAAGCGGTTTATACATTTGTCACTTGCATGGATACATTCCAAATTGCTACCCGAGATAATGGCATTTTTAAATCAGATGTAAAAGGGGCATCAATCTTTGTTGTGCGTTTGAACATGCTATATATATTTATACGCATGTCTAACTTTTTTTGCAACCAAGGAGATTATATCTGGAACCATGCATGAACTGAGGTAAGTTGCATATTTTTTAATATATACTCGTGTACAATGTATATTCAAATGTACCACCTCCATTCCAAAATAATCGTAGCTTTAGGATTTTCAAGAGTAAAGATTTGTGAAATTTGACAAATCCTAAATGTTCAATTCAAGAGAACCGAAAATGTTAATGCTTCTGCTCCCAAATATTAAACGAAGCGCCAAATAGGCCTCTGGTCACCCGAAACCGCGCGAGACTAATGTTTGGGGGTAGGAAATTACTGTCCTGACTCTGGCCCGTGTAGCCTATCGGCCCGGTGTCCAAAGGTCTAAACCGGGGTAGGTTTGTAACTTCACCAAGACGCCAGTCTCAACCGCCTCCGAGAAGCATTCGTGCACCATGGGCGCCTAAACACCCATGCGCTCGGCCGAAATCTATCTCGCCCACATTTGGGACACCTGAGATTACTGTCCTACCCCCAACCCGCAATATGTCCAAAATTTTAGATGGGGGCAAAGTTTGTAAATTTCCCCAAGTTTCAAACAAGCGCGTCCCAAACCGAAACATTGTTCCCCCTTAGTTCCCCGCCTCCCTCCGTTTCCCCATTCATACTCCGTGGGTGCCAAAACGCCCTCTCCACCAGCCGCGAAACCCCAGCATCCTCCGTCCTCCACCCCATAGCGCCCAATCCACCGCCGCCCAACTCCATCACGCCGAAGCCAGTACCCCGACGTTGTCGTCCAACGCAACCCCAACCGCATCGCCCTCAAGGACTTAGCAGCTGAAGCCGAGGTAGAGCTGCCTCCACGATGCTGACACCGATGTGCGCCGTACCAGAACCACTCTGACCACGCCGTCCTGTGCCTCAGTGCTGCCGCTCCACTGTCGCAACCTTCCACCGCACTGGAGCTGTTCCCGCTACGCTGTCATTCGCCGCCTCGGATCTGCTTCCCCGCTACCGACAGAAGACCACCGCACCACACTCAACAACTTGGCCATGGGTTCGTCCAAGGCTGCACCGTCCTCCGCAACTTCTTGTTTCCAGCGAACCAAAAGAAGATCGTTGGAAAAACAGAAGGAGGACACAGCACTGCCAGCATAAAGAGGTACTCCTCTTCCCTTATTCGTGCAAACCTTACATCTCTACTCACACCGTATTCATCCCACGAAAGAAACTAGTTGCGCGCTTCTTACTACATCTTCTTCATGATACTAAATGCACAAGGTTTCCTCCCTTTACTCTTTCACCTTTGCTAGAGGTCAGTAGCCCGCCTGGACTTCAATTCAGGGTCAGTCGAACCACAATTAAAAGAAGCAGCACCCGCTTAGGCGCGCGAAGCACCTAGTCCGCATGTTCGCCGGGGAAGCGGCGCATCGGTGTCTATCATAGGGGTGTGGGGTGCAGGAGTTGCTTGCACCCGATCTGGAGGTCGGCGGGGCTTGAATGGATTGCCGGGGGGCGGTGCCAAGCACGGCGGTGTGGTGAGGTCGAGGGGAGGGCGCAGGCAGGGGACTGGGCCGGTGGTCGCTGCCGTTTCGAGGAAGATCATCAACACTGACTGGTTGGACGTAGATGAAGGCGATCTGCCCGTTCTTTGTACATCGGACGGTGCAGAAAAAATGGACTGGCCTATTGGTTTTTAGTCAAATGTTATTTTTATAGAATCCTGTAGTAATTTAGTGTGCCATGCATGTTGTAGAGCTATCATATCTCTCCCATCATTTATTTCTCACCGACCTGCTATCTGCTACCTTTACACTGTACTGATTGTGCACACACTTCACCCATACTCACACTATTGTTTTTTATGCATGGGTATTTCAGACTCTGAGCAGTGTTGATGAATGCTGAAAAGAAAAGATGTAAGTCGCCCAAAGGTAATTCAAGATAAGCAATAAGCGTTTGGCGCTCTAAAGGATGTAGAAGTATCAGCAGCTTGGAGACGAAGAACGTAGCTCTGCAGTTGATGATCTCAATTGCCACACACAACCATCACAGGTGCTTGCTTTAACTTCGCGCTGTCAAATGTCGTTGCATGTTGCATATGGTGTCTAGCTTGTATTGCTTCCAGTTTGGTTAAATTGCATCTGCTTACTTTGCACATTATACCTTTGATAATGACATGCCTTCCTGTTTTTCATACATACTACATATTTCTATTAACCATGTTCGTACATCAAACTAATGTTGTTTTGTATCCCTCGTCAATCACTTATGATGAGACAGTCACCAGGGTGGGTTACTGTGAGACGCCATACTCGCTTAAAGAGTGCAGTGTCATCCTCCACACATGATTCTCAAGAAACAGCAAGGCTAAATGAAGATAGTCAACGTAGCTCTCTAGTTGATGACCACAATTCCCCCACGCCACCATCACAGATGCTTGCTCTAACTTCATAGTGATATGTGGTTGCATGTTGCATACGGTGTCTAGCTTGTAATGCTTCTAATTAGGGTAAATTGCATCTGCTAGTTTACACATTATACCTGTGAATATGACATGCCTTCCTTTTTTTGGTACACACTACATCTATGTGTTAACCTTGTTCTTGCATGATACTACCTCTCTTCTGTATCCTGCATCAATCACTTACTATGAGTCACCTTTATTCATTGCATATTGCATATTATTTCTAGCCTTTTGCCATGTATTGCTTCTAATTTGGTCAAATACATTTGTTAGGGCACCTTGGCAGAGTGATATTCGTTTCATCTTTCATATGGTTTGTAGCTTGCATTGATTCTAACAAGTTCAAGCACCTTGTGCTTAGTTTACACTTTATACATCATACATGTCAATATGTCACGCCGTCCTATTTTTCATACATATTCCATCCTCCTATCATGCGGCTGCCTTACATGAAAGTAGTGTTCACAAGATCATGCATCAATGAGTTCTGAAGAGCAACTTTTATTCCTTTTTCTTGTGGGTTTGACTTGACAAGGCAAAATAAAGAAAGAGGAAGGAAAAGAGTAAGGAAGGCGATGACGGTGGTCCTCTACAGCAACGGAAACGGAGCATCTGTACCGATTCTCCTTGTACTGATAGTGCATTACAAGGTCCAAGTCTCCGCTCCTAGTCAACCATCCAAGGTGCTTGCTCTAACTTGGCGGTGTGATATATGGTTGCATGTTGCGTATGGTGTCTAGCTTGTATTGCTCCTAATTAGTGTAAACTGCATCTGCTTAGCTTACACATGATACGTGTGAATATGACACGCTTTCCTATTTTTGGTACATACTATATCTGTCTATCACACCATGTTCTTACATGAAACTACTCTTCTTGTGTATCCCGTGATCACCACTTATGATGGAACACCTTTAAGTTGGCAGTGTGATATTGTTTTGCGTCTTGAATACGATTTCTAGCATGTATTGCTTCTAGTTTGATGAACGCCACCTATGACGAGACAGTTTTAACTTGGCAGAGTGATATTGATTGCACCTTTCATATGGTGTCTAGTTTGCAGTGCTTCTAATTTGTTGAAGTGCCTTCTTCTTAGTTACCACGTCATATGTGTGAATATGTCAAGCCGTCCATTTTTTCGTACATATTCCATCCTCGTATCATGACTTTGCCTTTCATCAGAGTAGTGTTCGTTAGTATCATGCATCAATGAGTTCTGAAGAGCGAATTATATTCCTTTTTCTTGTCAGTTTGACTTGACAAGGCAAAATCAAGAAAGAGGAAGGAAAAGAGTAAGGAAGGCGATGATGGTGGTCCTCTGCAGCAATGTAAACGGAGCATCTGTACCGATTCTCCTTGTACTGAATGTGCATTACAAGGTCCAAGTCTCCGCTCCCCTACTCCACCATCCAAGGTGCTTGCTCTAACTTGGCAGTGTGATATCTAGTTGCATGTTGCATATGGTGTCTAGCTTGTATGGCTCCTAATTAGTGTAAACTGCATCTGCTTAGCTTACACATGATACGTGTGAATATGACACAATTTCCTGTTTTTGGTACATACTATATCTGTCTATCACACCATGTTCTTACATGAAACTACTCTTCTTGTGTATCCTGCATCAGTCACTTATGATGGAACACCTTTAAGTTGGCAGTGTGATATTGGTTTGCGTCTTGAATATGATTTCTAGCATGTATTACTTCTAGTTTGATGAACGCCACCTATGACGAGACAGTTTTAACTTGGCAGAGTGATATTGATTGCACCTTTCATATGGTGTCTAGTTTGCAGTGCTTCTAATTTGTTGAAGTGCCTTCTGCTTAGTTACCACATCATAGGTGTGAATATGTCAAGCCATCCATTTTTTCGTACATATTCCATCCTTGTATCATGACTTTGCCTTTCATCATAGTAGTGTTCGTCAGTATCATGCATGAATGAGTTCTGAAGAGCGAATTATATTCCTTTTTCTTGTCAGTTTGACCTCACAATGCAAAATCAATAAAGATGAAGGAAATTGGCAAGGCATTGGATGATGGTGGTCCTTCCGAGCAACTGAAACAGAGGTTCTCTACATATTCTACTCCGCCATCCACCCAACAAGATTCGCAGGACAACGCAAGGCTAGACAGTCAACGTAGCTGTGTAGATGATGAGCACATCTCCCCTACTCCACCATAACAGGTGCTTGCTCTAACTTGGCACTATTATATGTGGTTGTATGTTGCGTATGATATCTATCTTGTATTGCTTCTAACTTTCTTGAATTGCATTTGCTTACTTTACACATAATGCATATGAATATGACATGTGTTCCTGTTTCTAGAACATACGTGTACATGATGAGCACATCTCCCCTACTCCACCATCACAGGTGCTTGCTCTAACTTGGCACTATTATATGCGGTTGCATGTTGCATATGATGTCTAGCTTGTATTGCTTCTAACTTCGTTGAATTGCATATGCTTACTTTACACATAATGCATGTTAATGTGACACGTGTTCCTGTTTCTAGAATATACGCGTAAATTATGAGCACATCTCCCCTACTCCACCATCACAGGTGCTTGCTCTAACTTGGAACTGTTATATGTGGTTGCGTTTTCCATATGGTGTCTAGTTTGTATTGCTTCGGATTATGTTGAATTGCATCTGCATAGCTTACAACTTATACCTGCAACGATCACTTACCCATAAGACACATTTAACTCGGGACTGTGATGTAGGTTGCATCTTGCATTGTCTTCTAGCTTGTACTGCTTCTAATTTCTTGAAATGGCACTTACGACGAGACACTTTTTACCTTATAGAGTGATATTGGTTGCATGTTTATATGGTGCCTAGATTTCATTTCTTCTAATTTTGTTGAAATGCCTTCCGCTTACTGTTTTTTCATACATATTCCATCCTCCTATCATACGTGTGAATATGAAACGCTGTCTTTTTTTGTATGTATTCCATCCTCCTATCCCGCGCTTGCCTTACATCAAAGTAGTGTACGTCTGTATCATGCATCAACCAGTTATGCAGAGCTAATTTTATTCATCTTCTTGTGGTTTTGACTTCATAAGGCAATATCATAAGAGTAAGTTAGGGGATGTTGGTGGTCCACCGCACCAACGCAAACAGAGACTCTCTAGATTTGCCGCTGCTACTGCTAATGAAGTTGAAGTCCCAAGTCTACATGATGAGTTCATCTCCCGTACTCCACCATCGCAGGTGCTTGCTCTAAGTTGACAGTGTGATAATTGGTTTCATGTTGCATATGTTGTCTAGCATGTATTTCTTCTATTTTGATTAGATTGCACCTGTTGAGTTCATACGTTATACATGTGCATATGACATGGCGTTCTATGTCTAGAATACACTGCATCTATCTATCATACCATGTTCTTACATCAAAGTACTATTGTTGTGTATCCCGCATCAGTCACTCATGATTGGACACTTTTAACATGGTAGTTTGATAGTGGTTGCATCTTGCATTGATTTGTATGTTGTACTGCTTCTAATTTTTCGAATTGCCACTTATGACAAGACACTTTTAACTTGGCAGAGTAATATTGGTTGCATCTTTCATATGGTGTCTAGCTTGCATTACTTCTATTTTCTTGAAAATCCTTCTGCTTAGTTTACACATCGTAGCTGTGAATATGTCATGTCGTCCTGTTTTTCTTACATATTGCATCCTCATACGGTTGTCTTACATCAAAGTATTGCTTGTCTCAGATCATGCATCAATGAGTTCTGAAGAGCGATTTTATTCTTTTGTGTTGTGGGTACGGCTTGACATGGCAAAGCCAAAAAATAGCAAGGAAAATAATATAGTAGGGAGTGGTGTTACTCGTCGGGTGAAACAAAAAAGGATCTGCCGTCCAGATTCTGCTAGTACTTACAGTGCAGTAGAAGGTCCAAGTCCACCGGCTAAATCTACAAACACAGTATCACCTGCTCCACCAGCTGCAGCATCCGCTTCACCTATACCAGCATCTCAACGAGTTACTTGTTCGTTTGCTCCGAAGCTGGCCAGTTCCCATGCTGTCTTCACACCTAACACTACTTCTGAAGCACTGTTGACACAATAGGACTTGGCAAGATCAGATGAACCTCATGAGCATCAACACCAAGACGGTACCTGGCCGAGTCAAGTTGCAGTTGCATGCTCCTTTATATGTACTCTCACGGTTTGATGTACACTAACACTTTCCATATTCGTTGTTAAACTAGCACCACGACGCAAGCGGAAACAGACATCATGGATAATGCTTGACAGATTAACAAAATCTAAAGGAGGAAGAATGGAGATCCATTTTGAGGCAGCTTTAAAAAGGCCACGTGATGCTACAGAGTCAGCCAAGTTAGTATCAGAGGCAGCCGTTGCCGTTAGGTGTCATGCACGTATCCTCCCAACGTGGATCCAGTACAGGAATGAGAAAGACAATACCCAGTTTAACACCTTCCTTGACCATTTATCTGTAAGTAATGTTATTCATCCCAATTAGTAATATTGTCTTGCTCTTTCCCAAACTTTCTAGCTTCCACCTAATAAGACTCACATTCTTTTTCCAACAGATGAGGTTCAAGTTGGATCCGAAAGATGATGCAACTAAACAAGCATGCACTCATGTTTTTCAATATGCTCTGCGATAGTATCGGTACCACCTTAGAAAATCTCACTATGAAGGCAAGGCTAACAATGAAATCGCTCAAACATCTCCAGTGGAATATATTATAGATGAAGGCTGGACAGCCCTCGTTAAACACTAGTCTGGTCCAAAGTATCAGGTAAGCTATATGTATTTGATCAGACCACATATTGAACTTGTATTTATGTATGTGCCTTACAAGTGTATCTTCTTCTAGGCTAACTGTTTGAAGAATAAGACCAACCGTTCTAAAGTGAAATTCCAACAGACAACAGGATCTCGTAGCTATATTGCACACTGCGATGCTCTTGTAAATAGCTGCTACTTCCTTCTTTTTTCTGTGCCATATTATCGTATCTATATTGACTTGTTCCAAATACAGAGGAAAGCCTGTGTGGACCAAAAAGAACCTGAACCGAATGCAGTGCAAATCTTCAAGGATTGCCACACCAGCAAGATGAAGGGCATGAGCACACCAGTTCAAGCCATTGTTGTAAGTCCTTACTCCTCCCGCCTTTGAACTGATTGGTATAGTGATGTGTTCATTTAACTACTTGGTTTGCAGCCAATGTCGCCATTACTCTGTTCACTTTTATACACAGTTGTCTTAACGTATCATTTCACCTTACATGGTTTATAAGAGATGAAGGATATTCTTTTGGTCTTGATCTGTATTCTAGTTGTTATGTTCATGTGCATACACAATGATAAAATAGCCTGTTTGTTTTATATCTGTTTGCCCATGATATGAATGATGTCATACTATGTTCATCCTACTTTAAACCATGTCTCTTTATCCTTAGATGTCAACGAATGTGAGGAAATAGACAATACAGTTGGCATGCTACATGGATATATGTTCTGAAAGTGATTTTATTATGTAGTTGGCACAACAATACATGCTAATGTATTACAGTAGTTCACCAAAATAAGTTATGTATAAACGTGTAACCTACTTTGTTTGTTTTTGTGTCATTAGTAACTTATCCGGTACACAAATCTACAAGTTCAAACTTTCAGGAAGCTATGGAAAAAATGATTGAACGGCCACAACCACCTGAAGGTGACGACGCTACCACAGGAACAATGTCACCTCTTGCTGCAGTGCGTCAGTATCTCTCCACTAACAATGCAAAAAGCACCTTCCTGCATAATTCTGGGTTGGTTGTCAAGGTAACCTCATCCAAATCGCCTACTGAACAAAATCTTCCTGCTAGACAGAGTGATATATCTGTGCTCCAGATACAAGTCAAATCCCTAATGGATGTTGTTTTGGAAACAAGAATAGTGGTTGACAAATGTCGTCAAGATATGAATGGTTTTGAAACCAGACTATCAGACATTCGCTTCGTTGTTCAAGAGCAATGGCGGAAAAACGGTGAAGATCGTGTCGCTCCATCAGATTCTACAGCCTGAAACATTAGCACTCAAGTCAAATGATCTGTGCTTCTATACATCTGATGGTGCTTTTATCTGCAAGGACTGTAAACTTTATGCCAACAGGCCTTTTGTTGTGATACAACATTTATGATGCTGCCAAAGGCTGCAATAATTATGATGCTATTTTTGTATAGTGTAGGTTTATCTTAGTAATGTATTCGGCCGAAAGCTTCGTAGGAGCCCAACATGCCAACATTCGTCGGGCCCATTCCAATTGGGCTAAAACGATTATCCGAAATTTGCATGTAGCCCACTAAAAATATCTGGGCCTAAATCAGCATAAGATTTCATATTTTTCTGGTAGGCCTGTGCCCATAGTGGGCCTTTAACAGGCCTAAACATAATTTGAGCCCTCAGTAACAATAGACCATTTACAGGTGTAAATATCTCGAGCCCATAAAAACATGGGTCTTTAAAAGACCGAAAGTGAGATTGGGCCCATTTACGATGCGGATCTTTCACAGGCCAAAATTCGGACGGGCCGTAAATGCGCCGACCTAATACACGGGCCTTTAACAGGCTGGAAGTTCGGCCGGGCTAGATTATTGTCATTTTTATATGGGCCGTTAATGGGCCTGATGTGACGTTGGGCCACATATGGCCCATGGATTTCGTCGGACGTTAACATGCCGAAAATCACAATAGGCCGAAAGTGGCCCAAATCTATAGTGGGCCTCTAACAGGACGAATGGCAGTCATGCCGAATATGACCCAAATCCTTCACGGTCGTTTATGGGCCAAAAGTTTCAATGGCCTGTAAATGGGCCCAAATGAAGTAGGACCTTTAACAGGCCGGAAATACACCGGGCCGTAATTCGGCCCATATACTTAGCGGACTGTTAACGGGCCAGAAGTGACCATGGGCCGCGATGATGATAAGTTTAGGACAGGCCGTTGACGGGCCGATTTTACACTAGCCGTACGGGCCTTAACTGAGAATGTTGGTCCTTTAGCTGGGCCGGCCCATTATGGTACGCAAAATCTTGCGGGCCGTTAGTTGGGCCGGCCCATTATGGCCGCAAAATCTCGTGGGACTTTAGCTGGGCCGGCCCATTATGATACGCAAAATCTCGTGGGCCTTTTGCTGTGCTGGCCCATTATGGACCGCAAAATCTTGTGGGCCTTTAGTTGGGCCGGCCCATTTAAACTTTATGGGCCACTTTTGGGCCGGTCCACGTGTCAGCATATCATAGGCGCATCTCGCCCATTGGATGAGTGACACCTGTGCCAACGCGGAGCTGACACGTGTTTCCGTCAGCCAATCAGAATTTTACACGTGGAAATCCCCCATTGGTTTGGGCTGTTAACGGGTTATCAGATCCAAAACTGGACCCGATAGCTTAACGGCGTTCCGTTACGGTGGATGCCACGTGCTGGTCACCCTTGACGAAAGCACGTGACCTACTGTGACAAACATGTATCATCACGGAAGTGTATTTTTTTTGTAGTGGTGGCTGCCTAGCCAGGTGGGTAACAGGCTGCATGGGGAAGCGGGGCCGCCCACGTCCAATCAATCTCCACACGTCGACCAAGGCCGCAGGCTTTTGGGGCCCGCGGCACTTCGCACTTGCCCTTTGGCTTCGCCTTGAATCCAAGTCCGAGCGCGCCTTGGATCCGGGGGCTACTGTCGGCGTTCTGGGAATAGGGGTCCCCAGACTTGCCTGCCTGTGGCCCATGGCATGGCTCCACCCGCGGCCTCGTATGGCCCATCTTCACCAGCAAACACTCAAGACCCCCGCGAGGGGCCAAGCCTCGCAAGGCGGACGACGCAAGATCTCCTCGGGAGCGGCCTCACCAGGCTGGCTCACGAGGGGCGGAGAGATCAAGGCAAGGCGAACCTCGCGAGGTTCCTATGACGCAAGCCATGACGACCAAGACCAGGCGGCGCCAGCGTGCATAGTGTCCTCGTTTCCTCTTTGGTGCTAAGGAGGCAAGCGCAGGCGAGGAGTACCGAGGCATCAAGCAAAGGTTTCCATATTGGTGCAACAAGACCAAGACCAGCTGGACAGCAAGACGGAGATCACCGTGGAGCCCAAGACGGCGTCACCACCAGAGCCTTTGGCAGGCAAAGACCACCTTTAGACAGGATAGCATGTACTAGCTGTCCCCCTTCAAATTGGCCGTTGTGGCATCCCTTCCCGCTCAATATTTGGGAAGAGGACCAAGGCCTCTATAAGTAGGACTAGCCACCACAGTAGAGGGGGATCCGGGTGATCCTCACCCACACAAGTTCACCAAGCACAAGAACACCTCTCCTCAGGAGGCTGTTCTTCCCTTGTACTGTTCATCCTCAGCCCAGGAGGCAATCCACCACCACCACACTGGAGTAGGCTATTAAACCACAACGGTGGCCCGAACCAGTATAAACCTCGTGTCTCTTGTGTTGCGAGTTCGTCGAGCTAAGCTTTGAGATCGCGGTGAGGCTGAGAGCGTGATTAGGTAGTGGGAGATCTTCGTGCGCACCCTGGTGTTCGAACCTCAAGGGTTTTGCCAGAACCCGAAATTCGACAACAACCCCTTTGTCGCGTTAGTTGCAAGGCTCTTATTTGTTTGTGTAGGTACAAGGCGACTTGCGTGTAGTCTCCTACTGGATTGATACCTTGGTTCTCAAAAACTGGGGAAATACTTACGCTACTTTGCTCCATCACCCTTTCCTCTTCAAGGGAAAAACCAATGCATGCTCAAGAGGTAGCAAGAAGGATTTCTGGCGCCGTTGCCAGGGAGATCTACGCCAAGTCAAGTCAAGTCAAGACATACCAAGTACCCATCACAAACTCTTATCCCTCACATTACATTATTCGCCATTTGCCTCTCATTTTCCTCTCCCCCACTTCACCTTTGTTGTTTTCTTCGCCCTCCTTCCGTTCGATCTTGTGTTACCATGTACCTTCTTTTTGCTTGCATCTTCGCTTGCTAAAAGTTTATGGTTCCTCATCCACTTGCAAATCTCTTTAATAGATCCAATTAAGATGAATCAATTGCTAGTGAGTTTTGTGCACTAGATTATCTTTATGAGGTTTTGCTTGAAATTAGTGAATCTGAAAATTGTGATGAAGTGCTTTATAAAGTGATTCACGATAGATCTTTGAATCAAAAGAATGATTGCAATGATATTATTATAAATTCTATTGATGTCAATAATATGCAAAACCCTAAGCTTGGGGAAGCTAGTTTTGCTTTGACTACTATTTGTTGCAATAATCATGATTGGGGTGATTCTTCTTATGATATTGAAAATTTATTTAAGCCCCATGATAAATATGAGATTGATAATAATGTTTGCAATAATATTGAAAGTGGGTTTGGAAGATTGTCAACTTTAGATCCCACATATTTGTAGAATGTTCAATCTTATGAAGTTTTTGATAAAAGTGGGTTTGAAGAGGTCATGACTTTAGTTAATGTTAATCCCACTATTTTGGAAGAGTGTCAACTTTGCATACATGTGGATCGTGTTAAGAATATGTTTTGTGATAGCTATATTGTTGAATTTTCTTATGATCATACATGTAAGTATTATGAGAAAGGTAAATATGGTTGTAGAAATTTTTATGTTACTAAATTACCTCTCATTATGTTGAGATTGCTAATGTTTCTTTCTTCTTCCTTGCATATGGTAGATCTTGCTTGTCTTGCTAATTTGTTTTGCTATAAAATGCCTATGCATAGGAAGTATGTTAGACTTAAATGTGATTTTCATATGCTACATGATGCTCTCTTTGTGTTTCGATTGTTATATTTTATGTGAGCATCATCGACATTATCAATGCCTAGCTAGGGGCGTTAAACGATAGCGCTTGTTGGGAGGCAACCCAATTTTATTTTTTTCTTGCCTTTTGGTTCTGTTTAGTAATTAATAGTTCATCTAGCCTTAGTTTAGATGTGTTCTCATGTTTTAATTAGTGTTTGTGCCAAGTAGAACCAATAGGATCTTCTTGGGTGATAGTTGTTTGATCTTGCTGAAAAAGACAGAAACTTTGCGCTCACCAATATAATTGTTACAATTCACCAGAACGAGATAAAATACCAATTCTTTTTGAAGTATATCAGTACACAAGTTTTCCAGGTTGTCCTAGTTTTTCAGGATTTTGGGAGTTCCAGAAGTATGCGAACAAATCTGATTGCTACAGACTGTTCTGTTTTTGTGTGTTGTTTGCTTATTTTAATGAATCTATGGCTAGTTTTGGAGGTTATGAACCATAGAGAAGTTGGAATATAGTAGGTTTAACACCTATATAAATAAAGAATGAGTTCATTACAGTACCTTAAAGTGCTGGTTTGTTTTATTTCGCTAACGGAGCTCACGAGATTTTCTGTTGAGTTTTGTGTTGTGAAGTTTTCAAGCTTTTGGGTAAAGATTTGATGGCTTATGGAATAAGGAGTGGCAAGAGCCTAAGCCTGGGGATGACCAAGGAACCCCAAGGTAAAATTCAAGGACAACCAAAAGCCTAAGCTTGGGGATGCCCCGAAAGGCATCCCCTCTTTCGTCTTCGTCAATCGGTAACTTTACTTGATGCTATATTTTTATTCACCACATGATATGTGTTTTGCTCGCAGCATCTTGTATGATTTGAGTATTTTCTTTTTAGTTTAGCACAATCATCCTTGCTGTACACACTTTTTGGGAGAGACACAAATGATTCGGAATTTATTATAATACTCTATGTGCTTCACATATATCTTTTGAGCTAGATAATTTTGCTCTAGTGCTTCACTTATATATTTTAGAGCACGGTGGTGGTTTTATTTTATAGAAATTATTGATCTCTCATGCTTCACTTATATTATTTTGAGAGTCCTTTAGAACAACATGGTAATTTGCTTTGGCTATGAAATTAGTCATAATATGATAGGCATCCAAGATGGGTATAATAAAGACTTTCATAAAAAGTGCATTGAATACTATGAGAAGTTCGATACTTGATGATTGTTTTGAGATATGGAGATGGTAATATTAGAGTTGTGCTAGTTGAGTAATTGTGAATTTTAGAAATACTTGTGTTGAAGTTTGCAAGTCCCGTAGCATGCATGTATGGTAACCGTTGTGTAACAAATTTGAAACATGAGGTGTTCTTTGATTGTCATCCTTATGAGTGGCGGTCGTGGACGAGCGATGGTCTTTTCCTACCAATCTATCCCCCTAGGAGCATGCGCGTAATGATTGGTTTTTGATGACTTGTAGATTTTTTGCAATAAGTATGCAAGTTCTTTATGACTAATGTTGAATCCATGGATTATACACACTCTCACCCTTCCATCATTGCTAGCCTCTTCGGTACCGTGCATTGCCCTTTCTCACCTTGAGAGTTGGTGCAAACTTCGCCGGTGCATGGAAACTCCGTGATATAATACGCTCTATCACACATAAACCTCCTTATATCTTCCTCAAAACAGCCGCCATACCTACCTATTATGGCATTTCCATAGCCATTCCGAGATATATTGCCATGCAACTTTTCACCATTTCATTTATTATGACACGCTTCATCATTGTCATATGGCCTTGCATGATCATGTAGTTGACATCATATTTGTGGCAAAGCCACCATGCATAATTTATCATACATGTCACTCTTGATTCATTGCCCATCCCGGTACACCGCCGGAGGCATTCATATAGAGTTATATTTTGTTCTAGTATCGAGTTGTAATCATCGAGTTGTAAATAAATAGAAGTGTGATGATCATCATTAATAGAGCATTGTCCCAAATAAATAAAAAATAAATAAAAAGAGAAAGGCCAAAAAAAGGCCCAAAAAAAGAGAAAAGAAATAAAAAGGGACAATGCTACTATCCTTTTTTGACACTTGTGCTTCAAAGTAGCACCATGATCTTTATGATAAAGAGTCTTTTGTTTTATCACTTTCTTATACTAGTGGAAATTTTTCATTATAGAACTTGGCTTGTATATTCCAACAATGGGCTTCCTCAAATGCCCTTGGCCTTCGTGAGCAAGCAAGTTGGATGCACACCCACTTAGTTTCTTTTCTTGAGCTTTCATACATTTATAGCTCTAGTGCATCCGTTGCATGGCAATCCCTACTCCTTGCTTTGACATCAATTGATGGGCATCTCCCTAGCCTGTTGATTAGCCGCGTCAATGTGAGATTTTCTCCTTTTTTGTCTTCTCCACATAACCCCCATCATTATATTCTATTCCACCCATAGTGCTATATCCATGGCTCACGCTCATGTATTGCGTGAAGGCTGAAAAAGTTTGAGATTACTAAAGTATAAAACAATTGCTTGGCTTGTCATCGGGTTGTGCATGATGAGAGCATTCTTGTGTGACAAAATGGAGCATGACCAAACTATATGATTTTGTAGGGATGAAATTTCTTTGGCCATGCTATTTTGAGAAGACATGATTGCTTAGTTAGTATGATTGAAGTATTATTATTTTTATGTCAATATTAAACTTTTGTCTTGAATCTTTCAGATCCGAACATTCATGCCACAATAAAGAAAATTACATTGAAAATTATGCTAGGTAGCATTCCACATCAAAAATTCTGTTTTTGTCATTTACCTACTCGAGGACGAGCAGGAATTAAGCTTGGGGATGCTTGATACGTCTCCAACGTATCTATAATTTTTTATTGTTTGATGCTATTATATTATCTGTTTTGGATGTTTAATGGGCTTTACTAAGCACTTTTATATTATTTCTAGGACCAACCTACTAACCAAAGGCCCAGTGCAAATTGCTGTTTTTTTTGCCTATTTCAGTGTTTCGTAGAAAAGGAATATCAAACGGAGTCCAAACGGAATGAAACCTTCAGGAGAGTTATTTTTGGAACAAACGTGATCCAGGGGACTTGGAGTGGACGTCAAGAAAGAAGGGAGGAGGCCAGGAGGCAGGGAGGCGCGCCTGCCCCCTGGGCGCGCCCCCACCCTCGTGGGCTCCTCGCAGCTCCACCGACCTACTTCTTCCTCCTATATATATCCATATAACCCGAAAACATCCAGGAGCACTACGAAACCCTATTTCCACCGCCGCAACCTTCTGTACCAGTGAGATCCCATCTTGGGGCCTTTTCCGGCGCTCCGCCAGAGGGGGAATCGATCACGAAGGGCTTCTACATCAACACCATGGCCTCTCCGATGATGTGTGAGTAGTTTACCACAGACCTTTGGGTCCATAGCTAGATGGCTTCTTCTCTCTCTCTTTGGATCTCAATACAAAGTTCTCCTCGATCATCTTGTATATCTATTTGATGTAACTCTTTTTTGCGGTGTGTTTATCTAGATATGATGAATTGTGGGTTTATGATCAAGATTATCTATGAACAATATTTGAACCTCCTCTGAATTCTTTTACGTATGATTTTTTATCTTTGCAAGTATCTTCAAATTATCAGTTTGGTTTGGCCTACTAGATTGATCTTTCTTGCAATGGGAGAAGTGCTTAGCTTTGGGTTCAATCTTGCGGTGTCCTTTCACAGTGACAGCAGTGGCAGCAAGGCACGCATTGTATTGTTGCCATCGAGGATAAAAAGATGGGGTTTATATTATATTGCTCGAGTTTATCCCTCTACATCGTGTCATCTTGCCTAATGTGTTACTCTATTCTTATGAACTTAATACTCTAGATGCATGCTGGATAGCGGTCGATATGTGGAGTAATAGTAGTAGATGCGGAATCGTTTCAGTCTACTTGTCGCGGACATGATGCCTATATACATGACCATGCCTAGATATTCTCATAACTACACACTTTTCTATCAATTGCTCGACAATAATTTGTTCGCCCATCGTAATACTTATGCTATCTTGAGAGAAGCCACTAGACCTGTCGGATTTCGGGTTCCGGCAGACCCTTGAGGTTCGAACACTGGGGTGCGTGCGGAGATCTTTCCCCTACCAGCTCATGCGTGAATGGTTAGCGAGGGATCTAAACTACGAACGATGAACAACACAAGGGACGCAAGGTTTATACTGGTTCGGGCCACCGATGTGGTGTAATACCCTACTCCAGTGTGTGGTGTGGTGGATTGCCTCAGGGGCTGATGATGAACGGTACAAAGGAAGAACAGCATCGCGAGGGGCTGTTCTTGAGCTGGTGCGATGGATTGCTTGGGTGAGTCCAGTCGCTTCTCTCTCTCTCTCTCTCTCTCTCTCTCTGGTAGGTTCAACCTGTTCTCTGTCCTTTTTACTTGTCCCTCCCTTCTTCTGGTGGCTAGTCCTATTTATAGAGGGAGGCCCTGGGCCTCTTCCCAAATAATGAGCGGGAAGGGCGCCAACAATTGGCCATTTTGAAGGGGAACATCTAGTACACTTATCCTGACTAAAGTTGGTCTTCGGCTGCCAAAGGCTCTAATGATGACGCCGTCCTGGGCTCCACGATGACCTCCTTCCTGCCGCTCTGCTGGTCTTGGTCTTGTTGCATCGAAGCGGTAACCTTTGCCTGATGCCTTGGCCTGCGCTTGCCTCCTTTGCACCAAAGGGGAAATGAGGACACTGCGCGGGCTGGCGCCCACCTATCGCCCACCTGGTCTCGATCGTCATGGCTTGCGTCACGGGGCACCCTCGTGAGGTACCCTGCCTTGATCTCTCCACCTCCTCGCGAGCCTCCCTCACGAGGCTTCTCCTGGGGAAGGTTCCTGTCATCCGCCCCGCAAGGCTTGGCCCCTCGCGAGGGTCTTGAGCTTGAGCTGATGAAGCTGGGCCACGCTGGGCCCCCACTTGAGCCACGCTGCAGGCCGCAGGCAGGCAAGTCTGGGGACCCCCGTTCCCAGAACGCCGACAAAACCTATGCCCCCCGGGTCTATCTTGCATCATATAAGTTTCCAATCTATTTTACTTTGCAATCTTTACTTTCCAATCTATATCATAAAAATACCAAAAATATTTATCTTATTATCTCTATCAGATCTCACTTCTGCAAGTGGCCGTCAGGAGATTGACAACCCCTTTATCGCGTTGGTTCCAAGGTTCTTATTTGTTCGTGTTGGTAAGAGGCGACTTGCGTGTAGTCTCCTACTGGATTGATACCTTGGTTCTCAAAAACTGAGGGAAATACTTACGCTACTTTGCTGCATCACCCTTTCCTCTTCAAGGGAAAAACCAACGCATGCTCAAGAGGTAGCAGTGCCTTTAGAAATTCTTCTCATTCCCAAGTTGCTTCTGCTTCTGTGTGATGCTCCCACTGAACCTTGTAAAACTTTCTTGTTTTACTACGAGTGACCCTTTCCATCTCATCCAAAATTCTGAACGGTCTCTCTTCATATGTTAAATCCTTAGCCAACTCTATTTCTGTCATAGCAGTCTTTTTCTCGGGCGGCGATACACTTCGCCTCAACTGTGAGACATGGAACACATTGTGCACTTCTGACAATTCTGGGGGTAGTTCCGACTGATATGCAACAGTACCCACCTTGGACATAACTGGAAATGGACCAATAAACCTGGGTGCCAATTTTCCGCGAGTCTGGAATCTCTTGACTCCTTTCATAGGAGTGACTCAGAGGTATACATGTTCTTCGAGTTCAAAACTGATCTGTCGATGCTTTGCATCATAATAATTCTTCTGTCAATATTTAGCCAATTGCAATCTGTCTCGGATTTCCTTGACTTGCTTTTCAGCTTCCATCGTGAGATCCGTTCCAAAAATACGGCTATCTCTAGTTTGAGACCAATTCAATGGAGTGAGGCACTTATGGCGATACAGAGCCTTATAAGGTGACATCTTTAGACTGGTCTGGAAGCTGTTGTTGTAGGAGAACTCGGCATACGGCAGACAGTCTTCCCATTTAGGTCCTTGGGCCAAGGCACAGGCTCGAAGCATATCTTCGAGTATTTGGTTTACACACTCAGTCTGTCCATCGGTTTGAGGATGATAAGTGGTACTATATTTTAGCGCTGTCCCCAAGGCTTGGTGGAGACGTGACCAGAAAGCGGAGGTAAAAAGTGACCCCCGGTCGGAAGTGATTGTTCGTGGTACTCCATGCAGACTGACTATTCTGGACACATACAGTTGTGCGAGCTGATCGTCTCAGTATGTGGTTTTGATGGGGATAAAATTAGCTACGTTGGTTAAGGTGTCCACTATGACCCATACTGCGTCATTGCCTCGCTGAGTCTTTGGTAGCCTTGCGACATAATCCAAGCAGACGTCATCCCACTTCCATTGTGGAACAGGCAACGGTTGGAGCAGTCCGGCTGGTTTCTGGTGTTCTGCCTTCACTTTGTTGCATATGTCGCAACAGGCCACAAAATAGGCAATGTCCTTCTTCATCCCATCCCACCAGAATATTTTTCGAAGGTCTTCGTACGTTTTTATACCTCCGGGGTGAATAGAATACGAAGATTCGTGTGCTTCTGACAGTATTCTCTTCCTTAAATCTTCTTGCCTGGGTACACAAATCCTTGCACGGAATCGCAGTGCACCTTGTTGATCCATAGAAAAATTAAGGTCTGTCCTGCTAACATACGCCTTGCATGTTTCTGTAGGAACGTTTCATTTGGCTGGGCCTTGCGGATATTTTCCTTGATGGTAGGAGTAACTTCCATAATATTAGCAAGACCAGCACCAACTATGACCAGGTTGGGCTGAGCAATCTCTTCTTGAAGTACAGGAGGCAAGGATTCCATTATGATATTTAGGCTGACATGCTTTCGGCTGAGTGCATCGGCAACCATGTTGGCCTTACCCGGGTGGTAATTAATTCCCAGATCATAGTCCTTGACTAACTCAAGCCATCTTCGTTGGCGGAGATTTAAATCTGGCTAAGTAAATATGTACTTGAGACTTTTGTGGTCGGTAAATATTTGGCACGTCTTCCCAATGAGGTAGTGCCTCCAAATTTTTAGAGCATGAACCACCGAGGCTAATTCCAGATCATGACTAGGATAGTTTCCTTCGTGGGGTCGTATCTTTCACGATGCATATGCTACCACCTTGCCATCTTGCATAAGTACGCATCCAAGAACTTGTCTGGAAGCATCACAGTACACATCAAAGCTGCGGTAGATGTCTGGAAGAGTCAACACAGGTGTTGTTGTGAGCCGGATTTTCAGCTCATTGAAACTTTTCTCACAGTCCTCAGTCCATTCAAACTTCTTATCTTTCTTGAGCAACTCCGTCATTGGTTTGGCAATCTTGGAGAAACCTTCAATGAAATGACGGTAGTATCCAGCTAATCCAAGGAACCTCCGGATTTGGGATACTATTGTGGGTGCCAGCCAATCGAGCACGTCCTTTACTTTGCTCGGGTCCAGCACATGCCCAACCAATCCAACTCGCTTGAGCCAAAACTCGCATTTACTGAATTTGGCGTACAGCTGATGGTCACGGAGTCGTTGTAATACGGCTCTGAGGTGTCCTTTGTGCTCTTCTTCACCTTTTGAGTATATGAGTATGTCATTGATGAAGACCACCACAAATTTATCTAGGAAGTCCATGAACACCTTGTACATCATATGCATGAAGAAAGAAGGGGCATTGGTGAGGCCGAAGGACATAACGGTATATTCATAAAGACCGTATCGGGTAGTGAACGCGGTCTTAGGAATATCTTCCTTTTTAATCTTGAGTTAGTGGTATCCTGTCCTTAAATCAATTTTGGAGAATACCTTCGCCCCACTGAGTTGATCAAACAAATCATTGATCCTGGGCAGTGGATATTTGTTTTTGATGGTGACATCATTCAGCTGACGGTAATCCACACACATACGGAGACTACCATCTTTCTTATCCACGAATATAGCAGGTGATCCGCATGGTGAAGAGCTGCGACGGATATATCCTTTCGGGAGCATCTCATCAAGCTGTTTCTTTAGCTCCACTAATTCTGACGAAGGCATCCGATAATACTTCTTGTATAACGGTGCGGTTCTAGGCACAAGATCTATTGCAAACTCAAGCTCTCGACCTGGCGGCATGCCTGGCAGTTCTTCTAGGAATAGTAGATTTTTCATCCCATCTTGAGACATGCCCTATCGATTGTGCACACACACACTATCGCCTCATTTTAAGCTGATACCTCTTGCACACACACTCTTTGTGTCTTTGTCACACATGCACTCCGTCCTCCTCCTCTCTCCCTCTCTCTCACACAAACAACACACACACATATATGGGCTTTTTGCAACAACTAGCAAGATGCCCATGCGTTGCACGGAACATCAAGATGCATTTGTATGAGTAGTTTATCTTGTGGGAGAAAAGGATGAACGAGGGAAGGCCTTATTTGCAAATGTGGAGAGGGGTGTGGGTATCCTTTTGCAAAATTACAATAATTTCCTTCCTATCCGTCAGATATAAATCGGACGGCCTATATTGCAGGATGGCAGGCACACCATCATCACCAACTCTGTTATTTTTCTCTACTCTTATAAAAAGCATAGTCGGTGATGATGGTGTGCCTGCCATCCTGCAATATAGGTCGTCCGATCTATATCTAATGGATAGGAAGGAAACTATGACAATTTACCCGCACTCCTCTCTACAATTGCAGATAAGGCTTTCCCTCGTTCATCCTTTACTCCCACAAGATCTTGATGTGTCATGCAACACATGGGCATCTTGCTAGTAAGAGAAGATATTAGAGATATACCACTTCTCGAATCTTGAAACCAACCACATTCCTCCCTTATCTCATCAAAACCACCAAAGGAATATATTTTGAGTGAAACATAACATATTTTTAGTGATATACGTATTTCAAAACTAGACCTGTTTTCTATCATATCGGTGAATATGTATTAATCTACTTTGATCGTGTGGCAACGCATTGGCACATTGCTAGTAGTTATTACTACTATATAATTTTTTGGACACCAGACAAACGGTGGAGTACATATACGAAGAGAAGAGGCTCACGCATGCAGTCAGTCTCTCACTGTCTCGCACACATGAAAGTTACGTAAAGGAACTGTTAACAAATAAACCCTAAAACCCTAGGTGCACGATTGCTACATGCGCAGGTACCGGGTATGTGGTCGAGCGCACCTTTGTAGGAATAGTCAGCCCGCGTGATAATTTGATCCGTAGGAGTTGATGGTCAGGACCACAGGTGAACGACCTAGAGGCAGTGGCTCGCTAGTTGCCACTAATCGAGTAGCCACGTTTAAAATATCATTTTTTAGCGGGGTAAGAGTTCCGATTTTAAATGGCGCATTATAAGTACTAAGTAGTTTTTAGAATGATTGGTATGGAGCGAAAATGGAATTCTTAACTACTACCTCCTTGGCGAATGGTTGTATGGGTTTATGTTGCGAGATGTTGAACCTGGTAGTTCTAGGGAAAATACTATGGTTTTGATGTTGGTTTTCAGTAATGAAAATCGGAAGGAGGAAGCCTTCTTTGATAAATAAAAACTACTACCTCCGTCCTGGTTTACTAGTCCCCATCGTATTTTGGGTCATAGTTTGTCCACAAATTTTACTTGTAAAATGTGAATGGAAAACGAGATTTTGTTATACCCAAACAAAAAAGGACTGTAGGGAGTGATTGCTCTGACATGGACGCGACCTCTCATAGCGCAGGCATTGAACCAGCGCGCTGGCCAAGAGAGCCCCACTCACTACAGGCCAGGTCGAACACGCCTCCTCGCCGCAGGCAACCGGCTTCAGACTGCCCCGTCTGCCTCCATTGAATCCGCGTGTGTGCCCGCAACACGTCCTTCCGCGAGCCGACCAACATTTTAGAACACAACGTCGGCTGGCTCCTCTCGTTCACTCGCTATTTAAACGAGGCCAGACGCCTGGCAGGAACCGCACCACACTGCTGCTCCCCATATCCTCCTTGCACCATTTTCTCCACACTCTCCATAGCATACGGTGAGCAGGAAGACGAATTCTCCGGCATAAAAGTTGGCTGGGTGCCCCGACAAGCCAGGAAACTCGCTGCCCCACCTCCCTCCCCGCCCCAGGCCGTTAGTACCATGGGCGAGGCTGCACGCGGGCAAGCGGAGGTGCAAGCCGCCGCTCCAAGCTGGCCCCTGGTGCATCAATTCGACGCTCCAAGCCTGCTCGCAAAGGAGTGGCTAGTTGCTGCACGGTGACACACGGGGGACCACAGCGTCCAGTGCACCGTGGTTGGCCGCACCATCTGATGCAAACGTTGGCAGAACCGCGGCATGCTGGCGGAGGTGGCCAACACGTTTGTGGCCACTGCCGACACCGAGGACTAGCAGACCACGGGAGCCGCCGCTGCTCTGAACTCACGAATGCTACGACCACCGCGTCGCCGGCATAGACACCCCGTGTGTTGCCCGGTTTGGCTCAAAACATCATGGACCCCAGCCGCGACCGTCATTAGAAATTATACCTGCTTCCAGAAGTTATTCACGATTAGTCAAAAAATGACCAAAATATAATTAATTACGCATGGTCTTGACTTGTTGTGCTCGCACTGGTAGTAGGAACTAGAGGTTTTTCTTTATTTATAACTCTCCTCACTTTTTTTGGCTTTGAAGTGAATCATGGTTGTGGACATTATCTATGAATGTGCAGATATCTGTGAACATGAGTTTGATGTGGAAGTTGAACTTGGAATGTTGGGCTTGCGCGTGAACTATACCATGTCCAATGCTTCGTCTGTTATTGTTTGGAAAGTAATTGCTGTTATTACATGACCCGAAAAAAAATTATTTTGTGCCACATCAGTAGATGCACGGACATCACAACAGGCATGCTGACTGGATAAACATTTGAACCTAGCTATTATGAAGGAAAATTTGTATTGACAACAGTTTTAGATAGCAGGAGATGCCTTGCCTGCTCTGCCTCTGCTATCTTCTTTCTGGCTTCTTCCATCTTTTCTTTGGCTTGGGTGAAGAGAGCATCTGATTGCACATTTCGCTTCTTCAGAAACTCAGCTACATTGTCAAGGGCTGATGCACGCTTTCTTTCAGTCGTTACTAGAGTCAGGAGGACACGAACAATTGACGTCTCCACCTGGTTTGTTTAGAATCCAGCATCATCTGGGGATTTGCACCTTGTGTCTAATCCAGCATCATTAGGGAACGGGCACCTTGTGTGTAATCCAACCACATTTTGGAAACATGGTCTAAGGTTGACCATACTTCCTGATAACCCACAAGTATAGGGGATCGCAACATTTTTTGATAAGTAAGAGTGTCAAACCCCACGAGGAGCTAAAGGTAGAACAAATATTCCCTCAAGTTCTATCGACCACCGATACAACTCTACGCACGCTTAACGTTCGCTTTACCTAGAACAAGTATGAAACTAGAAGTACTTTGTAGGTGTGATATGATAGGTTCGCAAGAAAGTAAAGAACACGAAAATAAAACTAGGGGCTGTTAAGATAAAAACACAACTAAAGTAAATATGGCGAGTGTGGAAAAGTGGTGGCAGGAGTTGTGGTATTGTCCCTAGGCAACTGACTATATTACTAGACCGGTAATCACTATTGCCATTCTATTTGAGGGAGAGGCATAAGCTAACATACTTTCTCTACTTGGATCATATGCACTTATGATTGGAACTCTAGCAAGCATCCATAACTACTAAAGATTCATTAAGGTAAAACCCAACCATAGCATTAAAGCATCAAGTCCCCTTTTATCCCATACGCAAAACAACCTACTTACTCGGGTTTGTGTTTGGTCACTCACGCAACCCACCATAAGCAAATCATAAACATATTGCAAACCCTACAGCAGGAATCCCTCACGCTTGCGCGACATGGAGGGCACAATAGGACAGCACCAATAATAAAAGATGCAACTCAAACCAATCATAGCAATTCATCAATCACCCAAGCAGGGACAACGAAAATCTACTCGAGACATCATAGGATGGCAACACATCATCGGAAAATAATATGAAGCATAAAGCACCATGTTCAAGTAGAGGGTACAGCGGGTTGCGGGAGAGTGGACCGTTGTAGATAGAGGGGGAAGGTGATGGAGATGTTGGTGAAGATGATGGTGGTGTTGGTGAAGATCCCGGTGATGATGATGGCCCCGGCGGCTCGGCGCCACCGGAAGCAAGGGGGAGAGAGCCCCCCTTCTTCTTCTTCTTCATTGACCTCCTCCCTAGATGGGAGGAGGGTTTCCCCTCTGTTCCTTGGCTTGGGAGGGGTGAGAGCCCCTCTGAGACTGGATCTATCTCTCTGTTTCTGCGTTCTCTTCTGGCTCTGTTTCACCGTTTCGTGTATATATGGAGTCCGTAACTCCGATTGGCCTGAAACCTTCACCGTGATTTTTTTCTCCGAATATTAGCTTTCTTGCAGCAAAAGAAGAGCGTCAACCACCTTACGGTGGGCTCACGAGGGTAGGGGGCACGCCCAGGGGGGCAGGTGCGCCCCCCTGCCTCTTGACCACCTCGGGCACTGGTTCACGTTGATTTTCCTTCCAAATTTTCCATATTTTCCAAAAATAAGCTCCGTCCATTTTTACCCCGTTTGGACTCAGTTTGATATGGATATTCTGCGAAACCAAAAACATGCAACAGACAGGAACTGGCACTGGGCACTGGATCAATATGTTAGTCCCAAATAGTATAAAAAGTTGCCAAAAAGTATATGGAAGTTGTAGAATATTGGCATGGAACAATCAAAAATTATAGATATGATGGAGACGTATCAGCATCCCCAAGCTTAATTCCTACTCGTCCTCGAGTAGGTAAATGATAAAAAAGATATTTTTTTATGTGGAATGCTACCTAGCATAATCTTGATCAGACGTCTAATCATGGCATGAATATTAAGACACGAGTGATTCAAGGCAATAGTCTATCGTTTGACATAAAAACAATAATACTTCAAGCATACCAACCAAGCAATTATGTCTTATTGAAATAACATAGCCATAGAAAGCTCATCCCTACAAAATCATATAGTCTGGCTATGCTCCATCTTCACCACACAAAATATTCACATCATGCACAACCCCGATGACAAGCGAAGCAATTGTTTCATACTTTTGACGTTTCTCAAACCTTTTCAACTTTCACGCAATACATGAGCGTGAGCCATGGACATAGCACTATAGGTGGAATAGAATATGATGATGGGGGTTATATGGAGAAGACAAAAAAGGAGAATGTCTCACATCAACTAGGCGTATCAACGGGCTATGGAGATGCCCATTAATAGATATCAGTGTGAGGAGTAGTGATTGCCATGCAACGGATGCACTAGAGCTATAAGTGTATGAACGCTCAAACTGAAACTAAGTGGGTGTGCATCCAACTTGCTTGCTCATGAAGACCTAGGGCATTTGAGGAAGCCCATCGTTGGAATAAAAAATACAAGTTCTATAATGAAAATTCCCACTAGTATATGAAAGTGATAACTCAAGAGACTCTCTATATGAAGAACATGGTGCTACTTTGAAGCACAAGTGTGGTAAAAGGATAGTAACATTGCCCCTTCTCTCTTTTCCTCTTTTTTTCTTTTTTCTTCTTTTTTTTGGGCCTTCTCTTTTTTGGCCTTTCTCTTTATTTTTTATTTTTTTTCATCCGGAGTCTCATCCCGACTTGTGGGGAATCATAGTCTCCATCATCCTTTCCTCACTGGGCAATGCTCTAATAATGATGATCATCACACTTTTATTTACTTACAACTCAATATTACAACTCGATATCTAGAACAAAGATATGACTCTATATGAATGCCTCCGTGATATGCAAGGATGTGCAATGATCTAGCATAGCAATGACATAAAAAAACGGACAAGCCATGAAAATATCATGCTAGCTATCTTACGATCATGCAAAGCAATATGATAGTGAGTGCTCAAGTCATGTATATGATGATGATTGAAGTTGCATGGCAATATATCTCAGAATGGCTATGGAAATGCCATGATAGGTAGGTATGGTGGCTGTTTTGGGGAAGATATAATGAGGCTTATGTGTGACAGAGCGAATCGTATCACGGGGTTTGGATGCAACGGCGAAGTTTGCTCCAACTCTCGAGGTGAGAAAGGGAAATGCACGGTACCGAAGAGGCTAGCAATGAAGGAAGGGTGAGAGTGTGTATAATCCATGGATTCAACATTAGTCATAAAGAACTCACATACTTATTGCAAAAATCTATTAGTCATCGAAACAAAGTACTACGCGCATGCTCCTAGGGGGATAGATTGGTAGGAAAAGACCATTGCTCGTCCCCGACCGCCACTCATAAGTAAGGCAATCAATAAACACCTCATGCTCCGACTTCGTTACATAACGGTTCACCATACGTGCATGCTACGGGACTTGCGAACCTCAACACAAGTATTTCTCAATTTCACAATTACTCAACTAGCACGACTCTAATATCACCACCTTTATATCGCAAAACTATTGCAAGGAATCAAACATATCATATTCAGCGATCTACAAGTTTTATGTAGGGTTTTATGACTAACCATGTGAATGAGCAGTTCCTGTCATCTCTCTAAATAGATATAAGTGACGCAAGAGAGTTTTAATTCTTTCTACAAAAGATATACCCACGCTCTAACAAATATAAGTGAAGCAAAAGAGCATTCTACAAATGGCGGTTATCTATGTAAAGAGAAACAGTCAATCCAAACTTCAAATGATATAAGTGAAGCACATGAAGCATTCTATAAAGCCATACTCAAAACATATAAGTGAAGTGCATAGAGCATTCTATAAATCAACCAAGGACCATCTCATACCAGCATGGTGCATAAAAGAAAAGTGAAAACTAAATGCAAAAGACGCTCCAAGATTCGCACATATCACATGAATGAAACGAATCCGAAAACATACCGATATTTGTTGAAGAAAGAGGGGATGCCTTCTGGGGCATCCCCAAGCTTAGATGCTTGAGTCTCCTTGAATATTTACTTGGGGTGCCTCGGGCATCCCCAAGCTTGATCTCTTTCCTCTCTTCCTTCTTTTCACATCGAGACCTTCTCGATCATCGAACACTTGATCCACACAAAACTTCAACAAAAAACTCGGTAAGATCCGTTAGTATAATAAAGCAAATCACTACTCTAAGTACTGTTGCAAACCAATTCATATTTTGTTTTTGCATTGTGTCTACTGTAGCATAACTTTTCCATGGCTTAATCCACTGATATAAATTGATAGTTTCGTCTAAACAAGCAAACTATGCATCAAAAACAGAATCTGTCTAAAACAGAACAGTCTATAATAATCTGAACATTCACCATACTTCTGATACTTTAAAAATTCTCACAAAATTATGAAAAAATAAAAAATTTGTACAGAAAGACAGTGCAAAAAGAATCATAACCATTTGACATTCCAGTAGAAAATTAAAATTCGCGCACTACAGCCAAAGTTTCTGTCCTGCACCGTACAAACCAACAAGCATTGTAAACATCCTAAAGGCAAACCTTGGCACATTATTTTTATAATACAATGGAATTGTACAAGGGGATAATTATTTTTATTGAAAATTTTCTGTAATTTAGATTCACAAAGTTCCCATGGGCATGAACAAAGTTCAAGGACGTCCCCCACTTTCAACAATGCTCGTCTCTCTCACTTTCACTTTTCTTTTTGAAAATGTATTGGGTTCCCCTCTTTATTTTTGTTGTTTTTAAACTATATGAAAGCACTCAACAGAAATAAATGACTCTCTAAAACTTCCGGGTTGTCTCCCTGGCAGCGCTTTCTTTAAAGCCATTAAGCTAGGCATATAGTGCTCAAGTAGTGAATCCACCGGATCCCAAGGTATATCAAAGCCAATTTTAATTAGCAATGATTTGTAATTTAGTAGTGAGCACAAAGTAACATATATCATGTAATGACGAAATCTAACTCTCTTCCTATGCATCGGCATGTCATAAAAGAACAATTCATGCACACATAGTAAAGGCCAATGCATAGTAAAAACAGTTTCTTGCAATTTTATTGTATTGGAAACATAGAGAGGTGGAGATATAGTTCCTCTCTCATAATAATTGCAAGTAGGAGCAGCAAGCACATGCATATTATATCTATCAAAATCATCATGTGCAATGTTAAAAGGCAACCCATCAATATAATCCTTAATGAGTGCAAACTTCTCCGATATAGTATAATCGGGAGAATTCAAAAAGATAATAGGACTATCATGCGTGGGTGCAATAGCAACAATTTCATGTTTAACATAAGGAACTATAGCAAGTTCATCTCCATAAGAATAATTCATATTGGCATCTTGGCCATAAGCATAGGAAGCATCATCAAAAAGGGATATTTCAAGAGAATTAATGGGATCATAATAGTCATCATAGCAATCATCCTTCGGTAAGCACGAAGGGGAATTAAACAATGTATGAGTTGAAGGGTTACTCTCATTAGAAGGTGGGCACGGGTGATCAATCCGCTCTTCCTCCTTTTGTTCTTCGCACTCCTCCTCATCTTTTTCATCCAATGAGCTCACAGTTTCATCAATTTCTTCTTCCATAGATTCCTGCAAAATATTAGTCTCTTCTTGGACAGCGGAGACTTTCTCGATAAGTGCACTAATATCAGAATTGTATTCATAATTCTCATAGCAATATTTGAGGATAGCTAAATTTTCAGATCTATAAACAGCATCATCAAAATCTTCAAACTCTTTACACATAGATTCAATTTCATAAGCACCCATAAAAGCAACAAATTCTTTTATTTGTTCCACATCATAGTAATCATATATACCATTAGCATAAGAAGATAAGGTTTTATTATCATTAAATTTGCATGAAAAGGGAAGGTGTGGAGCATTCATCCTAGAGCAACAAGTATAATCATACCTCACGCATAGTTTCCAAGCATACCACTTCAATATATGAATTTGATCCCATAATAGTTTCCCTTTTTGTGTTAAGCGATAATCCCTACAGTATTCACGTTGATCCAACGTTACTCCCATTACATAATTGAATGGGGTTTTCTCAGGATTATTAAAGTAGTACATAATATCTGTCACATAATGAGCATCGAGGGTTTTAGGAGGTTCCTCATCTCCATGAGTAGCAAGTACACCTAATTTTTTTGGTATTTCGTGTTCCATATCCATAACTAAAGATAAAGAACCACTAAGAACAGCAAATAAAAATTACTTAGTGATAAAGCAAACAAGCACACACGAGAATATTCACCCCACGCTATAACTCCCCGGCAACGGCGCCAGAAAAAGGTCTTGATAACCCACAAGTATAGGGGATCGCAACAGTTTTCGATAAGTAAGAGTGTCAAACCCAACGAGGAGCTAACTGTAGAACAAATATTCCCTCAAGTTTTATCGACCACCGATACAACTCTACTCACGCTTAACGTTCGCTTTACCTAGAACAAGTATGAAACTAGAAGTACTTTGTAGGTGTGATAGGATAGGTTCGCAAGAAAGTAAAGAACGCGAAAATAATACTAGGGGTTGTGGAAAAGTGGTGGTAGGAGTTGTGGAATTGTCCCTAGGCAACTGACTATATTACTAGATCGGTAATCACTATTGCCATTCTATTTGAGGGAGAGGCATAAGCTAACATACTTTCTCTACTTGGATCATATGCACTTATGATTGGAACTCTAGCAAGCATCCGCAACTACTAAAGATTCATTAAGGTAAAACCCAACCATAGCATTAAAGCATCAAATCCCCTTTTATCCCATACACAAACAACCTACTTACTTGGGTTTGTGTTTCAGTCACTCACGCAACCCACCATAAGAAAATCATAAACATATTGCAAACCCTACAGCGGGAATCCCTCACGCTTGCGGGTCATGGAGGGAACAATAGGACAGCACCAATAATAAAACATGCAACTCAAACCAATCATAGCAATTCATAAATAACCGATAGGACAACGAAAATCTACTCAGACATCGTAGGATTGCAACACATCATCGGAAAATAATATGAAGCATAAATCACCATGTTCAAGTAGAGGGTATAGCGGGTTGCAGGAGAGTGGACCGTTGTAGATAGAGGGGGGAAGGTGATGGAGATGTTGGTGAAGATGACGGTGGTGTTGGTGAAGATCGCGGTGATGATGATGGCCCCGTGGCGCTCGGCCACCGGAAGCAAGGGAGAGAGCCCCGTCTTCTTCTTCTTCATCTTCTTCTTCCTTGACCTCCTCCCTAGATAGGAGGAGGGTTTCCCCTCTGTTCCTTGGCTCCCATGGCTTGGGAGGGGCGAGAGCCCCTCCGAGATTGGATCTATCTCTCTGTTTCTGCGTTCTCTTCTCGCTCTGTTTCACCGTTTCGTGTATATATGGAGATCCATAACTCCGATTGGCCTGAAACCTTCGCCGTGATTTTTTTTTCCGAATATTAGCTTTCTTGCGGCAAAAGAAGAGCGTCAACCGCCTTACGGTGGGCTCACGAGGGTAGGGGCGCGCCCCCCTGCCTCGTGACCACCTCGGGCACTGGTTCGCGTTGATTTTCCTTCCAAATTTTCCATATTTTCCAAAAATAAGCTCCGTCCATTTTTATCCCGTTTGGACTCCATTTGATATGGATATTCTGCGAAACAAAAAACATGCAACAGACAGGAACTGGCACTGGGCACTGGATCAATATGTTAGTCCCTAAAATAGTATAAAAAGTTGCCAAAAAGTATATGGAAGTTGTAGAATATTGGCATGGAACAATAAAAAATTATAGATACAACGCAGACGTATCACTTCCCTCCTCACAGGAACTGCATCCTGACATGAAGTTACTTCTTTTTTAGATCAATACTCAGAGCAACCCACATCCATTTAGTAGAAGCTAGATAAACAGGACTCGGAGAAGTGAATTCAAAAGGAAAATATAAAAATGGACTACAAGGTGAGAACACCCACTTCCTACATCAAGCTAAAAACGAAAGAATTAGGAAGATTAAGACTCTTCTTATTACACATCGAAGAACACGAGGCTAAGAGAAACAAAAACTACAACATATACACATAGAAGAAGACAAGGCTAAACGAAAGTAATTGAAAGGGTGTTACTTACCAAAGCTCGTTTTACAGGTTCGGTGCAGCTCCTCTTTAACTTGCCACACTCCTTGAAGATTTCACAAATATCCCGTGTTTGGTCTTCATTGCTCCTCTGCATCGCGGATGACATACAGATCTGGAACCAAATCAGAAGGTTCACACTCGTGGTTTTAAAATCTCAACATGGCAAGAAAAATATACTAGTAATACTCACGCATCTTGTAGGTAACGTTAAAGCACTCTTCTGCCATGTTAGAGCATCTCCAACAGAAGCTCAATGCGCGGCGCTTTAAAAAGTGTTTACAGCGCCAGAATAGCCAGTTTTTGTGGGACCAGAGTGCTGAGATAGAGAAGTAGAGATAGAGAGTAGAGACTAGAGAGTAGAGACATAAATAGTTCTCAGCATAGATATATTATAGATATATATATATAATAGTTCAACTACTCCTCGTTGTCCGACTCCTCCTCGGTGATGGCCTCCTCCGACGTCTCAATGTAGGCGTGAAGATATAGATCGTCGTCGGAGTCCCAGGGTGACGCTGCTCCTAGCCTCATATTGAATAGAGCGGCCGCTTTTCGCGTATGCTTGCCCTCGTGATATACGGCTCGCTCCGCCCTCATCTTCTCCCTCTCCGCCCTCCTTTACGCGTAGAACTCGCGCTCGTTGATGATGTCTTGCGGGAAGCGTTGGCGCCATAGCGCCATGGCTTCCTCGTCCATCTCGGTGATGCCGAGATGGTGCTCCCTGTCACAGCCCTAGAATTCGCTTGTCATTAGTTGCATTAAGGCATTCATGTCATCATGTCTAAATTTCTTTAAACTTGAAATGGGGATTGCCTAAACCCTAGCATTAAAGGAATTCACTAGATTTACCTAAAATATTTTTCAGTAAGTCCAAATGGCTTTCAAAAATGTTCATCATTTATGGTAAATATCAGTAAACAAGAACTGTGAGGTGATGCACATTTTTCCATGACATATTTGGGCTCTGAATTAAATCATATTCTATTTAAATTTGGGCACTTAAATACTATGAAATATTTAAAATGTCCAAATAATCCTAAACTGAAATGTTCCATGTTGGATATATTCCAAGCACTGGCCATGAGCAGTTTGGTGATTTTTGAGTGTGCCTAAGTATTTTTAAATAAAGCCAAACACAATTACAAAAAATAGAAAAGAGAAATAAAAATATGAAAATAATAGATGCTCACCTGTGCAACCTACCTGGCGCCCACCAACCGGCCCAGCTCCTGTTTCGGCCCAGCCCACCACCGCCCGGCTCCCTGTCGCCTTCCTCCTCGCGCCAGTGGGCAGGGGCGTGTGCCCGATGCGCGTGGCCACACGCCGGCCACCTCCTCCCTGCATGGCTGCCTCCTCCTCCCCCTGGACGTCTCCCGCGACGCCACACACCCCCCTGGACCGCTCTCTCTCTCTCTCTCCCGTGCTTTCCCTCCTCGCTCTCTCCCTCTCGCACCAAGGCCACCATTGCCGGCGCTCACCGTAGCCATGGCCACCAGCCTCCCAAGTCCACCCAGCGTTTCCAGAAGCTCCGCCCCGACCCCCTCTCTCTTCCACCTTGAGCCACGCCGCCGCGGGAGCCCCACATCGCCGCCACGAGTCATCTTCCCCGAGCACGGCCGCCGGACTCCATCGACGGATTCGCCGCCTTCCGGTCACCCACGAGCCAGCTGAGCCTGTCGTCGGCCTCACTGTGAGCTCCCGGTCCTTTCCCCCTTAACCATGTCATCGTTTTCGCCCCGTAGCCGCTGCCCCGGGAGCACCCGAAGCCGCTGCCCGCCATGGCCGGCGAGCTCCGTGCCCCCGAGCCCCTCCGCTCCTACTAGTTGCTCCGACGTGCTCCTGCTGCCCATTAGGTGCCGCCCAGCCACCTCGCCCGCTCGCCCGCAAGCCGCAGCGCCTAAACCGTCGATGCCCGAACTCCGGCCGCCGCATTCGTGCTCGCCGCCGTCGACTCAGACCACCCCAGCTCCTCCCGCTTGGCCTACCAGATGCGCGCGAGCCCCAGCTACGCGTAGGATCAAACCGCGGTCGATTTGGTCGACCGTGGGCAAATTCCGAGCCGCGCCACCGTCTCGGGCCTCGCAGGCGTCGAGTCGCCGGTGGGTTTGACCCCGCTGACCGTTGACTGGGTGGGCCCAGTTTGACCCTTGGTCACCGACGTGTGGGCCACCCTGGCTAATTATCAGTTAGGTTAGTGTAACGCTAATTAACCTAGATTAGTGCTTAACCTAACACTAACTAACTCTGTTTAGTTAGTTAACTAACCACTGACACGTGGGTCCCACAGGTCAGGTTTGACCTGGCCGACCCAGTTAACCTGCTGACGTCACACCTATATCATGCTGATGCAATAACTCTTTTCTGGATTTATTCTTCTACAGGAAATTCCAGAAAATAGTGCTAACTTCTAAAATTCATAGAAAATAATCTATAACTCCAATGGAAATAAGTTATATATGAAAACTGATCAGAAAAATCCAATCTATCCATCTGTACCATTTTCATGCATGTTTGAACAATTATTTTCCTCTGTTTTGGACAAAACAAATATGGGGCATTTAAATAATCATATATGGAGTTGGAATTTGAATCTTGTATTCAAACCAACTTCATTTAAATCATAGCTAGATGCATTAGCTCAAATCACAGCATATTGCCATGTCATGATCATGCATCATATTGTGCATTGCATTGATTGTGTTTATTTCTCTGTTGCCGGTATTTGTCCCCTCTCAGTAGACGACGTACCGACGATGAGTTCGATGACACCGATGAAGAACTATATTATCTTCAGAAGTGCCAGGCAAGCAAAACCCCCTTGTTCATTCCGATACAATCCCACCCTCTCGCTCCTGCTCTATTTTACTGCATTAGGACAACAACGATTCATGTGTTACTTGCTGCAAAGAATCGAACCCCTTTATCCTCTCGTGATGACCTGTCATTGCCACGATAAATAGATGAAACCCACTAGCATGAGTAGGAGTTGTTTGAGCCACGATGTGCCTACTCATTCATGCTTGTTTGTCATGCCTGCTACTGCTTAGAGTTGAGTTAGGTCTGGTTCATCGGGAATGAATCGGAGGTGTGTAAACATGTCCTACTGTGTGTGAGCTAAGTGTGTGAACACGATTTGGTAAAGGTCGCGGTGAGAGGCCATGTAGGAGTACATGGAGGGTTGTCTCATTGCAGCCGTCCTCAGGAACTGAGTTACGTGTTTGTGATCCATGAAGCAGTTACTACCACACATTGGGTTCGGTAACTTTCGATCCCTCTCGGCTTATTAATCAACTCGATCTCTGTCCAGGAGTTGCAACTAGTTTCTGGTGTTTGTAGGATATGTGTTGGGGGCCGTGCGTAGCGCTGACCCTAGGGGTGGGCTATGTTGCGGTAGATACACCGTGGCACGGTGTACCGGGCGCCCGTTTGGTGTCTCGAGAACCCTGCTCACATCGTTTGGGGCCGTGAGCGACACCCCGGACGGATCTCCTTGCGGATGGAACCCGAATAGGCGATAAACCTGGATGAGAGACTTGTGTGGTTAGTCAGGTCGTGGCCGACTCCTCGCCAAAGCTTCGCTTGAAGGTTGCCGAGATACACGAGGTGTACATGGCGGTAAGTGGCGAGAGCGTGTGTGAAGAAGTACACCCCTGCAGGGTTAATATGATCTATTCGAATAGCCGTGTCCGCGGTAAAGGACTTCTGGGTTGCCTATATCAGTTCATAGACAAGAGAAAGTGGATTCTCTAAAATGCGCAAGATAATCGTGAGTGCTATGGATGGCGTTCCTGTAGGAAGACGGGATCGAATCCATAGTGGTGTATTGATTGGTGAATATGTGGACTCGTGTGCGCCACCTCAAAATAGTTACTTGCAGACATAGTTTAGGATAGCCACCGAGTCAAAGCTGGCTTGCTGCAGTCAAACTCCACCACCCCCTTTGTTGATAATGATGCATATGTAGTTAGTTCTGATGTAAGTCTTGCTGAGTACATTTGTACTCACGTTTGCTTATTTTATGTTTTGCAGAGAGACGTCAGTCTCGCTAGTAGTTCGCGTGGACTTCGACGTTTAGCTTGTTACCTCAGCTATGATCTTGTGCCCCCGGCAGGATCTGGCAGATAGTCAGGCTTCTAAGCCTTTTTCATTTGTAGATGTCTGTACTCAGACATGTTAAGCTTCTGCATGTGCTTGCTGTTCGTATGCTCTGAATGTTGGGTCATGAGACCCATGTTTGTAATATCTTGGCTCCTCGGAGCCTAATGAATAAATATTTGAGTCGTAGAGTTATGTCTTGATGACATGTTGTATTTACACATATTGAGCATATTGTGTGTATGTTTGAAATGCTCGGTATGTGTGGGATCCGACAATCTAGTTGTTTATCCTTGGCAGCTTCTCCTATGGGGAAATGTAGTCTAGTGCTTCCTGAGCGATAGTAGTCCGCTACAACCCGGTTCACCGGAGTCCTGCTAGCCCAGCACTACTGCTCTGGACACTTGATTGGCCGGCATATGTTTCACTTCGTTCCTGGTTCCGTCCTTCGGGGAAATGTCACGCGGTGACATCCGGAGTCCTGCCTAGCCTGCTACAGCCCGGGTTACCGGAGTCCTGTTAGCCCAGTGCTACAGCCCGGATCCACACGTTGATGACCGACATGCTCGATGTGATTCATGTATGCCTGTCCCCATGGGTTAGTGCCGCTTTGGGTTCACGACTAGTCATGTCGGCCCGGGTTCTCTGTCATATGGATGCTAGCGACACTATCATATACGTGAGCCAAAAGGCGCAAACGGTCCCGGGCCATGGTAAGGCGACCCCCGTGGGAATACCGTGCGTGAGGCCACAAAGAGATATGAGGTGTTACCGGCTAGATCGATGTGACCTGGAATCGGGGTCCTGACACTCCCGCCTTTGATTGTCGCGACGATCCTCATCGGTGATAAGCCGCGGCAGAGGCGCGAGCTCTTGCGCCCGCTCCCGCGTTGCCACGTTGGGGAAGTTCAATGTTCTATGAGGCCACCGGAGGAGCCACGCCGCCGCGTCGTATGCGGGGGCGGCCTCATGAGCGGTGTCGAAATTGCCGAGGCCGAGGCGCATCCCACGGAATCGGATCTCGGCGGAGAAGCCGCCGAAGGGGCATGCGCGGACGCCGCGGTATTCCCAAGTTTCGCAGTGGCGCGGCGGCGGCGAGGCGAGAAAGAGCGGGGAGAGAGCGGTGGCGAGGCGTAGAGTGGAGAGAGAGTAGTGGCGAGGCACAGAGCGGGGAGAGAGCGATGGCGAGGCACAGAGCGGGGAGAAAGCGGTGGCAAGGCACAGAGCAGTGGGAGGGCTTTGGATTTTATAAAACGCGTCCGACGCCGCGCGCCAAAACTAGCGCCCGCCCGGCCGCTTTTCCCCCCGCGAGCGCGATCCTTTCCCGACGTCTCTGCTATCTCTACTCTCTTCTCTACTGTTATATTTATTTTTATTTAATATTTATCTCTACTTCTCTACTCTTTTAAAAAAGAAAGTTGGTGATGATGGTGTGCCTTCCATCTGCAATATCGACCATCCGATTTATATCCGACGGATAGGAAGGAAACTATGGAAATTTTGCAGAAAGATACCCACACCCCTCTCCGCATTTGCAAATAAGGCCTTCCCTCGTTCATCATTTTCTCCCACAAGATAAATTACTCATACAAATGCATTTTGATGTTCCGTGCAACGCATGGGCATCTTGCTAGTTCTAAAAAAGTTTCCATCATTTGCCACACTACTGGTTGCAGATGAAGAACCTACGCAAGCACATCGCGATACAGGAGCGACGCACAATTACAAGCTGATATTATGTTGGATGATGGAGGCTATAACCAATTACTTTTATAGGAACAATAGCAACCAGGAAATTTGAAGAGTAGGTATGAACAAAATTGGCACTACACGTGTACTTCTAAGAGATTCAATACACACATTACCAATCGAGGAGGAGTACGATGGTCATGGCTGACCTACGTGTCGAGAATCGGCAACGGGAGTCAGTTCATTGTCCAGAACGGTTGTGCTTCTGCACTTGGCGTCACTTTTGGGAAGCAGATCCGAGACTGTGGAAGACGGTGCCGGGGAAGAGGCTCCGTGTACGACGACGACGACGGTGGACCAGCTCTAGTTCGGTGTACAAGGTCGTCGATGAGGCAGATGCGCTGCGGTGGACGAGTGCGCCGATGTAGAAGGGGAGGAGCACGAAGGCTACGGTGCCGTGTGTCGGGGAGGCTGATCGTACCCACGGACACCTATGGGGCCGGCGGACCGGGCCCCTTGTGGTTCGGAGGGGGGCGGAGATCGCACGAAGAGCGGATCGAGGCGATGCACACGGGCAGTTTACCCAGCTTCGGAGCTCTCCGGAGAGATAAAACTCCTACTGCTGCTTGTTTGATCTATTGTGTTCTTGCTAGGGAGCAATGCGAGCTACAAAACCTAGCTTGATTGTATCTAGACTATGGCCAGTCGAACGGACCGAACTAGCCGAACCTTGTCAAAATTGCGAACCTCCCCCACGTTGCACTCGGGCCTCCTTTTATATGCTCAAGGGGTCTCCGACAGGTGGCAACATAGACGGGGGTACAAATGTAAAAACAGGGGTTGGTACACCTACTTGAACAGTGTACAGTGCAAAATACCTAACTCTGACGGCAAGGGACAAAAGCAATAAATGCCCGTCATTGTCGCCCAAACAGTGCAATAGAGGCCGTCAGGTGCGCCTCCGCTCGCCACGATGGCGAGCCTGTCAGCGCCGCTTATCGCTGCTCTCCGCTGGCTGCACTGACCGCTTTCGACACGCCCATGGAGCGGTCCCATGGCGACACGTCGCTGGGTGAGCTGGGCGGAGGCGGAGAAGAAGGTTGCATGCCGCGGCAAGCGCCTTGCAGCCGAATCCTTGTCGCGCTCGGAGACTTGTCGCGCCCCGAGCCTTCCCGGCAAGCTCCTCTTGCCGGGGCCTTGTCTGCTGCGTGCCTGGAGCGGCCTTCCCGACAAGCTCTTCTTGTCGGGGCCTTGTCTGTGCCTAGGGAGGCCTTCCCGGCAAGCTCCTCTTGCCAGGGTCTTGTCTTCTGAATGGCTGCGGAGGGTCTTGGCGGGCCCGGCGAGGCTTGCAGCGGGGACGCTTCTGTTGCCCGTGCACATGTTCGGGGTACTAGGGTACCCCTACTTTAGTACACCCAGGCAGGCCGGTCTGCAGGCCATACACGGTGCAGCTGTTGAGCCAGGCCCAAAGCGAGGCTGCAGACACGCGGCACAGGGTCCAAACCAAAACCCACTCCGTATCGCCCGCGTTCCCCATGCAGACGCAGCGTCAATTCTTGGCGTCGTGGGGAAGTGGGCGGCGTCTTGGGGTCGCTCCACCCGTCGCCTCAGTTCTGCATCCCCGCCACGTGGTCCCCATGCTCTTGGGGTCGTGGACGGTGGAGGTGGAAAACTGGGCCGTTACGAGCAGAGGCAGCAGGTCGGCCCCGATCCCCTGCTCTTCCTATGCCCTGATTTGTCGAGCGGGGCGGTCGAGCCCCCACCTTGCTTCCTTAAAAAGAGCGGAAGGGGAGCGCAGGAGCCCGCACTCTCCCATCTCTTTCTTTCCTCAGTTTCTGCTCCCCCTTCTCTCATTCGCCATGGAGAAAAGGAGCCTTGGTTCTCCATCGGTGGCGGCGAGGGTCGCCGCTAGACAGCGCTCCCCTCCCAACCCCACGCCCGGGGCGGCAGAGCCAGCCCCAAGAGGAAGAGGGAGGGGGCGAGGTCGAGGACGAGGTCGAGGACGAGGTCGAGGAAGAGGCGGACGGGGCGGCGCGCCGTCTCCGCCTCCGCCCGATTCCCTCCCTGCGGCGGTCCATACAGGGGACGACCCTTGCGAGTTCTTCGTCAGGCTGCGCCGGGCGCCTCGTCGTCGCCTCCGGCTTCCAGCTCCGTTCGCGAGCGCGATGGAGTCGGATCCGCCTGAGACGCTGAGACTGCACATGAGGGGCTGTGGAATCAGCGGCATGCGAGTCCGTGTTGTATTCCCAGCTCCTAATGTGATGTATCTTGATCGTGGGTGGAAGACGTTCACTCGCATCCACAGCACGAGGCGGGTTTACCCTCCATATTAAGTTAATGGAGGGTGATCTCCTCTCCGTCAAGGTCTTCGGGATCTCGGTACTCGGGCGAAGTGCTGCGTGGACAGCTCCTCCGGCGAAGATTCCCCTCGGCGAGAGTGACGAGGAGGAGAGCGATAGCGGCAGCGAGGTTGGCGGGCTCGATTAGTTGTCGGCGCCGCTTGCAGGCGTCACCGGGCGACCCCATCATCCGTGTCGCCCGGCTCCTTGGGCATTGGCGTAGGGAGGCTGCGGAAGGGGAAGAGGGATAGGCGACAAGGCCGTCAAGTCGGAGTACGAGGGCGTAGTGCCCTCGACAGCGTGCTGACGTCTTGCCGCCCTGTCTTCAAACCCCGCTTCCGGCGCCGCCATCTCCGTCAAGCCCTCGGGGAGCTCCCGGGATGTTCTCTTGGTGCCTTCTGGCACCTGTAGCTCGCCTAGGCGTTTCTTTTGCCCTTCTCGCCTCCTTGACCTACCTCCTGAAAAGAGGGACAGGAAAGGGGATTACGGGCATCTTATCTTTTTAATTTGTAAGCCTTCGGGCCTTATCCACGTTTAAGACTTGTAATCCTCTCTTTCATGTTTTTCATTCTCCACGGATTGTACCCGAGTAGAATGTTTTTAATGAAAAAGGGATGTTTGAAAAGGGACGAAGGGCTTATCTGATATCGCAGCCCCCGGCAACTCTGGCTTGCCGCAGCCCCCGGCAACTCTGGCTTGCCGCAGCCCCCGGCAACTCTGGCTTGTCGTAGCCCCCGGCAACCCTGGTTTGCCGCAGCCCCCGGCAACTCTGGCTTGCCGGGGCTTGGATGCCGGCGCGCCCTTCTTCTCCTCTTCGCTGTTATTTCAGTTCTGAGAACGATTCAGCCAGTGCTGCAATAAGTTATTTTTGTAATATAACTTTATTCTGGGCAACATTTGCTACATTACTTCCTTTGCTCGACTCTTGGCTTTGTATGTTATTGCCCTACGCTTTTCAGGGAAACCTGCCGGTGCAGGCACCCTTGCCGCGAGCGCCGAGTGCGGAACTTCAGCAGCTTCGTCAAGGGTCGCTACCGACAAGTAACCGTGTCGCGGACTAGTCGCAGCTCACTTAAGTTGTTGAGCGGACTCGAAACAAAGTAAGGGCGCGGCCGATCACGATTTGGTTCCTCCAGCGCATGTGTTTTTCATACAAAGCGCAGTCGTTCAAGGAAGATAACTTTAAGAATTTATTACTGATCGATCAATGCAGTGTTATTTCCACTACTAGATTCCTTCCTTTGTACGTTTCTGCCCTGCGCATTTAGGGGACTTGCCGGTGCAGGCACTTGCCGGCGAGTTGGCTCCTCTGCGCACGGGTTCTCCATACAAAGTACTACCGTTCGAGGAAGATAACTTGAAAATTTAAAAATTGATTGCTCAGACTTTGGCAACTTAGCTTTTCTGTCTCTTGCTTCCCGATGAGGTGAGACTTCCTCGGCGGTGCCTGGTCCACAATATTATCTCCTCCTTCCCCTGGTTAACTTGTGCGAGGGAGCCTCCCTTTCTTTGCGACAAGAGAAAGAAGAGGAAATAAAGTTATGGAGCCAGTGGCTCGATTCTGCTTACGGGTGTGGTTGCTGCACAAAGTGTTAGCCAAAACATGCAATAAATTGATGAAAGCATGAACTTGACGGGTTGTGCGCAACACATGGGCTTCTTGATGCACGGGGTCTGCGCCCGGCTTTGTACAAAGGATCACATGCAACAGCGGCAACACTTGTACAAAAGGTGGTTGCCGGGACGGGTCCCGACAACCGCGCCTTACGGGTAAAACTTACGAAGATGCTCAATGCTCTAGGAGTTGCTCACCGGAATGCCATCTTCGGTCTCAAGGCGGACAGCGCCAGGCCTAGTGACTCGTTTCACCCGATAAGGGCCTTCCCACTTCGGCGTCAACTTGTTTGAATTCTTGGCGGACTGAACGCGCCGAAGAACAAGGTCGCCTTCCTCGAGACTTCTGGCATTAACCCTGCGGCCATGGTAGCGACGCAGAGCTTGCTGGTAGCGAGCGGCTCGCACAGCAGCCTGAAGACGATCCTCCTCAAGGAGCAGTGCGTCATCTTGTCGCAGCTGCTCTTGCTCAAACTCATCATAAGCGAGCACTCGAGGCGACCCGTATACGAGTTCCGTGGGGAGAACTGCCTCTGCTCCCTAGACTAGAGCAAAGGGTGCACGGCGGTGGCTCGATTTGGCGTCGTCTGATCGACCAAAGAACCACCGGCAGCTCCTCGATCCAGTTTCTTCCGCACTTGTGCAGCCTGTCGAAAGTTACGGTCTTGAGCCCGCAGCACTTCAAAGATTTGCCCTCTCTGCTTGACCGTTGCTTCTCGGGTGAGCAACAGAAGCAAAGCAGACCTTGGCGCCAAGGTCTTGGACGTACTGCATGAAGGTGCGACTCGTACATTGCGTGCCGTTGTCGGTGATGATCCTGTTAGGGATTCCGAAACGGCAAACACTCGACTGAAGAACTTGATCGCTTGTTGTCTGTCACCTTCCTCACTGGTTCCACTTCCGCCACTTTGTGAACTTGTCGATGGCGACGTACAAGTACTCAAAGCCCCGACAGCTTCGGGGAAGGGGCCGAGGATGTCGAGCCCCTGCACGAAAATGGCGGGATACAGGGATCGTCTGGAGAGCTTGAGTTGGCTGGTGTATCTGTTTGGAATGGAACTGCACGCTTCACACTTGGTTACTTGTGCAGTTGCATCCTGGAGGGCTGTCGGCCAGAAGAAACCTTGCCGGAAAGCTTTGCCGTCAAGTGCTCTTGCGCCAATGTGGTGACCACATATGCCTCCATGTATCTCTGCCAACAGCTTCTGTCCATCTTCCCTGGGAATACACTTCAATTTCACACCGTTGAGTCTTCTTCTGTACAGTATGCTGTCGACAAACTGGTACATACTTGACTGCCGGGCTACTCTTTCCGCTTCTTCCTGCTCTTCGGGAAGTTCTCCTGTCTGAAGGAAATGGACAATCTGCTGCACCCATGCTGGAGCTTGTGGCTCGACAACAAGGACTAAAGGCACATCTGCTGCTGCGGGAACATCAGCTTCTACGGCAAGAGCTGCGGCCTCTGCCGAGCTAGATGCTCCCGACAAGTTTGCCGGAACAAGACTTGTCGAGGCGTCGCTTCAACGGAACAAACCACAGGGTGCAGCCAGATGGTTGCTCCTCGGCTTTGTTGGTGTTGATCTTGGGGACCTTTGCAACGACGGCCGGGAAGCTGCAGCCGGAAAGTAGTCACCAGAGGCCAACTTCCTCTTCTTGCTCATCCAAATGGCGGTGTTACGGTTATTGAGTCAGCTTGAGCATGAAAATCCCTGGTTCCACAGAGTAACTTAAGCATAGCGCACTTTGACAGGCCGTCAGCAATATCATTCTGAGCTCTTGGAACATGTTCCATTTGCAGGCCATCAAAGTGCTCTTCTAGCTTCCTCACTTCATCAACGTAGGCTTCCATCAACGGACTCTGGTAATCTTTGTTGACTTGGCGGACGACGAGTTGCGAGTCACCCGACAATAAGCTTCTTGATCCCAAGGTCCGCTGCGATCCACGAGACCGGCAAGCAAACCTTCATACTCTGCGGTATTGTTTGTCGCTTGCTCCTTGGGAAAGTGCATCCGACGACGTACTTGAGGTGCTCTCCGGTGGGTGCGATAAGCGCGCCGGCACTGGCGCCTTGCAGCGAGAAGGCACCATCAAAGTACATCAGCCACTCTTTGCTTGCTTCTTTGACGGGAATGCTCGTCTCCGGAATCTCTTCATCTGGCGTTGGTGTCCATTCTGCTATGAATTCTGCCAATGCTCTGCTTTGGATAGTTGATGTGCTTTCAAACTTAAGACCAAAGCTTGACAGCTCCAGTGCCCACTCGACAATCCTGCATGTAAACACGGATTCTGCGGTATCCTCTTCAGGGGAAAGCGAGTGACAACTGTGATCTCATGTGCTTGGAAGTAATGGCGCAGCTTTCTCGAGGCCATGAGGAGGCCGAAAAGCAATTTCTGCACGCCAGAGTACCTCGATCTAGCCCCCTGCAGAAGGGAGCTGACAAAGTAGACTGGGCGCTGCACCATCCTTTTCTGTATCTGTTCATGTGTCCGCGCGGATTCGTCCTTGTCGGGACCAGAGCTTGTCGGCGAAGCCCCACAGCAGCCATTTGGATGTGTTTGCCGTGGTTCTTTGGCTCATCATCCGCCTCCCTCTCCGCCACTAACGCAGCACTAACCACTTGATTGGTTGCCGCTATATATAGCAGCAACTTCTCTTGTGGCCTAGGTGCGACAAGTGTTGGAGTGGAGGACAGGTATCTCTTTAAGTCCTGCAGCGCAGCCTCCGCTTGCGGAGTACATTTCTTTGGACCTGCCTTTTTCAAAATCTTGAAAAATGGCAAGGCGCTCAGCAGACCTAGAAATAAACCTGCCGAGAGCAGCCACGCAACCGCAAGTCTTCGTACATCCTTGACGCGCTTTTGGTGCTTCAATCTGCTCAATGGCCTTGATCTTGTCGGGGTTGGCTTCAATCCCTCGCTGAGACCACGAAGAACCCGAGAAGTTTGCGGAAGGGACTCGAACACGCACTTCTCGGGGTTGAGCTTGAGGTTGATCTTGCGGAGATTTGCAAAGGTCTCGCCCAAATCTTGGACCAGAGTTGCTTTGTCCTTGCTCTTGACCACTATGTCATCCATGTAGGCTTCTACATTTACGTGCATTTGCGGCTCAAAAGCGTCATGGACTACCCTTGCAAATGTTGAACCAGCATTCTTCAAACCGAAAGGCATCCGTATGAAACAGTATGTGCCACATGGTGTGATGAATGCGGTCTTCTCCTCATCTTCTTCAGCCATGAAGATCTGATGGTATCTGAGTAGGCATCAAGAAACGAAAGCAAATCACATCCAGCCGTGGAGTCAACAATCTGGTCAATGCGCGGCAAGGAAATGGATCTTTGGGACAAGCTTTATTAACATCCGTGAAGTCAATACAAAGTCTCCATTTCCCATTTGCCTTGGCGACGACTACAGTGATTGGCCAACCACGTGGGATGGAGCACTCCTCGACAAGCCCTGCTGCTTCCGGTTTCTTGATCTCTTCTATATGAATTCTTGGCGCTCCAACGCTTGCTTCGACTTTTTGCTTGGCGGGCGCGATGAGGACAAACGGCGGCGGTGCTCAATCACTTTCCTGGGAACACCGGGATATCGACGGTTGCCATGCAAACACGTCGACATTCGCCCAGGAAAGCAACGAGCGCCTTTCCTATTTGGGGTCGAGAGAGGCACTGATGGTGAAGGTACCACCAGCGCCGTCCTCCTTGGCGGGCACCTTCTTGGTCTTCGGCGGAGCCACCATCTTCTTGCACTTGCCGGTGGAGCACGATGGTGCGTCCTCGACGGTAGCACAACACTCCGAAGAGGTGCGCTCGCCGGAGTGAGCATCAGAGACCTTGCCGGACTTGGACTTGGTCTTCTTCCCCCCGGGAGCTTCAGCGGCAAGTGTCTGGCAATCTGTCGCGGCTGCTGCATCCCGGAAGATCTTGTCGGCGCAGATAAGGGCATCCTTCTTGTCGCCATGGACAGAGATGACGCTTATCGGGCCTGGCATCTTGAGTAGGTTGTAGGCGTAGTGAGAGGCTGCCATGAACTTGGCGAGTGCTGGGCGGCCAAGTATCCCATTGTAAGGCAATGGGAAATCGGCAACGTCAAACGTGACCCTCTCAGTCCTGAAGTTCAGCTCGCTGCCAAATGTGACCGGCAACGTAATCTTCCCCTTCGGCTTGCTCCTTCCCGGATTGATTCCTTGGAAGGTTCTGGTCTCTTCGAGCTCGCTGTCAGGGATTTGAAGCTTCTGGAGCACCGCGGAGGAGATCAGATTTAAGCCGGCCCCGCTGTCAACTAACATTTTTGTGACCTAGAGGTTGCGGATGGTTGGAGAGACCAACATCGGCAAGCACCCGACTGCAGTTATGCGATCAGGGTGGTCCTCAATATCAAAAATGATAGGCGTGCTGGACCACTTCAGAGGCTTGCGTGACTCTACGGATGGTTCCGCTGCATTGACCTCCCGCATCCATTGCTTGAGTTGGCGGTGGGAGGTATGCAGGGAAGCACCCCCGTCAACACAGAGAACCTCTGTGGCTTTCTGAAACCCCTGCTCGTCGGCATCGTCGTCTTCCACATCTTCGTCGTCGTCATCATCTTCATCCTTGTCGCGGCCGCGGGGAGGTCGATCTCCTTGTCGCTGCTTGACCTTGCCGCGGCGTCCTCCCCAGCCGGGACGTTTCTTGCTTGCTCCCCCAACACCTTCCTCGGCCTTCTCCTTGTCTCGCCGCTCGTACTCAGCTCTCTGCTGTTCGACGAGCTGCTCGACCTTCTTGCAGCTCTGGAGATCGTGGCCCTTGGTGCGGTGGATCTTGCGATCTTGCTGCGGAGCCGCCCCGCTTGTCGGCGGCCGCCACCGACTAGTGGTTGGCGTCGGCAACCTCCTTGCCGGAGCCACCAGCCTTGGCGTTCTTGTCACCGCCTCCGTTGCGGACTGCTCGACAGCTAGCACCTCCGCTTTTCTTCTTCCTGTTGCCTCGCCGCGGCCCTTCTTGCCGGGCGGTGTCATCACCGCCGATCCTGCTTCGCATTCTCTCCAGGAGTCTCCTCCCTTCCTCGGTAGCGACACTTGTCGGCCAAGGCGTACAGCTCGGCGTCCTTGACTTTGCACATCGCCATCTCCTCCCTCATCCTGCGGTTCCGCACATTCTCGACGAAATGCGCTGATCACCGCGGCGGGTGGACGTCTGGGATGTTGTAGTGCACACGGCTGAACCTCTGAATGAACTTGGCGCAGGGACTCTCCTTCCTTACAGGCGAGCAAGTGAAGGGCACTCTCTTGGCCATGAGGTTTGTGGCCACCTGTGATGGCGCCAACAAACTGATGGCACAGATCTGCCCAAGAGGATATGGAGCTGTCCGGCAAGTGCATGAGCCAAGATCTGATGTTGGGCTTGAGCACGAGCGGGAAGTAGTTGGCGAGGATCTTGTCGTCCCGTCCCCCCGCAGCCTTCACCGCGATGGTATAGATGCTAAGGAACTCCGACGGATGCGTCCTGCCGTCATACTTCTCCGGCACGTCTGGTTTGAAGTTTTTACGCTGGGCCATCGGACTTGCCGCAGCTCACGAGTGAACGCAGGGCAACCTACCGTCTGACGGTAAGTCGCTGGCCCCTCCGGGCGCGTGCATGTCAACAGAAGGCCCAGCGCTTTGTCGGACCGACGTCGCGCTTCTCTTCGGTGCTCGGCGCGAGTTCGGCGTCCTCTTGCCGCTCATGAAGAACTTGGCGCTGATCGCGGCGAACTTCGCGGATCCGACGACGCAGCGATGGAGTCGCTGTCGAGGTGGATCCGATGAGTCGGCGATCTTGGCCTTCTTGGCGGAGAGTGCACGGTGGTTGCACCTCCGAAAGTCTCGTCGCCACCGGCTCGTGCCTTGTCGTCACGCCGCGGCAACGATGGTGTTGGTTGCCGCGGAGCGTCGCCGTTGGCAAAGCCGATGAGGCTACGATAGTGGCCCTCCACTCGTCGACCTTGTCGGCCGTTGGAGGGTAGTCGAGGAGCAGTTGAGCTCTCGCCAGAGCTTCTGCTGGAGTAGTAGGTGGCATTGGAGAACGGTGCAAGGAGCGGGACACGCTCGGACTTCTAACCTCGTTAGAAGGAGCAGCGCCCCGTCCGGCGCATCAGATCTCACTGCGCCCGGCATGTTGGCGCGCATGCTGGTCTTGAGGGTCTCGATCCAACGAACGTATGGCGTTGTGGCGCCATGGCGTTGTTGGTCCCGCGTCTCCCGAGATGGGCGCGGGGATGCGCGGACGCCGAGGTGTGCGGTGCCTTGTCCTTGGACTTGGCAACGTCGCGAGCACCTTCGTCGGCGCCCGTTCCTCCGCCAGCGTCTGCCCCACCACGCGTTTGCTGCGGTGAGGGTGGATACGACGCGGACGGCTCCGCTGCCGCCGAAGCCTTCTTCTTCGGTGGCATGTTGAGGAAGATGTTGATGACGTTGCTCGTGTGAACGTCGGATCAGATTCACACGGCCTCGACGCCCCCATCCTGGCGCGCCAGAAGATGTCGGGAGGCTGATCGTACTCCACGGACACCTATGGGGCGGCGGACCAGAGCCCCTTGTGGTTCGGAGGGGGCGGAGATCGCCTGAAGAGCGGATCGAGGCGATGCACACGGGCAGTTTACCCAGGCTTCGGAGCTCTCCTGAGAGATAAAACTCACTGCTGCTTGTTTGATCTATTGTGTTCTTGCTAGGGAGCAATGCGAGCTACAAAACCTAGCTTGAGTGTATCTAGACTATGGCGGTCGAGCGGACCGAACTAGCGAACCTTGTCAAAATTGTGCGAACCTCCCCACGTTGCACTCGGGCCTCCTTTTAGATGCTCTAGGGGTCTCCGTCATGTGGCAACATAGACGGGGGTACAAATGTAAAAACAGGGGTTGGTACACCTACTTGAACAGTGTACAGTGCAAAATACCTAACTCTGACGGCAAGGGACAAAAGCAATAAATGCCCGTCATTGTCGCCCAAACAGTGCAACAGAGGCCGTCAGGCGCGCCTCCGCTCGCCACGATGGCGAGCCTGTCAGCGCCGCTTATCGCTGCTCTCCGCTGGCTGCACAGCCGCTCGACACGCGCCCATGGAACGGTCCCATGGCGACATGTCGCTGGGTGAGCTGGAGCGGAGACGGAGAGAGGTTGCATGCCGCGGCAAGCGCCTTGCCGCGGCCGAATCCTTGTCGCGCTCTGAGACTTGTCGCGCCCCGAGCCTTCCCGGCAAGCTCCTCTTGCCGGGGCCTTGTCTGCTGCGTGCCTGGAGCAGCCTTCCCGACAAGCTCTTCTTGTCGGGGCCTTGTCTGTGCCTAGGGAGGCCTTCCCGGCAAGCTCCTCTTGCCGGGGTCTTGTCTTCTGAATGGCTGCGGAGGGTCTTGGCGGACGCCCGGCGAGGCTTGCCGCGGGGACGCTGCGACTGCCTGTGCACAAGTTCGGGGTACTAGGGTACCCCTACTTTAGTACACCGACACCGTGGATGTCGGATTTCGGGTTCCGTCTAAACCCTCAAGGTTCAAACTCTGGGGTGCGTGCGAAGATCTCCCCCTACCGATCCATGTCCTAGCTTCGCTAAGATCTCAAGGGCTCACTCGACAAACTCGCAACACAAAGGACACAAGATTTATACTGGTTCAGGCCACCGTTGTGGTGTAATACCCTACTCCGGTGTGGTGGTGGTGGATTGCCTCTTGGGCTGAAGATGAACAGAACAAGGGGAAGAACGTCCTCCTGAGGCGAGGTGTTCTTGTGCTCGGTGAACTTGTGTGGGTGAGGATTACTCAAGGTGAGATGAGATGCCTCCGAATGAGTTGTCTCCTACGGTGGTGGCTAGTCCTATTTATATAGGCCTTGGTCCTCTCCCCAAATATTGAGCGGGAAGGGAGCCAACAACGGCCAATTTGGAAGGGGACATCTAGTACAGCTTATCCTGACAAAAGCATTCTTCGCCTGCAAAAGGATCTGGTGGTGATGCCGCCTTGGGCTCCATGGCGACCTCCATCTTGCCGTCCTGCTGGTCTTGGTCTTGTTGCACTGATATGGAGACCTTTGCTTGACGCCTCGATACTCCGCGCCTGCGCTTGCCTCCTTAGCACCAAAGAGGAAACAAGGACACTGTGCGCGCTGGCGCCCGCCTGGTCTCTGTCGTCATGGCTCACGTCACGAGAGCCTCACGAGGTTTGCCTTGCCTTGATCTCTCCGCCCCTCGCGAGCCAACCTGGTGAGGCCGCTCCCGAAGGGTTCTTGCACCGTTTGCCTCGCGAGGCTTGGCCCCTCGCGGGGGTCTTGAGTGCTTGTTAGTGTAGATGGGCCGTACAGGTCTGTTTGCAGAACCACGGCGTGTGCCGCAAGCAGGCAAGTCTGGGGACCCCCGTTCCCAGAACGACGACAGTGGAGAAGTCTATTTTGCGGTGGGGATAGAAAATGGGGAGTATTCGGGTGTACTACTCTCGGTGTCGGGGTGGGTTGGCTGTGTAGGGTGAACCTGAAGTTACCAAAACAGCCCCCTACCAAGCATCATCCATAGGCCTGTTCTGAAGGCTATGATGGTAACTTCGGACTGCTCGAATTAGGGTCGCGGGAGATTTTCCCGCCGACCTCAAAATTTTATGACACTGAACTCCCCGTGTGGCGTGTTGGGGGATTGGGCTAAGAAACCAGCGAGTAGTACTAGTAGTTAGTAGTACTAGTTACTACTAGTACTCCCTCCGTTTTTATTAACTCTGCATATTAGGTTTGACCGAAGTCAAACTTCCTAAAGTTTGACGAGGTTTATAGAAAAATATAAACATTTACCATAACAAATATGTATGATGTGAAATTACGTTCAATAGTGAATCTAATGGTATTTATTTGTTATTGTATATGTTAGTTTTTTTTGTTATAAACTTTCTGAGAGTTTACAAAACTTGACTTTGACCAATGCTAATACACGGACTTAAATAAAAATGGAGGGAGTACACATTTGTTTTCTTAGTTTGTAGTGAATTAATCATTTGTTGTAATTCTGAACTAAATATATTAGGCTACTGACTTCGAATGTAATGGTCTATACAATTCAATAGTCACAATCATTGTTGAATTCCAAGATGTATACGAGGTCTATAGTACTTCACAATATGCTCAAACTCACATAATCCCAGTCAAATGAAAATCTAAATGCATTTCATAGTTATTACTTTGTAGGATGCAACAAAACCAACCATAACTCTACATCATCCATTATAAAAGCAACATTTTGAACACATCCCAATGTTAGAATGAAACGTGTAGAGAGAGCTTGTGAAGATGGAGCAGATAGGGTAGGAAAGATTGTATGTATGTGGGCGAGAGAGTAGGAGGCAAACCAAACGAGAGAGAGAGAGATAGAGAGAGAGAAAGATAGAGGAAGAAGTTACGTCTGTGAGAAAGATGGAGACATTTAATATATGTGAGATGCGTGTGCAACCAGATTCTGTACACGTGGATGGAGAAGAGACAATAGTTTTGATGAGAGAGCTGGAAAAACATGGACGAGAGGGGAAGGATCTCGTGGGTTGAGGGATTGATATTTTGTGTGGCAGAGAGAGGGATTGGTAATTTTGTGCGAGAGAGAGGGGGGGGGAGGAGTCAATCAGCCGTCATCACATCATCCTGCTTCCAAATAGCCCCGCATTCTCTAGTGTTGTGTGGTTGCCGTCTTCGATCTCCTCGATGCCCTCTTTGAAGATTGAGGTGGTGTGCATGCTGGGGTGCAGAGAAACACAAGCGAGAGTGGTTGCCATATAACCTTGGATGGGGATGAATTGTTTGCTCGGGGAGGGGGTGTGTGTGTGCGGTGTGTGTGTGTGTGTGTGTGTGTGTGTGTGTGTGTGTGTGTGTGTGTGTGTCAGATATTAAGATAAATCAAACCTATGGAGAGAAATGTGTGTGTATGTGACGGAAAGTAACATGCTAAATAGGGTTTTCACGAAGAGATTGTGCGTGCGAGATAGAGAGCGATGTGCGGGCCTTGAGGTGGGCAGGGCCGGGTGAGGGTGTCAAAATGTGTGCGTTCATGCATGTGTTACATGTGATCGTGCGAGGGACGGACGAATCGGGAGAGATGGATGTTGTGTTACGGATGCTCCTCTCTCTCTCTCTCTCTCTCTCTCTCACTCTCTCTCGCACACACACAAGTACAAATAGAAGACCGTTCTCTCATGTATACGCAACGTATCGGCATCTCTCTATGTCTCACTCATGCATGATCATTTGCACATTCACACCTTTCTATGTCTCTATCACACGAACACCGTCTCCACATTGCCCTTCCGCCACAACACACATATGGACACATACACACATTCACTCTCAGTCACACACACAAAAGCAGTATGAAAAAAACTAGGGTGCACCTAAAACGTCCAAATTGAAATAAACACAAACTGAAGCTAAATTCAAATATATGGAAATATTGTAGCGTGAAGAACTTTTCCAGGAAAAAAAGTTGAGTAATATTCGGGGATTGTTTTCACACACACGAAAAGGTTCGGTGGATGTCCTTCGAGCGCGACATGATGATGCACCATTCGATCGACTGCGCGGCCGCGGTTCACGCGCTTGCACATGATTTCTTTCATGGCTGTGGTAAATAATATAAGCGCTGCCTCAGTCAAATGCTTACGTGTACTAGTACGGTTTTCTTTTAAGTTTGACCAACCCTATATGAAACTAAACTAAGCTCCCATATGCGCACTCATCAATACGCCCCCGCCGCTGTTGCGCATGTTGGGACCTGCCTACTCGAGCCAACCTTTTCTCGCCCATCACCACCGTGTAACATCTTCTCTCTCAGGCATCAGGCCGCCAGCCTGCCACACGGCTAACCGCCTACCGCGCTGCCCCGCCCTCCCTTGAACCGCCTGCCACCGCCATGCTCCCCACCCCCGCCATCCATTTAACCCCGAGCACGATCCATTTTTTTGGTGAACTACATTCCACACCCAACACTCATAAGATAGACCATGGGCACCCTGCCATCCTAAAATAGATACTAGGGTAGCTTTTCTGCCGTCTTCTTCCTTCGCTCCGTGGAATTTTTTTCACAAATCGACTGACCCAAATTATAGTACTAGTACAAACGTATTAAGTATAGTAGGAACACGAAGATGAGCAGTAATACCAACTACAAGAAGAACAGTAGTAAGACATAGTAGTACTACTGTACGTACTAAAGAGTTCAAATAACGAGAAAGAGCATAAACATAGTTTCGCTGGGGGCTCAGCACAACATACCCCTGAAATAAAACTAAGCAACTAGTCCGTTTGACACTGCAGTAGAACCAGCATGAGCGAGGGCACTACCACCTTACTTGGAGACCGAGTCCACATCCTCGACTTTGTCCTCGTCCCTCTTCCTCTTCCTCTTCGCTGACGCTTCTTTGCTTGAATCGGACACTGGGCTCTGGTTCTTCATCCAACCCTCGTAGATATTTAAACAAAGGTAGGCATCCATTGCTGCGTACAGGATGTGATCTTCATCTATTGTCTTCGGCTCCCATGCATGATGATACTCGTGGTGAGGTTTCTTTTGTTAAGCATACGAAGGATCAATCATGGCTGCTGCCAGGGTTAGCATTGAAGGCTGAGAGGAGGGTACTAGGCTTGCCTTCTGGAGATCGAAGGGCTGGCCTACAACGAGGCCTATATGACCCAGGACAATCCTGTCGTTACTAAAGTCTATAGTAACGAATTTCACTCGTACGTCCTTGAGGAAGTTCTTAAAATCCTGGCACTCAATGTCGGCATGACATATGTGGTAGACCAAGCACATGTTATGTACGCAAACTTGGATCACGGCAGGCTTCTTATTCTTTGCCTCCTTTAGAATCTTCTCGCTTTCTAGGACTGTGGCGTACTCAACATCTAGCACAGCGACCCACTCATCCTTTGAACTGTTGAACATGCGTAGGAAGCGAGCAAGGCATGCTTTCACCGTCGCATATCTATGGGTGTAGATGACGATGAACTCATCGCCGGTGATGGCTCTAACCTCGTACTCAGCGGCGATCATGGAGATTTGGGAGGCCATGGATTTTGGAGGTGGGTTAGGAGAAGTTGAACTGGTGTAATGTGAAAGGACGGGACGACTGGGAGCGAACTATTGTAAGGTAGAAGAAGGGGATGAGTTGGGTGTGTGAATGGTGTGGGGTTGTTGGCTTGCCAAGTGGATAGACGGCTGCATGCCCCCAAAGAGTACTCGAGTACTATGCGGGACCCACTAGATGTCATGTCTACTAGACCCATATCATAGGCCTGACGGTATAGCTTCTCCATGTACGCATGCCATGCCGGCGCGTGGATGTAACTTCACTTAATTCTGTCAATCGATGTGCCTCGCACGACCTTCGCCCCCTTGCGCGGTCGCGCCCTTTGAGACTTCGACCGGCTATAAATGAGAAATTTTTTGTCTACTCTGCATGCATGATACTCCCTCTGGTCCTTTTTACTTCGCGTAAGATTTGTGTCAAGTCAAAGTTTGCAAAGTTCTTGACCAAACTTATACTAAAAATATCGATATCTACAATACCAAATATATATTTTATGAAACTATGTTTTATAATGAGTATAAAATTTTTGATTTGACATTGTGAATGTTGATACATTTTTCTATAAGTTTGGTCAAAGTAAAGGTACATTGACTTCAGACAAAACTTATATGCACAATGCAGACTAGTTCCTCCGTCTAGGTGCGTGCCATGTCCTATCTTGTCATCACAACAAGGTTAGCTACTAGAGTACTAATACCTCCCTTCTAGTTTAAAGGGCTCGATTCGAAAATTTCACCTACTCTTACCAAGATAGAGGGGGCAGAATAGTTTTTGTAGTGGTTTCTAGAGTCTGGACTCCATCTTCAGGAAACTTCACCGCCACCGGCAAGAATGCAAGGAGATGAACTAGAAAGGAAATGAGGCTAGAATTAGTAGTTCCATACTTTATACAGTGGCACAGGTGGGTAAATAGTTTCTACCTCCAGTGGCAAGGCCATGTTTCTATGCACACACATCTCAGTCGTTGGTTCCAAGTAGATCGAACGGCTCACGTTATCAAGATGCAGACACACCATCACCACCAACTGATATTTTTATAGGAGTGGTCATGCATGCATGTGGTGTAAATAATGCATCGGTTTACACAAATTTTTGAGAAAAACGAGAGTACTAATAAAGTACTTTTGCAAACTACGGAATTAATTCCACCATTATCATCTACCTTGGTTGAAGAGATTTTCAAATTAAGCCCTATAAATCAGAAAGGAGGGAGTACCACATTACCACCACTAACACACACTACCGAGACGGGGCGGCGGCCTGTGCGGGCCTCGCCGATGCCCACGATCAAGAGGAAGACGCTGTCGTCCTCCTCCGAGACTAGTAGGCGGCGGTCATCCTCCGGCGACTCCGGCACGGCGAACGGGTAGCACGTCTCGTACTTGATGTTCACCGCTGCGGGCTAGTAATGATCGACGGATGGTTGCGTGAGGTGGTGCATGAGGCTCATTGGCGAGCCCCAAAATGGCAACGTGCACCCATAGCAGTAGCAAAGCGCGCTGTAGGGGACGTTGCACCAGTTGAATATATGAGCAAGTTACTACGAGATTTAATCCGAATAAGCACAAAATAAATCATGACGGCTATAACAGAGATTAAACTAATCATGTGGACTAGCATAGTAGATGAACAGATCGAGTCTAGGACGCAGACTAGAAACATGAATTCTACCATGATTTCAATCAGGAAGGACAGAAACACATACGATGCAATGGGAGCAAAGACGATTCGCGTTGAGGTTGTCTCCCATGTTGTTGAGGAAGATGTTGCCAAGGTCGGGGAAGAAGTACTCGCCCATGTCGTCGAGGAAGAGTGCGCTCCCCAAATTTCAACAGCTCCCACAGAATGGAGCGCAGAGGGAGGGGTTGTAGGGGACGTTGCGGCCGCCAAATGGAGCACAGGAGTAGCACACGAAGCAGTAGATGATTCTCCTCCATAGTCTCTATCTCTACTCTTATCTCTATCTCTACTACTCTTCTTTCTGTTTTATAATACTATTAGCCATCAAATCAAATAGTACTGCACCGCCCGCTGCACGCCCAGCTGAACACGTCTACTCGCCTCCATCAAACGCCTCCGTTAAACCCGCATGCAAACCGAGAAACCTCACTACAAAAAAAGACACATCCGTGACATTTTGGGCCAAACGAATTTTTTTCCTGTCATGCTTATGAAACTTCTATGACGATAATTGTGACAAAACCCGGTATCATCATAGATGTGTTGGGGTCCTACTTCTATGAAAAAAAAATCATGACAAAAAATGGGCTTTTCGTCCTGGGCGGGCCGGAGACGCAGCTGCATGACATTATTTGGGCCGTCCATGACGGAAAAAACCGTGGTAGAGGCGAGGGCAAGGAAAATATAGGGGGAGTTCCCAGTTACGGTGGGTGGTCGGGGGCTGAGCGATGCATGTTTCTCTCATACATACGTGTGTGTGTGCGCGCGAGGCGTTGGGCTCTAACTGAACCCGAGCGAGGCGTTGGGCTCTAATTGAACCCGAGCGATTGCACTAGCTACGTTACTGAACCCGAACGATCGATCCCTTGATGTTAACTGAACCCAAGTGATTCATTCGCTACTCCTGCTAACTGAAGCCGATCAATGCTGCCTCTGGATGAACAGTGAGCGTTTGGGGGGGGGGGGGTGGATGAACAGTTCCCGGTGGGGGGGTGGATGAACATGACCCCAACCGAGCCAGTTGGGGGTGGATGAATAGGATCCCGTGTTGGGCTGGATGAACAAGACCCTGTGGAGGGTTGGTTTAACAGTAGCCGGTGGAGGGCTGGTTGCACAGTAGCCAGTGGAGGGCTGGATCAATAGTAGCTCGTGGAGGGGTGGTTGAACAGGACCGCATGGAGAGGGCTGGTTGAACAGTAGCCGATGGAGGACCGCACGGCGGAGGCTGGATGAACAGGAGCCCGTGGATGAACAGTCGCATGTGGAGGCTGGAGGAGGTCGACGGTGGATGAACAGGAGCCCGTGGAGGCTGCAGGAGGTCGAGGTGGAGATGACCAGTATCCCATGGAGTCCCGTTTTGCGGTACGCCACACCCCTCCCGATGAACAGGACCCCCGTTTCGACCATAGCACTCCAACACAAGTACGTTTCCTCCGTTTGGCGGTATGCCACACCCCTCCCGATCAACAAGACTCCGTTTCGACCGTTGGATGTCCAAGAGAAGTCTGTTTCCTCCGTTTTACGGTACGCCAGACCCCTACCGATGAACAGGATCCCGTTTCAACCATGGCCGGTCGAACACAAGGTCGTTTCCTCCGTTCTGCGGTACGCCAGGCCTCGTTTCCATCGGTTGCTCCGTCCAAGCCGGTTGGCTCCCGATGAACACGAGGACGCATTCCGTTCGAACCTAGCCGGTTGCCTCCGCATGAACACGACAACGGCGCAACTTCTCCGTTCCGATCCAGCCATGTACACGAGCCCTGGCCATACGTATGGGCGAGTAGGCGTTTGAAACCCCGCCCGTATGTACGCACATGGCTGTATTTCTTTCTTGCACCCTCGCCGTTGTATGTACATGTACATGCTACGTGCGCGCCTCTACTACGACACGTGTGCGCCTATACTACGACACGTGCCCTTCCTTACACGGCCACGGTTCATCACTGCAGCCTATAGACAGGCCGATATTATGTACGTACACGTTCGCGACAAGAATGACAATGATACGTACGCTTCGACCAGGTGGGTCCTGACTGTCAGGCACTTCCTTCCGTGCAAAGATGTAGCTGGTGGGTCCCAGCAGTCAGGGGGGAAACGTTTTTTTTTCGCAAAATACGGTGGCCCGTCCAGGGGTCCCTGCTGTTAGCTGGAGGAATAATTACTTTGCGCGTAATAAGGAGGCACTTCCTTGCTGCTGCCGTGGACCCAGCTGTAAGCCTCTCCACGTACAGTACTTTTATGATGGAAGTCATTTCTTGACCACATTGACCATGTCGTGCCGGGAGCACCAGGGCGATGGACGACGGTGAAGCCTAGGAAGGGGATGACGCGTAGCCGGGGAAGACGCGGTAGTGGATGCCCACGCGGAGGGGAGTACGTGGGTTAACTGCTTGGGCTGCGGTGTGAGGCTGCCGTCGCCACATGGCCTGGCCAGCGGTGGGAGTAGTAGGGGCAGTGAGGCCTCCGCGGTAGCACAACCGGCCACGGGAGGCAAGAGCATGCGGTGGTTTGGACTGCTGGAGCAAGAATATCAGAGGTTGAAGAAGCAGGACGACCATTGGATGTTAACAATCCAACGGTCACTGGTGATAGAATCGTTTGTTGACTAAGTCGACAAAGCCTTCTGTTCACGTCCACTTAGTAGGCCCACAAGTGAGGCTCCCACTTGGTGGGTCCCAGCTAGCAGGGGGAGTATTCTTTTTTTGTGCGTTTCCTTGCGTGCGAAGATATAGCTGGTGGGTCCGAGCTGTAAGCGGGAGTATTCATTCTTTTTGGCGTAATAACGAGGTGCTTGCTTGCGTGCGGCCATGGACCATGTGGGTCCCAATAGTCATCCTCTCCATGTACATCCCTCTTCCGATGTTGTCGTTTGTTGACAAAGTTGACCACGCTGTGCCGAGAACACCAGCGCGATGGACGACGGCGAGACTTAGGAAGGAAATGACCCGGAGGCGGCAAAGCCACAATAGTGGAAATATTGGTGAGTAGAGGGATGGCCTATCCAGTGGTGGGAGTAGTAGGGGGATGTGAGGCCTACGCGGCAGCACATCTGGTCCCTCCGGCGCTGGATTTGGTGGCTGGAGCAAGAAGATCAGAGATAGAAGAAACACGACGGCCGTTGGATTGACATCCAACGGTTACGTCTGCTAGAATCATTTTTTGAGGTATATAATAAGTAAAAATATCTTGCATACGCGTCAACTTAATAGGCCCACAAGTCAGACCATTCCCTATTTTTTAATAATTTATATATAGCTAATTACAACTTCTTATGCCATTTATTGCAGTCCGCTTTTTTTTGGCCAGGGCCAGGGTTAACAATTTAAACGAAATTTCGCATATTTCTGTGGGTTCCAAACTATTTTTAATACCGAAATGTCGAGCCGGATTTAAAGTACTTTGAAGATATATTTAAATTAGGTTAAAGCCCAGTGAAATAGGAATCTGAAAATGTGAAAAAAAATTCAGAAACTATAAAGTAATTGCCAATTTGTCATCTGTTTTTATATTTACAACCCATTTCATATTACTTTCAAGATTTGCAGGCGTCTTGAAAGAGTTGCAGCCCATTAGGGCATAGAATAATTAAGTAGGCCTGGATTGGGTATTCTTCAGAAAAAATAAACTGGGCTCATTTTCACAAAGAAAAAATAGCTGGGTTGGTCATATGGTGAACATAAAATATAAGCCTAGGCTAGACGGGCCACAACCGAGTTGAAACCCTGCTCCGTCTCAACAATAACAAAAAAATGCTGCTCGAGTAGCTACGTCCTAGGTGTCAGCCGATCTTGTGGTGTTGTTCTCTTGTCTATTGACTATATACGTTGACAATGTCGTGGGTCCCAGATGTCAGGAAACCACTAGGAGGAAGCATTTTCTTTTTCCATACGCTGACAATGGAGTATATATAACAAAAAAAGAGGAACTTCCTTGCGCCCGTCCATGGATATGGTGGGCACCTACTACCATCCTCTCCAAGTACAGTCCTCTGCCGATTCCTGTTGTTTGTTGACCATGTTGACAATGCAAGAGGGCGGCGCCACGGCGAGTGCACCAAAGCGCGCGGAGGACAACAGCGAGGCCTCGGACGTCAGCGTTAATGATTTAGGAGATGGTGGGGCGTCAATGCGTGCGCTGAGGTGCAGCCAGCCGTAGGAGGCGGAAGCAGGCGGCCCCGCCAGCACTGGTTTGGTCTTGGCGGCTGGAGGAAGTCTAGACTGAAGAAACACGACAGACTGTAAAAGCAACAGGAGTACTTAACAACCTTAACTGAAACCAGCAGGGGCACTTAACAACCATAGCTGAAAGCAGTATGAGTACTTATACAGGTTCAACCATACAAAATACGCCTCAAACAGTGGTGCTTTGCCTAAAGTTAACCAAGGGTGAGGCCGCCAAGCCCCATGACAAGGCCCAGGCGCCACCCCACGCATCCACAACCTTCTGAAAGCGGCTTCATCTTGCAATGTGGTCAATAAACAGTATATTTGCTTTAGAGCAATGGAAAAGCAGGAACATAATCTTCTGTCCTATTCTTCAAGATGGACGGGCCTTCATTATTTGAGACCACCCATGAATAAGTATCTTTTCACCTCCAAGGGGAATGGAGTAGGTCGACATAAACATCATGTTGTGACCAAGCGTTAAGTCTGACCCGACCATGGTCAGCATACGTATAGGAACAATAGAACTGGGCAGTTTCTGTTTCAAGAAGATCACAGCTGTAGAACTGTGTATAAGCAAGAGTTTATGAACAACATATATAACAGAAAACAGCTCGTACCATAAGTTTCTCAACACAGTTGGACCTGTTCAATGAGTGGAGCAGTGGCACACATATCCCACGTGGCCTTCCACCATTGAAACGCCCCACAAGGACCTCAAGACGATCACTAAAGTGTAGGAACTTGAGGATGTCGTCCCAGTCAACTTCAGTGCCATCAATAACAGCCGAGTTCTTACAGAATAACAAACGAGTAGCCTACTTAACTCTGAAAAAACCTACATGTGCCACCAATTATAAGAAAATATTAGTTAGAAGTAGCAGCTTCGTGAGATATTCGTTGCTACTTCTAAAGTTAAATTGTGATTAGTTAGACAGAATAGATGGATTAAGAACTAATCGAGGCAACAAGCAAGAACCAGTGTCGGTGCAGTGAAAACTAGGGATACACTAACCGCCGGGAATGGGCCACGACTGTATGCAATTACACTAAAGAGGATCCATCTTCGCCGACAAGCGCTACATCGGCAAGCAAGACTCAAGCCACCTTCCCGGCAAGGAGCGTCCTGCCTGCCGGGAGGGGGACAGATACAAGGCAAAAAGAAGCAGCCAAGCCTAAGAACCAGAAGACAAAGGCGACCACAAGGCTCCTTCCGAGGATGCCCACGAGGCCCGGCAAGGCCGCTTGTCAAGACGGCCACAAGGCCTCGGCAAGCCTCTTGCCGAGGGCGCCACAAGGCCCCGCAAGACCATTGGCGGGAAGATACGCATAAGACCGCGACAAGCCCTTGCCAAGGACATCGGTGGGGCCGCAGCCAGGCCCACACCTACCAAGACTCCACTTGCCGTCCCCATGCATTGCCGGCTCGACCACCGGCGGCGCCCGCATGGCGACGTGCGGTCTCTACACCGATCCAGCAAGCTCCTGCGTGGTGACATGCAAGTCTACCTGAAGACTCCGCCACCCGCGCCAGCCCAGCAACCAGCCAACATAGCGCTACAACACCTCGTCAGCTCGGACGCGCGTCAAGGCCAGGAGAGGCGGCGACGGATGGGACGGGCCTCACTCCCGTCCCCGATAAAGTGAAGGGACACCTAAACCCCGCATTAAATGCGCTTTGTCCTGTAACAACAACGGTAAGCTCACAACGCTGTAGCACTTTCCACCTCCTGTGTGCCCCTGTGGCAGCCCCTTTCGCCTATAAAAGGAGGCCCATGACATCTTTGGCGCGCCAGGTAGGGGGCGCAATTGTGAGAATTCGGTCTAGTAGTTGACCCAGCTGTTCTTCATCGCCATGGCTCCTAAGAAGCACGCGGCCAAAAGAACGGCCTTGATGCGGCAAATGAAAAAGCTAAGTCATGCGAAACTTTAGATATTTCCTTTTTATATAAGGTTATTCCCCTCAGAGATCTTGTTCTTTGTAGGGAAAAACTGCACGCAAAGGGGCCCTCCCGCAATTGGCAACACCCTTGTTCTGTTTCGAGTCCTCTCAACAGCTCAAGCGGATGCGTCGAGAGTGGCAGGGTAGCCTTCCGCAATTGGCAACGCTCTCGAGATTCTGACTCGAGTCAAGCTCGACAGCTCGAGCGGCCGCGTTAAGGGCGGTAAGGTGGTTCGCCCGGCGGCAAGCACACCCTGCAGGCCATTGGGGATCCGTCCCCAAGACGCATACAGGTTCTGTGGCGGCAAGCCTACCCGATAAACGTAGGGTGGACCTACAAAGAGAGGTTGAACAGGAAGATAGCATGCACTATTTATTTGAGATTTCTACATAGACCTGTATGCCAAGGAACCTTCTCGGGGTTAGTTGCACTCCATGTTGCCCCGAGTCCGCTCGGCAACTTGTGCGGTTGCGCTAGAGCCAAGAAGGTAAACCTTTTCGGGAGGCGATGTTCCCGAATAGCTGCTAAGGGCCCGTTCCCTCAAGCGCTGCTGGCTGGATCATACGCGCCGGAAAGCATTCCTGCAGGCATAGGGAATATGTAGCAGAAGTCAAAATTTACAACTGAGTTAAGTGCACTTCAGATGCTAATCACTTGTCATGTTTAAACACAGTTATGGCCCGGGGGCTGGCAACGCCCTTAGGACCAATCTTCTAGGTGTCAAGAACGACGAAGTTCTTCGCCATAAGCCTTTCCGGCAACGATCTTGCCAGGAGCCGGTGTCAAGAACAACAAAGTTTTTCGCCATAAGCCTTCCCGACGACGATCTTGCCGGGGGCCGGTGTCAAGGACGACGAAGTTCTTCGCCATAAGCCTTCCCAGTGGTGTCGAGAACTCCGGAGTTGTCCACTGAAATCGGGCATCAAGAACGTCAAAGTTCTCTGCTGAAGATAAAAGCCTTCCCGGCAACAAGCTTGCTGGAAGCCGGCATCAAGAACGTCAAAGTTCTCTGCTGAAGATAAAAGCCTTCCTGGCGACGAGCTTGCGGAAGCCGGCATCGAGAACGTCGAAGTTCTCTGCTAAAGATAAAAGCCTTCCCGGCAACAAGCTTGCCGGAAGCCGGCATCGAGAACGTCAAAGTTCTCTGCTGAAGATAAAAGCCTTCCTGGTGACGAGCTTGCCGGAAGCCGGCATCAAGAACGTCAAAGTTCTCTACTAAAGATAAAAGCCTTCCTGGCGACAAGCTTGCCGGAAGCCGGCGTCGAGAACGTCAAAAGTCTCCGCGAGAAACATAAGACTTCCCGGCAACAGCCTTGCCGGGAGCAAGAAAGGAAACAAAACCACACTCTAGCATCGAGATCTATAGAGTTCTCTGCCAGAAAATTTCCATGGAAGTAGGCTCGGGGGCTGGCAGCTCCTTTGAGTGCAACAACAACCGTGACCCATGCCCAAGCTTGGTCCCGTCTCCAGCGTTGAATTCATGAAGTTCTCCGCTGCAGCCGGGCCTGGGGGCTACTGTCAGTGTAGTGAAAACCAGGGCTACACTAACCGCCGGGCATGGGCCACGACTATATGCAATTACACTAAAGAGGATCCATCTTCGCCGACTAGCGCTACATCGGCAAGCAAGACTCAAGCCACCTTCTCGGCAAGGAGCGTCCTGCCCTCACTACTAGGAAAAGGCCTGCTAGTGGCGCACCTGTTTGGCCTACTAATGGCGCACTACAGGTGCACCACTAGCACCACGCCATTAGAATTTTTTACTAATGGCGCACCTGTGGTGCGCCATTAGTATACTAGATACTAATGGCGCACCACATAGAAGTGCACCATTAGTAACAATTTTTTTTCAAATATTTTTTCAGATTTTTTTTTAATTTTTTTCAAATTTTTTTTTATTTTTTTTTGTTTTTTTCTTAATCTCAGGTCACTATGGCTTAATCTCGGGTCAATATGCTTAATCTCAAGTAAAATCGCACTAAGTGGTCAAACTTCCCAGAAGGTCACCCATCCTCACACTACTCCAGCCCGAGCATGCTTAACTTCGCAGTTCTATCCAACCCCAGCACCACCTCACTTAACTGGCACTTGTTGATATATCTATCATATCAATCCTATTAAACCTTATTGATGTCTAGGACTTTGTTCATGTTCATGAGTATTGAGGTAGTCCTGGATTAGGGGGTGTCCGGATGGCCGGAGTATAACCTTTGGCCGGACTCCTGGACTATGAAGATACAAGATTGAAGACTTCGTCCCGTGTCCGGATGGGACTTTCCTTGGCGTGGAAGGCAAGCTTGGCGATCTGGATATGTAGATATCCTCCCATTGTAACCGACTGTGTAACCCTAGCCCTCTCCGGTGTCTATATAAACGGAGGGTTTTAGTGCGTAGGGACGAACAACAATCATACCATAGGCTAGCTTCTAGGGTTTAGCCTCTCACGATCTCGTGGTAGATCTACTCTTGTACTACCCATATCATCAATATTAATCAAGCGGAGTAGGGTTTTACCTCCATCGAGAGGGCCCGAACCTGGGTAAAAACATTGTGTCCCTTGTATCCTGTTACCATACGCCTAGAGCGCGCAGTTCGGGACCCCCTACCGAGATCCGCCGGTTTTGACACCGACATTGGTGATTTCATTGAGAGTTCCTACGTATGCGTCATCTTTAGGCCTGATGGCTCCTCGATCATCAACAACCACGCGGTCCGGGGTGAGACTTTTCTCCCGGACAGATCTTCGTATTCGGCGGCTTTGCACTGGCGGGCCAATTAAACAGCCATCTGGAGCAGATCGAAAGCTACACCCCTGGCCATCAGGTCAGGTTTGGAAGTTTGAACTACACGGCCGACGTCCGCGGAGACTTGATCTTCTACGTGTTCGAGCCACAGCCGAGCGCGCCATACTGTCATGATGGGCATGATCTAGCTCTGCCGCGAGCGATTGCCACGAAGGCGCACCGGCGTCCGCTCCGACCCTTAGCTTCCGGGCCATTGCGCCAATCAAGGACGGGTGGCTAGACACCGCCTCGGGGGCTGCAATCTCTACGGCGATCGAGCCGAACACCAGCCTTGTCCTTTGCGAAGCTCGTGACTCCAAGGTGTCGTATTCCTCTCAGGACACCAAACCTTCCGCGCCCCTACCAATCGAATCCGATTTGGCGACGGTCATGGAGTTCGCCGCCGCGGACATCTTTCAGCACTCACCCTTCGGTGACATCCTGAATTCACTAAAGTCTCTCTCTTTATCAGGAGAGCCCTGGCCGGACTACGGTCGGCAAGGTTGGGATGCGGACAACGAAGAAATTCAAAGCCCACCCACCACCCACTTCGTAGCCACTGTCGATGATTTAACCGACATGCTCGACTTCAACTCCGAAGACATCGACGGTATGGACGCTGATGCAGGAGACGACCAAGAACCAGCGCCTATAGGGCACTGGAAGGCCACCTCGTCGTATGACATATACATGGTGGACACCCCAAAAGAAAAGGGAAGGGCGATTGAACAATGGAGGATGACCCCTCCAAGAAGCAGCCCAAGCGCCGGCGTCAGTGGCGCCGCTCTAAATCCCGCCAAAGCAAAAACGGCGATTCTGGCACGGGAGATAATAACACCCTGGACAGTGCTGAGACAACCCCCTCCAGCAGGATTCAGCACAGGAGGATGGAGAAGCTAGCCCTCATGAGAGAGCTGCAGAGAGAGAGAGGTAGAGGACGATAATTACATGCCTCCCTCCGAAGACGAGCCAAGCCTCGACGATGACGAATTTGTCGTGCCTAAGGATCCCGTCGAACAAGAGCGTTTCAAACGCAGGCTTATGGCCACGGCGAGCAGCCTCAAGAAAAAACATCAACGACTTAGAGCTGACCAAGACTTGCTAGCTGACAGATGGGTGAAGTCCTTGCGGTAGAAAGAGTCTGAACTTCGAACGCCCCTCCAAGAGCTACCCAAAGCGCAGGCTGCTACCCCGATTAGAGGAGGAAGCACCTAAACCTACATCACCAGCGCACGACGCGGCCGACCGGCCACCTCGTGGCCGCGACAGAGAGGCCTCTCAGCCCTCCACTCAAGCCGCACCCCGGCGTCGCTCAAAGAATACCAAGGCACGGGGAAATGCGCCAAACCTGCGAGATATATTAGAGGACAAGGCAAGGCAAACAAGATCAATCTACGGATCGCGTTGGCGCCCCACGACACGTGACGATAACCGTCATGCCGGATATGGCACTTCCGGCCGGGCCAAACATAGTAGACAAAGCTCATTTGAGCTACGTCGTGATATAGCCCATTACAAAGGCGCCGCACACCAACTATGCTTCACAGATGAAGTAATGGATCATCAAATCCCCGAGGGTTTCAAACCCGTAAACATCGAATCATACGATGGCACAACAGATCCTGCGGTATGGATCGAGGATTATCTCCTTCATATACACATGGCCCGCGGTGATGATCTACACGCCATCAAATACCTCCTACTCAAGCTTAAAGGACCAGCTCGGCATTGGCTTAACAGCTTGCCAGCGGAGTCAATTGGTTGTTGGGAGGACCTGGAAGCCGCATTCCTCGACAATTTCTAGGGCACGTATGTGCGACCTCCAGATGCCGATGACCTAAGCCACATAATTCAGCAGCCAGAGGAATCGGACAAACAATTCTGGACACGGTTCCTAACTAAGAAAAATCAAATAGTCGACTGTCCGGACGCAGAGGCCCTCGCAGCCTTCAAACATAACATGCGTGATTTAATGGCTTGCGCGGCACCTAGGACAGGAAAAGCCGAAATCCATGGCAGCCCTCACAACACTCATGACCCGCTTTTGCACGGGAGAAGACAGCTGGCTAGCTCGTAGTAATAACATGACCAAGAGCCCTGGTAATTCGGATACCATGGACAGCAATGGCAGGTCGCCTCGCAACAAGCACAAGCTCCGCATTAACGGCGATAATGCTGAGGAACGACAGTTAACGCCGGATTCAGAGGCTCTAAACCCGGTCAGCGGAAAAAGCCATTTAAAAGAAATACTCCGGGCCCGTCCAGTTTGGACCGAATACTCGATCGCTCGTGCCAGATACACGGCACCCCCGAAAAACCAGCCAACCACACCAACAGGGATTGTTGGGTGTTCAAGCGAGCATGCAAGTTAAATGCAAAACAGTGACAAGGAGCTGCATAGCGATGACGAGGAGGAGCCCGACGCCCGAACAATAGGGGACAGAAGGGCTTCCCCACAAATGCAGACGGTGAACATGATATCGCAACCCACATACCCAAAAGGGAGCGGAAGCGTGCACTCGAGGGGCGATATCTGGCGTTGGAGCCAGTCGCCCCAAAGTTCAACCCATGGTCCTCCTGCCCGATCACTTTTGATCGAAGGACCACCCACTACCATCCGCCATGGCGGATTCGCGCATTGGTTCTAGACCCAATCATTGTGGATTTCACCTCACTAGAGTCCTTATGGACGGCGGCAGCTTTGAACCTGCTTTATCGGGATACGATTGCAAAAATGGGCATAGATCCCTCAAGGATTAAACCCACAAAGGCGACATTTAAAGGCGTCATACCAGGTGTAGAGGCCAACTATGCAGGCTCGATTACACTTGAGGTGGTCTTGGATCCCGGATAATTTCTGAAGCGAGATTTAATCTTTGACATAGTCCCGTTCAGCGATGGCTATCACGCCTTTGCCGGACGAACCGCATTTGCAAAGTTCAATGCCGTGCCGCACTATGCATACCTCAAGCTCAAGATGCCAGGCCCTCGAGGAGTCATTACGGTCAATGGAAACACCGAACGCTCTCTCCGAACGGAGGAGCATACGGCGGCCCTCGGGGTGGAAGTGCAAAGTAGCCTCTCAAGGCAATTCTCGAGTCCAGCTATTAAACGTCCGGACACCGTCCAGCGCGCCCGGAGTAACCTACAACAAGACCGCCTGGCACGTTCCGAGCACGCGTAGCAATGCGGCCCCAACCCCAGCCCTCGTGAAATTGCGAAACCAGTACTACGCGTACATAATTACGCTCTGGAAATACCATGGGCATAGGGGGAGGGGCACGATCATGCCCAAAATGCGGCTCAACCGCACTAGGGGCTCCCGATTTTGTCATTCTTTTTTCTTACTTTCAGGACTCCACTCTCCGGAAGGCCTGTCCGGCAGTACAATCGCCGAACACACGATGCAACAGCCAGGGAGGCAGAAAGCTACGTCGAATGTCCAGGTGGTCTCTATAACGAGCAGTATACTTGTTTCACATATCATCCCGCAGCTCGCCCCTGGAGAGGGACATGTCAAATAGTCCCATCTCTTGCTTATCGCACTATTTGTATCGTTCTGCTTTTACTGCAGACTTTTCGAATAAACAATACATAGCTTTTGTCTATTATTGCATTCCTTTTTTTATGTAAATATGTTCAGTTATGACATTATGCAACCATACACTTTGGTATGGCCAATAAACCAGGGGCTTAAGTACCCCAGAATATTCTGTGAGAAGTCCGAACACTCTCACGAGTGCGGCACCCCGAACTTATAGCATTATATGCATCGGCTCCGAATCATGTCTTGGGTCAATAGTTGGGTTTGCCCGGCTCCCATGTTTTGGTACCTTACGTTCCGTTATAACGGCTAAGGTAGCGCTAGGAGAACTACTGCGATTGTTCCCCGGTTGAGCTGGGTTAAGCACCTTAGTAGAGAAAGCTAAAACTGACCGTCATGATAGGGCGAGATCTGGTCGCTGTTCGAGAGGTTTCGAGTCCCTAAAGACTTATGCCGCTTAGAACGAGGAGTCGGCTTCTGGCCTAGGCATGGATAGCGCCCCGAACTCGGTCTTCCGAATACTAGGGGCTTCACCGAAATATAAAATTATAGAATTCTATGGCTAAGTGAGAGTGATAAAGCATTATAGTCCGATTGCCTTGTTCGTTGTGCTGAGCGCCTCCCTCGAAGGACCCAATAATGGGAACAAGAGAGCTCAGGTTTGTCCCGAACACCCCAGCACTCTGGGGGCAGAAGCCGACGACTCGCCATCTCTCAGATTTAATAAACGGCCGCACAGAAGGTAATATTTCAAATTCAGCAAGTGTTGCTTAGTGCGTATGAACAAGTTTTCAGCGCACAGGATAACACGAGCGAGTTTACTCAAAAATTACATCCTTGGAACATTCATCCGCCACAAGGCAGGCACCCTTCAGGACGCCCTCATAATACATCTCGGGCTTACGATGCTCCTTGCCCTGCGGTGTCCCATCTGTCACCAGCTTCTCAGCATCCATCTTGCCCCAGTGCACTTTAACACGGGCAAGGGCCCTCTGGCGCCTTCAATGCATCTGAGCGCTTGATGACTTCAAGTCATGGACAGGCATCCGACCGCCTCACCAACCCAAAGTAGCTCCAGGCATGACCTCCCGAGGCCATAGCCGGACTATAAGGCCCTTCATGGCCTGTTCGGCCTTATGGAGCTCGACCAGGTGCTTCGGCTGGTCGCTCAAGGCTGCCGGGTGTCCGGCCTCGACATCTTGAGACGAGAACACCTTCTCCGTCGAGCTCCCCTCCTCGGCCCAGTAGCAGCGGCAGCGTCGGACCTGCTGCAGGGGCAGATCTCTGAACGCTCTGGAGAGCTCCGGACTCGGGTAAGTAACAAGTAATTCACTTTCACGTGCTTGCTTTGCATAAAGAATGCCTTACCGCCGCTATCTTCTTCATCGCCTCAATTTCTGGAGGGCTTTTTGGGCTTGGCCTTGGCAGATTTAGGCGCTCTCAAGGGCAGAGGCAAGCTCGGACTCTCGAAGTCTTTGAGTCAAGCTCCAAACTCTCATGTTTTTTCACGAGGCACTGAGCTCTTGCTGCCTCCGCCACCCGAACCTCATGCTTTTCTCGCTCGTCACGCTCCACGGACGCATTTTCTTGGCCTTGGACAGCGCTTCCTTGAGGTTGCCACTGGTTGTGGCCCCTGTAATACTCACGTTGGTCCTGTCATTTTTTGCAACCACATATTTTTTATATACTTACATAAGGTATTACTTACCTTCCTTGTCCTCGAGCTGCTTCTTGGCAAGGCCGAGCTCGTTCTCGGACCGCTCGAGGCTCTGCTTCAATGCATCGACCTCCATGATCGGTCTTGGCAGAGGTCAGCGCAGCCTGCATTCCCATATTGACATACTTATGTTAGACTCCTGCGTATATCTTTTGATCCTCGGTTCGGCTTTTCTTTCCGAACACCAAACTGAGCATCGAGGGCTCTTGACTATGTGGTAATATTTTTACATATCTTAAATACATACCTCAAAGCTTTGTTAGAAGGCTGGCACAGGCTTCAGTCAGCCCGCCCTTGGAGGACTGAACCTTCTGGATCACCGCACTCATAATAGTGCGGTGCTCCTCGTCGATGGAGGCGCCGTTAAGCACCTCCAGCAGATTATCCGGTGCCTCCGGTTGGATGGAAGTCACCGGGGTCGTAGGCTTGCCCTTCTTACTAGGCGCTGCGGACTCGGAACCACTGAAAGTTCGGTGTGGGGTCGGCCCAGGCGGACTTGTAGCCCTTGGGGTTTTGTCCCTTCTTTGGAGTCCAGGAGGTCGCCTTGCGGCACCTCCAGGACCATCACCTCCTGGCTTGGACCCTTTTGGGACTCCACCTCGGCATCATCCGCAGTGCGAGTGGAGGAGGCGGCCGGAAGTGAAGTGCTATTCACATCCGACGAGCTTAAGGAGCCGCTCGACGACACGCCGACACTGGCTCGGGGCGGACTGCATGATTATATTCGGCGTCAGAAGATACTATGCAACAAAGGAACGCCATGAGATATTCTGGTATCCGGATACTTACGATTTTGCCAGGGGCTTGGCCCTGGATGGCCACTCCTCTTCGCCGTCATTGGCGTTGGTGGAGTAGTCCGGAGGAAGGGTCCTCCCCTTCTTGGACCCTCCGCCCCCACCCCCCAGTTGGAACGGCCTTCCTTTTCTTCTCTCCCCCGCTGGGGGAGAGACCTATATTTCCTCCTCCTCGTTTTCGTGGGAGGAGTCCGCCTCGGAGTCATGGGACGATAAGTCCGACACCACCAGGCGCCGGGAACTCTTTCGAGTTCCAGTGGCCTTCTTCTCCGGCACCACGTAAGGTGCCAAAACCAGCAGCCCTGTCAAGCGGGCGTCCGCTGGGTCTTCGGGCAAGGGAGCCAGACAGTTGATCTACCCGGACGTCTTCTGCCAATCCTGTCAAAGGTAAGGGAGTTTAGATCCCGCATAGGGTTAAACTATTAAAAACAAGTATCCCGTAAAGGGTAAAACAGCTTACCGCGTTGGCTTGATGATGCGCGCTGAATCCGCGATCCTCGGTAGTGGATGCGGGAGCCTCGGCGCCCTTGAACAGCACCTTCCAGGCATCTTCGTACGTAGTGTCGAAGAGCCTGCTCAGGGTTCGGTGCTGTGCCGGATTAAACTCCCACAAGCTGAAAGCCCATTGTTGGCATGGGAGGATCCGGCGGATGAGCATGACCTGGACTACGTTGACGAGTTTGAGCTTCTTGCTCACCAGGTTTTGGACGCAGGTTTGGAGTCCGGTCAGCTCTTCTGAATTACCCCACGACAGGCCCTTCTCTTTCCAGGAGGTGAGCCGCGTGGGGATGCCAGATCCGAATTCGGGGGCCGCTGCCCATTCAGGGTCACGCGGGTCGGTTATGTAGAACCATCCCGATTGCCACCCCTTTATGGTCTCTACAAAGGAGCCCTCGAGCCATAGGACGTTGGGCATCTTGCCCACCATGGCACCTCCACACTCCGCTTGGCGGCCGCCCACTACCTTCGGCTTGACATTGAAGGTCTTCAGCCATAAGCCGAAGTGGGGCTGGATGCAGAGGAAGGCCTCGCACACGACGATGAACGCCGAGATGTTGAGGATGAAGTTCGGGGCCAGATAGTGGAAATCTAGGACGTAGTAGAACATGAGCCCCCGGACAAATGGGTGAAGTGGGAAAGCTAGTCCGCAGAGGAAATGGGTGAGGAACTCCACCCTCTCATGGGGCCTGGGGGTGGGGATGAGCTGCCCCTCGTCTGGGAGCCGGTGCGCGATGTCATTGGACAAGTATCCGGCTTTCCTCAGCTTCTTGATGTGTCCCTCCGTGACGGAGGAGACCATCCACTTGCCTCCCGCTCCGGACATGGCTGGAGAAGGTTGAGGTGGGATGTGCGGACTTAGGCGCTAGAGCTCGAGTCTTGTGAAAATGGATAAGCAAAGGAGGAAGAAGGCGTAGATGAAAAAGATGGATCCTTATCCCCTTATATGGGCGGACGAGACTGCACGTCCCCACCCGCCTGGTAAAACTCGCTTATCTCCCAAGCGCCGTAATTAATGGCACAGTTGGGTTACCCACGCCCGTATTGATGAGAATCCCGGAATAAGGGGACATGATCTCTGCTTCGACAAGACGTGCCAAGGAAACCGCCTCGCTAAGTGCGCTGAGGTGGGACAGTAAAAACGATTCGATTAAAGGCTTGGCTGTGATGTGATGTCACGCTGCGGAGTACGTCAGCAGATTGGATTTGTGTAAATATTATTCTCTCTATGGTGGTATGTGGAACTTATTTTGCAGAGCCGGACACTATCCTTGTGTTCAAAATCTTCTATGAAGTATTCGGAGGAGGAACCCGCCTTGCAATGCCGAAGACAATCTGCGCGCCCGGACTAAATCGTCATTGAAGCCTGGTTCAGGGAGACTCTTGAGGAGTCTGGATTAGGGGTGTCCGGATGGCGAATATAACCTTTGGCCGGACTCCTGGACTATGAAGATACAAGATTGAAGACTTCTTCCCGTGTCCATATGGGACTTTCCTTGGCGTGGAAGGCAAGCTTGGTGATACAGATATGTAGATCTCCTTCCATTGTAACCGACTCTGTCTAACCCTAGCCCTCTCCGGTGTCTATATAAACCGGAGGGTTTTAGTCCGTAGGCGAACAACAATCATACCATAGGCTAGCTTCTAGGGTTTAGCCTCTCTGATCTCGTGGTAGATCTACTCTTGTAATACCCATATCATCAATTTTAATCAAGCGTGAGTAGGGTTTTACCTCCATCGAGAGGGCCCGAACCTGGGTTAAAACATCGTGTCCCTTGTCTCCTGTTACCATCCGCCTAGACGCACAGTTCGGGACCCCCTACCCGAGATCCGCCGGTTTTGACACCGACAAGTATGATGAAATTTTGAAAAATATTTCAAACTTCCCGGTCATATTACGTATCATATTTTGAAAAAAAATTCCAAAAAAAATTTCAAAACCAATTTTTTTTCTGTTACTAGTGGCGCACCTAGCAAACGGTGCACCACTAATAATTTTGAACTTTTTTGAATTTTTTGCCTCTGGATCTTGAAAGCCCCGTAACTTATTTTCTGTTAGGTTTTTGAGGATTTTTAAAAATTTTAACGAGGTTCCCCTGGTTAAATTCGTATGTAACTTTTCGAGTAGATGATTTTTCATATAAAAAACTTTTTAATCCGAGTTCGTATGCAAAAGTTATGCCCATTTTACAAATTCCAGAGAGATTTTGCAAATAAAGTCGAAATTCATATTTGTAAATTTTCCCAACAACTAGACCACATATCCCTTGGGAAACATATTTTCTTTTATTTTTTTGACATTTCCATCATTTTCTTTTATTTTTTTAACTGAAAAGACGGTCCCACGGGGTGTGCATTCGATTGGATTTTTTGGGCCAAGTTAGTAATGGTGCACCGTGTGAGTGGTGCGCCATTACTAGTTCAATTAGTGGCGCACCACTCCCACGGTGCGCCATTACTAGTTTTGAAAAAAAATAAAAAAATTGAAAAAAAAATTACTAGTGGTGCACCGTGGATGTGGTGCGCCATTACTAGTTTTCACTAGTAATGGCGCACTATCCCCTGGTGCGCCATTACTAATTGTGAAAGAAATTAAAAAAAAAAGTGAACAAAAATTACTAGTGGCGCACCATGGATGTGGTGCGCCATTACTAGTTTAACTAGTAATGGCACACTATCCCCTGGTGCGCCATCACTAGTTTTGAAAAAAAATTGTTACTAGTGGCGCATCGTGGATGTGGTGCGCCATTAGTATATAGTAGTGGCGCGCCACATGTCTGGTGCACCATTAGTGTCCATATCATCTATAGCCCTTTTCCTAGTAGTGCCTGCCAGGGAGGACAGATACAAGGCAAAAAGAAGCAGCCAAGCCTGAGAACCAGAAGGCAAGACGACCGCAAGGCTCCTTGCTGAAAATGCCCACGAGGCCCCGACAAGGCCCCTTGCCGAAGAGGGCCGCAAGGCCCCGGCAAGCCTCTTGCCTAGGGCGTTCACAAGGCTCCGGCAAGACCCTTGCCGGGAAGATACGAAAGACCGCGACAAGCCCTTGCCGAGGACATCGATGGGGCCGCAGCCAGGCCCACACCTACCAAGACTCCACCGCCGTCCCCATGCAGCTGCCAGCTCGACCCGGTGAAAGCAGCCAGGCATGGCGGCCAGCGGTCTCTACACTGATCCTGCAAGCTCCTGCGTGGTGACATGCAAGTCTTCCTGAAGACTCCGCCACCCAGGCCAGCCCAGCAACCAGCCAACGTGGCGCTACAACACCTCGTCAGCTCGGACGCGCGTCAAGGCCAGGCGAGGCGGCGACGGATGGGACAGGCCTCGCTCCCGTCCCCAATAAAGTGAAGGGACACCTAAGCCTCGCATTAAATATGCTTTGTCCTGTAACAACAGCGATAAGCTCACAACGCTGTAGCACTTTCCACCTCCTGTGTGCCCATGTGGCAGCCCCTTTCCCCTATAAAAGGAGGCCCATGGCACACAGAGAAGGGATTCAGCTCTTTGGAACCTCGCAGTACCTAGAGCTAGTTCGAGAGTTCAAGAACACTAAATACATCCACCAAAGCAGGACTAGGGTTTTACGCATCCTCGCGGCCCAAACCTGGGTAAAATCCCTTTGTGTTGTCTGCTGGTCCCGCTCTTCTCACGATCCCCGCGCCCCGTGTCAGGACCCTGATTCCAAGTCACATCGATCTAGCCGGTAACACCTCATATTACTATGCGGCCTCACGCACGGTATTCCCACGGGTGTCGCCTTACCATGGCCCGGGACCGTTTGCGCCTTTTGTCTCACGTATATGATAGTGTCGCTAGCATCCATATGACAAAGAACCTGGGCCGACATGGCTAGTCGTGAACCCAAAGCGGCACTAACCCATGGGGACAGGCATACATGAATCAACTTCGAGCATGTCGGTGTTGACGTGTGAATCCGGGCTGTGGCACTGGGCTAACAGGACTCAGGGAACCCAGGCTGTGAGCTAGGCAGGACTCGGATGTGACCGAGTGACATTTCCTCGAAGGGACAGAACCACGAGGAGAAGTGAAACACATGCCGACAGTCAAGCATCCTGAAAGTAGTCTTTGGGCTAGCAGGACTCGGTAAACCGGCATGAAGCGGACTACTATGGCTCATGGAAGCAATGGACTACATTTCCCCATAAGAGAGGCTGCCAAGGATAAACAACTAGATTGTCGGATCCCACACATACCAAGCATTTCAATCATACACACAATATGCTCAATATGTGCAATACAACATGGCATCACAACAAGACTCTACGTCTCAGAGTATTTATTCATTAGGCTCCGAGGAGCGAGATATTACAAACATGGGTCTCACGACCCAACATTCAGAGCATACAAGTCAAAACACACGCGGAAGCTTAACATGTCTGAGTACAGACAACTATAAATGAAAAAGGCTGAGAAGACTGACTATCTACCAGATCCTGCCGAGGCACAAGATCGTAGCTGAGGTGACAAGCTAAACGTAAAAGTCCACGCGGAAATACTAATGAGACTGAAGTCTCTCTCCAAAAATATAAAATTGAAAAACATGAGTACAAATGTACCCAGCAAGACTTACATCAGAACTAACTACATATGCATCGGTATCAACAAAGGGGGTGGTGGAGTTTAACTGCAGCAAGCCAGCTTTGACTCGGTGGCTATCCTGAACTACGACTGCAAGTAACTCTTTTGAGGTGGTGCACACGAGTCCACATATTCACCATATCAATACACCACTATGGATCCGCTCCCGTCTCCCTACAAGAACGCCATCCACAGCACTCACGCTTATCTTGCGTATTTTAGAGTATGCACTTTCACTTGTCTATGAACTGTTATAGGCAACCCAGAAGTCTATTACCGCAGACGCGGCTATTCGAATAGATCATTTATAACCCTGCAGGGGTTTACTTCTTCACACATGTTTCCACCACTTAGCGTCTGCACACGACATGTCCTCGGCAGGATTCAAGCGAAAGCCGACGTGGGTGTAGACCACGACCTGACTAACCACACAAGTCTCTAGTCCAGGTTTATCGCCTATTCGGGTTCCATCCGCGAGGAGATCCGGCCTGATTTTCACTCACAGCCCCAAACGATGTGTGCAGGGTTCCCAAGACACCAAACGGGCGCTCGGTACACCGGGCCATGGTGTATCTACCGCATCATAGCCCACCCCTAGGGTCAGCGCTATGCACGGCCTCCAACACATATCCTACAAACACCAGAAACTAGTTGCGACTCCTGGACAGAGGACAAGGGCGGTTAATAAGTCGAGCGGGGTCATATTTCAGGGCCCAACGTGTGCTATTAGCTGTTTCATGGATCATGAACACAAAACTCGGTTCCTGAGGACGGCTGCAATGAGACAACCCACCATCTACTCCTACATGGCCTCTCACCGCTACCTTTACCAAACCGTGTTCACACACTTAGCTCTCAACAGTAGGACATGTTCACACACCTCCGATTCATCCCCGATGAATCAGACCTGACACAACTCTATGCAATAGCAGGCATGACAAACAAGCATGAATGAGTAGGCACATTAGGGCTCAAACAACTCCTACTCATGCTAGTGGGTTTCATCTATTTACTGTGGCAATGACAGGTCATGCAGAGGAAAGGGGTTCAGCTACCGTAGCATGTAACAGTTGAAACTGTGTTGTCTTAATGCAGTAAAAGAGAGAAGGAGCGACAGAGTGGGATTGTATCAGAATGAACAAGGGGGTTTTGCTTGCCTGGCACTTCTGAAGATAGTATAGCTCTTCATCGGTGTCATCGATCTCATCATCGAAACCACGTCTATCGAGAAATAAACACAATCAATCCAATGCACAATATGATGCATGATCATGACATGGCAATATGCTGTGTTTTGAGCTAATGCAACTAGCAACATGTTAAATGGAGTTGGTTTGAAGACTAGGTTCAAATTCAAACTCCATATGTGAGGGTTTAAATGCCATTTATACGATTTGGCCTAAAGAGAATCCATAAGTTGTTTTAACATGCATGAAAGTGGTACAGATGGATAGATTGCATTTTTCTGATCATTTTTCATATATAACTTATTTGATTTGGAGCTACGGTTGAATTACTATGAATTTTTGAAGTTTGCTACATTTTCTGGAATTTCCTATAACAGAATAAATCCAGTAAATGCTTAATTGCGTCAGCATGACGTACGTGTGACGTCAGCCGGTCAATGGGAGACTCCAGGTCAAAACTGACGTGTGGGGTCCACACGTCAGTGACCCAACTAACTAACAAGGTTAATTAGGGTTAACTAATCAAGTTAACAAGCACTTGGCCCACCGTCAGTGTCTGTAGGGGGTAATTAGTGCTAAACTAAACTAGTTATGGGCGGGCCCCACATGTATTGACCCCAGGGAGGTCAAACCCCAGGTCGAATGGGTCAAACTCACCGGCGACATGACGCCGGCGAGGCCAGACGCGGCGGCGAGCTGCGAAAACGCTGCTCAGGGCGCCATTCACCGCGCGGTTTGCTCCTACGCGCTCCTGGGAGTGAGCCGCATCGTCTGGTGGCGGTGGCTGAGCTCGAGATGGCCGGGAACGGCGCCGACGATGACCACCGCGGCGGCCGGAGTTCAAACGTCAACCGATTCGACGCCACAGCGCGCGGGAGAACAAGCGGTTTGCACCTACGGACTCTACGCGTGCTCAAGATCCCAACGGGAACACCCATGGGACCAATAGGTCACCGGAGCCTCGTCGGTGACAAGGTCGTGCGGCGGCACACTCTCGGCCTTGACAGAAACAGTGGCTACGGCGAGAACTAGGCCAGAGAATTAGGGGGGAACGATGCAGGGGCTCACGGGGATCACGATGAGACGGTCGGCGTGCTCGGGGAAGGCCTAGGGCGACGGGACAGCGACGGCGATCTCTGGCAACCGAAGCTTGAAGACGGAGTCGAGGCGGTCGAGTTGGGGCGTCCGGGCGCTCGGGCCTTGCTCGAGGCGGCGTAACGGGCGGTGGCGGAGCTTGCAGACTACAGGCGAGAGGAGCATGGTGGGCGTGGTGGCAGCGAACGGCGGCGGCGGTCGCTCTCGGGTAGCTAGGGGAAGAGGCTAAAGGGCGAGGGAGAGAGCAGAGTGAGGGGAGGCGGAGGGGCTGGGGCATCTCTAGACGCGTGGGGGGCGCCTCGGTGGCAAGCATGAGGTGGAGCTCGGGCGCGCGCGCTGTCTACACGCCTCTGCCTACTGGCAGAGGTTTAAGACAGCCGCTTCAGGCCAGTGGGCTGGGCCGCCAGCTGGAGTAGGGCCAGGTGGGCTGCCAGGTGGGTGCCAGGTAAGTCTCCCTCCCTCTCTCTCTCTCTTTATTTGTTTCTGTTTTGTATTATTCTGTAGTCTTTAGGGCTTTATTAAAAATACTTAGACACTTCCAAAAATCATGAAACTACTCATGATCACTGTTGGGAATATATCCTACAGTAAACATTTTAGTTTATGATTATTTGAGCATTTCAAATATTTAATAGCATTTAAATGCCCAAATGCACATAGAGTATGATTTAATCCAGAGCCCAAATATGTCGTGGAAAAATGTGCATCACCTCTGGTTACTGTTTCCATCATTTTCCAAGAATGATGAACATTTTTTAAAGCCAATTGGATTTACTGGAAATATTTTGGTTGAACCTAGTGAATTCCTTTAATGCTAGGGTTTAGGCAATCCCCATTTCAGGTTTAACTAAAATTTAAACATGATGCAACACCAGATGCTAGCACTAGGCATTAATAGAAATAGGGATGTGACACCCCGCAACCGTAGAAGGGATTCTAGTGATCCCATAGGTGTCGTCTCCCACCAACAACCAGATACAAAACTAAAATGGATGAACAATTGGAACGACATCGGGGTGGAAGATCGCAGTGAAGATGAGACCAGGTTCTGCTATTTCCATCAACATTCGTGTGTCAACTTTCAGCCCGTAACACTTGAGAAAGTTTATCCAAGTTCGGCCATAAAAAAGCAGCGATCTTCTTGGTTCATGAACCCAACTCGGAACTTATATCCATGGCTTGTCTACACTGTGACCATTAAACTGGTGTATTCAGTTATGGCAAGGCCGAGCATCTTGAGTACATGTGTTCTGGCAGAGCAAGGAATGCACTGCAAAAAAAAATATGAGAACACAATGTATTCCCTATCCAAATCTAGAAATAATTTCCTCCTTCACGTCAGTGTTGACCATGGTACTGGTACCTTTTATCCAAATATAGCAATCCAGATTTCCAAATTAGTTGACAGCATGTTCAAAAAACCCCACCCTCCCGGATAGAAAAGAGGATTCTAAGAACATATTGTGCGCATTTTAAAATCCTGTGTTGGGATGAGAAGGAACAGGTGTGGCATCTTTCCGAGAGGGTAGAAACCTGTAGGGTCCTCGCACTTTGGTAACTGCAAAATGAAACACACTAGATTCAGTAGGAAGAAAAATGCATCAACGGCGGCGGCTGCCATCCTAGGATTACCCGTGACCAAGGGACTTGGATTTATCGGGAATGGATGAAGAATTCTACCAGGTTCTCCATGAGAAAACCCTATGCAATCGCCGAGCGGGGGTTTTCTCTGAACAAGAAGACGAGGGAGAAGGGGATTCAGGCCCAGTGAAATATTGCCACTTCGTCCGTCCAGCTTACTGCTAAAGCTTGAAAGGCGGGGTTTTTTGTGATTTGATGGCTCATTGGGCAGTATTGCGGTGCTACGACCGGGGTGTGTCTACCGTGTAGTTCTGCACTCTAATTTGCTGCATATGGCACGTGGACCCCGTTGCCGGATGCCCCACATATCAGCGAAAGGAAGTAGAAAGACAGGAGTAACTAGTTACACATAAATATATTTCTGACAGAGAGATACTCCCTCTGTAAAGAAATAAAAAAAATTATATCACAACTTTGTACATAAGAAAAAACAAGGGGAATATGTATCACATATATCTATATCTACTAATAAAGCAAGGTGTGTTTCGCTAATTTTTTCATCCATTCACCGCCGAAGAGAATTTTTTTTCTATCCGAGGTGGTACTAAATTCTTATGCGTTTGTTTGCTAGAATTTTTTTGTATGTGGGCCGATTGATGTGGCCCAGCAAAGTCAGCCCACTTATTTTCCTGTCCACGCAGCTGGTAAAATTCTATTTTCCGCATTGGCCAACAAATAGTCAGAGTTTCGCACAGGACAAACAAGAATAGGCTGGCCCATTTTTCTTTCTTTCTGTGTTTTACTTCTATTTTTATTCTCCTTTCCTTATCTCTTTTTCCCTTCTAAGTTTATTTTTTCTTTTCAAAATTGTTTCCTAAATTAAAAAGTCTCAAAAAACATCCAGAGTTAAAAAAATTTGGAAATATTCAGAATTCCAAAATTTTGTTGCTATTTTGAAAAATATTCAGAACTTGCAAGAAATTGCCCATTCTTTTAAAACAATTATTTTATTTCAAAATTGTTTGTAGATTTCTAAAAAGAAAATGGCATTTCAGAAAATGCTCCAAATTTGTAAAATATTCATGTTTTAGTAAAATTTTCAAAGTTAATAATAATGTTCGTGTATAAAAGATAAATATTTTCTAAAAATCTTATGAATTTTCAACACATGTTCCCCTTTTAAAAAATGTTCACAAATTTAAATAATGTCCATGTTTTTATAAAAAAATGGTGCTTTCTAAAAATGTTTGTGAATTTTAAAATATGTTCCCTTTCATATTTTGTTTGCATTTTTCCAAAAGTGTACGTAATTTTCAAAAAATTGTTCAGGATTTAAAAAATTGTTCATGTTTCAAAAAATATTCAAAAACTTCATACCTTAAAATCCCTCAATTGAAAGGATTGAAAGGAAGAGTAGATTGAATAACTCATGGGTCTTCTTTGGCGTACAATGGTGTAACAAAACTCATAAATGCCCTCGATAATGAATGGAAAAATAGCAGATTGATTCCTTCACACGCAGCGAAACCGAGAAACTAAATGTTTCTTTTTCGTGTGCACACCGTGTTTTGCTTGCACATATAATTTTACTGACTTTAAATGCATACTATTGTATCTCCCGTTGCAACGCACGGGCATATATGCTAGTAATTATAAAAACAGTGTTTTTTAACATAGTATAGACAAGTTGGTGATGATGGTGTGCCTGCCATCCTGCAATATAGGCCGTCCGATTTATATCTGACGGATAGGAAGGAAACTATGGCAATTTTGCAAAAAGGTACCCACACAGATCTCTACATTTGCAAATAAGGCCTTCCCTCGTTCATCCTTTTCTCTCATAAGATAAAATACTCATACAAATGCATCTCGATGTTACGTGCAACACACATGCATTATGGGGGTTCAGCTGAGAATATAATACTCAAACAGGCTCACGGTTCTGGACTTTGGGCCACAGGCCGGTGGGCCTACATGTTTGGGGGCCCATGTGTTCTACCTCAGCAAGCGATCGGTACGGCGCTGGTTTTAGATGCGGTCGCAAGGCGAATACACAAAATTGAGTAAAGCACGGTAGTTGTTAGAATGAAATCGAATGACAGTTCCTAACCAGCAATCAGAGTTGCAATTCTATCAACTATATACCATGTGATAAATAATATTGTCATACTACTTATACACACAGGACACTTGTTTCACCATGCCAGATTATTACATCAAAATCTCTCAAAGGATAGATCAGTTCGGCAGTTGCATGCTGCTACTAAAGAATTTCAAAGTTGATTTGGACCAGCTCTCCTTGCCGAGAAAGTTCGGTTTTGACATCATCCCCTACCGCAAGATATGATTTAGATTTAAACCTTGACCATCCTTTAGCATCAATCATCATGTGACCATCCTTTGTACTTATGGTGTATTGAGCAGGTTCATTCACACCAAGGCTGCACATGGTAAGAGAAACTTGGCCACGGTCACCCGGATTATTAAACGACTACCTCGTTGCTCTAGGAATTCTTTGTTTGCAAACAAGAAGACATACACCAATAGTTAGATCAACACAGTGAATCATGTGAAACAACATGGAAAGAAAAAAGAATGAAGCAATTGGGCGGCCAATGCTTACCAAGAAGGTGGACATGTCGGTTTTTGTAAGGATTTTGGTATATAAAGTGCGAACTGCTAGTTCCGTTGCCGCTCCTCGGGCCGGAACAGACGCAAGTGCAAGTGTTGGTGCAGGTGCCGAAGCCGTTGCTGGTGCCCGTGCCGGAGCAACTGGTACTGTCGCTGCTACTTCCGGAGATGGTGATCCTTGTAGAGATGGTGCCGGTGTCGATTCCCGATCCTCCGGTAGATCAGCCTGATCCCCTAACGCGGTAGGTGCCCAATCCTCAGCTGGATCAGACTGAGTTGCTGCTGCTGTCAGTGCTAGAGCAACTGTTAGTGCTCGATCCTTTGCTGAAGGTGGTACCGATGTGCGAGACAGCGCCGATCGTGTCTGGTCTGCTATGATCAGCTTTCTAACGGTTGTAGGCTCCGTGACCGTGATCCAGTATTTTTCTTCATTTCTTTTAAACGCGAGAAGGACTAATTGTGGCATGTTTGTTAAACCAAACTACAGTTCATCATAGGGATTCAGCTTGTACTCAGACAACAAACTGATCCAATTTTTTCCAGTAATATAAGTGATGGACATTGCCTTCGTTGCTGACACGACATAAGAAGTGAAACCTGCAAAAATGTCCATTGTAGAGCAAACCAAACGGTTTATTCTATGATGAATGTCACATGGCAAAACCTGCATCATAAAATTGCAGCAAAAGAAAGAAACCATGACACTAAATCAATAAGATTTAGACAGTAAATCAATAAGATTTGACACGAGTGGATCCTTACCAGGAAATCACTATGTTGAAGTACTAAACAGAAGATTGATCGTCCAACTACGCGTGTCTTGCAGGGCCCCCGCCTACTCCCACAAGCAGGACAGTCCAAAAGTCATGACAAATCGTATGGACCGAACATCCATGGGACTGAAATCCTGGTTGGTGCGGTAAACCCTACAATGCATACAGATATTGGAGTGTAACCGTAATTGATAAACTGTCCTCACAAAAAAGATGATCTGGATGCTTCAAAATATACAGACTGAATTGAGTGGACAGACATTAACATAGACTGTTCTCAGGACTCACCACACACCAAAAGCGGCAGTACTAAACAATACAGGGTTCACAAACACAAATTAAGTACTAAACAATAGTACTTACTACAGACAAGCAAAGTTGCACTAATTAAACTCTGCAGACTATTTCTTGCCACCGACCTACGGGATGAACCCCGCATAACTGACTAGGCCATGGACTTCGTGAGAGATGTCTACCGGCACCATCACCATCTCGTCAACCTTGGAGAACCTAACAGAGTGGTCTTTCCGCTCATACACATGATGATGAAGACAGTCCGCATTGGATTTGTCGGGAAGCTTTACAAAAACCACACCCTTCGTAATCGAAGGCACAGCCAGGAAATTGTTGTGGTCAAGTACAGCCTCGAGAACACGCCTGGCAACAATGCTACAGGAGAACAATAGTTCAGGACATGTGGCGACAAGGACACAGCAGCTGGATGGTTTAGCAGTAGAACTCATCCTCAGGTCTTCCAGTTCACATAGTATGACTTTGAGAACCTCATCTCCACCGTTGACCTGGTTCTAATTCAAACAGAAACCAGATATTTTATTACTACCTCCGTTAAGAAATATAATATGATATTCTATATTTTACTCCATATATGACTACATATATGCACAGAAATGAGTGAACAAAGACACTAGAACCTGTCTTCAAAGGCATGAGAGTAGAGGGATTACTTGCAATATCCATAACACAAGTTACTGAGGCAAATATACCCTCTTCAAAGGTAGCATTGATGTTCATAAAGTAGTTGAAAGTAATCTATAAGAAATACGTGTCAACCTCTCGCATGTTTTGGTCAAAAGAGGTATTTAGAACCATCATTTGGCACACAAAAATCACATGCAAGATCACCCAGAAAGTTGTACTACTAGAAGAGATATTACCTAGACTTGCTTAATGAGGAATCCCGGAGAGGGGGGGCTTCGACAGGGCAATGGCTTTGAACTTGTCTGCGGTAGTATCGGCGGGGTACTTGCGCTTCTTCGTACCATGAGCCTCGACGGTTTTGGCCAGAGCCATAGACATCACTTCGGCCGGTGCTCGAGCGTCCATCAAGAAACTGTCAAATAGAAATAAAAGAAAAGAAATCATAATCACAAACCCAAAAGAAGAACAGAGAGGGAGTTATAGGATCAGTCTCGGGGTTGGACCGGGCCTTGGCCAGAATCAAAACCATTGATGCACTCACCTTTCCTTCTTTGGGAGAGAAGAACAATGGAAAAATCAGGTCGGGGTTTTTTTTCAAGAAATGAGGAACAAGATGAGGGAGAAGCGAGTGGGGGTTTTCTTCAAGAGAGGAAGCTGGGAGAGAAGAGTGAAATGATGGTTGCTTTGTCCGTCCAACTTACTGCTGGAAAGGAGGGGGTTTTGTGATTTGACGGCTCATTGGGTATTACTGCGGCACTTCAATCGGGGTAGTCTACTGTGCAGTTGGGCACTCTACTATGGAGTGATTTAGTGCATGGCTGGTGGAACCCAATGTTGGTTGTCCGACATGTCGGCGAAAATGAGTAGCAAGGTTCCCGATGACCGTCGAGGAGGATCTGCATGGTAGAGCGTGTCCACTATTTTTCTTAAGAAAAAAATGACTACAGCAAGCGTTTCCACTCTTAAGACGGAGGAGTGCGAAACATGGCAGCCACTTGAACATACACATTGCTCCTACTACTAGGCATGTGCAGTGGTTCACATGTTAGTACAACATAATCTTGTTGCTAGCGTATGTCAACTATATGAACAGTAATGTAACATAGTACCATTTTTTGGACTGTCCGGACGAGAATGAACAGTGAGATCAATGTTAACAGAACTAGATCTACAGCACACGGAGAATACAGTGCTATAGTACTCCACGAAACATGAACCATATGAAGTACGAATCAGTGTTAGGCAGGGTGTATGAAGGGTGCATGGGATGGGAGCAAAAGTTCCCTTCTCGACCCACTTTTGGGTGTTTGGCAGAGTCCATGAAGGGTGAATGAGTCCACACTAGTAGGTTAACACAAATACACGAATAGGGAACAACTATATTGAGATGAGTATGCAACCAAACACATCCACGCGCTTTGTGCTACAGTGACCAATCTACACCATCTGACTTTGATCCAACGGTCATGTTGCGCCGAGACATGGACATTCCCATGTAGAGGACGCCTAAACACCACCGAAGTCCCTCTGCTTCTTGAGGCGCATGACATTGGTGATGCAGGGTGCTAGCTCGTCAAAGACGGCGTCCAATGGCATGAATGGATTCCGGTGACGGAGGCCTGAGAGGATTCGCTCGGCAATGGCGACGCAGCCTGCAACCCCTCCTTGTCCAGCTCCGCCCCACCATCACGCAGAGACGGCTCAGCTCCTCGGAGATATAGGCAAAGAAGGAGACTAGGTCAGGAAGCCACAACTCGTTGAAGTGGACGGGGTGGTCGAACGGGTTTAGCCCGACGGTAGGCATGGTCGTGCTAGCGCGATGGTAGGCATAGCGTAGCCGCAACATGTGCGTGGCAACTTGGCCCACCAAGTGGCTGAGGCAATCCTGGACCTCGCCACGATCGGCCCGCTCGCGCTCCAGCCAACTCCCCTGATGGCCTATCGTATCTCCCGCTTTCTGCAGCAATGTCGTCGATGCCTCGAGCATCTTTTAGGTGGACGCCTGTCGCTTTTGAAGCTCCATGAACTCCCGCACATAATGGAGGAGCATGGTACTCCTCTCCTCCTTGAGCTCACGGAGCTCCACGTCCATGGCCCTGAGCTCCGCATCCTTGGCCTGGAGCTCCTATGCCAGGCGCCTCACCTTAGACTCCGTGATTTGATGCGTCTCCATGGCACCAGGTAGAAGCAATGGGGAGAGGAAGAAAAGGGAGCGAAACGGCTGAAAGGCAATGCAATCCACGGGAAGGCGGAGGGAGCCAGCGGAGGAGTGGGGTGAATTTTTTGGTTTTCACCATGGGAAAACACCAGTCGACGACTTTTCACATCAGCGAGCAGTAGGTTTTACAGGCGGAGTCATCATGACTAATTGCTGCCGCACCTACTCCTGTCAATCAAAAAAATTAAAAATGTTGTCGCGCCTGCTCCCCGTAAATCAAAAAATTAAAAATCCTGCCGCGCTTGCCGCACCCAAAGACCAGAGCAACACCGCGGTGGATATTTAAATTTACCTGCTGGCAAGGAGATAAAAGGAGGGGTGAAAAAAATGTGGCGGCGGCCTAGCTAATCGGTCGCACTAGCCCAACTAGCTAGCCACCGTGCTTCACTGATGTACTCGGCGGGAAAGGTGGTCTTTTGTTATTTGACGACTCATTTAGTTGCTTTGGCGCTACGACCGAGGAGGACCCAGAAAATGCACGGTAGGGCGTCCCACGTCTCGGCAAGGAAGAATATATGCGTGCACCACCCCGGAGGACCCCGAAACCGCGCGGTAGGGTGTGCCACGTCTCAGCACGGAGAAAAAATGTGCGTGTAAAATTATACTGTATTAGACGTACTACCTATGGTTCGACCTCGGGAACCAGCCAGTCGGTCGAAAACACCCCACTAGCTAGAAAGCTTCATCATGTTGACGTGGCACAGAGGATAGGTGTGGTTAGCTCCGTGTCGGCCAGCCACAACGTCTCTTGTTCTAGGCAATTCTTCTATTTTCCAAGCCTTGTTTTAGTTATAATAACACAACGGCAAGCTAGCGCCCCTCTGCGTGTGTGCCCGTGCGTCTAAAGGTTAGACGATGGAGAGGAGAGAGAGATCGCAGAACTGGGACCCACTAGTAAGTGAGTCAACGGTCATGCACGTGTTGATGAGCCACTCCCTCTACTCTACTCTACGTAATACTATATAAAATCAAGTTATGGGACAAAGCCAACAACCGTTGTTGTTTTAGGCTATCGACTTACGCTTTGTAGTCCAGGTTGCCAGTTCGAATCTCGTCTTTCAGATTTGTTAGTTTTAGGTCCAAATTTAATCAATGACAATTGGGACCCCTGTGTGTTATTCCTATATTTCAGTGTAGGATGGTTTTTTGAATAAACATTTTGCGCGGTTAGACAAGTAACGTCACGAGCTACACGTATTTTGCAAGTTTACGAAAGCAAATGACAGCGCCATAGAATATTACATCCACCACACCGCTTAGATGCTATGGTGATACGAGTTTTTACATCGTTGGAACTGAGATCCAATGGCTTGGGAGTAGTCTTTGTAATTATGCGCAATTTCCAAACTCTCCAAGGTTTTTTTGCAAATAAAACATTCAGGCCTATACGTGGCGCTACATCTTGGATCCAACGTCTCCCCGTTGCTCATATTAGGTGCTCCCCGTAGCTTAATTAACCGATAAGGTGATACAATCATCTAGGTCGTATGATCTGTGATCAGATGCCACATGCGTAGTACTTGTACTTTCTGCGCAATTCCCAAACTCTCTTAGGCGTATATTGCAAAAACATTCAAACCTCCTACTGTGAGCCGTTAGATATCCGTGAACTTGTGTCACCATAGAATCTATGGTGCGGGGCACCTCATATTCTCCCGTGCGAGAAAACATCAGGTGCTCTCGCAGCTTGGACGCTACGGTGATACGAGCTTCGAGTTTGTTTGATGTGAGATCCAATGGCATCTGAGCAGTCTTTGTGCTTGTAAGTAGTGGCCAAACTCTTTGGGGGCTTTTCTGCAAAAAAACATTCAAAACACCGAGGAGTTTTTGGGTCACAAATCCAACGGCTCCGAAGAGCTTGTATCACCAAAGCATCTAAGGTGTGGTAGCACATGATATTCTTAAATACAGGAGAATATGATGTCCTCCTTCATCTTAGATGCTACGATGATACGAGCTTTGAGGTCGTTGGATATGGGATCCAAGGGCATCCGAGTAGTTTTTGTACAAATTGTGTGCAATTCTCAAACTCATCAAGGTTTCCTGTAAAAATATTAAGACATCCTGTGAGCTCCAATATCTCAGATCTACAAGCTCCATGGAACGCGTACCGGTATATAGCATCTAAGGTGTGGGGAAAATGGTATTCTCCCAGGGAGGAGGGGGTGCATAACCAATCAGTGTTTGGGAGGGTGGGGACAAATATAATCTAAACAATCCGAAACAAAGCTTCAGAATTTTATCTAAGGTCGAGGGGTTAACCCCCGACAATCTACATAGCTCTGCCTACTTTGCATGTACTGTAGCACTATACTTCATATTCATGTTTCTATTTCCTGTTCATTTTGAATATTGAATTGAGGAACATGCATGTTTTACATTTTACTCCCTTCGTTCCTAAATATTAGTCTATTTAGAGATTTCAAATGGACTACCACATACGTATGTATATAGACATATTTTAGAGTGTAGATTCACTCATTTTGCTGCGTATGTAGTCACTTGTTGAAATCTCTAAAAGACTAATATTTAGGAACATAAGGAGTATTTTTGAATTCGTGTCATACATGCATGGTTTGGAAAAATAGATACACTATACTTATTGGATTGTTGTTGTGTTAAATGCATGTGTGTGTGTGTGGTCATATGCTTGATACATACAAAGTTTTCTCACCACCATACCCTTCATCTTTTAAATTTGAATTTGCAATGAAAAACTAACTAGGGATACCATGAAATGTGAAATCCATGTTGAGATCACTATATCACAAACTCACTCTAATTCAAGAACTCGTCATAAATCAATTACCACATTGAGAGTACTATTTGCAAGGATAATACAGGCATTGTAATACACATAGATTCGTTCGGCAATTTAAAAGATAGGACTCGAATGGTAGGACCCAATGGCGTACCAGCCAAACCTTTGCTCATGTTGACCCTCAAAATAAAACCAGGCTCATGTTGATCCTAAAAAACCGAGCTCGTGTCCTTCTGGTGGCGTGCGTGGTACGCACATTAGCCAACCCCAGCCAGTCGAGCCTCTGGGTTTTGAGTCAAAATATCTAGCGGCCAGAATTCCACACCTAGGAAATTTCCCTCATGTCCCCGGTCCATAGTGACTACCAATGAAAAATGGAGGCATGCTTTAGTAACTAGACAACGTTACGTACCATGCGGAGCGTGGTTCAATTCCCTCGGTTGCCGCTACCCAAGGTCACTGTCGGTGTCAAAACCGGCGGATCTCGGGTAGGGGGTCCCGAACTGTGCGTCCAGGCGGATGGTAACAGGAGACAACGGACACTATGTTTTTACCCAGGTTCGGGCCCTCTCGATGGAGGTAAAACCCTACTCCTGCTTGATTAATATTGATGATATGGGTAGTACTAGAGTAGATCTACCACGAGATCAAAGAGGCTAAACCCTAGAAGCTAGCCTATGGTATGATTGTTGTTCGTCCTACGGACTAAAACCCTCCGGTTTATATAGACACCGGAGAGGGCTAGGGTTACACAGTCGGTTACCTTTGGGAGGAGATCTACATATCCGTATCGCCAAGCTTGCCTTCCACGCCAAGGAAAGTCCCATCCGGACACGGGACGAAGTCTTCATTCTTGTATCTTCATAGTCCAGGAGTCCGACCAAAGGTCATAGTCGGGCCATCCGGACACCCCCTAATCCATGACTCCCTCAGTAGCCCCTGAACCAGGTTTCAATGACGACGAGTCCGGCGCGCAGATTGTCTTCGGCATTGCAAGGCAGGTTCCTCCTCCGAATACTTCATAGAAGATTTTGAACACAAGGATAATGTCCGGCTCTGCAAAATAATTTCCACATACCACCATAGAGAGAATCATATTTACACAAATCCAATCTGCTGACGTATTTCGCAGCATGACATCACACCACGGCCAAGCCTTTATTCGAATCGTTTTTACTGTCCCACCTCAGCGCACTTAGCGAGGCGGTTTCCTTGGCATGTCTTGTTGAAGCAGAGATCGTGTCCCCTTATTCTGGGATTCTCATCAATACGGGCGTGGGTAACCCAACCGTGCCATTAATTTATGGCGGGGGAGATAAGCGAGTTTTACCAGGCTGGTGGGGGCACATAGTTCGTCCGCCCATATAAGGGGATAAGGATCCACCTTTTCCATCTACGCCTTCTTCCTCCTTCGCTTATCCATTTTCGCGCACTCGAGCTCCAGCGCCCAAGTCCGCACATCCCGCCTCAACCTTCTCCAGTCATGTCCGGAGCGGGAGGCAAGTGGATGGCCTCCTCCGTCATGGAGGGGCACATCAAAAAGCTGAGGAAGGCCGGATACTTGTCCAATGACATCACGCGTCATGGGGTAATTCGGAAGAGCTGACCGGACTCCAAACCTGCGTCCAAAACCTGGTGAACAAGAAGCTCAAGCTCGTCAACGTAGTCCAGGTCATGCTCATCCGCCTGATCCTCCCGTGCCAACAACGGGCTTTCAGCTTGTGGGAGTTTGATCCGGCACAGCACCAAACCCTGAGTAGGCTCTTCGACACTACGTACGAAGATGCCTGGAAGGTGTTGTTCAAGGGCACCGAGGCTCCCGCATCCGCTACCGAGGATTGCGGATTCAGCGCGCAGCATCAAGCCAACGCGGTAAGCTATTTTGCCCTCTACGGGACACTTATTTTTCATAGTTTGTCTCTATGCGGGATGTAAACACCCTTACCTTTGACAGGATTGGCAGAGGACGTCCGGGCAGATTGATTGTCCGGCTCCCTTGCCAGAAGACCCAGCGGACGCCCGCTTGACGAGGCTGCTGGTTCCGGCACCTTACGTGGCGCCGGAGAAGAAGGCCAAGAAGAAGGCCACGGGAACTCGAAGGAGTTCCCGGCGCCAGGTGGTGTCGGACTCATCGTCCGATGACTCCGAGGCGGACTCCTCCATGAAAATGAGGAGGAGGAAAGAGGGCCTCTCCCCTAGCGGGGGGAGAGAAGAAAAGGAAGGCCGCCCCAACTTGGGGGGGGGGAGGGTCCAAGAAGGGAAGGACCCTCCCTCCGGACTACTCCACCAACGCCGATGATGGCGAAGAAGAGTGGCCACCCAAGCCAAGCCCCTGGCAAAATCGTAAGTATCCGGATACCAGAATACCTCATGGCGCTCCTTCATTGCACAGTACCTTCTGACGCCAAATTTGATCATGCAGTCTGCCCAAGGCCGGGCTCGACGCTTCGTCGAGCGGCTCCCTGGGTTCGTCGGATGTGAATAGCACTTCACTTCCGGCCGCCTCCTCCCCTCGCCCAGCGGATGATGCCAAGGGGGATTCCCAAAAGGTTCCAAGCCAGGAGGAGGTGGAACTGGAGGCGCGGCAAGGCGACCTCCCAGACTCCAGGCGCAAAGGGGATAAGACCCCCAAGGGCTCCAAGTCTGGCCCTGGGCCAGACACCACACCGGAACCTTCAACGGTTTCGGAATCCGGCAGGCGGCCCCCTACTAAGAAGGGCAAGCCTATGACACCGGTGACCTCCGTCCAACCGGAGGCACCGGATAATCTGCTGGAGGTGCTTAACAGCGCCTCCATCGACAAGGAGCACCGCATTATTATGAGTGTGGTGATCCAGAAGGTTCAGTCCGCCAAGAGCGGGCTGGTCAAGCTCGTGCCGACCTTCTAACGAAGCTTTGAGGTATGTATTTAAGATATGTAAAAATATTACCGCATAGGCGGTAGCCCACGATGCTCGGTTTAGTGTTCGGAAAGAAAAGCCAAACTGAGGATCTAAAAGATATCTGTGAGTGTCTAACATAAGTATGTCAATATGGAGTGCGAGTTCTTGGCCGACCTCTGCCAAGACCTTGACTACGGAGGTCGATGCATTGAAGCAGAGCCTCGAGCGGTCCGAGAATGAGCTCGGCCTTGCAAGAAAGCAGCTCGAGGACAAGGAAGGTAAGGAATACCTTATGTAAGTATATGAAAAGATGTGGTTGCAAAAAATGACAGGACCAACGTGAGTATTGCAGGGGCCACAACCGAGGTGGCGACCCTGAAGGAAGCTCTGTCCAAGGCCGAAAACAATGCGGCCGTGGAGCACACCGAGCGAGAGAAGCAGGAGGCGCGGGTGGCGGAGGTGCAGCAAGAGCTCCAGGCTCTCGTGAAAAAACACGAGAGGTTGGAGCTTGACTCAAAGACTCGAGAGTTCGAGCTCGCCTCGGCCCTTGAGAGCACCAAATCTGCTAAGGCCGAAGCCCAAAAAGCCCTGCAGGAAATTGAGGCGATGAAGAAGATAGCGGCGGGTAAGGCATTCTTTATGCAAAGCAAGCACGTGAAAGTGAATTACTTGTTACTTACCCGAGTCCGGAGCTCTCCAGGAGCATTCGCAGATCTCCCCCGCAGTGTGTCCGAAGCTGCCGCATTCTACCAAGCCGAGGAGGGAGCTCGACGGAGAAGGTGTTCTGGTCTCGATATCGAGGCGGACACCCAGTGCCCTTGAGCGACCAGCTGAAGCAGATTAGTCGAGCTCCATAAAGTTGCGAACACGCCATGAAGGGTCTCGTAGTCCGGTTGTGGCACAGGAAGCCATGCACAGGAGCTACTTCGGGCTGGTGAGGCGGCTGGTGGACGCCTGTCCATGGATTGAAGTCATCAAGCGTTCGGTATGCATCGAAGGTGCCCGTAGGGCCCTCACCCGTGCTAAAGTGCACTGGGGTAAGATGGACGCTGAGAAGCTTGTGACGGACGGACCACCGCCGGGCAAGGAGCATCGCAAGCCCGAGATGTATCATGAGGGCGTCCTAAAGGGTGCCCGCGTTATAGCGGATGAGTGCTCCAAAGATGTAATTTTTGAGTAAACTCGCATTTGTGATCCTGTACGCTGAAAACTTGTTCATATGCGCTAAGCAATGCTTTTGAATTTAAAATATTACCTTCTGTGCGGCCGTTTATTAAAATTGAGAGATGGCGAGTCGTAAACCGCCCCCATGTCATGAGTCTTTGGGGTGTTCGGGATAAAGTTGAGCGCTCTTTTTCCCATTATTGGGTCTTTCGAGGGAGGCGCTCAACACAACGAACAAGGCAATCGGACTATAATATTTGAACACTCTCACTTAGCCATAGAATTCTATAATTTTAAATTTCGGTGAAGCCCCTAGTATTCGGAACACCGAGTTCGGGGCGCTATCCACGCCTAGGCCGGACAAAGCCGACTCCTCGCTAAGCGTCATAAGTCTTTAGGGACTCGAAAAACCTCTCGAACAGCGACCAGCTCTCGCCCTATCATGACGGTCAGTTTAAGCTTTCTCCACTGAGGTGCTTAGCCCAGCTCAACCGGGGCACAATCGCAGTGGTTCTCCCAGTGCTACCTTAGCCGATATAACGGAACGTAAGGTACCAAAACATGGGAGCTAGGCAAACCCAACTATTGACCCAAGACATGATTCGGAGCCGATGCATATAATGCTATAAGTTCGGGGTGCCGCACTCATGAGAGTGTTCGGACTTCTCACACCATATTCTGGGGTACGTAAGCCCCTGGTGTATTGGCCGTACCAAAGTGTACGGTTGCATAATGTCATAACTGAACATATTTTTATATAAAAAAGAATGCAATAATAGACAAAAGCTATGTATTGTTTATTCGAAAATTCTGCGGTAAAAGTAGAACGATACGAATAGTGCGATAAGCAAGAGATGGGACTATTTGACATGTCCCCCTCCAGGGGCGAGCTGCGGGATGATATGTGAAACAAGTATATTGCTCGTTATAGAGACCACCTGGACACTCGACGTAGCTTTCTGCGGCCCTGGCTGTTGCATCGTGTGTTCGGCGATTATACTGTCGGACGGGCCTTCCGGAAAGGGGAGTCCTGAAAGTAAGAAAAAAGAATGACAAAATCGGGAGCCCCTGGTGCGGTTGAGCCACATTTTGGGCATGCCATGGTCGTGCCCCTCCCCCTATGCCCATGGTATTTCCAGAGCGTAGTTATGTACGCGTAGTACTGGTTTTGCAATTTCACGAGGGCTGGGGTTGGGGCCGCATTTCTGGCGATGCTTTCGGGCGTGCAGGCGGTCTTCTTGTAGGTTACTCCGGCGGCAGACGGTGTCAGGACGTTTAATGGCCGGACTGGAGAATTTCCTTGAGAGGCTTCTTTGTACTTTCGCCGCGAGGGCCGCCGTATGCTCCTCCGTTCGGAGAGAGCGTTCGGTGTGTCCATTGACCGTAATGACTCCTCGAGGGCCTGGCATCTTGAGCTTGAGGTATACGTAGTGCGGCACGGCATTGAACTTTGCAAATGCGGTTCGCCCGAGCAGTGCGTGATAGCCACTATGTCAAAGATTAACTCCTCGCTCCGAAAATTATCCGGGGATCCGAAGACCACCTCAAGTGTAACTGAGCCTGTACAGTTGGCCTCTACACCTGGTATGACGCCTTTAAAGGTCGTCTTTGTGGGTTTAATCCTTGAGGGATCTATGCCCATTTTTCGCACTGTATCTTGATAAAGCAGGTTCAGGCTGCTGCCGCCGTCCATAAGGACTCTAGTGAGGTGAAGTCCATTAATGATTGGGTCTAGAACCAATGCAGCGAATTCGCCATGGCGGATGCTAGTGGGGTGGTCCCTTCGATCAAAAGTGATCGGGCAGGAGGACCATGGGTTGAACTTTGGGGCGACTGGCTCCAACGCATATACGTCCCTGAGTGCATGCTTCCGCTCCCTTTTGGGTATGTGGGTTGCGTATATCATGTTCAACGTCCGCTCTTGTGGGGGGAAGCCCTTCTGTCCCCAATTGTTCGGTGGCCGGGGATCCTCCTCGTCATCGCTATGCAGCCCCTTGTCATTGTTTTCGGCGTTTAACTTGCCTGCCTGCTTGAACACCCAACAATCCCTGTTGGTGTGGTTGGCTGCTTTTTCGGGGGTGCCGTGTATCTGGCATGAGCGATCGAGTATTCGGTCCAAATTGGAAGGGCCCGGAGTATTTCTTTTGAATGGCTTTTTCCGCCGACCGGGTTTAGAGCCTCTGAATCCGGCATTAACTGTCGTATCCTCAGCATTGTCGCCGTTAATGCGGCGCTTTTGCTTGTTGCGACGTAACCTGCCAATGATATCCTTGGTATTCAAATTACGAGGGCTCTTGGTCATGTTATTACTACAAGCTAGCCAGCTGTCTTCTCCCGCACAAAAGCGGGTCATAAGTGTTGTGAGGGGTGCCATGGATTTCGGCTTTTCCTGTCCTAGGTGTCGGGCAAGCCACTCGTCACGGATGTTATGCTTGAAGGCTGCAAGGGCCTCTGCGTCCGGACAGTAGACTATTTGATTTTTCTTGGTTAGGAACCGTGTCCAGAATTGTCTGGCCGATCCCTCTGGCTTCTGAATTATGTGGCTTAGGTCATCGGTGTCTGGTGGTCGCACATAGGTGCCCTGGAAGTTGTCGAGGAATGCGGCTTCCAGGTCCTCCCAACAACTAATTGATTCTGCTGGCAAGCTGTTAAGCCAATGCCGAGCTGGTCCATTAAGCTTGAGTGGGAGGTATTTGATGGCGTGTAGATCATCGCCGCGGGCCATGTGGATATGAAGGAGATAATCCTCGATCCATACCGCCAGATCTGTTGTGCCATCGTATTATTCGATGTTTACGGGTTTGAAACCCTCGGGGATTTGATGATCCATTACTTCATCTGTGAAGCATAGTAGGTGTGCGGTGCCTCTGTATTGGGCTATATCACGACGATGCTCAAATGAGCTTTGTCTATTGTGTTCAGCCCGGCCGGATTTTCCATATCCGGCATGACGGTTATCGTCACATGTCGTGGGGCGCCCACGCGATCCATAGATCGACCTTGTTTGCCTTGCCTTGTCCTCCAATATATCTCGCAGGTCTGGCGCGTTTCCCCGTGCCTTGGTATTTTTGGAGCGACGTCGGGGTGCGGCTTGAGCGGAGGGCCGAGAGGCCTCTGCTGTCATGACCGCAGGGTGGCCGGTCGTCTGCATCATGCGCTGGTGATGTAGGTCTAGGTGCCTCCTCCTCTAATCGGGGTAGCAGCCTGCGTTCTGGGTAGCTCTTGGAGGAGCGTTCGAGTTCGTACTCTTTGGCTGCAAGGACTTCAGTCCATCTATCGGCTAGCAAGTCTTGGTCAGCTATGAGCTGTTGCTATTTTTTCTTGAGGCTGCTCGCCGTGGCCATAAGCCTGCATTTGAAACGCTCTTGTTCGACGGGATCCTCACGCACGACAAATTAAGTAAATCGCCGAGGCTTGCCTCGTCTTCGGAGGGAGGCATGTAATTATCGTCCTCTACCTCTCTGTTTGCCGCTCTCTCATGAGGGCTGGTTTCTCCATCCTCCTGCGCTGAATCCTGCTGGAGGGTATTGTCTTCGGCATTGTCCGGGGTGTTATTATCTCCCGTGCCGGAATCACCGTTTTTGCTGTGGCGGGATTTAGAGCGGTGCCACTGACGCCGGCGCTTAGGCTGTTTCTTGGAGGGGTCATCCTCCGTTGTTCCATCGCCGTTCCTTTCTTTTAGGGTGTCCACCATGTATATGTCATACGACGAGGTGGCCTTCCAGTGCCCTGTAGGCGCTGGTTCTTGGTTGCCTCCTGCATCGGCGTCCATACCGTCGATGTCTTCGGAGTCGAAGTCGAGCATGTCGGTTAAATCATCGATAGTGGCAACGAAGTGGGTGGTGGGTGGGCTTTGAATTTCTTCGTCGTCCGCATCCCAACCTTGCTGACCATAGTCCGACCAGGGCTCTCCTGATAAAGAGAGAGACTTTAGTGAATTCAGAATGTCGCCGAAAGGCGAAGTCTTGAAAGATGTCCGCGGCGATGAACTCCATGATCGGCGCCCAATCGGATTCGATTGGCGGGCGCTGAAGGTTCGGAGTCCGGAGAGGAGTCCGGCACCTTGAGTCACGAAGCCGCAAAGGACAGGTATGGTGTTCGGCTCGATCGCCATAGAGATTGCAGCCCCCGAGGCGGTGTCCAGCCACCCGTCTTCGATTGGCGCAGTCGGCTCCAAGCTAAGGGTCAGAGCGGCCACTCGTGCGGCCTCCATTGCACTGTTCGGTGGCAGAGCTAGATCATGCCCATCGTGATAGTGCGGCACGCTTGGCTGTGCCTCGAACCCGTCGAAGATCAAGTCTCCGCGGACGTCGGCCGTTTAGTTCAAACTTCCAAATCTGACCTGATGGCCAGGGGCGTAGCTTTCGATCTACTCCAGATGGCCAAGCGAATCGGCCCGCAGTGCAAAGGCGCTGAATGCGAAGATTTGTCCGGGGAGAAAAGTCTCGCCCTGGACCGCATCGTTGTTGATGATCGGAGGAGCCATCGGGCCTAAAGATGACGACACAGAGGAACACTCAATGAAAGCACCAATGTCGGTGTCAAAAACCGGTGGATCTCGGGTAGGGGGTCCCGAACTGTGTGTCTAGGCGGATGGTAACAGGAGACAAGGGACACTATGTTTTTACCTAGGTTCGGGCCCTCTTGATGGAGGTAAAACCCTACTCCTGCTTGATTAATATTGATGATATGGGTAGTACAAGAGTAGATCTACCACGAGATCAGAGAGGCTAAACCCTAGAAGCTAGACTATGGTATGATTGTTGTTCGTCCTACGGACTAAAACCCTCTGGTTTATATAGACACCGGAGAGGGCTAGGGTTACACACAGTCGGTTACAATGGGAGGAGATCTACATATCCGTATCGCCAAGCTTTCCTTCCACGCCAAGAAAAGTCCCATCCGGAAACGGGACGAAGTCTTCAATCTTATATCTTCATAGTCCAGGAGTCCGGCTAAAGGTCATAGTCCGGCCATCCGGACACCCCCTAATCCATGACTCCCTCAGTCACCCATGAACTGCGTTGCCTAGTACTAATAGGAGTACTACACCAGGATGAGCACAGAATTGAGCCCGTTTGTTCGTGCCTAGTACTTGACTTAATATATCAGGCAATGCACTGGTACAGAGGGATTATCCTTTTACTCTGCATATATAACTTGTCTAAAGTATAACTAAGCAAAATATTTTACCAAATCCTTTCTTAAGAAATACAACAGGAAAGATGTATCACTTGAAAATTTATTGCATGATGCAGGTTATGATATTCTTTCGAATCCTGGATTTTAAATTTCAGAAAATCCAAAAGTGACCAGAAATTCATGAAACTGAGCATGGTCACGTGATATGGCACAAATATTCCTATGTAATTTTTTCTTCAATTTGAGACAGGCTGCTTATGTGAAGTTGCACAAATGAAGAGCCAAGGTATTTTGGAACAAAGGCCTGTCACGTTAAGGCGAACGCTTTTACTATTGAAACCGTGGGCATTTACATGCCACCACCAGTCCCGCTTCTCATCGCCAGGTGCCGTCCGAGCAAACGTGTGAGTCGACGGGAGGCGTGTGAGCAGACAGCTGCGCCGGCTGACAGGAGGCGTGCAAGCAGACCGCTGCTCAGGCTCACCGGGAGGGGACCCCTTTGACCAGGCTCCGCCGCCCACCTTCGTCCCAACGGTCCCACTTTTAATGTCGAGGGCGCCGCAGTTTAAAATCAACCCCGAACTACCCGGTATCACTAAAATCTTCTCTCTTTCTCTCCGATTCTGTCATCTACCTCCAACCAGCTTGACCTAACCGTATGCCATGCCGCATCACGATGGTCTGCCCTTAGTCTTCCTGCTTCGTCAGGAAGACACCCAGCAGGACGATACGTCTCCAACGTATCTATAATTTTTTATTGCTCCATGCTACTTTATCTACTGTTTTGGACTATATTGGGCTTTATTTTCCACTTTTATATTATTTTTGGGACTAACTATTAACCGGAGGCCCAGCCCAGAATTGCTTGTTTTTGCCTATTTCAAGATTTCAAGAGCAGAATATCAAACGGAGTCCAAACGGAATGAAACCTTCGAAAACGTGATTTTCTCACCGGACATAATCCAGGAGACTTGGACCCTACTCCAAGAAGTAACAGAGGCGGTCACGAGGGTGGGGGCGCGCCCCCCTAGGGCGTGCCCCTGCCTCGTGGGCCCCCTGTTGCTCCACCGACGTACTCCTTCCTCCTATATATACCTACGTACCCCCAAACGATCAGAACAGGAGCCCAAAACCTAATTCCAACGCCGCAACTTCCTGTATCCACGAGATCCCATCTTGGGGCCTGTTCCGGAGTTCCGCCAGAGGGGGCATCCACCACGGAGGGCTCCTACATCATCACCATAGTCCCTCCGATGAAGTGTGAGTAGTTTACTTCAGACCTTCGGGTCCATAGCTAGTAGCTAGATGGCTTCTTCTCTCTTTTTGGATCTCAATACAATGTTCTCCCCCTCTCTCATGGAGATCTATTCGATGTAATCTTCTTTTTGCGGTGTGTTTGTTGAGACCGATGAATTGTGGGTTTATGATCCAGATTATCTATGAATAATATTTGAATCTTCTCTGAATTATTTTATGTATGATTGGTTATCTTTGCAAGTCTCTTCGAATTATCCATTTGGTTTGGCCAACTAGATTGGTAGTTCTTGCAATCGGAGAAGTGTTTAGCTTTGGGTTCAATCTTGCGGTGTCCTTACCCAAAGGATGTAAAGGGTTGCAAGGCACGTATTGTATTGTTGCCATCGAGGAAAACAAGATGGGGTATTTATCATATTGCATGAATTTATTCCTCTACATCATGTCATCTTGCTTAAGGCATTACTCTGTTTTTAACTTAACTCTAGATGCATCTTTGGATAGCGGTCGATGAGTGGAGTAATAGTAGTAGATGCATAATCGTTTGGTCTACTTGTCTCGGATGTGATGCCTATATACATGATCATACCTAGATATACTCATAACTATGCTCAATTACATCAATTGCTCAACAGTAATTTGTTCACCCACCGTAGAATACTTATGCTCTTGAGAGAAGCCACTAGTGAAACCTATGGCCCCCGGGTCTATTCTCATCATATCAATCTCCATCACTTTAATACTTGCTTTGTTTTTACTTTTCCTTTTACTTTTCACTTTGCATCTCTATATCAAATATACCAAAAATATTATCTATCATCTCTATCAGATCTCACTCTCGTAAGTGACCATGAAGGGATTGACAACCCCTAATCGCGTTGGTTGCGAGGAGCTATCGTTTTGTGCAGGTACGAGGGACTTGTGCGTGGCCTCCTACTGGATTGATACCTTGGTTCTCAAAAACTGAGGGAAATATTTACGCTACTTTGCTGCATCATCCTCTCCTCTTCGGGAAATCCAACGCTTGATGCTCAAGAGGTAGCAAGAAGAATTTAAGCGCCGTTGCCGGGGAGGCTCACGCAAGAGCAAGTCAAGCACTATTCCAAGTACCCATCACAATCCATATCTCTCGCATTACATTATTTGCCATTTGCCTCTCGTTTTCCTCTCCCCCACTTCACCCTTGCCATTTTATTCGCCCTTCCTCCGTTCAATCTTGTGTTACCATGTGCCTTCTTTTTGCTTGCATCTTCGCTTGCTAAAATTTTATGGATCCTCATCCACTTGCTAATATCTTTAAGAGATCCAATTATGATGAACCTATTGCTAGTGAATTGAGTGCACTAGATTATCTTTATGAGGTTTTTCCTGAAATTCGTGAATCTAGAAATTGTGATGAAATACTTTATGAAGCGATTCACAATAGATCTTTGAATAAAAAGCATGATTGCAATGATTTTACTATTAATTCTATTGATGTCAATTGTGCTAAAATATGCAAAACCCTAAGCTTGGGGATGCTAGTTTTGCTATGTCCTCTCACTACTAGGGAAAAACCTAGCAGCAGCGCGGGTTTTGGGCCTCTCGGTAGTGCGGGGACCGGCGCTAATAATAAGGCGCTACAGCTAATGTATAGAAGTAGCGCCTGTTGTCCCACGCTACTACTATACATGAATAGCTGTCGCGCTCTTTAGAAAAGGGTGCTACTGATATTATCTGCTGTTATTTCTTTGAGTAGCGCCATCGGTAAGGCGGCGCTCTTGCTAAATTTTCCCCCTCGCTACTACTAGTTTTATTAGTTTTTTTCCCTGCATATTTGTTTTTGTATTTGTTTTGTATTTGAATATACTTTATACAATAATCTTTAGCATATCATACACATACAAATGTAATCATAGCATATACATACAATTAGTCTCATCAAATCATGTCGTCATCATAATCATCATCCAACACAAAGTGGTCTCTCGTCATCATCTCGAAAATAGCGATACAAGTCTCGATTACTTGCAAATACATCGTCATCCATCTAAACAATGATATACGCGAGAAGAGCTATCACTTTGAGTACATGAGTTCGTATCCCTCTCTCGCATTAGCGTGAACCTAAACTAACTACTGCTTGTCGCTCGGAAACCGGAAACGGTACACTGGGCACGACACTCCGGCCACTTGTCGTATATATACTCCTGGCGTAGAACTTATTCACCATCGATGATCTATGCACCTGCATCGTCACATGAGTCGATGATATGCAACATATATAGTTGAGCAACAGAGAGAGAGACAGACTTGGCAAAAATAGAAACAACATATCATAAGCATAAATAACAAAGTTCATCGTACCCCAAAATGCCCTAACTAGAGTGATTTTAAGCTAGTCGAGGAGGAGGACGGTTTAATTACATCACAAATAAAGTTTCACCGTGCATAACTCAAAGTTTTGTCATATGAAAGTATGGACTAAACGGACACATTGTCATATATCGACAATCACTCCAATATGTCGTTCCATCCATCCATGTCAGGGAGATAGTCCCCGAGCCTAGTGAAAGGCTTCAGGTCGAGACGCTGAGCGGCTACCCGTATTCGGATGTCTTCCCGCGACATTTGTCCTTCTTCGTAGAACATCCTTGTTTTTCCAACGACCTCCTTCATGATGATTTGGGAAAGTTCGCGCTGGATGTGATAGAACTTGGCTCGAAGTCGATGATCCTCGATATCTCCTATGTTCTTTGCCCATTGCAGAATATGGGCATCGCCAGATCTAGGTGACATGCGAAGGTTTTGGTGATCCCGTCTGTACTCCAGCATGTGGTGTAGGACCTAGAATCCATCATTAAGAGAATCATTCGGTTGCTGGATGAACCAGAAGTCGGTCTTATGGCCGAAGGCGACCCTGCCGCCCTTCTCTTCTTGTCCACGACCTCTCCACCCCTTGCTTGGTAGTAAAACATAGCACATCGAGAACATCCTTGATGTGGGTGTAATCCTTTTGTGAATGTTCTTTGTGAGTCCAAGTAAAGAGCGTGGGAGAATCGGGGTATAGGATGATGAGGACAAGCGCGCCGCTTGCGCATAAAATAAGTACACCTCAAATTAATTAGCCTCCACCGTGCAAATGAATGATTGAAATTGAAGGAAGGATAGCAGCACGGATGACTTACACGGGATGATAAGGCACGAGAATCGCCTCCTTGTCCTTATTGGCGAGCATGAAATTGACGATGTATTCCCTCGCGTATACACGGTGCTCTGCGCAGACTCCCAAGAAGCCCTCGTGCATGTAAATGCAGGGCAGCGACACAGATATGAGATATCTGCTCAACCCCGATGATGTAGTTCATGTGCAAGGCATAAAGGCGGACAAACGTAAAATCCAGCTTCTTCACGTGAAACATGTCGAATATGTAACCGAATTGGAGGAAGAACTTATCCGCGGGGACGCTGTCGACGTACAACATTTGCCGCGGAACATTAACCACGTAGAGTGGGTATCCTGGATCTTTCGAGGCGATGAGGCCTTTCTCTACCCGCAACACATCATCATGAAGTCTCCTTAATCGCCGAATCTGACCCCTAGCGCTGTTGCAGGTAGGATTGGTTGACCGGGGATATGCCATTTATCCGCATCGGGGATATCTATACAGTCCTGAAGCGAGGTACCGAGGCGGCTGGATCATAGAATCAGCTTTTTTGCCTTTCCTCGCTCTCTTCCTAGACTTTTTTACTACCGGAAGGTCGTCCATAATACGTTGAGACGGCAATTCAGGCACCGACTCATGACGCTCAAACCCTGAGGAGACGGCAGTATAGACATACTGTTCAGCGCCACCGTCGTCCTCATCCTCATCCATGGCTACGTCATCAGCGACTAATTGAGCCTCCTCCTTACCATGTCCGCTATCACCCAACCCGACACCCGACGCTAATTGGGTAGGTGGGGTGTTGATGTTAATACCTTGCTGAGGCTGCGTGCTCGTGGGTGTGCTCCCGACCGCCTCCAGACAAAGCAGACTCTTTGGCCACAACAGGACCCACCCATTGCAACAATCACCAAGCCGCTGCGGTGTCTCCTCGTCATCCACCAGTAGTATTGGAGGAGGAAAATTCTCGTGGCCCGGTTCGACACTGGCCACGGAAACCTTGAAGATGTTCGGGGGGATCGGCCGGCTGTGGAACAATGGTTCCTTGCTTTCACTCGAGTTTTCCAGGCAGCCAACGTGTCGCTAAACTTGGTCATGGCGTGTTTGTTTATCTTCTTCATTGTCGGGTCCTCGTCTGGATCTTCATAATCCTTCTCATTCCGGCCCGGGAACAAGAATATCTGGTGAAACTTCTTTAGGAGGAGCTCCTCATATTTTCTATCTTCTGTAGTTTCTCATCGTTGATGGTGGCGGTTGTCCGTACGATGCAGACTATTTGATTGCCGTAGCATCGACGCGCTTCCTCGGGCGCCTTTGGCTCAAAAATGCCGTCGTCCACCTCCGTGACCACCAGTCTAGTAGTCCTGAGTTTGTTAGGAAGCCGATGCCTCTTTGCTTTCGGTTCTACACCGGCTCCGCTCCCCGAGGCAGCACCGGTCTCGATGCCGGTCTGAGTCTTAGCGCCGATCTCAGTCTCAGCACCGGTCTGCGTGTCGGTCTCAGTCCCCGATGCCACCGGTGGGCCCAGCAATAACATCGGTTGATCGTCGATAAGGCTAAAAAATTCGTCTGCCGCCCGGTTGACGTTGTCGCAATCACCAGAACCCTGTCATTCATCGTTGCTAGCCATGTTTCCTATGATTAAATCTAGTCAATTAATTCTAGACCTAATAAAATGAATAATGACATAAAAAAGGCCTATTGTTTTGCGGGAATGTTGACTCCTTCTTGGTGCGGCAAATCCCAGGCACTCGATATGTCCTAGTTTGTAGAACAAGTCATGTCGAAATTCACGGAAAATTTCGGCATGACCTTTGCTAAAAAGTGGACTAATCGAGAACCTGAAATTTGCCGGAACAGAAATGAATCAACATTCTGGCAAAACATAGGCCACTCAGCATCATTCACAGAGCAGTGTTCAAATATCCCTCTTCGACACCGCAACACATGTCCAAATATACACGAGCAACCACATGTCCAAATTTCACAAGCTAATTCAAAAACAAAGTGTAGAAGAAAATTCATTTAACTAATAATAGAACAAAATTCAGTTAACTTTAGTGCTCTATAATGATGAAAGGAAAAAATTCAGTTAACTACTAATTTCATTCATTTAGGTTATTCATTTAACATCACCTAATTAACCTCTTTGTACCACTACTACTAGCAGCACTACTAACCTAATTAACCTAGCAAAACTCTAGTGCCCTAACTGAAAAACATCTAATTAACATCTACTACTACCACTATTGCCCTAACATAATTAACATCTACTAGTATCACTATATACTATACAAGCAGCATCTACCCTAATTAAAGCCTACTGCCCTAACTAACTTTTGTTGTAAACCAAATTTTTTGCTCTAAACTAATTTTTGCTCTAACATATACTACTTAACATCCTTTGCTCTAAACTAAATTTTTTGCTATAAACAAACTTTTGATCTACTAATTTTTTCTCTAAAATGCAGAGAGAGAGGAGTGGGGGGAGGGGTGGGGGACTTACAGAGAGGGGAGAGACGGTGGCGGGGAGGTGCTCGGTGATGGAGGCAGGGGCGGAGAGGGCGGGCTCGGGCACGGGCAACGGCGGTCCTGGGCAGGCTCGGGCGGCGGTGAGGTGGAGGGCGCTGATGGTGACGTCGAGGACTGCCTCGGGCGGCGGCGGTGAGGCTGAGGGCAGCCTCGGGCGGTGGCGGTGAGGATGACGGCAGCCTCGGGGGGGAGACGGTGAGGTTGCGGGCGTCCACGCCGACAGGAGACGGCGGCAAAGTGGGGCGACGGCGAATTGGGGAGACGGCGGCGAGGGCGAGGGATTTGGGGAAGAAGTGTGGTGGCCAGGGGGCGGGGGGACCGCTGTTTAAGTGAACGATGGCAGCGCTGCTTCCTAAAACGCTATAGCTAAGTTAGCTTCTGGTAGCGTTTCCTGAAACCCGCTACTGCTATTCCTTTCTCCTTTTTTTCCCTTTTTTCTTTTATTTTTATTTAGATTTTATTTTTTTTTTCCTTTCTCCTTTTTCTATTTCTTTCATTTTCATTTACTTTTCTACTTGTCTTTCACTTTATTTTATTTACATTAGCGATGGCGCCTTACACGTAAGCGCGCCACAGACTAAGGAGAGTAGCGATAGCATTTGGGCGATATACGCTATCTGCTAGGTTGGGCTAGCCATGTGCGCCCAGTTCAAACATAGCAGCAGCGCTTTTTGCTAATGCGTGCTACTGCTAAAGTCATAGCGATGGCGCGGTTTATTCTGTGGCGCTGCTACTAAGTAGCAGTAGCGTATGATTTTGTCTGGCGCTATTGGTAACATTCTGTATAAGGTTTTCCCTAGTAGTGTCTACTTGTTGCAATGATCATGATTGGGGTGATTCTTCTTATGATCTTGAAAATTTATTTAATCCCCATGATGAATATGAGATTGATAATAGTGTTCGCAATAATATTGAAAGTGGGTTTGGAAGAGTGTCAACTTTAGATCCCACATATTTGGATAATGTTCAATCTTATGAAGTTTTTGATAAAAATGGGTTTGGAGAGGTCATGACTTTAGTTAATATTAATCCCACTATTTCGGAAGAGTGTCAACTTCGCATGCATGTGGATCGTGTTGAGAATATGTTATGTGATAGCTATATTGTTGAATTTTCTTATGATCCTACATGTAATTATTATGAGAGAGGAAAATACAGTTATAGAAATTTTCATGTTACTAAATTACCTCTCGTTATGTTGAGATTGCTATCGTTCCTTTCCGCTTCCTTGCATATGCTAGTTTTTGCTTGCTATGATAATTTATTTTTCTATAAGATGCCTATGAATAGAAGTATGTTAGACTTAGATGTGTTTGTCACGTGTTTCATGATGCTCTCGTTGTGCTTTAATTCTTGTCTTTCATGTGAGCATCATTAAAATTATCAATGCCTAACTAAAAAGGCTCTAAAGAAAAGCGCTTGTTGGGAGACAACCCAATATTTTTCCTTGCTGATTAGTAATAAATAATCCATATAGCATCTGTTTAGATGTGGTTTTATGTTTTAATTAGTGTTTGTGCCAAGCTAGACCTATTGGATCTTCTTGGATGATAGTTATTTGATCTTGCTGTAATTTCCAGAAACTTTGCGCTCAGTGCCCGAATTATTAAAAATCACCAGAACGTGATAAAATACTGATTCCAATTGCTGCTGATCAATAAACAAATTTTCTAGGACGTCTAATTTTAGTAGATGTTTTGGAGTTCCAGAAGTTTTCGTTAGTTACAGATTACTACAGACTGTTCTGTTTTTAACAGATTCTGTTTTGCGTGTGTTGTTTGCTTATTTTGATGAATCTATGGCTAGTAAAATAGTTTATAATCCATAGAGAAGTTAGAATACAGTAGGTTTAACACCAATATAAATAAAGAATGAGTTCATTACAGTAACTTAAAGTAGTCTTTTGTTTTCTTTCTCTAACGGAGCTCACGAGATTTCTATTGAGTTTTGTGTTGTGAAGTTTTCAAGTTTTGGGTAAATTCTTTTGATGGATTATGGAACAAGGAGCGGCAAGAGCCTAAGCTTGGGGTGCCCATGGCACCCCCAAGATAATCCAAGGACACCAAAAAGTCAAAGCTTGGGGATGCCCCGGAAGGCATCCCCTCTTTCGTCTACTTCCATCGGTAATTTAGCTTGGAGCGTCTTGTATTATTTGCGTCTTTGCTTGTTAGTTTACCACAATCATCCTTGCTGTACACACCTTTTGAGAGAGCCATACATGAGTTGGAATTTGATAGAATACTCTATGTGCTTCACTTATATCTTTTGAGCTTGATAGTTTTGCTCATAGTGCTTCACTTATATCTTTTGAGCGTGATAATTTTTGCTCTAGTGCTTCACTTAGATCTTTTAGAGTCATATTTTGTTCTAAGTATCGAGTTGTTTTCTTGAGTTGTAAGAAATATAAAAATGTGATGATCATCATTCATTAGAGCATTATCCCAAGTGAGTAAATTATGATGGAGACCATGATTCCCCCACAAGTCGGGATGAGACTCCGGACGAAAAATAAAAAAAATGAAAAAAAGAGGCCATAAAAAAGGCCCAAATAAAAAAAATGAGAGAAAAAGAGAGAAGGGACAATGTTACTATACTTTTACCACACTTGTGCTTCATAGTAGCACCAAGATCTTCATGATAGAGAGTCTCTCATTTTGTCACTTTCATATACTAGTGCGAATTTTTCATTATAGAACTTGGCTTGTATATTCCAATGATGGGCTTCCTCAAATGCCCTAGGTCTTCGTGAGCAAGCGAGTTGGATGCACACCCACTTAGTTTCTTTTGTTGAGCTTTCATATACTTATAGCTCTAGTGCATCCGTTGCATGGCAATCCCTACTCACTCCCATTGATATCTATTGATGGGCATCTCCATAGCCCGTTGATACGCCTAGTTGATGTGAGACTATCTTCCCTTTTTGTCTTCTCCACAACCACCATTCTATTCCACATATAGTGCTATATCCATGGCTCACGCTCATGTATTGCGTGAAGATTGAAAAAGATTTGAAAATGTTAAAGTATGAAACAATTGCTTGGCTTGTCATCGGGGTTGTGCATGATTCAAATATTTTGTGTGGGGAAGATGGAGCATAGCCAGACTATATGATTTTGTAGGGATAACTTTCTTTGGCCATGTTATTTTCAGAAGACATAATTGCTTAGTTAGTATGCTTGAAGTATTATTATTTTTATGTCAATATGAACATTTGTCTTGAATCTTTCAGATCTGAATATTCATACCACAATTAAGAAGATTTACATTGAAATTATGCCAAAGTATCACTCCGCATCAAAAATTCTCTTTATATCATTTACCTACTCGAGGACGAGCTGGAATTAAGCTTGGGGATGCCTGATATGTCTCCAACGTATCTATAATTTTTGATTGCTCCATGCTACTTTATCTACTGTTTTGGACTATGTTGGGCTTTATTTTCCACTTTTATATTATTTTTGGGACTAACCTATTAAGGGCTCGTTCGGTTGAGGTGGATTTGAAGGGGATTGAGGGGGAATTAATCCCCTGCAAGCCAAAATCCCTGCAAATCCCCTCCAATCCACCTGGGGTTGGGATTAACCGAACAAGCCCTAACCGGAGGCCCAACCCAGAATTGTTGTTTTTGCCTATTTCGGTATTTCGAAGAAACAGAATATCAAACGGAGTCCAAACGGAATGAAACCTTCGGAAACGTGATTTTCTCACGAGCGTGATCCAGAGACTTGGACCCTACTCCAAGAAGTAACAGTGGCGGTCACGAGGGTGAGCCCCCCCTAGGGCGCGCCCCCATGCCTCGTGGACCCACTGTTGCTCCACCGACGTTCTACTTCCTCCTATATATATATACGTACCCCCAAACGATCGTAACAGGAGCCAAAACCTAATTCCACCACCGCAACTTCCTGTATCCACGAGATCCCATCTTGGCGCTGTTAGGAGCTCCATGGGAAGGGGGCATCCACCACGGAGGGCTTCTACATCATCTCCCTAGTCCCTCCGATGAAGTGTGAGTAGTTTACTTCAGACCATCGGGTCCATAGCTAGTAGCTAGATGGCTTCTTCTATCTTTTTGGATCTCAATACAATGTTCTCCCCCTCTCTCGTGGAGAATTATTCGATGTAATCTTCTTTTTGCGGTGTGTTTGTTGGGACCGATGAATTGTGGGTTTATGATCCAGATTATCTATGAACAATATTTGAATCTTCTCTGAATTATTTTATGTATGATTGGTTATCTTTGCAAGTATCTTCGAATTATCCGTTTGGTTTGGCCAACTAGATTGGTAGTTCTTGCAATCGGAGAAGTGTTTAGCTTTGGGTTCAATCTTGCGGTGTCCTTACCCAAAGGATGTAAAAGGGTTGCAAGGCACGTATTGTATTATTGCCATCGAGGATAACAAGATGGGGTATTTATCATATTGCATGAATTTATTCCTCTACATCATGTCATCTTGCTTAAGGCATTACTCTATTTTTAACTTAATACTCTAGATGCATCTGGATAGCGGTCGATGAGTGGAGTAATAGTAGTAGATGCGAGAATCGTTTCGGTCTACTTGTCTCGGATGTGATGCCTATATACATGATCATACCTAGATATACTCATAACTATGCTCAATTCTATCAATTGCTCAACAGTAATTTGTTCACCCACCGTAGAATACTTATGCTCTTGAGAGAAGCCACTAGTGAAACCTATGGCCCCGGGTCTATTCTCATCATATCAATCTCCATCACTTTAATACTTGCTTTGTTTTTACTTTGCCTTTTACTTTTCACTTTGCATCTCTATATCAAAAATACCAAAAATATTATCTATCATCTCTATCATATCTCATTCTCGTAAGTGACCGTGAAGGGATTGACAACCACTAACTGCGTTGGTTGCGAGGAGCTATCGTTTTGTGCAGGTACGAGGGACTTGTGCATGGCCTCCTACTGGATTGATACCTTGGTTCTCAAAAACTGAGGGAAATACTTACGCTACTTTGCTGCATCATCCTCTCCTCTTCAGGGAAATCCAACGCAGTGCTCAAGAGGTAGCACTGGAGTCTCAAGAACATAAGGCGGTTTGGGACGAGCTTGAACCGGCCTTGCGGGAAAACGCCGCACCTGTCCCCACTCCCGTTCCGGCTCCCGTCGCCCCGACTGCGCTAGCGCCCATCCCCGTGGCATTGATGGGCTGGGAGCTGCACATTGTCGCGGAGCTTGATGCCACGGGGTTCCATGAGGTCCCCGCCGACTTTCACGTGCCCGTGCACTTGCCAGCGCATGCGCCTGCGCATGCACTGACGTGCGCGCCCGTGCCGGTGCCCGTGTACACGAATGTCTCTGTCGCGCTATTGCCAACGCCTGTCCCCGCACGGGTGCCAGTGCCCCCCTCAGTGGCATGGATGGCCGTCGTCGACCGCCTCCTTACACCAACGCCAGTCGCCTCCTCCCGCCAGTTGACTCTCTCCTGGAGACCGAAGTACAGAACATTGTGGCCTTCCTTGAAGCTAGGGAAAATGTCCAGGAGTACGCTAACAACAATGCAAGACGCCGCCGTCGCCGTCGGCCAGTGGCCCGACGACACACAGAGCACGGCAGAGGAGCCGCTTCCCACCGCAAGATGCCCCTGCCGCCGCCGCGTAATCTAAATTTGCCATGAAAAACGTTCGGATTGCCCTGCTTAAAATCCGAATGTTTATCATTTCTGTTTATTTTAGATAGATCGTCGTATGAATGTAAAGTTGGAGTCAGACTGAATGAAATCTATGGTTTGATCGGTTGTATGTTCTGCTAGAGCCGTATCAAATTAAATATAAAACGTAATCAAGCCACATGTATTCCTTCTCATCCAACGACCTAGACTGCTTCAATGTCAAGCGCTCAACACGTTTAGTGTGCAGTCAATTTCATGCCAAAAACAGTGCTAATCACATAATAACACGCGAATAATATCCTACTTAATATCCGCATGCACTTAATATACTTCCAAATTAACGTGCATTGCACGTACACATTGACTAGTACTACTAGTACGTGAAACTGGTGCCGTAACTTGTGAACGCGTCCAGATATGGTCAACGGCAACATCGCCCGCGAGTTCTTTGTGTTTGCCCATGTGTCTAAATGCAGAAGGGGAGGAGAGAGAGAGAGAGCACAAATGGAACCCACCAGTAAGTGAAGGCGAATAGTACTACGTGCTAACGAGCCGGTCCCACTAATGTACTAAAAATAATATTACATGTTATCCATTAAATAGGATGTGGTAATATAAAAACATTATATGAACAAAGGGGGTACAACAAACATTGATGTTCTATGTATGTTGCCTATTGACGTGCGGCTTGAAGGCCCTGGTCGCCTGTTCGATCCTCGTCCTTTAGTTTTTTTAATTTGTATATGGGTCCAAATTTGTTTCATGATAGGTGGGCCCCTCAGTGTGTAGTTTGTAGCACTTTAATTTGTGGGTCAAATTTTTTTCCATTCCAGGTGGACTATCGGTGTGTAGTTTTGTAGCTTATTTGTAATAATTAAAGAGAACAACAGAGTTTTTTGCAATAATACCATGGTGCGACGTTGAAGGAAAGAAAGGACGTGCGAGAGAATGATGACCGAGCCAGAGGGAAATCAATTGGGGGAGGTGCGGGGGTTGCAACGTTGTTCGGAGTAGTTGTGGGCCAAATGCTACGAAAATATAATCTAAACCCACCGAAATAAATGCCTATACATATTAATCCAAGGTTGGAGTCCCCCTCGCAATGTAAATAGCTCCGTCTTTGCGAGGGATGGAGAGGTAGCTTCAATGTGTGGAAGATACGGCGTAAGAAAGCGAGGTCAATCGAGAGACATATAGATAGAGAGACAAAGTGAGTGTGGTCCGACATTCATTTAAAAGATATATATGCTCTCGAGAGATATTGTCAGATTGAGATTTTGGGAACGGTGAGGGCTGTAACATAGAGCTTGAGAGATGATCCAGCCACATACATGTAGATATATTTTGTGTGTTGGAGGAAGCAAGGTCAGTCGATTACATATATAAAGGGAGAGAGATTGAGAGTGTGTGGGTCGTCGTGCGATCAAAAGAGTGAGACTGGTTGGAGAGAGTGACCTAGATAAACAATGTGCATTAGAGAGTATACAATATGAATATGTCGATTTGGGCTCAAACATGGAGATATATCGTTTGTGTCCGAGAAAGAGCGAGGTCAATCGAGACATACAAAGAGAGAGAGAGAGAGAGAGAGAGAGAGAGAGAGAGGGAGAGCGAGCGAGAGAGAGAGAGAGAGAGATTGAGCGAGCATAGCCCACCACGAGGTCGAAAGAGTGGGGGCGGCTTGGATGGACTGACCTAGATAGACAATCTGCGTGAGAGAGTATAGAGTGTGTCGATCGAGGCCCGAACAAGGAGATACATCATTTGTGTGTGAAACAAAACGAGGTTAATCGAGACTCAGATAAAGAGAGCGAGATTGAGCGAGTGTGGCCCGCCATGCGGAAGAAAGATTGAGACTGTCTCGAGGTAGTGACCTAGATAGACAACGTGCGTGCATGCGCCCGAGAGGTTGGGGGGCTAGATAAGAAATGCATGTATCTAGCGAGAGAGGGTGGGAGGGAAAGAGAGAGAGAGAGGGAGAGCTTGGCATGGGGTGCAATGGCGGGTGTGTGAGGTAAATACATTTGGTAACAGAGTGTAAAAAAGGGGGTTGTGTAGTTGAGAGAGTTAGAGATCGAAACATGGAGATAAAGAATGAACATGTATTAGAAATCGATAGCTTCCTAAGGTGGTTAGGAGAGGAAGATTGACCGATACAGGAAGTATGTAGTGTGTGTGCATTGGGGGGGGGGGGGGGGGGCTAAAAAAAACATTTGAATGTAGGTAGTACGAGACTTAATATCAATGTTTTAATTCCGTGTACATTGTATTTGAATTGAGGACCATGCATATGGGTAATTCTTTCAAATTCGTGCCATATTAGGTTTGGAAAAGTTGACATTGACTCAATTGTTGTGCTATTTTGTAGGTCACTGATACGTCTCCAACGTATCTATAATTTTTGATTGCTCCATGCTATTATATATTATATTTTGGATGTTTACTGTGCTTTATTATACACTTATATATAATTTGTGGGACTAACCTATTAACCCAAGGCCCGGTGCAAATTGTTGTTTTTTTTGCCTATGTTAGTGTTTCGTAGAAAAGGAATATCAAACGGAGTCCAAACGGAATGAAACCTTCGGGAGCGTGATTTTTGGAACAAACGTGATCCAGAGGACTTGGAGTAGATGTCAAGAAATCAACGAGGTGGCCAGGAGGCACGGAGGCGCGCCTGCCCCCCTGGGCGCGCCCCCACCCTCGTGGGTCCCTCGTGGGTCCGCCGACCTACTTCTTCCTCCTATATATACCTACGTACCCCGAAACCAACCAGGAGCACCACAAAACCCTATTTCCATCGTCGCAACCTTCTGTACCCGTGAGATCCCATCTTGGGGCCTTTTCCGGCGCTCTGCTGGAGGGGGCATCAATCATGGAGGGCTTCTACATCAACACCATAGCCTCTCCGATGATGTGTGACTAGTTTACCACAGACCTTCGGGTCCATAGTTATTAGCTAGATGGCTTCTTCTCTCTTTGGATCTCAATACAAAGTTCTCCTCGATCTTCTTGGAGTTCTATTTGATGTAACTCTTTTTGCGGTGTGTTTGTCGAGATCTGATGAATTGTGGGTTTATGATCAAGATTATCTATGAACAATATTTGAATCTTCTCTGAATTCTTTTATGTATGATTGGTTATCTTCGCAAGTCTCTTCGAATTATCAGTTTGGTTTGGCCTACTAGATTGATCTTTCTTGCAATGGGAGAAGTGCTTAGCTTTGGGTTCGATCATGCGGTGCTCGATCAAAGTGACTGTAGGGGAAACAACACGTATTGTATTGTTGCCATCGAGGATAAAAAGATGGGGTTGGTATTATATTGCTTGAGTTTATCCCTCTACATCATGTCATCTTGCCTAATGCGTTACTCTGTTCTTATGAACTTAATACTCTAGATGCATGCTAGATAGCAGTCGATGTGTGGATTAATAGTAGTAGATGCAGGCAGGAGTCGGTCTACTTGTTGCGGACATGATGCCTATATACATGATCATGCCTAGATATTGTCATCACTATGCTAAATTCTATCAATTGCTCGACAGTAATTTGTTCACCCACTGTAATACTTATGCTATCTTGAGAGAAGCCACTAGTGAAACCTATTGCCCCCGAGTCTGTTTTCCATCATAATAATCTCCCGCAAACTAGTTATTTCTATCGCCCTTTATTTTGTAATCTTTACTTTCACTCTTTATCATAAAAATACGAAAAATATTATCTTATCATCTCTATTAGATCTCACTTTTGCAAGTGGTCGTGAACGGATTGACAACCCCTTTATCGCGTTGGTTGCAAGGTTCTTATTTGTTTGTCTAGGTACGAGGGACTTGCGTGTGGCCTCCTACTGGATTGATACCTTGGTTCTCAAAAACTGAGGGAAATACTTACGCTACTTTGCTGCATCACCCTTTCCTCTTCAATGGAAAACCAATGCATGCTCAAGAGGTGGCAAGAAGGACTTCTGGCGCCGTTGCCGGGGAGTCTACGCACAAGTCAAGACATACCAAGTACCCATCACAAACTCTTATCCCTCGCATTACATTATTTTCCATTTTCTCTCATTTTCCTCTCCCCCACTTCACCCTTGCCGCTTTTTCTCCCACTTGTTTCTTGTTTGCTTTTGTGTTGGATTGCTTTCTCGTCATGATGGCTCAAGATAATACAAAATTGTGTGACTTTTCCAATACCAACAACAATGATTTTCTTAGCACTCCGATTGCTCCTCTTACCGATGCTGAATCTTGTGAAATTAATGCTGCTTTGCTGAATCTTGTCATGAAAGATCAATTCGCCGGCCTTCCTAGTGAAGATGCCGCTACCCATCTAAATAGCTTTGATGATTTGTGCGATATGCAAAAGAAGAAATATGTGGACAATGATATTGTTAAATTGAAGATGTTTCCTTTTTCACTTAGAGATCGTGCTAAAACTTGGTTTTCATATTTGCCTAAAAATAGTATTGATTCATGGAATAAGTGCAAAGATACTTTTATCTCTAAATATTTTCCTCCTGCTAAGATTATCTCTCTTAGAAACGATATTATGAATTTTAAGCAACTTGATCATGAACATGTTGCACAAGCTTGGGAGAGGATGAAATTAATGATACGTAATTGCCCTACACATGGTTTGAATTTATGGATCATTATACAAAAAAATTATGCCGGATTGAATTTTGCTTCTAGAAATCTTTTAGATTCGTCTGCGGGAGGCACTTTTATGGACATTACTTTAAGAGAAGCTACCAAACTCCTAGATAATATTATTGTTAATTATTCTCAATGGCACACTGAAAGATCTACTAGTAAAAAAGTGCATGCAATTGAAGAGATCAATGTTTTGAGTGGAAAGATGGATGAACTTATGAAGTTGTTTGCTAATAAGAGTGTTTCTTCTGATCCTAATGATATTCCTTTGTCTACTTTGATTGAGAATAGTAATGAATCTATGGATTTGAATTTTGTTGGTAGGAACAATTTTGGTAACAACGTTTATAGAGGAAATTTTAATCCTAGGCTGTATCCTAGTAATTCCTCTAACAATTATGGTAATTCCTACAACAACTCTTATGGAAATTTTAATAAGATGCCCTCTGATTTTGAGACTAGTGTTAAACAATTTATGGTTTCTCAAAATAATTTCAACGCTTTGCTTGATGAAAAATTGCCTAAGATTGATGAGTTGGCTAGGAACGTTGATAGAATTTCTCTTGATGTTGATTCTTTGAAGCTTAGATCTATTCGACCTAAGCATGATATCAGTGAGTCTCTCAAGGCTATGAGAATTTCCATTGATGAGTGCAAAGAAAGAACCGCTAGGATGCATGCTAAGAAAGATTGCTTTATGAAAGCGTGTTCTTCTAGTTTTCATGATAACAGAGATGAAGATCTAAAAGTGACTGATGTGTCTCCTATTATATCTTTGTTTTGCAATATGAATCTTGATAATGATGGAACTGGATATGAGTCAACTTTAGTTAAAAGGCGTCCCAATGATTCGGAGTTTTTAGATCTTGATGCAAAAATTGGTAAAAGTGGGATGGAAGAGGTCAAAACTTTACAAAGCAATGAACCCACTATTTTGGATTTCAAGGAATTTAATTATGATAATTGTTCTTTAATAGATTGTATTTCCTTGTTGCAATCCGTGCTAAATTCTCCACATGCTTATAGTCAAAATAAGGCTTTTACCAAACATATATTTGATGCTTTAATGCAATCTTATGAAGAAAAGCTTGAATTGGAAGTTTCTATCCCTAGAAAACTTTATGATGAGTGGAAACCTACTATTAAGATTAAAAATAAAGATCATGAATGCTATGCTTTGTGTGATTTGGGTGCTAGTGTTTCCACGATTCCAAAAACTTTCTGTGATATGTTAGGTTTCCATGAATTTGATGATTGTTCTTTAAAATTGCACCTTGCAGATTCCACCATTAAGAAACCTATGGGAAGAATTAATGATGTTCTTATTGTTGCACATAGGAATAATGTGCCCGTAGATTTCATTGTCCTTGATATAGATTGCAGTCCTTCATGTCCTATTATTCTTGGTAGACCTTTCCTTAGAACGATTGGTGCAATTATTGATATGAAAGAAGGGAATATTAGATTCCAATTTCTGTTAAGGAAAGGCATGGAACACTTTCCTAGAAATAAAATTAAATTACCTTATGAATCTATTACGGGAGCTACTTATGGATTGAACGCCAAAGATGGCAATACCTAGATCTTTCCTTGCCTTTATGCCTAACTAGGGGTGTTAAACGATAGCGCTTGTTGGGAGGCAACCCAATTTTATTTTTGTTTCTTTCTTTTTGGTTCTATTTAGTAATAAATCTTTGATCTAGCCTCTGGTTATATTTTTTTGTGTGTTTTAATTAGTGGTTGTTCCAAGTAGAACCAATAGGATCTTCTTGGGTGATAATTGTTTGATCTTGCTGAAAAGGCCAGAAACTTTGCGCTCACGAATATAATTGTTTAAACTCACCAGAACGTGCTAAAGTACCAATTCGTTTTTCAGTAGATCAGTACACAAATTGTCCAGGCTGTTCTAGTTTTTCAGGATTTTTGGAGTTCCAGAAGTTTTCGAACAAATCTGATTACTACAGACTGTTCTGTTTTTGATAGATTCTATTTTTCGTGTGGTGTTTGCTTATTTTGATGGATCTATGGCTATTAATGGAGTTTATGAACCATAGATAAGTTAAAATACAGTAGGTTTAACACCAATATAAATAACTAATGAGTTCAATACAGTACCTTAAAGTGGTGGTTTGTTTTATTTCGCTAACGGAGCTCACGAGATTTTCAGTTAAGTTTTGTGTTGTGAAGTTTTCAAGTTTTGGGTAAAGATTTGATGGATTATGGAACAAGGAGTGGCAAGAGCCTAAGCTTGGGGATGCCCAAGGCACCCCAAGGTAAAATCCAAGGACAACCAAAAAGCCTAAGCTTGGGGATGCCCCGGAAGGCATCCCCTCTTTTGTCTTAAATCCATCGGTAACTTTACTTGGAGCTATATTTTTATTCACCACATGATATGTGTTTTGGTTGGAGCGTCTTGTATGGTTTGAGTCTTTGATTTTTAGTTTACCACAATCATCCTTGTTGTACACACCTTTTGGGAGAGACACACATTAATCGGAATTTATTAGAATACTCTTTATGCCTCACTTATATCTTTTGAGCTAAACAATTTTGCTCTAGTGCTTCACTTATATCGTTTAGAGCACGGCGGTGGTTCTATTTTATAGAAATAATTGATCTCTCATGCTTCACTTATATTATTTTGAGAGTCCTTTAGAACAGCATGGTAATTTGCTTTGGTTATAAAATTAGTCCTAATATCATAGGCATCCAAGATTAGAATAATAAAAACTTTCACATAAGTGCGTTGAATACTAAGAGAAGTTTGATACTTGATGATTGTTTTGAGATATGGAGGTAGTGATATTAAAGTTGTGCTAGTTGATTAGTTGTGAATTTGAGAAATACTTGCATTGAAGTTTGCAAGTCCCGTAGCATGCACATATGGTAAACGTTGTGTAACAAATTTGAAACATGAGGTGTTGTTTGATTGTCATCCTTATGAGTGGTGGTCGAGGACGAGCGATGGTCTTTTCCTACCAATCTATCCCCCTAGGAGCATGCGCATAGTTCTTGGTTTTTGATGACTTGTAGATTCTTGTAATAAGTATGTGAGTTATTTATGACTAATGTTGAGTCCATGGATTATACGCACTCTCAACCTTCCACCATTGCTAGCCTCTTCGGTACCGTGCATTACCCTTTCTCACCTTGAGAGTTGGTGCAAACTTTGCCGGTGCATCCAAACCCCGTGATACGATACGCTCTATCAAACATAAACCTCCTTGTATCTTCCTCAAAATAGCCACCATACCTACCTATTATGGAATTTCCATAGCCATTCCAAGATATATTGCCATGCAACTTTCCACCGTTCCGTTTGTTATGACACGCTTCATCATTGTCATATTGCCTTGCATGATCATGTAGTTGACATCGCACTTGTGGCAATGCCACCATGCATATTATTTCATACATGTCACTCTTGATTCATTGTCCATCCCGGTACACCGCCGGAGGCATTCATATAGAGTCATATTTTGTTCTAGTTTCGAGTTGTAATCATTGAGTTGTAAATAAATAGAAGTGTGATGATCATTATTAATAGAGCATTGTCCGAAATAAAAAAAGAGAAAAAAGAAGAGAAATAAAAAGGGACAATGCTACTATCCTTTTTCCACACTTGAGCTTCAAAGTAGCACCATGATCTTTATGATAGAGAGTCTGTTGTCTTGTCACTTTCATATACTAGTGGGAATTTTTCATTATAGAACTTGGCTTGTATATTCCGACAATCGGCTTCCTCAAATGCCCTAGGTCTTCGTGAGCAAGCAAATTGGATGCACACCCACTTAGTTTCTTTTGTTGAGCTTCCATACATTTATAGCTCTAGTGCATCTATTGCATGGCAATCCCTACTCCTTGCATTGACACCAATTGATGGGCATCTCCCTAGCCTATTGATTAGCCGCGTCAATGTGAGACTTTCTCCCTTTTTTGTGTTCTCCACACAACCCCCGTCATCATATTCTACTCCACCCATAGTGCTATATCCATGGCTCACGCTCATGTATTGTGTGAAAGTTGAAAAAGGTTTGAGATTTCTAAAGTATGAAACAATTGCTTGGCTTGTCATCGGGGTTGTGCAAGATGAGAGCATTCTTGTGTGATTAAAATGAAGCATGGCCAAACTATATGATTTTGAAGGGATGAGCTTTCTTTGGCTATGTTATTTTGAGAAGACATAATTGCTTGGTTTGTATGCTTGAAGTATTATTATTTCTATGTCAATACTAAACTTTTATCTTGAATCTTTCGGATCTGAACATTCATGCCACAATAAAGAAAATTACATTGAAGAATATGCTAGGTAGCATTCCACATCAAAAAATTATGTTTTTATCATTTACCTACTCGAGGACGAGCATCAATTAAGCTTGGGGATTCTTGATACGTCTCCAACGTATCTATAATTTTTTATTGCTCCATGCTATTATATATTCTGTTTTGGATGTTTAATGGGCTTTATTATACACTTCTATATTATTTTTGGGACTAATCTATTAACCCAAGGCCCAGTGCAAATTGCTGTTTTTTTGCCTATTTCAGTGTTCCGTAGAAATGGAATATCAAACGGAGTCCAAACGGAATGAAACCTTCGGGAGCGTGATTTTTGGAACAAACGTGATCCAGAGGACTTGGAGTGGACACCAATAAATCAACGAGGAGGCCACGAGGCAGGGAGGCGCGCCTGCTCCCCCTGGGCGCGCCCCCACCCTCATGGGCCCCTTGTGGCTCCACCGACTTACTTGTTCCTCCTATATATACCTACGTACCCCGAAACCAACCAGGAGCACCATGAAACCCTATTTCCACCGCCGAAACCTTCTGTACCCTTGAGATCCCATCTTGGGGCCTTTTCCGGCGCTCTGCCGGAGGGGGCATCGATCACGGAGGGCTTCTACATCAACACCATAGCCTCTCTGATGATGTGTGAGTAGTTTACCACAGACCTTCGGGTCCATAGTTATTAGCTAGATGGCTTCTTCTCTCTCTTTGGATCTCAATACAAAGTACTCCTCGATCTTCTTGGATATCTATTCGATGTAACAATTTTGTGGTGTGTTTGTCGAGATCTGATGAATTTTGGGTTTATGATCAAGATTACCTATGAACAATATTTGAATCTTCTCTGAATTCTTTTATGTATGATTGGTTATCTTTTCAAGTCTCTTTGAATTATCAGTCTGGTTTGGCCTACTAGATTGATCTTTCTTGCAAAGGGAGAAGTGCTTAGCTTTGGGTTCAATCATGCGGTGCTCGATCCCAGTGATAGTAGGTGAAACGATACGTATTGTATTGTTTCCATCGAGGATAAAAAGATGGGGTTTATATCATATTGCTTGAGTTTATCCCTCTACATCATGTCATCTTGCCTAATGTGTTACTCTGTTCTTATGAACTTAATACTCTAGATGCATGCTGGATAGCGGTCGATGTGTGGAGTAATAGTAGTAGATGCAGGCAGGAGTCGGTCTACTTGTTGCGGACGTGATGCCTATATGCATGATCATGCCTAGATATTATCATAACTATGCTCAATTCTATCAATTGCTCGACAGTAATTTGTTCACCCACCGTAATACATATGCTATCTTGAGAGAAGCCACTAGTGAAACCTATGGCCCCCGGGTCTATTTTCCATCATATTAATCTCCGGCAAACTAGTTATTTCTGTCGTCGTTTATTTTGTAATCTTTACTTTCACTCTTTATCATAAAAATACGAAAAATATTATCTTATCATCTCTATTAGATCTCACTTTTGCAAGTGGCCGTGAAGGGATTGACAACCCCTTTATCGCGTTGGTTGCAAGGCTCTTATTTGTTTGTGTAGGTACGAGGGACTTGCATGTGGCCTCCTACTGGATTGATACCTTGGTCTAAAAAACTGAGGGAAATACTTAGGCTACTTTCCTGCATCACCCTTTCCTCTTCAAGGGAAAACCAACGCATGCTCAAGAGGTAGCAGTCAGATGTTTGAATCCACCCAAAGTTTTCTCACTACGATGGTGTTCATCATATACATATGAATTTGTATTAAGAAAAGTAGTGTGGATACCGTGAAATGCAAAATCCACTTCAGAATTGGAGACTGTTATGTGCCACACACTCTAATTCAAATAACTAATTATGTGACACACACTCTAATCCACGTTAGCGTGGATACCATGAATACCTCGAATTTTTTAAAATAACTCATCATTAACTAATTTATAGTATCTCGTTTGGAATGACTAATTATTTGCAAGGAAAACACGGGCATGGTAATACATACATATTCGTTTGCAAATGAAAGAAGATTCATTTGCATTCTCAAATTTAGGCGCACCAGGCAGACCAGGGTCGTGTCGTGGTGATCGCGTGTGTCGTACGAACGCATAGCACCCATCCACCCACCCCCCCCCCCCACCCCTCCCTCCCTCTCTCCCCTCCCCCCCCCCCCAAATAATGACGGAAAAATAAGTTCGCGCTTCCATGTTTCGGATTGAAATATCTGGTGGCCCCAATTCCAGCCTTGCAAAATCTCCCTTCTCTGTCATCCCCTTCCGCTCCCATGTTGCTCAAATCCCTAATTCGCCGCCAACCCAAGCAAAGTTCGAATCGCCCCTCGTCTCGTCTCTTTCCACACCTCTGTGCTGGACGACAACAACGAAGACGACGGTCGCGCTTCACCACCTCACTTGAGCTACCTCATCTATGCCCTCGTCCACCGCACCGGGTGGTCCACCGACAACGTCGGCCACCGCAACCGATGTGCCTCACAAACACCGACTTCCACCGCATCAGGTGCGCTTCACAGGTGGCGTCGCCCATATCACCTGGGTTACTTCACTGAGCACATCGTCGCACCTCCACCCCCCGAGGCCGTTGGGGCTTCACCAATGGTCTCGTCCACCGCATTGTAGCGCTCCGCTGGCACTCTAGATCTGCATCCGTGCACGACCAGCCAGTGCATCACCCAAACACCGGCACGAACTAGGTATCCACACATCACTCCCTTGTGCACTATTCCGACGATGTTTGGATATCCTTTCACTGCACTCTTAGCTTACACGCCTATGAAACTCTGACTTTAACTCTTGTTTCTTCTGGAGATATCATCTGAAACAAGCAAAACCATTTTTTAGCAAAGCATGATGGCACTACGAGATATAGTACACATCCTGCACACCCATATAACCTTGTAAGTATTTGTCCTCTGGTACAACAGCAAGGTCGATTCCTCTTATTTGATCAACTATTCGCCATGTCAAAAAATGCAGAGGGGGATGCAAGGAGCACAAGGCCTGAACATCCAAGCAAGTGGTAACATGGACTTGTACATGGAACATCCCAAGCGCAAGTAGAGCTGCAGTGAACCTGTACAACGAGCTAGCGTATGTCCCTGCATTTCATTTAATTCATACTGGCCTGCGTGTATGATTTGTGTGTAGTGGCGGATCCACGAATTCAAGTTACCAGGGGCGAACATTTAACTTAAAAAATACGAAGGCACTTGCACTCCGAAAATCGACATAACTTGAGAAATGTGAAGCTGCATGCACTTTGAAAACTAGCTAATGGTCCAAAGTAGTTCAGATTATAAAACACTAAATGATGCAAGCACCAAAAAAGACAAAATGCAACATGGTGTACAAGGACTACTAACATGGTCTGTACCTGCTTGAATTCTTTGTTCTCTAGCTGAAAATATCAAAGTGTAATTGCACCTATAATCAGTGCATAAACTGCATATCAATATATATCTATCCTGCACAAGTATGCCAATAGTTTCAAACAACAGATTATAAAAGTATTTATGCTACATTGTCATGATACAGGGACTTTCTGGTAGATGGCCTCGACGTTTCCTGAAGCCATGAAAATGTACTATAATTTTCTTGTCATCAATGCCTGCAAATCTCTATATCTCTGTCAACATAGCAGATCATCATTAGACACAAAATACTTCGATGGGAGCATGCACAATGCTTGCATTAGATCCCTCATTAGACACTATATGTTCATCACCAGGAGCATGTAAAATGTTTGCATCAAATCCTTAATTAGCAGTCTGTTCATTAGACCGTTCAGGCTCAAGAACAACATGAGCTTGTATGTTTTCACCGGAAACTTGATTAGATACATCAGATTCAGTCGGTTCAGTATTGATTGGGGGAGTTATAAAATAAGCAGAAATTGGTTTCATTTTCTCATAGATTCCATACATACAAGCAGTTTCACAACACCGTCAGGTTTAACTATTGGCCAGAAATTGAACAGTTGAATTAGATATAATCAGGGATGTGATGTACCTGCTCGTTGCGCATGCTGCTCTTGCAAGCTACGACAGTCCGTTTGCATAAGCTCGATTCCATGCCCGTGCCGCCGCTGCTGACTCCCGCGCAGGCTACACCCAGGGCTGGATCTTCATCTTCTTGTCCTTCCGTTCGCTTGAAGCCCGGCGAACGCCCTCCAACGAGGGCGCGAGGAAGTGTTGTGTTGGTCTGTCCAGTGGCGGCTAGGTTAGGAGTGAACCAGACTGGAGGCTAGAGGGAACGAATTCTGATTTTTCCTGCTGTCGATCGATATGGGAGGCGCTTGTTTGGGCTGCGAGCCTGCAATAGGGCCTGCCTTGCACTTACATTATTGTCCCATCCAAATTGAAACGTTTTTATTCATTTTTTACATTGCCTGCTCGTGCGTTGGGACGAACATAACTATCCTGGGCCAACCTATAAGACTCAAACTAGGTGCACACTTTCCAGCCACCTGAGGCGGCCGCCCATACCAGCCCCTACGGTGGGTGAGGGAGTCCTGGATTAGGGGGTGTCCGGATAGCCGAACTATAACCGTTGGCCGGACTCCTGGACTATGAAGATACAAGATTGAAGTCTTCGTCCCGTGTCCGGATGGGACTTTCCTTGGCGTGGAAGGCAAGCTTGGCGATACGGATGTGTAGATCTCCTACCATTGTAACCGACTCTGTGTAACCCTAACCCTATCCGGTGTCTATATAAACCGGAGGGTTTTAGTCCGTGGGACGAACAACAATCATACCATAGGCTAGCTTCTAGGGTTTAGCCTCCTTGATCTCGTGGTAGATCTACTCTTGTACTACCCATATCATCAATATTAATCAAGCGGAGTAGGGTTTTACCTCCATCGAGAGGGCCCGAACACAGGTAAAAACATCGTGTCCCTTGTCTCATGTTACCATCCGCCTAGACGCGCGATTCGGGACCCCTACCCGAGATCCGCGGTTTTGACACCGACATTGGTGCTTTCATTGAGAGTTCCTCGTATGTCGTCATCCTTAGGCCCGATGGCTCCTTCGATCATCAACAACGACGCGGTCCAGGGTGAGACTTTTCTCCCGTGACAGATCTTCGATTCGGGCGGCTGCCGCTGCGGGCCAATTCGCTGGCCATCCGGAGCAGATCGAAAGCTACGCCTGGCCATCGTCAGATTTGGGAGTTTGAACTACAGGCCGACATCTGCGAAGACTTGATCTTGATGGATTCGAGCCACAGCCAAGCGCGCCAAGACTGTCTCGATCGCAAGACGATCTAGCTCTGCCGAAGCGGTGCCTCGAGGCCGCACCAGAGTCCGCTCCGACCCTTAGCTCGGAGCCGACTCCCCCGATCAAGGACGAGTGGTTGGACACCGCCTCGGGGGCTATGATCTCTATGGCGATTGAGCCGAACTCCATCCCTGTCCTTTGCGAAGACCGTGACTCCAAGGTGCCGGACTCCTCTCCGGACTCCGAACCCTCAGCGCCCCTGCCAATCGAATCCGATATGGCGCCAGTCATGGAGTTCACTGCCGCGGACATCTTTCAGCACTCGCCCTTTGGCGACATCCTAAATTCACTAAAGTCTCTCTCTTTATCAGGAGAGCCCTGGCCGGACTACGGTCGGGAAGGTTGGGAGGCGGACGACGAAGAAATTCAACGCCCACACACCACCCACTTTGTAGCCACTGTCGATGATTTAACCGACATGCTCGACTTCGACTCCGAAGACATCGATGGTATGGACGACAATGCTGGAGACGACCAAGAACCAGTGCCTACAGGGCACTGGAAGGCCACCTCGTCATACGACATATACATGGTGGACATCCCAAAAGATGGGACCGGCGATGGAACAGCGGAGGATGACCCCTCCAAGAAATAGCCCAAGCGCCGGCGTCAGCGGCGCCGCTCTAAATCCCGCCATAGCAAAAACGGGATTCCGACGCAGGAGATAATAACACCGGACGGTGCGAAGACAACCCCTCCAGCAGGATTCAAAGACAGAGGAGGGAGAAGCCAGCCCTCATGATAGAGTGGCGTATGTGGAGGTGGAGGGCGATAATTATATGCCTCCCTCCGAAGATGAGGCAAGCCTCGGCGACGATGAATTTGTCGTGCCTGAGGATCCCGCCGAACAGGAGCGTTTCAAACGCAGGCTTATGGCCACGGCAAGAAGCCTCAAGAAAAAGCAGCAGCAACTTAGAGCTGACCAAGACTTGCTAGGCGACAGATGGATCAAGTCCTTGCAGCGAAGAGTATGAACTCGAACGCCCTCCAAGAGATACCCCAAACGCAGGCTGCTACCCCAATTAGAGGAAGCAGCACCCAAACCTACATCACCAACAAGATGATGCGGCCGACCGGCCACCCCGTGGTCGCGACAGAGAGGCCTCTAGACCCTCCATTCAAGCCGCACTCCGGCGTCGCTCGACAAGTACCAAGGCACGGGGAAATGCGCCAGACCTATGAGACATATTGGAGGACAGGGCAAGGCACACAAGATCGATCTACGGATCGCGTGGGCGCCCCACGACATGTGACGATAACCGTCACACCGGATACAGCAATTCTGGCCGGGCCGAACACAGTAGACAAAGCTCATTTGAGCTGCGTCGTGATATATCTCAATACAGAGGCGCCGCACACACACTATGCTTCACAAACGAAGTGATGGATCATCAAATCCCCGAGGGTTTCAAACCCGTAAACATCGAATCATACGATGGCACAACAGATCCTGCGGTTTGGATCGAGGACTACCTCCTCCATATCCACATGTCCGCGGCGATGATCTACACGCCATCAAATACCTCCCACTCAAGCTTAAAGGACAAGCTCGGCATTGGCTAAACAGCTTGCCAACATAATCAATTGGTTGTTGGGAGGACCTGGAAGCCGCATTCCTTGATAACTTCCAGGGCACATACATGCGACCACCAGACGCCGATGACCTCAGCCACATAATTCAGCATCCAGAAGAATCGGCCAGACAATTCTGGACACGGTCCCTAACCAAGAAAAACCAAATCGTTGACTGTCCGGATGCAGAGGCCCTTGCAGCCTTTAAACATAACATCCGCGACGAGTGGATTGCTTAAAGGACAACGCTCATGACCCGCTTTTGCGCGGGAGAGGACAGCTGGCTAGCTCGTAGCAACAACTTGACCAAAAACCCAGGTAGTTCGGATACCAAGGACAGCAATGGCAGGTCGCGTCACAACAAGCACAAGCGCCGCAAAGAACGGCGATAATTACGAAGATCTGGCGGTCAATGCCGGATTCAGAGGCTCTAAACCCGTCAGTGAAAAAGCCGTTCAAAAGAAATATTCAGGCCCGTCAATCTGGACCGAATACTCGATCGCTCGTGCCAAATACATGGCACCCGAAAAACCAGCCAACCACACCAACAGGGATTGTTGGGTCTTCAAACAAGCAGGCAAGTTAAATGCGAACTCAATGACAAGGGCTGCATACCGATGACGAGGAGGAGCCCGGCCGAACAATAGAGGATGAAGGGCTTCCCCCACAAATGCGGAAGGTGAACATGATATACGCAACCCACATACCCAAAAGGGAGCGGAAGCGTGCACTAAGGGACGTATATGCGATGGAGCCAGTCGCCCCGAAGTTCAACCCATGGTCCTCTTGCCCGATCACCTTTGATCGAAGGGACCACCCCACTAGCATCTGTCATGGAGGATTCACCGCATTGGTTCTTGACCCAATCATCGATGGATTTCACCTCACTAGAGTCCTGATGGACAGCGGTAGCAGCCTGAACCTGCTTTATCAGGATACAAGGTCATAAAATGGGCATAAACCCTCAAGGATTAAACCCACAAAGACGACCTTTAAAGGCATCATACCAGGTGTAGAGGCCAATTGTACAGGCTCAGTTACACTCGAAGTGGTCTTCGGATCCCCGGATAACTTCCGAAGCGAAGAGTTAATCTTCGACATAGTCCCATTTCGCAGCGGCTATCACGCACTGCTTGGACGAACCGCATTTGCAAAGTTCAATGCGGTGCCGCACTATGCATACCTCAAGCTCAAGATGCCAGGCCCTCGAGGAGTAATCACGGTCAATGGAAACACCGAACGCTCTCTCCGAACGGAGGAGCACACGGCCGCCCTCGCGGCAGAGGTGCAAAGCACCCTCTCACAGCAATTCTCGAGTCCGGCTATTAAACGTCCGGCCACCGCTGCCGCCGGAGTAACCTACAACAAGACCGCTGGCACGATCCGAGAAACGCCAGCGTAGCAATCCGCCCCAACACCAGCCCTCGCGGCTGCGAATCCAAAGATTACTACGCGTACATAACTACGCTCTGGAGATACCATGGGCATAAGGGGAGGAGCACGACCACGGCACGCCCAGAATGCGACTCAACCGCACCAGGGGCCCCCGATTGTGTCATTCTTTTCTTTTCTTCTTTTTTCTTACTTTCAGGACTCCGTTTTCAGAAGTCCCGTCCGCACTAGAATTGCCGAACTCATGATGCAACAGCCAGGAAGCAGAAGTTACGTCAAGTGTCGGTGGTCTCTACTACGATCATTATACCTGTTTTACATACCGTCCCGCTTACCCTCGAGGGGGACATGTTAAATAGTCCCACCCCTTGCTTATCGCACTATTTGTATCGTTCTGCTTCCATTGCAGTACCTTTTTGAATAAACAATACATAGCTTTTGCCTATTATTGCACTCCTTTCTTTATCTATATATATGTTCATTTCATGACATGTTGCACCCGCACACTTTGGTACTGCCAATACACCAGGGGCTTAAGTACCCCAAAAATGTGGCATGATAAGTCCGAACACTTTCACAAGTGCGGCACCCCGAACTTATAGCATTATATGCATCGGCTCCGAATCATGTCTTGGGTCAATAGTTGGGTTTGCCCGGCTCCCATGTTTTGGTACCTTACGTTCCGTTATATCGGCTAAGGTAGCTGGGAGAACCACTGCGATTGTGCCCCGGTTGAGCTGGGTTGAGCACCTCAGTGGAGAAAGCTAAAACTGACCGTCATGATAGGGCGAGAGCCGGTCGCTGTTCGAGAGGTTTTTTCGGGTCCCTAAAGACTTATGCCTCTTGGAGCGAGGAGTCGGCATTGTCCGGCCAAGGCGTGGATAGCGCCCCGAACTCGGTCTTCCGAATACTAGGGGCTTCGTCGAAATTTAAAATTATAGAATTCCATGGCTAAGTGAGAGTGTTCAAGCACTATAAGTCCGGTTGCCTTGTTCGTTGCGTTGAGCGCCTCCCTCGAAGGACCCAAGAATGGGAACAAGAGCGCTCAAGTTTATCCTGAACACCCCAGCACTCGTGGCATGGGGTCAGAAGCCAACGACTTGCCATCTCTCAAATTTGATAAACGGTCGCACATAAGGTAATATTTTAAATTCACGAGCGTTGCTTAGCGCATATGAACAAGTTTTCAGCGTACATGATAACAAATGCGAGTCTATTAAAAAATTACATCTTTGGAGCATTCACCCGCTATACGGCGGGCACCCTTCAGGACGCCCTCATAGTACATTTCGGGCTTGCGATGCTCCTTGCCCTTCGGTGGCCCGTCCGTCACAAGCTTCTCCGCATCCAGCTTGCCCCAGTGCACTTTAGCACGGGCAAGGCCCCGACGGGCCCCTTCAATGCAGACGAGCGCTTGATGACTTCAATCCATGGACAAAGGCCCACCAGCCGCCGCACTAGCCCGAAGTAGCTCGGGCATGGCTTCCAATGGCCACACCGAACTATGAGGCCCTTCATGGCCTGTTCGGCGACCTTGTGGAGCTCGACCAGCTGCTTCACTGGTCGCTCAGGGCACTGGATGTTCGGCCTCAAAGGCCGAGACCAGAACACCTTCTCCGTCGAGCTCCCCTCCTTGGCGCGGTAGAACGCGGCAGCATCGATACACTACGGGCAGATCTGCGAACGCTCCCGAGAGCTCCGGATTCGGGTAAGTAATAGGTAATTCACTTTCACATGCTTGCTTTGCATAAAGAATGCCTTACCCGCCGCTATCTTCTTTAATGATTCAATCTCTTGGAGGGCTTTTTGGGCTTTGGCCTTAGCGGCTTTGGCACTCTCAAGAGCCAAGGCGAGCTCGGACTCTCGAGTCTTCGAGTCACGCTCCAAACTCTCGTGTTTTTCCACGAGAGCCTGGAGCTCTTGTCGCACCTCCGCCACCCGCTCCTCTTGCTTCTCTCGCTCGGTGCGTTCCGCGGCCGCTCTACTTTCGGCCGCGGACACCGCTTCCTTCAGGGTCGCCACCTCGTTTGTGGCCCCTGCAATACCCATGTTATTCCTGTCATTTTTGCAACCAAATCCTTTCTATAAGGTATTTCTTTAATAAGGTATTACTTACCTTCCATGTCCTTGAGCTGCTTCTTGGCAAGGCCGAGCTCGTTCTCGGACCGCTCGAGGCTCTGCTTCAATGCATTGACCTCCATGATCGGTCTGGCAGAGGTCAAGGCGCAATGCATTCCCATATTGATATACTTATGTTAGACTCCTGCGTATATCTTTTTAGATCCTCAGTCCGGCTTTTCTTTCCAAACACCGAACTAAGCATCAGGGGCTACTGTCTATGCGGTAATATTTTTACATATTCTAAACTTACCTCAAAGCATGTTAGAAGGCTGGTACAGGCTTCAGTCAGCCCACTCTGGGCGGACTGAACTTTCTGGACCACCACACTCATAACAGTGCGGTGCTCCTCGTTGATGGAGGCGCCGTTAAGCGCCTCCAGCAAGCTATCCGGTGCCTCCGGATGGACGGAGGTCACCGGCGTCAGCTTGTACCCTTCTTACGAAGGGGCCGCTGTCGGACTGCAGAACCAAAGGTTACGGTACGAAGTCCGGCACAGGGCCAGACTTAGAGCCCTCTGGGGTTTCGCCCCCTTTGCGCCCGGAGTCCGGGAGGTCGCCTTGCGGCGCCTCCAGGACCACCTCCTCCTGGCTGGGCCCCTTTTGGGACTCCATCACGGTGTTGTCGGCGACACGAGGAGAGGAGGCGGTCGGAAGTGAAGTGCTATTCACATCCGACGAACCCAGGGGAGCCGCTTCGACGGCGGGCGAGCCTGCCCTGGGTGGGCTGCATGGTCATATTCGGCGATTAGAAGACACTATGCGACAAATAAAAAGTCATGAACTATTCCAGAGTCTGGACACTTACGATCTTGCCAGGGGCTTGGCCCTTGTTGGCCACTCCTCCTCGTCATTGTCGGCGTTGGTGGAGAAGTCCGGAGGAAGGGTCCTTCCTTTCTTGGACCCTCCGGCCTCCTCAGTTGGGGCGGCCTTCCTTTTCTTCTCTCCCCCCGCTGGGGGAGAAGCTTCTTTTTCCTCCTCCTCTTCCTCAGAGGAGGATTCCGCCTCGGAGTCGTCGGACGATGAGTCCGACAACACCTGGCGTCGGGCGCTCCTTCGAGTCCCCATGGCCTCCTTCTTGGCCTTCTTCTCCGGCACCACGTGAGGTACCGGAGCCAGCAGCCCCGTTAATCGGGCGTCCGCTAGGTTTTCTGGTAAGGGGGCCAGACAGTTAATCTGTCCGGACGTCTTCAGCCAGTCCTGTCAAAGGTTAGGGAGTTTTAGATCCCGCATAGAGTCAAACTATGAAAAAAGAGTCCCATAAAGGGTAAAATAACTTACCACGCAAGCTTGACGCTGCGAGCTGAATCCGCGATCTTCGGTAGTGGATGTGGGAGCCTCGGCGCCCTTGAACAGCACCTTCCAGGCATCTTCGTACATAGTGTCGAAGAGCCTTTTCAGAGTTTGGTGTTGTGCCCGATCGAACTCCCACAATTTAAAGGCCCGTTGCTGGCATGGGAGAATCCGGCGGATGAGCATCACCTGGATTACATTGACAAGCTTGAGATTCTTGTCCACCGGGTTCCGGACGCAGGTTTGGAGTCCGGACAGCTCTTTCGAATCAGCCCACATCAGACCCGTCTCTTTCCATGACGTGAGCCGTGTGGGGGAGCCAGATCGGAATTCGGGGGCCGCCGCCCATTGAGAGTCGTGCGGCTCGGTGATATAGAACCACCCCGATTGCCACCCCTTTATGGTCTCCACAAAGGAGCCCTCGAGCCATAGGACTTTGGCCATCTTGCCAACCATGGCACCTCCAAGACTCCGCTTGGCGGCCGCCCACTACCTTCGGCTTGACATTGAAGGTCTTCACCATAAGTCAAGTGGGGCTGTATGCAGAGGAAGGACTCGCACACGACGATAAACGCCGAGATGTTGAGGATGAAGTTCAGGGCCAGATCATGGAAATCCAGGCCGTAGTAGAACATGAGCCCCCGGACAAATTGGTGAAGTGGAAAACCTAGTCCGCGGAGGAAGTGGCTGAGGAACACCACCCTCTCATGGGGCCCGGGGGTGGGAATGAGCTGCCCCTCGTCGGGTAGCCGGTGCGCGATGTTGCTGGACAAGTATCCGGCCTTCCACAGCTTTTTGATGTGCCCCTCCGTGACGGAGGAGACCATCCACTTGCCTCCCGCTCAGGACATAGTTGGAGAAGGTTGAGGTGGGATGTGTGGACTTGGGCGCTGGAGCTTGAGTCTTGTGAAATGGATGAGCAAAGGAGGAAGAAGGCGAGGTGAAAAGGTGGATCCTTATCCCTTATATGGACGGACGGTTACGCTGGCGTCCCCGCCACTGGTAAAACTTCGCTTATCTCCGAGCACCGTAATCAATGGCGCTGTTGGGTTACCCACGCCCGTATTGATGAGAATCCGGAATAAGGGGCACGATCTCTGCTTTGATAAGACGTGCCAAGGAAACCGCTCGCTAAACGCTACCGAGGTGGAACAGTAAAAACGATTCGTATAAAGGCCTGGCCGTGGTGTGATGTCACGCCGTGGAATACGTCAGCAGATCTGTGCAAAAGTTATTCTCTCTACGGTGGTATGTGGAACTTGTTTTGCAGAGTCGGACACTATCCTTGTGTTCAAAATCTTCTATGAAGTATTCGGAAGAGGAACCCGCCTTGCAATGCCGAAGACAATATGCGCGCCGGACTCGTCGTCATTGAAGCCTGGTTCAGTGGGCTACCGAGGAGTCCTGGATTAGGGGTGTCCGGATAGCGAACTATCACCGTTGGCGGACTCTGGACTATGAAGATACAAGATTGAAGACTTCGTCCCGTGTCCTGGATGGGCCTTTCCTTGGCGTGGAAGGCAAGCTTGGCGTCTGGATATGTAGATATCCTCCCATTGTAACCGACTCAGATAACCCTAGCCCTCTCCGGTGTCTATATAAACCGGAGGGTTTTAGTCCGTAGGATCGAACAACAATCATACCATAGGCTAGCTTCTAGGGTTTAGCCTCTCGATCTCGTGGTAGATCTACTCTTGTACTACCCATATCATCAATATTAATCAAGCAGGAGTAGGGTTTTACCTCCATCGAGAGGGCCCGAACCTGGGTAAAAACATCGTGTCCCTTGTCTCATGTTACCATCCGCCTAGACGCATAGTTCGGGACCCCCTACCCGAGATCCGCCGGTTTTGACACCGACAGTGGCGTCGCCCCTTTTTGCGTGTATGATTGGGGTAGTGAAAAATATTCCAGTGGCGCTTTTGATTTACCCATAGAATGGTTGAATTGCTTGTTTATATGAACTGAGTTCACCAATGATGTGAAGGATGCCAGTCTTTTATCCTATTGTAGATTTCTTAGATCTCGATATGCCAAATGTAATCGCATGAAATATACAGTAAAAGCCAGTGTGATGTGTGTGGCTACAACTACTCTGACTACACGTCCTCATATAACATATCAAGGATGCACCATCTTACCAGATTAACCATTCGACTTACCAATGCAGTGTGGAAAGAAAGAAGTATTGGGACTGTGTATCCAAGCAATTTATGCCATGGACTCCTTCATAGAACCTTGTAAGCAAAAAAGAAGTTGCAGTGTGCTTGTACAAAGAGCTAGCATAAGTTCAGTTACCTGCTTCTCGGAATTTTAGTTAGCCACTTGTCGCAAAATTGTTCAATTATGTTGCTTGGCTTAATTTAGTTTGCTACTTATTACATAATGCCATAGCCTGTTAATCCTATTACAGACTGTGCCTATCTATGTGTTTGATAATTACTGTTAAGAATTACCTGTTTGCCTGAACTTAAATAGCTACTTAAGCACATAGATAGCTGGTCATATGTACTTCTAGGGTGCAGCAAAATTCACGTGTAATTTATGTTCTGATACCCTGTTTGTTTAAATGGTTTGTTGTTATCACTTGTAGCACTAGTAACGTTTGCATGTTCATAGATAGACAACTGTCAGGTTTATATGAGGGACACCGTCTTTAACTTATATCTGTGTTGGAATCATTTTCCTTACATCAAAGAAATTTACAGATGTCTATGTTGCTGGTAAACGGTACCGACATGTTACTTTAATACGTGCCAAGAATTTGTTAGTTTTACTAGTTCATGTGTAATTAAATACATTGACAAAACTAGTTAGTTTTAGTAGTTTGATGTTAGTTTCTTATGGCTCTTGCAAAACTTTATTTATTGATTGCTAACATTCAAGTTTGCAGGATCCAACTGAAACTCTGTTGGCACAACATGTATGTTTTCAGAAACTTCCTTGTTTACCTGGTTTGCTGTTGTAACTTGTTGATGTAATCATCTTACCAACTTCAAGTTTTTAGAATCCAATTGGAAGTCCAATTGCACAGCAGGTACATTTTCAAAAATATATTTGTGTAACAGGTTTGCTGCTGTAACTTGTTGTTCTAATCAAGTTACTGACTACTCAACTTTTCAGGATCCAATAGAATCTCCAATGCCACAATAGGTTCCTTTTGCAAAACTTGTTTGTTTAACTGCTTTGCTGCTGCAACCGGTTGCTCTAATCATGTCACTCGCTACTCAACTTTTCAGGATCCAAGAGAAACTCCAATGCCACAACAGGTACCTTTTGAAAAACTTGTTTGTTTAACTGCTTTGCTGCTGCAACAACTGGTTACAATGATGTTAATAACTACTTTTTAGCATCCAATTGAAACTCTTTATTTCCTTGTTTGTTAAACTGGTTTGCTGTTATAACTCCCAGTTTAGATGTTTTGCTAAATTCAACTTTTCAGAATCCAATCGGAACTTTAATGGCAAAACAGGTTAGCCCAAAATCAAAGAGCGAGGTCCCCATGGACGTTGTATCATCCCACAGCAGTGGCACCGGCCCAATCGTGCATCACGAATTGCCAACTATTGATTCTCTAGAGGCTAAACCAGTGGTAGAAAGAGATTCTGCTTTTGCACTTAGAGATGAAGTTGACATGTTGAGGAAGCAAACAGCACAATCACAAGCAGTACTCAAGACAACCATTAAATATTTGGTGGATTTCAAAATGAAGCAAGCTGAGACTGACCGCATTGTTAAGGTCCTAAAGGAAAAAAGGAAATTAAATTCCCACTTGGTAAATCGTAGGTGAAATGTTCTTTCCATCGTTGAATAACCTTTGTGTTGTTTGTTCATGTAATCGATCAAACCATTTGTTTTAGAGATCATGTAATATTTTTTTTTGGTTTGTAATTTTATTTGAGCACATGTTTGTATTAATTGATAAGACTTGGAGACATTTCATTTTCATTGCAGTGCCAGACCTACAAATATGCCAATCGGGCTGAATGTGCATTCAGCAATAATAGTAGTATAGATGGACCATAAGTGGCACGCATCGGAAAGGGCCAAGATGCTGTACTAGCTTGGCTAAAAAAAGGATGCTCTTCTAGCAGAGAAAAAGTACAACGTCCTGGCTTATGTATGTTAGTTGATATTGTTGATCCATATACTCTATAAGTGTTTATATGTCTGTTAGTTTTATACATTATTGGTTGATTGACTTGGGATATGAATCTTGATACATCGCTTTTGTACATATCTAAATGGGAGTACACATTATGTTGCGTGTGACATTTAAGTTGGACATAAAGTGTTCCAAATATTCAAATTCACCTTAAACTGGATTCTAGCTTCTGAATTCGTGTATCGGCATTTGTAAATCATATTCATATATGACATTTGAATACATCTTTGTCGTGCTTTTTAAGATATATAAAAACACATAGAATGATTTATAAAGATTCGTATAGGAATACAAAATGGATTTGAATTTAGTTGCCAGGGTAAACGTGGATGCTTATTGTCCCAAAATTCAAAACAAGAGGCAAAATGTCCACTCCCACGTCGGCTGCCCGAAGCCAAGTGTTTGGGAGATGGAAATTATTGTCTACCCCTTATACGGACAATCCATCGACCCGATTTCCACTTCTCTCAATAGGGGTAGGTTAGTAACTTCAATTAGACGTGACACGACTGCCTCTGAGGCCATTCCGACACGGTGGGCGCCAAACATGGGCGGCAAAACACATTTGATTCAAGCTCGTCCGAACGACCTCTGTTCTCCCTCCATTTCCCATTCATACACGGTGGGCGGCAAAACAAACTCGACTCGGCTGAAATCGATGTAGGCAAATATTTTCAATAGGGGCAGGTTTGTAACTTCACTTAGACGTGACACTACCGCCCTACCTGTCAGCCCCGTTCATACACCGTGGGCGCCAACCATGGGCGCCAAAACACCCTCTCCTCGGTTGAAATCGCTCTGGGAAAATATTTGTGAGATGCGAGCTCTGTTGGAAAAGGCAGTGCCTAGGAGGCGCTTAGGCATGCCTAGGCGCTAGGCAATGGCCAAACGCCTCGCCTAGGGCATAAATGGAGGTCTAGGCAAGGCAAGCAAGGATTGGCTATCCAAGCAAGACATCATGCCACATACTGCACTGATATGCCAAATGGATTATATTCCAATGGTAGTAGACGGTAATTAACTTATTTATATGCCCTAAACTAATATCAACACCCATATAATAATCACAAATATACTACGAGTAAAAACTATATTACCACCTAGGCCGCGCCTAGGGCGCTTAGGCACCGCATAGGCACTAGGCGAAGGCCAACCGCCTCGCTTACGCCTACCGCTTTTTCCAACCTTGGATGCGAGATTACCGTCCTATCCCCAACCGACGAGACGTCCAAATTTTAAACGGGGGCTAAGTTCATAACTGTCCCATATTTCAGACAGGCGCGTCCCAAAAACATGGTTCTTCATAACACTCCCTCCATTTTCCCATTCATACATCGTCCATGCTAGAACACCATCCCCACACCAGCCTCCTCTATCTGCCACCCCATGCATCGCCGCCATCCTCCACCCCATCCATCCCCGCCGTCCTCCACCCCATCCATCGCCACCGCCCTCCACCATGCCAGAGCGCCTACCAAGACCATGTCGTCCACTGCTAGAGATGGACGTTTCTCATCCACGGCGATGGACCAAGAGCCTTGCATCGCGTCCTCTCGCTCCATCGGCGCTGTCGTCCTCTTTGCCGGGGCCGCTCACACGACCTTCTCTTCCACCGCAGCGGGACTTATCCCCAGGTGCACCCGTCTACCATCGCAAATCTGCTTCAACGCCACCGACAGCCATCACATCCCCGAAGCCTACTCGGCGCCGCAAGAGAGGTGGTACTTCATGTCTCCACAACTTTTTGATCTCAAATAGAAAATATATCGTAACTTGGTTACTGTACTTTCTTTTCGGCTCTTAGAATTTAGTTCTTAGTTCGAAGCAAACAATGGATGCTAAATAGCATTCCCCGGTTTGCAGCTTTAAATCTGCCATGGCACAGTCATAATAGGGTTTAATTGATCATGCTTAGGGTTTAATTGATCGTGTTGGTTCCGTGGTGGTTTCTTTAATAGAAATCGGAGGGGAAACCCTCTTTTGCCAAAAAAAATGGATAGGGTTTCCCCCTTTTATGATCACTATACGACCAGCATACTTGCTTCATGTCATAATAGCACTGCTCCACCCATCAAGCTAAACAAGCTTAGTTGTTCAAATACGAATCTGATATTATTAAAACAGAGTCGTTTAATTGGTCAGCTAAATGTTCCTAATTTAGTTTCAGAAATGCATGTTCGCTGCTAGGGTGTGTATCTCTATAGGGTGCCCATGGTGGGCCACGGCCCACCCTGGGATTTTGGGTCAGCCCTGGCCCCGATTCCCCTCAGTTCTGTTGTGCGCTTCCGATGTCTACTCGCCCCCAGCCGCCTGCCTCGCCGGCGACTTGCCGTCCCCGGACGACATGATTCTAGGAGGAGACGCCATACTAACAAGAGGTCAAGAGCCGCTCGCCCAACATCGTCACCACTGCCCGGGCGGGCCGCCGTGCCTACCTTCCCAGTCCGTTCAGGGCTTAGGTGTGCAACACCCACTAAGCCAACCCGATTTATCTTGAGATACGTTCTCAACACTCAGCAGCCACTCCTCATCACCCATTTTCTAATTGATTCATTACTCATTAGGAAGGACTGTAATTAGGGTTTGTTGTGTGCTGAGTGCTACCTACACTTAATGGTTCAGATGTATTTCAGTAATCTTTAGTACCTATAAAGTTCACAGGGTTTCAAAATTCCGGCCCTAGGAACAGACACTAGTCATTTTGGATTGTTGGTCGTAGTGACATTGACCCAGATTACTACTGCAGGCCAGGTTTGTTGACAATTTTACTTGTGTTTCTTACTCATTCGATATGATATCCAATTATTCACATCGATTAGTTGCAAACAATAAGTGCTAGACAAACTTCTTGATTCAAATTTTGGACGGTCTCTTACTGCAGTTACAATGCTGCATACATGTCCTAGTAAGCTCACAAGTAAATGATTGATTCACTACATCTATGCTTGCCTTGTCATATTTTTTTTCAATATTCTTTTAGGGTGGACCACCCTATTTCAAAATACTAGAACTGTAGACATGAGTGAATAGTATTTCTCTGTGTGATCTTTTCCATCATGTGTGGGCAACGAGCACTGCATTGTATAGAAAGAAAGTGTCATTTCCAGCTTTCACATAGACTACAATCTTTTACATGGAATACAATCTGCCTACTTGCTTTGTGTCGCACTACAACACTCCACCCTTGAAGCTAAACATTATGCCACTGATAATTCCTTAGTTTATTTGTTCAAATACGAATTTGATATGATTCTAATGTTCCTACTTCAGTTTTGAAATGTGTGTCTGCCTGTTATAGAGACATAAGAGGTTTGTATTTCTGTGTGTGGTCTGGTCAGCACGGTTGGGGGGTGAACTTTGCATATGCGGGGGTTTATAGGGAGACAATCTTCGAGTTGAATCCGCAATGCATTCCATAGATAATCTGATTAATTTTTATGTTTTCATGAATCTCAGATTCTGAATTGCATCATAATGATTTTGAGCTTGCGCACATGAAAATAATAAAGCAGAACAATGCCATGGTTGTCAAACTTGGCATTAAGGGACTGAAATCAAGTCTGGATGCAATGCAATCCAAATGCTCTCCACCTACAGATTCATGCTCAGAATATGATCCTAACAGTGATTTCGAGCTAGAGGGAGACCTAAGTCAATGTAGCTCCCTAGTGGAGGAGTCAGAGGCAGATGCCCTATCTTATTCACCCATCAAGGTGCTTGCTCTAACGTTCCAAGGTTATATTGGTCGCACATATCTAGCAACTGATGCTTTGCATTAATTCTACTTTGTTGCACTGCCATTAGCTTAGTTTACACATCGTGTATGTGAATACGCCCTGCAGAAATTTATGCAGTACCTTACGCTACAGATGAGACCAATGTGTAACAAGATTATTCCAGTCACTATCTGATAAATGTAGCACCGGAGACTTTGCAGAAATTTCGTTTAGAGGCTTGCCATCGAAGTGCCCTTTCCTCAGGTAGGAACGATACTTCATCAACGAGTGCCTGAAAAGCGCAACCAACCCTTGCTCGTCTTGACAATCCAGTTTGGTCCTCGCCTATTTAAAAGAATGAAATCTTGTGTCTTTTGTCAGCAGAAACAAATGCAGTAATTACCATGAATAACATTAGTACATTACTTACACGTAAGTTGCGGAGGAATACTAGAAATTTTTCTATGTCTGAGGTATAATCTTTCCATGAAGGAAGGATGCGCACAAAGTTCCTGACAACAATATAAGCTTCATCTTTTAAACTGGGAAGAAATGGAACAGGGGTCCTATTTTCTGCAATTGGGGCTCTCTCTGGTTTGAAAAGGGATTTGGCAACTGGATTTGGTGTACTCTTTGCTGGAATGGGGGTTTTGCGTCGTAGAGCTGGTGCTATGTCAATCAAGGCGTCATCATCTTTTACTGCTTGGGGTTAGAATTACGCTAAGTTGGGGCATCGAAATGACCAAAGGTAGTAGGGCTAGATTCTGCTAGAGTTGGGGTGTTTTGTGGGTCAGGTGATATTGCAACTACACCTAATGGGCTATTTGATTTATCAGGTGTCAATACCTTTTCCAAATACTTTGCTCGTGCTCCTCCGTGATCAGCAATCACCCTCTTCCTTTTGAAAGTATGAAACACAAGAACAGCATTTGAATGGATAAATTTGGTATGATGACAGATGGAATATGTACTGAAAATGGATAGGTTGGGCGTATTAACATACACAATGAGTAAAGTAAGCTAATGGCAGTTCAACAAAGTAGAAGCAATACAAAGCATCAGTTGTAAAATATGTGCGAGCAATGTAACCTTGGAAAGTTAGAGCAAGTACCTTGATGGGTGAATAAGATAGGGCATCTTCCTCTGACTCCTCCACTAGGGAGCTACATTGACTTAGGTCTCCCTCTAGATCAGAATCACTGTTAGGATCATATTACGAGCATGAATCAGTAGGTGGAGAGCGTTTGCATTGCATTGCATCCAGACTTGATTTCAGTCCCTTAATGCCAAGTTTGACAGCAATGGCATTGTTCTGCTTTATTCTTTTCATGCGCGCAAGCTCATAATCATTATGATGTTGTTGAGAATCTGAGATTCATGAAAACATAAAAAGTAGTCAGATTATCTATGGAATGCATTGCGGATTCAACTCGCAGAGTGTCTCCCTATGAACCCCTGCATATCCAAAGTTCACCTCCCCAACCGTGCTGACCGGACCACACACAGAGATACAAACCCCTTATGTCTCTATAACAGGCAGGCATACACTTCAAAACTGAAGTAGGAACATTAGAATCATATGAAATTCGTATTTGAACAAATAAACTAAGCAATTATGAGTGGCGTAATGTTTAGCTTCAAGGGTGGAGTGTTGGTAGTGCGACACAAAGCAAGTAGGCAGATTGTATTCCATGTAAAAGATCGAAACCTATGTAAAAGCTGGAAATGACACTTTCTTTCTATACAATGCTTGTTCGCTTTTTTAGAACTACAATGCAAAGGTTCGTTACCCACACATGATGGAAGAGATCACATAGAGAAATACTATTCACTCATGTCTACAGTTCCCAAAGATTTAGAAACAGGGTGGTCCACCCTAAAAGAATATTGACAAAAAATATGACAAGGCAAGCATAGATGTAGTGAACCAATCATTTACTTGTGAGCTTATTAGGACAAGTATGCAGAATTGTAACTGCAGTAAGAGACCGTCCAAAATCTGAATGAAGAAGTTTGTCTAGCATTTATTGTTTGCAACTAATCGACGTGAATAATTGCATATTATATCAAATGAGTAAGAAAGACAAGTAAAATTGTCAAAAAACATGGCTTGCAGTAGTAATCTGGGTCAATGTCACTACGACCAACAATCCAAAATGACTAGTTTCTGTTCCGAGGGCCGGAATTTTGAAAACCCTATGAACTTTAGAGGTACTAAAGATTACCGAAATACATCTGGACCATTAAGTGTAGGTAGCACTGAGCACACAAGAAACCCTAATGACAGTCCTGCCTAATGAGTAATGAATCAATTAGAAAATGAATGATGAGGAGTGGCTGCTGAGTGTTGAGGACGTATCTCAGGATAAATCGGGTTGGCTTGGTGGGTGCGGCACGCCTGAGCCCTGAACGGACTGGGAAGGTAGGCACAACGGCGCGCCCGAGCAGCGGTGACGCTGTTGGGCCTCGGCCTCCCCGTTAGTCCGGCGCTCCTCCTAGAGTCATGCCGTCCGGGAAGGCAAGTCGCTTAAAGGTGCAGCTGAGGCGAGTAGAGATTGGAAGGCCTTGTATCAGAGGGGAATTGGGGCCTGGGACGACCCAAAATCCCTGGGTGGGCCGGCCCACCGTGGGCACCCTGTAGAGATACACACCCGAGCGGCGAACATGCATTTTCGAAACTAATTTAGCTGAACAATTAAACAACTCTGTTTTAAGAATATCATATTCGTATTTGAACAACTAAGCTTGTTTAGCTTCATGGCTGGAGCAGTGTTATTATGACACGAAGCACGTATTCTAATTGTATAGTGATCATAAAAGGGGGAAACTCTAAGCATCTTTTTTTAGCAAAAGAGGGTTTCCCCTCTGATTTCTATTGAAGAAACCACCACAGAACCAACATGATCAATTAAACCCTAAGCGTGATCAATTAAACCGTATTATGGCTGTGCCATGGCAGATTTGAAGCTGCAAACCAGAGAAATGATATTTAGCATCCATTGTTTGCTTCGAACTAAGAACTAAATTCTAAGAGCTGAAAAGAAAGTAGAGTAACCAAGTTAAGATCTATTTTCTGGTTGAGATAAAAAGTTGAGGAGATATGAAGTACCACCTCTCTTGCGGCGCCGTGTAGGCATCAGGGGTGCGATGGTTGTCGGTGGCGTTGAAGCAGATCTGCGACGGTAGACGGGTGCATCGGGGGATAAGTCTCGTTGTGGTGGAAGAGAAGGTCGTGTGAGCGGCCCCGGCAAAGGGGACGACGGCGCCGATGAAGCGAGAGGACGCGATGCAAGGCTATTGGTCCGTCGCCATGGATGAGAAACGACCATCTCTAGCAGTGGACGGCGCGGTATTGGTAGGCGCTCCGGCATGGTGGAGGACAGTGGCGATGGATGTGGTGGAGGACAGCGGTGATGGATGGGGTGGCGTACGGAGGGTGGTGTGGGGATGGGGTGTTCTAGCGCGGACGGTGTATGAATGGGAAAATGGAGGGAGAGGTACGGGGAACCATGTTTTTGGGACGCGCCTGTCTGAAATATGGGAAAGTTACGAAATTAGCCCCCGTTTAAAATTGGACGTCTCGTTGGTTGGAGATAGGACGGTAATCTCGCATCTCGCCAATATTTGCCCAGAGCGGTTTCGGTCGAGGAGAGGGTGGTTGGCGCCCATGGTTGGGGCCCGCGGTGTATGAACAGGGCTGACAGGTAGGGCGGTTGTGTCACGTCTGAGTGAAGTTACAAACCTGCCCCTATTGAAAATATTTTCCTACATCGACTTCGGCCAAGTCGAGTTTGTTTTGCCGCCCACCGTGTATGAATGGGGAAATGGAGGGAGAAACAGAGGTCTTTCGGACGAGCTTGAATCAAATGTGTTTTGTCACCATGTTTGGCGCCCACCGTGTCGGAATGGGTTCAGAGGCGGTCGTGTCACGTCTACTTGAAGTTACTAACCTACCCCTATTGAGAGCAGTGGAAATCGGGCCGATGGATTGTCTGTGTAAGGGGTAGACAGTAATTTCCATTTCCCAAACACTTGGCTTCGGGCAGACAACGTGGGAGTGGACATTTTGCCGCTTCTTTCGAATTTTGGGACAATAAGTATCCATGTTTACCCTGGCAACTAAATTCAAATCCATTTTGTATTCCTATACGAATCTTTATAAATCATTCTGTGTGTTTTATATATCTTCAAAAGCACGACAAAGATGTATTCCACTGTCATATATGAATATGATTTACAAATGCCGATACTCGAATTCAGAAGCTAGAATCCAGTTTAAGGTGAATTGAATATTTGGAACACTTTATGTCCAACTCAAATGTCACACGCAGCATAATGTGTACTCCCATTTAGATATGTACACAAGCGATGTATCAAGATTCAAATACCGAGTCAATCAACCAATAATGTACACAACTAACAAACATATAAACACTTATATAGTGTATGGATCAATAATATCAACTAACATACATAAGCCAGGCCGCTGTACTTTTTTTGGCTACAACAGCATCCTTTTTTAGCCAGCATCTTGGCCCTTTCCGATGCGTGCCACTTATGGTCCATCTATACTACTACTATTGCTGAATGCACATTTAGCCCGATTGGCATATTTGTAGGTCTGGCACAGCAATCCAAATGAAATGTCTCCGAGTCTTATCAATTAATACAGACTTGTGCTCAAATAAAATTACAAACCAAAAAACAAAAGAACAATTATTACATGATCTCTAAAACAAATGGTTTGATTGATTACATGAACAGACAACACAAAGGTTATTCAACTATGGAAAAAACATTTCACCTATGATTTACCAAGTAGGAATTTAATTTCCTTTTTTCCTTCAGGACCTTAACAATCTGGTCAATCTTAGCTTGCTTCGTTTTGAAATCCACCAAATATTTAATGGTTGTCTTGAGTACTGCTTGTGATTGTGCTGTTTGCTTCCTCAACATGTCAACTTCATCTCTAAGTGCGTAAGGTAATCTCTTTCTTCCACTAGTTTAGCCTCTAGAGCATCAGCAGTTGTCAATTCATAATGCACGATTGGGCCGGTGCCACTGCTGTGGGATGATGTAACGTCCATGGGGACCTCGCTCTTTGATCTTGGGCTAACCTGTTTTGCCATTAAAGTTCCGATTGGATTCAGAAAATTTGAAGTTAGCAAAACATCTCAACTGGGAGTTATAACAGCAAACCAGTTAAACAAACAAGGAATTAAAGAGTTTCAATTGGATGCTGAAAAGTAGTTATTAACATCATTGTAACCCACTGTTGCAGCAGCAATGCAGTTAAACAAACAAGTAGATATTTAAGTTAAGGCAAACTGGTAATTCTTAACAGTTAGTATCAAACACATAGATAGGCGCAGTCTACAATATGATTAATAGGCTGTTCCATTATGTAATCAGTAGCAAACTAAATTAAGCCAAGCAACGTAATTGTTTTGCAATAAGTGGCTAACTAAAATTCCGAGAAGCAGGTAACTGAACTTACGCTAGTTCTTTGTACAGGCACACTGCAACTTCTTTTTCGCTTACAAGGTTGTACGAAGGAGTCCATGGCATCAATCGCAGTCCCAATACTTATTTCTTCCCACACTGCATGGGTAAGTCGAATGGTTAATCTGGTAAGATGGTGCGTCCTTGATAGGTTATATGAGGACGTGTAGTCAGACTAGTTGTAGCCAAACACAACACACTGACTTTTACTGTATATTTCATGCGATTACTTTTGGCATATCGAGATCTAAGCAATATACAATAGGATGAAAAGACTGACATCCTTCACATTATTGGCGAACTCAGTTCATAGAAACAAGCAATTCAACCATTCTGTGGGTAAAACAAAAGCGCCCTTTGAAATATTTTTCACTATCCAATCATACACGCAAAAAGGGGCGACGCCACCATAGGGGCTGGTATGGGTGGCCGCCTCAGGTGGCTGGAAAGTGTGCACCTAGTTTGAGTCGTCCAGGTTGGCCCACGCTAGTTTTGTTTGTCTCAACGCACGAGCAGGCAATGTAAAAAATGAAGAAAAATGTTTCAATTTGGATGTGCCAATAACATAAGTGCAAGGTAGGACCTATAGCAGGCTCGCAGCCCAAACGAGCGCCTCCCATATCGATCGACAGCAGGAAAAATCCCAATTCATTCGCTCCAGCCTCTAGTCTGGTTCGCTCCTAACCTAGCCGCCGCCGGACAGACCGACACAGCACTTCCTCGCGCTCTTGTTGGAGGGCGGTCACCGGGCTTCAAGCGAACAGAAGGACAAGAAGATGAAGATCCAACCTTGGGTGTAGCCTGTGTGGGAGGCAGCGGCGGCATCACGGGCATGGCATCGAGCTTATAAGCAGACGATCGCAGCTATGCGAGAGTAGCATGCGAACGAGCAGGTACATCACATCCCAGATTATATCTAATTCAACTCTTCAATTTCTGGCCAATAGTTAAACCTGACGGTGTTGTAAAACTGCTTGTATGTAGGGAATCTATGAGAAAATGAAACCAATTTCTACTTATTTTATAACTCCTCCAATCAATACTGAATTGACTGAATCTGATGTATCTAATCAAGTTTCCGGTGCAAACATACAAGATCATGTTGTTCTTGAGCCTGAAGAGTCTAATGAACAGACTGCTAATGAAGGATTTGATGCAAACATTTTACATGCTCCTAGTGATGAACATATAGTGTCTAATGAGGGATCTAATGTAAGCATTTTGCAAGCTCATTGAAGGATTTAGTGTCTAATGATGATCTATTATGTTGAGAGAGACAGATATTTGCAGGCATTGATGACAAGCAAATTATAGTGCATTTTCGTAGCTTGAGGAAACGTCGAGGCCATCTACCAGAAAGTCCCCGTATCATGACAACATAGCATAAATACTTTTCTAATTTGTTGTTTGAAACTATTGGCATACTTGTGCAGGATAGATATATTGATATGCAGTTTATGACCGGTTATACGTGGAATTACACTTCAATATTTTCAGCGGAAGAACGAATAATTCAAGCATGTCCGCACCATGTTTGTAGTCCTTGTACACCATGTTGCATTTTGTGTTTTTTGGTGCTTGCATCATTTAGTGCTTATAATCTGAACTACTTTGGATCATTAGCTGGTTTTCAAAGTGCATGTAGCTTCACATTTCTCAAGTTATGTTGATTTCCGGAGTGCAAGTGCCTTCGTATTTTTTAAGTTAAATATTCGCCCCTGGTAACTTGAATTTGTGGATCAGCCACTACACACAAATCATACACGAATGCCAGTACGAATTATATGATATGCAGGGACTTACGCTAGCTCATTGTACAGGCTCACTGTAGCTCTGCTTGCGCTTGGGATGTTCCATGTACAAGTCCATGTTACCACTTGCTTGGATGTGAAGGCCTTGTGCTCCTTGCATCCCCCTCTGCATTTTTGACACGGCGAATGGTCGATCAAATAAGAGGAATCTACCTTGATGTTGTACCGGAGGACAGATACTACAAGGTTATACGGGTTTGCAGGATGTGTACCAGGTCCCGTAGCGCCGTCATGCTTCGCTAAAAAAATGGATTTGCTTGTTTCAGATGATATCTCCAGAAGAAATAAGAGTTAAAGTCAGAGTTGCATAGGAGTGTAAGCTAAGAGAGCAGTGAAAGGATATCCAAACATCGTCGAACGATTGCACAAGGGAGTGATGTGTGGATACCTAGTTCGGGTCGGCGTTTGGGCATGCTCGCCTAGCTAGAGTGCGGGTCACTTCAGAGCCGTTGAGGGTGATGCGCTGGCGTTGGCTGGCCGCGCACGGATGCAGATCTTGAGTGGCAGCGGAGCGCTACGATGTGGTGGACGAGACCGTTGGTGAAGCCCCAACGGCATCGGGGGCGGAGGTGCGAAGATGTGCTCGGTGAAGTAGCCCCGGTGAGCTGGGAGACGGCGTCGGTGAAGCGCACCTGATGCGGTGGAACTCGGTGTCTGTGAGGCATGTCGGTTGCGGCGGCCGACGTTGTCGGTGGACCACCCGGTGCGGTGGACGAGGGCGTAGATGAGGTAGCTCTGGTGCGGTGGTGAAGTGCGACCGTCGTCTTCGTCGTTGTCGTCCGGCACAGAGGTGGGGAACGATGGGGAAAGATACGAGACGAGGGGCGATTCGAGGTTTGGCGGCGAATTAGGGATTTGAGCAATCTGGGCGCGGAAGGGGATGGTGGAGAAGAGAGATTTTGCAGGGCTAGAATTGGGGCCGCCAGATATTTCAATCCGAAACGTGGAAGCGTGAACTTATATAGTCGTCGTCCTTTTTTGGGGGAGGGGTGGGTGTTCGGGTGCTACGCGTCGAGTCCAACACACGCGACCACCCGATAGGACTATGCCCGGTGCCTTAAGGCACCTGCCTTTGTGTCCATGACATGTGGGCCCAACAGGTTCTCGGCCCACATGTCGGTCACCCAAAGGCGATTGCCTTTTAAGGCACCGGCAAATAGGCCCACCCTACGACACGACTCGGTCTCGCCTGGTGCGCCTACATTTGAGAATGCAAATGAATCTTCTTTCATTTGCAAACGAATCTGTATGTATTACCATGGTCGTGTTTTCCTTGCAATAATTAGTCATTCGAAACGAGATACTCCATCCGTTCACTTTTGTAAGTCATTTCAGACAACTTAAAATGAACTGTTTTGCACATTGTCTGAAATGTCTTCAAGGTCTTATAAAAGTGAACAGAGGGAGTACTATAAATTAATTAATGAGGAGTTATTTGAAAAAAAATCAAAATGGTACCCACGCTAACGTGGATTAGAGTTTGTGTCACATAATTAGTTATTTGAATTAGAGTGTGTGTCACGTAGTTAGATTTTTGAATTAGAGTGTGTGTCACGTAGCAATCTCAAATTCTAACGTGGATTTCGCATTTCACTGTATCCACGCTACTTTTTTAATACAAATTCATATGTATATGATGAACACCATGGTAGTGAGAAAACTTTTGGATGGATTCAAACATATGACCTACAAAATAGCACAACAAATTGAGTCAATGTCAACTTTTGAAACTTAGTTTGGCACTAATTCTAAATAATTACCCGTTTGCCTGGTCCTCGGTTAAAATATTAAATTTTAAACCTAATTTAAAAATCTTTTTTAAGTCTCATAATTTTTAAATTAAATTTTTTTTTTTTGCCCCCACCCCCCCCCTTTAACGCTTACATACTTCTTGTATCGGTCAATCTTCCTCTCCTGACCACCTTAGGAAGCTATCGGTTTCCAACACACGTTCATTCTTTCTCTCCATGTTTCGATCTCTAAGTCTCTCAACTACACAACCCCTTTTTCCAGTCTGTTACCAAATGTATTTACCTCACACACCCGCCATTGCACCCCATTCCGAGCTCTCTCTCTCTCTCTCCCCGCTCTCCCTCTCACCCTCTTGCGCTAAATACATGCATTACCTATCTAGCCCCCCCCCAACCTCTCGTGCGCACGCAAGCACGTTGTATATCTCGGTCACTCCCGCAAGACTGTCTCACTCTTTCTTCAGCACGGCGGGCCTCACTCGCTCAATCTCTCACTCTTTATCTGAGTCTCGTTTAACCTCGTTTTCTTTCACACACAAATGATATATCTCCCTCTTCGGGCCTCGATCGACACACTCTATACTCTCTCATGCAGATTGTCTATCTAGGTCAGTCCATCCAAGCCGCCGCCACTCTTTCGACCTCATGGTGGGCCGTGCACACTCAATCTCTCTCTCTCTCTCTCTCTCTCTCTCTCTCTCTCTCTCTCGATTGACCTTGCTCTTTCTCGGACAAAAATGATATATCACCATGTTTGAGCCTAATTCGACCTATTCACATTGTATACTCTCTCACGCACATCATCTATCTAGGTCACTCTCTCCAACCCGTCTCACTCTTTCGATCGCACGGCAACCCTGTGTGATCGGTTGACCTTGCTTCCTCCCATGCACAAAATATATCTACACGTCTGTGACTGGATCATCTCTCAAGCTCTATCTTACAGCCCTCACCCTTGCCAAAAGCTCAATCGGACAATATCTCTCCAGAGCATATATATTTGTTCAATGAATGTCGGACCACACTCACTTTTTCTCTCTATCTATATGTCTCTCGATTGACCTCGCTTTCTCACACCGTATCTTCCACGCGTTGAAGCTACTACCTCTCCATCCCTCGCAAAGCCGGAGCTATTTACATTGCGAGGGCACTCCAACCTTGGATTAATTTGTGTAGGCATTTATTCCGGTCGGTTTAGATTATATTTTCATAGCATTCGGTCCACAACTACTCCAAACGCCGTTGCAACCCACGCAACTCCCTAGTTGATTTCCCTCTGGCTCGGTCATCGCTCTCTCGCACGTCCTTTCTCGCCTTCAACGTCGCCCCATGGTATTATTGAAAAAACTATGTTGTTCTCTTTAATTATTATAAATAACCTACAAAACTACACATCGATAGTCCACTTGGAATGAAACAAATTTCGACCCACAAATTAAAGTGATACAAACTACACACCGAGGGGCCCACATGTCATGAAACAAATTTGGACCCACATACAAATTAAAAAATAAAGGACGAGGATCGAACATGCGACCGGGCCTTCAAGCCGCACGTCAATAGGCAACATACGTAGAATAGCAATGTTTGTTGTACACCCTTTGTTCACATAATGTTTTGATATTACCACATCCTAATTAATGGATACCATGTAATATTATTTTTAGTACTGCCTCTGTCTAGGTGTGTAAGTCATCTCACGAAAACCAAATAATCCCAAAACACTAAGGCGCGGTGCATTAACTTCTATATCGTTTCTTGTTTCTTGACATATCAACCAATAAGAGATGAGGGGTGTGCATGCTTTTAATGACTTGAGACTACCAAACACGACATGCAATGGTTAGTTCATTGCATGCAATGCTATTAGTTAGCAAATAAACATTAAAGTCTCTCGTTTTCCCCTCCTCCTTGGTCACGGTGCACAACCTTAGATGACTTACTCACCTAGACGGAGGGAGTACTATTCGCCTTCACTTACTGGTGGGTTCCATGTGCTCTCTCTCTCTCTCTCCTCCCCTTCTGCGTTTAGACGCACGGGCAAACAGGAAGAACTCGCGGGCGATGTTGCCGTTGACCATATCTCGACGCGTTCACAAGTCACGGCACCAGTTTCACGTACTAGCAGCACTAGTCAGTGTGTACGTGCAATGCACGTTAATTTGGAAGTATATGAAGTGCATGCGGATATTAACTAATAGGATATTATTAGCGTGTTGTCATGTGATTAGCACTATTTTTGGCATGAAAATAACTGCACGCTAAACGTGTTGAGCGCTCGACATTGAAGCATTCTAGGTCGTTGGATGACAAGGAATACATGTGGCTTGATGACGTTTTATATTTAATTTGACATGGCTCTAGTAGAACATTCAATCGATCAAACCATACATTTCGTTTAGTCTGACTCCGACTTAAAATTATATGATGATCGATATAAAATAAACGGAAATGATAAACGTTCGGATTTTAAGCATTGGCAATCCGAACGTATTTCATGGAAAATTTAGATTACGCGCGGCGGCGGGGGCGTCTCGTGGTGGGAAGTGGCTCCTCTGTCGTGCTCTGTGTGTCGTCGGGCCACTGACCGACGGCGATGGCAGCGTCTTGCGCCGTTGTTGGCGTATTCCTGGACGTTGGCCAAGCTTCAAGGAAGGCCAAAATGTTCTGGACTTCGGAGCGAGTCAACTGGCGGGAGGAGGCGACTGGCGTTGGTGCAAGGATGCGGTCGACGGCGGCCATCCATGCCGCTGAGGGGGGCACTGGCACCCGCACGGGGACATGCGCTGTCAACGGCGTGGCGGAGACATTCGTGTGCATGGGCACCGACACGGGCGCGCACGTCAGTGCATGGGCAGGCGCATGCTCTGGCAGGTGCACGGGCACCGGCACGGCCGTGCGCGTCGGCATCGCGCAGGAGACCATCTTGGCAGGTGCATCGGCGCTGCGTGAAAGTCGGCGGAGACCTCGTGGAACCCCGTGGCATCAAGCTCGACGACAATGTGCGGCTCCCAGCCCATCAATGCCAAGGGGATGGGTGCTGGCGCAACCGGGGCGACGGGAGACGGAACGGGAGCGGGGACAGGCGCGGCGTCTTCCCGCAAGGCCTGTTCAAGCTCGTCCCAAAGCGCCTTATGTTCTTGAGACTCCGGCTGGGTGTCTTCCTCAGGAAACTAGAACACTAAAGGCAGACCATCGTGATGCGGCATGGCGTACGTTTAGGTCAGGCTAGTGGGAGGTAGACGACAGGAGAATCGGAGAGGAAGAGAGAGGATTGTGGCGATACCGGGTAGTGCGGGGTTGATTTTAAACTGCGGCGCCGGCGACATTAAAAGTAGGAGAAGTTGGGACGACGGTGGGCGGCGGAGCCTGGTCAAAGGGCTCGCCTCCCAGTGAGTCTGCAATGTCTGCTCGCACGCCTCCTGTCGGCGGCGCAGCGGTCTGCTCGCACGCCTCCCGTCGACTCACACGCTTGCTCGGACGGCACCTGCCGATGAGAAGCGGGGACTCGTGGTGGCACGTAAACGCCCACGGTTTCAATAGTGAAAGCGTTCGCCTTAACGTGACAGGTCTTTGTTCCAAAATACCTTGGCTCTTCATTTGTGCAACTTGTCATAAGCAGCTTGTCTCGAATTGAAGAAAAAACTTACAAAGTAATATTTGTGCCATATCACGTGACCATGCTCAGTTTCAAGAACTTATGCTCACTTTTGGATTTTCTGAAATTTAAGATCCAGGATTCGAAACAATATCATAACCTGCATCATGCAATAAATTTTCAAGCCATACATCTGTCCTGTTTTATTTCTTAAGAAAGGATTTGGTCAAACATTTTGCTTGGTTAGACTTCAGACAAGTTATATATGCAGAGTAAAAGGATAATCCCTCCGTACCAGTGCATTGCCTGATATATTAACCCAAGTACTAGGCATGAACAAACGGGCTCAATTATGTGCTCATCCTGGTAGTAGTAGTAGTACTAGGCAATGCAGTTGATGGGTGACCTTGACGAGCGGCAACCGAGGGAATTGAACCGTGCTCGGCACGGTAGGTAACGTTGTCTTAGTTACTAAAGCATCCCTCCATTGTTCATCGGTAGTCATTATGGACCGGGGACATGAGGGGAATTTCCTAGGGCTGGAATTCTGGCCGCCAGATATTTCAACTTGAAACGCCGAGGCTCGACTGGTTGGGGTTGCCTAATGTGCGTACCACGCACGCCACCGAAGACACGAGCCCGGTTTTTTTAGGATCAACACGAGCCAAGGTATGGCTGGTACGCCGTTGGGTCCTACCATTCGAGAATACGAAAGGAACCTTTTAAACTGCCGAACGAATCTATGTGTATTAAAATACCCGTATTTTCCTTGCAAATACTAATCTCAACGTGGTAATTGATTTATGACGAGTTGTTGAATTAGAGTGAGTTTGTGATATAGTGATCTCGACATGGATTTCACATTTCATGGTATCCCTAGTAAGTTTTCCAATGCAAATTCAAATTTAAAAGATGAACAATACGGAGGTGAGAAAACTTTGTACGTATCAAGCATATGACCACACACACACACACAGAGACACACACGTACGAACACAACAACAATCCAATAAGTATAGTGCATCTATTTTTCCAGACCATGCATGTATGACACGAATTCAAAAATACTCCTTATATTCCTAAATACTAGTCTTTTAGAGAGTTCAACAAGTGACTACATACGGAGCAAAATGAGTGAATCTAGACTCTAAAATATGTCTATATACATCCGTATGTGCAGGTCCATTTGAAGCCTCTAAAAACTAATATTTAGGAACGAAGGAAGTAAAATGTAAGACATCCATGGTCCTCAGTTCAATATTTAAAATGAACATGAAACTGAAACATGAATATTAAGTCTAGTACTACAAAGACATGCAAATGTTGTGTTTAGGCGGAGCTATGATTGTCGGGGTCAACCCTCGACCTTAGATAACATTGTGGAGCTCTGTTTAGGGTTGTTTAGATTATATTTGTCCCCACCCTCCCAACCACCGATTGGTTATGCACCCCCCACCCCTCCTCCCTGGGAGAATATCATGTGCCCCCATACCTTAGATGCTATATGCCGTCTGAGTTGCTTGGAGCTTGTAGATCCGAGATATAGCAGCTCACATGATGTGTCTTAATATTTTTGCAGGAAACCTTGATGAGTTTGAGAATTGCACACAATTTATACAAAACTACTTAGATGCCCTTTGATCCCATATCCAACGACCTCGAAGCTCAGATCACCGTAGCATCTAAGATGAAGGAGGACATCATATTCTCCTGTATGTAAGAATAGCATGTGCTACCACACCTTAGATGCTTTGGTGATACAAGCTCTTCGGAGGCGTTGGATTTGTGACCCAACAACTCCTTGGTGGTTCGAATGGTTTTTGCGAAAAAGCCCCGAATTAGTTCGACCATCGCTTACAAGCACAAAGACAGCTCGAGATGCCATTGGATCTCGGATCAAACAACCTCCAAGCTCGTATCACCTTAGCATCCAAGCTGCGATAGCACCTTATGTTTTCTCGCACGGGAGAGTATGAGGTGCTCCCGCACCGTAGATTCTATGGTGATACGAGTTCACTGAGATATAACGGGAGAGTAGGAGGTTTGAATGTTTTTGCAATATATGGCTGATAGAGTTTGGGAAATGCGCAGAAAGTACAAGTACTACGCATGTGCCATCTGATCACTGATCATACAACCTAGATGCTCATATCACCGTAGCGGGTAATTAAGCTATGGGGAGCACCTAATATGAGCACCGAGGAGCCATTGGATCGAAGATGCAGCGGCACACATGCGGCCTGAATGTTTTATTTGCAAAAAAAACCTTTGGAGAGTTTGGAAATTGCGCATAATTACAAAGACTACTCCCAAGCCATTGGATCTCACTTCCAACGGTGTAAAACCTCGTATCACCATAGTATCTAAGCTGCGGGGTGGATGTGATATTCTATGCCGCTGTCATTTTTGTTCGTAAACTTGCAAAATACGTGTAACTCGTGCCGTTACTTGTCTAACCGCGCAAAGGGTTTGTTCAAAAAAAACCATCCTACACTGAAATATCGGAACAACACACGGGGGTCCCACTTGTAATTAATCAAATTTGGACCTAAAACTAACAAATCTGAAAGACAAGATTCGAACTGGCAACCTGGACTACAAAGCGTAAGTCGATAGCTTTGAAAAAACGAACGGTTGTTGGCTTTGTCCCATAACTTGATTTTATACAGTACTTGCGTTGAGTAGAGTAGAGGGAGTGCCTCGTCAACACGTGCATGACCGTTTTCTCACTTACTGGTGGGTCCCAAGTTTGCGATCTCAATCTCTCTTCTCTCCATCGTCTAACCTTTGTACGGGCACACACGAAGCGCCGTGCTAGCTTGCCATGGTGTTATTACAACTAAAAAAAGCTTGGAAAATAGAAGAATCGCCTAGAACAAGAGACGTTGTGGCTGGTCGAGACGGAGCTAACCACATCTATCCTCCGTGCCACGTTTGCATGATGAAGCGGAGTGGCTAGTGGGGTGTTTTCGACTGACTGGCTGGGTCCCGAGGTCGAACCATAGGTACTACGTCTGATACAGTATATTTTTACATGCACATTTTTCCTCCGTGCCAAGATGTGGCACACCCTACCGCGTGGTTTCGGGGTCCTCCCGGGTGGTGCACGCATATATTCTTCCTGACGTGGGACGCCCTACCACGCGTTTTCTGGGTCCTCCTCGATCTTAGCACCAAAGCAAGTAAATGAGTCGTCAAATCACGAAAGACCACCTTTCCGGCTGAGTACATCAGTGAAGCACGGTGGCTAGCTAGTTGGGCTAGTTCGGCCGACTAGCTAGGCCGCCACCACATTTGTTTTTTCACCCCTGTTTTATCTACTTGCCGGCATGTAAATCTAAATATCCACCACGGCGTTGCTCTGGTGTTTGGGTGCGGTAGGATTTTTAATTTTTGATTGGAGGCGGTAGCGGCAGGATTTTAAATTTTTTGATTGACGGGAGAAGGCGCGGCAGCAATTAGTCACGATGACTCCGGCTGTAAAAACCCACTGCTCCCTGATGTGAGAAGTCGGCGACTTGTGTTTTACCATGGTGAAAACCAAAAGATTCCCCGCTCCCTCCGCCTTCCCGTAGATTGCATTGTCTATCAGCCATTTCGCCCCCTTTGCTTCCTCTCCCCATTGCTTCTACCTGGTGCCATGGCGGCGCAGCAGATCACGGCGTCCGAGGTGAGGCGCCTGAAATAGGAGCTTCATGCCAAGGATGCGGAGCTCAGGGCCAAGGACGTGGAGCTCCGTGAGCTCAAGGAGGAGAGGAGTGCCATGTTCCTCTGTTATGTGCGGGAGTTAACGGAGCTTCAAAAGCGGCAGGTGTCCACCACAAAGATGCTCGAGGCGTCGGCGGCGTTGCTGCAGAAAGCGGGAGATACGATAGGCCATCAGGGGAGCCGGCTGGAGCGCGAGCGGGCCGATCGTGACGAGGTCCAGGATCGCCTCAGCCACTTGGGATGCGTTTGGTTGAAGGTGTTGTATGAATGGGTTGGGACCGTTCAATTTTTTTTGGGATCGAACCATTCAATTCATGTGTTTGGCTGAATATAAGTGGTGAGCTAATTATTTAGGACGGGACCACCTGTCATGCTCACATAGTCATGCATGCAAAGGGTGGCCATTTGATTCGACCGATTTGGTTGGGTGGAACGGTTAAGCATCTTCATGGTGTATTCTCTTTTTTTGGCTCGAACCATTCATGTGCTTTATAATCAAACATGACTATTTTCTGAACGATCCCAACCGATTCATGACTGCCCTTGCAACCAAACGCACCCTTGGTGAACCAAGTTGCCACGCACGTGTTGCGGCTGCGCGATGCCTACCGTCGTGCGGTAGCGACGATGCCGGGCCGTCGGGCTAAACCCGTTCGACCACCGGTCGACTTCAACGAGCTGCGGCTTCGACCTGGTCTCCTTCTTTACCTATATCTCCGAGGAGCTGAGCCATCTCCGCGCGATGGTGGGGGCTGAGCTGGACAAGGAGGGGTTGCGGCTCTTTATCGCCATTGCGGGCGAATCCTTTGAGGCTCCATCACCGGAATCCGTTCGTGCCATTGGACGCCATCTTTGATGAGCTGGCTCCCGTCGACCGGGAGCGGGCTCTGCGGGCGGTTGCACCCTGCATCACCAACGTCGTGCGCCTCGAGAACCAGAGGGACTTCGGTGGTGTTTAGGCGCCCTCTGCATGGATATGTCCATGTCTCGGCACAACATGACCGTTGGATCAAACTCAGACGGTGCAGATCAGTCACTGTAGCACAAAGCGTGTGGGTGTGTTTGGTTGCATTATCATCTCAAATATAGTTGTTTCCTCTTCGTGTATTTTTGTCAACCTACTAGTGTGGACTCCTGCACCCTTCATGCACTCTGCCAAACACCCAAAAGTGGGTCGAGAAGGGAACTTTTGCTCCCATCCCGTGCACCCTTCATACACCCTGCCTAACACTATTCGTGCTTCATATGGTTCATGTTTCGTGGAGTACTGTAGCATCGTACTCTCCGTGCGTTGTGGACCTAGTTCTGTTAACATTGATCTCACCGTTCATTCTCGACCGGACAAATAAAAAGCAAAGATTTATGTTACATATAGGAGTAGTTGACATGCGCACAACATCATTTGTTATCGTCATATCTTACTACACTAGCAACAAGATTGTGTAGTACTGACGTATGAACCACTGCACATGCCTAGTAGTAGGAGCACTGTGTATGTTCAAGTGGCTGTCATGTTTCATACTCCTCTGTCGTAAGAGTGGAAACGCTTGTTGTAATCATTTTTTTCTTCAGAATGAAAAACAGTGGACACGCTCTATCATGCGGATCCTCCTCCAGCCCTGCACTAAATTACTCACTTTCGCCGACGTGTGGGACAGCCAGCACCTGGGTCCACCAGCCATGCACTAAATTACTCCGTAGTAGAGTGACGGTAGACTACCCCGATCGAACCGCCTTGATAATGCCCAATGAGCCGTCAAATCACAAAACCCCTCCTTTCCAAAGATAAGTTGGACGGACGAAGCAACCATCATTTCACTCTTATCTCTCTCAGCTTCCTCTCTTGAAGAAAACCCCCCACTCGCTTCGCTTCTCCCTCATCTCGTTCCTCCTTTCACTCTTCTCTCTCAGCTTCCTCTCTTGGATGGACGCCGGAGCACCGGCCGACGTGATGTCTATGGCTCTGGCCAAAACCGTCGAGGCTCATGGTACGAAGAAGCGCAAGCACCCCGCCGAGACTACCGCAGACAAGCTCAAAACCATCACCCTGTCCAAGCTCCCCTCTCCGGGATCCCTCATTAAGCAAGTCCAGGTAATGTCTCTTCTTGACGATCTTTTTCTCGATCTTGATCGTGTTTTTTCATCTAACACACAGTACTAGTATTGGTAGTACAACTTTCTGGGTGATCTTGCATGTGATTTTAGTGTGCCAAATGACAGTTCTAAATTCCTCTTTTGACCAAAACATGTGAGAGGCTGACACTGATTTCTCATAGATTACTTTCAACTACTCCCTCTGTCCCAAATTTCTTGTCTTAGATTTGTCTAGATACGGATGTATCTAATACTAAAATGTGACTTGATACATCCGTATCTAGACAAATCTAAGACAAGAATTTTGGGATGAAGGGAGTACTTTATGAACATCAATGCTACCTTTTAAGAGGGTATATTTGCCTCAGTAACTTGTGTTATGGATATTGCATGTAATCCCTCTGCTCTCATGCCTTTGAAGACATGTTCTAGTGTCTTTGTTCACTCATTTCTGTGCGTATATGTAGTCATATATGGAGTATAATATTGAAAATCATTTTATATTTCTGAACGGAGGTAGTAATAAATTATGGTTTCTGTTTGAATTAGAACCAGGTCCACGGTGGATATGAAGTTCTCAAAGTCATGTCGTGTGAACTGGAAGACCTGATGATGAGTTCTCTTCTTTGAACTATCCGGTGATGTGTCCTTGTCGCCACGTGTCTGAACTAGTGTTTTCCTGTAGCATTGTTGTCGGCGTGTTCTCGAGGCTGTACTTGACCACAACAATTTCCTGGTTGTGCCTGTGATTCTGAAGGGTGTGGTTCTTGTAAAGCCGCCAATAAATCTGATGCGACCTGTCTTCATCATCATGTTTATGAGTGGAAAGACCACTCTATTAGGTTCTCCAAGGTTGACAAGATGGTGATGGTGCATGTAGACATCTCACACGAAGTCCATGGCCTAGTCAGTTATGCAGGTTTCATCCCGTAGGTCGGTGGCAAGAAATAGTCTGCAGAGTTTAGTTAGTGCAACTTTGCTTGTGCGTAGTAACTACTATTGTTCAAGACTTGATTTGTGTTTGTGAACCTGTATTGTTTATTACTACCGCCGCTTTTGGTGTGTGGTCAGTCCACGAGAACGGTCTATGTTAATGTCTCATCCACTCAATTCAGTCTGTATATTTTGAAGTATCCAGATCATATTTTTTGTGAGGACGGTTTATCAATTATGGTTACACTCCAATATATGTATGCATTGCAGGGTTTATCGCACCCACCAGGATTTCCAGTCCCATGGATGTTCGGTCCATATGATTTGTCACGACCTTTGGACTGTCACGCTTGTGGGAGTAGGCGGGGCCCTGCATGCCACGCGTAGTTGGACGATCAATCTTACATTTAGTACTTCAACATAGTGATTTCTGGTAAGGATTTGCTCGTGTCACATCAAGTAAATCTTATTGATTTCTTGTCTAAATCTTATTCATTTAATGTCATGTTTTCTTTCTTTTCCTGCAATTTTACGATGCAGGTTTTGCCATGTGACATTCATCACAGAATAAACCGTTTGGTTTGCTCTACGATGGCTATTTTTGCAGGTTTCACTTCTTATGTCGTGTCAGTAATGAAGTCACTGTCCATCACTTATATTTCTGGAAAAAAATTGGATCGGTCATTATGCGAGTACAAGCTGAATCCCTATGATGAACTGTAGTTTGGTTTAACAAAAACGCCATAATTAGTGCTTCTCGCGTTTAAAAGAAATGAATAAAAAAACTGGATCATGGTCACGGATCCTAGTAAAGTTAGAAAGCCGATCATAACAGACCAGACACGATCGCCGCTGTCTCGCACAGATCAATCACCGGCAGTTGCTCTAGCATCGACAATGACAACTTTCACCGATCCGGCCGAGGATTGGTCACCGACCGCATCGGTGGATCGGTCGATCTCACCGGAGGATCGGGCATCGACACCGGCACTGCTCGACACCGACACCAGCTCTAGAAGGAGCACCATCTCCGGCAAAGAAGCGGCTTCGCACTGCACCAACACTTGCACTTGCACCGCTCCGGCCCGCGGTTGCACCGCAATGACCGGGCTGCAGTTCGCATTTCATATACCAAAGTCCTTACATAAACCGACATTTCCACCTTCTTGGTAAGCATTGGCCGCCCAAGTGCTTCGTTCTGTTTTCTTTCCATGTTGTTTCACATGATTCACTGTGTTGATCTAACTGTTTGGGTATGTCTTCTTGTTTGCAAACAGAGAATTCCTAGAGCAACGAGGGAGTCGTTCAACAATCTGGGCGACCGCGGCCAAGTTTCTCTTACCATGCACAGCCTTGGTGTGAATGAACCTGCTCAATATACTGTAAGTACAAAGGATGGTCGCGTGATGATTGATGCTAAAGGATGGTCAAGGTTCAAATCTAAATCATATCTTGAGGTAGGGGATGATGTCAAAATTGAACTTTCTCGGCAAGGATAGCTGGTCCAAATCAACTTTGAAATTCTTGAAGAGCGACGCATAGCTGCCGAACTGATCTATCCTCCGAGAGATTTTGATGTAATAATCTGGCATGGTGAAACAAGTGTCCTGTGTGTATAAGTAGTACGACGGTATTATTTATCACATGGTATATCGTTGATAGAATTGCAACTCGATTCTTTGGTTAGGAGCGTCGTTCGATTTCATTCCAATAGCTGTCGTGCTTTATTCAATTTTGTGTATTCGCCTTGCTGACATCTAAAATCAGCGCCGTACCGATTGCTTGCAATATGAAAAGCGAGGTAGAACACATGGGCCCCCAAACATGCGAGGGTCGGCTGCGGCCCAAAGTCGAGAACCGTGAGCCTATCTCGAGTATTATATTCTCAGCTGAACCCCCATAAAAAAGCTGAACCCCCACAATGCCCGATGCGTTGCGGAGGGAGTATATTTCTCGGCAAGGTGAGCCTGTGATATAAAGATTTGTATATTTCTTCTGAGGGAGTATCTCTCTGTCAAAAAATATATTTATGTGTAACTAGTTACTCCTGTCTTTCTACTTCCTTTCGCTGATATGTGGGGCAACCGGCAACGGGGTCCACATGCCATATGCACAAATTAGAGTGCATAACTTCATGGTAGACACACCCGCTCAGTGGCGCTTGATAATGCCGAGCCGTCAAATCACAACCCCTTCCAGCTTAAGCGATAAGCTGGATGAATGACGGCAATATTTCGGGCCCGAGGCCCCTTCTCCCTCGTCTGCTTGTTCGGAGAAAACCCCTCTCGGCGATTGCATAGGGTTTTCTCATGGAGAACCAGTCTGCAATTCTTCATCCATCCCGATAAATCCAAGTCCCTTGGTCGCGGGTAATCCTAGGATGGCAGCCGCCGTTGATGCATTTTTCTTCCTACTGAATCTAGTGTGTTTCATTTGCAGTGCCCAAAGTGTGAGTACCCTACAGGTTTCTGCGCCCTCGGCGAGACGCCACACTTGTTCCTTCTCATCCTAACACAGCATTTTGAAACACGCACAATATGTTCCTAGAATCCTATTTTCTATCCGGGAGGGTGGGGTTTTTTTGAACATGTTGTGTTCTCATATTATTTTTCCTGCAGTGTATTATTTGCTCTACCAGAACACATGTACTCAAGATGCTTGGCCTTTCCATAACTGAATACACTAGTTTAATGGTCACAGTGAAGACAAGCCATGGATATAAGTTCTGAGTTGGGTTCATGAACCAAGAAGATCGCTGCTTTTTTTATGGCCGAACTTGGATAAACTTTCTCAAGTGTTACGGACTGAAAGTTGGCGCACGAATGTTGATGGAAATAGCAGAACCTGGTCTCATCTTCACTGCAGTCTTCCACCCCGACGTCGTTCCAATTGTTCATCCATGTTAGTTTTGTATCTGGTTCTTGCTTGTTGTCTCGATTACTTCTTAATCAACCTATTCTATCTAACTAATCACAATTTAACTTTAGAAATAACAACAAATCTCTCACGAAGATGCTACTTCTAACTAATATTTTCGTATAATTGGTGGTACGTGTAGGTTTTTTCAGAGTTAAGCAGTCTGCTCGTTTGTTACTCTGTAATAACTCGGCTGTTACTAATGGCACTGAAGTTGACGGGATCGACATCCACAAGTTCCTACACTTTATTGATTGTCTTGAGGTCCTTGTGGGGCGTTTAAATGGTGGAAGGCCACGTGGGATATGTGTGCCACTGCTGCAATCGTTGAACAGGTCCAACACTGTCGAGAAACTTATGGTACGAGCTGTTTTCTGTTATATATGTTGTTCATAAACTATTGCTTATACACAGTTTTACAGTTGTGATGTTCTTGAAACAGGAACTGTCGAGTTCTATTGTTCCTATCTGAGATGCACGACCATGGTCGGGTCAGACTCGCGCTTGGTCACAACATGATGTTTATGTCGACCTACTCAATTCCCCTTGGAGGTGAAAAGATACTTATTCATGGGTGGTCTCAAATAATGAAGGCCCGTCCACCTTGGAGAATAGGACAGAAGATTATGTTCATGCTTTTCCATGGCTCTAAAGCGAATATCCTGTTTATTGACCACGTTGCGAGATGAAGCCGCTTTCAGAAGGTTGTGGATGCAGGGTGGCGCTGGGCCTTGTCACGGGGCTTGGCAGCCTCACCCTTGGTTAATCAGTAGGCAAAGTAGCACTTTGTTTGAGGCGTGCTTTATGCGGTTGAACTTGTATAAGTACTCATACTGCTTTCATCTTTGGTTGTTAAGTGCCCCTGCTGGTTTGATTATGGTTGTTAAGTACTCCTGCTGCTTTTACGATCTGTCGTGTTTCTTGATCCTGTCTTCCTCAGCCGCCAAAAAACCAAACCTGCTTGGTAGCGCACCTTCCGCCTCCCACGGTGGCTGCGCCTCGCCATCGCCTTGTCGCCGCCCACCATCTCCTAAATCATTAACGTTGATGTCCTCCTTGACGCTTTGAGTGCGCCACATGGCCGCCCTCTCGCGTTGTCAACATGGTCAACAAACAACGAGAATCGGTAGAAGTACATGGAGAGGATGACAAGAGGGGCCCTGCGTCGGTATGGAAAAATAAAATGCTTCCTCCTAGTGTTTTCACGACATCCGGGACCCACGACATTGTGAGAGTATATAGTCGATGAGACAAGAGAACAGCACAAGATCGGTGACACCTAGGGGCGTAGCTACTCGGCGATATTTTTTTGTTTGGTATTGTTGAGACGGAGCGGGGTTTGAACTGGGTTGTGGCCCGTCTAGCCTGTGCTTATATTTTATGTTCACTATGTGACCAGCCTAGCTATTTTTCTTTGTGAAAATTAGCCCGGTTTATTTTTTTTCTCAAGAATACCCAATCCAGGCCTACTTATTTTTCTACTCACGATGGGCTGCAACTCTTTCAAGACGCCTTTTGCAAATCTTGAAAGTAATATGAATTGGGTTGTAAATATAAAAAGCAGATGACAAATGGGCAATTACTTTATAATTTCTGATTTTTTTCACATTTTGATTCCTATTTCCTTTGGGCATTAACATAATTCAATTATATATTCAAATTACTTTAAACCCGGCTCGACATTTCGGTATTAAAAATAGTTTGGAACCCACAGAAATATGCGAAATTGGCCCTGGCCAACAAAAAAACGACTGCAATAAATTCCATAAGAAGTTGCCATGAGCTATATATAAATTATTAAAAAAAGAGGGAGTGGTCTGACTTGTGGGCCTGTTATGCAAGATTTTTTAGTTATTATATACGTCAACAAACAATTCTAGCGGACTTAATGCCGTCGTGTTTCTTCAATCTCTGAACTTCTTGCTCCAGCCAAAAGCAGCGGCCGTGAGACCGCTGCTCCCACCTCCGTGGCGGTGTCTTTGCGTCACAGCCTCAATGCCCCCTACTACTCCCACCGCTGGCCAGGGCATCCCTCTACTCATCCACACCCCCTGTTATTCTACGGCGATGGCAGCCTCACACCGAGGCCGAACCGGTGAACCCTCGTACTCCTCTCCGCGCGGGCTTCCACTGCCGCGCCTTCCCCGGCTCCGCGTCGTCCCCTTCCTAGGCCTCGCCGTCGTCCACCGCCATGGTTCTCTCGGCGCGGCGTGGTCAATGTGGCCAACGACCGACTTCCATCGGAAGAGTACTGTACGTGGAGAGGCTGACAGCTGGGTCCATGGCAGCCTCAAGGAAGTGCCTCCTTATCACGCGGAAAATAATTATTCCTCCACCTGACAGCAGGGACCCACCGAACAGGCCACCAGTATTTCGCAAAAAAAACGTTTGCCCCTGACTGCTGGGACCCACAGGACGGTCCACCGTATTTCGTGAAAAAACGTTCCCCCCCCCGCTGTCAGCTCGGACCCACCGGAAGTGCCTCCTTATTACGCACAAAAAAATGAATACCCCCTGCTAGCTGGGACCCACCTTGGTGGGAGGCTCACTTGTGGGGCTACTAAGTTGACTGGGACGGATGCCTTTGTCAACTTTAGTCAATATATGAACGATTCTAGTTCCAGTGACGGTACGATGTCCATCCAATGGCTGTAGTGCTTCTTCAACCTGTGGTCATCTTGCTCCAGCCGCCCAAAGCAGAGTCGGTCGTGTCGCCCGCTCCTGCCGCCCGTGGCCAACTGTGATGCCGCGGAGGCCTCACCGCCCCCTACTACTCTCACCGCTGGCCAGGCCATCCCTCTACGCACCCACACCCCCTGTTATTCTGCGGCGACGGCAGCGTCACAACGCAGCCGAACGAGTGAACCCTCATACTCCTCTACGTGTGCGCATCCACTGTCGCGTCTTCCCCGGCTCAGTGTCGTCCCCTTCCTAGGCCTCGCCGTCGTCCACCGCCATGGTGCTCTCGGCGCGGCGTGGTCAACGTGGTCAAGGAATGGCTTCCATCGGACGTGGATCAGACGTGGAGAGGCCGATACCGGGTCCACGGCCGCAGCAAGGAAGTGCCTCCTTATTACACGGAAAATAATGATTCCTCCACGGCGGCTGGGACCCTTTGCACGGGCCCTTGTATTTCACGGAAAAACATTTCCATGTTGCTGGGACCCACCAGCTTCATCTTCGCACACAAGGAAGTGCGTCCGGGCAAAAAAAAACGATTCGCCCCCCTGACTGCTAGGACCCACCAGCTACACCTTCACACGCAAGGAAGTGCGTCCGGGCAAAAAAAACAATTCCCCCCTGAATGCTGGGACCCACCGGCTACATCTTCGCACGCAAGGAAGTGCGTCCGGGAAAAACGACGGTTGCCCCGACTGCTGGGACCCACCGGCTACATCTTCGCACGCAAGGAAGTGCACGGCGGTCGGGACCCACACGGTGAAGTGTACGTAGCCTTGTCATTCTGGTCATGAACGTATGCGTACATCTTGGTCATTGTAGAGGCGCACGTGTCGTAGTAGAGGCGCCGCAGTAGCATGTACACGCACGTCTGCCGCCAAGGTGCAAGAAAGAAAATAGGGCCACGTATGTGTACATACGGCGGGGTCTCGAACGCATACTCGCGCGACACGTGACGGCCGTGGCTCGTGTACATGGCTGGGTCGAACGGAGAAACATCATCGTCGTGCGTGTTCATGGGGAGGCAACGGAATGCTCGTGTTCATCGGGAGGCAGCGGAATGCATCGTGTTCATCGGGAGGCAGCAGGCGTGGGAGCCAACCAGCTTGGGCGGAGCAGGCGATGGAAGCGAGGCTGGCATACCGCTGGCGGAGGAAATGGACCTTCTACATTGAGCAGGGGTCCTGTTGATCGGGAGGGTGTGGCGTCTGCCAAAATGGAGGAAGCGGACCTCCACGGTCGAAACGGGGTCCTGTTAATCGGGAGGTGTGGCATACCACAAAGCGGAGGAAGCGGACCTCCTACGGTCAAACGGGGTCTGTTGATCGGGAGGTGTGGCGTCTGCCATAAAGCGGAGGAAGCGGACCTCCTACGGTCCCAAGCGAGGGTCCGGTTCGCCGGGAGGGTGTGGCGTGCGCAAAAGCAGGACTCCACGGGATCTTGTTCATCTCCACCGTCGACCTCCTCCGGCCTCCACGGGCTCTGTCGACCTCCTCCGGCCTCCATGGGCTCCTATTCATCCGGCCTCCACCGCGCGCTACTCCACCGCTCTTTGTTCAACCACCCCTCCACCATCTCTGTTCATCCAGCCCTCCACACCACGGGGTCTGTTCAATCACCCCTCCACGGGCACCCCTCGACCGTCTCTGTTCATCCAGCCCTCCACACCACGGGGTCTGTTCAACCACACCTCCACGGGCACCCCTCCACCGCATCTCTTGTTCATCCAGCCCTCCACCACACCACGGGTCATGTTCATCCAGAGGCAAACGCCACCGCCATCGCTCATCCAACCCCCCATAGCGCTCCTTTGTTCATCAGAGGCAGCATCGATCGGCTTGATTAGCGGCGATCTTGAAGGAATCGCTCGATCGAGTTCGATTAACGACCATCGATCGATCGTCGCTTGGTTCGATGAACGCGTAGCCTGCGGTCTGTCGCCGGGTTCGATTAGAGCGCCTCGCCGGAGTTCGATTAGAGCCAACGCCTACACATGCAGCAGCGTCACGTGTAGAGAGAAAGCAGCGCATCGCTCGGCCTGACCTCCCACCATAACCGGGAACTCCCCGAAATTTTCATCCCCCTCGCTTCTACCACGGTTTTTTCCTTCATGGACGGCCCAAAGAATGTCATGCAGCTGCGTCTCCGGCCCGCCCAGGACGAAAATCCCATTTTCTGTCATGATTTTTTGTTATATAAGTAGGAGCCCACCACATCTATGATGATACCGGGTTTTGTCACAATTATCGTCATAGAAGTGTCATATGTATGACAGGAAAAAAATTCGTTCGGCCCAAAATGTCACGGATGTGTCTTTTTTTTGTAGTGCTATATCGGGCCTCTAACAGGCCGAAAGTCACTGGGCCATAATTGGGCCCAAATATTTGGCGAACAATTAACGGGCCATATTTGGCTTCGGGCTGTAAATGGGCCTTATTAAACAGGCCGTTATTGGGCTGGTCCACTAGTACCTGAGTAAGTACTACTGGCCTTTGACTGGGCCGACCTTTTTAACCTATATGGGCCTTTGTTGGGACGTGCCACGTGTCGATGTATCATAGGCGCCTCCTGTCCAATGAATGGATGACATCTGTCCCAACGGTGAGCCAACACGTGTTTCCTCCGGCCAATGACAATTTTACACGTGGAAAATCATCATTGGTCCGGGCTATTAACGGGTTATCGGATCCAAAACCGGACCCGATAGCTCAACGGCGACCCGTTATGGTGGATGCCACGTGTCGGTCACCCTTGACGAAAGCACTTCTATGACGCGTGATTTATCGTCATGGAAGTGGACACTTCCGTGATGATGATTTTGATAATGTCATGGAACACTTCTACAACAGCATAGGTATGACTATCTTGATTCTGTCATAAAATCGTCATGGATGTACATGGATGACAGAAAACGTGACCTACTGTGACAAACACATATCATCACGGAAGTGTCTTTTTTTGTAGTGCCTACTCTGACCCGCGGGAGGAAATTTGCCGGTTGCCGTTGGAGAATAATAGACTCACGTCCAATCTATTTGAGTTAATTGCGTGTATGATCCTCCCTCTATAAAAAGTTAATTTCATCCTTAATCTTGTATTCTAAGTGCTCTATGGGTTCCACTGTCAGTACAGGGTACATGATTTGTAGGCTGGCTACAGATTCGTACAGAAAGTTAAAAAGAAACAAATTCATCCTTAATCTTGTATTCTAATACTCTGTGGGTTCCACTACCAGTATAGTAGCGAAAGAAGTATATATTAAAAAATCTAAAAAACTAAAGTTTTGGACAAAATTTGAACTCAAGTAATCGTGTTGCGAGCATCCGGCCCGGACCAGTACACCAGGTGTTCGTTGTGGACGATGCAAGAGATAAACCTTTATAGCAATGACCTCGTCCGTTGCAGCGGATCCAAAGTAGAATAATACATATTCACAGATTTGAAAGAAAACAGTTTAGTTTGGATATACATATCACTAAAAATATCTTATGTTTCACTCCAAATATATTCTTTGGGCTTTTTGATGAGACAAGGGAGGAATGTGGTTGGTTTCAAGATACTAAGGGGTTTTGTGTAAACTGAAGCAGAGAAGTGGAAATTGTTGCAAAAGGGCACAACTTACATCACAACCGTTAGATGCAGATCTAATGGTCAGAAATGGCGAATGGCAAACACAACATCATCACCAACTGAGTCTTTTATAGGAGTAGAGAAAAAACCGAGTTGGTGATGATGGTGTGCCGGCCATCTTATAATATAGACCGTCCGATCTATATCTGACGGATAGAAAGCAAACTATGACAATTTTACAAAAGATACCCGCACCTCTCTCCACATTTACAGATAAGGCCTTGCCTCGTTCATCCTTATCTCCCACAACCTCATTGTTGAGCAATTAAAAAAGGAAGTCTCTGTAACAATTTGGCATGGTGGCCGCTGCCGGCACCGTCCATCCCCATGCCTCTGCCCAGTCCGACCACCAGTCACCACCACGCCCCACTCCGGATCTCCCCACTCCTCCTCACCTTATCTCTCATCTTTCTCGAGATATCATTTTTTTGATGAAATGGTCGAGATACCATTTTTCTGATAAAATTCTTGAGATATCATTAGTTTTTACACACGGGATTACTCCTGCAAGGGTTAATCACAACTGATGTTTTGTAAAAAAAAATGCATCTTGATGTTCCGGGCAATGCAGGGCATCTTGCTAGTTTTTTTGCATATAATTCCAAACACCATGTAGACACGGTCTTTGACCATTTTACAACTATGTTAGTATCATTGTTAGTGGTCAGCCGGTGCAAGTTATAGCCCGGGTGTTTTAACCTTTTTTTCAATAATGATATCTGGTGATTGTTCGCCACGAGCTCAATCCTGGTGAATCCCACGTAATCGTCAGATTTCCATCCGACGGTGGACTGTTTTTAAGCCATAGTATTTGACAAAACCGCCACCCTTACACACGTACTGTAACTGCGTCCTGGGCATTTGCAACTGCCATGTCTCCAAGCGAACGTTTGCTGGGGATTGGAGTTAGCACCGATGGCAGTCCGTAGTCGTTCCATGCTCGGGCATTGAAGTTTGTAACTCTTTTAGATTAGAATATACTACTCCTCCGGTGCCAGTAGTAGAACAGAGTCCTACTCCACTACTACTCTACTCAAGTGGTATATGCAAACTAGGCCATAGTAGAAGGTAGTGTAGGGAGTACCAGTATTGTGATCACTCAAGCAAGTTGTCTGGCATCAATATGAACCTATGTTGCTGGTATGTGTCTCGTAAGTCAAGCGGCATGCTGCAGTCATCATCACCTGTCCACTTCCCGCAGCACATATTCGCTTCTCCATCTTTGTCCGCACATAATCGTCTAATCTTCCGTCCCCGCTAAGGCACCTCCCCCCTCTTCCAAAACCCAAGCACTAATAGTGGCAGAACCGAGTAGCGTCCGCTGAAAGAGTGGCTGGAATTCGCTCCCCACAGAGGTAATAAAGCTCATTGTTTCGCGTGTGGACAATCTCAGTACCGCACCGCTCGCCGTGTGCTTGTCGGGGCTGTACCGTTTACTCAAAGCCCTCAGGCCGGAGCTTTTTAAGCCAGCCCCATGCTTGCTGATGCCGCCCGATCTTCAGAAATGGCGTGTCATGCAGCATAACGCTCGTATGGTGGCGAGCATCAACCCCTTGACTGCGGTCCGATCCCCGTCACCCTCAAGTACATTAACGGTATGTACCGGGTCGGCATGAACACGTCTTGGACGGTGCTCATCAACGGTCGCGGCAACTGGATGCTCGTGGAGGTCTACACCCAGCGATTGATCCCCTTCCTTTGATTAACATTGCACTGCTTTGACACCGCGGCCCAGAATACTCGGAATCTTACAGTAGCCAACATGATACCAAGTGCGATTTGCTCAAGGTTGTAATCTACCAAGTGCCACAAGATTTGCGAATTATAAAGACTTCAGGCTAATTGCATTCTTCAACTGCGGTCTCGCCTATCTGACAGGTCACTGCGGTAAGTGGATAAATCTGCATGTCCATCGCAGGATCATACATCCTCCATGGTTCTCTGATGCCATTGAACACAAGGGCTTCATTTATTCTATCAACCCCTTCTATGGCTGGACATATTGCTGGCCTACTCCAGTCATCGCTACAAATGGCTGTTAGAGCAGTATGTTACTTTCCTATGATATCATGATGGCTTGCTTATATTATTGTCAACATTTAGTGAAAAAATATTCATGCTCATAACATGTTGTCCTTAAGATTGACTACATTAAGAGCCCTTTTTTATTTGACTCCAACTTGATATGATGTTGTAGGCCGCCTGGTGTCCCTACCCTTCCTAATCCCAGAAACTTTCAAAGAAAAGCGGCATTGGCAGTTGCAGGTGGTTCCTGGCTCGATCAAACGATGGCGAACGATTCATGATCGTTCGCACATACCGGACGTGTTGTTTCGCGGAATACAATCACAGTCACTGCAAGGTCTTTGATCAGGATCCACTACAAGAAATATGTCAACTTGTGACCCTCACTATTGGCCGCTGAAAGGTCATTGTTTTTCATTTACGACCTTTTTTTGACCAAAAACAGAAGGTCAAAAGCTGGTGGTCGTAAACTGAAATTAACGACCTTCTGTAAGAGGTCGTTGGTTCTTCGACCAAAATGTTGGTCACTAGCAGCCTCCCTAGACCACGTAGGCATCCAGCATGGCAAGCTGATGTGGCACAAGAATCAGCCTGGTCCAATTCGGTTTTCTACATGGGCCAAGCCCAACAATTCAGCCCATTTATATTTTTTTGCTCTAATTTTGGTGAACTACACGAGCCAAGCCCTACAATTTGGCATTTTTATTTTCTGGGTCATGGCCTTTTTGTACCAGCAGTTTTAGTTTTCTTTTTTTTTATAAAATGGGTCCATTAGTCAAACAGGTCCCACTTGTCAGGTTCTGATAAATGGGTCCCAGCTATTAGGCTCAGATTCTTCATATTTCAATTTGACATCATATTTGAATTTCATAGTAAGAAAATAACCAGTATTTAAATAGGCAAGCAGAAAACACACAAAATTATTCAAATAACAATAGCCAGATTCACTACAAGCTCTACAAATGACACGTAATACAAGCTCTAACATATACAATAATTTACAAGCTCTACAAATGCAAAGCTCTACAGTACTTTAGAAGCTCTCCAAGTAATGTTACAAGCTCTACAAGTGTTTTCTTCTTCAGCATGGAGCTCCTTCAACAGAGATTTAATGTCGGACTCACGGACAGACATAGTCAGGACTGGGCTGACAGAAATACAACATGCCTTCCACAGTCGCCCTGTTACATGAATCGGCTGAGAAGAATCAGAAAAACTGGAGCCAATATAATATGAACATTCCATTCAAAAAAGTAGTAAAGGAGTAAAGGACAATTCTTTATATAATGATAAACAGATTTCAGCTAGTACCAAGCTTTTTTAGCCGAGCTAGTTAAAATGAGATATTCATACAAGACAATAGAGACTATATGAATATGCATGGCACTTGTGCAGGTCCTGGTTACTGGCTACACATGTAACACCAATAAATGGATAGAACAATAAATGGATAGAACAATAATGGGAAAAACTCCAGATTACACACAAAGCTCTATCCATAGTGCCAGCTATGGATAAAATCATGCACACTCCCAACATAACTCAGTCACACAGTATAGTTCCGACTAAAATATAACCAGAGAACTAAAGATTCTACGTACTTAGAACTCAACTAATAAGTGAGAATGATCTGATTGTATGCAAACAATCTTGTTTTATTTGTTTATATTACTAAAACAGACGTATCTTCCTTTATGTGAAGAAGTCTACTTCCTTCTTTAGTTAGTAGTAATCGTTCCATGCAAATCAACCATGTGTGTATGCTTGATCATGGTTTGGAGATTACACGCATAGAGGAACAGAATCCTAAACAAAATAGTATCAAACAGCGGTGGGTGCTCAACCTATTTACCATACACAAGCAACACTTAAATCATAGCATGTGCATATACTTGTGTCACATCAGGGGGTTCAGAATGTACTCAACATAATCTAATAAAAAGGATTGGGAGCAGAGGGAGAGGGAGGTGGAGATGGACGTGCTACCTGTTGCTGCGGTGGTGCCTCTTGGTGGTCGTGCTTGAGCTCCTCCTGAAGCTGCTCACTAACCTGCAAGACAAACAAGACCATGGGTGAGCTGCAGCACAGGCACATACATTAAGTGAAGATAAGGAGAAGAACCTGGAAGAAGAGAGGTGCTCTGTCCTCCGTCCGTGCCCGTCCTCCTCCTCCGTGCCGATGTCAAACAACCTCCGCTCGTCGCTTGCGAGCACCATGCGCCTTGGTTGGCCATGACGCCCTTGTCCTCTGCTGCACGGATGAAAACCAAAGAATCAGTACAGCTACACTGGCACATAATACAGACATGGTTCAGTTGAGATCTACTAAACTACATCATCACAGGAACGATGAGCAGTTTTAGATCTTAAAAACTAATGTTTAATGCATAGTCTTAGTGCTCCATCAAAGAATCAACTAAATTTGCTCTCAAGCATACAAACAAAGTTTAGGGAAAACCAAACATGAACAAGCACTTATTGTGCAGGACACATAGCTATTTCATAAGCACTCAGTGTGGATATGTGTGCTAAATGTATTGTGCACAAAAAGGTGAGGCTCCCAACAGCCCAATATTACGACTACTACAGTTCAGATTTTGATAATAAAACTGACATGTGTGGACGCTGCGGAGCAGCCATGGAGTCTGACGGATCAACAAGCGTGTAACAACATAAACAACAATAGTTTATGTTGGGCTTGCTCCCCTCTTCTCCTGCTCGTTGTTTTTCTCCTGGGCTTGCTCCTTCTTCTCCTGAGCGTGCTCCTTCTTCTCCTACAACAGCAGCAACAGCAGGTTAATGACAACAGTAGTTTGACAACAGCAGCAGGTCAATAACAAAAAAACAGTTACTAAATCTGACTAATACTACAAAAACAACAAAGCAATTAGTCCCAAACTAAATCAGATGCATTCTTTCTTTGTCCTTTTTGATGATTAGAAATGCTCAGGTTCTGAAGTGCCAATGGTTCTGGTTATCAACAAGGTAGATTGCACACCATTTGTTTCAGGAGAAGAGTTTGAGAAATTCAGTGGAATTTTCAAAAACCATCTGAGCACTACACCATGAACAAATCCAGCTAATTTGATTCTGAAGTGCCAATGGTTCTGGTTATCAACAAGGTAGATTGCACACCATTTGTTTCAGGAGAAGAGTTTGAGAAATTCAGTGGAATTTTCAGAAACCATCTGAGCACTACACCATGAACAAAGCCAGCTAATTTGATTCACTTGTACACATTTAGCACACCGTCAGGCTTTATGGATCAAAATAGTTTGCTGTGAACACAATAGCTAGCTGGTACCAGTAGCGATGCTCCTGTTCTTGTGCTGACAGCGACGCATAACCAGCAGTCAGATTCAGGGCGCGTGTGTGCCCAAACATGTTCGCTGTGCCACCTGACATGTTCAGTCTCATCTGTCAGCTGGTTATGCGTCGCTGGTACATGAACAAAGCCAGATCACCAATGGTGTTCGCGGTGCCACCTGACATGTTCAGTCTCGAACGCCTACTCGCGCATACGTACGGCCAGGGCTCGTGTACATGGCTGGGTGGGAACGGAGAAACTTCATCGTCGTGTTCATCGGGAGCCAACCGGCTTGGACGGAACAACCGATCGAAACGAAGCCCAGCGTACCGCAGAACGGAGGAAACGGCCTTGTGTTTGACCGGCCACGGTCGAAACTGGATCCTATTCATTGGGAGGGGTCTAGCGTACCGCAAAACAGAGGAAGTGGACTTTTCTTGGACCTCCTATGGTCAAAATGGGGTCCTGTTGATCGGGAGGGTGTGGCGTACCGCAAAACGGAGGAAACGGACGTGTGTTGGAGTGTTACGGTCAAAACGGGGGCCCTATTCATCAGGAGGGGTGTGGCTTACCGCAAAACGGGACTCCACGAGATACTGTTCATCTCCACCGTCGACTGCCTCCACAGGCTGTTGTTCATCCACCGTCGACCTCCTCCAGCCTGCACCTATGACTGTTCATCCACGGGCTCCTGTTCATCCATCCTCCACCGCTCATCCACCAGCTACTATTCAACCAGCCCTCTCCACGGGGTCCTGTTCAACACCCCTCGACGGGCTACTTTTCATCTAGCCATCCACCGGCTACTGCTCAACCAGCCCTCCACAGGGTCCTGTTCATCCACCCCCATCCGGCTCGATAGGGGTCCTGTTCATCCAGCGGCAACAACCTCTACTACCACAGGGGTCCTGTTGATCCACCCCCCCACCAGGAACTATTCATCCACCCCACACGAACAACACTCCTTTGTTCATCAAGAGGCGGCATCGATCGGCTTGATTAGCGGCGATGGCGAAGGAATCACTCGGGTTCAGTTAACAGCAAGGGATCGATTGGGGTTCAGTAACGTAGATAGTGCAATCGCACGGGTTCAGTTAGGGCCCAACGCCTCGCTTGTGTTCAGTTAGAGCGCAACGCCTCGCACACATGCGTGCACGTGTACGAGAGAAACGTGCGAACCTCTGTGCATCGCCCAACACCGACCACCCACCGTAACCGGGAAGTCCCTGATATTTTCCTCGCCCTTGCTTTTACCACGGTTTTTTCCGTCATGGACGGCCCAAAGAATGTCATGCAGCTGCGTCTCCGGCCCGCCCAGAACAAAAAACCCATTTTCTGTCATGATTTTATGTCATAGAAGTAGGAGCCCACCACATCTAAGATGATACCGTGTTTTTTGACAATTATCATCATAGAAGTGTCATATGAATGACAGAAAAAAAATTGTTCGGCCCAAAATGTCACGGATGTATCTTTTTTTGTAGTGAGGCATTGTTTTCAAGCATTGAAATACCATTTGTGCTCCGTTTTATCACTTGCTACCTGGATGTTGTTTTATATTTTCAGATTACAAAAACCTATATCTACTATCCATACTACACTTGTATCACCACTAGCAAAAGGGCCGTGCGTTGCAACGGGAGAAAGAATCATCACATTTGATTTGATTTATGACCCAAAATCAATTATTTCATCCCTTATCATTCAACTTCTAACCATGACCCCCGGTATACTGTTCTAATATTAGATTTTCAATATTAAACAAAATCCAACCATGACAAATGTGCACAATGTTAGTTGCGGAAAAACCTGTTGCTACCAAATGCTTCAACATATATTAAAAATAAGTACAGTTTTACGGCTTATACATTCTAGAAAAAAGGACAGGTTAGTTGTTTCAAATAGAAGATCTCTGGAAACTTATTGACCAAAGTAAAGAAATGAATGTAGGAGAAAAGATACACAAATTAAATTATGCTACGTAGACCCTATTTTCATGATACATCACCTTGTTTATCTTGTTACTTCAGAGTAACTTGCATATATAAGAAGGTTATCATAGAGCCAACAGAAATAAGATAACCACTACAGAGTTCAATCAAACTTCTAACATTAGAAAACAATTTGCCCCTTCCTTTCGGTTCGCATTTCTTTACAGTTTTTCTTAACTGTTTGGCATCTATGACCATTTATACAGTATTTTTCAGATAATTTTGCTATCCCTACTACTAAAGTTCAGTTCTGTACACGGTTAAGCTCATGTACTACCCTTCAACAAAAAAAATATAATGACCCGACGCCATTGAAAGCGAGACCCTTCCCTCAGGCAGTCAAACTGGAAGTGTTACTCCTGCATCAGGAGTGCCAGGGGCAAACATAGGCACGTATCCCATAGGTCTGCTGATTAGAGGGAACTTGGAGCATCCATTAAGCAAAATTTCACATATGAAACCCATCCTGATCTATCCCGATTCTCAGATCCTCTGACCAACGGAGGACACATCATTTGCACTGCACAATTGAATGATCCATTCAATGCATGGTGAATTTGGTTTCAGAATTGGAGAACTCCCTCAGCATATTAATGGTGAGTGGTAAAACCTGACCAGTAGTATGTCACATTGGTAGCTAAGTTACAGTAAGTTTTACTTTGTGCCCTTGACCACTTAGTAAGTTTCTTGTATTTTTTTCAAGCATGTCAACACATATCATAGCATGCAAAACAGTCAAAGGGACTGGCGCACCTTATACGGCTGATAGTCAATGCAGAAGCAATTAGTAATAGTATATCCGGCAAGTAAGAGAACTCTCTCTCTTTTTCGTCTTCAAAATCACAAGGATGTCCTCAATCATTTTCAGGAGCCACCAGCTCAGAGCACAAGTAATTATCAATTGCAGCATCCACTACTACCTTGACAACAGTTTCTGAATATGAAAAGTTAACGAGCGCAGGCCTAATTATCTAAAAGGATGACTGAAACTTTATAACGGTAACATTGCTGACTATGAGGATCTGTTGTATCTTGGTTGATGTTTTCAACTGAAAAATCTTCAGCTGGACATTCAAGATAGATACTTGCTCGCATCAATTTAAATTGCTACTTGCTGCAGCTAGTTTCATGAAGGAAAGAACATGGCAAAATAATACAAAGTTTCTATCCTATAACCATAAGAAAACTCGGTTGTGAATGAAAGATAGCGACTATAGGAGCTGATCCAAGCTTTCATCCTCACATGTGACTGTCTCTTCTAATTAGCCACAATCCATATGAGTGAGTGAGTGAGTTCACCAGCACAAGTGCAGCAGAACATACACATAGAAATTGCTATTCAAAATCTTGCAATTTATATGCACGTATTTTTCATCCTATAACCATCAGTAAGCTCTCGTTGTAAATCAAAAATAGTTGCATCATAATTTGCAAACAAAAAAAGATACCTGCGGTGAAGTAGGCGGATACGACAACTGATGGTCTTCCGGCAAAGTCGGCGGAGGCAACGGCGGATGATCTTGCAGCGAAGTCCACCGAGACAACGGTGGATGGTCTTCCCGCAACGTTGGCGGAGGCGACGTTGGACTGTTTGTCTTCAGAACTTGTGATGTGATACAGTCGAGGCTTCCTTTTTATGACAACGAAGAATATGTGAAATCCGGGTCGGGCACCCATGGCTATCGTGTTGGAGGCATTCTCCATTTTCCTGCACGGACACACGAATAGATACTAAAATTGTATGGTCGCGTCTTACAGCTTACTGCAAGCCTGTTTCAAACTCTCAGTTCCCACTCATGCAGTTTAGTGTTGGTAATACTAATAACAAAACAAAGTGGGTGCACCTTTTGCATATAGTGACTAATCTCCATGCCGTAATCTTCCCTCGTTGGTCAACTCGCCAATGAGTCTAGAGCCGAGCCAGCGACTCGATGTCCGCCGAATTGAAGGAAGACGTGACACAACAGGATGGGGTTGAAGAGGAAGAGGGAGTACATGGCCGGGAATGCTGGATTAGGTGAGGGGGCTCGCTGAGAGTATCTCGGAGGAGGGCGCCACCGCAACTGGATTGGCGGATGAATACTTCCCGGTGACGTTGGTGGTGCCGGTGGTGGCCAGGAAGAGGGCTCGCCGCGCAAGCATCACGAACGACGCGCACTTGCAGGCTATTCCTCTACCTCTGAATACTGAGCTGGCTGTCATAATATTCAGTCATTGCATATGTAGACATAAGAGCTCAGAACTGACTCGGTCATTGGCTTACTTATTATCAATCTTTCTATATAGATGTTACTCCTCCATGTTTGACTCGATCAAACTCAATTATATGGACTCGATCAAACTAAAGTATCTTCACAGGTCCATGTAACTGAACTAATTAATCAAAAAGCAACCTGGTGGACATTACCTCAAACACATCATGGGCACTGTGATACAGGATCGGCAGCAACAGAACATGGGCGTGTCTGGCTTGGGGAGGATCAGCAGCAACAGAACAGCCTTGACCACCTTCTTCCTCCTCTCCGATGCCTCAGGCATCATACCTGGACCTCCCCTCTCCTTGACCTCACGGCCGCTTTAACCCAGCTTGATTGTTGCAATCAGGAAGCATGACCAGGGAAGGGGGTGGCAGCGGCGGTGACTCCATTGTATGGTGGAGGCTGCAGGCGCACCGGAGAGGGAGGCGACGCTGGGCGTGATGCTGGCGACACAGGTGGCAGCCCGTGGCGAGGAAGGCCGCACTGGGCGGGGCCGCCGGCAAGGGAGTCCGGGCGCAACGGGGGCGGGGGCGCGATGGTGATTGGTTTTTGCGCACGGTGGAGGCGGAAGTTGACATAGGGGGATGACGGCGAGGCGAAGGCAGTGCCTGGCATGATGGCGGCGTTGATCAGCAGCGAGGGAGGCGGCGCTGGGTGTTGGTGGCCGTGGTGATCCACGACAGGGCGAGAGAGACTGGCAACATCTCCTCGGTACCCTTGTTGATCCGGTTTTTCCTGGGTTGAGTTTGGTGGGCTGAGGCCTAGACGGATCAGGGAGAAGTCCAACTTGACTTAAAACAACAGCAACCTACGGAAATTTTGACGACGGACGAAACTACATATGGTTCCCCGAATTAGTAGCATTAAGTATAATAAATGTTTTAAATTCAAACTGAAAGCGTAAATTCATAAGAAGAAAACGTATTGTGACGATAAACTCAAGGAATCAATCCGTGCTTTATTATTAAGGAGATCTCTTCGCTGAACTAATGCACCTATACAATTTACCATTGTATTGGGTGTGTTGGGGACATAAGAGATTCCTTGTATTCGATTGTTGGACTGTTTGAGAGAGACCATCTTCATCCTACGACACTGACAGATTAATTAACCTTAGGTCCTTCACTTGAGGGAAAATTGATAATACCCTACAAAACACTGCACTTAGAGGCCTAACATAAGTCTACAAGAATAAGTTGTGTAATAGATATCAGAGGCCGAGCTCGGATGCAACCCCTTGCCGTGTCCATGCACACATGTGTAGTATATTGTAGTGAACCATGGTAGGCCCATTACCTAGTGTGAATCTAACTCCTCCCTTGGCTATAGTTACACCCTACGAGATAAGTCTTTCTGGAAGAGACATTTTCTATTTTCACGTGGTTTACACTCTTACGTTTTCGGTCTCATGCAATTTACGCTTGTACATTTTTTCATTTCTCATGATTTACACTCCTTTATCTGTCTAAGTAGAGTGGCGACACAAATTTATATGTTGATCCGTAGCGTAATTTATGCATCAACCAACCCAAAAAGACTGCTCCGAAGTTACTTTTTGCCATTGTTATCTAGGATACAATGTTGTAAACCACGTAATATGTTAAAAGTTCTTAGATGTTATTAATTTTTTCTATGTATGGTTTACAGAATCTTTATGCTGTTTGAGTATAAAAGGCTCAGTTGAATATTTTGTATGCAAATTCAATGGTTTGGTCGAGGGTTGTTGCTTCCTTCATGCATCGGCCACCCACATCCTCTCAAAAAAGAAACAAAGCTTGTCTCAAATTATTTCTTCTCGGTGTCAAGTAAGACACGCAAGGTCGCGATGCAAAGTTGCCAAGTTAGTTTACATTTCTTTTAAATCTTTATATGCAGGCTTAGATCATGGACACATTATAAAATTTTGCAATGTTCATCTGAATTCATAAGCTAACCGTATAATAATGATAATGATTGCACATATGATACATCTCCAACGTATCTATAATTTTTTATTGTTCCATGCTAATATATTATCTGTTTTGGATGTTTTATATGAATTAATATGATATTTTATATTATTTTTGGGACTAACCTGTTAACCTAGAGCCCAGTGTCAGTTTCAGTTTTTTCCTTGTTTTAGAGTTTGGCAGAAAAGAAATACCAAACAGAGTCCAAACGGAATGAAACCTTCGTGATGCATTTTCTTGGACCAGAAGAGACCTAGGAGACTTCGAGATCAAGTCGGAGGAGCCATGAGATGGCCACAAGGGTGGAGGGCGCGCCCGAGGGTAGGCGCCTGTCTTGTGCCCCCCCGTGACTCCCCTGACCTAATTCCTTCGCTTATATATTCACATATATTCCCAAACCACCACAAGTATCCATGAAAATACTTTTCCACCGCCGCAACCTTCTGTACCCATGAGAACTCATCTAGGGGCCTTTTCCGGCACCCTGCCGGAGGGGGATCCGATCACGGAGAGCTTCTACATCAACTCTATTGCCCTTCCGATGAAGCGTGAGTAGTTTACCATAGACCTATGGGTCCATAGCTAGTAGCTAGATGGCTTCTTATATCTCTTTGATTCCTCAATACGATGTTCTGCTTGGTGTTCTTGGAGATATATCCGATGTAATCTTCTTTTGCGGTGTGTTTGTCGAGATCCGATGAATTGTGGATTTATGATCAGCTTATCTATGAATATTATTTGAATCTTCTCTAAATTCTTTTATGCATGATTTGATATCTTTGTAATTCTCTTTGAACTATCGGTTTGGTTTGGCCAACTAGATTGGTTTTCCTTGCAATGGGATAAGTGCTTAGCTTTGGGTTCAATCTTGCGGTGTCCTTTCTTAGTGATAGTAGGGGCAGCAAGGCACGTATTCTATTGTTGCCATCGAGGATAAAAAGATGAGGTTTACATCATATTGCTTGAGTTTATTCCTATCCATCATGTCATCTTACTTAATGCGTTACTCTGTTCTTCATGAACTTAACACTCTAGATGCACGCAGGAGTCGGTCGATGTGTGGAGTAATAGTAGTAGATGCAGAATCGTTTCGGTCTACTTGACACGGACGTGATGCCTATATTCATGATCATTGCCATAGACATCGTCATAACGTTGCGCTTTTCTACCAATTGCTCGACAGTAATTTGTTCACCCAACGTATTATTTGCTATCATGAGATAAGCCTCTAGGGAAACCTATGGCCCACGGGTCTATTTTCCATCATATAAGTTTCCAATCTACTATTTTCCAACATATTAGTTTCCGATCTACTATTTTGCAATCTTTTACTTTCCGGTCTATAAACCAAAAATACCAAAAATATTTACTTTACCTTTTGTTTAGTTTCATCTATCTCTATCAGATCTCAATTTTGCAAGTAACCGTGAAGGGATTGACAACCCCTTTATCGCGTTGGGTGCAAGTTGTTTGATTGTTTGTGCAGGTATTAGGTGATTTGTGCGTTGTCTCCTCTTTGGATTGATACCTTGGTTTTCAAACTGAGGGAAATACTTATCTCTACTTTTACGCATCACCCTTTCCTCTTCAAGGAAAAACCAGCATAAGCTCAAGAAGTAGCAGGAAGAATTTCTGGCGCCGTTGCCGGGGAGATCTATGCCAAGTCAAGACATACCAAGTACCCATCATAAAATCTCATCTCTTGCATTACATTATTCGACATTCGCCTCTCATTTTCCTCTCCCCCACTTCTAAAATGATTTTCAAAAAGATTTGCCTTTTCTTCACCCCTCTTCCATTCGTCTTCTTTGTTTGCTTTCTTGTGTGCTCATGTGTTGGATTGCTTGCTTTGTCACGATGGCCCAAGAGAATACAAAATTGTGTGACTTTTCCAACACTAATAACAATCATTTTATTAGTACTCCGATTGCTCCTGCCACTAGCGCGGAATCTTATGAAATTAATGCCGCTCTGCTGAATCTTGCTATGAAAGACCAATTTTCCGGCCTTCCTAGTGAAGATGTTGCATCACGTCTTAATAATTTCGTTGAGTTGTGTGATATGCAAAAGAAAAAAGATGTGGATAATGATATTGTTAAATTGATCTATTTTTGTTCTCACTTTGAGAATGTGCTAAAACTTGGTTTTCATCTTTGCCTAAAAATAGTATTGATTCATGGAATAAGTGTAAAGATGCTTTTATTTCCAAGTATTTTCTTCCCGCTAAGATCATCTCCCTTAGGAACGATATTATGAATTTTAAGCAACTTGATCATGAACATGTTGCACCATCTTGGGAGAGGATGAAATTGATGATACGAAATTGCCCTACTCATGGTTTGAATTTGTGGATGATTATACAATTTTTTTATGCCGGATTGAATTTTGCTTCTAGAAATCTTTTAGATTCAGCCGCGGGAGGTACTTTCGTGGAAATTACTTTAGGAGAAGCTACTAAACTCTTAGATAATATTATAGTTAATTATTCTTAATGGCATTCCGAAAGATCTTCCACTAGTTAAAAAGTGCATGCGATTGAAGAGTTTAGTGTGAGTGGAAAGATGGATGAACTTATGAAATTATTTGCTAGCAAGAGTGCTTCTATTGATCCTAATGATATGCCTTTGTCTACTTTGATTTAAAATAATAATGAATCTACAGATGTAAATTTTGTTGGTACGAACAATTTTGGTAATAACGCGTATAGATAAATTTAATCCTAGGCCATTTCCTAGTAATTCCTCTAATAATTATGGTAATTCCAACAACAATTTTTATGGAAATTATAATAAGGTGCCCTCTGATTTTGAGAGTAGTGTTAAAGAATTTCTGAGTTCGCAAAAGAGTTTTAATGCATTGGTTGAAGAAAAATTGCTTAAGATTGATGATATGGCTAGGAACGTGGATATAATTTCTCTTGATGTTGATTCTTGAAACTTAGATCTATTCCACTCAAGCATGATATTAATGAGTCTATCAAAGCTATGATAATTTCCATTGATGAGTGCAAATGAAGAACCGCTAAGATGCGTGCTAAGCGAGATTGGTTTGTCAAAACGTGTACTTCTAGTTTCCGTGAAAATAATGATGAAGATCTTAAAGTGATTGATGTCACTCCTATTTAATCTTTGTTTTCCAATATAAATCTTGGTAAATATGGGACTGGAGATGACTCAACTTTAGTTAAAAGGCGTCACTATGATTCGAAGTTTTTAGGTCTTGATGCAAAAATTTATAAAAGTGGGATTGGGGAGGTCAAAACTTTAAGTACCAATAAACCCACTCTTTTGGATTTCAAGGAATTTAATTATGATAATTGTTCTTTAATAGATTGTATTTCCTTGTTGCAATCCATGTTGAATTCTCCTCATGCTTATAATCAAAACAAAGCTTTTACTAAACATATTGACGATGCTATGATGCAATCTTTTGAAGAAAAGCTTGAATTGGAAGTTCCTATCCCTAGAAAAATTTATGATGATTTGGAACCTACTATTAATATTAAGATTAAATATTATGAGTGCCATGTTTTGTGTGATTTGGGTGCTAGCGTTTCCATGATTCTAAAAACTTTACGTGATGTGTTTGGTTTCCGTGAATTTGATGATTTTTCTTTAGATTTGCATCTTGTGGATTCCACTATTAAGAAACCTATGGGAAGGATTAATGATGTTCTTATTGCTGCAAATAGGAATTATGTGCCTGTAGATTTCATTGTTCTTGATATAGATTGCAATCCTACATGTCCTATTATTCTTGGTAGACCTTTCCTTAGAACGATTGGTGCAATTCTTGATATGAAAGAAGGAAACATTAGATTCCGATTTAGGTTAAGGAAGGGCACGGAACACTTTCCAAGAAATAAAATTAAATTTCCATATGAATCTATTATGAGAGCTACTTATGGATTGCATACCAAAGATGACAATGCCTAGATCTATTTGAGTTTTTATGCCTAGCTAAGGGCGTTACACAATAGTGCTTGTTGGGATGCAACCCAATTTTATCTCTGTTCTTTGCTTTTTTGCTTCTGTTTTGCAATAAATAATTCATCTAGCCTCTGGTTAGATGTGATTTTGTGTTTTAGTTAGTGTTTGTGCCAAGAAAGACCTTTGGCATGGCTTACGGTGATAGTTGATTTGATCTTGCTGAAAAATAGAAACTTTTGCGCTCACAAAAAAATTCTCATTTTTAACAGAAGAGTGACAAAATATTGATTCTTTTTGCAAAAGATTAATAAACAAATTGCCTAGGTTGTCCTAATTTGTTAGAATTTTTTTAGTTGAAGAAGTATTCGAGAGCTATAGATTACTACAGACTGTTCTGTTTTTGACAGATTCTAATTTTCGATGTGTTGTTTGCTTATTTTGATGAATCTATGGGTAGTATCACAGGATGTGAACCATGGAGAAGTTGGAATATAGTGGATATTTGTCGGTGCAACAAAACCTGGGTCTGTTGCCCAACTGTGCACAGGAACAAGATCAAGATTGGAGCACCAGCCTAGGTCAGAGATTGAAGGACCAAGGGATTTGAATAACCAACATGCAGCTCAGAGAGACCAAGACAAACCCAGAGAAGCAGGGCATCGACAAGAGAAAGGCCTCCCTTGCTGGACAAGCGAGCCCGGCAAGGGGCGTGGCCACCACCATAAGTGAGCGACCAAGCCCTCTCTGCAGAGCCCCGCCAGGGAGCTCACGGGGGCGGAACCACCCCGCCAACCACTCAACCACGACTCACATCGTCAATCAGTGCGGTGTCAAGCCGCAAGATGACTAAGTGGCAGCCATTCGCCACATGGCAACCCTTTCCAACAGAAGAAACCCACATATGACACCTGTCCTGTGACGTGTCAATAGAACAGGTGCGGAGCTGGCGAGATAGCCTGGCAGGCCTTGCCGGGCAACCCGTGATGTGACACCAAGCGGTGCATTTAATGCACCCTGTCAGCCTGCAGGGATAGGTATGATAGCACTGTTTACTATCATATCAGTGGATAATGACCACTTTGCCACTGTGGTGTGACGCCCGGGTAGTTACGCTACAGTAACCATCCGCCAATGATGCCACGTCACCACGATTAATGTTGATAGTCTTGCGATGGTTCAAATCCCGTTCAAAATTCAAAATTGAAATAAAGTTAAACAATAAAAGTTTTCAAAAATTAAAACTAAAATGTTCGATGGTTGTAAAATATTACAAAGGTAATTGTGGTGAAATAAACACATTTTTAGAAAATGTCTAAATAATTTAAACTAAATTAAAACAGAAAAGAAAATAAATAAAAACAAAACAGAAAAACTAAAACCTAAAACTAACAAAAAAAGAAGAAGAAGGGAGAAACCCCCCTGCCCTTTGGGCTTCGGCCCACCAGGCCGCAAACCACCGGGCCGCCAGGCCGGCCTCCCCATAACCCCCACTCCCCCCGGTCCAACCCTAGCCACCGACACTTCCCCCCCCCCCCCACGCACACCACTCTCCCCACTCGCCCCCCCCACTCGCTCTCCCCCCTCCTCCCCGATCCAGATCGGATCGGGGGAACGAACCCCGTCGCCCCCCTGCGCCCCACGCCGCCTGGACCACGCCGGCCGCCCCAACCGCACGCCACGCCTCGGACCCGCCGTCCCCAGCGCCCATGGACGACCCCGACGCCGCTCGGCGCCCCACGCCAAGACGCCACCCACGGGCTGCCTCCCCATCGTCGCCGGGGTGCCGCCACCTCGTCCTCTTCCTCGTCGGACCTCCCGACCGCCACGTCCAGCTGCCCGTCCCTCGCAAACCCCGTGAGGCCCCCCTCTCCTTCCCTCCCCTGCTCCACGCGCCACCGCCTTGTGACTCGCCTGTGGCGATCTCGCGTCGTCCGTGCCGGACCTCCCTCGCCCAAACTCCGTCTGCACTTCTCCCTGCTTCCTCCCCTCGCTCGCTTGCCCGGCCAGCGCGTGGCCTCGCCCTTCGCCTCCCTGCTGGTCCCGACCATCGTCGCGACCAGTAGCGTCGGGCCGTCCCCTCCGGGCGAGCCGTCCACAGCAGGCCTCGTCCGCCTCACCCTCCCCCAGCTGGCGCTCGTCGGCTCCCGTCCACAGACGGCCCTGCCTTGCGCAGCCACGCTGACCCCTAACGCGCTTGTGGCCGTCGGCGCCCGGCGCCGTTTTCTCCCTGTTGACCATGGGCGCACGCCCAGCGCCCTCTAACCGCGCCCGCCCTGTTAAGGCTTATGGGCCTATGACATCTGGGCCCCGCCCACAGAACGTTTTATATATAAAAAAAGAAAAAAAGAAAAAAAAATAAATAAATAGATAATAATAATTAAATAAATTAATTAATTAACGAATTAATTAAGTTAATTAATCACAATTAGATTAACCTAATTAACTGTTAGTTAATTAATCAAACAATGACACTTTGGGGTCCACCCACTAATTAATTATGATTAGTTAAATTAATCATTAATTAAAATGTGTCAGCGACCAATGGGACCCACTAGTCGGGTTGACCGAGTCAACTACATTGACTGCTGATGTCGACATGACATCATCTTGATGTCATTAATCTGTTTTTCGGATTAATTTAAATAATTAATTAAATTCGAAATTAATAAAATCTTTAGAAAATCATATCTTTTAATCCGTAACTTCGGTTAAAATATTTTCAACATGAAAGTTGCTCGAGCAGCGAGGCGATTCCGGATACGCAACCCGCTCGTCCGCCACACCCCCTAACCTATCGAACTACTTAACTTTCCCCTCGGCTCCTCTGCTGAAAGCGAAACACCGGAATACTTTCCGGATGCTTCCCCTTTCACCGGTATCACCTCATACCCGTTAGGGCACCCCTAGCATAGTTACTTGTCATGTCATGCATCGATATGCATCTGTTTGCATGGTATTCATTGTTTCTTCCCCTCTTCTCCACGGTAGACTACGAGACCCGGCTGCTGCGCCGGTCCGACTACGGAGTTGGCGACCCCTCTCTCTTGCGAGCAACCAGGCAAGCCCCCTTGATCACGGATATCGCCTATTCTACTCTATCTTGCTTGCATTAGAGTAGTGTAGCATGTTATCGCTTTCCGTTATACCTATCACGATGCATAGCTTTGTCCTTGCTACTCTTGTTGTTACCTTTACCGCAATCCTACTTGCATAGTATAGGATGCTAGAATTTCCATCTGTGGCCCTACATTCTTGTCCGTCTTACATGCTATACTATCGGGCCGTGATCACTCGGGAGGTGATCACGGGTATATACTATATACTTATACATGATACATGTGGAGACTAAAGTCGGGTCATTTGGTGGAGCACCTTGAGTGGATCTTTGTGGCGGAGCGACAGGGCAGGTTGAGACCGCCTAGGAGAGAGGTGGGCCTGGCCCTGTTCAGCGTTCGCGGATACTTAACATGCTTAACGAGATCTTGGTATTTGATACGGGCCTATACGCACTAACCAACTACGTGGGAAAGATATGGGCACTCGGCGTCGTGGTATCAGCCGAAGCATTTCGTGACGTCAGCCGATCGAGCGCTGGCCGGATTGGACCGGAACGCCACTAGGCTAGGTCTGCTTCGGCCGCGTCACGCATAGCGTCTTGGTGTGCTTTCGAGGCGATGGGCCTGCACTGTGGCGCTTAGGTTTAGACCGGCGTCGGCCTCACTGTTGTACCTAGGTGGGCCGTGACGTGTTGATCTTCGCGGCGGGCATGACCCGAAAAGTGTGTCCGCCCAAATGGGATCAAGCGTGTTGGGTTATGTGGTGCACCCTGCAGTGAAGTTAATCTATTCGAATAGCCGTGATCTTGGTAACAGGACGACTTGGAGTTGTACCTTGACCTTATGACAACTAGAACCGGATACTTAATAAAACACACCCTTCCAAGTGCGGATACAACCCGGTGATACGCTCTCTAACAGGCTGACGAGGAGGGATCGCCGGTTAGGATTATGCTATGCGATGCTACTTGGAGGACTTGATCTACTCTCTTCTACATGCTGCAAGACGGAGGCTACCAGCGTAGTCTTCGACATGATTAGCTATCCCCTCTTATTACGGCATTCTGATTCGGTCCACGATATGGCCCTTTACACATATATCCATGCATATGTAGTGTAGCTCCTTGCTTGCAGTACTTTGGATGAGTACTCACGGTTGCCTTGTTCCCCTTTTCCCCTTTCTTTACCCGGTTGCTGCGACCAGACGATGGAGCCCAGAGCGACGCCACCGTCGATGGCGACTACTACACTGGAGGTGCCTACTACTACGCAGCACCGCCGATTTACGCACTGTGAGTAGTTAGGAGGATCCCAGGCAGGAGTCCTGCGCCTCTTTCGATCTGTATCCCAGTTTGTGCTAGCCATCTTATGGCAACTTGTTTAACTTAAGTCTGTACTCAGATATTGTTGCTTCCGCTAACTCGTCTATGATCGAGCACTTGTATTCGAGCCCTCGAGGCCCCTGGCTTGTATTATGATGCTTGTATGACTTATTTTATTTTTAGAGTTGTGTTGTGATATCTTCCTGTGAATCCCTGATCTTGATCGTACATGTTTGCGTGTATGATTAGTGTACGATTGAATCGGGGGCGTCACATGTGGTGAGCCCTTAATCTATAAAAGGAGGCCCATGGCACTCGGAGGAGGGGTTAGAGGGTTGGAAAGATGACAACCCCCAAGCCATCACACGTGCATAGCGATATGTCTCCAACGTATCCATAATTTTTGATTGCTCCATGCTACTTTATCTATTGTTTTGGACTATAATGGGCTTTATTTTGCACTTTTATATTACTTTTGGGACTAACCTATTAACCGGAGGCCCAGCCCGTAATTGCTTGTTTTTTGCCTTTTTCGGTGTTTCGAAGAAACAGAATATCAAACGGAGTCCAAACGGAATGAAACCTTCGGAAACGTGATTTTCTCACCGAACGTGATCCAGGAGACTTGGACCCTACGCCAAGGAACATCGGAGGCGGTCACGAGGGTGCCCCCCCCCCCCCAGGGCACGTCCCCCTGCCTCGTGGGCCCCTCGAAGCTCCACCGACGTACTCCTTCCTCCTATATATACGTACGTACCCCCAAACGATCAGAACAGGAACAAAAACCTAATTCCACCGGCGCAACTTCCTGTATCCACGAGATCCCATCTTGGGGCCTGTTCTGGAGCTCTGCCGGAGGGGGCATCCACCATGGAGGGCTTCTACATCAACACCATAGCCTCTCCGATGAAGTGTGAGTAGTTTACTTGGACCTTGGTCCATAGCTAGTAGCTAGATGGCTTCTTCTCTCTTTTTGGATCTCAATACAATGTTCTACCCCTCTCTCGTGGAGATCTATTCGATGTAATCTTCTTTTTGCGGTGTGTTTGTTGAGGCCCGATGAATTGTGGGTTTATGATCCAGCTTATCTATGAATAATTTTTGAATCTTCTCTGAATTCTTTTATGTATGATTGAGTTATCTTTGCAAGTCTCTTGAATTATCCGTTTGGTTTGGCCAACTAGATTGGTAGTTCTTGCAATGGGAGAAGTGCATGGCTTTGGGTTCAATCTTGCGGTGTCCTTACCCAAAGGATGTAAAGGGTTGCAAGGCACGTATTGTATTGTTGCCATCGAGGATAAAAAGATGGGGTATTTATCATATTGCATGAATTTATTCCTCGACATCATGTCATCTTGCTTAAGGCGCTACTCTGTTTTAACTTAATACTCTAGATGCATGCTGGATAGCGGTCGATGTGTGGAGTAATAGTAGTAGATGCAGAATCGTTTCGGTCTACTTGTCTCGGACGTGATGCCTATATACATGATCATACCTAGATATACTCATAACTATGCTCAATTCTGTCAATTGCTCAACAGTAATTTGTTCACCCACCGTAGAATACTTATGCTCTTGAGAGAAGCCACTAGTGAAATCTGTGGCCCCCGGGTCTATTCTCATCATATCAATCTCCATCACTTTTATACTTGCTTTGTTTTTACTTTGCCTTTTACTTTTCACTTTGCATCTATATACCAAAAATACCAAAAATATCATCTCTATCAGATCTCACTCTCGTAAGTGACCGTGAAGGGATTGACAACCCCTAATCGCGTTGGTTGCGAGTAGCTATCGTTTTGTGCAGGTATGAGGGACTTGTGCGTGGCCTCCTACTGGATTGATACCTTGGTTCTCAAAAACTAAGGGAAATACTTACGCTATTGTGCTGCATCATCCTCTCCTCTTCGGGGAAAACCAATGCAAGCTCAAGACATAGCAAGAAGGATTTCTGGTGCCGTTGCCGGGGAGTCTACGCAAAAGTCAACATACCAAGTACCCATCACAATCCCTATCTCTCGCATTACATTATTTGTCATTTGCCTCTCGTTTTCCTCTCCCCCACTTCACCCTTGCCATTTTATTCACCCTCTCTTTCCCAATTCCCTCCTCTTTTCCCCTTTGCCTTTTCCTCGTCCGTTTGTTTGCTCGTGTGTTAGTTTGCTTGCTTGCCGTCATGACTAGTTTCATATCTTCTCTGTTATCTCCCGAGAATGAAGTTCTAAATTTTAAGCAAAGGGAGGGAGAAAATCTAAAAGATGCTTGGAATAGAATTTGCAATGCTCAAAATAGATCTACCAGGAAGCAATCTACTTCAGTTCTTCTTCGCAATTTTTATGTAGGTGCTAAAAGATGCTTGGTATAGAATTTGCAATGCTCAAAATAGATCTACCAGGAAGCAATCTACTTCAGTTCTTCTTCGTATTTTTTATGTAGGTGCTAATCCTTGGTATAGATATATCATTGATACCATTACGGGAGGGAATTTCTTGGGTAGCCATACTTTTGATTCTTATAATGCTTTAATAGATTTATTTGGCTCACCTCCTCTTTTGGTTAATGGAACTATGTTAACTTTGGAGCATGTTATGCAAAGGCTTGAAATTATTGAAAACAAAGTTGCTACCATTGAATCCATTGAAAATCTAGATAAAAAGATCCATAATCAAATTACTCAATATTGATATAAGGTAGGAATGACTTTGAAAAATATTAAGGAGAAGGAACCTATGGTTAATGAGAAAATAAATCTAGATTCCACTCGAATTGATAAACTTGAGGGTATCATTACCAACTTGGGAACTGCTTTTTCTTCCGTAAGAATACTCCTAGTCCTCCCACTAAAATTGCCAAGCTTATGTATGTTCCTAAAAATAAGGGTGAATCATCTAGTAAGGAAACTGCGGATCTTAAATCTATAAGTATTTATCCCGATCTTTTTACTATCATTAAGGAACCATTTGCTACAAATGAATTTTTCGATCTTATGCCTAAAAGTTTGATAATTACTCGAAAGAAAGAAATATATAAGAAAGATAGATGCCTCATTGAAGAATTGCCTACCAAAGATGGCAATACCTAGATCTATCCTCGCTTTTATGCCTAGCTTGGGGCGTTAAACGATAGCGCTTGTTGGGAGACAACCCAATTTTATTTTTAGTTTTTTGTTTTTGCTTCTGTTTAGAAATAAATAATCCATCTAGCCTCTGTTTAGATGTGGTTTTATCTTTTAATTAGTGTTTGTGCCAAGTTAAACCTATTGGATCTTCTTGGATGATAGTTATTTGATCTTGCTGTAATTTCCAGAAACTTTGCGCTCAGTGCCCGAATTGTTAAAAATCACCAGAACGTGATAAAATACTGATTCTAATTGCTGCTGATCAATAAACAAATTTTCCAGGCCGTCTAATTTTGTTAGAATTGTTTGAGTTCCAGAAGTTTGAGTTAGTTACAGATTACTACAGACTATTCTGTTTTTGACAGATTCTGTTTTGCGTGTGTTGTTTGCTTATTTTGATGAATCTATGGCTAGTAAAATAGTTTATGATCCATAGAGAAGTTGGAATACAGTAGGTTTAACACCAATATAAATAAAGAATGAGTTCATTACAGTACCTTAAAGTAGTCTTTTGTTTTCTTTCTCTAGCAGAGCTCACGAGAATTCTATTGAGTTTTGTGTTGTGAAGTTTTCAAGTTTTGGGTGAATTCTTTTGATGGATTATGGAACAATGAGTGGCAAGAGCCTAAGCTTGGGGATGCCCATGGCACCCCCAAGATAATCCAAGGACACCAAAATTCAAAGCTTGGGGATGCCCGGAAGGCATCCCTCTTTAAATCCACTTCCATCGGTAATTTACCTAGAGCTCTATTTTTATTCACCACATGATATGTGTTTTGCTTGGAGCGTCTTGTATTATTTGTGTCTTTGCTTGTTAGTTTACCACAGTCATCCTTGCTGTACACACCTTTTGAGAGAGCCATACATGAAGGAATTTGATAGAATACTCTATGTGCTTCACTTATATCTTTTGAGCTTGATAGTTTTGCTCATAGTACTTCACTTATATCTTTTTGAGCATGATAATTTTTGCTCTAGGACTTCACTTAGATCTTTTAGAGCATGGTGGTGGATTTGTTTTAAAGAAAATTGATCTCTCATGCTTCACTTAGATTATTTTGAGAGTCGTTAATAGCATGGTAATTTGCTTAATGTTAATATACTTGGTATTCAAGATATGTGAAACTTTCTTTTGAGTGCGTTGAATACTAAGATAAGTTTGATGCTTGATAATTGTTTTGAGATATAAAGATGATGATATTAGAGTCATGCTAGTTGAGTAGTTGTGAATTCAAAGAATACTTGTGTTGAAGTTTGTGATTCCCGTAGCATGCACGTATTGTGAACCGTTATGCGATGAACTCGGAGCATGATTTATTTATTGATTTTACTTCCTTATGAGTGGCGGCCGGGGACGAGTGATGGTCTTTTCCTACCAATCTATCCCCCTAGGAGCATGCGCGTAATACTTTGCTTTGATAACTTCTAGATTTTTGCAATAAGTATATGAGTTCTTTATGACTAATGTTGAGTCCATGGATTATACGCACTTTTCCCATCCTTCCACTATTGCTAGCCTCTCTAATACCGCACACCTTTCGCCGGTATCATACACCCACCATATAACTTCCTCAAAACAGCCACCATACCTACCTATCATGGCATTTCCATACCCATTTCGAGATATATTGCCATGCAACTTTTCACCGTTCTGTTTATTATGACACGCTCCATCATTATCATATTGCTAGCATGATCATGTAGTTGACATCGTATTTGTGGCAAAGCCACCGTTCATAATTCGTTCATACATGTCACTCATGTTTCATTGCATATCCAGTACACCGGGAGGCATTCATATAGAGTCATATTTTGTTCTAAGTATCGAGTTGTAATTGTTGAGTTGTAAGAAAAATAAAAGTGTGATGATCATCATTATTAGAGCATTGTCCCAAGTGAGGAAAGGATGATGGAGACTATGATTCCCCCAAAAGTAGGGATGAGACTCCGGACGAAATATATATATATATATATATATATATATATATATATATATATATATATATATATAAGAGGCCATAAAAAAAGAGAAAAGGCCCAAATAAAAAATATGAGAGAAAAAGAGAGAAGGGACAATGTTACTATCCTTTTACCACACTTGTGCTTCAAAGTAGCACCAAGATCTTCATGATAGAGAGTCTCTCATTTTGTCACTTTCATATACTAGTGGGAATTTTTCATTATAGAACTTGGCTTGTACTCCCTCCGTTCGGAATTACTCGTCCAAAAATGAATGTATCTAGATGTATTCTAGTTGTAGATACATCCATTTTTATGACAAGTAATTCCGAAGGGAGGGAGTATATTCCAATGATGGGCTTCCTCAAATGCCCTAGGTCTTGTGAGCAAGCAAGTTGGATGCACACCCACTTAGTTTCTTTTGTTGAGCTTTCATATACTTATAGCTCTAGTGCATCCATTGCATGGCAATCCCTACTCACTCACATTGATATCTATTGATGGGCATCTCCATAGCCCGTTGATACGCCTAGTTGATGTGAGACTATCTTCCGTCTTTTTGTCTTCTCCACAACCACCATTCTATTCCACATATAGTGCTATATCCATGGCTCACGCTCATGTATTGCGTGAAGATTGAAAAAGTTTTGAAAATATTAAAGTATGAAACAATTGCTTGGCTTTTCATCGGGGTTGTGCATGATTTAAATACTTTGTGTGGTGAAGATACAACATAGCCAGACTATATGATTTTGTAGGGATAACTTTCTTTGGCCATGTTATTTTGAGAAGACATAATTGCTTAGTTAGTATACTTGAAGTATTATTATTTCTTTGTCAATATGAACTTTTGTCTTGAATCTTTCGGATCTGAATATTCATGACATGATTAAGAAGATTTACATTGAAATTATGCCAAAGTATCACTCCGCATCAAAAATTCTCTTTTTAGCATTTACCTACTCGAGAACGAGCAGGAATTAAGCTTGGGGATGCCTGATACGTCTCCAACGTATCTATAATTTTTGATTGCTCCATGCTAATTTATCTATTGTTTTGGACTATAATGGGCTTTATTTTCAACTTCTATATTACTTTTGGGACTAACCTATTAACCGGAGGCCCAGCCTAGAATTGCAGTTTTTTGCCTTTTTCAGTGTTTCGAAGAAACAGAATATCAAACGGAGTCCAAACGGAATGAAACCTTGAAGCGTGATTTTCTCACGAACGTGATCCAGAGACTTGGACCCTACGCCAAGGAACATTGGAGGCGGTCACGAGGTGGGGGCGCCCCTAGGGCGCGCCCCTGCCTCATGGGCCCTTGAAGCTCCACCGGCGTACTCCTTCCTCCTATATATACCTCATTACCCCCAAACGATCGGAGCAGGGCCAAAACCTAATTCCACCGCCGCAACTTCCTGTATCCACGAGATCCCATCTTGGGGCCTGTTCCGGAGCTCTGCCGGAGGGGGCATCCACCACGGAGGGCTTCTACATCAACACATATCCTCTCCGATAAAGTGTGTTTAGTTTACTTCAGACCTTCGGGTCCATAGCTAGTAGCTAGATGGCTTCTTCTCTCTTTTTGGATCTCAATACAATGTTCTCCCCCTCTCTCGTGGAGATCTATTCGATGTAATCTTCTTTTTGCGGTGTGTTTGTTGAGACCGATGAATTGTGGGTTTATGATCCAGCTTATCTATGAATAATATTTGAATCTTCTCTGAATTCTTTTATGTACGATTGAGTTATCTTTGCAAGTCTCTTGAATTATCCGTTTGGTTTGGCCAACTAGATTGGTAGTTCTTGCAATGGGAGAAGTGCATGGCTTTGGGTTCAATCTTGCGGTGTCCTTACCCGTGATAGAAAGGGTTGCAAGGCACATATTGTATTGTTGCCATCGAGGATAACAAGATGGGGTATTTATCATATTGCATGAATTTATTCCTCTACATCATGTCATCTTGCTTAAGGCGTTACTCTGTTTTAACTTAATACTCTAGATGCATGTTGGATAGCGGTCGATGAGTGGAGTAATAGTAGTAGATGCGAGAATCATTTCGGTCTACTTGTCTCGGACGTGATGCCTATATACATGATCATACCTAGATATACTCATAACTATGCTCAATTCTGTCAATTGCTCAACAGTAATTTGTTCACCCACCGTAGAATACTTATGCTCTTGAGAGAAGCCACTAGTGAGACCTATGGCCCCCGGGTCTATTCTCATCATATCAATCTCCATCACTTTTAAACTTGCTTTGTTTTTACTTTGCCTTTTACTTTTCACTTTGCATCTATATACCAAAAATTCCAAAAATATTATCTCTATCAGATCTCACTCTCGTAAGTGAACATGAAGGGATTGACAACCCCTAATCGCGTTGGTTGCGAGTAGCTATCGTTTTGTGCAGGTACGAGGGACTTGTGCGTGGCCTCCTACTGGATTGATACCTTGGTTCTCAAAAACTGAGGGAAATACTTATGCTACTGTGCTGCATCATCCTCTCCTCTTCGGGGAAAAGCAACGCAAGCTCATGACGTAGCACATAGTCGCTACTGCCCTGAGGCAAACCTTGCCCGGCAAGTGTACCACGCACAACCACATTCATTCCACCATCAATCCACCAAAGCAGGAGCAGGGTATTAACGCCTCGCGGCGGCCCGAACCCGGGTAAATTACTTGTGTGCTCTCTGTCGTGTTGTCGTGTGCTGATCTTCTCTTTGTGCAAAGCGACGTTCCCCCGCCGAACCAGCAAGGGGCCACCCAGTCCCATAGGTGGTTGTGGATATCCTGTGACATCTTTGGCCCGCTAGGTAGGGGGCTCGCTTGCGTGAACTTGAAAGCGTGCGCAACGCGTCATCTTCATCGCCATCTTCATCTTCGATGACGCCATCAACCATGGCACCTAAGAAGAAGAAGTCCGGCCCTTCCGTCCGCCTTGAAGGCTCCGCCGCCCACGGCCTGAAGTGCCTCGGAGGCTGCAGAGGTGAGCGAGGATGTGAACCCTGCTGGGGGCGTGACTGGAGCAGATGGCGCCATCACTGCTCCCCCCTGGCCGACACGTGGGCTGGAGACGTCGGAAGAGGACAACATCAGCAACCCCCTGGTGGTCAAGCTCCACAAGGTGCAGGCGAGGGGGGGCACTCCTTCTGCACCCTCTCCTCCCACTGACGGGCACAACCGCAGCAACGACGCTCGGTCCGGGGCGAACCATCGCCCTACGGCCGCCCCCGCCGCAGGGGCGGCCATGCCCCGTGTGTCTCCTCCCGGACGAGCCAACCATGCTATTGCGCTCGACGGAGCCGCTGACCCCCGAGCACCAGCACCGCGTGACCCCGCAGCCCGGGTGGTCGTTCCATAGTGGCACAGACGCGGCACTACCGCCGACGCTGCCGCTGGCACCGTTAGGAGCCAGGCGACGGTGCGATCGACATCATCAACCACTATGCCAAGCACAACCACGGAGGCTATGGCACGAGCTCACCTTCTACTGAGGTTTCCGCCGGCGACCGAGCAGATGGACGAGTGGCGTGCCACCATCCAGAGCCTGCTCGGCTTCGCTGAGGCTGGGGGCTCATGACGAGTTGGCCTGCCACGACCTCTCCAAGCGACAGCAACCGCCCGCACTGCTGGCCAAACAGAGGGGGCTATCCCCACGGTGCAGTCCCGACCACGGCAGCCGATGCGGGCGCAGCAGAATCAAGACCTCGATGACGTCTTGATGGCCTCTTTCGACCCTCGAGCACGTCAAGGCCAACATCGAACCCCGGTGGGTAGGCGGCAGGGAGACACGTGTGTCATCATGAATCGGCGCCACGACGACCTCCGCCAGGCCGAAGGGTGCGGCAGCCTCAATGTCGACGAGCGTGCGCTCGGTGCTCGCGGGTGCCTACCTTTCGAGGTCGGCTGCCCTGCCTTTACATGAGAGCTGCGGCAAGTCTGTTGGCCGTCTGTTCCCACCTTCAAGCCAGAGATACCTTAGAAGTACGATAGGAGACTGAACCCGGCGGAGTTCCTAAGCATCTACACCATCGCTGTTCAGGCTGCCAGGGGAAGAGGCGAGAAGGTGTTCGCCAACTACATCCCTTTGGCTCCCAAATCCAATGTGAGGTCCTGGCTGATGCACCTGCTGAAGAACTCCATTTCGTCATGGGCAGATCTGTGCCACCAAGAACCCAGCAGGCCCAGCGACCTTCAGCTTATCTAGCAAAAGGAAGGAGAAACCCTCCGTAAGTATTTACAGAGATTCACTAAAGTTCATAGAAATATTCCAAATATCCATCCGGCCGCCGTTATAGCAGCCTTCCAGTCTAATGTGTGCAATCGTCGCATTCGCTCTAAGATGAATGTCGGTTTCCCAAGACTGTGAAGGAACTATACACACTAGTGGATAAGTGTACCCGGATGGAAGAAGGGAGGAGGTTGCCCGGAGAGGAGGATTGCATCAATGTTGATTCAGAGGATGAGGATGAATCAAGCAGTCAGAGAAAGAGCAAGAAGCGCAGCAAGAAACCAAGAGATAAGACATTGATGACTATAGAAGGTTCAGGCACACATAATACCGACAAGAAGGCCAAAGCTGAGGCCCCCGGCAAGGAAGCTGCCGCGTGCACTGCCTGCCGGAAGCCGCTACCACGGAAAAAGCTGGGAAAAGTGATGGGTCGTACTGCATGATCCACCGGATCAAAGGCCATGACCTTCAGGAGTGTTATCAAGTGGAGCAGCTCGTCAAGAAACAGAGGGCGGAGTATGATAGGCGTGATAAGGAGAAAGGTCAGAACACTACTGGCGGTAAGGGGCGAGGTGGTGAAGCAAGTCGCCCCTGCTAACCCTTTCGGAATCAAGGAAAATCCGCCAGGGGCCAAGAGAAGGAAATCTATGATGATGTGAGTGATGGAGGGAATGAAGAGGAGACCAGTGAGCAGGAATTTCAGAAGGCCACTGACGCCCTATGCATTGACGGAGGTGCACCTTTGCACACCTATCATCGCCAACTCAAGCGATGGGAACGAGAGGTCAATGCTATGGAACCAGCGCTAGAGGCCCGGAAGCCGCTCAAGTGGTCCCGCACGCCCATCATCTTTGATGAGGAGGATCACCCTGGCCGCACCACAGCGGTAGGGTGTTTGCCATTGTTGGTCTCCCCAACAATTTGTAACCTCAAGGTCACAAAGATGTTAGTGGATGGCGGGGCCGGGTTGATTCTGATTTCCCCGGCAGTCATCAACAAGCTTCAGATAGGAGAAGAAGAGCTAGAGGTTACATGCACGTTTCAAGGAGTTAATCCCGGCAGTAGCTATCCTAAGGGGAAGATAACGTTGCTGGTGACGTTTGGGGGAGAATTCAACTATCGGACTAAGAGGATTGTGTTTGATGGGTCGATCTCCCCGTGCCGTACAATGGGATTCTGGGACGCCCGGCCCTGGCTAAGTTCATTGCAGCATCTCACTATGCTTATAACACCTTGAAGATGCCTGGGCCACTAGGAGTCATCACCATCCCATTAGATGAGAAGGATGCAATTATCTGCGTGGACAAGATGTACCGGGATGCAGTCGCGGTAGAGGCTGCGGTAGCAACAACTCCCGCCAAGGAAAGCAAAGGAAAGAGGAAGGATTGTAGGGCCTCCGGCAAGGAGTCCGGGAAGTGTGCCCCCTCCGAGTGCATGGCACCCATTGACGACGTGCCGGAGTGTTCGAATAGCAAGAGATCCAAGGTTGCTGCACCCCAAGTGAAGAAGGTCCCGGCAGGGCTGGCTGGCGTTGATGGTACTTTCACCATCAGTGCCACCCTTGATGAAAAATAGGAATGCGCGCTCGTTGCCTTCCTGTGGGTGAATATCGATGTGTTTTCCTGGCAACCATCTGATACCCCAGGTGTTCCTAGGGAGGTAATTGAGCACCACATTGCTGTCTGCCCACACGCCCACCCGTTGAAAGCACAAGTGCTCCCTGGGTGGTTTTGGTAATTAATGTCAACATATCTCTTGTTGGACTAATGCTTTGATCTAGTATATTTCAGACAAGTTCAACAGATGGAGTGGCGTGGACAAGAGGATATGGAACCCCTTCAAGGTGCTAAGGATAAAGGATTGGCTCAAGCTCGAAAGCTCAAGACTCTACATTTTACTTTTAGTGATCCAAGATCACATTGAGTCCATAGGAAAGCCAATACTATTAAAAGGGGATAAGGTGTTGCTTAATGGCTTGCTTGCTCAAAGTGCTTAGTGATATGCTCCAAAACCTCAACCACTTTCTCATATCCACATATGTCCCAAACCAAAAGTCAAACTCCGCCCCACCTAATCTTTCTATCCAGCGCCAACGAGTTCAGTTGACATAGCCACTGCCTCAAAACCCTAATCAATTCGGTCTTGCTGATGGGATCCCGGTCTCACCGAGATGGGCTTGCAAACTCTCTGGATCCTGTTGCATTAAATTCGGTCTTACCGAGTTTTGTAATCGGTCCCACCGAGTTTTCCTGAGCAACTCTCTGGTTAGCATATTACCAAAATTGGTCCCACCGAGTTTGTGTAATCGGTCAAACCGAGATGAGGTTTTACCCTAACCCTAGCACATCGGTCCCACCGAGTTGATGATATTGGTCCCACCGAAATGCCTAATGGTCACATTATGAACTGAATCGGTCCGACCGAGTTTTCTGATTTGGTCCCACCGAGTTTGGTGATTTGTGTGTAATGGTTAGATTTTGTGTGGAGGCTATATATACCCCTCCACCCACTCTTTACTCATGAGGAGAGCCATCAGAACATGCCTACACTTCCAGCATACATTTTCTGAAAGAGAACCACCTAGTCATGTGTTGAGGTCAAGATATTCCATTCCAAATACATAAATCTTGATCTCTAGCCTTCTCCAACTTGCTTTCCACTCAAATCATCTTTCCACCAAATCCAAATCTGTGAGAGAGAGTTGAGTGTTGGGGAGACTATCATTTGAAGCACACGAGCAAGGAGTTCATCATCAACACACCGTCTATTACCTTTTGTAGATTGGTGTCTCCTAGATTGGTTAGGTGTCACTTGGGAGCCTCCGTCAAGATTGTGGAGTTGAACCAAGGAGTTTATGCGAGCAAGGAGATCGCCTACTTCGTGAAGATCTACCCTAGTGAGGCAAGTCCTTCGTGGGCATGGCCATGGTGGAATAGACAAGGTTGCTTCTTCGTGGACCCTTCATGGTTGGAGCCCTCCGTGGACTCCCGCAACCGTGACCCTTCGTGGGTTGAGTCTCCATCAGCATGGATGTACGATAGCACCACCTATCAGAACCACGCCAAAAATCTCCGTGTCTCCAATTGCGTTTGCACACTCCAATCCCATCCCTTTACATTCTTGCAAATTGCATGCTTTACTTTCTGCTGCTCATATTCTCTTGTCATGCTTGCTTGATATGTATTGTGAATGTTTAATCTTGTGCTAAAACTCCACCTTAACTTGAAGAAAATAAAAACTACAACCTTTTCTTGTTAAGAGTCTATTCACCCCCTCTAGACACCTCTTCTCGATCCTTTCAATTGGTATCAGAGCCTTGGTCTCCATTGCTTTGGTTTAAACACCTTTGGAGGAAGATGGATGTGTCTACATTGGGGAGTCTTAGACATAGAGTGCCTATTCTTAATGGAGAGTACTTTCATGAGTGAAAAAATGAGATGCTTGAGATTTTCAATGAATATCATTTGAACAAGTACATTACTAGTCCTTGCATTCCCCCTAGTCATCCTTTGCATCCCTCTCCCAATGATGATCTTGACATGATTCACAATCTTAGAACTATCAATCTTATCATTAGAGGATTGCCCAGCTTGCCTACTCTTGATTTGTGCCTACACTATATGGAGATTTCTTGAGGAACGATTCCCAAATTATTCCTTGAAAAATCTAGTTGAGATTCTCCATAAGTCTATTGCCTTGAGCAAGATGAATTTCAATGATCCTAAGTTTGGTGATTGTCTATTTGAGCTTACTAACCTCATCGTGCCATAGGAGATGCTGGAATCATTAGCAACATCATCTCCGAAGTCATTATAATCCATAAAGATGCACATTGTCATGGTCATAAATCTAATGAATCACTCTCTCTAGGAATTGATCCATCACAAGACGATGTTGAACATGGATACTATGATGAGGATGATGATAGTGACTTTGATCTCGATGAATCCATGAGACACTTTGGTCTTAATGCAAATCTTCGTGGCTACATGGCTGGAGGAAATGAATGGGTCCTTGATAGTGGATGTACTGATCATATGACCGGAGATAAGGATATGTTTCATGAGCTTCTTGAAAGCAGCGACCCTCGAAAGTATGTCACTTTTGGTGATAACTCAAAGGGTAAGGTGGTTGGCCTTGGTAAGGTGGCCATCTCAAATGATAGTTCCATACGAAATGTTATGCTCGTTGAATCTCTTGGCTACAATTTACATTCTGTATCTAGACTTGCTGACTTTGGGTTCAATGTCCTATTCACTGAAGTAGATTGCCAAGTGTTTCATAGAGATAATCATAAAATGGTCTTTACCGGTATACGTAGAGGAGATCTTTACATTGTTGACTTCACTAAAAAAGGCTCAACCTAGAACTTGTTTAATTGCAAAATCTTTAAAAGGTTGGTTGTGGCATAGAAGGTTAGGTCATGTGGGCATGCGAAATCTTGATAAGCTTATTAAAGGTGATCACATCCTTGGAGTAAAAGATGTTATATTTGACAAGGATAGATTGTGCAGTGCTTGTCAAGAAGGAAAGGAAGTAGGAGGAAGTCACCCCATGAAGAACATCATGAGCACGAGAAGACCGCTCGAGCTACTTCATATGGATCTTTTTGGTCCCAATGCCTACAAAAGTCTTGGTGGTAACTCATTTGGACTAGTCATAGTCGATGATTTTTCAAGATTTATGTGGGTGTTCTTTCTTGAAGATAAATCGCTGGTCCAAAAGATCTTCAAGAACTTCGCTAGGAAGGCCCAAAATCAAATTGAAGTGAAGATCAAGAAGGTTTGTAGCGACAACGGAACGGAGTTCAAGAACGCAAATGTGGATACCTTTCTTGACGAAGAAGGGACTTCACACGAGTTCTCGAGTACGTACATGCCTAAAAAAATGGATTTGTTGAGAGGAAGAACCAAACTCTTATCGAAATGGCGAGAATGATCGATGCTTGATGAGTATAAGACTCCAAAACACTTTTGGGCAAAAGCGGTTGAGACAGCTTGTCATGCAACAAATCGCTTGTATCTTCACAAGCTACTCGGCAAGATGGCATACGAGCTCCTCACCAGTAACAAACCCCAAGTTGGATACTTTCGAGTATTTGGCTCAAAGTGTTACATTCTTGATAAGCATCCTCGTTCTAAATTTGCTCCTAAATCTCATTATGGTTTGCTACTTGGGTATGGCTCAAATTCTCACACTTACCATGTCTACAACAATTTCACCCGAAAGTTTGAAGAGACGGTAGATGTGAAGTTTGATGAATCTAATGGCTCGCAAGTAGAGCAATTGCCAATTGATGTAGGAGACAAAGACCCTTCGGAAGCAATCCAAGACTTGTCTATTGGCAAGATTCGTCCAACGGAGGTGAAGGAGAGTACCTCGTCCGTCCAAGTGGAAGCTTCTACCTCACGACAAGGTGAACTTAGAGTTGACACAGAAGCATCCACAAGTGGGACACATCAAGGTGAAGAAAACGAGGAAGTACACCAAGATGAACCTCATCAACCTCCTTCTCGACCATGACGAGAGAACGACAACGTCAACAATGAAGAAGGCCAAGAACAAGATGATGAAGAAGATGTTCCACCCCGACCCAAGCAAAAGCTCTCACAAGTTCAAGCAAGAGTCTCAAGAGACCATCCCGTTGAAAAAATCTTTAATGATATCCAAACCGGGAGAATCACTCGCTCTAAAGCTCGTTTGGCTAATTCTTGTGAGCATTATTCACTTATCTCTAGCATTGAACCTATGAAGGTTGAAGAAGCATTGGAAGATCCGGATTGGATAAATGCTATGAATGAAGAGCTACACAACTTTGAGAGAAATCAAGTGTGGACATTGGTCGAGAAGCCTGACAACAACCACAACATCATCGGTACCAAATGGGTGTTTTGCGACAAGCAAGACGAATATGGACAAGTCTTCCACAAAAAAGCATGTCTAAATGCCCAAAGGCTGCACTCAAGTCGAAGGTATGGACTATGGTAAGACATATGCGCCCGTCGCTAGACTTGAGTCCATACGCATCTTACTTGCATATGCTAATCCCCATGATATCACCTTGTACCAAATGGATATTAAAAGTTCTTTTCTAAATGGTGAAATTGAGGAGGAAGTTTATGTTAAACAACCTCCCGGCTTTGTCAATCCTAAGAAACCCGATCATGTTTACAAACTTAACAAAGCTCTTTATGGTCTTAAACAAGCTCCTAGAGCGTGGTATAAATGCTTGACCAAGTTCCTTATTGAGAAAGGCTTTGAGATTGGAAAAATAGATTCTACTCGTTTTACTAAAAGGTTTAATGGTGAATTATTTGTGTGCCAAATTTATTTTGATGATGTCATATTTGGTTCGACTAACCCTCATTTTAGTGAAAAGTTTGGAAAGCTAATGTCGAAGAAGTTCGAGATGTCAATGATGAGTGAACTCAAGTTATTTCTTGGGTTGCAAATCAAGCAAACTAAAGAAGGCACCTGTCGGCGTTCTGGGAACGGGGGTCCCCAGACTTGCCTGCCTGCGGCCTGCGGCGTGGCTCAAAGGGGGCCCCATCACGGCCCATCTTCATCAACACAAGCTCAAGACCCTCACGAGGGGCCAAGCCTCATGAGGCGGGCGACATGGAGCTTCCTCGGGCCACGACCTCATCAGTGGCTCATGAGGAGGCGGAGAGATCAAGGCGGGGTACCTCACGAGGTGCCCATGACGCAAGCCATGGCGACCAAGGGCGCCAGGCGGGCGCCAGCCCGCGCAGTGTCCTCCTTTCCTCTTGGGTACAAAGGGAGCAAGCGCAGGTGAGAGCATCAAGCAAAGGCGTCCATTTCGGTGCAACAAGACCAAGACCAGCCCAACAGCAGGAAGGAAGTCATTGTGGAGCCCAAACCGGCGTCACCACCAGAGCCTTTGACAGGAGAGGACCAACTTTAGTCAGGATAAGTGTATCAGATGTTCCCCTTCAAAATGGCCAATTATTTGCACCCTTCCCGCTCAATATTTGGGAAGAGGCCCAGGGACTTTGCCTATAAATAGGACTAGCCTCCCACAGGGTAGAGGCAGCTGGATCGAAAGGCGAGAGCTTGATCTGATCGGAGAAGAAATCTTGGATAGAGAGAGAGAGAGAGAGAGAGAGCGATCGAACTCCCCCTAGCAGTTCATCGCACCGGCCAAGAACAGACCCTCGCGAGGCTGTTCTTCCTTGTATTGTTCATCACCATCAGCCTAAGAGGCAATCCACCACACCACAAACTAGAGTAGGGTATTACACCACAAAGGTGGCCCGAACTAGTATAAACCTTGTGTCTCTTGTGTTGTTCCTTTCGTAGTTTAGATCTTAGCGAGGCGGCGGGGTGCAGGTAGGTAGAGGGCGAATCTCCGCGCGCACCCCAGTGTTCGAACCTCAAGGGTCTGCCGGAACCCGAAATCCGACATTTGACGCGCCAGGTAGGGGTCTTGGAATTCGTCTTCCGCCGCCTGTTCTCCGTCGACCACCGCATCCATGTCGGCGCTTCGCCGGGCCAGCGCTGAATCAGGCCGCTCTCGCTTCAGCGTCGCCAGACGGCTCCGTCGTGGCGCCCTCGTCGTTCCCCGTCGCCTGCCGTCAACGCCGCCACCGGCCCGGAGGGGAACAAGCAGCAAGCATCGTCCCAGCATCCCTCCGTGAGGCAAGACGGCCACACTGCTACCCCCTCACTCGCCCCGGCTGGTTCTTCGTCTCGCGCGTTCGGCGCGCCCATGGAGGCTCGGGCTGCGCTCATCGCGGCAAACGAGCTCCTGCGCTACCATCTCGTCGACGACGTCTACGAAGAGTGGCTCGACCGTCGCCGCTGAAGCTTCGTCCCGCGCAGGCTCTCCGTGTCGTCCGTCCCGCTGCACCGCACCCCGCCTTGCGCGGGCGACGAAGCTCCGGGGGCGCCTCGGCCGCCTCCCCCTCAAGAAGGCGCCCTGGCCCCAAGGCGCGTGGTCCCTGGGCGGAACCCGCTCCGTCCGGCGCCAGCGCGGCAAGAGCGGAGCTGCCAAGAAGTCCCTCGTCCGCAAGAAGCTGCCCGAGTGCTCCCCGCTTCAGCCTGTCGCGACCACGCTCCTGCTCCAACACGTCAAGACCCCGCGCTGCTCCCAGCTGCAGTGCATGGGGAGCCGCAAGACCAAGCTCTTCGTCACCGAAGGCCTCCCGTGGCCATAGCAGGCTATCGTGCCTTCACCACCGAGCTGCGCAGCGTCGCGTGGCCTGGCAAGTTCAAGCCAGACCTGCCTCCTCGCTACGACGGTATAGCCGACCCCGTAGAGTTCCTCCAGCTCTACGAGCTGGGCATCGAAGCCGCCAACGGAGACGAGAAGGTCATGGCGAACTGGTTTCCCATGGCGCTCAGGGCCAGGACCCTTTTGGCTCTGAACACGGCTCCGAGCACAATCTCCTCACAGGGACGAGATGCGCACCCGCTTCATCGCCAACTTCCAAGGTACTCGTGACCGGCCACCCGCGCCGTGGCGACATGCGCCGCATCAAGCAGCAACCAGGGGAGACCCTGCAGAAATACATCCAGCGCTTCAACAACGCACGCCTCAAGATTCCCAAGGTGACCGAGGAGGCCATCATCTCCGCCTTCTCCGATGGTGTTGAAGGAAATATGCCCTAGAGGCAATAATAAAGTTATTATTTATTTCCTTATATCATGATAAATGTTTATTATTCATGCTAGAATTGTATTAACCGGAAACATAATACATGTGTGAATACATAGACAAGCAGTGTCACTAGTATGCCTCTACTTGACTAGCTCGTTAATCAAAGATGGTTAAGTTTCCTAACCATAAACAAGGAGTTGTTATTTAATTAACGGGATCACATCATTGGTTGAATGATCTGATTGACATGACCCATTCCATTAGCATAGCACCTGATCGTATAGTTTGTTGCTAGTGCTTTTCTTCATGACTTATACATGTTCCTATGACTATGAGATTATGCAACTCCCGTTTGCACGAGGAACACTTTGGGTGCTACCAAAGCGTCCTGGCGTAACTGGGTGATTATAAAGGTACATTACAGGTGTCTCCGAAGGTACATGTTGGGTTGGCATATTTCGAGATTAGGATTTGTCACTCCGATTATCGGAGAGGTATCTCTGGGCCCTCTCGGTAATGCACATCACATAAGCCTTGCAAGCATTGCAACTAATGAGTTAGTTGTGAGATGATGTATTACGAACGAGTAAAGAGACTTGCCGATAACGAGATTGAACTAGGTATTGGATACCGACGATCGAATCTCGGGCAAGTAACATACCGATGACAAAGGGAACAACGTATGTTGTTATCTTGATGCGACCGATAAAGATCTTCGTAGAATATGTAGGAGCCAATATGGGCATCCAGGTCCCGCTATTGGTTATTGACGGAGAGGTGTCTCGGTCATGTCTACATAGTTCTCGAACCCGTAGGGTCCGCACGCAACAACGTTCGATGACAGTTACTATGAGTTGTTATGATGTTTCTGTACGAAGGTTGTTGAGTCCCGGATGAGATCACGGACGTGACGAGGAGTCTCGAAATGGTCGAGACATAAAGATTCATATATTGGAAGTCTATGTTTGGACATCGGAAGTGTTCGGGTGAAATTGGGAATTTTACCAAATGCAGGGAGGTTACGGAACCCCGGAATACTAATGGGCCAACATGGGCCTTAGTGGAAAGGAGAGAAGGGGGCCCAAGTGCTGGCGCACCTTCCCCCTTCCCTAGTCCTATTAGGACTAGGAGAAGGCGCCCTCTCTCTCTCCCTTCCCACTTGGGGAAACCTAGTTGGACTAGGATTGGGGGGGGGGGGGGAATCCTACGCCTGGTAGGGGTAGGACACCCATGGCGCACCAAGCCGTGGCCGGCCAGCCCCTCCCTTCCCTCCTTTATATCTGAGGCGGAGGGCACCCCATGACACACAAGTTGATCCTTGAGATCTTTCCTTAGCCGTGTGCGGTGCCCCTTCCACCATATTACACCTCGAGAATACCGTGGCGGAGCTTAAGTGAAACCTGCGCGGTGGAACATCATCATCGTCACCACGCCGTCGTCTTGTGAAACTCTCCCTCAACACTCGGCTGGATCGGAGTTCGAGGGGCGTCATCGAGCTGAACGTGTGCGAGAACTTCGGAGGTGCCGTCGTTCGGTACTTGGATCGGTTGGATCGTGAAGAAGTACGACTACTTCCTCTACGTTGCGTCAACGCTTCCGTTGCCTGGTCTACAAGGGTATATAGACAACACTCTCATCTCGTTGCTATGCATCACCATGATCTTAGCGTGATCGTAGGAAAATTTTTGAAATTACTCGTTCCCCAACGGTGGTATCGAGCCTAGGTTTTTATGGTTTGATGATATGCGCAGAGTAGAACACAAGTGAGTTGTGGACGATACAAGTCATCTTGCCTACCACCATGTCATACTTTGGTTCAGCGGTATTGTTGAATGAGCGATCCAGACCAACCTTACGCGTACTCTTCTGGCGAGACCGGTTCCCTCGGCGTGCTTTGCACATAGATGGCTTGTGGAAGACTGTCTCTCCAACTTTAGTTGAACCGAGTGTGGCTACGCCCGGTCCTTGAGAAGGTTAAGCGGAGTCTATTTGACAAACTATCGTTGTGGTTTTGATGCGTAGGTAAGAACGGTTCTTGCTCAGCCCGTAGCAGCCACGTAAAACTTGCAACAACAAAGTAGAGGGCGTCTAACTTGTTTTTGCAGGGCATGTTGTGATGTGATATGGTCAAGACGTGATGCTATATTTTATTGTATGAGATGATCATGTTTTGTAACCGAGTTATCGGCAAGCTGGCGAGAGCCATATGGTTGTCGCTTTATTGTATGCAATGCAATCGCGATGTAATGCTTTACTTTATTACTAAGCGGTAGTGATAGTCGTGGAAGCATAAGATTGGCGAGGCGACAACGATGCTACGATGGAGATCAAGGTGTCGCGCCGGTGGCGATGGTGATCATGGCGGTGCTTGGCGATGGAGATCACAAGCACAAGATGATGATGGCCATATCATATCACTTATATTGATTGCATGTGATGTTTATCTTCTATGCATCTTATCTTGCTTTGATTGGCGGTAGCATTATAAGATGATCTCTCACTAATTATCAAGAAGTGTTCTCCACGAGTATGCACCGTTGCGAAAGTTCTTCGTCTTTGAGACACTGCGTGATCGGGTGTGATAGGCTCTACGTTCAAATACAACGGGTGCAAAACAGTTGCACACGCGGAATACTCAGGTTATACTTGACGAGCTATGCATATAAGATATGACCTCGGAACACGGAGACCGAAAGGTCGGCGTGAATCATATAGTAGATATGATCAACATAGTGATGTTCACCATTGAAACTACTCCATCTCACGTGATGATCGGACATGGTTTAGTTGATTTGGATCACGTGATCACTTAGAGGATTAGAGAGATGTCTATCTAAGTGGGAGTTCTTAAGTAATATGATTAATTGAACTTTAATTTATCATGAACTTAGTCTGGTAGTATTTTGCAAATTATGTTGTAGATCAATAGCTCGCGTTGTTGCTTCCCTATGTTTTATATGTGTTCCTAGAGAAAATTGTATTGAAAAATGTTAGTAGCAATGATGCGGATTGGATCCGTGATCCGAGGTTTATCCTCATTGCTGCCTGAAGAATTATGTCCTTGATGCACCGCTAGGTAGCAGACCTATTGCGGGAAGCGGAATCACGGGCGTTATGAGCGTTTGGCTAGCTCAATATGATGACTACTTGATAGTTTAGTGCACCATGCTTAACGGCTTAGAATCGGGACTTCAAAGGCGTTTTGAGCGTCATGGACCATATGAGATGTTCCAGGAATTGAAGTTAATATTTCAAGCAAATACCGAGTTGAGAGATATGAAGTCTCCAACAAGTTCTATAGCTAAAAGATGGAGGAGAATCGCTCAACTAGTGAGCATGTGCTCAGATTGTGCGAATACTTCAATCGCTTGAATCAAGTGGGAGTTAATCTTCCAGATAAGATAGTGATTGACAGAATTCTCTAGTCACCATCACTAAGTTACTAGAACTTCGTGATGAACTATAGTATGCAAGGGATGGCGAAAACGATTCCCGAGCTCTTCGTGATGTTGAAATCAACGAAGGTAGAAATCAAGAAAAGAGCATCAAGTGTTGATGATTGACAAGACCACTAGTCTCAAGGAAAGGGCAAAGGGAAGAAGGGGAACTTCAAAAGGAGCGGCAAGCAAGTTGCTGCTCGAGTAAAGAAGCCCAAGTCCGGACTGAGCACGAGACTAAGTGCTTTTCTGCAATGGAACTGGTCACTAGAAAGCGGACCTACCCCAAGTATTTGGCGGATAAGGAGGATGGCAAAGTGAACAAAGGTATATTTGATATACAGATTATTGATGTGTATTTTACTAGTGTTCGTAGCAACCCCTCGGTATTTGATACTGGTTCAGTTGCTAAAGAGTAGTAACTTGAAACGGGAGTTGCAGAATGAAGCGAAACTAGTTGAAGGGGAAGTGGCGATGAGTATTGGAAATAGTTCCAAGATTGATATGATCATCATCGCACACTCCCTATACTTTCGGGATTAGTGTGGAACCTAAATAAGTGTTATTTGGTGTTGAGCATAAGTATGATTTGATCATGTTTATTGCAATACGGTTATTCATTTAAGTAAGAGAATAAATTGTTGTTACATTTACATGAATAAAACCTTATATGGTTACACACCCAATGAAAATGGTTCATTGGATCTCGATCATAGTGATACACATATTCATAATATTGAAACCAAAAGATGCAAAGTTAATAATGATAGTGCAACTTATTTGTGGCACTTGCCGTTTAGGTCATATTGGTGTAAAAGCGCATGAAGAAAACTCCATCTTTGATGGACTTTCGGAATCACTTGGTTATGAATCATTTGATGCTTGCGAACCGTGCCTTTTGGGCAAGATGACTAAAACTCCGTTCTTGAACAATGGAGCGAGCTACCGACTTATTGGAAATAACACATATATACCGATATATGCGATCCAATGAGTGTTGATGCTCGTGGCAAGTATCGTTATTTTTATGACCTTCACAAGATGATTTGAGTAGATATGGGTATATCTACTTGATGAAACATAAGTCTGAAATAGTTGAAAGGTTCAAAGAATTTCAGAGTGAAGTGGAAAATCATCGTAACAAGAAAATAAAGTTTCTGCGATCGATCGTGGAGATAAATATTTGAGTTACTGAGTTTGGTCTTCAATTAAAACAAAGTGGAATAGTTTCACAGCTCCATACACGGAACACCACAACGTTATGGTGTGTCCGAACGTCAGAATGCAGTACTTTATTTTGATATAGTGCGATCAATGATGTCTCTTACCGATTTACCACTATCGTTTTGGGGTTATGCATTAGAGACACTGCATTCACGTTTAATAGGGCACCATCTAAATCCGTTGAGATGACACCGTATGAACTATGGTTTAAGCAAAGAAACCTAAGCTGTCGTTTCTTAAAAGTTTGGAGTTGTGATGCTTATGTGAAAAAGTTTTCACCGATAAGCTCGAACCCAATTCGGAGAAGTGTGCGTCTTCATAGAATACCCAAAATGTTGGGTACACCTTCTATCACAGATCCGAAAGTCAAGACATTCGTTGTCAAGAATGGATCCTTTCTAGAGAAGGAGTTTTTCTCGAAAGAAGTGAGTGGGAGGAAAGTAGAAACTTGATGAGGTAATTGTACCTTCTCCCTTATTGGAAAGTAGTTCATCACGTAAATCAATTCGGTGATTCCTACACCAATTAGTGAGGAAGTTAATGATGATGATCATGCAACTTGGATCAAGTTACTCTGAGAACCTCGTAGGTCTTCGGAGTAAGATCCGCACCAGAGTGGTGTAGTAATCATGTTCGGAAGTCATGTTACTAGACCATGATGAACCTACGAACTATGAGGAAGCGATGATGAGCCCAGATTCATGAAATGGCTTGAGGCCATGAAATCTGAGATGGGATCCATGTATGAGAACAAAGTGTGGACTTTGATGGAGTAGCCCGATGATCGGCAAGCCATATTACATAAATGGATCTTCAAGAGGAAGGCGGACAGCGATAGTAGTGTTACTATCTACAAAGCTCGACTTGTCACAAAAGGTTTTCGACAAGTTCAAGGTGTTGACTACAATGAGATTTTCTCAAGCGTAGCGATTCTTAAGTCTGTCCGAATCATGTTAGCAATTGCCACATTTTATGAAATCTGGCAAATGGATGTCAAAACTACATTCTTTAATGGATTTATTAAAAGAAGAGTTGTATATGATGCACCAGAAGGTTTTGTCAATCCTAAAGGAGCTAACAAAATGTGCAAGCTCCAGCGATCCATCAATGGACTGGTGCAAGCATCTCGGAGTTGGAATATACGCTTTGATGAGTTGATCAAAGCATATGGTTTTATCAGACTTTTGGAGAAGCACGTATTTACAAGAAAGTGAGTGGGAGCACTATGACATTTACGATAAGTATATGTGAATGACATATTGTTGATCGGAAATAATGTAGAATTATTACGCAAAGCATAAAGGAGTATTTGAAAGGAGTTTTTCAAAGAAGGACCTCGGTGAAGCTGCTTACATATTGAGCATCAAGATCTATTGAGATAGATCAAGACGCTTGATAAGCTTTCAATAAGTACATACCTTGTCAAGATTTTGAAAAAGGTTCAAAATGGAACAGTCAAAGAAAGAGTTCTTGCACGTGTTACAAGGTGTAAAATTGAGTAAGACTCAAAGCCCGACCACGGCGGAAGATAGAAAGAGAATGAAAGTCATTCCTTATGCCTCAGCCATAGGTTCTATAAAAGTATGCTATGCTATGTACCGGACCTATTGTATACCTTGCTCTGAATTTGGCAAGGAGTACAATAGTGATCTAGGAGTAGATCACTTTGGACATTGGTCAAGAACATCCTTAGTGAGGACTAAGGAAATATTTCTCGATTATGGAGGTGATAAAAAGCCCGTCGTAAAGAGTTACAGCGATGCAAGCTTTTTACACTGATCCGGATGACTCTAAGTCTCAATCTGGATACATATCGTAAGTGGGAGCAATTAGCTAGAGTAGCCCGTGCGAGCATTGTAGACATAGAATATTTGCAAAATACATACGGCTCTGAATGTGACAGACCCGTTGACTAAACTTCTCTCACGAGCAAAACATGATCATCCCTTAGTACTCTTTGGGTGTTAATCACATAGCGATGTGAACTAGATTATTGACTCTAGTAAACCCTTTGGGTGTTGGTCACATGTGATGTGAACTATGGGTGTTAATCACATACGAGATGTGAATATTGGTGTTGAATCACATGATGATGTGAACTAGATTATTGACTCTAGTGCAAGTGGGAGACTGAAGGAAATATGCCCTAGAGGCAATAATAAAGTTATTATTTATTTCCTTATATCATGATAAATGTTTATTATTCATGCTAGAATTGTATTAACCGGAAACATAATACATGTGTGAATACATAGACAAGCAGTGTCACTAGTATGCCTCTACTTGACTAGCTCGTTAATCAAAGATGGTTAAGTTTCCTAACCATAAACAAGGAGTTGTTATTTAATTAACGGGATCACATCATTGGTTGAATGATCTGATTGACATGACCCATTCCATTAGCATAGCACCTGATCGTATAGTTTGTTGCTAGTGCTTTTCTTCATGACTTATACATGTTCCTATGACTATGAGATTATGCAACTCCCGTTTGCACGAGGAACACTTTGGGTGCTACCAAGCGTCCTGGCGTAAGCGGGTGATTATAAAGGTACATTACAGGTGTCTCCGAAGGTACATGTTGGGTTGGCATATTTCGAGATTAGGATTTGTCACTCCGATTGTCGGAGAGGTATCTCTGGGCCCTCTCGGTAATGCACATCACATAAGCCTTGCAAGCATTGCAACTAATGAGTTAGTTGTGAGATGATGTATTACGGAGCGAGTAAAGAGACTTGCCGTAGCAGATTGAACTAGGTATTGGATACCGACGATCGAATCTCGGGCAAGTAACATACCGATGACAAAGGGAACAACGTATGTTGTTATGCGGTCGACCGATAAAGATCTTCGTAGAATATGTAGGAGCCAATATGGGCATCCAGGTCCCGCTATTGGTTATTGACCGGAGAGGTGTCTCGGTCATGTCTACATAGTTCTCGAACCCGTAGGGTCCCTTGCAACAACGTTTGATGGCGATTACTATGAGTTGTTATGATGTTTCTGTACCGAAGGTTGTTCGAGTCCCGGATGAGATCACGGACGTGACGAGGAGTCTCGAAATGGTCGAGACATAAAGATTCATATATTGGAAGTCTATGTTTGGACATCGGAAGTGTTCCGGGTGAAATTGGGAATTTTACCAAATGCAGGGAGGTTACGGAACCCCGGAATACTAATGGGCCAACATGGGCCTTAGTGGAAAGGAGAGAAGGGGCCCAAGTGCTGGCCGCACCTTCCCCCTTCCCTAGTCCTATTAGGACTAGGAGAAGGGGCGCCCTCTCTCTCCCTTCCCACTTGGGGAAACCTAGTTGGACTAGGATTGGGGGAATCCTACTCCTAGTAGGAGTAGGACACCCTGGCGCACCAAGCCTTGGCGGCCAGCCCCTCCCTTCCCTCCTTTATATACAGGGCAGAGGGCACCCCATGACACACAAGTTGATCCTTGAGATCTTTCCTTAGCCGTGTGCGGTGCCCCTTCCACCATATTACACCTCGAGAATACCGTGGCGGAGCTTAGGCGAAGCCCTGCGCGGTGGAACATCATCATCGTCACCACGCCGTCGTCTTGTGAAACTCTCCCTCAACACTCGGCTGGATCGGAGTTCGAGGGGCGTCATCGAGCTGAGCGTGTGCAGAACTCGGAGGTGCCGTACGTTCGGTACTTGGATCGGTTGGATCGTGAAGAAGTACGACTACTTCCTCTACGTTGCGTCAACGCTTCCGTTGCTGGTCTACAAGGGTATATAGACAACACTCTCATCTCGTTGCTATGCATCACCATGATCTTGCGTGATCGTAGGAAAATTTTTGAAATTACTACGTTCCCCAACAGGTGTGCACGACGTCAAGATGAAGGAGGAGCTGGCGATGCATGAAGACTTGTGCACTTCCTTGGAGCTGTTCAACTTGGCGACCAAGTGCGCCAGGGCCGAGGAAGGGCGTCTCTCCCTCCTCGAGCTGCCTGCCGCAGACCCAGAAGAGAAGAAACCCAAGGCCAAGGATGTGAAGCGCAAGGGGGCTGCCGTGCTCGTGGCAGAACCGGACACCAAGCGGGGCAGAGATCAGCCCGAGTCTTCCAAGGGCAGCCGGTACTGCGTGTACTACGACCTCCACACCCACAACACCAACGAATGTCAAGAGCTCCGAGCCGTGCGAGAAGGGAGGATCTGCCAACGTCCCGACCACAGCGACCGGGGCTACGGCCGAGGAGGAGGAAGGAACGCAGGATGCTGGGAAGACCGCGGCCCTCGCCAAGGGTGGCACGACCAACCTCGCGAGGATTGCTGGCGGGACACGTCTCGCGAGGGAGGCTGGAGGGATCAGCCTCGCGAGGATCGCCCGCAAGGCAACGCAGGCCTCCCTCCTCTGCCACCATAGCCAAGGAGAAATGAAGACCATCATCGGGGCAGGGGCTGGGGGCTTCCGTGAGCAGCGATCGCTGCATCTGGGCGGAGCTCAAGCTGACCTCTCAACGCATCTTCAAGCAGTTCGCCTGCGAAGTGAATGCACTCCTCCCCAAGCTCTAAGCCACACGCCCCCTCAGGTGGTCAGCGTGCGCCATCACGTTCAGCTCAGCGGATCAGCTCAAGTGTGCAGCCACAATCGGAGTCCTCCCAATGCTTGGCTCCCCAATCATCAGCAATGTGCTAGTCACCAAGACCCTCATCGATGGCGGGGCAGGGCTCAACGTCCTATCTGTGGAAACGTTCAACAATCTCCAAGTGCCTTACAATCAGCTTCAGCCGACCAAGCCTTTCTCTGGGGTCACCGACGGCTCCACGGCCCCGATTGGGCAGGTTCGCCTCCTGTCACCTTGGCGCGTGTGACAACTATCGCACCGAGCTCATCGACTTGACGTCGCCCACATTCGCCGCCATGGCGCCATCCTCGGGTACCCAGCGCTGGCCAAGTTCATGGCCGTAACCCACCACGGCTACAACATCCTCAAGATGCCGGGAAGTGGCGAGTCATCACGGTGCCACGAGAAGAGAGAGCGATGTGCTCCACAGGCGAGCCTTTCAGGCCGCATCACGGGAATACCCGGATCGCGGAAGGAGGAGGCTTCCCGAGACCGCCCCCAAGAAGAAGAAGACATCATCCGGCCCAGCCCCTCAGGAGGCAGGCCCCTTAGGGTCCGCACCAGCTCAGGGGGAACCTCCTTCTATCGCATAGGAAAGCGCGCCCGGTGCCCTCCTTAGGCAGGGCTCGGGGGCTCCCCCCTGGAGGGCCACCGACCTTGCTAAGGTCACAAGGAAGGCGCTTCGGCACCACTTGGAGGCGTGTTTCGAAGCACGTTTCCCTCGAGAAGGAGCAAGGCAAGGAGGGCCAAACCCTCAGGAGTTCGTCAGCAAGATCATTCAGGAGCTGCTGGAGTCAAGAGTCATGAGTGGCAGCCGCCGCTTACCTGCCATAGCTCCCCATCCAGGCGAGGATGGTGGGCTGCGCGTCTGCATCGACATACAAGGCTCAACCAGGCCGCCTCTCGAGGCGCCTCTGGCCCTCTCGAGTGGGGTGCTGCGAAGGTCCACCCCACAGCTACGTTCGCATGCCTTACGGCTTGCCGAACGCCGCTGCCACGCGCCAGCGCCTCATGAGGAGCATCCTGGAGGCTCAAGAGGCCAGGCGTTCCGCAGCCCTAGCAGAGATGGAGATGGTCCACGAGGAGCCACCAGCGCCTCCGAATCCTCCCGAGGCCCCTGAGCCTGGGGGCTCGCGAGGATCGGCTCCCGCAGCCCACCGAGTCTGATGCACCAACACCCTTTCGTCTTCAACGCTATCAGGTGACATCTTTCAAGTTTCATTTCCAGCTGGGAGCGCCCCCGATGGCTGCATTATTCCCAGGCCATGTGGGTCCGTCCCTGCGGTGTGTATCCCTTTTACTTCATGTTCCTAGCTTATCTTGTTGGGGGCGCCCTTCGGGCTGCATCATCCCCAAGTCGCTTGGGCCAGACCCGGCGGCATGTATCCTTCATGCGTTTTGTCGGATTTCGGGTTCCGGCAGACCCTTGAGGTTCAAACACTGGGGTGCGCGCGGAGATCCAACCCTCCACCATCTCGCACCTCGCCGAATCGCTGGGACCTAAACTACTAAACGGAACAGCACAAGAGACACGAGATTTATACTGGTTCAGGCACCATTGTGGTGTAATACCCTACTCCAGTGTGTGGTGTGGTGGATTGCCTCTTGGGCTGATGAGGAACAATACAAGGAAGAACAGCCTCGCGAGGGTCTGTTCTTGGCGTGTGCGATGACCTGCTAGGTGGTGTTCAGTCGCTCTAGCTACTGGTTCCTTGATGAGGATTCGGATCTCCTGCTCTGGGGGTGGCTACTTCTATTTATAGGCGAAGGCCCTGTGCCTCTTCCCAAATATTGAGCAGGAAGGGCGCCAACAATTGGCCATTTTGAAGGGGAACAGCGGGTACACTTATCCTGACTAAAGTTGGTCCTCGCGCCAAAGGCTCTGGTGATGACGCCTTTGCTTGGGCTCCACGATGACTCCTTCCGGCCGTTGGGCTGGTCTTGGTCTTGTTGCACCGAAGCGGATGCCTTTGCTTGATGCTCTCGCTGCGCTTGCTCCCTTTGCACCAAAGAGGAAAGGAGGGCGCCATGGCTGGCGCCGTGGCGCCCTTGGTCGTCATGGCTTGCGTCATGGGCACCTCGCGAGGTACCCTGCCTTGAACTCTTCGCCTCCTCATGAGCCAGCTGACGAGGCCGTGCACGAGGAAGCTCCTTGCCCGTCCGCCTCATGTAGGCTTGGCCCCTCATGAGGGTCTTGAGCTTGCGTTGATGAAGATGGGCTGTCCTGGGCCTCCTTTGAGCCACGCTTGTGAGCAGGCGAGCAAGTGCAGGGACCCCCATTCCCAGAACGCCGACACATTTGACCCATCATGCTTGTTATTTGATGCCAATCCATGGCACCTTTTCTTCGTTCATTTCGACCGCTTGCACATTAAAGGGGGGGGGGGGGTACCTGAGCATCGCGACTCAGGGCTCCTACTGGCTCTCCAGCCCACACCCTCTGGCCTTATCTGACATCGCGACACAGGCATACCAATGACAGTGAGACCAGCTCGAGGCAGGACCGGAGGCGTGAGCGCCGGCATCTAACCAACCTTGCAGGAACACATCACAAGATAAGGCCCAGTGCCAGGTGCAACCTGCCTTGAGGTAGGGCCCCGTGAGTCCCGTGCTGGCTCACGGGTGCCCAGATACACCTCGTCAGGCCCTACCATGCCAGCCACGTGTCAGGGCGGGGCTGTACACGCCCCGGGGGCTCCTCTCGGAGGGGAGCCCCCTCCCACGCACCAGTGGAAGCACCATGCTCCGCGCTGGGTGACGACACTGTCGAGGAGCGGCTATGCCCGTACACATACGGAAGTCACGATGCTCTGCTGGTGATAAACAAGCGAGGTGGCCCCGGGCTGCATCAACCTTAGGGAGCCAGGCTCGGTGTCTCGGCCTCATCGTAGCGCCTCCCTCGGGAGTGCAGCGCGAGGGGCTGGGCCGCGAGGCTGCGCCAGTCACGCCCAGACGCATGCCACCCAGCCCGGGCCCCTCGGGCCTGGTTCGCCCCACATCCCTCCCGGCCGGAGCCAAGGTCTGAAGGCCGTTTGGCGTCAAGGGGACTCTGAGCATCGCGACTCAGAGCCTAACTGGTCACGTAGCCCCTCACTCCTTAGTTCCGAAAGGCTAACTTGGCGGTTGAGGTATCTGTGAGGGCGGGCTCTGCAGACGTAGAACGGTAGATCCACCCACATCTCACCTCCCTACTTGTTGTTCATGCGCCAAGGGGGACTCCTGATCATCGCGACTCAGGAGCCTAACTTGTCACGTATCCCCTCACTCCTAGGTCCCGTCCTGGTTTCCGGTCGGGGCTAACGGGTGAGGTATCTTGTGAGGGCAGGCTCTGCCGGCGTAGAACATAAGCAAGTAGGAAGGAAAAGCATAAATTTCAAGGAATTCTAAAGAAAATATTACAGTCCATAACTGTTATCCTGGCATAAATGCAAGTTTAAGCGCCTCCCGAGGCATGATACATGTGCAGGAATTAAAAGTAGAACATGAGGCTACAGAGTCACTTGTCGGTGGTGGAGCTGCACGGTGGGTTCGCCTTGTGGAGCCTTGAGGTTGTGGCGCCCCGCTTCGGCTTGGTGCTGAAGGCCCGGAACTTCCCCAGCAGAGCCTCCACACGACCCCTCACGGCCTCAGCAGCGGCAGCGGCAAGCTCGCCGCTCACTGGCTCCAGTAGGCTGTCGAGGTCGACGTTGGGATCATGAAGGTAGACGTGGGTGAGGACCCGCGTCAACTCTGCAGAAGACAAGACACGCGCCTCGGCCTCGGTCGTAGGGCCAAGGCCAAGGGCGACATCTTCAAGAGCGCGTACCAGGAAGGGAAGCAGCTTGGCGGGGCCGTCCTCTGCGCCGGCCAGCGGGCTCTCCAGGCCGCTATCGTAAAGCTCCCTCAGCAAGGTGCGAGCCTTCACCTCCATCTCCGTGAAGGCCACGCGATCCTCGGCAAGGACCCGTGCCTTGCCGTCCAGCTCGACCTTCCTCGCCTCCAACTCTTGCTCCAGCACGCCTAGGCGTTCACGGCGCTTCTTGAGCTTGGCGTCCCGATCCTTGACGGCCACCTCGCGAGCTTTCATGCCTTCCTCCTGCTCTTGGCGAAGGCGGGCCTCCTTGGCGAGCTGGTCCCGCAGGCTCTGCAGCTCGCTCTCCAGCGCCTTGCAGCGACCTCGGATATCGGCTACCTCTCCCAAGGCGGCGTCGCGAGCAGCTTTCGCCCCAAGGACGACCTGCTTCTCCTCGTCGCAAGCCGTTGAGGCCTGGACCAGCGCCGCCCAAATCAAAGCGTCGGAGCGAATCCAGCCAGAAGCTAGCTCCAAGCGCCCGGCCACTAGACGAGGGTAGGCGCCCAAAAGATCCTGCCGCAGCCGGTCTAGTTCGGCAGCCGATTGAAGCAGTAGGAGGAGTCGGAGAGGCAGCGATCGGTGGGGTAGGAGGAGAAAGGCGGCAAGCGTGACCACAATATCTGGCGGAACTGCTTTGCGCTAATGGCTGTGGTGGCAGCATCAGGCAAGGGCACCTCAGGAGCCGCTTGGGCCGTGGGGGCTGAGCTCGCCCCAGCCGGCTCAGCCAGGCCTCGTGAGGACAACTGGGCAGGAGAGGCCTGTGCATCGCGGTCACCTTCTTTTCGTGAGGCGAGGCGCTGCCCAGAAGGAACCTCGGGAGATCCCTTGGCTTCTTTGCATGGGCGCCCGGGCTAGCCAAGAGATCTGAGCGTCAAGCCTCAGCGACAAAGCAAGAAACAAGATAGGAATCGAGCACTTACTTGTCGTCGCTCGCGGGCTCGAGCAACCTCCGGCCATACTTGAAGCCCGAGAGCCGACTGCAAGGATCAGCCTCAAGGAGCTCGGGAGCAGAAGGCGCGCCTACGGATCGCCTCGGGGCCGGGGCAGACCCGCGGGGGATCAGCCCTGTCCTATACTTCTTCGGGATCGGGGGCAAGCTTACGCCGCCCTGCTCGTCGTCATCCTCGTCTTCGTCGTCGCTCGGTGAGAGGCGGAGAACGCAGGACTTGTGCCGAGCGAGGGGAGCCCTCGACTCTCCGTCGGTCGCCTCGGAGTCGAGCCCTCCTTCCCGCTCCCCTTCTCCCTTCTCCTCGCTGGAGTCGCCGGAGGACACGTCCACCGGGTCCTCGGGAACCTCAGCGGCACGGGCCCGTCCCCGTTGAAGACGGGCATGGACTCCACTACCTACTCCCAGTCGTCGCGGAGGAACAGGGGCGTAGGAGCGCCCTCCAACCTCGCCACGTCGCCCGCGACCAAAGATTGGAGAACCGCAGCGAGGTCTTCGTCGGCCAAGACCGCGGGGCTCGGGTGGGGCCTCCACATCAGAAGTGGGTTCTGACGAAGCGGAAGCAGCTGGTGCTCCAGGAATTCCCTTAGCAGCGACACGCCGGTCAGCTTCGCCGCCGCCATGCTGGCCGGCCTCAGATCCATGTCCATCTTCTCCAACACCAGCCTCGCGTAGGGGTCCTCGAGCTCCACTCGGGACCAATCGTCGGAGTGCATGGGGTGCTCCGTGGGCAAGATTAGCCGAGGGTGGATGCGCCCAACATCTACCAAGACCCACTTGCTCCTGAAGCCCTCAATCCTCTTCCCAGGGTTCGAAATGGCGATGGAGCTACTGATGCTGACAAGCTTCGCACATGCGAGAGGAACCACGAGAGGTTGGAGGGAGAAATAGTGGTGCGGCAGGGCCTTTGAGGGCTACACCCGGCGTGAGCCTCACAATAGTAGGCGAAGATCGCGGAAGGAGAAACGAGTTGGGGTGGAGATGCGAGCTTGTAGCTTGTAATGGCGGAGGGAGAGAAGAAGAACTTCGGAAAAGGAGGCATCGGACCGGCAACAATGGCGCTTACAAAGAGCGGATAGAAGGTGCTCCTTGGCCCTCGGGGAGGCGGAGCCGACCTTGAACACCTTCACCCCGTCGATGCCCTACGCCGCCGCCATCTGGCGCACCCGGGCAAGGCTCGCCTCTGACACGTTCGGCGAGTCCAGGGCCGGCGAGTACCAAGCTCCGGCCGGGGTCTGGCGAGGCGCCATGCCTTGCTAGGGCGTGCAGTCGAAGTGGATCTGAAGCAGGAAGGAGAGGCGCAAGAAAGGGGATCTGAGTAGTAACCAGATAAAGCAAGGGAAGCAAAGCCTATGCAGGCGCCGCTCCTTTATCAAACTCGCGCGGTTGCTAAGGCACCCACGTCCAATCAACTGCCACGCGGTGCCCAAGTCCGCAGGCTGTTAGGGCCCGCGGCGCTTCGCACTTGCCCTTTCGCTTCTCTGCTCGGCCAAGTCCGGGCGTGCCTTGGCCCGGCCAGGGGAGCTCTTGTCGCTGCAGGAGCAGGGTCCCCAGACTTGCCTGCCTGCGGCCTGCGGCGTGGCTCAAAGGGGGGCTCATCACGGCCCATCTTCATCAACACAAGCTCAGGACCCTCGCGAAGGGCCAAGCCTCGCGGGGCGGACGACAGGGAGCTTCCTCAGGCACGGCCTCATCAGGCTGGCTCGCGAGGAGGTGGAGTGATCTAGGCGGGGTACCTCACGAGGTGCCCATGACGCAAGCCATGACGACCAAGGCGCCCGGTGAGGCGCCGACCAGCCTTGATGTCCTCCTTTCCTCTTTGGTGCAAAGGGAGCAAGCGCAGCGAGAGCATCAAGCAAAGGTGTCCATTTCGATTGCAACAAGACCAAGACCAGCCCAACGGCAGGAAGGTAGTCATTGTGGAGCCCAAGCGGCGTCACCACCAGAGCCTTTGATAGGCGAGGACCAACTTTAGTCAGGATAAGTGTACCAGATGTTCCCCTTCAAAATGGCCAATTGTTGGCGCCCTTCCCTCTCAATATTTGGGAAGAGGCCCAGGGCCTTTGCCTATAAATAGGACTAGCCTCCCACAGGGTAGAGGCAGCTGGATCGAAAGGCGAGAGCTTGATCTGATCGGAGAAGAAATCTTGGATAGAGAGAGAGAGAGAGAGAGAGAGCGATCGAACTCCCCTAGCAGTTCATCAGACTGGCCAAGAACAGAGACCCTCATGAGGCTGTTCTTCCTTGTATTGTTCATCACCATCAGCCCAAGAGGCAATCCACCACACCACAAACTAGATTAGGGTATTACACCACAATGGTGGCCCGAACTAGTATAAACCTTGTGTCTCTTGTGTTGTTCCTTTTGTAGTTTAGATCTTAGCAAGGCGGCGGGGTGCAGGTAGGTAGAGGGCGAGATCTCCACGCGCACCCCAGTGTTCGAACCTTAAGGGTCTGCCGGAACCCGAAATCCGACAGCACCTTTGTTTCTCAAACAAAGTACACCAAGGACTTATTCAAGAAGTTCAACATGCAAGAAAGCAAAGGTCTAAAAACTCCCATGCCTACTAGTGGACATCTTGACTTGACCAAGGATGGCAAATCGGTTGACCAAAAGGTTTACCGGTCTATGATTGGTACATTGTTATATCTATGTGCCTCCCGTCCCGAAATTATGCTAAGTGTGTGCATGTGTGCACGATATCAAGCGGCCCCTAAAGAATGTCGTATTAAGCCTGTGAAAAGGATAGTGAGATACTTAATACATACACCAAAGTGTGGCATTTGGTATCCTAAGAGGTCCTCTTGTGATCTTGTTGGCTATTCCGACTCGGACTATGCTGGAGACAAGGTTGATAGAAAGTCCACTTCGGGTACTTGTCAAATTCTTGGTAGATCTCTTGTGTCTTGGTCCTCCAAGAAACAAAACTCGGTATCCTGATCCACTGCCAAAGCGGAATACATTGCCGCCGGTTCATGTTGTGCTCAATTACTTTGGATGACCCAATCACTTAAGGATTATGGGATCTATGTGAAACATGTTCCATTGCTTTGTGACAATGAGAGTGCTATTAAGATTGCTCACACTCCCGTGTAACATTCTCAAACTAAGCATATTGAAGTTCGTCATCATTTCATTCGAGATCATGTTGCAAAAGGGGACATTGATCTTAAGCATGTTAGTACCGATAAGCAATTGGCAGATATATTCACCAAAACGCTCGATGAGAAAGTATTTTGCCGTTTGATAGGTGAATTGAACATCATTGATGCTTCAAACTTGGAGTAGAAACTCCTTGTGGATATGTGCAAGGCATGAGCCTATGACTAATCCTTGACTTTTCTCTTATGATGATAATCATATGTCTTGGATACATTTGTACCCTTGCATGCTATCTAACCCTTGTAGGTACTTGGATGAATATAAATTCATGGGATTGCAACTCACTCACACCTTGAGCAATCTCTACATCACCAAGTCTCTACAACATGGTGGTTGAAGACAAGGAAGCATGAAACCCTACAACATATCCTTTGACAAATCCTATACATCAAATCTCATTTGGTATCAAATTTCATGATTGTCATGTTGGATACACAAGTGCTCTTCCTTGCAAGACTAACCCATGTAGGTAGATGAACTCAACTCCAAGTAGTGCTCCCAACCATTGATGCACTACATCAACCTTGAGCACTCCATGCAAGTTAAACTACATGATCAAGTTCAACACCACCACCCAAGGTATGTTATTCCATCTTAGAGAAGCTTTACTCCAAGTCATGGGGCAAAGCAGCTCAACAAGATGCGAATACATCAAACGCTTAAACGAAAAATGCTAACCCCATTTTGAGCTTAAACAATGAAGATGACTTAAGATCAAGTGTTCTCACTTGACTCCTTAGTCAATATACTCTAACATAGGTGACTTTGTCACCGCCCAATTCTAGATGAAGTTCTCTAGTGTTTCTCTGAGTTCTTGCATTTGTTCCTTGCATTTTGTTCCCCTTCCTTTTATAAAAAAAACTTCATCTAGATTTTCTTTTCTCTGATTTTGTTCTGCATTTCTTTGCATCCAATTCATTGCAAATCCTTTAGTTAGTTCCTTGCAAATCCTTGTGAGATATTATTTGCCTAGTGAGCTGAGGTGACTATTACTCTTTCTCTGTGTTGAACTCGGTCACACCGGTTTGCTACTTTCGGTCCAACCAAATCCTTTCGGTGCAACTGAAGAACACAACTCGGTGCCACCGATTTCACTACAGAGAAGACAATTTTCCACTTGTTCCTGCATTTTTTTGTTCCAGCTGCACTCAATGATTCTTGCCCTCTACCAGCATCATACTCTATATGCTACTTTGCTCTGTAACTCAAGGACCATACCTATTTTTACTCACACCCCAGAAGATCCCTTCTTGGAAATTGATGTCAAAGGGGAGAGAGAGATAACATCAAAGCTTATTCTCTTCAAAAGGGGAGTGAGGGAGTCCTGGACTAAGGGGTCCTCGGGCGTCCGGCCTATTATCCGTGGGCTGGACTGATGGGCTGTGAAGACATGAAGGCCGAAGACTGCACCATGTCCGGATGGACTCTACTTGGCGTGCCAGGCAAGCTTAGCGACCAACTATGAAGATTCCTTCTTATGTAACCGACTACATGTAAACCCTAGATCCCCCAAGTGTCTATATAAACTGAAGGGGTTAGTCCGGAAAGGATATACTAATTACCATAGTCATAGGCTAGGCTTATAGGGTTTAGCCATTACGATCTCGTGGTAGATCAACTCTTGTAATACTCATATTCATCAAGATCAATCAAGCAAGAAGTAGGGTATTACCTCCATAGAGAGGGCCCGAACACAGGTAAACATCGTGTCCCGTCTCCTGTTACCATTGATCCTAGACGCTTGCAGTTCGGGAGCCCTGCCGAGATCCGCCGGTTTGACACCGACATTGGTGCTTTCATTGAGAGTTCAAGCGTAGCCGTCGACGAAAAGGCTCGATGGCTCGCCTTGTCATTAAAGACAACATTACCGCGAGGTAGTTACGGCCCGGGCCAAACCCTTGGCTGGCGACTTTACTATGATTGCCTGCTCGGTGCAGAGCCGACGATGACCTCTCGGGCCATCGAAAATCCCCTTCGCATCAACTCCGAGCACTCCAAGCAGATGGATCCGGTTGAGTTTTCGTCCTTAAACGAGCTCCTAGATCGCATCGCCGCTTTGGGAATCGCCACCGATTACGATCAGATCGGGCCTAAAACTGACCAGGGAGGAACCGACACCCCATCAGATCGCGGTAGTCGTGGCGCAGGACGGCAAGTCTTCTTCTATATTAAAGACGGACCATGTTTGGATCGCCATTCATGAAGAGCCGGATAGTCACCTGCGAAAGGATGCATCCAGCCCTCCGAACATAGCATCGGACGATGGTTTCAAACAACCAGAAGATATTCCGGATCCCGGACTGTCCAGTCCGGAAGATCATCAGAACCCGGACAATCGGTTAGGTCGAGGTTCAGATTTAATCCCACCCACCCATGCGGACATCGAGGCTCTCATGAGCATAAAACAGCAGCCTCAGGAAAAGGTCCACCACTTCTGGGCCAGATTCCTCCTTGTCAAGGACAAGGTAAAAGACTGCCGTGGCGAGGACGCAATATCAGCATTGTGCAAAAATTGCGGGGACGAGGGAATCCTCAACGCCATCAATCGTCGCCGCATACTAAAATTTGCTGACTTAGCAACTATCGTACAAAAATACTATGCGATGGAAAGCGCCTGGGAAACTCGAGCAGCTCGCTGGGAACCATCAGTCCCAACCAAGCTCCCCATACAGGCAAAAAGGGCGTACCCTCGTGGCATGCCCAGCCCAACAGTCAAAAAACACAAAGCCACTATACGGCACGACACCATTCTGGAAGGGTGGCTCGATGGCCCATGCAAAATACATACAACAACAGATACTGTGGCAACCCACAACCTTAGAGCATGTTGGGTACTACGTCAGGTAGCCAAGAGCGGCGAGGACATCCTTATCATGGACGCCCCGGAACAACACCCCCAGAAGACAACGACCCAAGAGTATTGACAGTCTTCAAGACATTCACTTCAAATAACAAGCGCAAAATGGCACTTCGTGAGCTCGAAGAAGTCTGCCAAATTGCTGTAATAAAACCATGGAATGACACGGCTATAACATTCGATGCCGGTGACAAGCCAAAGTACAGAACAGTACGAGCACCAGCCGCGTTAGTCCTCAGCCCCATCGTGAACGGGTTTCGACTCACCAAGGTCCTCATGGACAGCGGCAGGGAACTAAATCTCATTTATGAGGACACACTCCATAAAATGGAAATAGACAGGAGCCACATCAAACAAAGCAACACAACCTTCCGAGGAATTTTTCCTAGTTGGGAGGCGCGGTGCGCGGGCAAAATCACACTTGACGTGGTATTCGGCACGCCGGAGAACTGCCGTCCGAGGAAATAACCTTCCAAGTGGCCCCTTTCGGCAGCGGATATCACGCCCTATTGGGGCGGGATGCTTTTACACGCTTCCAAGCTATACCTCACTGCGGGTATATGAAGCTCAGAATGCCCGGACCAAGCGGTATAATCACTCTCGTCAGTGATCCGGACATAGTACTTCACGCTGAAAACAAAACCGCATACCTGGCCCTGGAAGCGCTATCCGAAGCCCTCATGCGTAGAAGAATTAAGCGCATTACGCTCCCACGGTGGGCGGGGGACGATGTGATCCTCGACAAATGCCCCAAATCCACCTCATTCAAACCAGCAGAAGAAATAGTAAAATTCTAGGTCCACCCAACGGACCCCAAGAAGACAGCATCTATCGGAGCTCAACTGAACCCAACAGTTGACGCCGCACTAGAGAGTTCCTACGCGAAAACTGGGACATATTCTCCTGGCACCCTTTGGATATGCCAGGGATCCCACGCAGGTTGGCCGAACATAGCCTTAACATATTAAAGGGATTCAAATCAGTCAAGCAAACACTGCGGCGCTTTTCCGAACCCAAGCGACAGGCCATGGGGGAGGAGCTGGCCAAGCTCATCGAGGCCGGATTCATTAGAGAAATCAAGCATCCGTACTGGCTGGCAAACCTGGTAATGGTACCAAAGAAGGATAAATCCTGGCGCCTATGTGTTGATTTCAAGGATCTCAACAAGGCTTGCCCTAAGGATCCTTTTCCCCTTCCCTGCATTGATCAAATCATTGACGCCACCGCGGGACACGACTCACTGTGTTTCCTCGATGCAAATTCCAGATACCATCAAATCAAAATGAAGGAATCCGATCAAGCTACAACATCATTTATTACCCCATACGGGCCATTCTGCTTCAATACTATGCCCTTCGGGCTCAAGAACACCGGCGCGACATACCAACGCATGATCCAAACATGCCTGGAGAAACAGATCGGCAAAATAGTAGAAGCTTATGTTGATGACGTCGTCAACAAGACTAGGCATGTCGAAACACTAATAGACGACTTACGTCTTACGTTCGACAACCTCCGGGCATACAACATTAAGCTCAACCCGGAGAAGTGTGTCTTCAGCGTCCCCGCTGGAAAACTGCTGGGCTTCATAGTTTCCAATAGAGGAATCAAGGCAAATCCGGTTAAAATCAGAGCTCTGTCACAGTTGGCTATACCATACGACCTCAAACAGGTCCAAAAACTGGCAGGATGCATGGCAGCGCTAAGCCGCTTTACCTCCAGACTAGGAGAAAAGGCACTACCACTCTATCGCCTCTTACGGCGCACGGATAACTTCGAGTGGACAAACACGGCGACTGCCGTACTGGAGGAAATAAAAGCCCTCCTAGCAAGCAATCCAATCCTGGCCGCACCAAACGCGGACGAACCCATGCTGCTATACATATCGGCAACACATCAAGTGGTGAGCACCGTGCTCGTTGTCGAACGGGAAAAGGATGGCCACAAATTCCCACTTCAAAAGCCAGTATACTATGTGTCCACTGTCCTCGCACCATGCAAATCTCGGTACCCACACTACCAAAAGATAGCATATGCAGGTTTCATGGCATCCCGCAAGTTACGACACTACTTCCAGGAGTGTTCAATCATAGTGGCTTCTGAAGTCCCACTCAATGACATAATTAACAACCGTGATGCCACGGGATGTATCGCCAAATGGGCCATAGAGCTACTTCCATTCGACATAACATACAAGATGCGTCGAGCCATCAAATCTCAAGTGCTGGCCGACTTCGTCGCCGAATGGACAGAGGCCGAACTCCCCAAAGAGTACGGCGCATACTCAAATTGGGTCATGTATTTTGATGGTTCCAAAATGTTGGCAGGACTAGGAGTGGGAGTCGTATTAACATCCCCTACTGGAGACGTCATCCAGTATGTACTCCATATATTATACACAGACTCCAACAACGCAGCCGAATACGAAGCCCTACTGCATGGTCTTCGGATGGCCACAACCATGGGCAACAATGCCTGAAGGTGTGCGGGGACTCGAACCTCACGATATCTCAGATAAATGGCGACTTTGACGCCAAAGATCCAAAGATGGCAGCCTATCATAATGTCGTATTAGAAATGTTGGCTTGGTTCGAAGGACTTGAATTTCACCACGTTGCTCGAGAAAGCAATCAAGCGGCAGAAGTCCTGGCCCGCATTGGCGCTAAGAGCGACCCCGTCCCACCAAACATCTTCCTGGAAAGGCTCTTTAAGCCATCCGTGGTGTGGCAAGGGGAGGGCGGCAACCACAGTTCAGATGCGAACCCAACCTCAAATCCCGACCATACAGACAGTATCACGGACTCAGCCACCGAAGTAACACCATCGGCCCATCTCATTATGGCAGTCATTGCCCCATGGACCGAACCCTTCTTGGCCTACATTGATAGGAAGGAGCTTCCAGAAGACCAGAACGAGGCTCGCCGCATTGTCAGGCGCTCAAAGGCCTATAAGGTCCACGAAGGAGAGCTCTACAAGAAAAGCACTACCGGAGTACTTCAAAGATGTATCTCCGAAGAAGAAGGCCGACAGCGTTTAGCAGAAATTCACGTTGGCCTCGGCAGACACCACGCCGCAGCTCGGGCCCTTGTTAGCAAGGCCTTCCGCACTGGGTTCTACTGGCCGACAGCCCGAAAGCAGACAGGGACCTTGTCCAACGCTGCATCGGATGCCGGCTCTTCGCCAACCAAAGCCACATGCCCCCATCGCCTTTGCAAACCATCCCCATTACCTGGCCTTTTGCGGTCTGGGGTCTGGATATGGTCGGACCCCTTAAGGAGGGAAGCCATAAGAAAAAATATCTGTTGGTTATGGTGGACAAATTCACTAAGTGGATAGAGGCTAAACCGGTCAAAACGGCTGAGTCCGGCCCGGTGGTTGACTTCATATCCGGTGTTGTGCACCGTTATGGTGTCCCACACAGCATCAGCACCGACAATGGCTCCAATTTCACAGTTGACGAGGTAAAAACCTGGTGCACTAATCTGGGTATTAAACTCGATTACGCCTCCTTCTATCACCCACAAACCAACGGTCAAGTCGAACGAGCCAATTGTCTCATTATGAGCGGCATCAGACCCAGACTAGTCAAGTCCTTGAAAGAATCAGACAAGCACTGGGTAGAGGAGCTTGAGTCCGTATTCTGGGGGCTGCGGACCATGCCCGACCGTACTATCGGATACACACCTTTCTTCATGGTGTATGGCGCAGAGGCCGTGTTGCCCTGCGATATTATTCACGACTCACCTCGAGTGCGTATGTACCAAGAGAGAGAAGCCGAGCTCGATCGACAGGACAACCTAGATGCCCTGGAGGAGGAACGCGATGTCGCAAAAGCCCGTTCAACATTCTATCAAACAACAGGCTCGAAGATACCAAAGCAGAGAAGTACGGGCCAAGACTTACAATGTTGGCGAACTCGTTCTACTCCTGCCGGAGAAGAAAAAGGACAAGCTCAAGCCCAAATGGGAGGGTCCCTTCATAATTGAAGAAGTTCTCATCAGAAGAGCATACCGTCTTCGTGATGCATCAAACAATCGCCTCGAACCGAACCCCTCGAACGCGGCCTGACTCCGAAGATTCTATGCCTAGCGCCGAACTCCCAGTTCGTCTCCTTCTCCCCTGTAGTTTCCGTTATTTTTCTCTCTTTTCCGATTACCTTTTCCTCTTCAATTTAAAATGTAGGTACGGCTAGTCCGCACATCAAATCACATACATATTTCAAAATATGTATGTCCATTATACCTAGGGGCTTCTTAGACAGCAGCTTTTTATCACTTCTTTTTGAGCATCAAACTCTCGACATATGAGTTCTTCCATATGCACCTCTTCTTTCACCACTATATGCATCTACATGACTTAAGTTTTGGCCAAGCTGGGTTGCCTGGCTCCTGTGCTTATGCCCTACGTTCCCGTTAGTTCGGCTAGGGCATAAAGGGAGCACCTCTGCGATTGTTACTGCCGGGTCATCCGGATGTGTACCTCAGACTGGGTGAAGCCGAAAGCTAGCATTCTTAAGGGAATATTCGGTCGGTGAATTAAAGACGCTTTTCAATTACTCCATTGATAACCCCAGAAGTTACAGAAATGGTGATTTTTCTTCCATCACAACTCGGACATGTACATTAATACATGCACACTCAGGGAAAGGAACCCTTAATGGAACTATTCTCTCTGGAAGATGTTTCTTACGACTCAAATGTAATATGACATAACTAGCAGAATACAACTTGTCTGTTCAAGCAATTATGACCCCTACACCTAGCTTTCCAGGCATGCCTCGGCCTATTCGGCCGCGAGGGTATCCGGAAACACTCCGCACCTTTGAGTTTGGAGGTTGAAGCGAAAAGGTCTGCCATGACAAACGCTAAACAATTCAGCTACAATTACATAGGGCAAGGAAAATACATAGTCACTTGGACTCAAACACTTCCCTCTCTACACAGTCCAACAGGTTGTCTAACTTACAATCCTGTTGGGAATATTTGGCGGCCAGCTCTACTTGGTCATATACTAAACTAATGGGAATTTCTTCCCCATTGGACCCTAGCGGTCCAACCCTAGCCATGTGATTCAGGTCCAGCTTGGTATACCGCGCATTCACCATGGCCCAGGCTTCCCGCGCACCCTCTCGGCGGGCCGATATCTTCAATAGCCGGATACGCCGCCGAGCTCCCTTGAACAGCTCTACAAGCTCCTCCATACTTCCTGGAGGGGAGTCGGCGGCCATAAGGCCTTAGCCACGCTCCACATGGCTAGCCGAGCATGCTCGTGCACCTGTGACAGCCTCTGCAGCAGATCACACGATGATCCGGACACCTCCTCTTCAGGACGGCCCGTTAGTACACCTCTAACACGGGTCAGAACACGCTCGCCTGTGGCGTGTTGCCCTTTCGCCTCTTTTTCTCCCTCTTGGGCAGCCTTCGGCTTCTTTGCAAGCTGATAAGGCGGCCCTATTATGCGAAACCAGTAGCTACATTAGCACGGTGGCTACACAATTGTTGTTCCTTGGTGGAAGGGAACAATACCAGAGGACGACTTCTTCAAGTCTCCCAGTTCGGCGGTATCAGCTCTCAGCTGCGTTCGACCCTGCTCCAGCTCCTGGGTTAGCAGACCATTCTTCTCCGCGAGGACCTGGTTGTTCAACAATCCTTAAATCAGTCGTGCCAACTGCTTTCAGTCTTGGGGGCTACGGGTATATGCCTATCCTTTTTTGACAAAGAAAACTTACCTGCAGATCTGTCAAATATTGCCTCGTGGCTTTTCTAAGCCCGTCTCGAGCAGCTCGGATGTATGCGTCGCCCGAGCTAAAGGCATTAAATGCCTCGTACGAGAACTTCGGGTCTCGTAAAACAGCCCGACAGTGCCGATGATTCATGGCGCTCTCCACTTCCGAGTTGGTAACAGACATGTTGTCCGAACCCTTGGCTGAAGGGCAGTCTGGCTTTGTCCCTACATCGGCCCCCGTCTCCCCGGCTGGATCCGCATATTGGTTGTTGGGAGCGCGGCCGACCGGACCCCCGAACACAGTCCGGTGAACCTTTTTCCTGTAATCAAACGGGCACATGGGTCATAGTTGGACACGGCCACTGAAAAATATATTTATCCGTACCTCCTCGTTGAGGGTCCGGCGGTGCCTTCACCGGCCCTCCTCTTCGAAGGCCTGCCCGGCACAGGAACCGACTTCCTCAGTATCGTCAAACGCCTCCCCTGCAGAACGCGCGGCGATGCGGTGGGTAAGGCAGAGTAAGAGCACCCTTTCAGCGAAGGTGTTTCTTGATTACTTACCTCTGAAGTTGGAAGGAGACCAGGGTAGTCGGCGATGGTGGCCACCTCTGTGCCGTCATAGCTCGTCTGGTAAAATACCCCCTCCACGAGCACCACAAATATATCCGGATCCTCTTCAAACCCGCGGTCAAGCTCCCGGTTGTGGTCCTCTGGCTGTGGGGCGGGAGTATAAAGTCCCTCAGTGACCTTTCGCCAGTGTTGTCATAAGCAAACAAGCTAGAAATTTATCAAAAGCAATTCGGAGATGGAAGGAGTAAAAGCAGAGGGGTCGGGCCTTACCCAACTAGGAGGGTTATACATAGAGTACCCATCTGTGAGTTTGATTCTAAGAAATTCCTCTTCCTCCCCATTGAACAGTTCGGCTAATATCTTAGCCAAAGCGGCAGGGGTATCCGGACCTTTCCGGCGCAGCGAGAGGCGTCATCCTCCCCATTGTAGTCCCACATTGGAAGCCCTCTCTACTGGAGCGGCTGAATCCCTCGCGCTATGGAGATCGCCATGACCTCGATTACTGTGAATCCGGACTGAGCGATCTATTTTATCTTGCTCATCAGCTGACGAACCTCCGCACTATCATCCTCTTCAAGGCTCTGGGGGCGCCAACTGTGGCGTTTCTTCAGCGGGACGCACGCGAATTCTGGAAGACCATTTCGAACCGGGTCGGGAAGCGCAACATCCTCTATATAAAACCATTCGGAGGGCCATCCGTCAGGTGCCTTCCTTGGTGTGCCAGATGGGTATCCGGTATCTGCAACACGCCATACCTCGGCTCCGCCCACTTCAAATATCGACCCTTCGTGATTGCGCGGGACGAGACATAACAACTTCCTCCACAACTCAAAATGAGCTTCAACGCCCATGAACAGTTCACATAAAGCGATGTAACCCGCAATGTGCATGATGGAGGCCGGAGTGAAGTTGTGCAGCTGGAGGCCGTAGTACTCCAGAAGCCCTCAGAGGAACGGATGGATCGGAAATCCGACGCCTCTTAGTAGGTAGGGGACAAAACACACTCGGTCTCCTCCGGACGGATTGGGGAATTCCTCTGCCTGAGTCCCTCCATTGAAGGAAGCTAGCCCCGCTCGAAAAGGGACTAGATCCACAGGAGGAAGAAATCCTTGCATCTGCAACTTCGCCAATTGGCTATGAGACACTGAACACCTCTCCCAATCACCTTTCTCTGGGTCGGGACGAGCGGAGGAGCTGGGAACACTAGCCATGCTGGAATGGTTTCTCCTAGGCCATCTCTGGGGATTTCTTCTGTGTAGCGCTGAATGGATCTGGGATCCAATCTCTTTAAATAGGCGCTTTTCCTCGCGAAGATGGGGTGTTATTTGCAAAAATACCCTGACTTTCCACATTCACTCGACACGTAGAGCACGAAGACTGTTTAACGTGGAGAAGCCAAGGAGGCGACATTGGATTAATGGCCGAATACACTACTTGGAGATCATCAAAGGAGGAACCCGCCTTGCAATGCCGAATACAATATGTGTGCCGAGCACCTCGCTATTGAAGACTGGTTTGGGGGCTACTGAGGGAGTCCTGGACTAAGGGGTCCTCGGGCATCCGACCTATTATCTGTGGGCCGGACTGTTGGGCTGTGAATACATGAAGGCCGAAGACTGCACCGTGTCCGGATGGACTCTACTTGGCGTGGAAGGCAAGCTTGGCGACCAACTATGAAGATTACTTCTTATGTAACCGACTCCATGTAAACCCTAGATCCCCACCGGTGTCTATATAAACCGAAGGGGTTAGTTCGGAAAGATATACTCATTACAATAGTCATAGGCTAGGCTTCTGGGGTTTAGCCATTACGATCTCGTTGTAGATCAACTCTTGTAATACTCATATTCATGAAGATCAATCAAGTAGGAAGTAGGGTATTACCTCCATAGAGAGGGCCTGAACCTGGGTAAATATCGTGTCCCCCGTCTCCTGTTACCATCGATCCTAGACGCACAGTTCGGGACCCCCTACTCAAGATCCGCCGGTTTTGACACCGACAGGGAGAGAGAGAAATAGGGAGAGAGAGAGATAATCACATCAAAGGCCCCTGATGCTTGGTGTTCAAGAGGAGAGAAGTCACATGTCTTTAAGAGGGGAAAGACATGTCATTTTGTGTTTTGATCTGATCTGTTTTGCTCAGATTTTGTTTCCCTATCTTCTCCCATTATCCAATATAAGATTCAGGGGGAGAAAGACTGCTAGGGAAGGAAATCTTGAATTCATTGCATATCTTTTTATCTTTGGGGACATGTCTATATCAAACTAGAGTACCTAGTACTCACTCTCTACATGTCATCCCAGTCTTGGTACTCTTGTGGTTCTTTTGTTTGCTCTGTTTAGTAGATGTATCTGTGTTATCTAACCATGTTTACTCAGGTTCATCTCTTCCTAAGCCAGCTCAAGACCACAAGGTAAGTATATGCATCACACTCAAGTGCATGAACATTTCTTGCTATTGTACATATTGTTTGCAAGAAAGAATCATGAACACGAGGTTACACTTCATATATTCATATCATTTGCTCTGATGCATATAGCCAAGATACAAGTAACACATTGCTTGCTCTGCCATGATTATGCATTCACATGCTCTTACATTCCATATTGACATGATTGCATACATGTAGGGGGAGCCTATCCATGTTACACGTCCTTCTGAAGCTTCACTTGCTATTCTCTTTATCTTTACCTAAAGCTTTGATGTATGTTGTCATCAATTACCAAAAAGGGGGAGATTGAAAGCACAAGTGCTCCCAGGGTGGTTTTGGTAATTAATGTCAACATATCTCTTGTTGGACTAATGTTTTCATCTAGTATATTTCAGACAAGTTCAACAGATGGAGTGGCGTGGACAAGAGGATATGGAACCCCTTCAAGGTGCTAAGGATAAAGGATTGGCTCAAGCTCAAAAGCTCAAGACTCTACATTTTTTTATCCAAGATCACATTGACTCCATAGGAAAGCCAATACTATTAAAAGGGGATGAGGTGTTACTTAATGACTTGCTTGCTCAAAGTGCTTAGTGATATGCTCCAAAACCCTCAACCACTTTCTCATATCCACATATGTCCCAAACCAAAACTCAAACTCGGCCCCACTGAATCTTTCTGTCCGGCGCCACCGAGTTTAGTTGAAATAGCCACTGCCTCAAAACCCTAATCAATTCGGTATCGCCGATGGGATCCCAGTCTCACCGAGATGGGCTTGCAAACTCTCTGGACCCTTCTGCATTAAATTCGGTCTTACCGAGTTTTGTAATCGGTCCCACCGAGTTTGCCTGACGAACTCTCTGGTTAGCCTATTACAAAAATCGGCCCCACCAAGTTTGTGTAATCGGTCAAACCGAGAAGAGGTTTAACCCTAACCCTAGCACATCGGTCCCACCGAGTTGATCATATCGGTCCCATCAAAATGTCTAACGGTCACATTATGAACTAAATCGGTCCGATCGAGTTTTCTGATTCGGTCCCACCGAGTTTGGTGATTTGTGTGTAATGGTTAGATTTTGTGTGGAGGCTATATATACCCCTCCACCCACTATTCACTCGTGAGGAGAGCCATCAGAACATGCCTACACTTCCATCATACATTTTCTGAAAGAGAACCACCTACTCATGTGTTGAGGTCAAGATATTCCATTCCAAACACATAAATCTTCATTTCTAGCCTTCTCCAACTTGCTTTCCACTCAAATCATCTTTCGATCAAATCCAAATCTGTGAGAGAGAGTTGAGTGTTGGGGAGACTATCATTTGATGCACAAGAGCAAGGAGTTCATCATCAACACACCGTCTATTACCTTTTGGAGAGTGGTGTCTCCTAGATTGGTTAGGTGTCACTTGGGAGCCTCCGTCAAGATTGTGGGTTTGAACCAAGGAGTTTGTACGGGCAAGGAGATCGCCTACTTTGTGAAGATCTACCCTAGTGAGGCAAGTCATTCTGGGCCATGGCCCTGGTGGAATAGACAAGGTTGCTTCTTCATGGACCCTTCGTGGGTGGAGCCCTCCATGGACTCGCGCAATCATTACCCTTCATGGGTTGAAGTCTCCATCAACGTGGATGTACAATAGCACCACTTATTGGAACAACGCCAAAAATCTCCGTGTCTCCAATTGCGTTTGCACACTCCAATCCCATCCCTTTACATTCTTGCAAATTGCATGCTTTACTTTCCGCTGCTCATATACTCTTGTCATGCTTGCTTGATATGTATTGTGAATGTTTAATCTTGTGCTAAAACTCCACCTTAACTTGAAGAAAATAAAATATGCAACCTTTTCTTGTTAAGAGTCAATTCACTCCCCTCTAGACACCTCTTCTCGATCCTTTCACCCGTCAAGCAGAAAGTCCGGAAGCAGGCCTTGGAGCGGCAGCAGTTCATTGCTGAAGAGATCTAGAAATTAGAGGCAGCTGGTTTGGTCAGAGGAGTACTACACCCTATGTGGATGGCAAATCCAATAGTGGTCTGGAAGGCGAATGGGAAATGGAGGCTCTGCATTGATTTCACAGATCCCACCATGGCTTGCCCAAAGGACCCTGAGGGAGTCCTTGATTAGGGGGTGTCCGGATAGCCGAACTATAACCTTCGGCCGGACTCCTGGATTATGAAGATACAAGATTGAAGACTTCGTCCCATGTCCGGATGGGACTTTCCTTGGCGTGGAAGGCAAGCTTGGCGTCTGGATATGTAGATATCCTCCCATTGTAACCGACTCTGTGTAACCCTAGCCCTCTCCGGTGTCTATATAAACCGGAGGGTTTTAGTCCGTAGGACAAACAACAATCATACCATAGGCTAGCTTCTAGGGTTTAGCCTCTCTGATCTCGTGGTAGATCTACTCTTGTACTACCCATATCATCAATGTTAATCAAGCAGGAGTAGGGTTTTACCTCCATCGAGAGGGCCCGGACCTGGGTAAAAACGTCGTGTCCCTTGTCTCCTGTTACCATCCGCCTAGACGCACAATTCGGGACCCCCTACCCGAGATCCGCCGGTTTTGACACCGACATTGGTGCTTTCATTGAGAGTTCCGCTGTGCCGTCGCCATCAGGATGCCTCATCCCGTCTTTAAAGACGGCACTGTTGCTAAAGGAGCTTTGGTTGTCGGCCAAACTCTCCGGTTAGGCGGTTTTCTTATGACCACCTGTTCGGCCGCCGCGCCGACGATGACTTCTCGGGTCATCGAAAGTAATCTTCACGTCAACTCGGAACTCGCCGAGCAGTTAGATCCGATGGAGCTCTCTTCCTTAAACGAGCTCTTGGATCGCATCGCCGCCTTGGGAGTCGCTACAGACTATGATCAGATTGGGCCTAAAGCCGATCTGAGAGAGGTTAACTCTCCCCAGGTCACCCATCACGTTGCAATGGTGGAGGAACAATGCGGCAAGCCTTCATCTATCTTAAGGACTAGTTATGTCCAGATTCCCGATCCCTCCAAGCCGGATACCCGTGAAGGGGAGGACGTCACTCAAGCCCTGAACCTAAAGTCAGGCAGCGGGCTAGATTCATTGGACAACACCCAAGAACCCAAGCTTCCGAGTTCGGAAACCCCTTGGCCCCCGAGTCTCAGATCGGGCAAGGTTCCAGATTTAATTCCACCCGCCCACCCAAACATAAGCGATCTATCCCAAATTCGGCAAGAGACCGCAGAAACAGTACACCATTACTGGGCCAGATTCCTCCTGGTCATGAACAGGATAAAGGACTGCCACGAGGAGGATGCGATTTCATTCTTATGCAATAATTGCACGTATTAACGGAATCCTCAACGCCATAAGTCGCCGTGAAATTACACGCTTCGCTGACTTGGCGTCCATAGTACGAAAGTACTGTGCGATGGAAAGCGCCTGGAAAATCGAAATAAAATTTTGGGACAATCCGACCCTGAATACAACCCTAGTCCAAAATAAAAGGGTGCTTTATCGCCAGGCACCTGGGTTAAACACCAAAAAGCAAAAACCCTCTATAGGGCGTGGAACCGTACTGGAGGGATGTCTCTATGGACCCTGTAAAATTCATAGTACAGAGGGAGCCACACACACTCATAGCCTTAGAGCATGTTGGATACTCCGGCAGGTGGCCAAAAGTGGCGAAGAGCTTTTAACACGAGAATCCACAAAGCACCAGCCCAGGGATACCAGTACGGTATTAACAGTGTTCGAGACTTTCGCATCAAATAATATGCGGAAACGAACACTCCGCAGCCTTACCGAAGTCTACCAAGTAGCAACAATAAACCCATGGAGTGGCACGGCTATTACCTTTAATGCCAGTGATGAACCTAAATTCCGAACAGCCCGAGCACCAGCCGCATTGGTCCTCAGTCCAATAGTGGACTGCTTTCGCCTTACCAAGGTACTCATGGACGGTGGCAGTGGATTGAACATCATTTATGAGGAAACCCTTCGAAAAATGGAAATAGACTGGAGCCGCATTGAGCGAAGCAGCACAACCTTTAGAGGAATAATCCCCAGTCGGGAAGCGTCCTGTACAGGAAAAATCACACTGGATGTGGTGTTCGGCACGCCGGATAATTACAGGTCCGAGGAGGTCACGTTCCAAGTGGCCCCGCTCAGCAGCGGATACCACGCTCTCTTAGGGCGAGAGGCATTCACAATTTTTCAAGCTATACCCTGTTACGGGTACATGAAGCTCAAAATGCCCGGGCCCAACGGAATCATCACTCTTGCTAGTGACCCGGACATAGCACTCCGCGCCGAAAACTAGACAGCTGCACTGGCCCTCGAGGCACTATCCGAAGCCCTAGCGGACCCTACAAAAACAGCCTCCATCGGGGCGCAATTAAACCCTGATGTAGACGCTGCACTACGAGAATTCCTACGCGAAAATTGGGACATTTTTGCCTGGCACCCTTCAGACATGCCAGGAATCCCACGCCGGCTGGCCGAGCACAGCCTAAACATCCTAAAGCGATTCAAGCAGTCAAGCGGGCCCTTCGGCATTTCTCACGAACCTAAGAGACAAGCCATGGGAGAGGAGCTAGCCAAACTCTTGGAGGCCGGATTCATCGAGATATAAAACATCCGGACTTGCTAGCAAACCTGGTGATGGTACCAAAGAAGGACAAATCCTGGGCGCCTGTGCGTCCAATTTCAAGGACCTCAACAAGGCTTGCCCAAAGGATCCCTTCCCCTCCCCACATCGATCAAATTATCGATGCTACCGCAGGACACGATTCATTGTGTTTCCTCGACGCATACTCCGGCTACCATCAAATTAAGATGGCAGAGCCAGACCAAGCCGCAACGGCATTCATCACCCCATATGGCCCATTCTGCTTCAACACAATGCCCTTCGGGCTCAAAAACGCCGGCGCAACATATCAGCGCATGATTCAGACAAGTCTGGCAAACTAGATCGGCAAAACAGTGGAGGCATACGTAGATGACGTGGTCGTCAAAACCAAGCATGTCGAAACTCTAGTAGACTACTTGAGGCTCACATTCGGCAACCTCCGAACATATGACATCAAGCTTAACCCGGAAAAATGCGTTTTCGGCGTACCAGCCGGAAAGCTCTTGGGCTTCATTGTATCCGGTAGAGGAATTGAAGCAAACCCAACCAAGATCCGAGCTCTGTCACAATTGGATATCCCAAAGGACCTCCAACAAATACAAAAATTGACCGGATGCGTGGCGGCCCTAAGCCGCTTTATCTCCCCGCAGGAGAAAAGGCATTACCCTTTATCGCCTCCTCCAACAAGACCAACACTTCGAGTGGATGGATGCCGCCTCGGCCGGACTCGAAGAAATAAAAGCCATATTGGTAACAAACCCGGTCCTGGCCGCGCCTAACATCGGCGAACCAATGCTATTATACATCGCGGCAAGTCATCAAGTTGTAAGCGCAGTGCTCGTCGTCGAACGAGAAACGGACGGACACAAATTCCCCCTTCAAAAGCCAGTTTACTACGTGTCCACTGTCCTCACTCCATGCAAGTCACGGTACCCGCATTATCAAAAGATAGCGGACGCGGTATTTATGGCATCTCAGAAGCTACGACACTGCTTTCAAGAGTGTTCGATAACAGTAGCCTCTGAAGTACCTCTTAACGATATTATAAACAACCGCGACGTGATGGGCCGGATTGCCAAATGGGCCATTGAGCTCCTCCCGTTTGACATAACCTATAAGCCACGACGAGCTATTAAGTCGCAAGTTTTGGCCGACTTCGTCGCTGAATGGACTGAAGCCGAACTCCCTAAAGAGTACGACACATATTCCAACAGGATCATGCACTTCGACGGCTCCAAAATGTTGGCTGGTCTGGGGGCTGGCGTCGTTCTGATGTCCCCAACAGGAGATATAGTTCAATACATACTCCAGATAATGTATACGGACTCCAACAACGCAGCCGAATACGAGGCCCTTCTACATGGTCTCCGGATGGCAGTCTCCATGGGCATTCAACGCCTAGAGGTGCTTGTGGGATTGAACCTCGCGATATCCCAAATAAATGGAGACTTTGATGCCAAGGATCCAAAATGGCAGCTTATCGCAACGCCGTCCTAAAAATGTCAGCTCGGTTCGAGGGGCTCAATTTCACCATATAGCTCGGGAAAACAATTAGGCGTGAGACGTCTTGGCACGCATTGGCACAAAGCGCGATGCCGTCCCCCCCAACATCTTCTTGGAGAGGCTGTTCAAGCCATCCGTATTATGGGAAGGGGATCCGGAAATAACAGCCCGGACCCAACCGCACTGCCCGACACCAAACATTACGACACAGCAGGAGGCTCGGCCAGCAGTAACATCTTCATTACGTAATAATGGCGGTCATTGCCCGTGGACAGAACCATTCCTAGCCTACCTAACCAGGCAGGAACTTCCGAGGACCAAAACGAGGCACGCTGCATAGTGCGGCGATCTAAAGCCTATAAAGTCCATGAGTGAGAGCTTTATAAGAAAAGCACCACCGGAGTCCTTCAAAGGTGTATCTCCGAAGAGTAAGGGCGGAATCTTCTGGCTGAAGTTCATGCCGGACTCGGCGGGCACCACACCACAGCCCGGGCCCTTGTAAGCAAGGCCTTCGGTACATGATTTTATTGGCAGACGGCCCGAGCAGATGCTCAGGACTTAGTCTAACGATGCGTCGGTTGCCAACTCTTTGCTAACCAAAGCCATATGCCACCCACCGCCCTCCAAACTATACCCATCACCTGGCTCTTTGCGGTGCAGGGCTTGACATGGTTGGACCCCTTAAAGGAGGAACCCACAAGCAAAAATACCCTCCGGTCATGGTGGATAAGTTCACCAAATGGATAGAAGCCAAGCCTGTTAAGACGGCCCGAATCCGGACTGGTGATAGACTTCATATCCGGGTCGTACACCGTTACTGGCGTCCCCACAGCATCATCATCACTAATAACGGCACGAACTTTACGGCCGATGAGGCCAAACTCTGGTGCAAAAACATGGGCATCAAGCTCGACTATGCTTCAGTCTATCACCCGCAAACTAACGGTCAAGTCGAGCGAGCAATGGTCTAATCATGAGCGGCATCAAACCCAGATTAGTGCGGTCCCTCAAGGAATCTAACCCGCACTGGGTAGAGGAGCTCGACTCCATGCTCCGGGGGCTGCGGACCACGCCGAATCGCACCACCGGATACATACCATTCTTTATGGTATACGACGCAGAGGCTGTTCTGCCCTGCGACATAATTCATGACTCACCTCGCGTGCGCATGTACGAAGAAAGAGAAGCCGAACTCGATCGGCAGGACAGTTTGGACGCCTTGGAGGAGGAGCGTGACGTGGCAAAAGCCCTTTCCGCATTCTATCAACAGCAGGCTTGAAGATACCAAACAGAGAAGTACGGGCCAAAACTTACAACGTTGGCGAGTTAGTTCTACGCCTGCCGGACAAGAAAAAGGACAAACTCAAGCCCAAATGGGAAGGTCCCTTTTTTATTGACCAAGTCCTGACTGGTGAAGCGTACCGTCTGCGAGATGCATCGGACAACCGACTCGAGCCGAACCCATGGAACGCAGCCCGTCTCCGAAGATTCTAAGCCTAGCACCGGACTCTGTGTTCGTCTCCTTCCTCTGTCTATTTTTTATACATTAGATGTCTTATATTTCACTCCTTCTCCCCCCTTTTTTCTCTTACAACCTTTAAGGGCTCGTTCGCGACTCGTTCGCACACAACTGACGCGCTATCCACGCTCATTATACCTGGGGGCTTCTTTAACAGAAGCTTATTTATACGGGCTTCATGCCCAACACATGTGTCACACTTCCGCATGTACCTTTGTTCACCATTATATGCATCAATATGACTTATGTTTTGGCCAAGCTGGGTTTCCTGGCTCCTGTGCTTACCCCTACGTTCCCGATTGTTCGGCTAGGCGGTAAAGGGAGCACCTCTGCGATTGTTACTGCCGGGTCAGCCGGATGTGTACCTCAGACTGGGTGAAGCCGAAAGCTAGTGTTCTTAAGGGAATATTCGGTCGGTGAACTAAAGATGATTTCTCACTTGTTTATTTATCTGCCCCCAGATGATTTTCTACTTTTTTCGCAGTCCGGACATGCACTTTAGGGCATGCCTCGCAGGGAAAGGAACACCTAACGGAACTATTCTCCCAGGAAGATGTTTCTTACTAACCATGTAATATAACATAACTAGTTGGGCACTTGTCTGTTCAAGCACTAATGACCCCTACACCTGGTCTCCACGCATGCCCCGGTTCTTCCATAACCGTGAGGGTATTCGGACACACTTTCGAGACTATCGGGTCCCGAGGTTGAAGCGAAAAGGTCCGCCATGACAAACGATCTACAATCCGGCTAGAAAACATTTTACATGTCATATTAAATTACATAGTCAATTTGACTGGGCATATTCCTCTTCAATACCATCCAACAGGCTGTCTAGTTTACAGTCCTGATGGGAATATTTGGCGGCCAACTCTATCTGGCCGTACACTAAGCTCACAGGGATCTCCTTCCCATCAGGCCCCACAGGTCCGACTCGGCCATGTGGTTTGGGTCGACAACCGTGTACCGCGTCTTCACCATGGCCCAGGCCTCCCTGGCGCCTTGACGGCAGGCCGATATCTTCCATAATCGGAAACGTCGCCGCGCTCCCTTAAGCCTCTCTGCAAGCTCTCCAAGACCTTCGGGCATGGAGACAGATAACCACAAGGCCTGGGCGACGCCTTTCATCACCTGCCGAACTCGTTCATGCAGTTGTAAGAGCTCGGGAAGAAGGTCACCCGTAGAACCGGGCATTTCCTCTGCAGGACGACCTGTGAGCATACCTACAGACATAACTCTGTTAGTCGACTTCCTCGCCGAACTCTTTTTCAAAAGTTCGTTCAAGCACTTACTAAAAATGTCGCGTCGAAGCCGCCGATTCTCCTTCATGGAGTCCGACAGCTGGGCACGAACATCCTTTAGTTCCTCGCCCAGCTGGGTGTTGGCACCTTGGAGATTATTCTTCTCCCGCCTCACCTTCGTAAGCACGCTTCGCCTTGACCTTTAACGGCGCAAGAGTTGTTGCCTGTCCGGATCTACTCGGCGCCATCTGCAATGTTATTGTCGATTTTCACACGCCGCACTTCACAACATACTTATCTTTGAAGCATATATTACGGAGGGGTCTCCTTGGCCTCCCTGCCGCGGCTAGTGCGGCCTCAAGTTGGGCTTTGCACTCTTCCAGCTCTGGGGACAGTTGGGTATTCTTTTCTGTAAGATCCTACATAACAAATGATCCTTAAATCAGTTATTCTAACTATTTCAAGTCTCGGGGGCTACTTACATATATACATCAAATTTTCTCACCCGTATGTCTTTCACATCTTTGCTCAAGTAGCTCTGGCTAGACCATTTTGAGCGGCACAGAGGTACGCATCTCCCGAATTGAAGGCGTCCAATGCCTCTTGGGAGAAACAAGCGTTGCGAAGAACTCTTGGCGGCGCCTGTGATTCATGGCACTCTCCACCTCGGAATTGGTGGCAGACAGTCTGTCTGCATCCTCTGTCGGAGGAGCGTCAAGACGACGCCTCGTGTTTTCCTCGCTCGGACTGGCTTTGGAGCCTGGCTGGTGGAGGCGCGATTGGCAATCTCTCCGGATATAGTCCGGCGAGCCCTCTTTTTCCTAAAGAAAAGAGAGCACGGGCGTTAGTACACATCGTAAGAATAATATCTTGGAATAAGGCGGCGCGCCTTACTGCTACGCTGGTGCCTCGGCCCAGACTGCGTGTCTCTTTAGCCTGCCCGCCCTCACGATCCCTTGTTGGCTAGTCGCCGCAGGCTCGGCATTCCGCCTCAAGATCCTCCCCTGTGAAACACCATTAGTATACGGTGATAAAAAATAAGCACGGATGGATCATCTTCGAAGTATTAGGACTTCGGTCTCGATTACTTGTGAGGCGGGGAGCAGTCCAGGATAATCGGCTGTAATAGCCACCAAGGCGTTGTCGATGCTCAGTTGGTAAAATACCCCATCGATCAGCTCCATGGATATGTCCGGATCCTCTTGGGAGGCCGGATCGAGGGACCGTTCGGGATCCTCGGGTTGTGGAGGAGGGCTGTTTATATCCTTTACGGCCCGGTGCAATTCCTGCGTCGAAATCACAAGATAAGGTACTTGACTATGGGAATATGGAACGGATGGGCAAAAAGAAGTGTCCGCTTACCCAGCTTGGAGGATTGTACATAGAAAATCCGCCCTGAGAATTGATGCGGAGGAATTCCTCCTCTTCTCCCTTGTACAGTGCGGACAAGTTCTTCGTCAGAGCGGCAACCGATTCCGGCCCCTTGCGGCCGCAGTGGGTGGCATCATCCTCCCTGTTGAAATCCCACATGGGGTGGCCTCTATACTGAAGCGGATGCACCCCCCGCATAATGCATGTGGCCATGACCTTGATCATGGTCAGTCCGGAATGAGCTAACAGCCTTATCCGGCTCATCAAGTAAAGAACGTCCTTGTCATTTTCCTTCTGAGGGCTCCGTGGACGCCAGCTCAGGCGCTTCTTTGAGGGAGCATTATCAAACTCAGGGAGGCCGATCTGAACAGGATCCGGCAGGGGCAAATCTTCTATATAAAACCATTCTGAAGGCCAGTCTTCGGACGCCTTCTTTGGGGTTCCGGATAGGTATCCGGTCTCGGCGATGCGCCATAGTTCGGCTCCGCCCACTTGATATATCGACCCCTCCTGAGAACGGGGCACAAGGCAGAACAGCTTCTTTGGCGGCCTGAAATGAGCCTCGATGCCCAAAAACAGCTCGCAAAGGGCTACGAAGCCCGCAATATGCAATATGGAGGCAGGCGTAAGGTTGTCCAACTGGAGGCCGTAGAGCTCCAGGAGCCCCCGGAGAAACGGATGAATTGGAAATCCGAGCCCTCTTATCAAATAAGGGACAAGGCATACCCGCTCTCCATTGGAGGGATTGGGGACGCTCTCCGCTTGCTTTTCAGCATTATGGGTGGCAAGCCCGGTTCGAACCGGGACCATGTAGGCTGGGGAGAACCCTTGGCTTGAGCGTCACTAGCTCATTTGTCTTGGGGCCAGACATCTCTCCCAATCTCCAGGCTGAGGGCTGGGAGGGCGAGAGGAGGAGCTGCGTCGACTGGCCATGATGGAATGGATCTCTGTCGGATGCGCTTCGATGAATGCTCGCGAAGGGAAGATGGTGTGATTCGGATCTAAATCTTCGTCCCTTTTATAGGCAGCTCATTTGCGCAGCTAGGGGGGTAAATGAAAAAACACCCTGGCTTTTCGCATTCGTTTGACACGTGGAAGATGGCCATTATTGGGCGTGAAAGCCAAGAAGCGCAACATTCACCAGAAGCCGGACACTATTCAACAGGTATATGGAATTTGGAGAAGAACCCGCCTTGCAATGCCGAAGACAAATCTGCGCGCCGGACTCATCGTCATTGAAGCCTGGTTCGGGGGCTACTGAGGGAGTCCTGGATTAGGGGGTGTCCGGATAGCCAAACTATAACCTTCGATCGGATTCCTGGATTATGTAGAAACAAGATTGAAGACTTCATCCCGTGTCCGTATGGGACTTTCCTTGGCGTGGAAGGCAAGCTTGGCGATATGGATATGTAGATCTCCTCCCATTGTAACCGACTCTGTGTAACCCTAGCCCTCTCCGGTGTCTATATAAACCGGAGGGTTTTAGTCCGTAGGACAAACAACAATCATACCATAGGCTAGCTTCTAGGGTTTAGCCTCTATGATCTCGTGGTAGATCTACTCTTGTCGTACCCATAGCAGCAATATTAATCAAGCGGGAGTAGGGTTTTACCTCCATCGAGAGGGCCCGAACCTGGGTAAAACATCGTGTCCCTTATCTCCTGTTACCATCCGCCTAGACGCACAGTTCGGGACCCCCTACCCGAGATCCGCCAGTTTTGACACCGACAGACCCATTCCCCTTGCCGCGCATCGACCAGATCATGGATGCCACTTCAGGTTGCGATTTGCTCTACTTCCAGGATGCATACTCCGGATACCACCAGATCTTCATGTCCAAAGAAGACGAGGAGAAGACATCATTCATCACGCCCTGTGGTACATACTGCTTTGTCTGCATGCCTTTCGGATTAAAGAGTGCCAGGTCCACTTTTGCAAGAGTAGTACAGATTGGTTTTGAGCCACAGTTGCATAGAAATACAGAAGCCTATATGGATGATATCGTGGTCAAGACCAAGGATAAGGACACCCTTATCCAGGACTTGGAAGAGAAATTTGCTAATCTGCGCAAGATCAACTTGAAGCTCAATTCGGAGAAGTGTGTATTCTGTGTCCCCTCCGGCAAGCTACTAGGATTCTTCGTGTCCCATCGGGGGATCGAAGCCAACCCCGACAAGATCAAAGACATTGAGCATATCCAAGCGCCAAGGACATTTAAGGATGTAAGGCGCTTGACGGGATGCGTTGCAGCGCTAAGGAGATTCATTTCCAAGTCTGACGAGCATGCATTGCCGTTCTTCAAAATTTTGAAGAAAGCAGGGCCCATGATGGACCCCAGAAGCAGATTCAGCTCTGCAAGAATTGAAGGCTTACCTATCGTCTGTGCCTACCTTGGTTGTGCCCAAACCCCAGGAGCCGTTGTTGCTTTACTTGGCGGCAACCTACCAAGTGGTCAGTGTGGCCTTGGTAGCACAGCGAGAGGTAGATGAGGCAGAAAGTGCCCAAGCCATGACAGAGTCAAAAAAGGATCAGGACATCAGTGAGCACGGCAACGAGAGCAACCCCAAGGATGCGGCAAGGAAGAAAGTGGTGCAGTGCCTAGTATACTTCGTCAGCTCCTTGTTACAGGGCGGCTATATCAAGGTATTCTGGCGTGCAAAATTTGATCTGTGGCCTCATCATGGCCTCAAGGAAACTGTGCCACTACTTCCAAGCCCACGAGATTACGGTTGTCACTCGTTTTTCATTGCAAAGGATACTCCGAAACCCTGAGGCTCCTGGAAGAATAGTTGAGTGGGATTTGGAGTTATCCAGCTTTGATTTGAAGTTTGAGAGCACTTCAACTATTTAGAGCAGAGCACTGGCAGAGTTTATTGCAGAATGGACGCCAACCCCTGATGCGGAAGTGACGGAAACAGCTCTCCCCGGCAAGGTGTCACCTCAAGAATGTATTATGTATTTTGATGGCGCTTTTTCCCTATAAGGTGTAGGGGCTGGCGTGCTTCTTTTTTCCCCCTTCGGGGAGCATTTGAAGTACGTCGTCTAAATGCACTTTGCCCGGGAAGAAGCCACCAACAATACATCTGAGTATGAAGGGCTCCTTGTCGGGCTCAGGATTGCAGCAGAATTGGGAATTAAGAAGTTGATCATTTGAGGAGATTCACAGCTTGTGGTGAGGCAAGTCAACAAGGATTACCAAAGTCCATTGATGGAAACATACATCGAGGAAGTGAGGAGATTGGAGGAGCGCTTTTATGGGTTGCAAACAGAGCACGTACTCTGTGCGGAAAACATCATAGGTGATCACCCATCAAAGGGTGTTGCGCAGAAGCTTCCAGTGGAACGAGGAACTTCTGTTCTCCATCTCTCTCAACCCTCCATATCACCAGCCAAAATGGCCCGGAAAAGGAGAAAGTTGGACTACGGTAAGCCACTCCCGGTAGAGCCATCATCTCCTGGCAGAGACCCTACCGGAAACAACTCCTCACAGCCTGCCGGACCACCCCCCTCCAGCCGGGCCTATGGACCCCGCGAACGAGGCTGGTGCTCCCGCAGCCGAGGAGGTGCCGCTAATCCTTGTTGCCGAGCCCCAAGATCCAACTTGGGCAAGGCACATCATCTGCTTCCTCCAAACCGGAGAACTTCCCGGCGACCACGATGAAGCTGAGAAAGTAACCCGGAGGGCCAATTTGTATCAGTTCGTTGATGACACTCTGTATAGAAGAAGGCCCAACGGTGTGAAATTGAAGTGTGTCTGCCGGGAGGATGGAAAGGAACTGCTGGCTGAGATTCACAGCAGACTATGCGGCTCACACATTGGATCAATGGAGTTAGTTGGGAAAGTATTCCGACAAGGGTTCTATTGGCCCACAACCCTCCAAGATGTAGTCGAGCTTGTCACGACATGTGAAGCCTACCAGTTCCATTCCAAGAGAACACACCTACCGGCCCAAGCCCTTCAGATAATCCCTCTATCATGTCCATTTTCGGTCTGGGGGCTCGATATCCTCGGCCCCTTCCCTCGAGCAATCGGGGGCTTTTAATTCTTGTTCGTTGCCTGGACATATGCATGCACGGTATATGATGAGAGGTACTCCACCTTCCTCAAAAAGAGGTACTCCACCTCTGCACGGATATGCGCGGGGTCCCGACAAGGTTCATCTTTCTCATTCACATGCTAATACAAGTACAAGCATTACAGAACACAAAGATGGACTCGAGAGGCTACATTATTTGAATTAAATTTTGGTTCGTTTTCCCTCCTTCAGGCACTGCGGCAGAAGGAGGAAAAGAGGAGAAAAGGAGCACCCAAGCAAGAGCCCACCCCGGTCTCGTCAGGGCCCGTCGATCATAGCCTAACAAGACCGAGAGTGGCGAGGCTGCGAAGGAGGAGGGCGGGGACGGGGTGAAGTCTTCTGGTCGCCGCCTCCAGAGCCAGCAAGAAGCCCGGGCTTGAGCGCCGGTGGAGTCATCCACCAAAGCTCAGCCGGAAGACTACTGGAGGCGAGGAGGAGGAACCAAGAGAACATCCCTCCCCGGTTACCACCCGAAGAGGCTGGTGATGACGGTGTCGGGGAGGGAAGGGAAGAGCGGAAAGACAGGCGGCAGGTTGACGGTTGGAGGCGATGGCATCCACGCCATCATACTCCGACCTAACCCCCTGCCACCCGCCTTCTCCGTCTTCCCGCGCTTTCTCCTCACCACCGCTACTCCCAGAAAGCGCCAAGACCCCGGTCCGACGCCTCCAGCGGATAAACAACAAGCAGCCGGAACTGCCCGGGGGCCTGAGGCGCGCCGCACCCCTCCTTGGTGGGCAGGAAGGCACACCTCTCGTCGACAATAGCTCCAAGGCCTCCGGGAGAGTCGATGCCGGGATTACCAATGATCTCCAGCCCCACCACCCCGCCGTGCCTCGAAAAGACCAAGAAATTCATCACACCAAAGACCAGGCTCACTCCCCGAGCGACATCACCGGCATGGGATAACGATTGCCCCAAGAAGGAGCCCGGGGGATGCCCCAGGCTCTCCTCTTCAACATCACCAACGGAAGCAGAGAACCAGAGAAGAGTAGGGAGAATGCAAGGATGAATGACTTTTCTCGGATTCTGGGTACCGGCAAACCCTTGAGGTTCGAACACTCGGGTGCGCACGAAGATCTCTTTCCCAAGCTCACTCACGCAACAATCTCAAGGCCTAGCTCGCCGAACCCAAGGAACAAGAGACACAAGAGTTTATACTAGTTCAGGCCACCGTTGTGGTGTAATATCCTACTCCAGTGTGGTGTGGTGGATTGCGTTGTAGGCTGAGGATGAATAGTACAAGGGATGAACTTCCTCCTGAGGAGAGGTGTTCTTGAGCTCGATGAGCTTGTGTGTGTGTGAGGATGGTCTTAATGATCCGTCCAAGATCCGATCAGTTGACTCCCACGGTGGTGGCTAGTCCTATTTATAGAAGCCTGGGCCCTCTCCCCAAATATCAGGCGGGAAGTGTTCCCACAACGGCCAATTTTGAAGGGAGACAACTAGTACAAGCTATCCCGACAAAAGGTGGTCTTCGCCTGCCAAAGGCTCTGGTGATGATGCCGCCGTGGGCTTCGCGGTGACCTCCATCCTGCCGTCCTGCTGGTCTTGGTCTCGTTGCACCGATATGGAAACCTTTGCCTGATGCCTCGGGACTCCTCGCCTGCGCTTGCCCCTTTAGCACCAAAGAGACAATGAGGACTCTGCGCCCGCTAGCGCCCGCCTGGCCTTGGTCGTCATGGCTCACGTCACGCGCTCCTCGCGAGGTGCCCCTTGCATAGATATCTACGCTCCTTGGGAGCCAGCTTACCGAGGCCGCCCCAGGGGAGGTCTTGGTGTCGTCCGCCTCGCGAGGCATGGCCCCTCGCGAGGGTCTTGAGTGGTTGTTGATAAAGATGCACCGTACCAGGCCGTTGGTGGAGCCACACCCTGGGCTGCAGGCAGGCAAGTCCGGGTACCCCCATTCTCAGGACGCCGACAGTAGCCCCTGGGCCCAAGGCGCGCGCGGACTTGGCTTCGAGGCGAAGCCAAAGGGCAAGTGCGGAGCACCGCGGGCCCCAATAGCCTGTGGCCTAGATTGACGCGTGGCGATTGATGGGACGTGGGCGCCTCCGCTTCCCCATGCTACCTCGGCAACTGCCCGACTTAACGAGTCCCGGCTGCATGCAGAAAAAACCATCATTACCTGCGATCATGGAGGCCGGCGGTTGGCCTCCCTCTGACTATAAATGAGGGGGGCGGAGCCCCTGTCGCCATCTCTGTTCCTCCATTTCACCCGCTTCCTCTTCTTCCTCCTTGCTGCGATACTCATGGCACCGATACAGAGGTTTTCTGCTGCTGAAAATTGGAAAGCTCCCCGCGAAGAGTTGGGGCCACTCCCGCCGAAGAAGAGGCTGGCCCACTCCCGCGATGTCGTCGTGAGGACGGAGGTGATGAGGACTTGGCAAGAACAGCCTCCCCCGCTATCCGCTGCCTTTGTACGCCCAGGCAGAGGCCTCCGGAGGCGAAGGCAGCAACCGGCGCCAATCGCGCCGTGGCCGTGGTGGCCGTGTTTTGACGGTGCGTGCCGCTGCCTCGGGAACCCACGCCGAGGGCTCCTCACATGAACTTGTGGTGTGGGCGACGATGCCACCGTGCTCCTGGATCCGATTCCCACAATTCTTCTTTGTAGAGATGCCGCCGAGGGGGCCACTCGAGCTGTGGCTGCAGCACGCCGAGTGCGACGCCCCGGCGACGGGGGCGGAGGTTGAGGTCGTCTACCTGGGCAAGATCTTCGTGACCTACGGATGGGGAGAGGTCGCCCGACCTTGTCGAGCAGAGGGCGCCCTCCCCATCCACTTCGAATACGACGGCGCTTCCACGATGTTCTTCAAGGTCTTTGACGAGGAAGGCCGCTGCCTGGAGTGCTGCCCTCGAGGGGGCCATCAGGACGACATAGCGGCAGGCGCTGGGCTCGCCGCTGGTCTTGCTGGCAGTTCCTTCGATAGCAGCGACAACGCTTGGGAGTCTAGCGACTCTCTTGAGCCCTACGAGACTCCGGAGACGAGCGACGACAACTACGTGCCCCCGAGCTCTCATCATGCCCAGAGCTCAGCAGCGGCGTCCGCCCATCGCCGCCGTTGATCTAGATGGGGTAGGTGCCGGCCTCCCGTGGCCCATTGTTGATGATGGCGTCGGCGGCGACACCTGTAGATAGGGCTCCTAGAAACCTTCTTATTTTGTTCCCTGTGAGGAATCGAGATGAACCCCGTGGGGGCGTGTAAAGGATCTATAGTCCCTTTTGTTAATATTATCCTTATTATGAAGATTTACAACTGTGTGTCTTCGGCTCAATTCCCCCTTTCCAACCTCGTGGTAGCTTGGTGCTCTACACCGACAGGTCCCAGTCCCCAGGCAAGCTGCAGCTGTCGCTAGTATGCCAGGTCGCGATGTGGTGGTCAAGTCCAGGAGGTGAGCGGCCTAAGGTCCAGTAAGAGCTCCTAAGGCGCGGTGCTCAAGGGGTCCCCTTTAGCGTGCAAGCAACTACCTGAAGGTAGGAAAGGAAGGCGGTGGCGCCATAACAAGCCTACAAGAGATAGGAATCCTGTGTGTCGCGGCGCTAGGCTAACTCGGGTGCGAACTTATCTTAGCGGTCCAGAGTCGATCCCTTGTGCAACGCCAGATTAGTGCATCAGATGGGTCAGGCTCACACGAGCTTCCCCCTCCTTTCACGTCCTTCTATGTGGTCTACGTCCTCGGGTCCTGGCCCTCGAGCGAGCTTAGCTGCCGCTGCTATGCCAGGTCATGATGCCATGGTCAAGGCCAGGGGGTGAGGGCTGGAGAGCCAGTAAGAGCTCCTGAGTCGCGGTTCTCAGGACCCCCCCTTTAATGCGCAAGAGAATTGCATGAAAAAAGAAGGAGCCTGCGGTGCCATTGGTTGCCAGCCTCCGGAGGTTCCTGCAGGTTAGCGCTAGGGAGAAATACAGGCTGCAACCGTGCTCGCTGGTCTACCACTGGTAATTCCGCAAGAAGATGCAGGCACTGAGCGCCTGGTGAGGTGACGTGCGCGGGGCGTGCCGCGAGCCAGAGCTCGACCGCTCAGATTGGTCAGTGTTGCAGGGACGGACCCGAGCACAAGCGCCGTGCCAGCATGAGTAGCCCCCGTTGCGGGATGAGCAGGGGATCGGTCAGCAACGGGGGTGTCCACGATGGGTATTAGTCAAGCGGGTGACAATCATGAAACGACTCAAGAAAAGAGGCAGGTTAGCTCAGATAGATGCAAGAACGATACATGCCACTAGGATGGACCCGAGCGGCCTGGGGAAGATGTAGCCCGAGGAGCGCTCCCAACAAAGTAAGATAAAGATGCAAAAGGATACATGTCGCAGGGACAGACCTGTGCAACTTGGGGATAATGCTGCCCGAGGGGCGCCCCCAACTGAATGAACCGGAAAGAGTCACCTGATACGGTAGCCGGAGTGGTGTTGGAGTATCCGAAGATGCGTGCCGAAGAGTTGTTCCTCACGAGCCGCCAGGGTCCTAGGCCTTAGGAGGCTCCGCAGGCCCAGGTGGCTCGTGAAGAACCGTCGTGATTTCCTCCAGGACAGCGTGATGCCTAGCCTCCTGAGCGGCCAGGATGCTCCGCGGGTGGCGCTGGAAGGTGACAGCCGCGTTCGGCAAGCCGAATGGCATGCAAAGGAAGCTGTGAGGTGGACCCTCGCACCGTCCAACGCGCGAAGGCCAGAAACATCCCTGAGATGTGGCCCTGTTGAGCCCTGGAATGTTGATACAGACGCGCAGCCCGACGTCCTCGCTAGGATGGGGGGCTGTGCTAGGCGGTGGGAGGCGGTCGCTGCGTATTGTCCTTGCCTCTTGAAGCTCCTAAATTGCCTTGGTGATGAACTCCTGAGCACTGGGCGTTCTGCGCCTTGTGCCCTCTTGAGGGAAACATGCAGCAAAGCACACCTCCACGTGGTGCCCGAGCGCCTCCCTCGTGACGTTGGCTAGGTCTGAGGCCCTGCAGAAGAGAGCCCCCAAGCCCAGCCTGAGGAGGGCGTCAGGCGCGCCTTCCTAAGCAAGGGAAGGAGGCGCCCCGGCTGCGGGCGCAGATCCAGTGGTGGCGCCGTTGGAATAGTTGCTTCTTCTTCTTGGGGATGGCCTCAGGAGGGTACAAGGTGCCTTTGTCATCGGGGTTTTCGACCGCTGTAGCTTGGTAGGCGCGCTCGAGGGAGCACACTGCATCTTTTTATTCACATGTAACAGTTATGATGCCGCCGCTCCCTGGCATCTTGAGGACGTTGTAGCCATGGAGGGTGTCGGTGTCAAAACCGGCGGATCTCGGGTAGGGGGTCCCGAACTGTGCGTCTAGGATCGATGGTAACAGGAGACGGGGGACACGATGTTTACCCAGGTTCGGACCCTCTCTATGGAGGTAATAACCTACTTCCTGCTTGATTGATCTTGATGATATGAGTATTACAAGAGTTGATCTACCACGAGATCGTAGAGGCTAAACCCTAGAGGCTAGCCTATGATTATGATTGTGTATATCCTCTATCGACTAGCCTGGCCTGGTTTATATAATGCACTAGAGGCCTAAGATAACAAGAGTCCTAGACGAATACGCCGGTGGGGGAGGAGTCCTTGTCTTGATCACCAAGTCTTGTGGAATCTTCCTTGTATGCGGGAGCTGTCCGGACTGGCCCATGAGTATACGACATGGGGGTCCTCAGCCCAATCTAACAGATCAGGAGATGACGTGGTGAGTACCCCCTAGCCCAGGACACCGTCAGTAGCCCCCTGAACCGGTCTTCAAGTCAGGGACGCTCCTCGATTCTTCCGAACTGTTCTTCATCTTCGATCATCGGTCTTGAAAACTGGTTCAACAAATCTATTCATCTTCGATCTTGAGGATCGCCGAAGTGCATCCGAAGAGTTTACACGTCGGGCATCTGAGGAGCCCCTTTAAGTTTTTGGCCTTTATCAATGCCTTGTTATTTTTATGCCTCACCTCGGGTTTGAAGTTGTTCCCGGGAGGCAGTGTCCTCTTGCGCCCGAGCTCTAATGCCGGACTGCATTCGAGGTATCTTTTGCAGCCGAGCACCAATGTCGGACTGCTTCCGAGCTCCAACGCCAGATTGTGTTCAAGCTCCAACGCCGGACTGTATCCGAGCTCCAACGTCGGATTGTGTCCAAGCTCCAACACCAGACTGTATCCGAGCTCCAACGCCGGACTATATCCAAGATGTCATAGATCATCTTGGTTCAAAAAAGTCGAAGGAGTTTAGCCGAGCTTAATGCCGGAAATGCCCTCTATGGAGCTAGCCGCTGGCGCCCGAGCTTTATGCCGGACTGCCTCCGAGGTGGTGCACCACCCCGACCGCGGGCTGATTCTTGGTGAATATTTTTAACTGGTGCAGTTTATTCTCTGACGAGGTATATAGCCAGTATATGTATATCCAGTAGCCCTCAAGGTGTGTATCAGTCTAAAACCTGAGATGCACCTGAAAGAAAACATGAAACCGCTATTCCCAGTAGCCCCTGAGACTCAGGTCGATGCGCGAAATCGGCCTGAGGATCAAATCCTAGCTCGGCAGCATATACATAGGAATAAAAACGCAGTTTAATATATTAGAGATAATAGTGATAGGCGAATGGGCCCTTGAGAGAGGGTCTTGAAAAGTTGCCGTAATATATTTAGCTTGATGCCGTATAGTACCAAATGGTACCTATTGTTATCCAAAGACACGTTTGCCCATAGTTCGGTCAAGCCGAACGCTTGGCAGTTGGAATTTTCTGCATTGTAATAGGCAATGCAGTAGCCCCCGAGACACTGGTCGGGTGGCAACACCAGATCAGGGGATCGATGTGCCCCTTTAATATTTCTAAATAATGAGTGCAAAGCCCAGTAGCCCCCGATCCTTGATGTGGGCACGGGTGGCCGAATTAAGGATCGATATCCAGAGTAAAATCACAGATTATGTGGAACGATTCTATGTATCCAAGTACTTTACATCATTAGTTTGACTCCATTGCGACTGTTTATCAGTTGAAAGTGGCCCATCATCGGCTTCTACCCCTTTGTAGATACTACGCAGGGCGTTTCCGCAATAACAAGAGAACCCTTAGCCGACGTCTCGGTGCCCGAAGGCGGTTTTGTTAGCGGAAACGAGGCAATCAGATATGCGGGCTTTATAACTTTCGCTTAGTCATAGGAGCTTTAAACCGGGGAAGCTAGCTATGAGCTCCCAGTTAGTGTTCGGCAACATCCAAGGTCAAGCCATAAACACTTCGGCCAATGTTATGAACGACCCGTCATTTAACATAGTTATCGGATCGCTGACCAATTTACGCCTATTATGACAGTCAGTTTTTGGCTTTCTCCACTGAGGTGCTTAACCATGCGAGCTGGAAGCACAATCGCAGTGGTTCTCCCTTTGCACATCTAGCCGAACAAAGCGGAACGTAGGAGGCAAGCATAGGAGTCGGGCAACCCAACTATTGACCGAAGACACAATTCGAAACCGATGCATATATGGCAATATCCGAGAATGTTTTTGCCGAATCTCTAAAGGTGTCCGGCATGGCACTACGAGACTAATGATGGAAACACACAAATAGTTTAAAAGTGCCATAGGCTTGGAAAACCAAAAAATGTCAGTGAAAATCTGACGTCCGAACATGATCAAGTGTTCGGTGCCAATCTGAAAATTGGACTTCAGAAAAAAAAAGTGCTTCTGTCGTGCTTTACCATGACACATCTTATCCCAAGACTTCAAGCGGGTCAGCCTACGGCTTCAACCTCCTATCCCAAAGGCGGAGTACTTCTCATTAGGCCAGTTTAGCAAACTAAACTCTAGCGGCCTTGAGAGAGAAATTAGGCTCCCCGGCTAGTGACCATACACTCGTGTAGAAAAAGGGAGTGATAAATAATAATAATAACTATGCAACGACTAAGAAGAAGAACACTTATCATAAAATGGCTCATATAAATTTAAGAGCCCCCAATTGACTTGTATAAAAGAATTTTACGTATAATGATTATATGTATCGAAGTACTAATATCATATATGTGTTCACCCGAACTTTATAGGCGTCTTAACCGACCGTCGGCTTCTCCCTCTTCGTTCAAGGGCCGAAGAGTGTTATGTACTCCACCTGTCGAGAATATCGACGGTGTTTCCGATAACCAGGCAATCAGGCCATAAGGCTGTAACAGACAAAGCGCGCTCAGGGAACTTATGCTATATTACTGTCGAAGTGTAAGAAGCATCTTTGAAGAAAATAGTACCCCCACCGATACCTTTCTTCGGTGCTCATTGTTACTATGAGACGTGCAATAGATTTTTTTTTGTACTCATGAGTTCCGTTGTGTGCCGACCATGATTGATAATAATAAGAGCGCTAGCTTTCGGCTTCACCCAGTCTGAGGTCAAAGCTCGGATGACCCGGTCGTGACAATCGCAGAGGTGCTCCCTTTACTCCCTAGCCAAACAATCGGGAACGTAGGGGTAAACACAGGAGCGAGGCAACCCAGCTTGCAAATCGCTTAAGTCAATATGGTGCATATTGTGGCGTAATACACGAACAAGAAACGAAGCCGTACAAGTATAATCTTATGCAAGAGGAATGGCTTCATGAAGGAAGCCCCCAAGTGAACTAGGTATTTGAATTTGTGTGTCACAGACAAGGTTATGAGAAGGAAATTGTCACAAAACAACTTTTGCCAAAAAAATATAATGCTTGGTCGAACCGAACACAAGTTAAAATTTAAACTTTGAGCATGAAGGCAACTTAGCTGGTTAATGTGTTCGGCATTGATGACGCGGTCCGAGCTTGATGCGGGACAAGGTTCCATCCCCAAGCCGGTCCCGAGGTGGTGGAGCGAAGAGCTCGGCATTCCGAAGTGGTGACATAGCACGGCCAATGCAGGCCGGCAGAGTGACACCGAAGTCCCCGGCGTGGGGTAATGAAGTGTTGACAAAGTCCCCCGTCCAGCCGAGGTGACGTGGTATGTCAGTACGCCAAGTTGGTGATACTGCCCGACCCGGATCATTTTCCTGTGCACAAAAAATAGTGCAAACCGGAGATAATGGTAATAATAATTAAAAAAAATGGTTGCATAATAAATAATTTATGCAAAGTGAGTAATAAAAGAGATATGGCCTGGCGCCAAAGTCAATGTCGATGCAGGGCGCTGGCGTGATGCGGTAAAGGTGTGGCTAAGCCTGAATTCACAGGTTAGTCCTAGTTCCGGATGCGGCGTTCACCGGACTATATACGGAAACTGGCCAAACCACCACGTGACCGTCGTTAATGCGGCCGCCATTTGATAGACCTGTGTACCTATGATGGGCAAACCAGAGTAATAATTCCTTGGGAAAAATGAACCCGAACAAGCAAAAAATACTAGGATTAATAGCACCTGGTTTATTTGATTGTAGCAGTCCGAAGAAATGTGACTCCCAAGATTGGGACTCGATCCGCACACCCATTGCCTGATGGGCGATAAAGCGACGACATGGCGATGTTGGCAAAGGTTGGCTTGCCGAGGCAAAGCCCTCGGTCCAGCTAACATGACGAAGCTGGTCGGCCAGTGACGCCGAACTCCGGAGTAGGTTGATGAAGAGATGGCGAAGCACCCGGTCCAGCAGATATGTCGAAGCCTCGATGTCAGCCGATGAGTCGAAGTAGGTCGGCGTGATGGACATCGGCTTGAAGAAGAAACAGTGTGGCCCTGCCGATGCCGGTGTGCCCGCTCCGTGTAATCCTTGGGGCGGCGATGTTGGTGATGATTTATCCTTCGCGATGCCGAACTCTTGTTCGGCTTGCCGAGATGATGATCCGAAGAAGTTGAGCTTGGCTCAACAAAGCGACGACGTGTCTACCGCAGGTCGGCAGCCTTGGAGCAATATTGCCGGACTGTTTTCACACCAGCATGATGATGAAGACCATGTTCAAAAGATTTTAAAGTTAATGGCATGTGTTCGGGAACTAAACAAAATACCCCATACAAAACTTCCTTAAAAAAGGATGTCCGAAATCCCATTCATAAAAAAGACGAACTCGGGTCGGATTCGTTTTCGCGCAGAAAACAAATCCAAAAAGTGATGCACTAATCGGAAGGTTCCCGGAGTTTGGACGGTCGGATCGAGCTAAAATTGTGAGGGGTAGTAGATATAGGAATTCCGCAGCCGATCAACGGTTGGATCTTCCAAAGGACGTCCGAGCTAGAAGTTGGACACCACACCCTAAACTCGTCCAGATCCCCGTCTAGATTTGACGGGGCTCCGGTATATCGCGGATTGCCAGAAATTCCTTCATCGGATCTCGACGAAATTTTCCAGGGTTGTTGTAGACCCAATTCCGCACAATTCCACCAAAGCAATCGTGAAACCACACATGAGGAGGCGGTGGCGGCGGATACAAGTTCGCTGTCCGAAAAAACAGCACGGTCGCCCGAGGGCAATGTTGACGTAGAGCCCCCGGGGCTCCCTGGATGATTCCTCCATGATCTTGATAGGGATCGGAGTTGATGTTGATGAAGTCCCTCAGCCGAACATGACGATCGGAGGTAGGGCGCAGTCCTCGGTCCAGCCAAGGTGACCAGTCGAGCCGGTGACGAAGAAGCCGATGTCACAGTTGATCTGCAGTCGAGCCATTGATCCTTTTGTCGATCACACAACGGAACTCTAAATGAAAGCACCAATGTCGGTGTCAAAACCGGCGGATCTCGGGTAGGGGGTTCCGAACTGTGCGTCTAGGATCGATGGTAACAGGAGACGGGGGACACGATGTTTACCTGTGTTGGGCCCTCTCTATGGAGGTAATACCCTACTTCCTGCTTGATTGATCTTGATGATATGAGTATTACAAGAGTTGATACCATGAGATCGTAGAGGCTAAACCCTAGAAGCTAGCCTATGATTATGGTTGTGTATATCCTCTATCGACTAGCCTAGCGCTGGTTTATATAATGCACCAGAGGCCTAAGATAACAAGAGTCCTAGCCGAATACGCCGGTGGGGGAGGAGTCCTTGTCTTGATCACCAAGTCTTGTGGGATCTTCCTTGTATGCGGCAGCTGTCCGGACTGGCCCGTGAGTATACGGCCATGGGGGTCCTCGGCCCAATCTAACAGATCGGGAGATGACGTGGTGAGTACCCCCTAGTCCAGGACACCGTCCGTGGGTCACTACCATAAACTTGGCCGAGGCTAGATACCCAAGGATGGCGTTGTAGGGCAGGTGGATGTGGGCGACGTCGAAGTCAATGAGCTCGGTGCGGTAGTTCTTATGCTAGCTAAAGGTGACAGGGAGGCGGACCTGCCCTATCGGGGTGGTGGAGCCGTCGATCACTCCTGAGAAGGGCTTGGTAGGCTCCAGCTGATCGTATGGCACTTGGAGGCTGTCGAATGTCTCCACGGACAGGACATTGAGCCCTGCGCCACCGTCGTTCATTTCTCGAGAAAACTGCTTGAAGATACGCTGAAAGGCTGGAGCTTGAGCGCCACCCAAGATATAAGCGATGGCGCGTGGCTCCTGGAAGCCCCCAGCCCCCTCATCCTGATGATGGTCCCACTACTAGGAAAAGGGCTATAGATAGGATTGATACTAATGGCGCACCGAGGAACCAGTGCGCCACTACTATATACTAATGGCGCACCAGTCGGTGATGAGCCATTAGTGTGGAAGACACTAATGGCGCACCAGAGACATGGTGCGCCACTAGTATTAATTTTTTTTCATTTTCCATACATACTAATGGCGCATCAGGTCGAAGTGCACCATTACTAGTTCTAACTAGTAATGGCGCATGAGTCAGATCGTGCGCCATTACTGTATTTTTTTATTCTTTTGTTTTGCAAAACTACTAATGGCGCACTCTGGCCAGGTGCGCCATTACTAGTTTAGACTAGTAATGGCGCACTATGACCAGGTGCGCCATTAGTATATATATATATATAATGTTTTACTTTTCTGCAACACTACTAATGGCGCACCACCTGCAGGTGCGCCATTAGTAACCAGGGTTACTAATGGCGCATTCTTTGCTGGTGCGCCATTAGTAACCTCGGGACCCCAACAAGATATTTTGGACAGCCCCACACCTACCCACTCACTTTCCCCACTTCATTCCCTCCACCTCCTTCTCCAAGCTTTCGGCTGCCTCCTCCTCCTCACCTCATTTCCACCATAGATTCATCAAAATTAAGTGGTGAAATTACCTTTTTTTGATAGGTAAGTAAGGGGGGAAAGCTATCTTCATGATGTAGATCTACTTTCTTTCTCCCTAGCTCGCTCCAACAACGTGCACATGCACTTTTTGTGGCCTAGCTAGATCTATGTATGTTTGTGGTGTTGCTTGTGTTTCTGGTGTTGCATATATGTTTGTGTTTGCAGGTACCGGTATTTTAAATGCAGTAGTTGCCAATATTTTGCCGGAATGTTGATTCATTTCCGTTTCGGCGAGAATTTTGGCACTATGCATTCTTTTTGGTCCTATTTTTAGGGAAGGTCATGCCAAAAATTTTCTTGGTTCTAAAATATCGTTTTGCTCTACTCCGCAGGTGACCATGGTCCGCACGATGACTGAAGGCATCATGCATAGGTTTTTGAGCTCATGAAGGCGAGATGCTTCAAAAGAACGAGGCGGAGATAAGATGTCCGTGTCGAAGATGCAAGTGAAGAGCCTTATTGCGGACGCTGATTCCGGCAGGTGCGGGACCACCTGCTCTTGCGTGGTTTCATGGATGGCTATCGGTGACAAGGTGATGAAGATGACTAAGAAGTCGCCCATGGGGCCGGGCAAGAAATGAGGAAGGGCAACAAGACAAGTACCACCGCGGGGTGGGCAGGCGAGAAGACGAAGAATCTCTAGGACATGATCACGGCGGTGATGCTGTACACAGTCATCATGTAGAAGATGTCGTACATGATGATGAGGAAGATCAAGACGAAGGGTATGATCATGAAGATGAAGATGCCGGAGTAGACGACAATGGAGGCTGGGTACAGGACCCTCATATTCAAGAGCTGCTTCTCAAGCAGACGGATAACGCAAGAGCTGCCGCCCGAGAGAAAGCCAAGCTGGATCAACTGGAGATAGACGCGGTTACTCCATTGTATGAAGGATGCAGGCCGAGGATACCCGCCTGAAAGTAACGCTCAAGGCTCATCAGAAGAAGGTAAAACACAAAATGACCGACGCATGCTTCGACGAGAACATGTCATTCTGGCACGAACGTCTTCCCAAGGGGAACAAGTGCCCGACCAGTTTCGAGGAGGCGAAGAAAATCGTGTGTCCTCTGGATTTACCGCACGTGAAATACCATGTGTGCATGAACAATTGCATCATTTATTGGGACGAGCATGCGGAGTCTACCATATGTCCGGTGTGCGGCATCACTCGATACAAGAAGAGGAAGAAAGCTCCTCAAAAATCGGTGTGGTACTTTCCGATCACTCCTCGTCTGCAGCGGTATTTCGCGGACCCTAAGGTAGCAAAGCTCCTGCGTTGGCACGCGGATAGGGAGGAGAATAAGCGGGAAGATGACGGAAATGATCCGGAGATAAATAAAAAAGACAAGATGCTGAGTCACCCTAAGGATGCGAGCCAGTGGCAAGCGTTGAACTTCGAATACCCAGAATTTGGGAAGGATCCAAGGAACATCGTGCTCGGCGCGAGCACCGATGGAGTCAATCTGTTTGGTAGCCAGAGAAGCACACATAGCACCTGGCCTGTGTTTGTGTGGATGTACAACCTTCCCCCCTGTTTGTGCATGAAGAGGAAGTACATTCACATGAGTATGCTAATTGAAGGGCCGAAACAACCAGGGAACGACATCAATCTGTATCTGGGGCTGCTGAAGGAGGAGCTAGACACGCTGTGGAAAACGCCAGCCAATACGTGGGACGCCGCAGACGAAGAATATTTCCTATGAGAGCCGCACCGCTCACGGCGATGCACGACTATCTCGATTCACGGATATCTCATGGCAGGTAGTCCACGGATTTTCCGGATGCGTAAGGTGCATGGATGACACAACGTATCGCCAGCTAGATAGAGATCTCGGGTCTTTGAAAACCGTGTTCATGGGACATCAAGGTGGCTTCGCTGACGATGACCCGTGGAGGAAATGCAAGGATCTGTTCGATGGTGAAACCGAACTCGAAAACGCCTGCACGAGGAGCGGCGAGGAAATAGACGAGCTATTGAAAAATTGGAAAGACTGCCCACCGCCGAAAGAAGCAAAAGGCGCCAGAGGGGAAAAGCGAAGGCGCCAGAGCCGCTGCTGAAGGTATGGAAAGCGAGGTCTGTTTTTACGGGACTTGCCGTCTTGGAAGATCCACCGTGTGCCTCACAGCCTTGATGTCATGCATATCATGAAGAACGTGTGCGAGTCTGCTTGGTACCCTGCTCAACATGCCGAGAGGACCAAAGATGGGCGAAAGCAAGGCGGACTTGAAATCAATGGGCATCGTAGGAGCTTCACGCTAATGATGATGATGATGATGATGATGATGATGAGGCGAAGCAGGACACAGAAAGTCGTCGCAAAGGCAAAAAGGCCAAGAAGACCGGAAATGACTACCCTCCTGCGTGCTTCACTCTAAGTCAGGAGGAGATCGAGCAGTTTTTCACCTGCCTCCTAGGAGTAAAACTTCCTAACGGTTACGCATGGAAGATAAGCAGATACCTAGACCCAGCGAAGCAGAAATTCAGCAGGATGAAGTCTCACGACTGTCACGTGCTTATGACGCAGATACTTCCAGTTGCAATCCGTGGGATCATGGACGTGCACGTCCGTGAAACGCTATTTGGCCTATGCAACTTTTTCGACGTCATCTCTCGGAAGTCGATTGGCGTGAGGCAACTCAGAAGGCTACAGGAAGAGATCGTGGTGATACTATGCGAGCTTGAGATGTACTTCCTGCCCGCATTCTTTGACGTTATAGTGCATCTGCTGGTCCATATCGTGGAGGATATCATCCAACTCGGGCCGACGTTCCTGCACAAAGATGATGCCGCTCGAAAGGATGAATGGTGTCATCAAAGGATACGTTCGCAACATGTCACGTCCAGAGGGAAGTATAGCCAGGGGCTTTCTGTCCGAAGAGTGCATCTCCTACTGCACGAATTATCTAGGCATCGAGAACCCCATTGGTCTGCCAATCAACAGGCACCTAGGCAGGCTCGCTGGATGGGGTCACCGTGAGGGTCGCCGCGAAATGCATGTCGACTTCGAGGGTCGACTCGCCGACTTTGAAAGAGCAAACCTAGTCGCGCTACAACACATAGACGTGGTCGATCCTTGGGTGGTAGAGCACAAAACCTTTATTGAGGAGATGTACAATGACCGAGGCCAACAGAGGACGGACGGAGATATAATCAAAGGGCACAACTCATGTTTCATGTGTTGGTTCAAGTAGAAGCTTCTGTCGTACCCTTTACATGAGGATTCTTCCGCGGAAGAATAACTCATATTCGCCTTTGTCATGTATGCCGAGCACAACCTGATGACCTATGAGGCGTACGGTATCAACGGCTACACATTCTACACCGAGGACAAGGACATGAAGAGCGATGGTTATCAGAACTCCGGGGTAACGATGAAATCCTACACCGGCAACGACAAGGACAGATACTACGGAAGGATCGAGGAGATCTGGGAGCTGAGCTACTGTTGGAGAGAAGGTCCCGATGTTCCGTGTCAGATGGGCCAAGAGCGTCCTAAAATAAGACCGGTATTTCACCACCATGGTTATACCCGAAGCCAAATCCAAGACCGCGGGCGCAAAAGTCATCGCGAAAAATGGGCCATGGGTACTGGCTTCCCAAGTGGACCAATGCTTCTTCATTACTGACCCGTCAAAGCCCAGTCATGTTGTCGTGAGGAGAGGCAAAAGGAAGATCATCGGAATGGATGGGGTAGCCAATGAGCAAGACTTTGACAAGTACGGCGACCCGAAGATCGAACATGACGACGACGATGAAGTAGCAGCACACACCACAAGAAGAAGCAGGAAAACCCTACCTAAAGGACGTCCGTTCCAGAGAAGAACTCCATTTGCGAAAAAGAAGGGCAAGAAGATTGTGAACAGATAGCTAGCTAAGATCGATTGTATTTAAATCGTAGTCTTCATTTCTTGATTGTATTTCATGGGCACTTTTTGATATCATGAATATTTTTAAATTTCATGGACACTTTTTTATATCGATCTCGATCCCAACCGCACCCTCCCCCGCTAGCTCCACCACCGCCAACGACCCACCGCAACCCTCCCCCGCTAGCTCCACCGCCGCCGACGACCCACCGCAACCCTCCCCCGCTAGCTCCACCGCCGCCGCCGACCCACCGCAACCCTCACCTGCTCCACCGCCGCTGACGAGCACCCCCCGCACCCTCCCCCGGTCCACCACTGCCGACGAGCACCCCCCCACCCTCCCCCGCTCCACCGCCGCCGACGAGCACCCCCCGTTTCATATTCATATTCATTTAAAAAAAGTGTAGACTACAATTGTTGTTAAACAACAATTATTACTGTTTTATAAAAAATATTACAGTTTCATATTCATATTCATTTTCTAAAAAATTATTACATGCAACAAAAAATAAAAATAAATTACTTATGGCGCACCTTTGGCTGGTGCGCCATTGCTATATGTAAAAAAATTTACTAATGGCGCACCTCTTCCTGGTGCGCCATTGCTATGTAAAAAAGAAAAATTACTAATGGCGCACCGAGCGTGGGTGCGCCATTAGTAAGATTCCCCCTAGCTAATTCCCTCCCTCTCGCCAGATCCACTTCCCCCCGCTGCCCCGACCCACGCCGCCGCCGCCCCCGCGCCTCCGTCTCCATCGCCGCCCCCAGTCAGCCCCTGCCCTGCCCCCCATCGCCGTCCACTCCCAATCCACCCCCTCCCTCGCCTTCACCGCACCCACCCACCGCCTCCCTCGCCTTCCCAGCCCTCGAAACCCTAGAAACCAGCGGCGCCTCTCCGCCGAGCTCCACCGCAGGCTGGCGACAGGCAAGGCGGCGGGCGGAATCTGCTTCAACACCGAGCCAGCGAGCCACAGAAGCAGGGCGCGATGGCGCTCGACCCCTCCACCCCCTCTCCACCTCTTCTTCCTCGGGGAAGCAGAGCCGAAGCGGAAGCAAAGCCGAACTCGACGCTCTAGACGTGCTCGCTCGCCCCCAGTAGACATGCTCGCCGATGTAGACGTGCTCGTCGGGGCCTCTCCTCCAACGTCACCGGTGAGCCACCGCGCCCTGACCTCTCCCTCTCTGCTCCTCCCTCCTTGCCCTCTCCCTCTCTGCTCGATCTCCTCTCTTCTCTGTCTCCACCTTCTGTTCTTGCCTGTGAGGTGTTTGATTAAATGTCAATTCAAACGATTGATGCAGCCGCGTCCACCGGAGCACCACGACCGCGTCTGCGACCTCGTCTCTGCTCCACCGCCGTCTACGACCTCGTCTGCGACCGCGTCCGTCGAGGTGAGTTCACCAAAATTCAGTGTTGTCTGCATTTTGGTTGTAATCTGGGTTAACTATGATTTTTCCCTTTTTTGGCTTTGCTATTATGAACATAAACAGTTGGTAGCAATTTCAAGTGATATATATGTGGTACATTGCCATTAATGAAATAAATGGAATCATTCATCTCATTCCATGCATGGTCCGTGGTATGATGTCACAAGATTTAGTGTTTTCCTTGCTGAAACTAATCTTGAAGCAAGATTCTAGTTAGAAGTTCCATTGCAATACTACATTCTTCCAACTAATGCAAGCAAAATCAGAGAAGCCACTCCTTCTAACTACACTAGAGATTGTAGTTAAGTTCTAAATAATCACCCACTAAATGCACCCTTCTAATTAACTGCACAGGAGATCCACCCCTGTAACCACTCCAATGCATCAACAGAGAAGTTTGCTACATGATTGCCATTATACTCCTTGCTGCTAGTTGCATTATTTCTCAGTGCTACAAATGTGTTTAACTTGTAGCTTCTAGCTTCGATGAGTAGCCAGTACTTTAGTGAGTAGCTTAACTTGTTTAAGTACTGCCATTAGTAATCTTGATATTAAATGATGCCTGAAATGATGTATTATGTATCTTTAGCATGATCTGTTCACATAATAAATGATGCCTGAAATGAATTCTTGTGTAAGTGAAGGCTTGCTATGTTATTGCAGCCAGCTGTTTTCTGTTTCCTCATTTGGATTACTCAGTTATTTAGTTTATTATTACTTGGGAACAGTACTATGAGAAAAAATGATTATATACATTGCATTGTTAAATGTTGTACTAGGAAGTGACATGGAGCAGTGTAGTGGCATGGCCATTGACCTATGGCTGGCATCTAGACAGCACACACATATATACAGAGGCACATTGTGCTGCTGCTTTGTTTCTGTGATCACATTATGGTGCCTGGCACATTTGCCCCATCATTTCGTTACCCCTTTCTCCTGAAATGTTGATTAATTTCCGTTTCGGTTGAGAATGGGGCACTCCTAGGTCGAGAAAATTAGCAAAGGTCATGCCCAATTTTCTTGACCTAGAAGGTGCCCCATTCTCAACCAAACAAAATTAATCAGCATGTATCTTGACATCAACCAACTTTCTGGACACATCCCTCGACAACTAGGTTATCTTGAGAACTTAGAGGAGTTGTGGCTTTGCTACAATACACTAACATGTTCCATCCCAAACTGCCTATGACTTGGACCTTAGCAACAACGCACTAACAGGTTCCATCCCAAAACACCGAGGTAATATCACAAACATCTCTCAATTGTTCCTTGACAATAGCCCCAGTTGTGTATTCCCAGAGTACTGTAGTCAGTAGCTTAACTTGTTTAAGTAATCGCTAATTAGTTATCTTGATATTAAATGATGCCTGAAATGATGTATCATGTATCTTTAGCATGATCTGTTTCAAATAATAAATGATGCTTGAAATGAATTCTTGTGTAAGTGAAGGCTTGCTATGTTGTTGCAGCCAGCTATTTTATGTTTCCTCATTAGGATTACTCAGTTATTTAGTTTATTATTACTTGGGAAAAGTACTGTGAGAAAAAAATGATTATCTGCATTGCATTGTTAAATGTTGTACTTGGGCACAATACCTTTTCATCCATCATTTACACTGTGAATCCAATACCAGTTGCCCATGCTGATTATTTCACTTCAAACAGGCCACCTAGTGGCACAAAGCTCCATCAGAAACAGAATCAAAGCAGTGTAGTGGCATGGCCATTGACCTGTGGCTGGCATCTAGACACCACACACATACATACAGAGGCACATTGACTATTACTATGGCAAGAAATCTTGTGTCAAGTACTCCATGTGTTTTTGTTGGCGCTTTATCATGAAATTGCAGGTACCCGAGAGGCCCTTGAGTTTGCGGAATGTCGATTAACTTCCGTTAAGCAGAATTGGTACTCCATATGTCCTATTTTCAGCAAAGGTCATGCTGAAATTTTCCGTGAATTTTAGCATGACTTTGCTAAAAATAGGACATATGGGGTACTGCGACTAATGCATGGGCCGGGGTATCTTAGTACTTAGTTAAGTAGGATCAACTGCCCCGCCATTCTTGCTGCATCAAACCATAGGTGGCAATAGAGCCAAGTGATTAGGCCCAACTTAGAATTCTCCTTAGCATCGATAAACCCTAGATGATAAACCCAACATAGGTGGCAATAGAGCCAAGTGATTAGTGCCAAGTGATTAGGCCCAACCTAGGGTGCCTCGGCTTAGGCTTTTAGGGTGCCTCGTCGTCGACAAACCCTAAATGATGAAAGCTTAGGCTTTTAGGGTGCCTCAGCGTCGACAAACCCTAAATGATGAGACCATGATCTTGTTCCTTGACAATAACCAACTTTTTGACCAAACTTTTTTCCTATTTAGAGCGAAACATGGCCCACAACGATGAGGCCGGTGGTTCGGGCAAGCAATTCCTGGGAGCTGTCCCAGAGATGGAGGAACAACCTCACCGCTATGAGGACGCCGCGGAAGACACCGATCCCGACTACACAACCCCTAGTGGCGTCGGGATGACACCACCGATGGTGCCGCCGAGGATGCCACCATCGATGATGGCGGCGCACACACAGATGGCAGCCAACCGAAGAAGCAAAGGAAGGACCGGCGCCCGAATGCGCTCCGCACCTGCAAGGAGGAATTCACTCAAGTGGACTCCGACGGGAATCCAACGGAGCCCAAACATATAGTCAAGGGGTACTCGCTTCAGCTCGGGTGCATTCTCCGGAGCACCGTCTCGATCAACACCGATAACCTTAGGAATAAGGACCACTGGAATTTGCGCAACCTCCTCTTCACGAAGATGCACGAACGATACAAGTTCCCCGCCGAATTTGAAAACACACTCCTCTCAGGGAATAAAGTGAACAGTGTCGCCCTCACGAAGATGAGCACGGCCCTGTCTACTTGGAGAAGCGCGGTGAAGAGAATGATTGTTAAAGGTGATAGTTATGAGAAGATCAAGGCGAAATATCCTTTGATGAGCGAAGATGAGTACAAGGAGTTCAAGATCAAGTGCGAGATCAGTGGAGGAAAGAAATGCGGGAGTTGAACTTAGGGGAACACAAACTCAGTCCCGGCGGTTACAGAGTGGCGGAGCCTATATGGGACAAGGAGGACGCGGAGCGTGCCGAGCAAGGCCTACCGCCCCGCTTCGAGAAATACAGCGGTAACAAGCAGACCAGGAACTATGTCAGGGCCGGTACAAGGAGGACCCGATAACAAAGGAGCTTACCACGGATCCGAAGACCAGGCGCTTGAGCTTGTTCAGTAAGGAATACACCCCGCGTAATTAGCTCCATATGGTTGCACTCTAATTAATCCCCAATATTTCTAAATGGTTCACGTTCCTTTCGCAGGACACCGAAAGCGATGGCTGGGGGTCGTCTCAGAGCTCCCCTTTAGACACCCCTTTAAATAGGGCGTTGAACATAATGAAAAGCAAGGATAAGCTCACTAAGCCGACGTCAGCTGGTCGTGTGGCCGGCAAAGTCTTGTCCACAAAATGGGGACCATACTATACCGCTGGTGTGCGAAAGGAGAAAAAGGCCAGCTCGGAAAGCCAGACGCGCGAGGTTGAAGCACTCAAGGCACAAGTGGCGCGGATTCTGGAGCTTGTCCAAGAGCAAGTGAAACAACAACTGGGAACGAAGCTCAACGCCATGGTGCCTACTTGATTCATGGGCTTCAGACGTGGATTGCGGGCGGCCAACAGGGGCCTCCCCCGGTTCCCAGCTTCACAGCCAGCAACTCGCATAGCGCGCAGGCGGCGCCATTGGTGTCTCCGGCGGAGGCGGTATTCGTGTCTCCGGCGCCGGCATGGGCATTGGAGCTTAATGCACCCGGGTGTACGCCGGCCGGCACCTCGCCAGCAAGCGCCCCCTCCATTAGTTGCACGCCCGCCGTTGGCAGTGCCTTGACATTAGCCGAGCTCGACGGGATCACGGTAACTAAGCCTCTTGGCCGATGACTTCATCTCCTTGCCTTTGACTGGGCATCCCTGACGCCATGTACATGTTTTCGCAGGGCGCCGCCGACGTTCCTTGCATTCTTCTGCACTTCGTGGGTGCCGAGTTGGTCGATGTCGCGAAGGGCAGAATCATTCAACCGGGCAACCCCATGTTCCACGGTAATCCGATGCCACCCACAATGTATAGGGTTGAAGTGGTTCGGGTGCTGCCAGGCTGCGACGAGTTGTTACCTCCGATTCGACCCGCTGGGGCCGACGAAGAAGATGAGATGACCCTTAGCGCCTGCGTAAACTGGCCCCTGCTTTTGCCGAAGAGCCAGATTCGTTTGGGGGCAGGGGACACTACCCCACAGACAAGACCGCCAGTCGTGCCAGCGCCAAGCCATGGCAAGAACGCCGCAACGCTACCGGACCTGCCGGACATCCCTATGGCACAGGATCCGGACAGCCCTATGGCACAGGATCCGGACGACGACGACAACGACGACGGTACATTTACCAAAGTCGATAAGTACTTTGCCGAACATGGGTATGCTGACGAGTTCTGCGGGCCTCTTTCTCAAGAACCCAACCAAGACGACCGCAATCTAGCTGGTACGGCGGAGAAATCCAATTGCAACAGGCGTCGTCTGGCGTTCAGTTCTCAGGAGACGCCTCCAGCTCCCTCCTTCACCGAGCCTCAGATAGCTGAGGTGCGAAATATTATCAGCCCCAACACGCTCAAGAAGGCGGTCTGTGAGTAGAACTCGGTCCCATTACAGGAGATCAAGAAGAAGGGACAGAAACGAAAGACTAACAAGGGCGCCGGTGCGAGCCAGTCAGCACCGAGTTCGATCCGTGCTCAGGACGGGCCACCTTCACCTAAGGATATCTTGAGGAGGGTGCATGTGGCGGGTAGGGCGATGCTACCGCCAAATATGCTGAATGTTGCAACCGGTGCTATACGGAGTCTGCACGACAGTGTTTTTTCTTTGGAGAAGCGGCATCTCAGAGAGAAGGATGTGGCATACCCGGTTTTCGTGGCCAAGGTGCGGAGGGCAAGGGCTTTGTGGATGGCGCCATCTGGGGTACGATCGTCCTGTGGTTTGATGACATCTTTGCTATGGTTAACCTTCATCCGCTGTACTACACCTTCGTTCGGCTGTTTTCGCTGAGTATGGAGATGCGGATCATTCAAGGCAAGACCCGGACATTGTGATAGTCGACCCCTTCTACATGCGTGCCAAGCACTTGAGCAGCGTTGGGGACCGCCAAGTTGCGAGTTCACACCTCGAAGGCGTCATTCTGGCAAACCCAGATAAGGATAACTTCCTTGTGGCTTACTTTCTCGAGTAAGTCATCCCTTAACCGCCCCGTAACATATGATTTCTTAGATTTCGATCGTTCTTTTTTTTCTAACATTCCATGTTCTGTGCAATGACACACATTGCACACTCATCCTCTTAAGCCCGAAATATTCCATGGCACGTATTTCGACCCGAACCATAACTCCAAGATAGACTACACAGATGTCAAGAAAGTTCTTGATGATGTTCTCCCCGGCTATGCCAAATCTGGAGGCACCTTCACCAGGACTGTTCGTAAGTACGGCAAGCACATGTTCTCACACAATATGAAGTTCTGCTGCGTCAAGCAGCCGCCTGGCGGTCAGAAGGATGCCTACTACACCCTCCATCACACGCGGGCGATCGTAAGGGACCATCATCAACTTCTGCTACCAGATAATCTCAAAGATTGGGCCGCGAACTTGTCGGCAATCCAGGACGCGGACCTCAGACAAGAATTCTTTCGCATCCAGTCGGACTTTGCGGACATCATCCATCAAGATGTCCTTCATACGTCGGGGCGGTTCTTCCTCAAATTTCAACCATCCAACAATGAGATAGATGAAATGCTACAAATGCAGGGTGACAACGACCGCGATTTCATGACCATCACGATAGACGGCGGCTTCATCCACGCTCCTATCCAATGAGTCAAGTCGAAAGTAGTGATGTGTAGTTCTGAAACATTGATTGGCTCATGTTGTAATTAAACTTTAATGAATTCGTATGTCTCTTTGGTTTGGACAGTCGTTCAACTTAGATGTAAACGATGCTATTTATTAGTAGGACCATGAATCGTGCTATTAATGTCTTGATTTTCTCTTCCAATCCTTTTGTTGCATACTTACATATTGCTTATGTATTGTCTGTTGTTTGGCTTGTGCATAGAGATGCCGTCATATGTCGTGTACAAGGGTAAGGTTCCCGGAGTCTACGACAACTGGGAGGAGTGTCGGAGACAGGTTCACCATTTCAGTGGTAACAGTTACAAAGGGTACACCACTAGGGCAGAGGCCGAATCTAGATACGCCCGCTATCTAGCGGGAGAGAGGAGGGAGCGTTGGAGGAACCGTATGAAGACCAGTTTGATCGCGATGATGCTCATCGTGATGACCACAACTCTCTTCTATGTGATGGTAGTTTAGATGATCGATATCGACTTGTAATGTGAAGACAAACTCGATACTCGCGGTCTTGAGACTTGTAATGTTTTATCTTTGTTCGGTCTTTTGAATTCGGAGACTAATATGATGAATTGTATTCAGAGACTAATCTTCTATTGTATTCGATGAATCTGATGTTGCTGTGTGCTGCTGTTTATATTCTGTCCAATAATATATTTTGTAACCTGTGCAAAAATCAGAAAAGTAAAAAAAAACAAATATTCATACTAATGGCGCATCACCACCAGTGCGCCATTAGTATGCCAAAGGATACTAATGGCGCATCAACATAGCATGCGCCATTAGTATGACAAAGCACATGCTTAGGTATGCCCCGGGAGGCACACTAATGGCGATTGTGTTACATACTAATGGCGCACTGCTTGGTGCGCCATTAGTATACCAGATACTAATGGCGCACCAGTGGTGCGCCATTAGTAAAATATACTAGTGGCGTGCTACTAATGGAGCACTGGTAATGCGCCATTAGTAGGCAAAACCAGTGCGCCATTAGTAGGCCTTTTCCTAGTAGTGTCCTCGTTCCTCCTTGGTGGTGGTGGCAGTGGAGGGAGGCCTGCGTTGTCCTGAGGTCGGTCCTCACGAGGCTGGTCTCTCCAGGTGCCCTCGCGAGGCTGGTCCTGCCAACGATCCTCACAAGTTCGGTCACGCCACTCTTGGCGGGGGCCGCGGTCGTCCCAGCGTCCTCCACCACGTCCTCCTCCTCGGCCGTAGCCTCGGTCGTTGTGCTCGGGGCGTCGACCGAAGCGCCCATCGCGGATGGCCCTGAGCTCCTGACAGTCGTCGGTGTTGTGGCTGTGAACGTTGTGGAAGGTGCATAATGGGCAGTTGGCCTTGGACGACTCGGGGTGGTCCCGGCCGCTTTGTTTCTGGCTCCGCCGCGAGCACCACAGCCCCCTTGCGCTTCACGTCCTTGATCTTGGCCTTCTCGTCCTCCTTGTTAGCAGCTGGGAGCTCGAGGATGGAAAGGCGCCCTTCCTCAGCCCTGGCGCACTTGGTCGCCATGTTGAACATCTCCAGGGTAGTGCATAGTTCCTCGTGGATGGCGAGCTCTTCCTTCATCTTGACATCATGGACACCATCGAAGAACGCGGATATGATGGCTTCGTCCGTCACCTAGGGGATCTTGAGGCGAACGTTGTTGAAGCGCTGGATGTACTTATGCAAAGTTTCCCCTTGCTGCTGCTTGATGCGCCACAGGTCACCCGCGGCCTACGGGTGGTCGCGAGTGCCCTGGAAGTTGGCGACAAAACGCTCGCGCATCTCGCCCTAGGAGGAGATCGATCCCGCGGGCAGGTTTAGGAGCTACGAGCGCACACCATCCTTGAGGGCCATGGGGAACCAATTCGCCGTGACCTTCTCCTCGCTCTTGGCCACCTCAATACTTAGCTCATAGAGCTGCAGGAGCTCGACGGGGTCGGGGGTGCCGTCATAGCATGGAGGATGGTCCGGCTTGAACTTGCCGGGCTAGACGACGCTGCACAGCTCGGGAGTGAAGGCACGATAGCCTGCTGTGGTCACCGGAGCCCGTTGCAGAGGTGGAGCCTGGTCTTGATATCCACGCGCCGCCGTAGCAGGCGGCGCGCGGTCTTGACGCAATGGTGCTGGGAGCGCAGGAGCATTTTATTGCGGCCGAGGGACTTCTTGGCAGCTTCCTTCTTCGTGCACGGGCGCCCGGCGTGGCGGCTCACGCCGCGGGACCGCACATCTTAGTGTGAGGGAAGCGTCTTGATGCAGAGGTGGTGGAGGCGCTCCATGGGCGACATCGCCCACTGCTGGAGGAGGTCATGGTAGCGAGAGGGACGGTGCAGGGTAGCCCCCAGCAGTGCTGACGAGCTCGGCGATGAGGTCGAGCCAGTCGTCGTAGAGGTCATCGACCGAGCGGTAGCGCATGAGCTCGTGTGCCATGAGCAGCACGGCCTGAGCCTCCATGGGAGCGCGACGAGCATGGGTCGACGAGCCGGCCGGAGTCAGCGACGGGGTGGCAGTGCGTCTGTCAGTGGCATCATTGGCAGCAGGTGATGGAGAACAGCGGGGAGGTCCGCCGATGGGCACTATCTGAGCGACGCGGGTGGCGAGAGCGGAACGGCGCTCAGCACGGACTCGGCGAGCGTCAGCCATGGATGTGATGGAGCAGCGGAGCGCGGATCGACAGAAGAAAGGCTTCAGCGCTCCCCTACCTGGCGCGCCAAATGTCAGATTATGTGTTCCGGCAAACCCTTGAGGTTCGAACACTTGGGTGCGCACGAAGATCTCTCTCTCTCCCAAGTTCACTGACGCAACGATCTCAAGGCCTATCTCACCGAACCCAAGGAACAAGAGACACAAGAGTTTATACTAGTTCAGGCCACTCTTGTGGTGTAATACCCTACTCCAGTGTGGTGTGGTGGATTGCCTTGTAGGTTGAGGATGAACAGTACAAGGGATGAACTGCCTCCTGAGGAGAGGTGTTCTTGAGCTCGGTGAGCTTGTGTGTGTGAGGATGGTCTGAATGATCCGTCCAAGGTCCGATTAGTTGCCTCCCACGGTGTTGGCTAGTCCTATTTATAGAGGCCCGGGTCCTCTCCCCAAATATTAGGCGGGAAGGGATCCCACAACAGCCAATATTGATGGGAGACAACTAGTTCAAGCTATCCTGACAAAAGGTGGTCTTCGCCTGCCAAAGGCTCTAGTGATGACGCCGCCGTGGGCTCCGTGGTGACCTCCGTCCTGCCATCCTGCTAGTCTTGATCTTGTTGCACCGATATGGAAACCTTTGCCTGATGACTAGGGACTCCTCGCCTGCGCTTGACCCTTTAGCACCAAAGAGGCAACGAGTACCCTGCGTCCGCTGGCGCCCGCCTGGCCTTGGTCATCATGGCTCACGTCACGCGCTCCTCACGAGGTGCCCCTTGCATAGATATCTCCGCTCCTCAGGAGCCAACCTAGCGAGGCCGCCCCAGGGGAGGTCTTGTTGTCGTCCGCCTCGCGAGGCTTGGCCCCTCGCGAGGGTCTTGAGTGGTTGTTGATGAAGATGGGTCGTACCAGGCCGTTGGTGGGGCCATGCCCTGGGCCGCAGGCATGCAAGTCTGGGTAACCTCGTTCCCAGGATGCCGACAACTTCGTCTCCTCCGCCCCTCCTTTTATAGGCCGGGCAGGGAAGGGTAAGTGCTCCATCAACTGGAAACCACTGCCCTCCTCCGCCAATTCAAGGCGGACGGGCCCACCTCAAGATGCTCTCCCGCGCCACGCACCTCCGTTACCTACCCCGCGTGATGCATGCAGCATACGTGCCTAAGGATAAGGGCGCACCACGGGAAGAGTAATTTGGCGGTTTCTACCCCGTGCATAAAAGTCGTTCACGGGCCATCACTGCCGCGGCCCCACCACTATTATGAGAGCTTCCTAAATTTTATTATGAGAGCTACTTATGGATTACATACCAAAGATGACAATACCTAGATCTATTTGAGTTTTTATGCCTAGCTAAGGGCGTTACACAATAGCGCTTGTTGGGAGGCAACCCAATTTTATTTTTGTTCTTTGCTTTTTACTTCTATTTTGCAATAAATAATTCATCTAGCCTCTGGTTAGATGTGATTTTGTGTTTTAATTAGTGTTTGTGCCACGTAAGACCATTGGGATGGCTTACGGTGATAGTTGATTTGATCTTGCTAAAAAACAGAAACTTTTGCGCTCAGGAAAACAATTCTCATTTCAACAGAAGCCTCATAAAATATAGAATCTTTTTGCGGAAGATTAATAAACAAATTTCTTAGGTTGTCCTAATTTGTTAGAATTGTTTGAGTTGTAGAAGTATTCGAGAGCTACAGATTGCTACAGACTGTTCTGTTTTTGACAGATTCTGTTTTCTATGTGTTGTTTGCTTATTTTGATGAATCTATGGGTAGTATCGGGGGATGCGAACCATGGAGAAATTAGAATGCAGTAGATATTTGTCGGTGCAACAAACCCTGGGTCTTTTGCCCAACTGTACACATGCACAAGATCAAGATTGGAGCACTAGCCTAGGTCAGAGATTAAAGGACCAAGAGAGTTGAAGAACCAACATGCAGCTCAGAGAGACCAATACCAAGCCAGAGAAGCAGGCATCAACAAGAGAAAGGCCTCCCTTGCTGGGCAGGCGAGCCCGGCAAGTGGCGAGGCCACCACCATAAGCGAGCGACCAAGGCCCCCCGGCAGAGCCTGCCGGGGCACGCGGGAGCGGAACCACCCCGCCAACCACTCGACCACGACTCACATTGTCAATCAGTGCGGTCTCAAGCCGCAAGATGACTAAGTGGCAGCCATTCACCACATGGTAGCCCTTTCCTACAGAAGAAACCCACAGACGACACCCATCCTACAACGTGTCAAGAGAACAAGTGCGGAGCTAGCGAGATAGCCCGGCATGCCTTGCAGGGCGACTAGTGATGTGACACTAAAGCACATTTAATGCACCCTGTCAGCCCATAGAGTTAGGTATGATAGCACTGTTTGCTATCATATCAGTGGATAATGACCACTTTTCCACTGTGGTGACCCCTTAATCTATAAAAGGAGGCCCATGGCACTCGGAGGAGGGGTTAGAGGGTTGGAAAGTTGACGACCCCCAAGCCATCACACGCGCGTAGTCGCTACTGCCCTGAGGCAAACCTTGTCGGACAAGTGTACCACGCACCACCACATTCATTCCACCATCAATCCACCAAAGCAGGAGTAGGGTCTTATACCTCGCGGCGGCCCGAACCTGGGTAAATTGCTTGTGTGCTCTCTATCGTGTTGCCGTGCGCTGATCTACACTTTGTGCAACACCACGTCGCCCCGCCGAACCAGCAAGGGGCCACCCTGTCCCTTAGGTGGTCGCGGATATCCCGCGACAATATTACACCAATATAAATAAAGAATGAGTTCACAACAGTACCAAAAGTATTGACTTATTTTCTTACACTAACGTAGCTTATGAGATTTTCTGTTGAGTTTTGTGTTGTGAAGTTTTCAAGTTTTGGGTAAGGATTTGATGGACTATGGAATAAGGAGTGGCAAGAGCCTAAGCTTGGGGATGCCCAAGGCACCCGAACATAATATTCAAGGAAAACCAAGAGCCTAAGCTTGGGGATGCCCTGGAAGGCATCCCCTCTTTCGTCTTCGTCTATCGGTAACTTTACTTGAGGCTATATTTTTATTCACCACACGATATGTGTTTTGCGTGGAGCGCCTCGTATGATTTGAGTCTTTGCTTTTTAGTTTGCCACAATCATCCTTGGTATACACTCCTTTTGAAAGGGACACGCATGAATACTCTATGTGCTTCACTTATATCTTTTGAGCTAGGCAATTTTGCTCTATTGCTTCACTTATATCTTTTTAGAGCACGGCGGTGGCTATATTTTATAGAAATTGTTGAACTCTCATGCTTCACTTATATTATTTTGAGAGTATCTAAACAGCATGGTAATTTGCTTTGGTTATAAATTTAGTCCTAATATTATAGACATCCAAGGGGGTATAATAAAAACTTTCATATAAAGTGCATTGAATACTATGAGAAGTTTGATTCCTTATGATTATTTTGACATATAAAGATGGTGATATTAGAGTCATGCTAGTGAGTAATTGTGGATTGAAAAAATACTTGTGTTAAAGTTTGTGATTCCCATAGATTGGACGTATGGTGAACCATTATGTGATGAAGTCATAGCATGATCTATTTATTGATTCTCTTCCTTATGAGTTGCGGTCAGGGACGAGCGATGGTCTTTTCCTACCAATTTATCCCCCTAGGAGCATGCGCATAGTACTTTGTTCCGATAACTAATAGATTTTTGCAATAAGTATGTGAGTTCTTTATGACTAATGTTGAGTCCATGGATTATACGCACTCTCACCCTTCCACCATTGCCAGCCTCTCTTGTACCGTGCAACTTTCGCCGGTACCATACACCTACCATATACCTTCCTCAAAACAGCCACCATACCTACCTATTATGGCATTTCCATAGCCATTCCAACATATATTGCCATGCAACTTTCCATCGTTCTATTTATTATGACACGCTTCATCATTGTCATATTGCTTTGCATGATCATGTAGTTGACATCATATATTTGGCAAAGCCACCGTTCATAATTCTCTCATACATGTCACTCTTGATTCATTGCACATCTCGGTACACCGCCCGAGGCATTCATATAGAGTCATATTTTGTTCTAAGATCGAGTTGTAATTCTTGAGATGTAAGTAAATAAAAGTGTGATGATCTTCATTATTAGAGCATTGTCCCATGTGAGGAAAGGATGATCAACACTATGATTCCCCACAAGTCGGGATGAGACTCCTGACAAAAAAAGGCCAAAAAATGAGATAAGGCCCAATAAAAAAAATGAGATGTCGTGGGATATGATACGTCTCCAACGTATCTATAATTTTTTATTGTTCCATGCTATTATATTATCCATCTTGGATGTTTATGGGCTTTATTTCACACTTTTATATTATTTTTGGGACTACTATTGACCCATAGCCCAGTGCCAGTTTCTAATTTTCCCTTGTTTCAATGTTTGGAAGAAAAGGAATATCAAACGGAGTTGAAACGGAATGAAACCTTCTGGAGAAGTTATTTTTGGAAGGAAAGCAACCTGGGAGACTTGGTGTCCACGTCCAGAAAGAAGCGAGGGAGGCACGAGGTAGGGGGGCACGCCCACCCCCTGGGCGCGCCCTCCACCCTCGTGGGCCCCTCGTGGCTCCCCTGACGTACTTTTTCCGCCTATATATCTCCAGATACCCTAAAAACTTTAGGGAACAGAATAGATTGGGAGTTCCGTCGCCGCAAGCCTCTGTAGCCACCAAAAACCAATCAGGACCACGATCCCAGGCAGCCACGGGAGGGGGATCCTCACCGGTGGCCATCTTCATCATCGCGGCGCTCTCCATGTCGAGGTGTGTGTAGTTCACCCTCGGGGCTGAGGGTATGTAACAGTAGCTATGTGTTTGATCTCTCTCTCTCTCTCTCTCTCTCTCTCTCGTGTTCTCGATTTGGCACGATCTTGATGTATCGCGAGGTTTGCTATTATAGTTCGATCTTATGTTTCTTCTCCCCCTCTACTCTCTTGTAATGGATTGAGTTTTCCCTTTGAAGTTATCTTATCGGATTGAGTCTTTAATGATTTTAGAACACTTGATGTATGTCTTGCCGTGCGTATCTGTGGTGACAATGGGATATCACGTGATTCACTTGATGTATGTTTTGGTGATCAACTTGCGGGTTTCGCCCATGAACCTATGCATAGGGGTTGGCACACGTTTTCGTCTTGACTCTCCGGTAGAAACTTTGGGGCACTCTTTGAGGTTCCATGTGTTGGTTGAATAGATGAATCTGAGATTGTGTGATGCATATCGTATAATCATACCCACGGATACTTGAGGTGACATTGGAGTATCTAGCTGACATTAGGGTTTTGGTAGATTTGTGTCTTAAGGTGTTATTCTAGTACGAACTCTAGGGCTGTTTGTGACACTTATAGGAATAGCCAAATGGATTGATTGGAAAGAATAACTTTGAGGTGGTTTCGTACCCTACCATAATATCTTCGTTTGTTCTCCACTATTAGTGACTTTGGAGTTACTCTTTGTTGCATGTTGAGGGATAGTTATATGATCCAATTATGTTATTATTGTTGAGAGAACTTGCACTAGTGAAAGTATGAACCCTATGCCTTGTTTCAACGCATTACAATACCGTTTACGCTCACTTTTATCGCTTGTTACCTTGCTGTTTTTATATTTTCAGATTACAAAAACCTATATCTACCATCCATATTGCACTTGTATCACCATCTCTTCGTGAACTAGTGCACCTATACAATTTACCATTGTATTGGGTGTGTTGGGGACACAAGAGACTCTTTGTTATTTGGTTGCAGGGTTGTTTGAGAGAGACCATCTTCATCCTACGCCTCCCATGGATTGATAAACCTTAGGTCATCCACTTGAGGGAAATTTGCTACTGTCCTACAAACCTCTGCACTTGGAGGCCCAACAACGTCTACAAGAAGAAGGTTGCGTAGTAGACATCAAGCTCTTTTCTGGCACCGTTGCCGGGGAGATGAGTGCTTGAAGGTATATCTTTAGATCTTGCAATCGAATCTTTTAGTTTCTTGTTTCATCACTCGTTTAGTTTATAAAAGAAAACTACAAAATGGAATTGAGTTTGCCTCATACGCTTCATCTTTTTAATATCTTTCGTGAGAATGATGGAAAGGAAAATTGTGCTCAAGTGCTAGAAGAAGAATTACATAGAATGCTTGGCATAAAATATGTGAATGATGAGCATGATTGCAAAATTGTTAGTATGAATCCCTTGAATATCCATGATGCTAATGATATGCAAAGCCACAAGCTTGGGGATGCTATGTTTGACGAAGATGATATTTTTTGTCCCCCAAGTTTTGATGAGCAAATTTACTGTGATGAAAGCATGCCTCCTATATATGATGATTATTGTGATGACACGTATGCTTTAAAGAATATTGATAACCATTAAACTTGTCATCTTGATCTTAATTTTCAATCATATGATAGTTATTTTGTTGAGTTTGCTCCCACTACTATTCATGAGAAGAAATTTGTTTATATGGAGAGTAGTAAAATTTATATGCAAGTAGATCATGAAAAGAATGCTTTAGGTGATGGTTATATTGTTGAATTCATTCATGATGCTAATAAAAATTATTATGAACGAGGAACATATGCTTGTAGGAATTGCAGTAATATCAAGTTTCCTCTCTATGTGTTGAAAATCTTGAAGTTATGCTTGTTTTGCCTTCCTATGCTAGTTGATTATTGTTCCCATAAGTTGTTTGATAAAAAAATCCCTATGCATAGGAAGTGTGTTAGACTTAAATGTGCTAGCTTTATGTTTCAATTCTTATCTTTTATGCGAGCATCATTGAAATCATCATGCCTAGCTAGGGGCTTTAAACGTTAGCGGTTGTTGGGAGGCAACCCAATTTTATTTTAGTTTCTTGCTTTTTGGTTCTGTTTAATAATAAATAATCCATGTAGCTTCTGGTTAGATGTGTTTTCATGTTTCAATTAGTGTTTGTGCCCAGTAGAACCTTTGGGAAGACTCGGGTGAAGTCTTTATGATCATGCTGTAAAAAACAGAAACTTTAGCGCTCACGAGATTAGCTTCAACTTTTTACTGGAGAGTGCTATTTAGTCGATTCTTTTAGAAGATGATTACTAGACAAATTACTCAGGTTCAACAATTTATTTTATAATTTTTTGAGTTCCAAAAGTTTGCGTTAGTTACATATTACTACAGACTGTTCTGTTTTTGACAGATTCTGTTTTTCGTGTGTTGTTTGCTTATTTTGATGACTCTATGGCTAGTAAAATAGTTTATAAACTATATAGAAGTTGGAATACAGTAGGTTTAACACCAATATAAATAAAGAATGAGTTCATTACAGTACCATGAAGTGGTGTTTTGTTTTCTTTAGCTAACGGAGCTCACGAGATTTTCTGTTAAGTTTTGTGTTGTGAAGTTTTCAAGTTTTGGGTAAAGATTCGATGGACTATGGAATAAGGAGTGGAAAGAGCCTAAGCTTGGGGATGCCCAAGGTACCCCAAGGTAATATTCAAGGACAACCAAGAGCCTAAGCTTGGGGATGCCCCAGATGGCATCCCCTCTTTCGTCTTCATTCATCGGTAACTTTACTTGGAGCTATATTTTTATTCACCACATGATATGTGTTTTGCTTGGAGCATCATTTTATTTTCTTTAACTTTGCTTGCTGTTTGAATAAAATACTAAGATCTGAAATTATTAAATGGGAGAGTCTTCACATAGTTGCATAATTATTCGGCTACTCATTGATCTTCACTTATATCTTTCAGAGTAGTTTGTTTTTGCTCTAGTACTTCACTTATATCTTTTAGAGAACGGTGGTGGATTTGTTTTATAGAAACTTTTTGTTCTCTCATGATTCACTTAGATTATTTTGATAGTATTAATTAGCATGGTAATTTTCTTAAAATAATCTTAATATGCTAGGTATTCAAGATTAGTAAAAACTTTCTTAAGAGTGTGCTGAATACTAAGGGAAGTTTGATGCTTGATGATTGTTTTGAGATATGGAGGTAGTGAAATTAAAGTTATGCTAGTTGAGTAGTTGTCAATTTGAGAAATACTTGTGTTGAAGTTTGCAAGTCCCGTAGCATGCACGTATGGTGAACGTTATGTAACAAATTTGAAACATGAGGTGTTCGTTGAGTGTCTTCCTTATGAGTGGAGGTCGGGGACGAGCGATGGTATTTTCCTACCAATCTATCCCCCTAGGAGCATGCGCGTAGTGCTTGGATTTTGATGACTTGTAGATTTTGGCAATAAGTATGTGAGTTCTTTATGACTAATGTTGAGTCCATGGATTATACTCACTCTCACCTTTCCATCATTGCTAGCCTCTTCGGTACCGTGCATTGCCCTTTCTCACATTGAGAGTTGGTGCAAACTTCGCCGGTGCATGCAAACCCCGTGATATGATACACTCTTTCACATATAAACCTCCTTATATCTTCCTCAAAACATCCACCATACCTACCTATTATGGCATTTCCATAGCCATTCCGAGATATATTGCCATGCAACTTTCCACCATTCCGTTTATCATGACACGTTCATCATTGTCATATTGCTTAGCATTATCATGTAGTTGACATAGTATTTGTGGCAAAGCCACCGTTCATAATTCTTTCATACATGTCACTCTTGGTTCATTGCTTATCCCGGTACACCGTCGGAGGCATTCATATAGAGTCATACTTTGTTCTAGTATCGAGTTGTAATCTTTGAGTTGTAAATAAATAGGAGTGTGATGATCATCATTTTCTAGAGCATTGTCCCAAGTGAGGAATAAAAACAAGAGAAAGGCCATAAAAATAGAGAAGGCCCAAAAAATGAGATAAAAAGAGAGAAGGGACAATGCTACTATCCTTTACCACACTTGTGCTTCAAACTAGCACCATAATCTTCATGATAGAGAGTCTCTTGTTTTATCACTTCCATATACTAGTGGGAATTTTTCATTATTGAACCTGGCTTGTATATTGCAACAATGGGCCTCCTCAAGTGCCCTAGGTCTTCGTGACCAAGCAAGTTGGATGCACAACCACTTAGTTTCTTTTGTTGAGCTTTCATACATTTATAGCTCTAGTGCATCCGTTGCATGGCAATCCCTACTCCTTGCATTAACATCAATCGATGGGCATCTCCATAGCTCATTGGTTAGCCTCGTTGATGTGAGACTTTCTCCTTTTTTGTCTTCTCCACATAACCTCCATTATCATATTCTATTCCACCCATAGTGCTATGTCCATGGCTCGCGCTCATATATTGCGTGAAAGTTTATAGGTTTGAGATTACTAAAGTAAGAAACAATTGCTTGGCTTGTCATCGGGGTTGTGCATGATGAGAGCATTCTTGTGTGACGAAAATGGAGCATGACTAAACTATATGATTTTGTAGGGATGAACTTTCTTTGGCCATGTTATTTTGAGAGGACATAATTGCTTAGTTAGTATGCTTGAAGTATTATTATTTTTATGTCAATATGAACTTTTATCTTGAATCTTTCGGATCTGAATATTCATACCACAATTAAGAAGAATTACATTGAAATTATGCCAAGTAGCATTCCACATCAAAAATTCTGTTTTTATCAATTACCTACTCGAGGACGAGCAGGAATCAAGCTTGGGGATGTTGATACGTCTCCAACATATCTATAATTTTTGATTGTTCCATGCTATTATATTATCCATCTTGGATGTTTATGGGCTTTATTTTACACTTTTATATTATTTTTGGGACCAACCTATTGACCCAGAGCCCAGTGCCAGTTTCTGTTTTTCCCTTGTTTCAGTGTTTCGAAGAAAAGGAATATCAAACGGAGTCAAAACAGAATGAAACCTTCTGGAGAAGTTATTTTTGGACGGAAAGCAACCCGGGAGACTTGGAGTCCATGTCAAGAAAGAAACGAGGGAGGCACGAGGCAGGGGGGCGCGCCCACACACCCCCCCTGGGCGCGCCCTCCACCCTCGTGTGCCCCTCGTGGCTCCCCTGACGTACCTCTTCCGCCTATATATCTCCATATACCCTAAAAACTTCGAGGAACAGAATAGATCGGGAGTTCCGCCGCCGCAAGCCTCTGTAGCCACCAAAAACCATTCGGGATCCTGTTCCGGCACCCTTCCGGAGGGGGAATCCCTCACCGGTGGCCATCTTCATCATCCCGGCGCTCTCCATGACGAGGAGGGAGTAGTTCGCCCTCGGGGCTGAGGGTATTTACCAGTAGCTATGTGTTTGATCTCTCTCTCTCTCTCTCTCTCTCTCTCTCTCGTGTTCTTGATTTGGCACGATCTTGATGTATCGCGAGCTTTGCTATTATAGTTGGATCTTATGTTTCTTCTCCCCCTCTACTCTCTTGTAATGGATTGAGTTTTCCCTTTGAAGTTATCTTATCGAATTGAGTCTTTAATGATTTGAGAACACTTGATGTATGTCTTGCCGTGCGTATCTGTGGTGACAATGGGATATCACGTGATTCACTTGATGTATCTTTTGGTGATCAACTTGCGGGTTCCACCCATGAACCTATGCATAGGGGTTGGCACACATTTTCGTCTTGACTCTCCGGTAGAAACTTTGGGGCACTCTTTGAGGTTCTATGTGTTGGTTGAATATATGAATCTGAGATTATGTGATGCATATCGTATAATCATACCCACGGATACTTGAGGTGACATTGGAGTATCTAGGTTACATTATGGTTTTGGTTGATTTGTGTCTTAAGGTGTTATTCTAGTATGAACTCTAGGGTTGTTTGTGACACTTATAGGAATAGCCCAATGGATTGATTGGAAAGAATAACATTGAGGTGGTTTCGTACCCTACCATAATCTCTTCGTTTGTTCTCCACTATTAGTGACTTTGGAGTGACTCTTTGTTGCATGTTGAGGGATAGTTATATGATCCAATTATTTTATTATTGTTGAGAGAACTTGCACTAGTGAAAGTATGAACACTAGGCCTTGTTTCAACGCATTGCAATACCGTTTACGCTCACTTTTATTGGTTGTTACCTTGCTGTTTTTATATTTTCAGATTACAAAAACCTATATCTACCATCCATATTGCACTTGTATCACCATCTCTTCACCGAACTAGTGCACCTATACAATTTACCATTGTATTGGGTGTGTTGGGGAGACAGGAGACTCTTTGTTATTTGGTTGCAGGGTTGTTTGAGAGAGACCATCTTCATCCTACGCCTCCCACGGATTGATAAACCTTAGGTCATCCACTTGAGGGAAATTTGCTACTGTCCTACAAACCTCTACACTTGGAGGCCCAACAACGTCTATAAGAAGAAGGTTGCGTAGTAGACATCAGGATACCACGGCCACCAATGGGACCAAGAGCCCTTTCTGGTTCAACGGGGGGATGGCACGTTGCATAAAGAGCAGAGGATCATGGAACCAAACGGCAGAGATCACGCGGGCAGCCTTTACCCAGGTTCGTTCCGCCGTGAGGCGTAAAACCCTACTCCCGTTTGGTGGATCGATGGTGGAAAAAATGGCGGTGAGCGCAGCACGCTTGCCCGGTAGGGTTTGCCTAGGGGCGAGAGCGGCTGCACGTGTATGAGTGTGTGAGAGTGTGGTTTGCCTAACCAACTCTAAAACCCTTTCTACAATTGCCTTGGGCCTCCTTTTATAGATCAAGGGTCACCACAGTGGCAAGTCAGTCATTCTGCACTGATTAGATAGCAAACAGTGCTACGTACCTAACTCTGCAGGCTGACAGAGCACATTAAATGCACCACTTAACGTCACATCACAACTCATCTGTCAAGCCCTGTCGGGTTGTTTTGCCAGCTTCACACCTGCTTGATTGACACGGCTCAGGACGGGTGTCATTGGGAGGTGTTTTTTGTAGGAAGTGGCTGCCTTGTGGCGAATAGCAGCCACTTAGTCACTTTGGAGCTTGACACCGCACTAATCGATGACGCGCATCGTGATGAGGTGGTGCGGTGAGGTGGTTCTGCCTCCACAAGCCCCAGCAGGCCTGCCGTGACAATCCAAAGGCTTGCTTCCGGGGAGTAACCTCGTCCTTGCCAAGCTGACCTACCCGAAAAGGGAGGTTTTTCCCTTAGCGATATCTTTCTTCTCTAGCTCTTCTTGGTCTTCCTGATCTGTACTTGGATCCTTCAAAGGACTGGTCCCTTGTGCTCCAATCTGACCTTGGTGTTGTAATCTTGTTCTAGTGCATGTGCATAGTCTGGGCAACGGACCCAGGGTTTGTTGCACCGACAGAAGCCCCCGGGCCTGCCCCGAACTCGTTGCCGGGCGTCGTCGGGGTAGGCCCTAACCAGTGCACACGCAAGGGTGTGGAAGTGGCTGGCCCCTTTGAGATCTTCTTTGCTTCTTCATTAACTTCAGTCTGTGCCAGTTTCCAGTTAGCATGCGCGTCACGTAAAGCCAATCGTGGTGGGGCCATTATTCTAATGGCTCGTGAATGAATTTAACGCACGGGGGAGTAACTGCCAATTCACTCTTCCCACCACGCCCTTATCCTCAGCCACGTATGTTGCATGCATCAAGCAGGGTAGGTAACGGAGGCACATGGTGCGGGAGAGCATCAAAGCAGGGGCCGGTATTCTTGAATTGGTGGAGGAGGGCGGCGGTTACCCATTGGGGAGCGGTTCTTTCCCCCGACCCACCTACAAAAGAGGGGCGGGGCAGGAGCGGAGGCATTCATCCTCGCATCCCTTCTCCTTCATCTTCCGTCTTCTGTTGGTTATGCTGAGAAGGAGAACCCGGGGTCAGGTCCCGGGTCCTAGTTTAGAGCTTCGCACGGGCCTCAGTGGGGTGCCTGGGTGGCACGGCGGTAGCACTGGACGTGGCGACTCTGGTGCGCTTGTCATCGGGTCGCCCGTAGCTTCAAATCTAGTGAGAGGCAACACAAACGACACCACGCCGAGGCCCATAATGGACACAGGGCGTGGTAGTCGGTCGTGGCCCATTCCTCCTTCTCTTGCGGCGCCGGAGAGGGGTCGTATAATGGGTTTGCCATCAGCAAAGGTGGACCTAACCCACCTGGGCACCATCCTCTTGTCGTGTAGGAGGGCTCTTTGCTCCCATAGATGTCTCCTGAACGTGCGGTGGTTTCTGATGTCAGGGTCGTCGGGGACGACCATGCTCTTTGTGGGATTACCTAGAAAGCATGGTTCCTGACATGGTTGTCGTGCTGGGGATGGCAGTGATATGGAAGGTGGCGGCAACCCAAGACGCGTCAAGAACGGGGACGACCGTTCCGATGAGTTGTGTTTGCCGGTGACTCCGTTTCTCCTATCTGGGCGTCCGGCAGCGTCACCATGTATGCCTACCCTCTGGTTTCTTCCTCCTAGCTGGGGAGCGGCGCCTGATCCTAGGGAGGCGCCAAATCCCAGTCGAGCCCGCCTCCTACCTCCTCGGTCCCTTCCTGTAACTCCTTAAAGGACATGGACAAGGGCAAAGGCATCACGGGGCACTTATTTTTTTTCAATCTTAAATCTGTAGGCACTTCCAAATTTTAGTTCAAATAATGTAATCTCTTGAATCCATGACTATGTCCTGTAAGGTTAATTTGTACTTGTTTGATCAGCATATTAACAAAAAAGATGAACCTTGTCAGGGGCTCGTGCAAGTATATGTCCATGCAGAGGTGGAGTGCCTCTTTATTTTTTAATAAACGAGTTTCCCCCAGCAGACCATCTTGCCGGTACCCTCTATTTTATTGCCGGGGAGTTAAGCCTACCAGGCACAAATTGTGGTGAGGGAATAGCCGCCCGCCAGTCTTTTCTCATCAAAGGACACTTCGACCATCCTGACCAAAGTAGCGCTCGAGTCAAGGGATGGGAGCACATCAGTTTCAAAAAAGCAGCGAGGTTCTCTTATGCACAAGTTTTTGCTTACAGAACAAGTATGGACAAGAGATATAACTTATCTGTTTAGCATGCCGGAGATCGCAGTTTTGGTTCATCTTTCCAGCTTCCCTTAGAGGCCAAGTTCTCGGCAGGAACCTGCAGTTGTATGCAGATGGAAATGATGCCAGATGCGATCTTATCTACATGAACATGTGATGCTCATGAAATGCTTATGCATCCATGCAACTGGTCGGGGGCCCCGAGCGCTTCATGTATTTCTCTGTTGCTCAGGGTGTGCACCTGGCTTTATACAAGGGGTTACATGCAACTAAGGCAAGGCATGTACAAAAGGGTGCTGCCGGGCAGGGCCCGCCCGCCGTGCCTTACGGGTAGAACTTAAGGAGATGCTCAATATTCCATGAGTTTTGCAATTGGATGCCATCTCCGGTCTCCAGACGGACTGCACCAAGTCTAGTGACTCGAACTACCCGGTAAGGGCCTTCCCACTTCAGCGTCAACTTGTTTGTACCCTTGGCGGACTAAACGCGCCTAAGGACAAGGTCGCCTTCCTCAAAACACTCGGCATGAACCATGCGGCTGTGATAGCAACGCATGGCTTGCTGATAGCATGCAACACGCGTAGCAGCCCAGAGACAGTTCTCCTCGAGAAGCACGGCCTCATCACGCCGGTGCTGATCCTGTGCTACTTCATCATAGGCAAGCACTCGAGGCGACCCGTAAATGAGTTCCGTGGGGATAACTGCTTCTGCCCCATAAACTAGGGAGAAGGGAGTATGCCCGGTAGCTCGATTTGGTGTTGTTCTGAGGGACCAGAGAACTACCGGCAGCTCATCGATCCATAGCGTGCTGCACTTCTGCAGCATATCAAATGTTCTCGTCTTGAGTCCTCGCAACACTTCAGAGTTTTCCCTCTCAGCTTGTCCATTGCTTCTGGGATGTGCAACAGAGGCAAATGAGATCTAGCTTCCGAGGGCATGAACATATTACATGAAGGGCAGGGACTCTGAAGCGACACACCAATCCTTTCAAGAACTTGATAGCTGACTGAGCAATCACCTTTCTCACGGCATCTACTTCCGGCCACTTTGTAAACTTGTCGATGGCAACGAACAAGAATTCCAGGCCCCCGGCAGCTCGGGGGAAAGGACCAAGGATATCGAGCCCCCAAACCGAAAACGGCCATGACCAAGGGATTGACTGAAGAGCTTGTGCAGGCAGATGGGTGTTCTTGGAATGGAATGGTAGGCTTCACACTTGGTGACTAGCTCGACCGCATCTTGGAGGGTTGTGGGCCAATAGAATCCTTGCTGGGAAGCTTTCCTAGCTAATGCCCTTGATCCGATGTGGGAGCTGCACATGCCTTTGTGTATTTCCATCAGTTGTTCCTTTCCATCTTCCCAGCAGGCGCACTTCAATTTCACACCATTGGGCCTCCTTTTGTATAGAGTCTCATCGACAAACTGATCCATACTGGCCCTCCAGGCTACTCTTTCAGCTTCCTCTTGCTCATCGGGAAGTTCTCTAGTTTGGAGGAAATGGACTATGTGCCTTGCCCAAGTTGGAGCCTGGGGCTCGGTTACAAGGACTAACGGCACCTCCTCATGTGCGGGAGCGCATCCTCGACCGCGCAGACCAGTGGCCCGGCAGGAGGGCGCAACCCGAAAACCGATAGGGAGTTGCTTCCGGCAGGGTCCTTACCAGGAGCCCCAGGAGGCTCTACCGGGAGAGGCTTACCGGAGTCCAACTTCCTCCTCTTTCTGGACATTGTTGCCGGGGATACGAAGGGCTAAGTAAGATGGAGAACGAAAGTTCCTGGTTCCACAGGAAGTTTTTGCACAACACACTTTGACAGATGATCATCTATGCGGTTTTCCGCATGGGGTACGTGCTCTGTTCGCAATCCGTCAAAGTGCTCCTCCAATCTTCGCACTTCCTCAATGTATACCTCCATCAATGGACTTTGCTAAACCTTGTTGACTTGTCTCACCACAAGTTGTGAATCTCCTCGAATGCTCAGCTTCTTGATTCCTAATTCTGTAGCAATCATGAGCCCAGCAAGGAGCCCTTCATACTCTGCTGTATTGTTGGTTGCTTCTGTAACGCCCCGGATTCGATGCGCCAGGTGTCCGTCAGTTATTCGCCGTCTTTGCCATGTCATGTGCTTGTGTGTTGCACTTTGCCATGTCATCATCTGCATTTCATATCATGTCATCATGCGCATTGCTTTGCATACATGTTCGTCCTATGCATCCGAGCATTTTCCCCGTTGTCCGTATTGCAATCCGGCACTCCTATGTCCCCCGGCGCCCCCTTTTACCTCTTTTCGTGTGCGGGTATTAAACTTTCTCGGAATGGACCGAGATTTGTCAAGCGGCCTTGGTATAGCACCGGTAGACCGCCTGTCAAGTTTCGGGTCATTTAGAGGTCGTTTGATACTCCAACGGTTAACCGGGTAACCGTAAAAGCCTATTTTGTGTTGCAGCCCAACACCCCTTTCAAAGTGGCCCAAAACCCAGCAAACTCCCCTCCATGCTCTCGGTCGTTCGATCACGATCGCGTGGCCGAAAACCGCACCTCATTTGGACTCTCCTAGCTCCCTCTACCTATAAATTCGTCCCTTTCCCCTCCAATTTCGGGTCCAAACCCTAGCTCCCCTCACCTCCCGCCGCCGGACGCGTCCGCCCGACGGTCGGACGTGTCCACCCGTCCCCGCGCCGCCGCCCCGCCGATGTCCGCCACGTGGCTGCGCCGCCGCCCTCCGCCCAGCGCCTTGAGCCATCGGGCCAGCGAACCCTTGCCGCCCGCCCGCCGCCTGGCCCGTCACTGCCGCCGCCGCCGCCACGCCCATGGCGCCCCCTCCCGCCGCCGCCGCCGCCGAGATCCGGTGCCGGCCGGCCGGATCCCGCCGCCACCGCCTCGCCCCGGCCACGGCTGGCCTCCTCCTCGACCCTGCCGGCCCCTTTCTTCTCCGGCGAGCCCGGCGCCCCGATCCGGCGAGATCCCGGCCGTCCTCGTCGTCCGTGCCCTCGGTTGACTTTCCTCCCCCCCTCTGTTTTTCACTAAGTACCGAATTTGCTAATATTTTTCATGCATTTTCATCGCATCATATCTTTGCATCTGTAGCTCCATTTCGTGCGTGTAATATGTCAAATTGTTCGCCTCGATAGGTACATCATTTCATCTCATTGCATCATTTTCATTTGAGCTCATACTGATGCCCCAAATTCTGTTAGAAGAGGGCTATGTGATGTTAGTTTCGGATTCTTATCAGAACATGCACTTTTGTCATTTTTGCCATGATTGATGTGTGCACCCTATGAACTTGAGTCCTACATGTGTTTTGTAATATGCCATGTCATCTTTACAGGGGTGTGTGCCATGTATTTTTGTGATCTCTGTGGTGACTAGCACAAGCATGCAAACTAGGCTTCATAATGTTGCCGATTTCAGCCTTGTTCTGCTGATATTTTTATGCCATGTAAACTTGATGCTACCGAGAGATTCATGCTTAGTTTGAGATAATTCAGTAAGGATGTTTTGAACATATGGTTATGCTCTATCCATTTAAGCTCTTGTTTGCAATTATGGAGTGCCATAGCTTGAGTCAATCGAGCTCTACTTTTGCTATAAAATGTTTCCTGGCAGATTGTTTACATGTTATTCAATTTTGCCAAGGTTGTTGTAGTTGATACGTGTATGCTATGATGTTGTTCTTGCCATGTATAGCTTCTATGCCATGTATTCTTACTGTGAGTTGCCTTGCCATGCCATGTATTGCTCTGTGGTGAGTGGTTCAAGCTCACCAACATGCCTACTTATTGTTGTTCCTGCCATGTTTAAATCTGTAATATAACTTGCTATGTTTACATGGGTGTCATAATATCTTCTGATCCTTTTTGGCTTATGGTCAGTAAGGGACTTTTGTTCTATGCATTTAGTAGATTCATGCCATGCCTTTGTTTGCCATGATAAGATCCTGTAACATGTTGTTTGATAGCTCTGAACATTGCAACTGATGTTATTTCTGCTAAAGTCTGAAACTGTTATTATTTGCAATCTTGCCATGTCCTTTTGAGCATGTTCTAGTGATTTCTGGAGATAGTTCAGTGTTCATGTTTTGTCATGCTTTACCTGTACATCATGCCCATGCCTTTTGTTTTTCTTGCTGAGGTTCCGTAGCATGTTGTTTTGATGCTTGCAATATGCCTAGTTGCTGTTTTGGACAGATTGTTGCTATAACTTGTATTGTGTGTATGTGTTGAACCGCTGTTCGCTTTTGAGTGTGCTCTATATGAAGCTTGCTTGGTTTTGCATGTAGTTTCATATTATCATGTTGCATCCTTGTTTTGAGGTGTTTGCTTGATATTTGCATGCATTTTGCATCAATGCCATGTTTAACTTGTTTTGCTCATATCTTCTAGGCCGTAGCTCCGAATCTAATGAACTTTATATGTAACTTGACTACAATTTCGTGTAGATCATCGTGGTGCATCTTAACTTGCTGTTTAACAACTTCAACATAAGGTTTATTCAGATCTGGACCAATTTCGAAATTTGCATTTGAGGACTTACCGGAATTGTTATATGTTGTTCCCGGCCTCATTTAAACTTGTCTTGATGTGTTGCTCTTGTTTGCATCATCCCTTGCCATGAGTAGCTTCATCTAGATTTGTCATGCATCATGTTTGTTGTGCATCATGTCTTGTTCATGTGTGGTGCGTTTACTATGTTGTGTGCTTCTTCTTGTTAGTTCCCGTTTTCGTTGCGATCGTGAGGATTCGCTCGTCACGCTTGGTCTGTCTTCGTGGCTTCATCTTCTTCATGGACTCGTTCTTCTTCCTAGCGGGATTTCAGGCAAGATGACCGCTACCCTGGATCTCACTACTATCATTGATATGCTAGTTGCCTCGTTCTTTCGCTATGCTGCGTTACCTATCACCTGTTTATTCAAGCCTTCCCAAATTGCCATGTCAGCCTCTAATCTTTGACACCTTTCCTATGCAAACCGTTGTTTGGCTATGTTACCGCTTTGCTCAGCCCCTCTTATAGCATTGTTAGTTGCAGGTGAAGATGAAGTTTGTTCCTTGTTGGAACATGGAGATGTTGTTCCTTGTTGGAACATGTTTACTTGTTGGGATATCACAATATTCCTTATATTATTAATGCATCTATATACTTGGTAAAGGGTGGAAGGCTCGGCCTTATGCCTAGTGTTTTGTTCCACTCTTGCCGCCCTAGTTTCCGTCATATCGGTATTATGTTCCCGGATTTTGCGTCCCTAACGCGGTCGGGTGATTTATGGGACCCCTTGACAGTTCGCTTTGAATAAGACTCCTCCAAAGAAGGCCCAACATTGGTTTTACCATTTGCCTCACCACCACCTATTTTCCCTTGGGAGTAATTAACCCAAGGGTCATCTTTATTCAGCACCCCGGGCCAATGCTTGTCTAAGTGTTGGTCCAAACCAGAGCCACTTGCGGTGCCGCCCCTAGGCAACTTGGGGTATCGTCGGTTGCCGGACGTAGTGGTCAACCCGGGTTTCCCGGAGAACCAGATATGTGCAGCTCCGAGCGGGAGTGTCGGCGCATCGGGCGGCTTTGCTGGTCTTGTATTATTGCTGTCGAAATGTCTTTTAGCCGGGATTCCGAGACTGATCGGGTCTTCCCGGGGAGAAGGAATATCCATCGTTGATCGCGAGAGCTTATCATGGGCTAAGTTGGGACACCCCTGCAGGGTATAAACTTTCGAGAGCCGTGACACCCGTTATGTGGCAGATGGGAATTTGTTAATATCCGGTTGTAGTAAACTTGAAGCAAACTCTTCTAAAATACACCAACCGTGCGTAACTGCGTGAGTGTCTCTTTTCGGGGTTGATCGAGAGGAGAACACGGTTTCGGGTTATGTCTGACGTAAGTAGGAGTTCAGGATCACTTCTTGATCATTACTAGTTGACGACCGTTCCTTTGTTTCTCTTCTCGCTCTCATTTGCGTATGTTAGCCACCATATATGCTTAGCCGCTGCTGCAACCTCACCACTTTATCCCTTCCTTTCCTACTTAAGCTTTGCTAGTCTTGATACCCATGGTAATGGGATGGCTGAGTCCTCGTGGCTCACAGATTACTACACCAACAATTGCAGGTACAGGTTTGCGATGACCATGACGCGAGAGCGATGTTTGCTTGAGTTGGAGTTCTTCTGCTTCTTCTTCGATCAGGGGATAGGTTCCAGGTCGGCAGCCTGGGCTAGCAGGGTGGATGTCGTTTGAGTTTCTGTCTATGTTTCATCCGTAGTCGGATGTTGGTTTCTTGTATATGATGTTGATGTATTCTTGTGGCATTCGTGCCTTATGTATGTATCCCCATCTATTATGTAATGTTGATGTAATGATATCCACCTTGCAAAAGCGTTTCAATATGCGGGTCTATCCTTGGTGGGACCTTCGAGTTCCTTTTGGATAGGGTCGCATATTGGGCGTGACAGCTTCCTCCCGGGGAAAATGCATCTGGACAACGTACTTGAAGTGATCCCAAGTGGGAGCAACGAGATGCACGCCAGCCCATGCACCTTGTAGGGAGAATGCACCATCAAAATACATAATCCATTGTTGGGGCGCTTCCTTGCCGGGGGTAACTGTTTCCAATACTTCTTCATCAGGGGTCGGCGTCCATTCTTCAATAAACTCTGCCAATGCCCTGCTCCGAATTGTTGATGTGCTGTAACGCCCCCGATGCGGCTATATCTCCCACGTGTCGAGGCACGACTTAGAGGCATAACCGCATTGAAAGCAATGTCGCAAGTGAGGTAATCTTCACACAACCCATGTAATAATTAAGGGAAAGAGATACATAGTTGGCTTACAGTCGCCACTTCACACAATACATAAATAAACATCCATCATTCAGTACACTCAAGGTCCGACTCACGGAACCAAAATAAAGAAGATACCCCAAATGCTAACACAGATCCCGAATCGTCCCAACCGGGCACCACTACTGATCATCAGGAAAAGACACATAGTAACGACCACGTTCCTCGTCGAACTCCCACTTGAGCTCGGTTGAGTCACCTGACCGGCATCGTCGGCACTCGCAACTGTTTGGAAGTATCTGTGAGTCACGGGACTCAAAGCAATCTCACACCCGCGGGATCAAGACTATTTAAGCTTATAGGAAGGACAGAGTAGTATAGTGGAGCTGCAGCAAGTTTACCAGCATATATGGTGGCTACTTCGCAAAAGAGAGCGAGAAGAGGAGCAAAGCACGGTCGTGAAGCTAATAGCGATCAAGAAGTGATCTGAACTACTTACGCCGACATAACTCCAACACCGTGTTCACTTCCCGGACTCCGCCGAGAAGAGACAATCACGGTTACACACGCGTTGATGTGTATTTTATTTGAGGTCAACTTCGGGTTTTCTACAACCGACATTAACAAATTCCCATCTGCCTCATAACCGCGGGCACGGCTTTCGAAGATATTACCCTGCAGGGTGTCCCAACTTAGCCCATTATAAGCTCTCACGGTCAACGAAGGATATTCCTTCTACCGGAAGACCCGATCAATCTCGAATCCCGGACTACAAGACATTTCGACAAAGAATAAAACAAGACCAGCAAAGTCACCGAATGTGCCGACAAATCCCGATATAGGAGCTGCACATATCTCGCTCGTGGCACACCGGATGAGCCAGACGTCGGGTTGGCATAAACCCCGGATTGCCTGTGGGCGCCGGACATCGCTCAAGTTGGACCAGCAATCGAAGGAGAACTGGCCCGGGGTTAAAATAAAGATGACCCTCGGGCTCGCGAAACCCGGGGAAAAGGCTTAGGTGGCAAATGGTAAAACCAAAGTTGGGCCTTCTTTGGAGGAGTCTTATTCAAAGCGAACTGTCAAGGGGGTCCCATAAATCACCCAACCGTAAGGAACGCAAAATCAAGGAACATAACACCGGTATGACGGAAGCTAGGGTGGCAAGAGTGGAACAAAACACCGGGCATAAGGCCGAGCCTTCCACCCTTTACCAAGTATATAGATGTATTAATTATAGCGTATATATATTGTGATATCCCCAACAAGTAAACAGGTTCCGTTTAGGAACAACATCTCCATGTTCCAACAAGGAGCAAACTTCAACTTCACCTGCAACTAGCAACGCTATAAGAGGGGCTGAGCAAAGCGGTAACATAGCCAATCAACGGTTTGCTAGGAAAAGGATGGTTAGGGGCTGACATGGCAATATGGGTGGCATGATATAGCAAGTGATAGGCATGGCAGCAGGCATAGCAAAAGAGCGAGCATCTAGCATAGCAAAGATAGAAGTGATTTCGAGGGTATGATCATCTTGCCTGCAATGTTCTCAGAGTTGTCGAAAGCCTGATCCTCGAAAACGTTCTCAACAGGATCCTCGTTCACGTACTCATCTCCCGGCTCTACCCAAAGCAACAACACAAACAAAGGAACCACAATAAATCACGGTGCGATGCACAAACAACATGATGCAACAATCATGACATGATATGCATGATGTGGTATGCACTCAGACAAATGCGCTCCGGAAGGTAAAAGAGAAACTAGGCATCATCTTGGCAAACCAAGCATGCCAACGGAAAGACGAGATGATTTCGGTAGAGATCGATATAGAGATCACCGGAAACGGATGCACGGGTTGGATATGGCGAGCAAAACAAGAATGGTGAGAAACCTATAATAACAGCATGAGGAACAAAGCCATGCACGTGTGCAAACTACCTCATAGCATAAATCAAATAAATATGCCCATGAAAGACAACACATAACCATGATGCAAAAAGACATGATCACAAACTTGCTCAAATGCAGAAACTAATGCCACCACTGAGTTGGTGGGATTTTTCTACCCCAAAAACATATATAATATGTTAGGGTTGCAGCATAGAAATCATCACAAATGCACTAAGTCATAACCTGCCTAATAGGAAGTTAATGTAAATGGCAAATTCCAGATTTGGAAATGTCCAGAAATGGACTTGCCTAAAACAGAAAAGGAAACAATGCTGGAAATGGAAACGTGGGGTAAGGAAAAAAATATGCATATGGAGGAGGGCGCTGAGAGGCTGACATGGTGGGACCCTACTGTCATAGAGCAGGTTTAAAAATGGGGGAAGAAAACCAGACTCGGGTGGAATCGAACCCGGGTCTCCTCGGTGGAATCCTCCCTGCTACCACTGGGCTGCGGCGGTGACTGACAGAGGAAGGGCCTCGGGCTTATCCATCGATGTCGCAGAGGAGGCGCACCGAGGGAAGCGAAAAAAACAGAAAAAAAAACAAAAGGGGAGGCGCGTGGGAGTCGAACCCGGTCTCCCAGTGTGGCTCGGCACCAACAGCCACTGGGCTAGGCGGCTCATCGACAGAGAAAGGCCTCGGGCCCTTAATCGCTGCTACGCTGAAGAGACGAATCAAGAACAGAAAGAAAACAGAATTAAAAGGGGCGCTACTGGGATTCGAACCTGTGTCGCCGGTGAGAGCGGGGGTCAACCAGCTCGGCTAGGGTAGGGGATCTGGTAGGAACCAGACGCTAGCGCACTTGACCAAAACTGCCAGGCCCTACTCGAGGCAGACAACGAGCCATTTACGCCTTGGCGAGGCAACGGCGGCATAGGGCTCGCGCTCGCATAAACTGGTACGCATTTAGAGGGCACCACAGAGCAAGAAGGGACAAGCCCGAGCGGGATAGCGGCATACACGCCGCCAAAACAACTCTGAACCTAAACTACTACGAGCACGCCGAGCACGCCGGCACGACACGAACATGGATCGGACCCTACTCTCACGGGATCTAACGACGGCAAGACGGAGCAGGGAGGAAGGGGTTATACCTCCTTACCCTAGGACACGGAATCGGCGACGGAGACGGGCCGACGGCGACGAGGTCGAAGCTCAAGATTCGCCGAACCTGACCGAGAAGAAGACCAAGCAGGGCGCCGACGAACTTGGCGATCCGGCCTCGTAGTCGACGCCGTGGGACGAAGACGACGACGAGGAAGAAGATGGACAGGGTACGGATGGTTGGGGTGGCCGGAGAGCACGCCGGCGACGAGGCCACGCTCTCAGATGCGCTCGGGACGGAGCGGGGCGGCGAATCGGGTGGTTCCCTTACCTGGCGGCGGCGGCGAGAGGGAGAGGGGAACCCTAGGGTTCGGTTGGACACGCGAGAGGGGATAAGTAGAGGGCTAGGTGGCGAGGACGAGCTCGTGCTCTCCGTGCTCGGGGTCCCCATGGCGCGGGCGAGAGGAGAGGGAAAGGTGGGTGAGAAGCACGGGTCGGTCATCACAAAGGGCCGACGCTGCCACGTGGACGGGGCTAGAGGGGGTAAGAGCGGCGATGGGTGCGCCAAGGCAGGAGAGGAAAGCGCATGGGCTGGCGCGCCTCTCTGGGCTGCGGGAGCTGGGCCGGCTCGGGAGGCCGGAGCCAGTGTGAGGGGACTCACTGGCTGCCATCGCTGCTGCTTGACTTCTTTCTTCTCCTTTATAAAAATCAAACGCAAAAGAAAAGAAAGTACAGAAATGATTGAAAAGAGTTTGAGTGAAAGGAAAATATCCCCAAACTCCTGGAATTCTCCACTATTTAAATAAATTGTAATGGACATTTTTAAAGGTAGAAAAATAATGCAAGTTTGGAAATATTTCAAACTTGTGCCATTTTTGAACCTGACCATAACAACTTCAAATGAGGAGATATTTGGCAGAGAGTCTTTAGTGCAAAGAGCAAACTTTGCAGGGAGAAGATGAACATTAATTGAGAAAGGAAATTATAGCCCTTGAAAATGAAAGAAGTAGAGGGAAAGAGGAGATGGGTATGCAAAAATGAGAATGGCACATGCACAACATGACATGTGGGAGAACACCACAACCACATGATAAGAATGGAATGCAAGATGACAAGAGACACAAATGCAATATGGTAAAAGAGCAAAACAAAGGAAAAGAGAAAACCCACATAACCAAACAACATGAAGCCAAGCATGACAAAACCCACAAGAAATAGGATGAGGTCAAGATGATATATTGCCCACAAGGGAAGTTTACATCCGTGGTGTTACAACACTCCACCACTACAAGAGGATCTCGCCCCGAGATCTAGGACTGAAAGAACTCCGGATATTCAGAGCGGAGGTGATCCTCGCGCCCCTGTGTAGCTTCTCGGTCGGAATGGTGTGACCACTTCACTTTCAGGAATTTGATAGACTTGTTGCAGTCTTGCGCTCGGTTTCTTCAAGAATAGCAACGGGTGCTCATGATAAGAGAGATCTTCTTGAAGGTCAATCTCTTGAAGTTGATAGTGCGTTCAGGAGTCTTGAAGCACTTGCGAAGTTGTGACACGTGAAACACATCGTGCACGCTTGCAAAGTTGGATGGAAGCTCAAGTTGATAGGCGAGATCGCCTCTTTTCCCAATGATCTTGAAAGGACCCACGTATCTAGGGGCAAGCTTCCTTTGATACCGGGTTGACGAGTGCCTTTCATTGAGAGACGCGGAGGTAGACATGGTCTCCAATTTCAAAAGTCACATCACGGTGCTTATCATCATAATAGTTTCTTCCGCGCGATTATGCGGCTTTGAGATTCTCACGAATGACCTTGCACATTTCTTCCGCTTCGTGATCAAGTCATTGCCAAGAAGTTGGCGTTCAATTGTCTCGCACCAATTGAGAGGAGTACGACACTTTCTGCCATAGAGAATTTCGAATGGGGCCTTGCCCGAACTCGCTTGGAAGTTGTTGTTGTAGGAGAACTCGGCATATGGAAGACAATCTTCCCACTTCATACCGAAAGAGATGACACAAGCCCTGAGCATATCTTCAAGGATTTGATTGACTCGCTCGACTTGGCCACTTGTTTGAGGATGGAAGGTCAGCTGAAACGAATGTTGGTGCCCATGGCCTTCAAAAGAATCCCAAAACTTGGAGGTAAAGATGCTGCCACGGTCTCAAGAGATCACTTGTGGAATGCCGTGCAAAGAGACAATCCTCGGAGGTGTATAGCTCGCCAACCGAGCTGCGGTGATGGATTCTTTGATAGGAAGAAAATGAGCCACTTTAGTCGACTTGTCAATGACAACGAAGATAGCATCATTTCCACGCTTGGACTTTGGAAAGCCGCCACGAAGTCCATTTCAATATGATCAAACTTCCATTCAGGAATAGCAAGAGGTTGAAGGAGACCAGCTGGTCTTTGGTGTTCTGCTTTCACTCTTCTCGCAGACATCACACTCATTCACGAATTGAGCAATTTCTCGCTTCATTCGAGTCCACCAATATGACTGCTTGAGATCATGGTACATCTTCGTACTTCCAGATGAATGGATAGAAGCGAATTGTGAGCCTCGCTCATAATGACTTTTCAGAGATCACCCTTAGGAACCACAATCCGGTCCTCAAAGAACAGAGTGTCTCTGTCATCAACGTGGAAGCACTTGTACTTGGGAATGCCCTTGTCGATACCACGTTTCACTTTCTTCACCATGGTATCCAGAAGTTGAGCCTCACGAATCTGATCTTCCAAAGTAGGAGATACTATGAGGTTGGCAAGAAAGCCTTGAGGAACAACTTGAAGATTCAGCTTATGGAACGCTTCACAAAGATCCGCCGAAAGGGCTTGAGGATTAGACTGCTGGTAAAGAAGCTTTCCTGCTCAAAGCATCTGCAATGACATTGGCCTTGCCCGAGTATATTCAATACTTGGGTTGTACTCTTGAATCATTTCGACCCATCGAGTCCGCACGAGGTTGAGGTTGGGTTGAGTGAAAATGTACTTGAGACTCTTGTGATCGGTGAAAATGTCCACTTTCCTTCCCAACAAGAGATGTCTCCATGTAATCAATGCATGGACAACTGCCGCCAACTCAAGATCGTGAGTGGGGTAGTTCTTTTCGTTGGGCTTCAATGGCGAGAGGTATAAGCCACAACTCTCTTCTCTTGCATTAACACAAAGACCGAGACCTTGAAGAGAAGCATCACGTAAAACTTCGAATGGCTTGGATTCATCAGGAGGAGTCAAGACAGGAGCTGTGACGAAGTTTCTCTTTGAGGGTATTGAAAGCAACGTCACACTCGGGAGACCAGTACATACTTCACATGCTTACGGAGGAGGTTGGAAAGAGGCTTTGCAATCTTGGAGAAGTTCTCAACGAATCTTCGCAATAGCTTGCAAGACCAAGAAAATCATGGAGCTGCTTGACATTCCGAGGAGGTTCCCAATTCACAATTGCGGACACCTTCTCGGATTAACAGCGATGCCCTTGGCGGAGATGATATGACCAAGATAAAGCACTTCATCAAGCCAAAATTCACATTTGGAGAACTTCGCATAGAATTGATACTCTCTGAGCTTGTCTAGCACCAATCGCAAATGTTTGGCATGATCCTTCTTATTCTTGGAGAAGACCAAAATATCATCAAGATAGACCAAGACGAATTCATTGGTGTAGGGATTGAATATGAAGTTCATCATCCGAGAGAAAGTTGGAGGAGCATTGACAAGGCCGAAAGACATGACAAGATATTCATAAGAACCAAAGCTTGTTACGAATGCTGTCTTGGGAATATCTTGTTCACGAATGCGAATCTGATGATAACCCATACGAAGGTCAAGCTTGGAGAACACTTTGTAGCACCTTTGAGTTGCTCGAAAAGCTCATTGATGTTGGGAAGTGGATACTTGTTCTTGATTGTCTTCTTATTCAATGGACGGTAATCGACGCAAAGTCGGGTCCGTACCATCCTTCTTCTCCGGACAAAAAGAACACCACAACCCCAAGGAGATGAACTCGGTCTCGATCAAACCAGACGCTCTTGTTCATCGAGCTGCTTCTTCAATTCCTTCAGCTCATCAGGTCCAAGTTTGTATGGACGCTTGCAAACGGGTTCGATGCCGTGCTCAAGATCAATAACGAACTCAATCGGGCCGATGAGGAGGCATACCCGAAGCTCTTCCGGAAAGACATCTTGGTACTCACAAACGATCGAATCGAGAGATGGCATTCAGTTCGCCCTTCTCATTGAGAGAAAACAACCGAATGGTTTCATCACGAAGCGGCATAGATGATCACATCATTAGAAGAGTGAGTCAATTGAATTTCTGGCAGCACAATCAAGCTGAGCTTTGTGCTGAGAAAGCCGATCCATTCCGAGAATAAGATCAATATCCGAGTCACCAAGAACAATTGGTTTAGCCGTAAATCTATAATCGCCCATCTTGATAGAAACATCCGGAACCATGGAGCTTGCATGCATGAATTTACCCGAGAGACAACCGATAGTGGTTTAGGCAAATCTTGAAAAACCAACTCATGCTTAGATGCAAAAGGTCTTGAAATGAAAGAATGCGATGCACCAAAGTATCAAATAAGACTTTTGCAGGAATATCATTAATCGGAAGATTACCCATTATCACATCGAAGATTCCTCCGCTTGAGCTGCATTCATCATATTCACCTTTGCAGATTTGGGATTATGCTTGACCACTTTGCATTGCTGGAAGATTTCACAGAGGAGGAGGCGGAAGGCGCCTCTGGTTGAAGCATTTGTTCGCATAGTGACCTTTCTGCCGACATTTGTTGCAAGTCACCTCGAGAGCGGACGGTGGTAAGGAGCACTTGACCTTGGAGCTTGAGAATTAGACTTGTTACGATAGCTTGGGTTGGGTGGGTGGGAAGATCCACGGCCACCGAAGTTCTTCTCTGATAAGGCCGACGGAACGGAGGAGGAGGAAGGTAAAACTTCTGCCGCTTAGCTGCCACTTGAGAGGAAGAAGAAGACTGAATCTGCATCCTGATTCTCTTCTTAGAAGCCTCACATTTGAGCTGGGCAGCTTCTTGCTTCAGTGCCATGTTGTAGAAATCATCATACTTAATCGGCTCAAAAAGCACAAGAGCTAATTGCAGATCTTCTCTCGCACCACCTCTCAATTGATAGATCATACTCTTTTCATCGTGCACGCCTTGCTTAGCAAAACGAGCAAGCTTCGAACTGGATATTGTATTGATAGATGACATGGTGCCTTGCTTGAGATTGCGGAACTCCTCACGCTTGCTCTCAACAACACTTTTCGGAATATGATGAGCTACGAAATCACGGCGGAACTCATCCTGTAATGACACGACCTCCTCTCGGAATCTTTGTATTGTCGAACCACTCAGCAGCTTGATCCTTGAGTTGAAACGATGCAAACTTGACAAAGTCCTCGTGTCCGACATTGCTACAGATCAAAGTGCTTGCAGATATCCACTAACCAATCGCGGCGTCGTGGCCTCAACACGTAAACCGAAAGACTTCGGCTGATTAGCGAGGAACCGATCGAGAGTAGCAAAGTGTGGCTGATGGTTGCCTTGACCTTGATTGCCTTGATTGCCTTGCCCTCGAGTACGTTCTTGCAAGAGCTGCAAAATCATCGAGCATTGGCATTGGTGGCTGCCATGATAGCTTGCCGTGCCTCTCAAGGCGGAGGTGGAGGTGGAGGTGGAGGGTCTGATCGATCCCCATCATTGCGATCCGGATTCAGACGCGTTGGCGGAGCCATCCTGAAGAGGGTGACATCCGTCAGTCCTTTGATAGACAAATTGATAAGTAGAATCAACGGATAGAAATTGCAACATATAGTCTTCACAATAAACATTCGAACAAGAATGAACGAATGAATTCCAAAGATAATCATCACACGTCCAATAAGGTGAGAAGCCACTTAGATAAGGATATGGAAACAACAACTGTCTTAGAAACAATTCGAATATCACAACCGAAAACAAAAGGTTGGCTTCTAGAATGAGCCGAACAAACACATGATAGAGATTTCGCCCAAAGTGTTAGTGGTGGGGCCCTACACGGCACTGACGTATAGCGCCGTCACGAATGACTAACAAGACGTCCCCGAATCAGCATAGCCAAGGATTCTTTAAGACGCGTCTCGCGACCACTGTAAATCGACCGTGAATGGGCGGACCACTAGACGTTGGACCCCAATCTCAAATCATACATCCAGTCGGAAAGAAATCCTGTAAGCTACTAGAATTCCCACCTATAAACTACCGAAACTTTATGGTTATGCAATCTGGTGTTGGGGATACAGGGGACACAAAATATATCACCCAAACTAACAATACCTAGATCCAGCTGTATCCATCCGTCAACACATAACCAAGAAATCCTCGGAAATCGTGTACCTCGACCTTCGAAAAACATCCGTTATGCAAGTCATGGCAATACTCCCGCACTCGCCACATTACTGGGCTATCAGGGTTATCTCACCAACAACTGCACAAAAGAGATTTCGATGTCGGCAAAACTCAGGTATTCCAGAACTGCAACGATAAAATTGTGACGACAACACCTCGGAGCTCAACTCCCCGGACACCGCCACAACCCCTAAATGTCGAGGCACCAAGAACAATGTTCTCGTCACAAAACCATCGAACGATTCCAAGATACCCACGTGATCCTAAAAAATTTTTAGTGAAATTTGAGAAGAGAAGAGTCAAAACTCTACGTCGGGATACCTCACAGAGCTGACGAAGGGACTGGGAGTAAAAAGAATCCTACTCTCCGATATATATAATCCTAAGACTCAAAACATTTTTCCATTCTAGACTCAACAACGCCAAAGAAACAATCAAGTAGGGGCTCCTAAGTCGGGAAGGCTCTGATTACCAACTTATAACGCCCCCGATGCGGCTATATCTCCCACGTGTCGAGGCACGACTTAGAGGCATAACCGCATTGAAAGCAATGTCGCAAGTGAGGTAATCTTCACACAACCCATGTAATAATTAAGGGAAAGAGATACATAGTTGGCTTACAATCGCCACTTCACACAAAGTACATAAATAAACATCCATCATTCGTAGTACACTCAAGGTCCGACCACGGAACCAAAATAAAGAAGATACCCCAAATGCTACACAGATCCCCGAATCGTCCCAACTGGGCACCACTACTGATCATCAGGAAAAGACACATAGTAACGACCACGTTCCTCGTCGAACTCCCACTTGAGCTCGGTTGAGTCACCTGCACTGGCATCGTCGGCACCTGCAACTGTTTGGAAGTATCTGTGAGTCACGGGGACTCAAAGAATCTCACACCAGCGGGATCAAGACTATTTAAGCTTATAGGAAGGACAGAGTAGTATAGTGGAGCTGCAGCAAGTTTACTAGCATATATGGTGGCTACTTCGCAAAAGAGAGCGAGAAGAGGAGCAAAGCACGGTCGTGAAGCTAATAGCGATCAAGAAGTGATCCTGAACTACTTACGCCGACATAACTCCAACATCGTGTTCACTTCCCGGACTCCGAGAAGAGACAATCACGGTTACACACGTTGATTGATGTGTATTTTATTTGAGGTCAACTTCGGGTTTTCTACAACCGGACATTAACAAATTCCCATCTGCCTCATAACCGCGGGCACGGCTTTCGAAAGATATTACCTGCGGGTGTCCCAACTTAGCCCATTATAAGCTCTCACGGTCAACGAAGGATATTCCTTCTACCGGGAAGACCCGATCAATCTCGGAATCCCGGACTACAAGACATTTCGACAGCAATAAAACAAGACCAGCAAAGCCGCCCGAATGTGCCGACAAATCCCGATAGGAGCTGCACATATCTCGTTCTCAGGGCACACCGGATGAGCCAGACGTCGGGTTGGCATAAACCCTGGATTGCCCAGGGGGCGCCGGACATCGCTCAAGTTGGACCAGCAATCGAAGGAGAACTGGCCCGGGGTTAAAATAAAGATGACCCTCGGGCTCGCGAAAACCCGGGGGAAAAGGCTTAGGTGGCAAATGGTAAAACCAATGTTGGGCCTTCTTTGGAGGAGTCTTATTCAAAGCGAACTGTCAAGGGGTCCCATAAATCACCCAACCGTAAGGAACGCAAAATCAAGGAACATAACACCGGTATGACGGAAGCTAGGGTGGCAAGAGTGGAACAAAACACCAGGCATAAGGCCGAGCCTTCCACCCTTTACCAAGTATATAGATGTATTAATTATAGCAGATATATATTGTGATATCCCCAACAAGTAAACAGGTTCCGTTTAGGAACAACATCTCCATGTTCCAACAAGGAGCAAACTTCAACTTCACCTGCAACTAGCAACGCTATAAGAGGGGCTGAGCAAAGCGGTAACATAGCCAATCAACGGTTTGCTAGGAAAAGGATGGTTAGGGGCTGACATGGCAATATGGGTGGCATGATATAGCAAGTGATAGGCATGGCAGCAGGCATAGCAAAAGAGCGAGCATCTAGCATAGCAAAGATAGAAGTGATTTCGAGGGTATGATCATCTTGCACGCAATGTTCTCGAGTTGTCGAAAGCCCGATCCTCGAAAACGTTCTCAACAGGATCCTCGTTCACGTACTCATCTCCCGGCTCTACCCAAAGCAACAACACAAACAAAGGAACCACAATAAATCACGGTGCGATGCACAAACAACATGATGCAACAATCATGACATGATATGCATGATGTGGTATGCACTGCGTATGTGCGCTCCGGAAGGTAAAAGAGAAACTAGGCATCATCTTGGCAAACCAAGCATGCCAACGGAAAGACGAGATGATTTCGGTAGAGATCGATATAGAGATCACCGGAAACGGATGCACGGGTTGGATATGGCGAGCAAAACAAGAATGGTGAGAAACCTATAATAACAGCATGAGGAACAAAGCCATGCACGTGTGCAAACTACCTCATAGCATAAATCAAATAAATATGCCCATGAAAGACAACACATAACCATGATGCAAAAAGACATGATCACAAACTTGCTCAAATGCAGAAACTAATGCCACCACTGAGTTGGTGGGATTTTTCTACCCCAAAAACATATATAATATGTTAGGGTTGCAGCATAGAAATCATCACAAATGCACTAAGTCATAACCTGCCTAATAGGGAAGTTAACAGAAATGGCAAATTCCAGATTTGGAAATGTCCAGAAATGGACTTGCCTAAAACATAAAAGGAAACAATGCTGGAAATGGAAACGTGGGGTAAGGAAAAAATATGCATATGGAGGAGGGCGCTGAGAGGCTGACATGGTGGGACCCTACTGTCATAGAGCAGGTTTAAAAATGGGGGAAGAAAACCAGACTCGGGTGGAATCGAACCCGGGTCTCCTCGGTGGAATCCCTCCCCTGCTACCACTGGGCTGGTGCGGCTGACTCGACAGAGGAAGGGCCTCGGGGCTTATCTCATCGATCTTTGCAGAGGAGGCGCACTGAGGGAAGCGAAAAAAACAGAAAAAAAACAAAAGGGGGAGGCGTGGGAGTCGAACCCGGGTCTCCCGGTGTGGCTCGGCACCAACAGCCCTTTGGGCTAGGCGGCTGCGATCGACAGAGAAAGGCCTCGGCCCTTAATCACTCTTGCTGAAGAGACGAACCAAGAACAGAAGAAAACAGAATTAAAAAGGGGCGCGGATTCGAACCAGTGTCGCCGCGGTGAGAGAGCGGGGTCAACCAGCTCGGCTAGGGTAGGGATCTGGTAGGAACCAGACGCTAAGCGCACTTGACCAAAACTGCCAGGCCCTACTCGAGGCAGAGACAACGAACGACGACGCCGGGCAGGCAACGGCGGGTTAGGGGCTCGCGCCTCGCATAAACCGGGTACGCACGAGAGGGCACCACAGAGCAAGAAGGACAAGCCCGAGCGGGATAGCGGCATACACGCCGCCAAAACAACTCTGAACCTAAACTACTACGAGCACGCCGGAGCACGCCGGGCACGACACGAACATGGATCGGACCCTACTCTACGGGGATCTAACGACGGCAAGACGGAGCAGGGAGGAAGGGGGTTATACCTCCTTACCCTAGGACACGGAATCGGCGACGGAGACGGACTGACGGCGACGAGGTCGAGCTCTGAAGATTCGCCGGGAACCTGACCGAGAAGAAGACCGAAGCAGGGCGTCGACGAACTTGGCGATCCGGGCCCCCGTAGTCGACGTCGTGGACGAAGACGACGACGAGGAAGAAGATGGACAGGGTACGGATGGTTGGGGTGGCCGGAGAGCACGCCGGCGACGAGGCCACGCTCTCAGATGCGCTCGGGACGGAGCGGGGCGGCGAATCGGGTGGTTCCCTTACCTGGCGGCGGCGGCGAGAGGGAGAGGGGAACCCTAGGGTTCGGTTGGACACGCGAGAGGGGATAAGTAGAGGGCTAGGTGGCGAGGACGAGCTCGTGCTCTCCGTGCTCGGGGTCCCCATGGCGCGGCGAGAGGAGAGGGAAAGGTGGGTGAGAAGCACGGGTCGGTCACTGCCAGGCGGGGCCGACGCTGCCACGTGGACGGGGGCTAGAGGGGGTAAGAGCGGCGATGGGTGCGCGAAGGCAGGGAGAGGAAAGCGTGCGGGCTGGCGCGCCTCTCTCTGGGCTGCGGGGAGCTGGGCCGGCTCGGAGGCCGGAGCCCAGGTGAGGGGACTCGCTGGGCTGCCACTGCTGCTGCTGACTTCTTTCTTCTCCTTTTTAAAAATCAAAAGGAAAAGAAAAGAAAGTACAGAAATGATTGAAAAGAGTTTGAGTGAAAGGAAAATATCCCCAAACTCCTGGAATTCTCCACTATTTAAATAAATTGTAATGGACATTTTTAAAGGTAGAAAAATAATGCAAGTTTGGAAATATTTCAAACTTGTGCCATTTTTGAACCTCGACCATAACAACTTCAAATGAGGAGATATTTGGAGAGAGTCTTTAGTGCAAAGAGCAAACTTTGCAGGGAGAAGATGAACATTAATTGAGAAAGGAAATTATAGCCCTTGAAAATGAAAGAAGTAGAGGGAAAGAGGAGATGGGTATGCAAAAATGAGAATGGCACATGCACAACATGACATGTGGGAGAACACCACAACCACATGATAAGAATGGAATGCAAGATGACAAGAGACACAAATGCAATATGGTAAAAGAGCAAAACAAAGGAAAAGAGAAAAACCCACATAACCAAACAACATGAAGCCAAGCATGACAAAACCCACAAGAAATAGGATGAGGTCAAGATGATATATTGCCCACAAGGGGAAGTTTACATCCAGGGTGTTACATGTGCTCTCAAATTTCAGGCCAAAGCTGGATCACTCCAAAGCCCACTCCACTATTTTGCCGGTAGCCTCAGGGTTTCAGAGTATCCTTTGCAGCGGAAAGCGGGTGGCAACCGTAATATCATGAGCTTGGAAGTAGTGGCGCAGTTTCCTTGAGGCCATAATGAGGCCAAAAATCAACTTTTACACACCAGAGTACCTTGACCTAGCCCCCTATAATAGGGAACTGACAAAGTATACAGGGCGATACACCACTTTCTTCCTTGCCGCATCCTTGGGGCTGCCCCTGCTGCTGTGCTCCTCTTTGTCCTGATCCTCATCCGGACCTGCTGGGCTTTGCTCACTTTCTAATTCCTCTACTTCCCACCGTGCCACTAGGGCCGCACTAACCACTTGATTAGTCGCCACTAAGTACAGCAGCAATGGCTCTTGTGGTTTAGGGGCAACCAATGTGGGCACAGAGGACAAGTAGGCCTTCAAATCTTGAAAAGCTGCGTCTTCTTCCATGGTCCACTTCATGGGCCCTGCCTTCTTCAAAATTTTGAAGAACAGCAGGGTGCACTCGGCAGACTTGGAGATGAATCTGCTAAGTGCGGCAACGCACCCTGTCAGACGCCTCACATCTTTGACTTTCCTGGGTGCCTGGATCTGCTCGATAGCTCTAATCTTGTCGGGGTTGGCTTCGATCCCACGATGGAATACGAAGAACCCAAGTAGCTTGCCAGAGGGAACGCCAAACACACTTCTCCGGATTCAGCTTCAAGTTGATCTTGCGCAGATTAGCAAATGTCTCCTCCAAGTCCTTGATGAGGGTTGATCAGTCCTTGGTCTTCACCACAATATCATCCATATAATCCTGAATGTTTCTATGCAACTATGGTTCAAAACCAATTTGGACTGCTCTTGCAAAAGTGGACCCGACACTCTTTAACCCGAAAGGCATGCACACAAAGCAGTACATACCACATGGGGTGATGAATGAGGTCTTCTCTTCATCTTCCTTGGACATGAAGATCTGATGATACCCAGAGTATGCATCCAAAAAGGAGAGCAAATCACAACCTGAAGTGGAGTCCACAATCAGGTTGATGCGCGGCAAGGGAAATGGGTCTATTGGGCAAGCCTTGTTGAGAGCCGTGAAATCTGTGCAAAGCCTCCATTTTCGTTAGCCTTGCGTACGACCACAAGGTTTGCTAACCACGTCAGATGCAGTACTCCTCTGACCAGGCCAGCTGCCTCAAGCTTCTTAATATCCTCGGCAATGAACTGCTGCCTCTCCAAGGCCTGCTTTCGAGCCTTCTTCTTGACGGGTCAGGCATTTGGGTAGACACCAAGGTGGTGCTCGATTACCTCCCTAGGAACACCAGGGATATGAGATGGTTGCCAGGAAAACACATCGATATTCGCCCGTAGGAAGGCAACAAGCGCGCTTTCCTATTTGTCATCAAGGGTGGTGCTGATAGCGAAGGTACCATCAATGCCGGCCAGCCCTGTCGGGACCTTTTTCAAATGTGGTGTAGCAACCTTGGATCTCTTGCTGTTGGAACACTCCAGCGAGTCATCAACAGGCGCAACGCACTCTGAAGAGGTATGCTTCCTGGATTCCTTGCTAGTGTCCTTGCTATCCTTCTTCTTTCCCTTGTTTTCCTTGGCGGAAACTGCCGCTGCCGTGGCCTCTTCCGCGACTGCGTCCCGGTACGTCTTATCCACGCAAATAATTGCGTCTTTCTCATCTGACGGGATGGGAATGACTCCTACCGGCCCTGGCATCTTCAGAGTGTTGTAGGCATAGTGGGATGCTGCCATGAATTTTGCCATACCTGGGCATGCAAGGATCCCATTGTACGGCAGGGGGAGGTCGACCACATCAAACACAACCTTCTCAGTCTGATAGTTCAATTCTCACCCAAATGACACTGGCAACATGATCTTTCCCTTACGATGATGTAACATCCCAAATTTTCAATTTGGAATGTTATACGTTAGGTCTTCATTGCATGTCATATTCTATTGCATTTTTGGCTTGATCCTAGAATTCTACGCAACTCAAGGACCCACTGAGAGAGTTGGGATTTCGTTAATTTCATATTTGTGTTTTCTCAAATTTTGAAAAGTGGATCATTTGGTTTTGATTATTTTTCCTTCCTAATATTTCTAAATTAAAAATATATGAGAGGAGATAAAATGACTTCCCCAAAATAGATGAAATATTAGAGGAAAAATATTAAAATAAAATAAATGTTTTATTTGGATTTTATTGCAATTTTATTTGCATAAGAAAAATTGCACGTTTTCAAAATTGCATTTTAGGGCCAAGAAAATGTTCATCTTGTTCTAAATATTTTATTTAGACGGTGTAAATTTTGTTTTGGAATTTTTAGATTTTTATTTATTTTTCTAGGATTTATTTTCATCGGAACGTTATTTAAAAAAAATCAGCGCCTCGACCGGGTCAAGCCTGAGCCGGGCCGGCCCAACCTCAGCGCCACCGCCTCCCACGCGCCTCAGGTTCAAGACCGGACTCCGCCGGAGTCCGGGAGACCGCCGCCGCCTCGGGTTGCCCCTCCCCCAAGCCGACCCCGCCCCCTCCCCCTCTTAAATACCCGCCGCCGCCGCCCCACATCGCCACCCAAGCCAGTGAAGAAGAAGCCAGGCCAGCGCGCCATTGCGCCTCGCGGTCGCCCCGCGCCGTGATACGCCTCGAACGTATCTATAATTTTTGATTGCTCCATGCTATATTATCTTCTGTTTTGGACATTATTGGGTTTTATTATTCACTTTTATATTATTTTTGGGACTAACCTATTAAGCGGAGGCCCAGCCCAGAATTGCAATTTTTTTGCCTGTTGCAGAGTTTGGCAAAAAAGGAATATCAAACGGAGTCCAAACAGAATGAAACCTTCGGGAACGTGATTTTTGGAACGAACAAGATCCAGGAGACTTGGACCCTACGTCAAGCAACCAACAGGGAAGCCACGAGGTAGGGGCGCCATTTCTCTGTGGCGCGCCTGCCGCCTCCACCCTCGTGGGCCCCTGTTGCTCCACCGACGTACTCCTTCCTCCTATATATACCTAAGTACCCCCAAACGATCAGATACGGAGCCAAAAACCTAATTCCACCGCCGCAACCTTCTGTACCAACGAGATCCCATCTTGGGGCCTATTCCGGAGCTCCGCCGGAAGGGAAATCGATCACGAAGGGCTTCTACATCAACACCATAGCCTCTTCTATGAAGTGTGAGTAGTTTACCTCAGACCTTCAGGTCCATAGTAATTAGCTAGATGGCTTCTTCTCACTTTTTGGTTCTCAATACAAAGTTCTCCCCCTCTCTCGTGGAGATCTATTCGATGTAATCTTCTTCTGCGGTGTGTTTGTTGAGACCGATGAATTATGGGTTTATGATCAAGTTTATCTATGAACAATATGTGAATCTTCTGAATTCTTTTATGTATGATTGGTTATCTTTGCAAGTCTCTTCGAATTATCAGTTTGGTTTGGCCTACTAGATTGATCTTTCTTGCAATGGGAGAAGTGCTTAGCTTTGGGTTCAATCTTGTGGTGTCCTTTCCCAAAGGATGAGGGGCAGCAAGGCACATATTGTATTGTTGCCATCGAGGATAACAAGATGGGGTTTTTATCATATTGCATGAATTTATACCTCTACATCATGTCATCTTGTTTAAGGTGTTACTATGTTCTTATGAACTTAATACTCTAGATGCATGCTGGATAGCGGTCGATGTGTGCAGTAATAGTAGTAGATGCAGGCAAGAGTCGGTCTACTTGTCTCGGACGTGATGACTATATACATGATCATACCTAGATATTCTCATAACTATGCTCAATTATGTCAATTGCTCAATGATGACCCACAAGTATAGGGGATCTATCATAGTCCTTTCGATAAGTAAGAGTGTCGAACCCAACGAGGAGCAGAAGGAAATGATAAGCGGTTTTCAGCAAGGTATTCTCTGCAAGTACTGAAATAAGTGGTAACAGATAGTTTTGTGATAAGATAATTTGTAATGAGCAACAAGTAACAAAAGTAAATAAAGTGTAGCAAGGTGGCCCAATCCTTTTTGTAGCAAAGGACAAGCCTGGACAAACTCTTATAATAGGAAAAACGCTCCCGAGGACACATGGGAATTTCGTCAAGCTAGTTTTCATCACGTTCATATGATTCGCGTTCGGTACTTTGATAATTTGATATGTGGTGGACCGGTACTTGGGTGCTGTTCTTACTTGAACAAGCATCCCACTTATGATTAACCTGGAGTTGATACGTCCATTTTGCATCATGCTTTTATATCGGTATTTATCGCATTATGGGATGCTATTTCACGTTATGTTACAATAGTTATGGCTATTCTCTCTTATTTTACAAGGTTTACATGAAGAGGGAGAATGCCGGCAGCTGGAATTCTGGGTTGGAAAAGGAGCAAATATTAGATACCTATTCTGCACAACTCCAAAAGTCCTGAAACTCCACGGAATATCTTAAAATAAATAAAGAAAAATCGTCGCCAAAGATGAAGGCCAGGGGGCCCACACCGCTCACGAGGGTGAGGGCGCCTCAAGGGCGCGCCCCTACCTCGTGGGCCCCTCGTGGCTCTCGACGCCCATCTTCTCCTATATTAAGTCTTTCGATGAAAAAACATAAAGCAACCTTTCGACGAGACTCACGCCACGAGGCGGAACCTGGCGGAACCAATCTAGGGCTCGGCAGAGCTATTCTCCGGGGACACTTCCCTCTGGGAGGGGGAAATCATCGTCATCATCATCACCAATGCTCCTCTCATCGGGAGAGGGCAATCTCCATCAACATCTTCACCAGCACCATCTCATCTCCAAACCCTAGTTCATCTCTTGTATCCAATTCTTGTCTCCAAGTCCGGGATTGGTGCTAGTAGGTTGCTAGTAGTGTTGATTACTCCTTGTAGTTGATGCTAGTTGGTTTATTTGGTGGAAGATCATATTTTTAGATCCTTTATGCATATTATTACCCCTCTGATTATGAACATGGATATGCTTTGTGAGTAGTTACGTTTGTTCCTGAGGACAAGGGAGAAGTCTTGCTATTAGTAGTCATGTGAATTTGGTATTCGTTCGATATTTTGATGAGATGTATGTTGTCTAGCCTCTAGTGGTGTTATGTGAACGTCGACTACATAACACTTCACCATTATTTGGGCCTAGAGGAAGGCATTGGGAAGTAATAAGTATATGATGGGTTGCTAGAGTTATAGAAGCTTAAACACTAGTTTATGCGTTGCTTCGTAAGGGGCTGATTTGGATCCATATGTTTCATGCTATGGTTAGGTTTACCTTAATACTTTTGTTGTAGTTACGGATGCTTGCAATAGAGGTTAATCATAAGTGGGATGCTTGTTCAAGTAAGAACAGCACCCAAGCACTGGTCCACCCACATATCAAATTATCAAAGTACCGAATGCGAATCATATGAGCGTGATGAAAACTAGCTTGACGATATTCCCATGTGTATTCGGGAGCGCTTTTCCTATTATAAGAGTTTGTCCAGGCTTTTCCTTTGCTACAAAAAGGATTGGACCACCTTGATGCACTTTATTTACTCTTGTTACTTGTTGCTTGTTACAATTCATCTTATCACAAAACTATCTGTTACCACTTATTTCAGTACTTGCAGAGAATACCTTGCTGAAAACCGCTTATCATTTCCTTCTGCTCCTCGTTGGGTTCGACACTCTTACTTATCGAAAGGACTATGATAGATCCCCTATATTTGTGGGTCATCATAGTGACGATGACACTGAACCCAGTGTGCCTTGTTTTTACCGGCCTCCTGTGATAGTTTTCACCCTGTTTTCTGTTAATTAACAAGGCAATCTTTTCTTTGTTACTACTAGTGAATATGAAATCATTCGGGGCAGACATAAAATATATCACTTCAACTCAATTATTGCAGTAACTATTTTAAAAGAAACTAGCTAGATGCCCGTGCATTGCACGGAACATCCAGATGCATTTGTATGAGTAGTTTATCTTGTGAGAGAAAAGGATGAACGAGGGAAGGCCGTATTAGCGAACATGGAGAGGGGTGTGGGTATATTTTTGCAAAATTGCCATAGTTTTCTTCCTATCCGTTAGATATAAATCCGACGGCCTATATTGCACGATGGCACACACACCATCATCACCAACTCTGTTTTCATTTCTCGTTTCCTAAATATTTGTCTTTTAGAGATTTCAACAAGTGACTACATATGGAGCAAAATGAGTGAATCTACACTCTAAAATATGTCTACATACACATCCGTATGTGGTAGTCCATTTGAAATCTGAAAAAGACAAATATTTAGGAACGCATGGAGTATAAGAGTAGACATGGAGATATATCTCCGGCATGGTCTACAACAAAAATGTGCTGGACTGGTTAGCGCCGGATGCTCGCAACGCGATGACATGAGTTCGAATTCTGTCTTTAACTTTAGATTTTTATATTATATATTACTTATTTAATATATACTTCTTTCGCTACTGTACTGATAGTGGAACCCACAGAGTACTTAGAATACAAGATTAAGGATGGACTTGTTTCTTTTTAACTTTACTCTGACGGTTGTAGCCACCCTGCAAGTCACGTGTACACTGTACATGCAATTAAATTTTTATAGAGGGACAATCATACACACAATTAACTCAAATGGATTGGATGTCACTCTATTATTTCCAGCATAAGAGCATCTCCAACGGCAGCCGGCAAATTTCCTTCCGCTTCCTTCCGCGGAGGACGACATCAAACGCCAGCGGCATACATTTTCACAACTCTAACTAACCAGATGAAATTCGTGCAAACACGGACTGATTTCATATAAGCATGAAGGATTTCGCATAAAAAAGCCGGATCTTCATATAAACATGATGGATTTCATTACATTTACATGAACTAAGAGGTGCCAATCCGGCTCGCTTGCTATAATTAATACTCCCTCCGCCCAGAAATACTTGTCCTAGAAATGGATGTATCTAGACTTATTTTAGTTATAGATACATACAATCTATCCATACTTAGAACAAAACTTTCCCGTCAGCTGGAGAGGGAGTACATAATCTAAATGGCCGCCCACGGATCCCTTTGTCTTCCTCATGTCCGGCAGACACTTTGCGGGGTCGGCAAAGGTCCTCGGAAGAGACGAAGAAGCAAAGAAACCACCTGAATGCGCAGTCGTCGCCTCGGGGGTGGCCTTCATGGGACCCAAGTGGCGGCGGCCTGCCGTGTTCTACTTCTCCTCGATGATGGCGGCGGACACGGAGAAGCTGGCCACCGACTCGTCGCTCTCCACTCACCCGGCCTCTGTCTTTGCCTGCATGGCGCTGCCGAATGCACGGGAGGCGCGCCCACAGACACGGGAGGCGCGGCACCGCAGACACTGGTGGCGCGGTACGATGCGGAAGCAATGACGCCCGTACCGGTGTGCTCGCCGCCGTGCCGGCGTGGAGCAACTCGCCACTCCTCATCAAACTGAACTGGAGCGGCGAGTTGCTGAACCACACGCCTGCTTGGGGCGGCAACTGGCTCCGTCGGGCCAAGCGAGGTTGGTGAAGCACCGAGCGGCCCCGCCCGTATCCGGAGGGCTCGGCGGGCCACCTAGCCGGGTAATATGCCGGAGAACGGTTCCTCGGAAGCCATCGGAAGAGTGGAGAAAAGGGTGATGGAGGAGATGGGGGAGCGGCGGAGGGGTGCGATTCTTGCCCGATGTCTGTCTGGCCTCATGTAAATAGAGGGAGGACGGTAGGAGCTTGGCCGGTGTCTGGCCTCGTTTAAACTGAGGGCGGACGTGAGGAGCTCGGCTGGTGTTGTGTTTAATTCCGACCCGCTCATGAACGAACGTGTGGTCGGAGTAGGTTTCTCAGTTTGCATGCGGGTTTAACGGAGGGGTTTGATGGAGGCGAGGAGGCGTGTTCAGCTGGGCATGCAGCGGGCGACGCAGTACTATTTGATTTGACAGCGGGCAGCACAGTTCCCGATACGGCTTTAATGGAGACGAGGGAGGGAGTAGCGGTTCCCGAAATGTTGAACGGCTAATGCATCAACCTTTAATTAATGCATGAGGGAAGTAATGGGAGGAGGACCGGGAAAAGAGGCTGCACGATGTGAATGCAACGCAGTTTGCCCTCATATAAAGGTGCCCCTCCATTCCAATGCATCTACCACATCGTACGCACCTAAGCATTTGCCTAAGCACCTACACTAAGCGCAAAAGAGCTCACTCAGACCCATGGTGGCGATGTGCGTGAGCGGCCAGCGGCTGTGCCAGATGGTCCATGACGTCGGCCTGAGGCATGGCGCCGAGAATCGTCTCCAGACGGTGTTGGAGACTGGCTGGTGGATGGCCTCCGTCGACGCCAACTACGACTCTCAGTTGGACCAGATGATCGCTTCCACCACCAACAAGTTCACCGTCCACAAGAAGCTCATGGACGACATCGCCAGCATTCTCCAGCCCGCTACCGGGCTCCTCATTGCTCGCCACCCTAATCGGCCTCCATGGCCGGAACCTCTTTCATAATCGGTGGCTCTGCTGATCGCTCGCCAACGCCACGAAGAATGTCCACCTGGAGGTCGCGCTCGCCACGAGGCGCCTCGCCCTGCAAGAGTTCGTCGACCTACACATCCACATGTACGAGCAAATTGTGTACATAGGTATCTACAAGGCCAGTGAGGACACTACGACATTGGCCTTCCTCAACCGGCTGGAAGCCTCGGATGCCTTTGCTGAGAAGCACCTCGACCTTGCCACAAAAGCCGCCGCTCCTTAGCCGCCAGTCGGTGGCCCGACGCACTAAGTTGAGGAGCAGGAGGTCGTATGTTGATGGATGCATCTTTCTTCTTGCCTTCTATAACCACCACTGCGATCGCATCATCATCATGGCCTTAATACTTATTGTGCTGTTGCATTCTCGTTCCAGTCAATACCGACATGTGCGATCCCTTTGCTTAATTATATGCATCATCGTAACTAGTACTCCATCCGCCAATTTATAAGTTGTGCATACCTTTTCCATCAACTTCGTCCCAACGCTACGGGCATCTTGCTAGAAACACTAGAACATGTTGGATCGTGGTGACCAAACCGACGACAAAGCAACCTAGCTAGCTACTACGCATCTTGCTTATCTGGCGGAAATAGCCCCGCCCTAGCGTTTCTATTCGTTATTTCTATCTATCGATCGTGCCAAGGAGCAGAACCAAAATGTTACAATTTATACATGTTTCTCTACTCCTACTCCTATAAAAGACTCCGTTGGTGATGGTGGTGTGTCTGCCATCCGTCGTTTCTGACCATTAGATCTGCATCTAACGGCTGTGAGGTAAGTTGTGGCATTTTTGCAACAATAGCCCACTTATCTGCTCCAATTTGCAGAAAACCCCTTATTATCTTGAAAGCAACCAGATCCCTCCCCCACCTCATCAAAACAGCCTGAGAAATATATACTCCTATAAAAGACTCAGTTGGTGATGGTGGTGTGTCTGCCATCCGTTGTTTCTGACCATTAGATCTGCATCTAACGGCTGTGAGGTAAGTTGTGGAATTTTTGCAACAATAGCCCACTTCCGCCTCCGATTTGCGTAAAACCCCTTATTATCTTGAAAACAACCACATCCCTCCCTCACCGCATCAAAACAGCCCGAGAAATATATTTTGAGTGAAAAGTATTCTTCTGTTTTAAATATTTGTCTTTCTAGAGATTTCAATAAGTGACTACATACGGAGCAAAATGAGTGAATCTACACTTCAAAATATGTCTATATAATCTGTATGTGATAGTCCATTTGAAATCTCTAAAAAGTCAAATATTTAGGAACGGAGGGAGTAATATTAGGAGTATATCAAAACAAGAGTTATTTCTTTCAAGTTTGTGAACAAGTACTACTATTCTACTACTTTGGATCCGTCGCAACGCACGGGCACATTGCTAGTAAATGGAAAAGGCCTGCTGTCAAGGCCGCACTCCCCACACGCCCGGAATCGAGTACTCCACGGCCTGTCCCAAGACGACACATAGCTTAGGGAAGGCGTGTTGCCTAGCATTTTCACTTTCATGTGGGACTGCCCGTTGAGCAAACCGACTATTGGCAAATCAAGACTCGCCAAATTACTGGCCGGAAAATGTAAACGGGGAAGATCTATTGTAGTACGTAAGCCAAGAAATTTGGTGTCGGATGGGGCTAGTTGATAGAGTATGAGCATTCCGTACTACTCTACTCCTACTAGTACCAAGTCTGTACTATACAACTAGTACTACCACTATACAACTAGTAGGTACGTGCACGACACATCATCATAGGAACAAAAAACGGGAAGATATTGTTTTGGGTGATTTATCTTTTTTATGTCAACGTAGTATGAATAATATGATGTGGGGGCACCCATGAAGCTTATGTGGCTTGGTTGCATGGCTACGAAAGGTTAGAGAAAAATAAATAGATAATGTGTTTAGACTGCACTCCCCTAAACAGATATACTTTGGATCCACTGCAACTAGCTGGCACATCTATATCTATACCCCCTATATAGTGTGTGAATAACTTTGAAAGTTGGTCGTTGGATGAAGCCAATCCGATGGTACAAAGATGGCAAATCCGAGAACTACTGGCCGTTGGATATCATCTGCATTCCACCAGATTCTGCCACATGTAGAATCTAGAAGACTCCATGGTTGAACTTCATTCATGACTAACTTTGCCACAACTAAGCTTAGGCAAGTGTGTCTGCCACAAAAATGTGGCTAACCAAATGGCCACCACAAGTGTGGCAAGATTTGGCAAGAAGTTGAGTCTATGACATGTGGACCATGTAGCTAGAAAAGTGTGGCAAGCCACAAGTGTAGCAATGAACCAAACACATGCCTGGTGTGTTTGGTAGGGTGTATGAAGGGTGCATGATCCCAAGTGTTCCCTTCTCGACCCATTTTTGGGATTTTGGTAGAGTGTATGGAGGGTGCATGAGTCCACATTAGATTAGCACAAATACACTAGAAGCATGCATGAAGAGAGCATACATGAAGAGGGGTGTTGAGTGGAGCATGCATGAAGAGGGAACAACAATGCTGAGACGAGAACGCAACCAAACACACTTGTGGCACACCTAAGCTTAGGCATGGCAACCTTAGGCTGCAAACCAAACCATAACATTGAAAGTTGGTCGTTGGATGAAGCCAATCCGATGGTACAAAGATGGCAAATCCAAGCACTACTGGCCGTTGGATATCATCTATATTCCACCAGATTTTTCCACATGTAGAATCTAGAAGACTCCAAATGTAGAAGCATAATGCACAAACCACCAGAATCTCATGCGTGCAATGCACGTGTACCTTACTAGTAGTTGGTAGTAGTAAGAAACAAATTCTGGGTTTGGCACGAGCTCATACTGCGGGAGCACCACAAGGCCTGCCGCAGGAGTTACATTTCCCTCTCGAGGCCCACGGGACCGAACTTCAATGGCTTTGTGCCCGGCCTATGATTCAATTACATGCGGACCTTAAATGCGACTGGCCCGCATGTCATTCTCATGGTGGTGGTGTGGTTTGCGGCTCACTCATTCGAGATGAACTGGCCGGTGGTGGCGTGGCCATGGTGAGGGTGCCACAGCTGGGCGTCGGGGCGTTACGAGGCGTAGATGGCCACACCAGCGGGTACTACCTGTAGTACAAAAGTACTCCAGCTGAGGATTGATGTCCGGGACGAAATGTGTCACAACCGCTGGATGAAAATTTGATGGTGCGGGACGTGTGGTGTCATGGGTTCGTGCGGCGTCGTGGGAATCGCATGTGGCTGTGGTAGAAACTTGATGCTCGCCACATTTAAGGTGGCCCACATGTCATGCACACAAAGGCAGAGGGGCGGTGCGGCCGAGAGGGGTGAGGCGCACGTCGGGGGGCGTGGTGCCGTGGGTTGGAGCGGCGTCGTGGGAATCACGAGTAGCAGTGGATGAAACATGATGGTCGCCATAGTTGAACTTCCATGGACAAGATGTCATGTCTACGGACACATGCATTGCATACCGATCACTGGAAGGAGTAGTAGAGAAAGCTAGGTGGATAAATAGTTCCTTATAGTCAAGCGGACCCACGCTACTACTTGTTCCAAAGACATGCACACCATCAAAATAGTCCATCTATATCAATATACATAGAGAGGGAATATTTTTTTACAAGAGAGGAAATAGTTCATCCATCCATAATGCCCTGCTGCTGGTGCAGCATCTTCTTCTTCTTCTTCTTCTTCTTCTTCTTCTTGTTCTTCTTCTTCTTCTTCTTCTTCTTCTTCTTCTTCTTCTTCTTCTTCTTCTTCTTCTTCTTCTTCTTCTTCTTCTTCTTCTTCTTCTTCTTCTTCTTCTTCTTCTTCTTCTTCTTCTTCTTCTTCTTCTTCTTCTTCTTCTTCTTCTTCTTCTTCTTCTTCTTGTTCTCATTTTCTATGGGAGACGGATTCGCAACAAGCTCTCTGGACCTTGCAGCTATCTCAAAACTCACACGGGCATCGAGGGCAGCATATTTTATCCGCTCGTGAGTCAAGGGATATTCTCCCATCCGCATTTACCTTAATTCCAGCGTCTCGTCACCCTTCTGAAGATTTGTTCCTAGCACAAAATTTGCTACGTCGAATAGGGATGGTGTTGGTTTATCACAATCTTCTACAGTAATTTTTATTCTGGTTTGTAGGTCAGCGATGCTTTTCAAATCAAGGTTGTATGGCTCCAACTTCTGTTTGTCCCCTGCGATGGCTGCCCCACAGAAGTATATGTCCTCTCGAGACAAGAAATCGTGAAGCTCACCTGGTATGGAGGGCGCGTGTATGATGTGGTACACCAAAACATCATCTTTGAGGCACGGCGGAAGGACAGCGGCGTGTTGGATCTTCCAAGTGGCACGCTCCGTGTACTCTACATCGAAACCGATGACATTCATCTCCACCTTTTGGAGGGAGTTGGATGCATTGTTGATCCACTTCCGAACAACCCTTGGGTGGTCAGTGACTATGGCAACTATGCTCAACGAGCCTTCGACGAGGACATGTTGGACGCTAAAAACCTGCATCTCGATCTCTTTCGCCATTTGGAACCGCTGGACGGGAGGGCTATGGTTTGGAGAATTAGGATTAGATGGCTAGTCTAACTGAAGAAGATGATTATTTATAGGGGCTTTGGAATTACTCCAGGAGGATGTGAAGAGGTTAAAACAATGTGAATGCAGAGTGGTTTGGATGCAAATTAAGATCAAGGAGTAGTGAAAAAGCCGAGGACAATCGGTTCCCGATGGAGAAGTAAATGGGAGAAGTTATGCGCATGCATGAGGAGAGGTGTGGTGGTTTGACTGCTGCATGCAATGGATTGGACGGGCTCTTAGGTTGCCTTTTCTCTCTCCCACACGCACAGAGTGGCCCACTTGCATGCTGCAGTTTATTGGCTGGAGTCTGGCTGCAGCTGCTACGCTAATGCTGTGAATGCGGGGCATGGAGGGAAATGGGCGCATGCAAAAGGGTATATACGCAGACTAATTAGAGAAATACGGAAAAAAAGTTATGCGTAGACAAAAGAGGACCGGAGGGAGTACTACTCATGTTCCTACTATAGTTAAGGAATATGCGGTTATCCTCAAAAAAGAAAAGTCCTTCTTCGCGCTTCCGCATGCACGAGAATTTCTTTCAAGTTTGAGGATGATAGCTGGAGGATGAAGTGAACCGAGAGGCATGCTAGCACGAGAGTGTACTCATGTTCCTACTACTCCTACTAGTAGTAGTAGTAGTACAACTGTGGTACACTTGATGGTCAAAATACTATTATTCATCCGGTCCTCACCGTGAAGTGACAAGACCCTGCGCCCAAGGTGACACCAGTCCAGGCGGCGTGTCCGGGTTACCAAAGTCAGCCTCACCATGTGCACTATGCATTCACTGTCACCGCCGTTGTATAGCATGCCTCGCCTCGTCTCCCACTCCCCTAGCACCACTCCGTCTCCATCTCTGTCTCGCTGGAGATCCTGAGGTCACTCTTCATTAACTCACTATGCCCCCGCATACCCACGCCTCGCTCGCCTCCCCCAGTCCCACTATTCCCTCACTAGCCGCTCCAGCACCGACAGCCTTCTCCCCCATAAATCAAGCCCCCCAAAACCCCACCTTCCAAACTCCACCATGGCGGAACGCGAACCGCGCAGGATCCATATGAGCCGCGATTAGAGCAATCTACCCAGTGACGTCCTCGACCTCTGTTGTTCGTGTATGGATATGTTGAGCGCCCTGCAGCTGGCTGCATGCTCGAGGGGCATGCACACGTCCATCATCGAAGCGAGGCCAAAGCTTTTCAAGACACCCTGCTTGCTGCTATCTGGTATTGCGAGATTGGCTCACCTTGATACAGAGGCGTACATGATGCCCCTCGACTTCAATCCGATCTCCATTAGCCGAAACTTCTTTGCAGGTATGTAGTGGGTCGCCGTCCATCATTTCCCTCGACTTTGATCCGATCACCATCGCCCGAAACTTCTTGGCAGATATGTACTGTGTCGGCATGAACTCCCACTAGATGGTTGCGTTCAGAGAAGATGGTAAAAAGTTGGTTCTCATGAACTTCCAGACCTCCCATGAGATTATCCTTCCTCCGTTGGATTATATAGAGTTTTACCATCGCGGTCCTAGTCATCTAGATTACCACGTCAGTTGGATGGACCTTGTTTTTGCAGAAGATTGTAATCTACCAAGTGCCCACACGACATGCGAGTTATGCAGACTTCAAGCTAATTGCCTTGTTCGACCGCGGACTCGCCTATCCTTACGCCGGTGCCTTCTTTAGCTGGAGACAACTCATCTCACAGTGGATCGTCGTCAAAGTTGATACACACTTCTGTGATGCTATTGAACACAATGGCATCATCTACGCGATTGACAAAGAAGATGGCACAACCCATTGCTAGGATGGCATCATCAATATGAACGATTCTAGCTCCAGTGACCTTACAATGTCCATCCAACGGCCGTAGTGCTTCTTCAACCTCTGGTCTTGTTGCTCCAGCCGCCCAAAGCAGCGCCGGTCGTGCCGCATGCTCCTACCTCCCGTGGCCGGCTGTGCTGCCGTGGAGGCCTCACCGCCCCCTACTATTCCCACCGCTGGCCAGGCCATCCCTCTACTCACCCACACCCCCTGTTATTCTGCGGCGACAGGAGCCTCACACCGCAGCGAACCAGTGAACCCTCGTACTCCTCTACACATTGGTATCGACTGCTGTGTCTTCCCCGGCTCCACGTCGTCCCCTTCCTAGGCCTCGCCGTCGTCCACCGCCCTGGTGCTCTCGGCGCGGCGTGGTTAACGTGGTCAAGGAACGGCTTGCATCCGACGTGGACTGTACGTGGAGAGGCTGACAGCTGGGTCCACGGCCGCAGCAAGGAAGTGCCTCCTTATTACGTGCAAAATAATTATTCCTCCACCTACAGCGGGAACCCACCGGACGGGCCACCGTATTTCACGAAAAAAATGTTTGCCCCTGATTACTCGGACCCACCACCTACATCTTCGCACGCAAGGAAGTGCGTCCGGGCAAAAAAAAACGATTCGCCCCTTGACTACTGGGACCCACCAGCTACATCTTCGCACGCAAGGAAGTGCCAAATAGTCGGGACACACCTGGTCAAAGCGTACATAGCATTGTCATTCTGTTCGCGAACGTGTACGTACATACTGGTCAATGTAGAGGCGTGCACGTGTCGTAGTAGAGGTGCACACGTAGCATGTACACGTACGTACAGCGGCCAGTGTGCAAGAAAGAAAATACGGCCACATACGTACATACGGGCAGGGTCTCGAACGCCTACTCGCGCATACGTATGGCTAGGGCTCGTTTACATGGCTCAGTCGGAACGGAGAAACTGCGTCATCGTCGTGTTCATGGGGAGCCAACCGGCTGGGTCGAAACGGAATACGTCGTCGTGTTCATCGGGAGGGCTTCGACGGAACAACCGATGGAAACAAGGCCTGGCATACCGCAGAACGGAGGAAACGGCCACGGTCGAAATGGGATTTTGTTCATCGGGAGGGGTCTGGCATACCGCAAAACGTAGGAAACGGACCTCCTACGGTCGAAACGGGGGTCCTGTTGATCGGGAGTGGTGTGGCGTACCGCAAAACAGAGGAAACGGACTTGTGTTGGAGTGCTACAGTCGAAACGGGGTCCTGTTGATCGGGAGGTGTGTGGCGTACCACAAAACGGGACTCCACGGGATACTGTTCATCTCCACCGTCGACTCCCTCCAGCCTCCACAGGCTACTGTTCATCCACTGTCGACCTCCTCCAGCCTCCACCTGTGACTGTTCATCCACGGGCTCCTGTTCATCCAGCCTCCATCGCGGCTACTCCACCGGCTACTGTTCAACCAGCCCTCTCCACGGGCTCCTGTTCAACCACCCCTCCACGGGCTACTATTCATCCAGCCCTCCACCATCTACTATTCATCCTGCCCTCCATGGTGTGGTCCTGTTCATCCAGCCCTCCACGGGGTCCTGTTCATCCAGCCCCAACTGGCTCGATCAATCGGGGTCCTGTTCGTCCAGAGGCAACACCAGGGGTCCTGTTCATCCACCCCCACCGGGAACTGTTCGCAACGCTCACTGTTCATCCAGAGGCAGCATCGATCGGCTTCAGTTAGCAGCAGTAGCGAAGGAATCGCTCGATCGGGTTCAGTTAACACCCATCGATCGATCGCTCGTGTTCAGTAACGTGTAGCCTGCAGTGCAATCGCTCGGGTTCAGTTAGAGCCCAATGCCTCGCACCCACGCGCGTCCGTGTATGAGAGAAACGCGCATCGCTCGGCCCCGACCACCCACCGTAACCGGAACACCCCGATATTTTCCTCGCCCTCGCTTCTACCACAGTTTTTTCCGTCGTGGACGGCCCAAAGAATGTCATGCAGCTGCGTCTCCGGCCCGCCCAGGACAAAAAGCCCATTTTCTGTCATGATTTTTTGTCATAGAAGTTGGACCCCACCACATCTATGATGATACCGGGTTTTGTCACAATTATCATCATAGAAGTGTCATAAGTATGACAGAAAAAAAATTTGTTCGGCCCAAAATGTCACGGATGTGTCTTTTTTTGTAATGTCTATTGTGACAATGAGAGTGCCATCAAGATTTCTCGTAACCCAGTTCAGCACTCGAGGACAAAGCACATTCAGATTTGTCATCATTTTCTTCATGATCATGTGTTGAAGGGCGACATCTCCATCGAGCACGTGAAGACTGAAGAACAGCTAGCCGATATCTTCACAAAGCCCTTGGATGAGAAGAGATTTAGCAAGTTGCGGTGTGAACTAAATATCTTAGAATCTTCGAATGTCCTTTGAAAAGGACACACATCCTAACACTTATGCAAAATTGATGACTTAGATGCGCAACACACGAAGTAATGTTTTTCTTCAATCAATGAAGACTAACACCCTAAGTGTGAAAAAATTAACGAAGAATTTGATTCTCAGAGCCCTACAAAAATTGTACACGGTGTATGAAATTAGCATTCTTATACGGTGGGTTACGCCACCAACAAAAGGTGAAAATCTTCAATTTGAGTTTTTCTTCATTTTTGAAATTCCTCAGTTGCTCAATTTCTTCAACTTTGCATTGTCTTCACTCTCTCCGTCGTTTTTCTTTATTGGCTATGTATATATCAGTTTATGTCCTCTTCAACATTCACTTATTGCTATTTCTTCAAGTTGCTTTTTCTGCTAAGTGAATGTGATTAGACCCTCCCCCCTCTATGCTAAACTCAACCCAGTCTGTTCACAAATTCCTCATGTGCATTCTATTTGAAACCCGTTCAAAATCTTCACTGTGTCCTTGTCAGCTGAAGAATTTGTGAACGAAACCTTAAAATATTCTAATCTGAATTTTTGGTTGTTGCCGCTCAAATCGTTCCACATTCCATGATATGATTATCCTATTCACCCACGATCTCACATGATCTCCACCTCTCTGTATGTGGGTGACACATGTCGCATGAATGAGAAGGGTCAGGGGCACGTTTGTCCATTTTCCTCGGACGAGCGGTTTTTCACCACGGCTATAAATACCCCTCACCCTCCTCAGATTGTTTTTACTCAGCTCGGCATCACTCCCTCGCTCGAGCTATCACAACCTAGCGCCGCCACTACTTCCATCGTCGCCAGTCAGGAAGAGCTTCGCTACCTCAACCTCGTCATCGTTGTACTCGCGCCGGCCGCGGATTTCTTCACTCCGCCACTGACATAGTTGTCTTCCTCTACCAAGTTAGGGCGTGGAAGATCTGAACTGACGAGCTTCAAATCTACTATTCACAGTTCATCGTGTTCTTTGTCAAGGGTAATTAAAAGTCATTTTTCCTGCCCTTGTTGATTTCTTTGATTTCTACAAATCTTCAAAAGTGTTTATTCTTCAATCTTCACACTCTAAACACCTCACACAAACATATGTTCTTGATATGTTTCCCTAAGCAACGTTTTTATTCAAGATTCCTCAATTGTGAGGATTTCCAATCTATACAACTCTGGAACCTAAGTCAAAGAACGCTTAGTGAAATTCCTCAAGACACATCTGGTCAAATTCCTCAAACTTGTTCTTTTTGCAAAAACTTCTGAGAACGCATATGACCTCTCCAAATTCTTCGCACCTATACTCTGTTCACAGATACACATGTCCGCTGCTGAATCACTAGGTTCTCATCAACTTAAATCATTTGCAGCGTTCCTCAAAGAAAAGTTACATACCTCTTCAGAGAATTCTATTGTGCAGATTCCTCAGCTGAAGAAAATGGCTGATATGGCAAGAAACCTTAAGGGAGGAAGAAACACAAGTCAACAACTGCGTTTGAGATTCTCGATGACATCTATGCATGGTACTGCACTCCTCCTCATGAAACGAAGAATGAGTGCAAAGTGTGCATTCAGAAGATAGAGAGGAGATGGGCCAGAGAATGGAGGGAATATTGCTATGTCACTCCAAAGTACATGAAGAAATTTGTTGTACACCCTCCATGCCCAAGACCTCCACTGGCACCTGGTCAAGAAGCTGATCCCTTAAGCATCAGACGTGGTGAGGAATTTCCCGCTGAATGGGCCAAGCGTCAAGCTAAACTGGCCAATGGCAAAAGAGGCAGTGAAGAAATTCAATGAAGATTATGTTGCTGCCACTACTAAGGCCTCTTCTAGCAAGCCTAAGAAGGCTATGGCTAAGAAGCCCGCTCACAAGCCTAGGGCTTCTGCTTCAATGCCCTCACGGCCAATCACCTCAGCAATGCCCTCACAGCCCATTTCTACCAAGCCCTCACACAAAATTCCTGATGCTGCTCTTGCTCCTCCAAAGTCCTCAGCTCCTCCGGTGAAGTCCTCAGCACCTGTGCATCATGCCTCATGTCGAAAGACCACTGGAAAATCAGTTTCCTTAGGAGCCTCTGCAAGTTCTTCAGCTCCTCCAAAATCCTCAAAAGGCCCCACCTTGCTGAAGACCAAGGCCACTGCTGGACGAGGCTCTAGACCAAGTCCTCACAAGAAGCAGGTAGCCTTTCAAGTACTGTCCGATGCTGACGAAGCTGTTGATGAGGAACTTGTCGAAATCATCAGAGATAGACAACAAAGGGCAGCTAGAGCCAAAGGAAGTGAAGTTCCTCTTCTACTGGATCCAAAGTTGATCCTTGAGTACATTGATCTCTGGCACAAGGACCCCAACACACCAAAGGTTCGACTTCAAGCTGACTCGCCAAAGTCACATGTTGACCGCCTTCATTGGCGAAGAAAAATGGAAGTTTGAGAAGGCCAGGCAGCTGAAGAAAGCTCAATACAGAAAGGAGAGCTTTCTGAAGAAAAATGTTGTCAACATGACAACTGATGAACTCATTGCTATACAAACTGAGATCAAAGGACGAAGTGATGAATTCAATGTTACCGCATTGATTGGCTAGGAGCCAAGGTCAGATTCGTCCAATTGGTTGAAGGATTCACCACCAATATTGCAGCCCCAACGCAACATGAATCTCCTCAGGCTGAAGCATCTGCTCAGCCGACTGAAGAACATGCCAGCACCGCTGATGAAAATTAGGCTGCTGATCAAACTGCTAGTACCAGGGCTGATGACTCTATTCCAGCCGCTGATGAAATTGCCAGGGCAACCACTAGTGTTGCACCTGAAGAACAAGCCAGGCCAGCTGTGTCTTCAACCAATCGAGCTCAAGAAACTAAACAAACCAGGCCAATCGCATCGGTTGTTCCCGAGGAAAATGAACCAATTTCCTCTGTTCCTCCTGCACCAACACCAATTCCAGTTCTTCCTTCTGCATCAGAAGCGAAGAAAACTAAAGTTGCGGAGCGAGCAGCAGTAAAGAAGAAGATAGCATCTGCTCCATCAAATTCTTCAACTCCAAAGAAGATGAAGATATTGACAAGCTCTTTTGAGAATCCTTTTGATGATGTTCCTGTCTCCAGTATGCCATCAAAGGAACTCGTTCCTTTTGGAGAAGATTATGAGATCCCAAGCGGATCTGATGAAGACGTTCCTTCTGCTGCTTCTTCAGAGCAGTTGGACGAATAAATTGAAGCGGATGATATCCCTTCAACTCCAGTTGTTTCATCGCCAGTGCCTCATTTCATAGCTGAAGAGGCAGGCGTTGAAGAATTGAATGAAGAAGATGAAGACATGGACATTGGCAGCACCACACCTGTGATGAATGATGACTTTTGGGAAAGTCAGCACCACACCTGTGATGAATGATGACTTTTGGGAAAGTCAGCACCATACCTGTGATGAATGATGACTTTTGGGAAAGTCAGCACCCCAACTCTCCATTGTTCACGCCACTGCAACAAATTCCTCAGTCCCCAGTGCACACTGAAGTTCAAATGGGCTGTGATGAACCTCACACCACTCCTTCCATTCCTGAAGAAATTCCAACCACTAGTGCTGATGTAAATGCTGATGAAGAAAAGAAGACCCAGGCTGCAACTGAAGCAGAAACTAAAATTCCACAGCATTTGGTGCCTGAGAATGTGCTTCCTGAGCCTCTGAAGACTTTGACTGATACTCCTCAGACCAAGCCGAACAACCCCTTCTCTAAGAAGCAAAACCTCAAGGCTGATGACTTCTTCCACGAGCATGTATTCTTCATAGACTACAATCCCCATGACTCTGCTCGCCTACAAAGGAAGCGTTTCTGGACCACCAGCCAAGCAAACTTCTATTCTTCACTGCTTTGTGATAAGGACAAAGTCTTAGACCATGAGCATATTCCTCATGTGGACATGGAATCATTGTCTTGTTTCACACCAGTTCTCAGTGTTCTTCACGATGCTGGATTGCTCAACTTCTGCACCGATATCTGTGATTGGAATGAAGAGCTAATTCTTCAGTTTTATGCGACGCTGCACATCATAGGAAATGCTGAAGATGTGAACTCTTGGGTATTGGACTGCATGACAGAAAACACTCATCACTTCAAAGCACCGGCCTCTGAATTGCTTCATGCCCTGCCTGTCAGTCCTCCCCTCGAAGGTGCTTGTTGTATACATGATGAAACTGAACTCACTGATCACTATATGCAAGTGTCGATGAAGCCATTGAAGCCCGGTCAAGCCCCAAGGACCAAATTCCTCGTGAAGGAATTGCTATATGTGCCACAGACTGTCTATCGCATTCTGACCAAGACATTGAGTCCAATCAAGGGCCAAGATTCGAATGAAGAAGAGGTCATTGGCATCATGAAGAATCTGCTGTTCAACATCATTCATGGCGTTCCTGTCAACTACCATGATTTCTTCATGAGGACTCTGACCAATGTTGCATTGTCCCCTTTTGAATTGAAGCCTTACGCTCCCTGGATTATGAGATTCCTCAGATAGTCTTCAATGAATTACAAGGCTGACACACTCAACCATGCCAGCTACTTGCCCCACATTGAAGTCCTCAAATGGACATTTTCCTCAGCTGATGAAAAGGGCAAGGCTACTGTTGTTATTGATGAAGGCATTCGTCCATTGGATGGTCAGTTCCGCAAAGCTGCATCTTACTCCACCAATGATGACTCTGCCACTCATGACTCTGCCGACAATGCCAGCAAGCAAAATCCTCAAGGCAGAGCTCCAAGGGTGATGACTGATCGAGAGCTTCTCCTCAGTCTCCACCAGAAGGTCGATCGCAACCACAAATGGGTTAAGCGTCAGTTTGGTTCAATTCTTCACAACATGACTGCTATGCACAATTCAGTGAAGAAGAACCACTACTACATCCATGAAGTATTAAATCGCACCTGGTGAGGGAGTCCTGGACTAAGGGGTCCTCGGGCGTCTGGCCTGTTAGACATGGGCCGGACTGATGGGCTGCGAACATACGAAGACTGAAGGCTCTACCCGTGTTCGGATGGGACTCTCCTTGGCGTAGAAGATAGGCTTGCCGATCAAATATGAAGATTCCTTTCTCTATAACCGACCTTATGTAACCCTACATCCCTCGGTGTATATATAAACCGAAGGGCTAGGTCCGTAGAGGACCATATTCATTACCATAGTCATACGAGCTAGACTTCTAGGGTTTAGACATTACGATCTCGTGCTAGATCAACTCTTGTAATACTCATATTCATCAAGATCAATCAAGCAGGAAGTAGGGTATTACCTCCATAGAGAGGGCCCGAACCTTGATAAACATCGTGTCCTCTGTCTCCTGTTACCATCGACCTTAGACGCATGGTTCGGGACCCCCTACCCGAGATCCGCCGGTTTTGACACCAACATTGGTGCTTTCATTGAGAGTTCAACTATGACGTCGAAGATAGGACCGATGGCTCGCATTGTTCTCAAGGACAATATCACCTCTGGAGGAGCACTGGCCCCAGGCCAGACCCTCCGGCTAGGCGGCTTTACCATGACCGCATGTTCGGCCGTTAAGCCGACGATGACCTCTCGGGTCATCGAAAATTCCCTTCATATTGACTCTGAACACTCCAAGCAAATGGATCCGGCAAAGCTTTCGTCTTTAAACGAGCTCCTGGATCGCATCGCCACCCTGGGGGTCGCGACAGACTATGATCCAATTGGGCTTAAACCCGATGAGAGAGTAATCAAAAGTCCACCGATCACCCAATAGATAGCGATAATCGAGGAGCGAGATGACAACTCTTCCTCTATACTTAGGACGGACTATATTCGGATCTGCAACCTCGAAGAGCCGGACAGTCACCTACAAAGAGATATGTCCTGCCCTCTGAACATAAAATCGGAGGACGGGCCCAAGAAATCAGTGGATGCCTCGGAGCCCGAACTGTTAAGTTCGGAGGATCTTCAGACTCCGGATCCAAAACTGGGTCAGGGTTCGGATTTAACTCCACCCAGCCACACAGATATAAGCGCTCTCATGAGCATACAACAGCAGTCTCAGGAACCGGTCCACCACTTCTGGGCCAGATTCCTCCTTGTCAAAGATAAGATTAAAGATTGCCGCGACGAAGACGTGATCTCAGTGTCAGGACCCCGATTCCAAGTCACATTGACCTAGCTGGTAACACCTCATATCACTTTGCGGCCTCACGCACGGTATTCCCACGGGTGTCGGCTTACCATGGCCCGGGACCGTTTGCGCCTTTTGGCTCACGTATATGATAGTGTTGCTAGCATCCACATGACAGAGAACCCGGGCCAACATGGCTAGTCGTGAACCCAAAGCGGCGCTAACCCATGGGGACAGTATACATGAATCACATCGAACATGTCGGTCATCAACGTATGAATCCGGGCTGTAGCACTGGCTAACAGGACTCGGTAACCCGAGTAGCAGGCTAGGCAGGATTCGGATATCACCGCGTGACATTTCCCGAAGGACGAGACATAAGGCGAAGTGAAACACATGTCGGCCTTTCAAGTGTCCAAAGCAGTAGTCTTTGGGCTAGCAGGACTCCGGTGAACCGGTCAGTAGCGGACTACTATCGCCAGGAAGCACTAGACTACATTTCCCCATATGAGAGGCTGCTAAGGATAAACAACTAGATTGTCGGATCCCACACATACCAAGCATTTCAAACATATGCATAATATGCTCAATATGTGTAGATACAACATGGCATCACAACATAACTCTACGACTCAAATATTTATTCATTAGGCCCGAGGAGCGAGATATTACAAACATGGGTCTCATGACCCAACACTCAGAGCATACAAGTCAAAGCACAAGCGGAAGCTTAACATGTCCGAAAGTACGACATCTACAAATGAAAAAGAGGCTGAGAAGCCTGACTATCTACGAGATCCTGCCGAGGGCCCAAGATCGTAGCTGAGGTAACAAGCTAAACGTCAAGACCACGTGGAACTACTAGCGAGACCGACGCCTCTCGCAAAACATAAAATAGGCAAACGTGAGTACAAATGTACTCAGCAAGACTTACATCGAACTATCTACATATGCATCATTATCAACAAAGGGGTGGTGGAGTTTGACCGCAGCAAGCCAGCTTTGACTCGGTGGCTATCCTAAACTACGATTGCGGGTAACTCTTTTGAGGTGGCGCACACGAGTCCACATATTCACCATATCAATACACCACTATGGACCCGCTCCCGTCTCCTTACGAGAACGCCATCCATAGCACTCACGCTTATCTTGCGCATTTTAGAGTATCCACTTTCACTTGTCTATGAACTGCATAGGCAACCCAAAGGTCCTTTACCGCGGACGTGGCTATTCGAATAGATCATATTAACCCTGCAGGGTGTACTTCTTCACACACGCTCACCACTTACCGCCGTTTCCACGACATGTACTCGGCAACCTTCAAGCGGAAGCCCAGCGAGGGTGTCGGCCACGGCCTACCTAAACACTCAAGTCCCTAGTCCAGGTTTATCGCCTATTCGGGTTCCATCCGCAGGGAGTCCGATCGAGGTTTCCACTAACGGCCCCGAACGATGTGGGTAGGGTTCCCGAGACACCAAACGGGCGAATCGGTACACCGGGCCATGGTGTATCTACTGCATCATAGCCCACCCCTAGGGTCAGCGCTACGCACGGCTTCCAACACATATCCTACAAACACCAGAAACTAGTTGCAACTCCTGGACAAAGGACAAGGGTGGTTAAGAAGCCGAGAGAGTCAATTAAGGATCCCAAAGTGGGGTAGTAACTGTTTCCTGGATCACAAACACAGAACTCAGTTCAGAGGGCGGCTTCAATGAGACAACCCACCATGTACTCCTACATGGCCTCTCACCGCTACCTTTACCAAATCATGTTCACACACTTAGCTCACACACAGTAGGACATGTTCACACACCTCCGATTCATTCCCGATGATTCAGACCTGACTCAACTCTAAGCAGTAGCAGGCATGACAAACAAGCATGAATGAGTAGGCACAGCAGGGCTCAAACAACTCCTACTCATGCTAGTGGGTTTCATCTATTTACTGTGGAATGACAGGTCATGCAGAGGATAAGGGGTTCAACTACCGCAGCATGTAATAGTTGAATCGATGTTGTCCTAATGCAGTAAAAGAGAGCAGGAGCGAGAGAGTGGGATTGTATCGGAATGAACAAGGGGGTTTTGCTTACAGCGCACGAAGATAATATAGCTCTTCATCAGTGTCATCGATCTCATCGTCGAAACCACGTCTATTGAGAGGGAACAACCACCGACAAACAAGAAGAAACACAATAAATGCAATGCACAAACAAATGAATGACATGCCATGTTAAGGAACTGAATTGACCTAATGTAGCAGTAAGCCAAGTTAATTGAAGTGGAATTCAAACAAGGTTAAACTCCAGCTCCAAATGCTAGTTCATAAATTACCCTAATCATGATTCATCCTATTCAGTGAGGTTAACTTGTTCAATCATGCATGTAAGAGCCATAAACAGATTCTTCATATTTTTCTGATCATTTTTCATATATAATTTGTTTGATTTGGAATTACGATTGAATTACTATGAATTTTAGAAGTTAGCACTATTTTCTGGAATTTCCTATATAAGAGTAAATCCAGAAAAGGCATTACTGCGTCAGCATTGCATCAGTATGATGTCAGCTGGTCAACTGCGGCGGTCCAGGTCAAACCCTGACCTGTGGGTCCCGCGTGTCAGTGTAATTAGCCTAACTAGTTTTTAGTTAGCACTAAAACCAATTTAATTAGAGAACGGGCCCCACCTGTCATGGAGTCAGGGGAAGTCAACCTGGGCCCACACGGAGTCAACCAGGGTCAAACGGGGTCAAACCTCGCCGGTCAACACGGTCAGCCCGCCGGCGTTTAGCCGCCGGCGACGACAGAGACGGCGGGGCGGCTCGGAAATGCTCTACAGGGCACCATTCGATGCGCGAGTTGCACCTATGGGTTCCTGGGAGTGAGGCGCATCCATTGTTGGCGGTGGTAGGAGCTGCGGTGGTCGGGATCGACGGTGGCGACCAAATCGGCCGCGGCCGGAGTTCGATTGCTCGAGGTTTTGGTGCTACAGGGCACGGCGGGGCGAACGGCTGGGTGCTACGGCCTGGGTGATGTCTTGAAACACGATTACGCCGCTTCGATTTGAGCTTATGCGTCTATGGCCACAACGGCGACATGGCCGGCGGAGCCGAGCTCTCGGCCGTGATGTCCAACGGGGTTAGGGGGCAGCTCGAGCGACATGGCTAGGGGGAGAAGGAAGAGGAGCTCACGGCGAGTGTAGCGGTGGCCTCGGAGAGCTCGGGGAAGGGCTGGTGATGGCAGGAGGTTGCCGGCGATTTCGGCGATCCGAGGAGGAAGAAGATGTCGGGAGCGGCGCTTCGGGGGTCTTCCAGTCGCGTGGCTCGGTGAGGGGGCTGGCACCGAGGTGCAGGAGCTTGGGAGCAGCTCGGGGCATCGTCGGGACGGCGGTGGTCGCGGCAACGGCGAACGGCGGCGATCGGCGTGTTCGGTGGCGTCGTGGGGAGAGATCAGAGGAGAGTGAAAGGTCCAGGGAGAGAGGAGAGGGGCCAGGGGGTCCAGAGCGGCGCCGAGGAGGGTCTTCGAGGCGCCTCGGTGAGGCAGGCGAGCAGGGAGGAGGCGTGGCGCCTCGCGCGCGCGTGCGTTGTCCCGCCTCTGCCTACTGGCAGAGGTTAGGGATGACTGGCACCGAGCCAGGTGGGCTGGGCCAGCACAAGTGAGGCCCAGGTAAGTGGGCTGCCAGGTGAGTTTTTTTGCTCTGTTTTAATTTTTGTTATGTTTTCTTTTTATCCGGTTATTTTGCCACTGCTTGTGAATTCAAAATGAATTCAAACAATGACAAAAACACTCTGAATAATTTTATGGTGCTAGATGGACTTTTCCAACAGCACATAAAACATTTCAAAGTTACTTGAAAATATATCCCATATATTATGAATATAATTCCAAGTTAAAATACAATAATGATTTAAATTCAGTGCCCAAAATATTCCTTACAAATGTTCATTATTTTTGGTTTGGTGCAAAAGCCTTGCCAAAAATATTAAACAGTTAATAAGAACATTTTGGGGAACAATGAATGCATTTATTAAGTTGGACCTATTTGGATTTCAGGTGCTAGGGTTTGATCATCCCCATTTCAAGTTTAAGAAAAATTTAAACATGATGCACACATGAAGCTAGCCTAGTGCAATACCAGAAGCTAGGGATGTGACAACTCGCCCCCACTAAACAGGAATCTCGTCCCGAGATTCAAGACGTGAGGTAAGAGGAAAGGGGGAGTCACAAAACTATCACAATCTTCATGATCCATTTGCCCTTCTCGAAGATGTTGATTCATTTCATCATCTTGGTCTTGACATCTTTGCTTTCGAGATCTTCAGTCGACACGACAACAGAAAGAGGGGGAAACCCTACAGGATTTAATCTTGTTGAAGATCGAGCAACTCAAGATCAGTTCATGGAGTGAGACGTAAGAACATCTCTTGAGTCGAGACACCAAACACACATTAGGAATGATGGAAAAGTAACGGATCACGAAGGTTCAAATTGGTAGGCAACCATTCCATGCTTAAGTAAAATGGTGCATGGTTTCAAAGTAACAAGGAGATGATTGCCATGATTCCATAACGGGAGACCTTAGGAAAGGTGACTCGTAGAATTATTCCCTTAAGTGGCAAAAAGAATTACTTTTGATACAAAGATCATTGAAACTCTTTATACCAGCCTAAGGCAATCACAAACGATCGTTTGGTGGAGTGCAAAGGAATGGCATACCCAGACTAGAATGGATGATGTGGACTACCTTGTTGAAGACAACGCAATGGATGATTTTTGCTTATCACCGGAAATGGATGGAACCCATGGTAGGACCACTTCTGAAGATGATCCTAAACAACAACTGCCGAGGAGGGCAGCCCATGGAAGTTGGCACAATGGCGGTGTAAGCTGGGAACCAAATGCAAATTCTGGGAATGGTCCAACCGTCATATCTGCCTGAGATTCAGATCTGGTTGGTAGCAGGACATTCCAGACTTATCAAGTCTAGAAAGAGAATGAAAGTTTGCAACACAAATCGACGAGATATCGTTGCGAGATTCTCGGGATATGAACTACAATAGCAAGCTCCAAAACATGAGCGGGTTCTGCTACAAACATGTGAACATGTTGTCCAAGACAAGAATGACCACATAGTAGTCTTATCATAAAACACTATCGAGTTCTGGTCGGGAACCATCATCAAGGATAACGAAGTCCTAACATAAGTCATGACTAGTTGTTATGAAGGAACTCCTTCTCCTTGAACAAATCAATCAGTGGCTTGGTGTGCTAGGGATACATATGGAGTGGAGGTAATTAATCTACCAAACCATAGAATACTTGATACATATGCATGACTGATTTGGGATGATTCCAAGGAAACAAAACAAACCTTTCTCAAATTCCAGCGGCAACTTACACCTAATGCACGTGAACTTGGAGAAAGTCACTTCTTTCATCCAAGCATAAGCTTCATGAACGGAACACGAAGGCATTGCTTATAAAGTTCCCAACACTAGGTTGATGTTCAACATGAATCATGGAGGAGACAAAATGCTGCTGATGGGCTCAACAACAACTCATCGGAAGTTCCATATCACTGGACTTCCGCCATCATGTGAACACGGTGATAGCATTGGTCAGACCAAAAGATGTAATGGTGTATGCTCGAGGGATCAACCACGAGTAAGACAACATTACGAGCATCGTTGGTACTGATTTGATTTGACGATAGCCCACACTCAAATCAAAGGATTGATAAGACAATAGGTCCAACAACTGATCACAGGGACCAATCGATGAAGATATCATTTTTCTTCAACACACACTACACAAGAATATCCCTTTGGAACGAACTAAGCTGGACAAGCTTTTATCTTCCAACTCTCCAAGTTATTGTTTAGCTCAACCAACTAGCTCAGGGGTATCCAACACAGATTCTTGGAGAATGGCTGGTTTAGAGGAAAACCAACTTGATCACAAGCTCAACATAACAGTCAGGGGACAACCTTGTAATACTTCCGAGAAGATATTCGGAAATCACGAACCACCGGTATGTTACTAAGCTCGAGAGCAATCTTGCTTTTCAGGGCAAGACGATATGATCAAATAGAGTGAGGGATTGACAAAATCCTAACTCATTGATCGAAGAGTGCACCAGAAATAAGGACTAGGTAGCACGATCAATCTTAGGATGATGATTTAATAACCAACACACTAAGAATGAGAATATTGTCCATTTACTCTCAAGCAACGAGTTGCTCGAAGTATTGATTTCGCACATCACGGTACACTTGTCGGCATTCCGGTTGCAACAACACGGGACCGAGGAATGAACGATGATGGCGAGAAGTATTACTGCGTCAAGAATTCATAAGAGGTGGTGCAATTCTCATGACACTCTTAACATAAAGATGGTAACACTCCAAGGTAGAGCAGAGCAGAAGCTGGATTGGCATTTTGATCCGCGGAATACAATTGCTTTGACCCAATCCTAGATATGGATGAGGTACTGGAGTTTGTTTCTCCAAGTCATTCAGACGAGAATGGCTTGACGGACCACAAGAGTAATAGGCATCGATGGCGAATGCACGCATACCCTTGACTATCAATTGACAGGCGGGGGTCAGAATACAACTAAGGAGGAACAACTCGAGGAGCGTATAACTTTCTGAGTTGTGGATGCATAGGTTAGTATGTCGAATCAAGTTCAACAGGTTCCTTCCGGATAACCCATGCAGGAAAGTAGAACTGGCAGATTCACAATATGGAATGGCGTACTCCTCAAGAGCACCCTGGTTGTGATCCTTCGTTTCAGCGAGGAACTTCTGCCATAAGCGGTTCATAGCATTTGGAAGAAGGAAATACCACGGACCTCGAGGAATAATGCAAAGGTTACTAATATCCTAAAGGAACTAGCAAATACTAACAACATGAGGTAGGGTGAATCTCGGGTTCAAGAACCCAGGAATAGATTGCCTACTAACTAATAACATCACGGGATGCTTTCAAGAATAATGGCCAGAATCATCACAGTGGGGATACAAAAGCATTGCTAAGTTACTAGGGGCCTTCCTAAAACACCTAGGTCATAACAACAACTCCAACATATATGTTGAGGCAGCGGAGTACCTCAACATACTAATTTGTGTGAGTAATCTGGCCCAGATGAACATTAGAAATGGAGAGAAGGGATTTGCAAATGCATCAGACTATTTAGAGACCTGGGATGACTCGGACAGCATAACGGCTGTAAATGCTCAAAATGATTTGAGACACCCTGCAAAAATGGTGGCATAACCACTCAACATCACAATATCAAGGTTCCGAGATCAACAATTATCATACAGAAATAGTAGGAACTGAACTGGGGCTTAAAACGAACAATCTTAAAGGTCTATGGATTAGTAACACGTCATCCTGATAGATAGATGAGAAGCCTAGTTCTTAACCCAGTAGAAGAGAAGAGGACGACTCAGATCAGAAGGCCATGAGGTATAAGGAGTAAAAAGAGCCTTACGTTCCCGTCCACAATCAATTCCCTTACATAACTAAAGCATTTCTAGACACAACTTCGACCCGGTTTGGCTTGGTAATCCTCTGACGATCGGGGCTCGATACCAACAACTGTCGGGACCCCGATTCCAAGTCACATTGACCTAGCCGGTAACACCTCATATCACTTTGCGGCCTCACGCACGGTATTCCCACGGTGTCGCCTTACCATGGCCCGGGACCGTTTAGCCTTTTGGCTCACGTATATGATAGTGTCGCTAGCATCCACATGACAGAGAACCCGAGCCGACATGGCTAGTCGTGAACCCAAAGCGGCGCTAACCCATGGGGACAGGCATACATGAATCACATCGAACATGTCGGTCATCAACGTATGAATCCGGGCTGTAGCACTAGGCTAACAGGACTCCGGTAACCCGGGCTGTAGCAGGCTAGGCAGGACTCCGGATATCACCGCGTGACATTTCCCCGAAGGGACAGACATAGGAACGAAGTGAAACACATGTCGGCCTTTCAAGTGTCCAAAGCAGTAGTGCTGGGCTAGCAGGACTCCGGTGAACCGGGCTGTAGCGGACTACTATCGCTCAGGAAGCACTAGACTACATTTCCCCATATGAGAGGCTGTCAAGGATAAACAACTAGATTGTCGGATCCCACACATACCAAGCATTTCAAACATACACACAATATGCTCAATATGTGTAGATACAACATGGCATCACAACATAACTCTACGACTCAAATATTTATTCATTAGGCTCCGAGGAGCAAGATATTACAAACATGGGTCTCATGACCCAACACTCAGAGCATACAAGTCAAAGCACAAGCGGAAGCTTAACATGTCTGAGTACAGACATCTACAAATGAAAAAGAGGCTGAGAAGCCTGACTATCTACCAGATCCTGCCGAGGGCACAAGATCGTAGCTGAGGTAACAAGCTAAACGTCGAAGACCACGTGGAACTACTAGCGAGACTGACGCCTCTCTTCAAAACATAAAATAGGCAAACGTGAGTACAAATGTACTCAGCAAGACTTACATCAGAACTATCTACATATGCATCATTATCAACAAAGGGGGTGGTGGAGTTTGACTGCAGCAAGCCAGCTTTGACTCGGTGGCTATCCTAAACTACGACTGCAGGTAACTCTTTTGAGGTGGCGCACATGAGTCCACATATTCACCACATCAATACACCACTATGGACCCGCTCCCGTCTCCCTACGAGAACGCCATCCATATCACTCACGCTTATCTTGCGCATTTTAGAGTATCCACTTTCACTTGTCTATGAACTGTTATAGGCAACCCAGAAGTCCTTTACCGCGGACACGGCTATTCGAATAGATCATATTAACCTTGCAGGGGTGTACTTCTTCACACACGCTCTCACCACTTACCGCCGTTTACACGACATGTACTCGGCAACCTTCAAGCGGAAGCCCAGCGAGGGTGTCGGCCACGGCCTAGCTAATCACTCAAGTCCCTAGTCCAGGTTTATCGCCTATTCGGGTTCCATCCGCAGGGAGTCCGGCCGAGGTTTCCACTAACGGCCCCGAACGATGTGTGCAGGGTTCCCGAGACACCAAACGGGCAAATCGGTACACCGGGCCACGGTGTATCTACCGCATCAAAGCCCACCCCTAGGGTCAGCGCTACCACCCTTGTCCTCTGTCCAGGAGTTGCTCCTTAGAGTTGAGGCTGCTCCGAGAGAGTCAATTAAGGATCCCAATGTGCAGTAGTAACTGTTTCATGGATCACAAACACAGAACTCAGTTCCTGAGGACGGCTTCAATGAGACAACCCACCATGTACTCCTACATGGACTCTCACCGCTACCTTTAGCAAATCGTGTTCACACACTTAGCTCACACACAGTAGGACATGTTCACACACCTCCGATTCATTCCCGATGAATCAGACCTGACTCAACTCTAAGCAGTAGCAGGCATGACAAACAAGCATGAATGAGTAGGAACAACAGGGCTCAAACAACTCCTACTCATGCTAGTGGGTTTCATCTATTTACTGTGGAATGACAGGTCATGCAGAGGATAAGGGGTTCAACTACTGCAGCATGTAACAGTTGAATCGATGTTGTCCTAATGCAGTAAAAGAGAGCAGGAGCGAGAGAGTGGGATTGTATCGGAATGAACAAGGGGGTTTTGCTTGCACGGCACTTAGAAGATAATATAGCTCTTCATCAGTGTCATCGATCTCATCGTCGAAACCACGTCTATCGAGAGGGAACAACCACCGACAAACAAGAAGAAACACAATCAATGCAATGCAAAAACAAATGAATGACATGTCAGGTTAAGGAACTGAATTGACCTAATGCAGCAGTAAGCCAAGTTAATTGAAGTGGAATTCAAACAAGGTGAAACTCCAACTCCAAATGCTAGTTCATAAATTACCCTAATCATGATTCATCCTATTCAGTGAGGTTAACTTGTTCAATCATGCATGTAAGTGCCATAAACAGATTCTTCATATTTGTTTGATCATTTTTCATGTATAATTTGTTTGATTTGGAGTTACGGTTGAATTACTATGAATTTTAGAAGTTAGCACTATTTTCTGGAATTTCCTATATAAGAGTAAATCCAGAAAAGGCATTACTGCATCAGCATTGCGTCACTATGACGTCAGTGAGTCAAGCGCGGCGGTTCAGGTCAAACCACGACACATGGGTCCCGCGATGTCGGTGTAATTAGCCTAACTAGTTTTTAGTTAGCACTAAAACCAATTTAATTAGAGAACGGGCCCCAAGCTGTCATGGAGTCAGGAAGTCAACTTTGGCCCACACGGAGTCAACCAGGGTCAAACGGGTCAAACCTCGCCGGTCAACACAGTCAGCCGGCGTTTAGCCGCCCGGCGGCATTTACGTAGAGGCAATGGGCGGCTCGAGAAATGCTCTCTGAGGCACCATTCGATGCGCGAGTTGCACCTATGGGTTCCTGGGAGTGGGGCGCATCCATTGGTGGCGGTGGTAGGAGCTGCGGTGGTCAGGATCGACGACGGCGACCAAATCGGCGGCGGCCGGAGTTCGGGTCCTTGCGGTTTTGGTGCTACGGGGCAGGGCGGGGCGAACGGCTGGGTGCTACGGCCTCCTGGTGATGTCTTGAAACACGATTCTGGCCTTCGATTTGAGCTTATCGTCTATAGCCTATGGCGACATGGCGGCGGAGCGAAGCTCTCGGCCGTGATGTCCAACGGGGTTAGGGGGCAGCTCGAGCGACATGGCTAGGGGGAGAAGGAAGAGGAGCTCACGGCGAGTGTAGCGGTGGCCTCGGAGAGCTCGGGGAAGGGCTGGTGATGGCAGGAGGTTGCCGGCGATTTTGGTGATCCGAGGAGGAAGAAGATGTCGAGAGCGGCGCTTTGGGGGTCTTCTAGTCGCATGGCTCGGTGAGGGGGCTGGCGACGAGGTGTAGGAGCTCGGGAGCAGCTCGGGGCATCGTCGGGACGGCGGTGGTCGCGGCAACGGCGAACAGCGGCGATGGGCGTGTTCGGTGGCGTCGTGGGGAGAGAGCAGAGGAGAGTGAAAGGTCCAGGGAGAGAGGAGAGGGGCCAGGGGGTCCAGAACGGCGCCGAGGAGGGGCTTCGAGGCGCCTCGGTGAGGCAGGCGAGCAGGGAGGAGGCGTGGCGCCTGGCAGCAGCGTCTGTCCCGCCTCACGCCTCTTGGCAGAGGTTAGGGATGACTGGCACCGAGCCAGGTGGGCTGGGCCAGCACAAGTGAGGCCCAGGTAAGTGGGCTGCCAGGTGAGTTTTTCTGCTCTGTTTTAATTTTTGTTCTGTTTTCTTTTTATCCGGTTATTTTGCCACTGCTTGTGAATTCAAAATGAATTCAAACAATGACAAAAACACTCTGAATAATTTTATGGTGCTAGATGGACTTTTCCAACAGCACATAAAACATTTCAAAGTTACTTGAAAATATATCCCATATATTATGAATATAATTCCAAGTTCAAATACAATAATGATTTAAATTCGATTGCCCAAAATATTCCTTACAAATGTTCATTATTTTTGGTTTGGTGCAAAAGCCTTGCCAAAAATATTAAACAGCTTAATAAGAACATTTTGGAGAACAATGAATGCATTTATTAAGTTGGACCTATTTGGATTTCAGGTGCTAGGGTTTGATCATCCCCATTTCAAGTTTAAGAAAAATTTAAACATGATGCACACATGAAGCTAGCCTAGTGCAATACCAGAAGCTAGGGATGTGACACTCAGTGTTCCGCAACAATTGCACGGACGAAGGAATCCTCAACGCCATCAACCGCCATCACATATTACACCTCGCTGACTTGCCAACTATCGTACAGAAGCACAACGCAATGGAAAGCGCCTGGAAAATTCAGGCAGCCCGTTGGGAATCATCAGTCCCCACTAAACCCCTCGCCCAGGCGAAAACGGCGCACCCTCGTGGCACGCCCGGTCCAATAGTAAAGAAATATAAGCCAATTACGGGGCACGGAACCGTTCTGGAAGGATGGCTCGATGGGCCATGCAAAATACACACAACACCAGATAACATACCGACCCACAGCCTTAGAGCATGTTGGATACTCCCGCAAGTGGCGAAGAGCGGCGAGGATATCCTCACCAAAAATACCCCAGAACAAGACCCCCCAGAAGACGATGACCTCAAAGTATTGACTGTCTTCGAGACATTTGCTTCAAATAACAGGCGCAAAAGGGCACTCCGCGAACTTGTCGAAGTCTACCAAATTGCAGCAATAAACCCTTGGAACGACATGGCTATAACTTTTAATTCCGATGACGAACCGAAATATAAAACAGTCCGGGCACCAGCCGCCTTGGTCCTCAGTCCAATTGTGGACGGCTTTCGGCTCGCCAAGGTCCTCATGGATGGCAGCAGCGGAGTAAACCTCATCTATGAGGATACACTCCACAAAATGGAAATAGATAGGAGCCGCATCGAGCAAAGCAGCACAACCTTCCGAGGAATCATTCCCAGTCGGGAGGCGCGGTGTGTGGAAAAAATAACACTTGACATGGTATTCGGCACGCTGGAGAATTATCGGTCCGTAGAGATAACCTTCCAAGTGGCCCCTTTCAACAGTGGATATCACGCCCTCTTGGGACAAGAGGCATTTACGCGCTTCCAAGCTATACCTCATTACGGGTACATGAAGCTTAAGATGCCCGGGCCTAACGGTATAATCACTCTCGCTAGTGATCCGGACATAGCACTCCGCGTCGAAAACAAAACCGCATCCTTAGCCCTTGAGGCACTATCCGAAGCCCTCGCAGCCGAAGAATTAACCGCACTACGCTCCACGATGGACAGGGACGATGTGATCCTAGACAAACGACACAAATCCACCTCATTCAAACCAGCAGAAGAAATAGTCAAATTCCAAGTCCATCCAACGGACCCCAAGAAGACAGCATCTATTGGAGCACAACTAGACCCAACGGTTGATGCCGCGTTACAGGAGTTCCTGCACGAGAACTGGGACATATTCGCTTGGCACCCTTCTGATATGCCAGGAATCCCACGCAAGTTGGCGGAACATAGCCTCAATATATTGAAGGGATATAAACCGGTCAAACAAACACTACGGTGTTTTTCCGAACCCAAACGTCAAGCTATGGGAGAGGAGCTAGCCAAGCTAATAGAGGCCGGATTCATTAGAGAAATAAAACACCCGGACTGGCTGGCAAACCTGGTGATGGTACCATAGAAGGACAAATCCTGGCGCCTGTGCGTCGACTTCAAAGACATCAATATGGCCTGCCCCAAGGATCCCTTCCCCCTCACCCGCATCGACCAGATTATTGATGCTACCGTAGGACATGACTCACTGTACTTCCTCGATGCATATTTCGGATACCATCAAATGAAAATGAAGGAATCCGATCAGGCTACAACATCATTCATTACCCCATATGGGCCATTCTGCTTCAACACCATGCCCTTCGGGCTCAAAAATGGCGGTGCCACCTATCAACGCATGATCCAAACATGCCTGGAGAAACAGATCAGCAAGACAGTTGAAGCATATGTGGACGACGTCGTCATCAAAAGTAGACACGTTGAAACACTCATAGATGATTTACGTCTCACATTCGACAACCTCCGTACATATGACATTTAGCTCAACCCGGAAAAATGTGTTTTCGGTGTCCCCGCTGGAAAACAGCTCGGCATCATCGTTTCAAATAGAGGAATTGAAACAAATCCAGCCAAAATCTGAGCTTTGTCACAATTGGCTACGCCAACGGACCTTAAACAGGTCCAAAAACTTGCCCGTTGCATGGCAGCTTTAAGGCGCTTTATCTCCAGATTGGGAGAAAAGGCATTGCCACTCTATCGCCTTCTGTGGCACACCGATCACTTCGAGTGGACGGATGCGGCAACGGCCGGGCTGGAAGAAATAAAAGCCCTGCTAGCATGCAACCCAATCCTGGCCGCGCTGAGCGTCGGCAGACCCATGTTATTATATATATGGGCAATGCACCAGGTGGTGAGCGCCATGCTCGTCGTTGAACGAGCGCAGGACGGACACAAATTCCCGCTTCAGAAGCCCGTATATTACGTATCCACTGTCCTCATACCATGCCTATCTCGGTACCCTCATTATCAAAAGATAGCATACGCGGTCTTCATGGCATCCTGGAAGCTACGACACTACTTCCAGGAGTGTTCAATCACAGTGGCTTCCGAAGTACCACACAATGAAATAATAAACAATCGCGATGCTACGGGCCGGATTGCCAAATGGGCCATTGAGCTCCTTCTATTCGACATAACATAGAAACTGCGTCGAGCCATTAAATCCCAAGTACTGGCTGACTTTGTCGCCGAATCGACAGAGGCCGAACTCCCTAAAGAGTATGGCACATATTCCAACTGGGTTATGTATTTTTATGGTTCCAAAATGCTGGCAGGACTAGGAGCAGGCGTCGTTTTAATGTCCCCCACTGGAGACATCGTACAGTACGTACTCCAAATATTATACACAGACTCTAATAACGCAGCTGAATACGAGGCCTTACTGCAGGGCCTTCGAATGGATGTCTCCATGGGCATACAACGCCTGGAAGTGCGCGGGGACTCAAACCTCGCAATATCTCAAATAAATGGAGACTTCGATGCCAAAGATCTGAAGATGGCTTATTATCGTAATGTCCTCCTAAAAATGTTGGCTCGGTTTGAGGGGCTCGAGTTCCATCACGTGGCCCGAGAAAGTAATCAAGCGGCGGACGTCCTCGCTTGCATCGACGCCAAGCGCGACCCCGTCCCACCTAACATCTTTCTGGGAAGGCTTTTTAAGCAATCCGTGGTGTGGCAAGGGGTGAGCGGCAACACTAGTCCGGATCCAAACACAACCCCAGATACCTAACACACCGATATCATCGGGGGCTCAGCCACTGAAATAACACCATCGGCCCATCTCATTATGGCAGTCATTGCCCCATGGACCGAACCCTTCTTAGCCTACCATAATAGGAAGAAACTCAACAAGGATCAGAATGAGGCCCGCCGCTTTGTCCGGCGCTCGAAGGCTTACAAGGTTCATGATGGAGAGCTCTACAAGAAAAGCGCTACCGGAGTCCTTCAACGATGTATCTCCGAGGAGGAGGGGCGGAAGCTTCTAGCTGAGATTCATGCCGGTCTCGGCGGGCACCACGCCGTAGCTTGGGCCCTTGTCAGCAAGGCCTTCCGTATAGGGTTTTATTGGCCGACGGCCCGAGCAGATGCACATGACCTTGTCCAACATTGCATCGGATGCTAACTCTTCGCCAACCAAAGCCATATGCCCCCCACTGCCCTACAAACAATCCCCATTACTTGGCCTTTTGCGGTCTGGGGACTGGATATGGTCGGACCCCTTAAAGGAGGAAGCCATAAGAAAAAATATCTGCTGGTCATGGTGGATAAATTCACCAAATGGATAGAGGCCAAACCAGTTAAAACGGCCGAGTCCGGGCCAGTGATAGAATTCATATCTGGCATTGTACACCGTTACGGTGTTCCACACAGCATCATCACTGATAACGGCTCCAATTTCACAGCCGACAAAGTGAAAACCTGGTGCGCTAATCTAGGCATCAAGCTCGATTACGCCTCTGTCTATCATCCGCAAACAAACAGTCAAGTCGAATGAGCCAATGGTCTTATTATGAGCGGCATAAAACCTAGACTAGTGCGGTCTTTGAGAGAATCAGACAAGAACTGGGTCGAGGAGCTCGACTCTGTACTGCGGGGGCTGCGGACCATGCCTAATCGCACTACCGGATACACACCTTTATTCATGGTGTACGACGCAAAGGTAGTGTTACCATGCGACATTATTCATGACTCACCTCGAGTGCGCATGTATGAAGAGAGAGAGGCCGAGCTTGATCGGCAGGATAGCTTAGATGCCCTGGAGGAGGAGCGCGACGTCGCAAAGGCATGTTCTGCATTCTATCAACAACAGGCTTGCAGGTATCAATGCAGAGAAGTGTGGGCCAAGACTTACAATGTTGGCGAACTCGTTCTATGCCTGCCGGAGAAGAAAAAGGACAAACTCGAGCCCAAGTGGGAGGGTCCCTTCATCATTGACGAAGATCTAACTGGAGGAGCGTACCGCCTGCATGATGCGTCAGATAATTGCCTAGAGCCGAACCCATAGAACGCGGCCAGACTCTGAAGGTTCTATGCCTAGCATCAAACCCTTCGTTCGTCTCCTTCCCCCTGTTATTTTCATCATTTTTCTTTCTTTTCGTCTTTTCTCTTTAGCCTTAAAGCTTCCATGAGGCTAGACCGCGCACCCCTGACGTATACATCTTCAACTATGTACGTCCATTACACCTGGGGGCTTCTTGGACAGAAACTTGCTATTATTATTTTCCGAGCATCAAGCTCATCACATATGCGTTTTTGCCCATATGTACCTTTTATTCGCCATTATATGCATCGATGTGACTTAAGTTTTGGCCAAGCTGGGTTCCCTGGCTCTTGTGCGTATGCCCTACGTTCCCGTTAGTTCGGCTAGGGCATAAAGAGAGCACCTCTGGGATTGTTACTGCCGGGTTGTCCGGATGTGTACCTCAGACTGGGTGAAGCCAAAAGCTAGCATTCTTAAGGGAATATTCGGTCGGTGAACTAAAGACCTTTTTTACATTCACTCCATTGTGAACCCCCAGAAATTAAATATACTGCGATTTTTCAATCACAATTCAGACATGCACGTTAAACGCATGCACACCCATGGAAAGGCACCCTTAACGGAACTATTCTCTCTTGAAGATGTTTCTTACAATCTTAAGGTAATATAACATAACTAGCCGGATACAACTTGTCTGTTCAAGCAACTATGACTACTACGCCTGGTTTCCGCGCATACCCCGGTCCATTTGGCCGCTCAGGTATTCGGAAATACTCCGCACCCTCGGGTCCAGAGGTTGAAGCGAAAAGGTCTGCCATGACAATCGTTTTACAATTCAGCTAGAGTTACATCTGCCAAGGAAAGTGCATAGTCACTTAGGACTCAAAAACTTCCTGTTCTATACCATCCAACAGGCTGTCTAATTTACAGTCCTGTTGGGAATACTTGGCAGCTACTTCTACTTGGTCATATACCAAACTAACGGGAACTTCCTTCCCATCCGACCCTAGAGGTCCGACCTGGGCCATACGATTCGGATCAAGCTTGGTATACCGTGTCTTCACCATGGTCCAGGCCTCTCGCGCACCCTCCCGGCAGGCCGATATTTTCCATAATCGGAGTTGCCGCCGCGCTCCCTTGAATAGCTCTATAAGCTCCTCCATACTTCCTGGAGGGGAGGCGGATGGCCATAAGGCCTTGACAACACTCCGCATTGCCTGCCGAGCTTGCTCGTGCATTTGCGACAGACCTTGCAGCAGATCGTCTGACAATCCTGACATCTCCTCTTCAAGATGGCCCGTCAACATACCTGCAAACATAACTCTACCAGTTCCTTTTTTATCTCCGAACTAGCATAAGGTAAGTTCGGCCACATACTGAATATGCTGCCTCACAGCCTTTTATTCTCCTTCACGGAGTCGGCAGTTGGGCCCGAACATCTTTCAGTTCTTCGCCCAGCTGGGTGTTTGATTCCTGGAGTTTGTTTTTCTCCTCTCTGACTCGGGTCAGAACACGCTCACCTGCAACGTTTAATATTTTTGCCTCTTTCTCACCCGCTTGAGCGGTTTTCAGTTTCTCCTCCAGTTGATCTGACGATCCTGTTATGAGATAGGCAACAGCAATAAGAACCACTGGTATATAATATTATTTCTCGCTGGAGAGAAGTATTACCAGAGGACTCCTTCTTTGACTTTTCCAGTTCGGCGGTAACAGCAATTAGCTGTGTCCGACACTTTTCTAGCCCTTGGGCTAGCAGGTTGTTCTTCTCCATAAGAACCTGGTTATACAACGATCCTTAAGTCAGTTGTACCAACTACTTTGTCGGAGTAATTGGACACGGATACCCCGAAGACGGCAAGACAATATTTCAAGACATCGTGGCTAGCAAAGCCCCTCGATCCAGCCCGGCCCGCTCCCGGCACCCGTCCGATCGCTCCACCGGCAGCTGCCCGGCCACTGCCGGTGACCGACTGCGCCAACCAGCCGGCTACCGACTGCAGCCCGACCCGACACCGACAAGACATCGACGAGACGGCCATACTGCGACGTCATCTATAGTGTACCGGTCCCCTTGGCACTATTTTATAAAGTGCCCAGGGGACAAGCATGACATGCACCACACCTCTCATGGGCATGGTGCCCCATGCCCACTTGCCCCCAACACCACTCACCTAGCTTAGGAAATAAGCTAAGCCATGCCCATATATATATACCACCCATCCATCCATCCACCATGGACATACATGCACGCATCCATGCTCATTCACGGTGGAGCTCTCTCATGCCCACTAGCTAGCTAGCTCATACACACATATGAGGCATATACAAAGCCAGATGCCTATGGCACTGAGCTTAGATACAGCTCCAGGAGCACTCTATACCAGATATACATATCGGATACACTCAGACATGCAGCAGTAGGAGTATTATCTCTCCGGAGACCTCTAAAGCTGGGTAAACCACCGCGTGCTACTCGCATACCCGCTCCCGGTCCTATCAGCAGTAGTCTTACCCTCACACTAAGCCCTTGTGGCATCTGTCGACTCGCAAGCCCCCCGTGAGAACACCATGGCAGTTGGCGCCCACCGTGGTGTGGTACTATGCTACCACGCTGCTGCTGGTTTCGCAGTCCGGGCGGGAGCATTTTCGCCTTCACCGCTGTGGCGCCGCGCCGTCTCTCCAGTAGCGGTCGGGGGCTCGACATTGATACGCCCCCGGAGTGACCGTGAGTGGCGGCACGTCCTCGCCGTCGGCCTCACCATTTTCGCCATCATCACCGCGGCGTTGCCATCGTCTCTCCGGTAGCGCTCGGGGGCCCAACATCGACACGCCCCCGGAGCGGCCGCGAGGGGCGGCGCATCCTCGCCGTCGGCCTTCTTTGTCACCACCGCTGCGACGCCGGCCGTCCGCCGGTGCGCGCCGCGCCTCCTAGCTTCGGTCTGTCGCGTCCATCCGCGTGCCACTCGCGTCCACTCTCCTCTGTGTTGCGCCTCCCTCGCTCCTCCGTTTGCTCCTCCGAGGCAATGGCCGATAATGGTTAGATGCTTCCTGTACAATGGCCATGCATAGCCAAAACCATGGTCATACACTTCCCAGAAGGAAACCAGATATGCCCCATACTCTACCCAGACATTAGTCAGACACAAGTCAGATGATGCCCGTATAATGCTTGTACATGAGTCAGACAATGGCCATAAACTACCTAGATATTCCCTGTATATTGACTCATACACTGCTCCACCAAGCGCCGCTCTCGCCCGCTCAAGCGCTGCTGCTCGCTCCGTCTTCTCCTGCCTCGCATGCGTCGCTTCGCTCCGCTCCACCACCATGGTCGTGGCTACCCCAATACCACCGCCCAAGCCGCTGCCTGCATATTTGCCTCACCATGGCCGCTACCTCCGCCAGCGGCTCGCGCCATCACCCGCGGCAACGCTGCTCTGTCCACCGCGCCAAGCTGCGCGGAACCGTCCGACTCCCTTCCGGCTCGTCGCCGCTGCTGGGTCTGGCTCCGCCCGTCCCGCGCCAGCTCCGCCCCGGGCTCGCGTTGCCGTTCTCGCACCGGAGTCCTCCGCCCCACGCGCGTCCGCGTCTCGGACCGCTCCTCCGAAGGCTAGCCACGCGGCTCCGCTCCGGCTCATCTCGCCCGCTTGAGCCCGACGCGTGACCCGCCCGCATCCCCGGTGCCACGGCTCTGCACGGCGCCTGCGCCCGCATGTCTTTGCCAGCGCCGCAGCGTCGGCTGCGCCTCACCACTTCTGCCTCACCGACCCGGCCTCGCGGCCGCCCCTCCACGGCATACCGCCCCTGCACCTCGCCCAGCGTCGCCGCAGCAGGCTCCACCTCCGTACCGCCTTTGGCCGCCTCGCCCATTGCCCGTGTGCGGCTGCGTGCGATCCGCTGCAACCAGCTGGCCCGGCTTGCCCGGCGGGTCGCCTCGCCCACCGGCCGTCTCGCCGGGTCCGCCCTGCTGCTGCCTCTTGCCGGCCCAGCAGTGCGTCGGCTTCGCCCGGCCGCTGGGCGCGGGTCGCCGCGGCTCCTCTTGCCAGCTCCGCGTCCCTCGCCCGGCCGGGTTGCCGCTGCTGCCTCCCGCGCCGGGCCCCATCCGCACCGGCTCCCGCCTTCAGGCTTGCTCGCCACGGCCGGGCTCCGCCCGCCAACCCGGACAGCCGGCTCCGTAAGCGACCCGGCCAGTCCTGCTCCAGGTGTCTCCGTGACCCGGCTGGTCCTGCTCAACTGCTGCGGCCGAGTGCCCATTCAACAAAAAGGAGATGTGTCCGACTGCTCAAAGCCGGCTAGGAGAAAAGAGAGAAGTGGCCGGGTGCCCAGCCGGCCGCCCGAAAAGTCAGGCCGGGTTCCCAGCCGGCTGACTGTAAAAAAAAAGATGCCGGCTGAATATAGGTCCAGCTGCAAAAAGAAAAGAAAAGAAAGAGCATCGCGTCCGGCTGAGAAAGTGGCCAGGTGCTGAAAAAAAAGAAACATGCTCGTCCGGCTACCAGCAGTCGGCGGACGAAGTGAAAAGAGAAGGAAAAAGATAATTGCCACGTGGAGAAAAGTCAGGCTGGATGCCCACCTGACTGCTCGTGCACAAGAAGCGTCCGGCTGTCGACAGCCGGCAAAAGCGAAGAAGACAAAGTAGTCGCCGGGAGTTCCGGCCCTTTCGGCTGATCAGCCAGAATCTCGGGGGCTACACCCAAATGTTGTGGCGCCCGTGAAGAAGAAGAAGACAAAGTAGTCGTCGGAGATCCGGCCCGACTTTCGTGATCGGCCCGAATCTCGGGGCTGCACCAATGGTGCGCTTTGACGCCCGCAAGAGAGAAGGCAAAGTAATTGCCGGAGATCCGACGGCCTTTCGTGATCGGCCCGAATCAGAGGTTGCACCAATGGTCTTGTGGCGCGCCTTAGCGAAGATTGCGAACAAGAGAAGAGTTTTGTCCGGCTGCCGCCAGCGTAAGAGAAAAAAGCGAAGGCGTTGCAAGACGCCTCGCCGCCTGGCCGGTCGAGCCTGACCGGCCGGGACCCCCCTTCGAGCACCCGAGGGCTCGAAGGCTACACCCACCGGGTGTGCCGGCGCACTCCGCGAGCGCCGAGCCGCGCCGGCTCTCTTCGGCAAACTCCGCCTCAGCTACACTAAAATCAATGTGAGCTCCTCAACCACATATTTTTTGCATCACGCGAGCACAGATAACCCCGAGCGATGCTCGGAGAACTATCTCCGCATTTCATTACAGTTGCATCACTGTTCGCCCCGGCGCCAGCCAGAGTTGGCCTGGGGGCTGGCCGCTTGGCCTGAGACGTTTGTTTCCGCAGACGCTTAGTAGCGTGCGCAGTACCAAAGGCTCACTCTTAGTCACAGACCGCAGAGCGGCTGTCCGGCTAGCAAGGGTGAACACTGGAGGCCACCCACGCGAAAAACTTCCGGGAAGAAAAACGGTTCGGGTGACTCGGCCGTTTTCCTTTACAAGTATCTGCTCGCTTAAATTCGCTCCCAGAGTCTGAGTATTGTACACTCCGCTCCGCGGTCCACTATCAGCCACAGACCACAGAGCGGTTGTCCGGCAAGCGAGAGCACAAGCCAAAGAGTGGAGGGAACATGAAAAAGATTGAAGGGGGCTCGGACGAAACCGAGTCGGCACCCTCCGCATAAGACTTGCAATGCTAAAAGCAAGCATTTGATATATCTGCATGGACTAACTTTTTCTCTTTCATGATCATTTCCATGAACACTTGCCAAAAAACCTCCGCCCAACTTTGCCAAGTCGCCCCGAGGCTTGGGGGCTACTGTCGGAGTAATTTGACACGGATACTCCGAAGATGGCAAGGCAATATTTCAAGACATCGGGGCTAGCAAAGCCCTCGCCGATCGCTCTGCCGCTTCCCCGGCTGCTCCCCGTCCGATCGCTTCCACCCGCCGGCTCCCAAGCGACCGATCATGCTAACCAGCCGGGTTGCCGATCGCAGCCCGAATTCGACACCGACAAGACATCGACAAGACGGCCATACTGCAACGTCATCTACGGTGTACCGGTCCCCTTGGCACTATTTTATAAAGTGCCCAGGAGACAAGCATCACATGCACAACACCTCTCATGGGCATGGTGCCCCATGCCCACTTGCCCCCTACGCCACTCACCTAGCTTAGGAAATAAGCTAAGCCATGCCCATATATATATACCACACATCCATCCATCCACCATGAACACACACGCATGCATCCATGCTCATTCCCGGTGGAGCTCTCTCATGCCCACTAGCTAGCTAGCTCATACACACATATGAGGCATACACAAAGCCAGATGCCTATGGCACTGAGCTTAGATACAGCTCCAGGAGCACTCTGTACCAGATATACATATCGGATACACTCAGACATGTAGCAGTAGGAGTATTATCTCTCCGAAGAGCTCTGAAGCTAGGTAAACCACCGCGTGCTACTCGCATACCCGCTCCCGGTCCTATCAGTAGTAGTCTTACCCTCACACTAAGCACTTGTGGCATCTGTCGACTCGCAAGCCCCCCGTGAGAACACCACGACATACTTCAAGCCTCGGGGGCTACTGGCATATGGTTATCATATTCGGGTACGGCAAACTTACCTGCACATCTTTGAAATGCTGCTCTGTGGCTCTGCTAAGCCCATCTCGAGCAGCTCGGATCTATGCGTCAGCCGAGATGATAGCATTGAACGTCTCTTTTGAGAAGCGGGGGTCTCGTAAAATGGCCCTCCGGTGCCGATGATTCATGGCTCTCTCCACTTCCGAGTTGGTGATGGACATATCTTCCGAGCCCTCAGCCAAAGCACAGTCCGGCATCACTCCCATGACGGCCCCCATCTTCTTGGCTGGGACCAAATCCCCGCTGTTGGGAGTATGACTGGCCGGATCCCTGGACACAGTTCGGCGAACTGTTTTCCTGATGCAGGACGAACATAAGAATCACAGTTGGATGCGACTACTAAAAAACATACTCGCGAATTCATACCTCTTCGATGAAGGTTCGGCCGTATCTTTGTTGGCCTTCCTTTACAAAGGCTTGCCCGGCCTAGGGAGCGCTCCCTTTGGAGATACCCCTGGGGCAGCAAGGCGCGCCTGACGCCTCCCCTTTTGAGCACAGGACGGTGCGATGAGTGAGGCAGAATGAGAGAACTCTTTCGGATGAGATGTCTCCTGACTACTTACGTGTGAAGCAGGGAGAAGACCAGGGTAATCAGGGATGATGGCAACTTCTGTGCCGTCGTAGCTCGCCTGGTAAAACACCCCATCCTCGAGCACCATGAATATATCCGGATCTTCTTCGAATCTGGGGCCAAGGTCCCGATTGTGGCCCTCGGGCTGCGGGGCGGGGCTGTGAAGCCCTTCGGAAATCTTTTGCCAGTGCTGTTATAAATTGACGGGTTAATATTCATTAAAAGTAGCTCATTGAGTATGACGAGTAGAGCAGAGGAGTCGGGGCTTACCCAGCTAGGAGGACTGTACATGGAAAATCCATCTCTGCGCTTGATGCGCAGGAATTCCTCTTCCTCCCCTTTGAACAGTTCGGCCAGTATTTTGGCCAGATCAGCGGGGGTACCCGGACCCTTTCTGCATCAGCGGGAGGCATCATCCTCTCCATTGTAGTTCCACATGGGAAGCCCTCTGTATTGGAGCGGCTGAACCCCCCGTACTATGGAAGTCGCCATTACTTCGACTATCGATAATCCGGACTGAGCAAGCGTCTTAATCTTGCTCATGAGTTGACGAACTTCCGCACTATCTTCCTCTTCGAGGCTCCGAGGGCGCCAGCTATGGCGTTTCTTCAAAAGAACGCTTGTGAACTCGAGAAGACCCCTCCGAACTGGGTCCGGAAGTGCGACGTCCTTGATATAGAACCATTCGGAAGGCCACTCTTCGGATGCCTTCTTTGTTGTACCGGATAAGTATCCGGTCTCGGTGATGCGCCATATTTCGGCTTCGCCCACTTCAAATATTGATCCTTTGTGGTTACGCGGGACGAGGCAGAATAGCTTCCTCCACAATTCAAAGTGGGCCTCACAACCTAGGAACAACTCACAAAGAGCGACGTAACCCGCGATATGCAAAATGGAGGCAGGAGTAAAATTGTGCAGTTGGAGGCCATAATACTCCAGAATCCCTCGGAGGAACAGATGGATTGGAAATCCGACGCCTCTCAGCAGATAGGGGATGAAACAGACTCGTTCCCCCTCGGATGGATTGGGGAAACTCTCCGCCTGGGCCCCACCATTGAAGGAGGTCAACCCTGCTCGAACAAGGACCAAATCCGCAGGAGGAAGAAATCCCTGTGTTTGCAGCTTCTCCAGCTGACTGTGGGATATAGAAGACCTCTCCCACTCACCTTTTTCTGGCTCGCAGGGGCGGGAGGAAGAGCTGGGAGCGCTAGCCATGTTGGAGTGGTTTTCCCTAGCAATCGCCGAGGATTTTTCTGCATGGTGCCAAGTGGATCTGGGATCCAATCTCTTTAAACATACACTATTTCTCGCATGGCTAGGGTGTTATGTGCAAAAATACCCTGGCCTCTCGCATTCGCTTGACACGTGAAAGCTGAAGTTGTTGATACACAGAAACCGAGGGGCGCGACATTAAATGGAAGGCCGGATACATCAATTTGAAGCCATCGGAGGAGGAACCCGCCTTGAAATGCCGAAGACAGCCTACGCGCCGAACATCTCGCCATTGAAGTCTGGTTCGGGGGCTACTGAGGGAGTCCTGGACTAAGGGGTCCTCGGGCGTCCGGGCTGTTAGCCATGGGCCGGACTGATGGGCTGCGAAGATACGAAGACCGAAGGCTCTACGCGTGTTCGGATGGGACTCTCCTTGGCGTAGAACACAGGCTTGGCGGTCAAATATGAAGATTCCTTTCTTTGTAACCGACCTTATGTAACCCTAGATCCCTCTGGTGTCTATATAAACGGAGGGCTAGGTCCGTAGATGACCATATTCATTACCATAGTCATACGTTCTAGACTTCTAGGGTTTAGCCATTACGATCTCGTGGTAGATCAACTCTTGTAATACTCATATTCATCAAGATCAATCAAGTAGGAAGTATGGTATTACCTCCATAGAGAGGGCCCGAACCTGGGTAAACATCGTGTCCCCTATCTCCTGTTACCATCAACCTTAGACGCACGGTTCGGGACCCCTACCCGAGATCCGCCGGTTTTGACACCGACACCTGGGTTGTTCTGTCTCATCTTTATGGTGAAGAAGATCTCAAGCAGATGGGCTTCAAGAAAAACTTTGACTGGTCACAGGCACTGGTGAAGAAGTTCAAGAAAGCCAAAGTTCCTTCTTTGGTAGCCAGCTCATATTCTTCATCTCGCGAGACTGATGAGCATGGAGATTTGGACGACATTGTGGCAGGCCCTACTTCAACAGCCGACCCCAACAACGTTAGCGCTCCTTCATCGACTTCATGATGATATTCTTCAGGGGTGTTAGTCCTCATTTTTCATCCCTTTTGGTCATTCGATGACAAAGGGGGAGAAATTTGAGTTAGTCTTCAAGCGGGTCTCTATATGGGCGTTTTTTCTAAGTTACAACTCTCATTCTTCTGAAGACTTTATTGGATCCATTTGTAAACTTAAACCAGATGGTTGTCTGACACTTTTGCTATGTTCTTCTGCATGCTATTTCCTCATATATGTCAATGCACGCATGCTGAATTACATCAGTCACCATATTTCATCATGCATATCAAATTCTTCATATCATATGTTAAATGTGTGTATGAATTACAAGATATAGGGGGACATCTCCATTATTCTACTCTTCAAATGTGCATTGCTTCAAAAGCAAATTCCTCACTATGCACATCTTCAGGGGGAGTTCTTCTATATCTTGGAATCAAATTCCTCAATATCAGTATTTACACTTCATATGTTTATCCCCGTTGAAAACTTAAACTATATTGTCATCAATCACCAAAAAGGGGGAGATTATAAGTGCATCTAGTGCCCCTTAGTGATTTTGGTGTATTGAAGACTTATAGGTTAAGGGGCTGATGCGTTTGTGAGTGTACACAGGCCTATAAGTCTATCGGGAGTTTGATATTTATAGAGAAAGTCGACCCCTAAAAATGAATGTCTTCAACTGAAGACTTTGGATTTCTGAAGACTTTCTAAAGACTTTGAAAGTGAAGAAATTGGTGTAACCGTGAAGACTTGATATTCATGTGAGGAACATGAAGCGTGAAGACTTTTGTTTTCTAGTTTAATTTTCTCTTTCTTGAGTCATAGGAAACACCATACTGTTAAAGAGGGTCGAGGAAAAACAAAGGAATAGTTTCCAAGTGATGCTCATCTCAAAATCCTACACCTACCAATCCCTTCGAGTGAAGCCATTGGAAATCTCATGCGGTTCAGTCAATTTCTTTAGTGACAGAGACGGAGTTCTTCTGGTCTCTGAGGAATTTGTTCTGACTGAGGAGTTAGGAATTCGCCAGTGCAAATTGCCTACAAGTGAGGATCATGATAGCCCTGAAGAATTTCATAGTAAAATTTCTGACCGTTGTTGTGCTATGTGCCAGCTGTCCCAAAATATCTACCCACCTAACGGTCAAATCATTGAAGGGCATTTATGTCTTATCATGTTGGGCTGCTCCCTAGGCTATAAATAGCCGCCCCCTACAACCACTAGCTGGTTGGCTGCTCCAAGAGAAACTAACACTTGTCATTGAGAGCATCCCATCCTCCGAGGACTTTGAGCAAAAATCATAGTGAGGAAAACCCAAACCCAAACACCTACAAACCCAAAGTGATTGAGCATCACTGAAGAAATTTTTCCTGTGTGGATCCAACGCTTGTTACCTTTGAAGACTGTGCATCTTCCAGATGGTTAGGCATCATGGTCCAGAGCATCCAAGAGGAAATTGTGGATCGCCGAGTGACCGAGTTTGTGAAGGTTTGGAAGTCACCTGAAGAGTTACCACGAGTGATTGAGCGAGGTCTATGTGACCTTAGCTCAAGGATAATATGGTGAGGACCGTGTGTCCTCAGGTTTAAATACCTAGCCACTCCAACCAGACGTACAAATGTCACAGCTGTTGGAACTGGTCTACCAAATCATTGTCTTCACCAAGCTAACTGGTTCTATTTCCTCAACCCTTCCATTTCCTCATTACTTTGTTGTGTGCATGTTCACATCTGTTTGAAGACTTTGACTCAAGACTTTCTCAATTTCCTCAGTTCAATTTCTTCAGTCTGTTTGTCTTCATCCTGTTTTATCCTATGCTTACGCTTTCTGTACTTTGTGTTTGTTTTCATTTCATCATGATGACTGTGCTTATGTTTTGTTATGTCTTCATCTGAGTACTTATTCCGCTGCAAGTAGTACTTCGCTTAGGAATTTCCTCACCCTGAAATTGCTCAGTGAAGAATTAATAAAAATTGCCTATTCACCCTCCCTCTAGTCGACTTAGCGCACTTTCAATATCGAGGATAAAAAGATGGGGTTTACATCATATTGCTTGAGTTTATTCCTCTACATCATGTCATCTTACTTAATGTGTTACTCTGTTCTTCATGTACTTAATACTCTAGATGCAGGCAGGAGCCGGTCGATGTATGGAGTAATAGTATTAGATGTAGAATCCTTTCAGTCTACTTGACACGGACATGATGAATATATTCATGATCATTGCCTTAGATATTGTCATAACTTTGCTCTTTTCTATCAATTGCTCGATAGTAATTTGTTCACCCACCATATTATTTAATATCATGAGAGAAGCCTCTAGTGAAACATATGGCCCTGATTCTATTTTCCATCATATAAGTTTCCAATCAACTATTTCCATCATATTAGTTTCTCATCTTCTATTTTGCAACCTTTACTTTCCGATCTATAAATCAAAAATACCAAAAATATTTACTTTACCTTTTATTTAGTTTCATCTATCTCTACCATATCTCACTTTTGCAAATAACCGTGAAGCACTACAAAAAAAAGACACATCCGTTACATTTTGGGCCGCACAAAAAAGAATTTGTCATGCTTATGACACTTCTATGACGATAATTGTGACAAAACCTGGTATCATCATAGATGTGGTGGGCTCCTACTTCTATGACAAAAAATCATGACACAAATGGGCTTTTCGTCCTAGTCAGGTCGGAGACGCAGCTGCATGACATTCTTTGGGCCGTCCATGACGGAAAAAACCGTGGTAGAAGCGAGGAAAATATCGGGGAGTTTCCGGTTACGGTGGGCGGTCGGGGCCGAGCGATGCATGGAGGTTTGCACGTTTCTCTCGTACACGGACGAGCATCTGTGTGAGTCCTTGCGCTCTAACTGAACCCGAGCGAGGCGTTGGGCTCTAACTGAACCCAAGCGATTGCACTAGCTACATTACTAAACCCCAATCGATCTCTTGTTGTTAACTGGACCGCGTTATTCCTTCACTACTGCTACTAACTGAAGCCGATCGATGATGCCTCTTGATGAACAGTGAGCATTGTTGGGCGGGTTGGATGAATAGTTCCCGGTGGCGGGTGGATGAACAGGACCCCGTGGTAGTAGAGGTCGTTGCTGCTAGATGAACAGGACCCCTGGTAGTAGAGGCCGTTGCCGCTGGATGAACAGGACCCCGATCGATCGATCCGGGTGGGGGTGAATGAACAAGACCCCGTGGAGGGCTAGATGAATAGGACAAACTTGTGGAAGGCTGGTTGAATAGTAGCCGGTGGAGGGCTGGATGAACAGTAGCCCGTGGAGGGGTGGTTGAACAGGACCCCCTGGGAGAGGGATAGTTGAATAGTAGTCAGTGGAGGAGCGGTGGAGGCTGGATGAACAGGAGCCCATGGATGAACAGTCGCAGGTGGAGGCTGGAGGAGGTTGACGATGGATGAATAGTAGCCCGTGGAGGCTGGAGGAGGTCAACGGCGGAGATGAACAATAGCCCGTGGAGTCCCGTTTTGCGGTACGCCACACCCCTCCTGATGAACATGACCCACGTTTCAACCGTAGTGCTCCAACACAAGTCCGTTTCCTCCGTTTTGCGGTACGCCACACCCCTCCCGATCAACAGGACCCCGTTTCGACCGTAGGCACTTGAACACAAGTCCATTTCCTCCATTTTGCGGTATGCCAGACCCCTCCCATGAATAAGACCCTGCTCGATCGCGGCCGGTCAAACACAAGGCCGTTTCCTCCGTTCTATGGTACGCCAGGCCTCGTTTCGATCGACAGTTCCATCCAAGCCGGTTGGATCCCAATAACAAGACGCATTCCGACCCAGTCGGTTGCCTCCCGGTGAACATGATGTTATTTCTTCGTTCCGACTCAGCCGGTTCGCTGCCCGATGAACAGGACGCCATTGCTGCCGTCAATTGCCTCTCCATGTACACAAGCCCTAACCGTCCGTATACATGCGCGAGTACGCGCTCGAGACCCCCCCCCCCCCCGTATGTACATACGTGGCCGTATTTTTTGCCCTGTGGTTGTACGTCCGTGTACATGACTTAGACGAGACTGCGTGAACTGCTATGTCGGGTGCTCTACAATGACACGTGCTGCTACTTACTCGGCCATAGTTCATACTTGCAGAGAGACCGATAGACCAGTATGTACGTACACATTCGCGACCAGACAGAGAACGCTATGTATGCTTTGACCAGGTGGGTCCTAGCAGTCAGGGAGTGTGGCACCCCGGCTCAGAGCAACCAGTTTACCTTGCATTGCCAGCCCAGAGATCAAGTCTTCTGGCAATACACAACAAGATGGTACAGAAACAACCGCTTTATTGATGCTAGCGGATTACACAGGTCTAATATTACATCGAGATTCGAGGCCAAGCGGCACACACGATGCTGCTGGACAGTATGTACATTACTTAATGAACATGATGGGGCCTCGATCACACGAACTACGCGGCAGCGGAAGAACGACGAGATTGCACTCCATAGCACAGGGGCACCGACGTGGACACGTCCTAGACACGAGATGCGCTCCAATGCGAACCGACTTGCCTGAAAGCTGGCATAACACACAAGGTCAGTACATTGAATGTACTTGCAAGCTCACAACAAAACATAAGCACGATGACAATCAATATCAAGATATTTGAACAGGTTAATGCAATGCAAAAACTACTACTATAGGAACACAAACGATTCATGCAATGAGTCCCACGGACTCGCTTACCAGACGGTTACCTCGTAACCAAACGGTGACCATGCCTGGGTCACACCTGAAACCAATCACTCATGAACACCTCAAGTGTTCATGCTTCATCACGAACCAATGCATCACAACAATCACTTAGTTTGCAAGATTTATTAGAAAAGTTGATCCATGGTGTGACTTACTCACGAGTTATGCCCATAACCGAGGACGCGGCTATCAATAGATTAAATACACTCTGCAGAGGTAGCGCACTTTACCCACACTACAGAACACCTGGCCTCGCATTCCCATTTGGGTGGACCAAAGCATTCCGACGAACCCCCCCTCAGGGCTAGGTCTTGGGTGGCCCCGTGTCTACCAAAGACACCAACGGCCACCGTCGTGGCAAAACGGTCCCAAACTGGGACCAGGTACCATAAAAACAAAAACGAGCACACAAGGTTATGTCTGCCTACTGGGCCAGGATATGCACACCCATTACTTTCCCTTGCGGGAGGCACCGGTCAGAGCTACAACAAAGGACTGAATCAAGACCTTCCCATAAGGTAAATGTGGTCGCACTGAATTAAAACCCGATTCAGTGGCACCATGATGTGATCCACATCATATTCCAGTTGAACTTAATCAAGTTTAGCTTTGATAAAAACTTTTTATGATCAACATGATATAACCCAAAAAGAATCACGCAACTACTCGCCATACAAAGCAAACAACTCCTATTCATGGATCAAACTTAACAATATATGCATCTTGCAATCCTTAGAACCAAAACTTCTCTAGTTGTACTCATTTTTATTTATCAAGCAATATTGTTATTAGTTCATTATTTAAATGAAACTATCACTGAGTAAAATAACTAACATTTATTTCCATAGCAATATGCATAGTGCAAAATATTACTCTACTTAGCCAAACAAGTTCATGCATTCAACCAGTAACTAAAACAAGCATATCAAGCATGGTAAAGTAACTAGAAATTAACTAAATTTATTTATCAAGTTTTAAATGCAAATAAACACTCATATTCAAGTAGAAAATCATAGATATTGAAATAACACCATCCAAATGCTGGTGTGGCTTGCCTTAGTGTAGAGGAGGATCACACCCCTCTTGGTTTGCTTGAAGACAAGCTTCTCCTTCTGAAAAAGAATTTAAAACCACAAAAATATTTGTCAAAACACATTCTGAAAATCACCAGAAATTCTAGACAGCGAGGAAAATCCACCTTTTGGTGTGCTACTAGAGCTTTCTGAAACAAAGACAATGCAAAAAGAATCAAAACATTTGGACTTATGGTTTAGAAATGGTGGCTGGTCAAAGTTCAGTCAAATTTTTGAATAATATTTGAATTAAACAGAAATCCTGGGGGGGTGACGTCGAAGGCGTAAAACTGAAGTACACCTCCACTCATACCGCTTCGGGTGCGAGTGGTGAGAGCGAGAGGTGGGTCCCGCGCGTCAGGAGAGAGGGGGGGGCGAGCGAGATCAGAGAGAGGTGGAGCTTCGCCGGAGCTTACGCCGGCGACGAGGGGGTTTGGGGCTAGGCTAGAGGGATAGGATTGAAGCGACGCTCGAGGCGCACCTGCCCGTACCCATGGCTTGGCGAGAGGTGGACGGAGCTGCTCGAGGTTGAGCTCACAAGCTACGGCGGCGGACGGGTTTCGCCGGAGAGGTTGAAGACGATAGCTAGGGGAGGCTCCGAGGGCTTGGCGGCGTCCAGGCAGCACCAACTGACCACCAGGGCCCCGCCCAAGCAGCTGCTTGAGCTCGAGAGGCCCTGGAGAGCGGCGGCTGGCCTGCTGGGATCGCCGGAGTCCTCGGGTCGGGGCGACGACTAGAGGCCTGCCTGACCAAGCAGCAGTCCTTCTACATGCTCGTGGGGGTTGTGTGGAGTGGTGCTTGGCCAGGATTCGAGGCAGGGTCGCTTTATATAGCTGGAGCAAGGGGGAACGTGTCGCCGCCGGAGCTCTCTGGACGCGCGGAGAACGACGACGAGAAGCTCCAAGGCGAGGGGGCAAAGGCTCAGCGTTAACGTAGGAGCTTGCCCACGCTCGTGGACGAGCACAAGAGGCGGTTGGGGAAGAGGACAAGCGCACGCGCGCACTCTGGCGTTTTGGCCACGACGTGCATGTGCTTGTTGCGGCGGCTCTGGCGTCGGTGAGCGCCAGGGAGCGGTCAAGGGTGATGGGTCAGGGCTTGTGGTGCGGTGCGGCAGTCGGCGGCGAGCGCTGGAACGAGCACGCACGAAACAGAGGGCAAGGCTCCAGCCAGAGCGAGTCGAGACGCTGCCAGGCGCCGTGTCCTCGCGCAGTCACCAAGCTGGCATGGTCAAAACGACGCCCAGGAGCGGCCAAACCTTGTCTACGCGTTCGACCGTGCAGTGTTTAGTCTAGGAGAGGTGATGGTTCTTGCCTTGCCGACCAGACTTGACTTCACTAAGCTGACAAGTTTCTGTCCAGAAACTTGGTCGCCAAGTTTGGCCACCTTCTAGAAGGCAATTAGGGCTGATCTCCTGGGATTTAGGGTTTCTTAGGAGGATGCTTAAGCTCAAGAAAGATGAAGGCTAAAAGCTCAAGGAAAAATGTACTTGCTGTACAAAGTGGAAGTTGGGGCCAGAATAGAAATTATTTTCCACAGCAAAAATATTCCAAAAAATGCTGCAATATTTTTGCATGGGAAGGTGTGCCAAGGTTCTAAGAATATTCAGGATTTATCTCAGATTTTTTTGAGCAAGAAAAATTGAGGTAGCTTTGGAGCACAAGTTTCTGAAGTGGGTTTCAGAGAGAAAAATTAATATTTTTCTTTTATGAAAAATATTAGTTTGATTATTTTGAGGATTTATCGGAGGAATAAAGCAGATAGGCCACTTGGGTGAAAGTCAAGGATATGCCCAAGTGACAAGTCCATTTGAAATGATTCAAACTCCAAATCAAATCAGGGCAAAACCACAATAAAAACCAAGTCCGGAAAAGAGAGAGAAGGCAAGTCCGGAAAAAAGAGAGAAGCCAAAATCCAGGCTGTCACAGGGAGAATAAGGACGCACTTCCTTGCGTGCGAAGATATAGCTGCTCGGTCCCAGCTGTCGGGGGAGGAATCATTTTTATTTTGCGAGTAATAAGGATGCACTTCCTTGTGTTCGAAGATGTAGCTGGTGGGCCTAGCTGTCAGCCTCACCGCCTAAAGTCCTCTTTCGATGGTTGTACTTCATTGACCATGTTAACCACGCTGCACCGAGAGCACCAAGGCGGTGGATGATGGCGAGGCCTAGGAAGGGAACAACGCGGAGCCGGCGAAGACGCGACAGTGGATGCCCACGCGGAGGGGAGTACATGGGTTGACTACTTCAGCTGCTGTGTGAGGCTGCTGTCGCCGGAGAATAACAAGAGGTGTGGGTGAGTATAGAGGGATGGCATGGCCAGCGGTGGCAGCACAGCCGGACATGGGAGGCAGGAGCAGGCGGCACGGCCGATGTTGGTTTGGGCGGCTAGAGCAAGAAGACAAGAGGTTGAAGAAGCACGACGGCCGTTGGATAGACATCTTACGGCCACTGCAGCTAGAACCGTTTATATCGAATAAGTTGACAAAGTCCTTGGTATGCGTCAACTTAGTAGGCCCACAGGTCAGCCTCCGAAACGGGGCGACCCAGATGTCAGGGGGAGGAATCATTTTTTGGGCAGCTGAAGCTAGAATATCCGAGATTGAAGAAGAAGCACGACATCCATTGGATGGACATCCAACAGCCACTGATGCTAGAACTGTGTGTTGACTATAAGTTGACAAAGCCTTGCATACGCGTCAACTTACTTTTTTTCAGGGGACGCGTCAACTTAGTAGGCCCTCAAGTCTGTGGCAGAGAACATATAGCCCATTTGCGATTTGTAAGAATGTACAACCCATTTTTGAATTCTAATGGAATTTACTATAGCCCATTTACAGTTTGTTAAAAGTACAGCCCATTTTCTAGCTAGGACAACGATTAATAATTTCAACCAACCGCTCAAAACAGAATTCAATAGAATTTCCCACATTTTGATGGGATCCGAAATATTTTTATCCCGAAATTTCTAATCAGGTTAAATACAATATCAATATAAATTTGTATTACTTAAAAAACCAACAAAATATTGCGCGAGCAACAATTAATGAAATTAAAATTTTCAAACTCCAAAAATAATAATTTTTAAAACTAATTACGTGTTTGGTCCATTTTTTATATTTACTGCCCAGTTTTTATAATTACATCCTATGTATTATTTCTTAGAGCCCATTTTCTTGTTAAGCCTAATGCATCCCTCCTAGGAAAGATTTGCAGCCCAGTGAGGCGGAGAATAACAAGTTGACCTTGTCTGGGTATTCCTCAAAAAAAGTATAGCTGGGCTAGCCATTTTGAGCTTGAAAAAATTAATATCTGGGCTGGATATCTGGCCTAGACTTGACAGACCACAGCCGGCCCAGTTAATACCCTACTCTGCTCTGAACAATAATGAAAACATCGCTCAAGAAAAACTATGCAGTGCTCGCACCACAAAAACACAAATATTGCTCGAGCTGCTTGGTCTCAGCTGCCGGCCGCTCTGTGATGCCCGGATAATTAAGCTACAGTAATCCTCTGCTAATAATGACACATCACCATGATTACTGTTGTTAAACTTGCGTTAATTCGAAACCGGTTCAAATTCAAAATTCAAAAATAAATTCAAACAAATAAAAATTTTCAAATGTCAAAACAAAAATGTTCGTTGGGTTGCAAATATTCACTAGCTAATTATCATGTGGCAACCAACATCCTTTGGCTCTCCCTTTAATCCCTAAGAAAATATAAAGTGGCCCAACGGCATATTAATTGGCTTATTCAATTTCCAAAAATGCTTGAACAATTTCGTTGGCTCTAAAACTTTTTATGCAACACCACAATGTTGTTCTCAAATTGTGTGCCAAGTTTCAATTTTGACTAAATTCACTTTTATCATGCAAATAAATACAAACAGTGGCTAACTGAAATACATAAAAGGGAAAACAAAAAATAGCCTAACTAACTGATGTGCCTTGGGCCTTTGAAGACCATAGTACTTTTGGTCCATCCCACACTCCCACTTACTCCCTTTCTCTCGCTACAGTAAAGGAGGCAGGGGCGTGGCGGCCATCCACGACGCCATGGCCGTGGTGGCAGACATCCGCCACCCCCCGGCACCCTAGAAGACACCCCGCGACCCCCCTAAACGAAACCCTAGCCCTCACCTCGTTCTGCTCGATCTGGAGCACAACCGAAGATGCAGTCCCCACCGCCACATCGTTACCATGGCCACCGAGCTCCTTGCGGGCTGAAACCTTGCCAGGAGACGCGCGGACTTGTCTACTTCGACTACAGCCACCAGTTTGAGCCGGGGCACCGTCAATCGGCGGGATCGAGTCTTCTTCCCCGTCAAGCAGCGCGGCGCCGGACGGCCCCGAACGCCGTCCCCGACGCCGTCTTCCTCCTCTGCACCGCCGTCGCCGTCGCCGGAACCCGCCGTCCCAGAGGCTCCCCCGAGCCCGCTATGCACCCCTATAGGCGCAACGTGAGGCCCACATGTGATGCCCCTCTTCCCCCGTCGAATCCGTCGCTATATGCCTCCACCACCGCACACCCAGATCTCTGTGGGAGCTCATGCTCACCACCACTCCCGTGGTACTCCCCTGCGCCCCTGCGTGCACCGGTTGCTCCCTCTGGACGCGACAACCTGCGCGTGGCTGCGTGCCCCTGGCCTCGCCTCCGCGTGCCGCGGCACGCCCGTAGCCTCCCTTGCTCGCGCTCGCCCGCACCCGCTGTAGCTTCGCGCCACTGCCTTGCTGATGTGGCTCATCGCTTCTCTTGCTCAAGGCATGTCCGCGCTGCTTTTGCTTGATGCTCAGCCACCGCTCTTCTGAAGCCCGCCATCGCCATCTGTTGTTTTTGCATTGCCGCCGCTGCTTTCTTGTTACGCTTGCCGCATGACCGGCCGAACTCACCGCTGCTCGTCGGCCCACGGCCATCTGTGCACGCTCGTCGGATGCGCTTCGGCCATGGCTGACCAGGCATGCGACCTCACGAGCATCCAGTGCTCACGCACAAGGGATGCATGCTCCTGCGGTGCTTGAGCCAACCAACGCTTTGGATAAGTGCTAGGATTTGTTTAGTGTTAGGATAGGATTAGATTAGTCTTTTTTCATTAATTAGTTAGCGACCTGTGCAACTAACACATGGGCCCCTCCATTTTTAGTTAAATGTTAAATAGAAGTTAAAAGGTTCTGTTTGTATGACAAACAGGGCCCACATGCATATTCCTTCGCTTGACCAGTCAAACATTGACTTGGTCAACTCCAGTGAGGGCCCCACATGTCTTTGACTGTGGCTGGCTGCCTCCGAGAATACAAATAATTGCACTGTTTAAATTTTCGAATTAATATAATTCCAGTAATTTTAGAAGTTGTTTAAAACTTAGAAAATTAATAGTAAATAATCCGTAACTCGCATGAAAATTTTTATACATGAAAGTTGCTCAGAACGACGAGACGGATCTGAATACACTCTCCGTTCATCTGTCACATACCCCTAGCATAGCGAACCTGCAACTTTCCCCCCTCCGTTTCATCTGCCTGATAATGCCAAACTCCAGGAAAAACATTCCCGGATGTTCTCCCCCTTTGCCGGTATCGTGTAGCACTGCGTTAGAACACGCCTAGTGCTGCTTATTGTATTTACTGTTTGCTTATATTTACTGTTTCTTCCCCCTCTTCTCTCCGGTAGACCCTGAGACCGCTGTTGATGTCCCTGTGATCGACTACGTTGACGACGACCCTTCTTCCCTTTCAGCGGAGCTTCCAGGCAAGCCCCCCCTTTGATCATCCCGATATCGCCCATTCCATTCTCTCATGCTTGCATTAGATTTTGCTACTGTTATTGTTTGCTCCTATTCTGATACATAGCCTCCTCTTGTAACCTGCTTATTATTACATACCTGCTTATCCTAAACTGCTTAGTATAGGTTGGTTAGTGATCCATCAGTGACACCCACCTTGTCTTTGTTGCCCCTTCTTCATCATCGATGACCCGATCAACGGGATCGAAGACCAGGCCCCGGCACCGCACATCACTTTCCCCTTAGTTGCTCGACAGTACTGGGTTACTATTGAGTGCCAAGGGTGAGACCTCTACATCACTTTATATGTTATCCCTGTAGTGTAGCTATTCATTCATGGTCATTGAGGGTGATTCCTCCTTAACCACTTTCGATATGACTCTGTCGTGCAACCCCTCAAGTGTGAACCTCGGGGGTGATTCCACTTACGTTCACCTTGATGATTACATCGAGTGGAATTCACCGGGGGTGATTCCTCGGGTTTTCCCTTTGATGTTTGGACACCACGATTACTATGGTTACTATGACTTTCCACTGAACCATGTTACTAAAGACGGGTCGGCCTGAGGGGTACCCGCGAGCTTAATTGCAGTGATGTGGAGAGCAGGTTGACACGGAGGGTGCCCGCGATATAATTACGAGGCGTGGCCGGGCATTCCTATCCCTTGCCGCAAGTCCTCGAGACGGGGCAACAGGGTCACATCTTTCGTGAGTCTCTGCTTGTTACCGCGCGTTCCTAATCCAGTATGATTTGGATATTTGATCCAAGGGGCCTCTAGCCTGATAGCACTAACCATCACGTGGGCATAGTATGGGCGTTCTGCGTCGTATACATCAGCCGAAGCTTAATAGACGTCAGCGACTGGGCGGCGCGTGTCGGGTTAGACTGCGTAAGCACCTGCCTTGTTGAAGGAGGTAGCTAGGTCTGCTCACCGGCCACGTTCGCAATGTGCAGGTGTTCCCGGGAAGATGGCCCATGACCCCTGGGGGCATAGGTTTAGTCCGGCGTGCTGACCTCTCTATTAAGCCTAGGTCGGGTTGCGGCGTATTGTTTGGCCGAGGCCGGGCATGACCCAGGAAAGTGTGTCCGGCCGGAGTTAATTGAGCATGGTGGGTAAGTTAGTGCACCCCTGCAGGGAAGAAAACATCTATCGATAGTCTGTCCTACGGTAACTGACACTTGGAGTTGTATCCCGATCGATACAACTAGAACTGGATACTTGAGGTGAGACATGGATTGTGATGATAAGTGGATAGTATGGCTCTAGGATTGCTTTCTCGTAGGGAGTCGAGAAAGGATCTCTGGCCGAGGTTGATAACACTACTACTACTTTACTTTATGCTACTCTACTCCCTCCTGTTGCTGCAAGATGGTGGTTTCCAGAAGATGCTAGTCTTCGATAGGACTAGGCCTTCTCTCTGTTCTAGCATTTCTGCAGCCCAGTCCACATATACAGCCTTCCTTTGATAATGTTGCATATGTAGTGTAGATCCTTGCTTGCAAGTACTTTGGATGAGTACTCACGATTGCTTTGCTCCCCCTTTGCCCCTTTCTTCTTCTTTCCGGTTGATGCAACCATATGTCGGAGCCCAGGAGCCAGATGCCACCGCTGATGCCTACTACTACGTGGAGACCGCCGACGACCAGGAGTAGTTAGGATGCTCCCAGGCAGGAGGCCTTGCCTTTTCGATCAATGTTGCTTTTGTGATGTCCTTCTTAAGGCAAACTTGTCTAACTTATGTCTGTACTCACATATTGTTGCTTCCGCTGACTCTTGTGTATTTGAGCTTATGTATTCAAGCCCTCGAGGCCCATGGCTTGTAATATAAAGTTTGTATTATTTTTATTTGTGTCTAGAGTTGTGTTGTGATATCTTCCCGTGAGTCCTTGATCTTGATCATACACATTTGCGTGTATGATGAGTGTACGATTGAATCGAGGGCGTCACAAGTTGGTATCTGAGCCGACTGCCTGTAGGTAGCCCCCTTTCCAACTCCTTGGCCGAAGTTGAGTCTATTCGTCCAAAAACAGTTTTACTAACTTGGTTGTGTGGCTTACGGGCCCACGTCGCCATTGGGTGGTATTAGGATCTTTTACTCCTCACCTATACTCTGGGACTCTGTTCTCTCTTCTATTCTGGTTAAATGAATTTACTAACTACATTAGGTTTTCCTAACGACTTCCCCGGGGGGGCCCTTCAGTCCGGATGGTTACCTACTTCACCAGAAGACTTCGAAGATACTCTTCGGTCTACTCCCGAGAACTTGTGTTCATTTCTTTTGCAATCCCTTAACATCGTTGAATCCTTATGGATAACTACGTACCCTCGCCGTTCATACTTCCATCCCTAGTTGTTCTTGTTATTACAAGATACGCGAAGGTATTCTTCGATCTTCGAGAATCCTTTTTCCGACTGCCTTGCAGTTCTTTTCCGCCTGAATAACCCTACGAATAATTCCTCACTCTTAACAGGGATTCGTTCATGCCTAGTTGATCATATGTCTCACAAAATTCTTCGAATGCAATTCGATCTCCCGAAGATCCTCTGCAGCTTAGTGCTCCCAAAAGTCTTGTCTGCCTGCATTATGGTTAAATCCATATGTCCGGCAATATTCATTAACATCCTTTGTCATTGTCATCTTGGGCCTATTGATTCATTATGTTGCGATTGTTCGCAATCATTAGTCGAACCCTAAAAATTTGACCTTCCTGCTCATACGTCATTCTGGACATGAGCTGGTTCTCGGTAAATCAATCCTTGATTGAATGGACATCTAATTCTATTCAACTTACTCATCTTTTGATCGAGCCTCGCTCGATCCTTCGTCTTGAAATCATAATTCCTGTCTACCCAAGCATCGAATCATCAGACATTTCTATAAGCCGATGCCTTTGCATCCCCTTCTTCTTCTGATTGATTACCGATACTCGCATCAACTCTATCGTGAATCGCCAGATCCATTGCTGGGTTGTTATCCGACAGTGTCCTTCACATCCAAAATCTTATCAGTTTTCCCCTGATACATAATACCTTCGGTATATTGTATCATCTGCTTTGACTTCGATACTCTGCTTTCAAACTCGTATCTTTTGCTTGGTTGATGGTTGTATAGATTCGTAAAAATGCCCCGATGGGTTGAACTTATGCCTTCCATAATCCATGTGAACCTGAGATTTCTCATGAGTCTTACTCTTCTGGTACTTCACCAGATAAATTTTCAGCTCTACAATTTCTTCGAAAACGAGAAGTGAATGAAAGGTTATGCATTGAGGAAGTGGGAGTCGACCTTGAACTTTGTGTTCATGCCCATGGACCCGAAGTAGAACTTATCATGGAAGCTGCTCGTAAAAATAATTATTTCCTTGGTACAAGTTCATCATGTATCCATGAATTGATCCTTTAGAATCGTGGTTCCGACCATAATTCCTCCTTGATTCCATTTCCCGGATAAGTTAAAATACTTTCCTTCTTCAAATCATTTCCCCTGTCCAACCTCTATATTGAACTACCTCGAGCATTACCCCCCTACTATCTTGAGGATATCATCCTATTGTACTACGTCCTATGAATTTTCCCGATGGAGTGATACCTTTCCCTCTCATAGCCACTCCATGGGTTCTGGGTTGTCTTCAACCGAGACCACTGCACAATGAATCAATTCCGCTCGGTGATTTAGCACTCCTAGTATTTTGTTGTTGGGGAGTTGGATACTCCATCACATCAAACCTAGCCTAATCAGCTATCGTGTCAACTTTTAACTGTGCTACCTGGTCCTTATGCCCGGAGCAACTTCCGACGACGAGCTAAGCCTACGTCGATCTTCCTCATCTTATCATTTCACCTCGAACAACAAGCTTGATCTCGAGCCTGTGTCGAATCCGTGGTTCTCATAGCCTTTCACTTCAACCTTCCTTTTGCTTGATGTCATCGCTGCTCGATGGCATCTTCATAGAGTCTCTCAACAAAATTTGTCGTGATCACCGTCAACACTTTGGCTTCTTCAGAGATGTCAATTGGATTCATGGCTAGAAATACCATCTCTGCCCCTTGATGGTTTGTGATATCATCGATGACATGCTTGACTTCCCGCCAACACAGACCTGGTCGTGTTTGGTTATTCCTTATGTTCCGAGGTAATCTTGGAAGTGTTCCTTTGTATCCTTTGTGATATGCAGATCCAACTCTTACCCGAAACACCATGCTATTGCTACCTCGAAGCATGACTATGGTACTCCATATATCAACAAGAACATTTGAAGCACTGCTAAATGTTTCTTGATTTATTATTCAGACACCATGGTGTGGGTAATATCATGATTCTACCCTCGCCCCTTTGTCTAAATACTTTTGAACTTGATGTCCTATCATGTATATCATGCTCCGCCTTTCCTTGGGAAGGATATACCCTCAATCTTGTGTATAAACATATTTTCCTTTCCTTTGGTTTGCTTAACCTTTCTTGCGATCTATATATGTTATAAGCAGAAATAATTCCCTGCTTATGGAAACACCCCGGTTTAGAACTCTGTCAGAGTGACCCTATTACTATTGCTGACGACATCCCGGTAACCCCCGATGGACGAGAACTTTGCCTATTGGTCCGCCTCGTTCAACGAGCAGGAAAATGGTTCTCTTCATCCCTCGCCATTGGTACCAATGTTGTTGCCAACATAACTGAGAGTCTATCCTCTGACCTTCCTTGTTATCATGACCGTGCAAAATGTTAGCGCCCTTTCTGCTTTTAACCCACATGGTGGGCCCATAACCCACAGTTCCACAGGTTCGAAACCTGAATCTCCTGTACATCTCTGTTTTCCAACAAAATTCCTCGCACTTGGCTTCGTATGTAAGTCACGAGCCACCTTCCTAGTTATCTACTCTGGTATCAGACGCAATACTTATTCCCATTGCTCTGAACCCCTTTCACCCTCTGTTTCAGGCAACGAACAACTGCCCACCTGGTTGTAGCTTCTTATTGCACCTTATTACCTTGCTCTCGATGACTTTATTGAATTTCAACTTGAGAGATGCCTCCATGCCACGTTCACCGAGATAGCCCCCAGGTACCTATCTTGTGTTGAGCTCCGTCCTCCCCAAGTCTTTCCCCCTTACTCCACCCCATAAATCTCGGGACGAGATTTCTTGTAGTGGAGGAGAATAATGACGCCCGGATAATTAAGCTACAGTAATCGTCTGCTAATGATGACACATCACCACGATTACTGTTGTTAAACTCGCGTTAATTAAAAACCGGTTCAAATTCAAAATTCAAAAATAAATTCAAACAAATAATTTTTTTGAAATGTCAAAACAAAAATGTTCGTTGGGTTGCAAATATTCACTAGCTAATTATCATGTGGCAACCAACATCCTTTGGCTCTCCCTTTAATCCCTAGCAAAATATAAAGTGGCCCAACGGCATATTAATTGGCTTATTCAATTTCCAAAAATGCTTGAAAAATTCTGTTGGCTCTAAAACTTTTTATGCAACACCACAATGTTGTTCTCAAATTGTGTGCCAAATTTCAAATTTGACTAAATTCACTTTTATCACGCAAATAAATACAAATAGTGGCTAACTGAAATACATAAAAGGGAAAATAGAAAATAGCCTAACTAACTGCTGTGCCACTGGGCCTTTGATGACCATAGTACTTTTGGTCCAGCCCACACTCCACTTACCCCCTTCCTCTCGCTACCCTAAAGGAGGCAGGGGCGTGGCGGCCATCCACGACGCCATGGCCGTGGTGGCAGCCATCCGCCACCCCCCGGCACCCTAGAAGACACCCCGCGACCCCCTGAACGAAACCCTAGCCCTCACATATCTCTCCCTCACCTTGCTCTCTTCGATCTGGAGCACAACCGAAGATGTAGTCCCCGCCGCCACATCGTTACCATGGCCACCGAGCTCCTCGCGGGCTGAAACCTTGCCAAGAGACGCGCCGGACTCGTCTACTTCGACTACAACCACCAGTTCGAGACGGGGCACCGTCAATCGGCGGGATCGAGTCTTCTTCCCCGTCAAGCAGCGCGGCGCCGGATGCCCCCGAACGCCGTCCCCGACGCCGTCTTCCTCCTCTGCACCGCCGTTGCTGTCGATGGAACCCGCCGTCCCAGAGCCTCCCCCGAGCCCACTATGCACCCCTACAGGTGCAACGTGAGGCCCTCATGCGATTCCCCCTCTTCCCCCGTCGAATTCGTCGCCGTATAACTCCACCACCGCGCACCCAGATCTTTTTGGGAGCTCGCGCTTACCACCACTACCGTGGTACTCCCCTGCGCCCTTGCATGCACCGGTCGCGCCCTCTGGACACGACCGCCTGTGCGCAGCTGCGTGCCCCTGGCCTCGTCTCCGCGTGCCGCGGCGCGCCCGTAGCCTCCCTTGCCCGCGCTCGCCCGCACCCGTTGTTGCTTCGCGCCACTGCCTTGCTGCTGTGGCTCATGCGCTGCTACTGCTCAAGCTGTCCGCCGCTGCTTTTGCTGATGCTCAGCCACCGCTACTGCTGAAGCCCGCCATCGCCTACTGTTGTTTTTGCATTGTCGCTTCTGCTCTGCTGTTCTGCTGCCGCTGCTTGTTACTGCTGCCGCGACCGGCCGAACTCACCGCTGCTCGTCGGCCCATGGCCATCTGTGCACGCTCGTCAGATGCGCTTCGGCCATGGTGACCAGGCATGCGACCTCACGAGCATCCAGTGCTCACGCACAAGGGATGCGTGCTCCTGCGGTGCTTGAGCCAACCAACGCTTTGGATAAGTGCTAGGATTTGCTTATTGTTAGGATAGGATTAGATTAGTCTTTTTTAATTAATTAGTTAGCGACCTGTGCAACTAACACATGGGCCCCTCCATTTTTAGTTAAATGTTAAATAGAAGTTAAAAGGTTCTGTGTGTATGACAAACAGGGCCCACATGCACTGTTCACTGCTTGACCAGTCAAACATTGACTTGGTCAACCCAGCCGAGGGGCCCCACATGTCTTTGACTGTGGCTGGCTGCCTCCGAGAATACAAATAATTGCACTGTTTAAATTTTCGAATTAATATAATTCCAGTAATTTTAGAAGTTGTTTAAAACTTAGAAAATTAATAGTAAATAATCTGTAACTCGCATGAAAATTTTTATACATGAAAGTTGCTCAGAACGACGAGACGGATCTGAGTACACTCTCCGTTCATCTGTCACATGCCCCTAGCATAGTGAACCTGCAACTTTCCCCCCTCCGTTTCATCTGCCTGATAATGCCAAACTCCGGGAAAAACATTCCCGGATGTTCTCCCCCTTTGCCGGTATCGTGTAGCACTCCGTAAGAACACGCCTAGTGCTGCTTATTGTATTTACTGTTTGCTTGTATTTACTGTTTCTTCCCCCTCTTCTCTCCGGTAGACCCCGAGACCGATGTTGATGTCCCTGTGATCGACTACGTCCACGACGACCCTTCTTCCCTTTCAGCGGAGCTTCCAGGCAAGCCCCCCCTTTGATCATCCCGATATCGCCCATTCCATTCTCTCATGCTTGCATTAGATTGTGCTACTGTTATTGTTTGCTCCTATTCTGATACATAGCCTCCTCTTGTAACCTGCTTATTGTTACATACCTGCTTATCCTAAACTGCTTAGTATAGGTTGGTTAGTGATCCATCAGTGACACATCACCATGATTACTGTTGTTAAACTTGTGTTAATTTGAAACCGGTTCAAATTCAAAATTCAAAAATAAATTCAAACAAATAAAAATTTTCAAATGTCAAAATAAAAATGTTCGTTGGGTTGCAAATATTCACTAGCTAATTATCATGTGGCAACCAACATCCTTTGGCTCTCCCTTTAATCCCTAAGAAAATATAAAGTGGCCCAACGGCATATTAATTGGCTTATTCAATTTCCAAAAATGCTTGAACAATTCCGTTGGCTCTAAAACTTTTTATGCAACACCACAATGTTGTTCTCAAATTGTGTGCCAAGTTTCAATTTTGACTAAATTCACTTTTATCATGCAAATAAATACAAACAGTGGCTAACTGAAATACATAAAAGGGAAAACAAAAAATAGCCTAACTAACTGATGTGCCACTGGGCCTTTGATGACCATAGTACTTTTGGTCCATCCCACACTCCCACTTACTCCCTTTCTCTCGCTACAGTAAAGGAGGCAGGGGCGTGGAGGCCATCCACGACGCCATGGCCATGGTGGCAGACATCCGCCACCCCCCGGCACCCTAGAAGACACCCCGCGACCCCCCTTGAACGAAACCCTAGCCCTCACCTCGTTCTGCTCGATCTGGAGCACAACCGAAGATGCAGTCCCCACCGCCACATCGTTACCATGGCCACCGAGCTCCTCGCGGGCTGAAACCTTGCCAGGAGACGCGCCGGACTTGTCTACTTCGACTACAGCCACCAGTTTGAGCCGGGGCACCGTCAATCGGCGGGATCGAGTCTTCTTCCCCGTCAAGCAGCGCGGCGCCGGACGGCCCCGAACGCCATCCCCGACGCCGTCTTCCTCCTCTGCACCGCTGCCCGTCGCTGCCGGAACCCGCTGGCCCCAGAGGCTCCCCGAGCCCGCTTATGCACCCCTACAGGCGCAACGTGAGGCCCACATGCGATTCCCCTCTTCCCCCGTCGAATCCGTCGCTATATGCCTCCACCACCGCACACCCAGATCTCTGTGGGAGCTCATGCTCACCACCACTCCCGTGGTACTCCCTGCGCCCTGCGTGCACCGGTTGCTCCCTCCGGGCCGCGGCGACTGCGGCGTGGCTGCGTGCCAGCCTCGCCTCGCGTGCGCGGCACGCCCGTAGCCTCCCTTGCTCGCTTCGCCCGCGCAGCTGTAACCCGGCGCCACCGCCTTTGCTGATGTGGCTCATGCGCTGCCATCGCTCAAGCTGTCGCCCGCTGCTTTTCGCGATGCTCGACCACCGCCATCTGAAGCCCGCCATCGCCTACTGTTGTTTTTGCATTGCCGCCGCTGCTTTGCTGTTCTGCTGCCGCGACCGGCCGAACTCACCGCTGCTCGTCGGCCCACGGCCATCTGTGCATGCTCGTCGGATGCGCTTCGGCCATGGCTGACTAGGAATGCGACCTCACGAGCATCCAGTGCTCACGCACAAGGGATGCATGCTCCTGCGGTGCTTGAGCCAACCAATGCTTTGGATTAGTGCTAGGATTTGTTTAGTGTTAGGATAGGATTAGATTAGTCTTTTTTAATTAATTAGTTAGCTACCTGTGCAACTGACACATGGGCCCCTCCATTTTTAGTTAAATGTTAAATAGAAGTTAAAAGGTTCTGTGTGTATGACAAGCAGGGCCCACATGCATCGTTTCATCGCGCTTGACCGGTCACACATTGACTTGGTCAACCCAGCCGAGGGGCCCCACGTGTCTTTGACTGTGGCTGGCTGCCTCCGAGAATACAAATAATTGCACTGTTTAAATTTTCAAATTAATATAATTCCAGTAATTTTAGAAGTTGTTTAAAACTTAGAAAATTAGTAGTAAATAATCCGTAACTCGCATGAAAAATTTTATACATGAAAGTTGCTCAGAACGACGAGACAGATCTGAATACACTCTCCGTTCATCTGTCACATGCCCCTAGCATAGAGAACCTGCAACTTTCCCCCCTCCGTTTCATCTGTCCGATAATGCCAAACTCCGGGAAAAACATTCCCGGATGTTCTCCCCCTTTGCCGGTATCGTGTAGCACTGCGTTATAACACGCCTAGTGCTTCTTATTGTCATGTCATGCTTTATGTTTGCTTGTATTTACTGTTTCTTCCCCCTTCTTCCCTTTCAGTGGAGCTTCCAAGAAAGCCCCCCTTTGATCATCCCGATATCGCCCATTCCATTCTCTCATGCTTGCATTAGATTTTGCTACTGTTATTGTTTTCTCCTATTCTGATGCATAGCCTGCTTTTGTAACCTGCTTATTGTTACCTACCTGCTTATCCTAAACTGCTTAGTATAGGTTGGTTAGTGATCCATCAGTGACCCCCACCTTGTCCTTGTTGCCCCTGCTTCATCATCGAAGACCCGATCAATGGGATCGAAGACCAGGCCCCGACACGGCAGATCACTTTCCCCTTAGTTGCTCGACACTATTGGGTTACTATTGAGTGCCGAGGGTGAGACCTCTACATCACTTCTGATGTTAACCCTGTAGTGTAGCTATTCGGTCGTGGTCATCGAGGGTGATTTCGCGTCAACCACTTCCGATATGACTCAGTCGTGCAACCCCTCAAGTGTGAACCTCGGGGGTGATTCCACTTACGTTCACCTTGATGATTACATCGAGTGGAATTCACTGGGGGTGATTCCTCGGGTTTTCCCCTTGATGTTTGGACACACAGTTACTATGGTTACTATGACTTTACACTGAACCATGTTACTAAGGGTTACCCGCGCGAGCTTAATTGCGAGTCATGTGGAGACGGGTTGACCTGGAGGGTGCCCGCAAGATAATTACGAGGCGTGGCCGGGCATTCCTAGCCCTTGCCGCATGTCCTCGAGATGGGGCGACGGGGTCACATCTTTCGTGAGTCTCTGCTTGTTACCGCGCGTTCCTAATCCACTACGATTTGGATATTTGATCCGAGGGGCCTCTGGCCTGATAGCACTAACCATCAAGTGGGCATAGTATGGGCGTTCGACGTCATATACATCAGCCAAAGCTTAACAGACGTCAGCAACTGAGCTGCGCGCGCCGGGTTGGACTGCATAAGCACCTGCCTTGTTGAAGGAGGTAGCTAGGTCTGCTCACCGGCCGCTGTCATAACGTCTTGAGGAGTTCGGGAGATTGCCCATGACCCACAGGGTATAGGTTTAGTCCGCGTCTTGACCTCTCTATTAAGCCTAGGTCGGGTTGCGGCGTATTGTTTGGCCGAGGCCCAAAGATGACCCAGGAAAGTGTGTCCGGCGGAGTTAATCGAGCATGGTGGGTAAGTTGGTGCACCCTGCAGGAAGAAAACATCTATCGATAGCCTGTCCTACGGTAACGGACACTTGGAGTTGTATCCCGATCTATACAACTAGAACTGGATACTTGAGATGAGACATGGATTGTGATGATAAATGGATAGTATGGCTCTGGGATTGCTTTCTCGTAGGGAGTCAAGAAAGGATCTCTGGCCGAGGTTGATAACACTACTACTACTTTACTTTATGCTACTCTACTCCCTCCTGTTGCTGCAAGATGGTGGATTCCAGAAGATTCTAGTCTTCGATACGACTAGGCCTTCTCTCTATTCTAGCATTTCTGCAGCCCAGTCCACATATACAGCCTTCCTTTGATAATGTTGCATATGTAGTGTAGATCCTTGCTTGCGAGTACTTTGGATGAGTACTCACGGCTGCTTTGCTCCCCCTTTGCCCCTTTCTTCTTCTTTCCGGTTGATGCAACCAGATGTCAGAGCCCAGGAGCCAGATGCCACCGCCGATGCCTACTACTACGTGGAGACCGCTGATGACCAGGAGCAGTTAGGATGCTCCCAGGCAGGAGGCCTTGCCTTTTCGATCAATGTTGCTTTTGTGCTGTCCTTCTTAAGGCAAACTTGTCTAACTTATGTCTGTACTCACATATTGTTGCTTCGGCTGACTCTTGTGTATTTGAGCTTATGTATTCAAGCCCTCGAGGCCCATGGCTTGTAATATAAAGCTTGTATTATTTTTATTTGTGTCTAGAGTTGTGTTGTGATATCTTCCCGTGAGTCCTTGATCTTGATCGTACACATTTGCGTGTATGATTAGTGTATGATTGAATCGAGGGCGTCACACGCTCCTTGTGCAATTCTCTCATTTATTGACTACATAGGTTGACAATGGTGTGGGACCGTGATGTTAGGAAACCAGGAGGAACCAAAAAAATTATAGTTGTATATAATAAGGAGGCACTTGCGTACGTGCGTCTATGGCCCTGGTGGGTCCCCACTGTCATCCTCTCCAAATAAAGTCATCTCCTCATTCCTCATGTCCGTTGACCATGTTGACAACAAGAGACGGGGGTGCCACGATGAGCGCAACAACTCGAAGGACGATGGAGAGGGCCTAGCAGGCCCTACGGATGGTCTGATACAGCGCCCGCTGCTCATTCGGGAAGCCAGGATCATAGAGCCACATGTCCGCGACGGCATTGTCGTTCGCTTGTTCACCAGTGCTTGTTGTGGAGATGGAGGTTGCAGCACAGGTCCTCCTACCCTAGTAGCTCTTCCGCAATTAGGGCGTCGAAGTGCGGCCACACCTGCTCTATGGTGAACAAGGCATGAACCGGCTTGGACAGTGGCGCTGGCTCCTGGTCAGAAGCTACGTCCATCGTCTAATTGTCGTCGCTCTGCTCAGCGAGCTCGCTGGTGAGCCAGCATGTCCGGCTGCTGGACCGACTCGCTACCAAGCACGAGTCTGACTGCCCTGGCCCATCCAGGCCTCCTCCCTCGCCCGTGTAACGCCTCGAGACCGACGCTCCAGACGCCTTCCATGTTTTTCATTATCGTCGCGTGTATTTATTTGTTTGTTGCATTCATCATCGCATCATACGCATTGCATCCGCATGTTTTCTTAAACTCGTGGTCCATTCGTAGTTGCCGCGTTCGCCTCTTTCTTTCATTGACCGTTCCGAGACCAACCTTGTTCTTCGTTTTTCCCCCTTGCCTCCATGGCCTTTGGTCAAATCCCTCGCGCACATCCGAAAGCTGTCCCGAACCAGTCCCGCTCAGTCACCACCGTTGGGTCCGGATCATCCCCAAACATCTATAAAGCATCTCCGTTTTCTTATTTGGACTGTCTAACCTAGTTATTCTCGATCGCCCGATTATGATTGGACAGACCGGATTAACCCTACCCTAATCCCCTACCTATATATATAGCCTAACCCTAGCCCTGTCCAATCCATCCGGCAAATTTGAAAATTTTGACCTCTGGGCGAAATCATTTCACGGAATGAACTGCCCGTGAAACTATTTCACATCCATGACCTTTTTGTGTAGCGCCCGCCACGACAGCGCCACACCCTACGGTGCAGCGCCTAGCTCGGGGGCATTGCACGCCAGTCCACCGTGGCAGCCCCTGGGCCCGTACCCAGCAGTGCAACGCCTCCGAGCTAGGCGCCACACTTATAAAGTGCAGCGCCTAGCTGCCAGAGGCGCTACTGCGTGACTTATCCAGCCACTTGGCTGCCCCTCCCCACCCCCACACCACACACTCTCCCACTCTCCTCTCCGAGCTTTGCCCCCTCTCCCACTCCCCCTCTCAAATCCTCTCCCAAATCTTGCAAATTTGAAGGATTTATCCATGGATTTCGAAGTCAAACCCTCCCTCAAGGTAATATTCTCCGATCCCCTTGTTTTGATCCAAGTAAAGTTCCCATTGCTCATTTGTTGCTAGTTTGGGGAAACCCTAGTTTTGTTTGGATCTAGAGATTTGCATGGAGATGTGAGATGTTTGTTTGCCAATTTCTATGATTAGGCTTTGTTAGTATGCTAGGGTTATTCTTATGGGTGTTCTTATGTTGGTGCTAGGGTTAGGTTTAGGGCTGGGGTTATGGTTATGGTTAGGGTTAGGATTGTTGTTTGATATATATATTAGGGTTTCTATTCCGTGTTAATCCTTGTATTAGTACTCATGGAAGCAATGTTACCTTGTGTTTTTGGAATGCTTATAGGGATGGGAAGAACATGTGTGTTTGTTCATCATGGGAACAAGGACACCTTTTTGAAAGGCAATATAGAACCAGGCCCGGATGAGGTTGACATGGTGTTTGATAGTAGTCCTAGCTATGCGGAGCTCTTGCAACAAGTTAGGAAAGATTTGAATTGGACGGACCCTAGTGATATCATTGAGTTGGAGGGAAGGCATAATGTTGGTTTTGGAATGCACATCCATTGGAAGACAATGCATGTCAACTCGGAGCAATGTTGGGTTGCATACAAGGAGACGGTGGCCGAATCACTAGACAAGGCTCTTGAGTTATTTGCAACGAAGAAGGTCGATTCAAGTTTGCATTTGGACTTGAACCGGAACCCCTCCCCTTTGGTTGCTAGTAGCCCCACACCCTTGAAGCGAGATGAAATTGTTGAACCTCTTTTGACCCAAGAAGTGAGGCCAACATTGAGCCCGTTTACAAACAACCAAGATGAAGCTTTGCAAGAGGACAATGATGAGTATGCGGACGATGACAATGAAGTTGATCTCCATGACAACAATGTGAGTGATCTCGACAAATATCACTTGCAAGAGACAATGGACCATTCCATCCCTTTTTCCCGTGCATATGCATCGGACTCGGATGACGATGGTCCCGATGAACAAGTTGATGCGGAGGGGTTCATGGTGAAGGAGGCCGAAGCTTTCGAGAAGGTATTTGGTCGGGATCATCGGACTACATTGTTCAAGGATGTTAGTCTCGTGGATGAAGCCGTGGTAGATGGTGGCCAATGTATACCTCTTGGGTTTAGGCCAAGCTCTCATCGTGATTTGGGAGACGATAAGAACCGGATTGCTAAAGGTTCTAAGTTCGACACCTTGTTGGAATTGAAGATGTGGCTCGACAACTACTCAGTTACGCATTATCGTCCACACAAGGTGGTGAACTCGGACGTGAATGTGCGCTACACGGTTGCATGTGCATGTGAAGATGAAATACATCCGTGGATTGTGCGTGCAAGACCATGGAAAGGATGTCCAAGTTGGCATATAGTGAGTTGTGTGCCAACTCACATGTGCCAAGGCAAAAGGGTGGATGGCAAGATTGTGTCCCAAGACCACAAACAACTCACGTCCGAGTTCATTGCTTATAGGCTCTCCAACTCAATATCCACACTTCCAACAATGAGCGTCCAACATGTCATTGACCTTGTGAAAGCCATCTTTCATTACAAGGTGAAGTACGGCAAGGCATGGAAGGCGAAGCAAGCCACATTTAAGATGTTGTATGGTACATGGGAGGAAGCATACAACCGAATCCCTAGGTTGTTGTTAGCCATGGCCGCGACAAACCCGGGCATGGTTCATGTGGTCGAGCCTCATGGGCACCAAACAACGGTTCATGAAGGAAGGAAAGTCCGAGTATTTGGCCGTGCTTTTTGGGCGTTCGAGCAATGTGTGAGGGCTTTCGAACATTGTAGGCCGGTCATCGCAATTGATGGCACGTTCTTGACCGGACAATACAAGGGCACCTTGTTGGTTGCGATAGCAAGTGATGCCAAGAACCGGGTGTTGCAATTGGCATTTACTTTGGTTGAGGTGGAAAACAATGACAACTGGGAGTGGTTTCTGCATCTTTTGAGGACGAATGTGTTACCCGCTCAAAGGGAAATTTGTGTCATATCGGATCGGCATCAAGGTAATCTTAACACGGTGGAGATTGACATTCCCTGGCATGCTCCGTTGCACCATCGATGGTGCATGAGGCACTTTTGTTCGAACTTCTATAGGGCATGTGGCCTTAAGGAGTTGGCCGATGATCTTCAAGATTGTTGTCTTGCTTTCTCCGCTAAGCGCTTCGCCACTTTGTACAACAAATTGCTCGCTTTAAAAAACTTGATGCCGGGGGTCAAGACTTTCTCAATAAGCACATTCAATACCGGAGCAAGTGGGCACGTGCCTTTGATGAAGATGGTCGGAGATACGGTCAAATGACAAGCAATATGGCGGAATGCTTCAATAGGGTGCTCAAAGGTGCACGTGGATTACCCGTAATGACAATAGTTCAATACACATTTGACAAGATGAATGCGTACTTTGTAAAGTACTCGATGGAAACCGATGCACAAATAGCGGTTGAGAACCCACGGAAGTACAAGTACAAGTTCCCACCCAAAGTTGATGAATGGTTGGTATTTCAATCACGGAAGGCGGACTCAGAAGAAGCTATATTATATGACAACGAAGAGTGGAAGTACGAAGTGAAAGAGCCAGGAGGAACCACAAATGATGGCCGGCAACATGGAGGTCGGGCTTTCAAGGTGTCGTTTACACAATGTGATTGCACTTGCGGGAGGCCGTTGTTGCTTCATCTCCCATGTTCACACTTGTATACCGCCGGTCGCGTTGGGAATGTGGACATCAATCACCCACGCACCATGAGGGAGTCGGAGTTCTCAATCATGACGGTCAAGAAAACATGGGCTCCCCGCTTTCACCCGTACTTTGACCAATCACAATGGCCGGAGTATCATGGAGTTCAACTATGGCCGGATCTAGAGTTGAAGGTTGTTAAACGGGGTAGACGTAAGACAAAGCGTCTTAGAGGAGACATGGACGGATGGGGCCATGGTGGCCGCCGCGAAGCGGGCAACGACCAATTCCAAGAGCATCGTGAGAGCTCCGTTGTGGGGAGTGCAAAGGTCATGGCCACAACAAAAGAAAATGTCTGAAACCAAGGACAAGGTCCAAGACAAATGATGCAAGCACAAGCCAACAAGGAGCTACACAAGGGAGCCAACCAAGTGGTAGCCAACAAGTGCCAAGCCAACCAAGAGGTAGCCAACAAATGCGAAGGCAACCACGTGGTAGCCAACAAGTGCCAAGGCAACCAAGTGGTAGCCAACCTAGTGGTAGCCAACAAGTGCCAAGGCAACCAAGTGGTAGCCAACCTAGTGGTAGCCAACAAGTGCCAAGGCAACCAAGTGGTAGCCAACAAGTGCCAAGCCAACCGAGTGTTAGCCAAAGAGGATCTAGGCAACAAAGAGGTCGGCAACTAGGACTTACAAGAGGCCGTGGTGGTGGTAGAGCTCGTGGTGGTGGTCTAGGCCGTGGTGGTGGTACAGCTCGTGGTGGTGGTAATGGCCGTGGTGATGGTCTAGGCCTTGGTGATGGTCTTGGCCTTGGTGGTGGACTTGGCCGTGGTGATGGACAAGGGCAAGTTCGTCATAGAGGAATGTTTGGATACCTGGATGGATTGTTTCCGTATGTTCCTCACTAACTATAATGTATCATATGTTCTTGTTTTTCATATGTTCTTGTTTTTCATATGTGCTTCCATTTGTTCTTATTGTCCTTACTAACCATTATGTTTCACTCATTGTAGGTATGGCGGCTTCCCAACCCATCAAACCAACGATGAAGGAGGATGGCGAAGATGAGATGGCGGGATGGTGGGAGAAGGTTGCGAAGAACCTTAGAGATGAGGATGCAGCCAAGCTAAAGAAGAAGAAGAAGGAAGAGGAGCTTGAGAAGGAGAGGAAGGAAAGAGAGAGAGCGTCAAATGCGATGCGCGCTAGGGAGGAAGCGTTGGTGAGGAAATGTGTGGAGGCACAGAAGAAGCGTCTAAAGGATTTTCAAGAAAAAACCATGAAGCTTTGGGCAATTGCAGCTGAAAAAGAAGAGAGGGACAACCAGATATTCGTGGAAAGGGTGGTTAAGGAGGCTCACCTCATTAGAAAAAGGGAGGAGGAAGAGGAAGAAGAGAGGAAGAAGAAGAAGGGAAAGGGGCCTTGCTCTGCCCAATAAAGCTACTATGTGTCATGAAGTACTGTGTCTCCTCCTCGATTTGGTTGTGAACTACTATGTGTCGTGAACTACTATGTCTCCTCCTCGATTTGGTTGTAATAACTACTATGTGTCGTGAACTACTATGTCTCCTCCTCGATTTGGTTGTAAGAACTACTATGTGTTATGAACTACTATATGTCGTGAACTACTTCGTGCATATGTTCTCTTCACAGTTGTTAGATTGCTATGTATCAATCCTACTTCACATCATCTTACTATGTTTGCATATGCTAAAAAATTCACTAAGTCCAAGTGCAACGCCTAGCCATAGGGCGTTGCACTGTGGAGTGTGGCGCCTCCAAGCTAGGCGCTGCACTGGTCTGTAGCTATCCAGAGAGCAACAGAAGGTATGTCAAGCTACAGACCTGTGCAGCGCCTAGCCTGGAGGCGTCACACTCCATAGTGCAACGCCTAGCGCCCAGGCGCTGCACTATGGAGTGTGACGCCTCCAAGCTAGGCGCTGCACTGGTCTGTAGCTATCCAGAGAGCAACAGAAGGTATGTCAAGCTACAGACCTGTGCAGCGCCTAGCGCAACGCCTAGCTCGCTGGCGCTGCACTATGGAGTGTGACGCCTCCAAGCTAGGCGCTGCACTGGTCTGTAGCTATCCAGAGAGCAACAGAATGTATGTCAAGCTACAGACCTGTGCAGCGCCTAGCCTGGAGGCGCCACACTCCATAGTGCAACGCCTAGCTCGTCGGCGCTGCACTGTGGAGTGTGGCGCCTCCAAGCTAGGCGCACCGTCTCAGTAGCTATCCAGAGAGCAACAGAAGGTAGGCCTCCAGTTTGGGCCATTCGCTAAGTGTTTGTGCAGCGCCTGGACTGGAGGCGTCACACTCCATAGTGCAGCGCCTGCGTGCTAGGCGTTGCACTATGGAGTATGACGCCTCCACGCTAGGCGTTGCACTATGGAGTGTGACGCCTCCACGCTAGGCGTCACACAGGTCTGTAACTATCCAGGGAGCAACAGAAAGTTGGACAAGTTACAGACCTGTGTGGCGCCTAGCCTGGAGGCGCCACATTGTACAGTGCAACGCCTGGAGTGTGGCGCCTCCAAGCTAGGCGCCACATAGGTCTGTAACTTTTCCTTCATTGTGTTGCTCTTTGTTGCTCCAGTTTTTTTGTCCCTCTAACTGGGTCATTTCAAGTCACAGATAGTTGCATCACAGAATAAGCATTACTAAGAGCTTCTAGTTGAACATTACCACCAACATAGAGTTCAACACATAGAGTGACCATCACGACAAGTTCGACATTACCACCAACATAGAGTTCAACATAGAGCTACCATTACTACCATTACTAAAAGAGGACGACGACTAGTTCCTTCCGCGCTTGCTGGCTCCTCCCCCTCTCTTGCAGGGTATCTTCTTCACCTTCCTAGGAAGACGAACCAGCTCCGGCTCCGGTTCCTCCACGTCATCCACATCGTCATCCAAATAGTCATCAAAAGCCGCCATCCGCGAGGTGCCGACCGTCCTTTTGCCTCTTTGGGTGAAGTCCTCAGGTGTGTATTTCTTGATTCCCTTCCTAGGCTTTAACTCGTATGCAAACCGAACCTTGTAGGTCCCCAAGGTCATATCATCGAGAACCTATGCATCCACAAAAGATATGGAAAGACCGTGTGTGAGGATATAGTTAGCAATGCATCAACAATTGGATATATATCCTCAGGCCATACCTCTTGGGTGACCACACCCACATCCTCATCCTGCAAAGGATCAGCATGGCCAGAAGTTGGATCTGATGGTGTCGCCAACCTAGAACGTTCTGGTGATACATACTCGGGGTCACGACAACCGAAAAGGTTTGATAGCCGCCTTAACTTTTGGCCCTGGCGCTGCAACATGAAAAAGTGAATGAGCTATTGAACGTAGCAACACATGTTAAGTGCTAGTTTGAAGGAGATGTGAACCTTAATGAATGCTCGAAGTGCACCTTCCCCATCGCTTTTGCCAGCCGGGGTTGTTTCCAGAATAGTGTCGGTCTCATCAGCTGCTTTCTTGATCTGGGCACGCTATGAACAGAAACGGTATTAACGTGTTAGGAAAGTGAAGATGTGAATAGTGCGAATGGAAAAGCAAAAAGGGAAAATACCACAAAGTTCATCATTGGAGCTGAAGGGATCACTGAGTTGCCTTTCTTGACTAATGCGTTGTACTGGTGCTGGGCTACCACATCAAAGACGGTGGGTTCTTCCAAAATCTCCTCAGCATACGCCGGCTTGCACACCTCCACACGGGTGCTTCGAAGAAACCATGTGAGATAGTTGTTGAATGCGATCGGGCAGTGCTCACGAAGCTGGGCTCGTTTTCCAGCCCTAGCTTGCTCCACAAAGCCTTGAACTGTATGACATACTTGTTGTGATGCTTGGCCCAATCCTTGATCTTCCGCTGCTTTTTCCTATCCAACCTTCAAGTTAGAAACATAATATTAGCATCATCGAAACCGCCGAGAAGCTGCTAATTGCTCAAGGTTGATTATATCTTACGTGTGCAGCACTATGTCCGTGTCCTCCCACTCCGGCGGGTGTGGCTGGAACAAACCAAACTGACGGTACACCCGATGTGGTAGGTGAAGCTCAACCGCCCAGTTGCATATGAGTGGACACCACATATGCTAGAGATCCCTATCCCTAGTGCACATCAGATTCAGCCTGGACTCTATAGGGTTCCCAAAACTCTCTCCTTTTCCATACAGTTCCCATACAACCTACAAAATGGGATAGAATGCAAAATTGATATCGAGTTACGATGGAAGCATGATAATCACTTATGTAATGTCGATTCACCTGCTCAGACGTGATCGCGTCCAGCTCGCTCCTGTACAGCTTGTACATGACCGAGGGATCATCCGTCATCTCATTTAACATATCCCACTTGTAAGCCCAAGTGGGGAGCCGTAGTGGGTCGTCTTTGTCGTCCCAATCCTCGTACTTCACGGTCTTCGGTCGTCCAACCGGCAAACGCTCCCAGCTCCATATGGAAAGTGCGAGCAAACAACCACCAATACCTCCAGATAGCCTACAACAGGCTTCATCCAACTGCACATAAAAGAGAACATGGTTGAATTAACAGCAAGATTGCATTCATAATGTACCAATGAAGTGAAACAGAAACAACCTGTCTATACAAGTAAGCCAGTGTCGCCGAACCCCAACTCCATTTGCTATCGAAGACGGTCAACGCCTTGAGCCACATCCATGGAGCATTCTTGCCAGTGCCATCAGCAAACATAGTCCTGGATATCATGTACCACATGTAGACACGAGCATATGTCTTCACCGTGTCCTCATTAGCATCCTCAGGGCAAATACAGAAGTTCGATACAATCCACGTGAAAGTAGCACCGGCTGCGACTCTTTCCTTCTTCTTGCCTTCTACTTGGTTCCCGAGGCTCCGGAGGAACCATACCGATAAGGGCAAGCATTTGCTCGCGCCACCCATCAGTAATCGGTGCTCATACATAGAGGATTCCCATCGATAGGAAGACCGGTGATCATAGCTATATCCCGAGCGTCACGGTCATCTCCCCGGTCCGAAGATGGAAACTGTGTGTCTCCGTCCTCCAATGATCAATAAGCGCGGTGAGTGTTGGAGCATTGTTGGGTGGCGTCGACCGGCTGCCCAACTGAATGAAAGGGAGAAGTCATGTCTCCTAACATACGGCGTGTACCGCTCATCATAGCGCATCCACCCAAGGTTGACCCCGTGAGCCCGAAGCTTCAGAGGTGCAAGCTCCTACAAGCAAACAAACAAATCATTACATATGGGGGGTATGTGTTTGAAAAAAAACACGAAATTCATAACACCGACAACTTTCATTATTACCCGTTGCTTCACCGACATAGCGTACGACCGGTGTTGTAGGTCCCAATGATCATTGAGAAGCCACCATCCTAACAATTTGCAAGAAAGATTTCTTGTCAACACGATTATCTTTTGAATACAAAAAAACTAAAGTACGACTACTACATGCAAATTTCAAAGCATATGTATCCAAACCATTCTTGCCAATACAAATGTGATTTCAATAAACTAAACTAAGCCTACTTCATGCAAGATTTAATACAAATATCTTTTCCATATAAATAAAATGTCAACCTATGTATCCAAACTATATAAATAACATGTCAACCTATGTATCCAAACCACATTCTAATCTAACAAGGGTTCCCCAAATCTAATACATGCAAGATTCAAACAAAAGTTCCCCAAATCTAATACATGCAAGGTTCAAACAAAGGTTCCTCAAATCTCCGAAATAGCATACATTCAATGGATAGAAAGAAGGGGATCGGAGAAAAGTACCTTCTAGGATGGATTGGTGAAGGAATCCACGGGCCAAATCGTCAGATCTGAAGGATTTGGGAGAGGGGATTGAGAGGGGTAGAGGAGAGGGCCGCCGCCACATGTTCTCAGAATCGGTAATGGGGTGGGTTGGGGACGGCTAATGTGGCTGCATCGAAGTCACAGGTCTGGCGGCGCTAAGGCGCTGCACATTACATGTGTGGCGCCCTAGCTCGAGGCGTTATCTTGCTGGGTGCGGGCCCAAGGGCTGCCACGGTGGACTAGAGTGCAACGCCCCCGAGCTAGGCGCTGCACCGTAGGGTGTGGCGCTGTCGTGGCGGGCGCTACACAAAAAGGTCATGGGTGTGAAATAATTTCACGAGCAGTTCATTCCGTGAAATGATTTCGTCGCGATGTGAAATTTGCCCATCCATCCATCCTTTCCCATCGCGCCGCCGCCAGCCCACCTGGTCTCCTCCTCATCTTCCCCAACGAGCCAACCACCATCCATCTCAGATCCACCTCCCTCCGACCGCCTCCCGTGTTTTCCGCGCCACCCAAAAATCCACGAGCTCTTCTGCCGCGCGCCTCCTCCTTTATCAGCCGCGCCGTCCCTGCCTCCTGGTCGATCCCCTCCTCCGCGAGATCGGTCACGCGCGCGATGCAGCCTACTCCCATTGATCCATCCCACCAACCAGAGATCCCCACGGCCCTCCTCGAGCAGCAGCATCCAGGAGCTCAAGCTCCCTTCTCTTGATCCATGATGCCGTTGCCCCGAGCACGCAGGACCGCGCCCTGCCTCCCTAAGCCACCTCACCTCCCTGACTCCGAGCACCTCGTCCTCGCCTCCGGCCACGCCGCCAACCGTCTCCGGCGAACCCAGCAGACGAGCCCCGCACCTCCCCTTCCTTCCTTTCCTTGTCCTTCCTCGCCCTCTCTCTTCTTTCTCTCTCTGTCTCTCAGCGCTCCCTCTGTCTCTTACAGGAACCCGGCGACATGGCACCCTGAAGCCCCAAGGCCTGAGCGCCACGGGACCACTTCGAACAGATGGCCGTTGCCCCGCCTTGCAGGTATTTCGCCGCCTTGACCACAGGTCCGGCCACCATCTCCGGCCGACCCTCCCTCTCCTGCCTCCGGTCCTCTGTTTTTCTGAAGCTCACGTCTCTCTCTGCTCTCTCTGTCCTTCGAGCAGGACGCCATGGCCGTCCTCTTCTTCAGATCAAGGCGGCGCCCGTCGGATTCGGTTTCCCTCGGCATCCACATCGAGCTCCGGCCCGCTCCAGCCTTGCGCCTTCCCTGCCTTCGCCAAGACCCCCTGTCGTCGTCTCCTCCATCACCATGGACGTGTTGCTGTTTCTGTTCTTCAGGGCATCTCCAGCCGCGCCCCCAACAGGCCCTCCCCAGGCGATTTTGCTGGCGGCGGCGTAAAAAGCCCCGGTCGCGCCCCAGAAGCCCGTTTTGTGGCTCGAGCCAAAACTGGTGCCAGCGGACCCAGCCGAACCAGCGCCACAGGCGCTAGGGAGCGGCATAAGCGAAAAAGGCGCGTGGGCCCGCCCTGGAGGCGACCCGAGGGCCTTTTCCCGCCGTTTCTTGACGCTTTTCCCTCGCATCTCTCCCGCTCGCTCGCCTTCCTCCCGCCATTCTCTCCCTTTCTCCCGCCAAACCCCCTCCCGCTCGCCGCGAAGAAGCACGCCATGCCACCGAAGAAGTACGCCATGCAAGGCTGGGCGGCAACCGCGATCGGGCGCCCGGGCTCACCAAGCAGAGAAGCCGAGGCGCCGCCATCAAGCCACCGGGCCTGTCGAACGCCGAGTGGAGGTGGAAGTTCAGCGGTGCGAAGCGATCACCGCCGACAGTGGAACGAACCATAGCCAAGAAGGCCCGCGACAACGCTGGCAGCGGCAGCGGCGTCTTCCTCATCGGTCGACCCGGTGAGGATGAATCCACCGTCGTCGTACGCCCGATCTGGCGCCACAGGGACCGCAAGCGCCGAATCTCCATGGGGTTCATCGTCGCCGGCTACGCCGACGGCGACAGCGCCGCGATGGGTTCAACCCAAACGTGACCTTCCCTCATGGTCACCCCGTTACGCGCACGCCCTCGCCCGCCTTCGTCGGCGTGCAGTACCCTCCATACAACTACTCGCCGCCCGCCGCCTACGCGTCCACACCGACGCCCCATCTCTACCGTGGACCGCTACCCTTCTCGCACCTCGGCGACGTAGACGACACGGGAGCCGACATGGACGACATCATCGCGGCAGGATCGACCGCGGCCGCCGCGTCTCCCGGGTTCGCCACCCAGGACGAGGTGGTGGACCTCAGCGGCAACATGGAGGCCGAGCTCGGCTACGTCTACGGCGACGACGCGCAGGAACCCGAGGAGGAGGAGGACGAGCAGGAGGAGGTGGAGGAGGAGGAGGAGGAGCCGGCTCCTGTTCCGACGAAGGGGCGCCGGAAGAAGAAGAAGCGGGCGGCTAGGTCAGGCGAACTGCGCATCAAGTGGACGTCCAAGTTGGAGGAGTGCCTCGCCGAAGCTTGGAAAGTCGTCTGCCTCGACCTGACCACCGGCGAATCCGAGCTTGAGACGTCTGAGGAGCATCAAGGCCGAGTTCGACGGCGGAAGCTCGTCGACCCTACTCAAAGGCGTCTACATGCGGTAGCGGCTCCAAGGCGATGGCGAACCATTGGGGGCGTGTCCAGTTGGCGTGCAACAAATGGCATGGAATCGTCGAGGAGGTCGCGGCTTGCCTGGAGAGCGGCGCCAGCGTTGAGGATCAGGTACGCACGCCGTCCGCCAACTGTTCGTCCCTCCGTGCAGCTGCTGCGTATGTTTGCCATGTATCGGGGCGACAACCAAGACGCCGACTTCAAGCACCTCCACGTCTACAAACGCATTCACAAGTGTGAGAAGTGGGCGGAAGTCCGACGTGCCCTCGACAAGGCCAAGGAGACATACAAGCCGGACGCGGCGACTCCGGGCGCGTCAGAGGGGCAGCCGGAAGGCAACAAATTGGCAAAGAAGGGGAAATGCACCGACGCGGCAACCGCGCGATTGCAGGAGTCCATCGAGCATTGCCTCGCCGACGCCCAGGCCCGGGCCGTCCTACGCGAAGAGAAGACCGAGGCGCGGTGGTCGTCGCTAATGATGACCAACGCCATCAAGCTCGATCTGCTCCGGACAAACGTCGCCGTGAAGAAGAGGAACACTGACATGGCTTTTCTGATGGGCGGGGCGAACATGCTCCAGAGCAACGACGAGAAGCTCAAGGCGTGGTACCTGGTGCAGCGAGGCCTCATCCTGAACGAGCTGCGGCCAGCCGGCAACGCTTAACGACGCCGACGACGCCATACGCCCACACGGACGCCAAGCCCGAGCAGCGCGTCTATCGCCGCGCCCAGTGCCGAAGCCGCACCGACGCAGCCCAGCACCGAAGCAGCTCCGACCCCGACGAGCCTGCGCACGCCGACTCCGCCAACGCCTGGAGCCGACACCGCCGAGTGAATCGCCGTGCGCACGCGATCGCCGCATTCTGTTTTTTTGTAACGCCAGACTACATCCGATCGCCGGATTTGCGGCGTCTTTTGAGAGCAGGAACGACCAAGTTTAAATTTTCCACATCATGGGGCGGCGTGGGGCGTGATCGAGCTAGGTCGCCCCGGGGGCGAACTAGCCCGGCACGCCTCAAAGCCGCTGGATTTAGGCGCCTGGGGCCGAAACTGGAGATGCCCTCAGAAACGAGCAGCAACAGCTCGCCCGCTCATCCCCGTTGACCGCAGCCGCACGCTCGTCTAGCGCCTCGCTAGGCCACTGCCAAGGCCCAACCTGCTTCCCCTCTAGATCCGGCCTCCTCCAGCCTCTACACCGAACGGGCCAAGGCCCACTGGGTGAGGCCACACCCCAGCGCCCCTCCTCTTGTTTTTTTCCTTTGTTGGGCTTCCTGTTCAGATTCGGCCCATGTCATGTTTTTTCAGTTCTGCGAATTAGCTATTATCCAGAGAGTGCCAGTTTTACAGAAAAGCCCTTCATGTTCATGCATTAATATCTCACAAACCATGCATCGGACTAAAACAACTTATATATGCAAAATGCTTAGTTTTTCATCTAGTTTCATAATCGGCTACTTTCATCTATGTTAAAAATGTTTAACATGTTGTTTGTGTTTATTTTGCATAATGCCATGTTAAAATGATTTATTTCATAACTAATTAACCATAGCTTCGAATTTAATAAACTTTATATGGAAATGGGGTAGAAAAATGCATAGTTTAACATGGTGGCATTACTTTGCATGTTTAACAACTCTAAAATATGATTTATGGCAGAACAGTACCAATTCCAAAATATGCATATGAGAATTTTCTGGAATTGTTATGTTGTTCCGGCCTCATTTAAACTTGCCTAATTAGTTAGTTTACTTATGCTTCACCTCTTGACATGTTAATTAACATTTAATATTGTTGGGTACATAAACGAGAGAGAACTAAATATTTGATGTGGTGTTTCGTTAATATGCAACTTGTTGCATACTGAGCTCCGCTTAATTTGTAGTATTGTTTGTGCACTTTGCCATCCCATGCCACATTAAACCGGACATGCATCTTACTTGATTGTGCATCATGCCATGTTTATGTGATGGTTGTTTACCATGTTGTTTGCTTCTTTCCGGTGTTGCTTCTTCGGGTTAGTTCCGATAACATCGCGTTTGTGAGGATTTGTTCGACTTCGTCCGTTTGTCTTCTTCATGGACTCGTTCTTCTCCCTTGCGGGATATCAGGCAAGATGACCATACCCTCGAAATCACTTCTATCTTTGCTTGCTAGTTGTTCGCTCTGTTCCTATGACGCGCTACCTACCACTTGCTATATCATGCCTCCCATATTGCCATGTCAAGCCTCTAACCCACCATCCCTAGCAAACCGTTGTTTGGCTATGTTACCGCTTTTGCTCAGCCCCTCTTATACCGTTGCTAGTTGCAGGTGAAGTTGAAGTTTGTTCCATATTGGAACATGGATATGTTGGGATATCACAATATCTCTTATTTAATTAATGCATCTATATACTTGGTAAAGGGTGGAAGGCTTGACCTTATGCCTGGTGTTTTGGTCCACTCTTGCCACCCTAGTTTCCGTCATACCAGTGTTATGTTCCTTGATTTTGTGTTCCTTACGCGGTTGGGTGTTATCGGAACCCCTTAACAGTTCGCTTTGACTAAAACTCCTCCAGCAAGGCCCAACCTTGGTTTTAACATTTGCCACCTAATCCTTTTCCCTTGGGTTCTGTAGACTCAAGGGTCATCTTTATTTTAAACCCCCGGGCCAGTGCTCCTCTGAGTGTTGGTCCAATCTGTCAGCCGCCGGTGGCCACCAGGGGCAACTCTGGGCTCGCCTACATAAAGTTTGGACAATCTGGTGTGCCCTGAGAATGAGATATGTGCAGCTCCTATCAGGATTTGTCGGCACATTCGGGCGGCTTTGCTGGTCGTGTTTTACCATTGTCGAAATGTCTTGTAAGCAGGATTCCGAGTCTGATCGGGTCTTCCTGGGAGAAGGAATATCCTTCGTTGACCGTGAGAGCTTGGATGGGCTAAGTTGGGACACCCTTGCAGGGTATAAACTTTCGAGAGCCGTGCCCGCGGTTATGTGGCAGATGGGAATTTGTTAATGTCCGGTTGTAGAGAACTTGACACTTGACTTAATTAAAATGCATCAACCGCGTGTGTAGCCGTGATGGTCTCTTTTCGGCGGAGTCCGGGAAGTGAACACGGTTCTTGTGTTATGGTTGTGCGTAAGTAGTTTCAGGATCACTTCTAGCTTCACGACCGTTGCGTTACTTCTCTTCTCGCTCTTATTTGCGTACGTTAGCCACCATATTTGCTTAGTGCTTGCTGCAGCTCCACCTCATTACCCCATCCTTCCTATAAGCTTAAATAGTCTTGATCTCGCGGGTGTGAGATTGTTGAGTCCTCGTGACTCACAGATTCTACCAAAACAGTTGCAGGTGCCGAGGATACCAGTGCAGGTGATGCTACCGAACTCAAGTGGGAGTTCGATGAGGACCTTGGTCGTTACTATGTTTCTGTTCAAGTTGATCAGTAGTGGAGCCCAGTTGGGACGATCGGGGATCTAGCATTTGGGGTTATCTTCCTTTTCTTTTGGATTTGACCGTAGTCGGTCTATGTGTGTACTCTGATGTTGTATGATTTATTTAAGTATTGTGTGAAGTGGCGATTGTAAGCCAACCCTCTTTATCCCTTTCTTGTTCATTACATGGGATTGTGTGAAGATGACCCTTCTTGCGACAAAACCACCATGCGGTTATGCCTCCAAGTCATGCCCCGACACGTGGGAGATATAGCCGCATCGTGGGTGTTACAGCCCGCGCGCGCTTTCCGTCTGAAACAGTCAGCGTCGCCTGCACCGCTTCCTCGTGCAGGCAATTGCTCCGCCTTCAAATGACACTAGTGTCGTCCGTTCGTTTGTCTCCTGACCACATTAATGATACACGGTTGCCGAGGCGGCTACTCCGGCACCACACATTCGTCCCCCCGCCGCCCACCATTGCTATATAAACTACTGCGCCGGCCACAGGCGCAGTCATCCGCCTCCGTTCCCTTTCTCCTGTCCACACCACTACTGCCCACCATGGCTTCCTCGCGCTCCAGCACTCTTCGGGACGGGTGGACGACGGACCACAAGGAGATGGCAGCCATTGCTGCCGACTGGCTGGGCGGCAGGTAGTCGGAGGCCGATGACGTCCCAATGGAGAACATGGTAGCCGTCGATCCGGCACCAACCCCCCGCCTCCGTGCCATCCTCGCCGGTGCATTGCACCATGACCATCGGTGAGGCCCGTGCCCAATACATGGACACGGTGAGGCAGAAGCGTCAGGAGCAGTTTCGGGAGGCACAGGCCGACGCCTCCTACAACCACCATCTCCTCCAGGAGCACCTGCAGGCGGAGGAGAAGATTTCTACAGAGCGGGCGGAGCAGGAGGCGCTGCTCGATTCATACCGCTCTGCCTGCGAGGGCCGCCTCGAGCGCTAGCGGTTCCGCATGCGGATGGCGGAGGCTGCGGCCGCCTACAAAGAGGGCGATGAAGCGGGCGAGGCACTGTTTGGCGAGACCAAGGACGAGACAGAGGAAAATGCCGGCTCCGACGAGGCCCTGCTCCGCCAAGGCCCCGTGGTGCCAACAACGAGGAAGAGGACACCGCCGGCTCCGCCGATGCCCCACCCCGCCAGCACCGAGGTGAAGGATTTCACCAGCTTCGGCGAGGCCCTGCTCCGCCGAGGACCCGCCGTGCCAACAACGAGGCAGAGGACATCGCGACTCCGCCGAGGCCCCGCCCCATCGGCAACGAGGCGGAGGACCTCGCCGGCTTCAATGAGGCCCTACTCCGCCGAGGTCCCGCCCCGCCAAAAACGAGGCAGAGGACATCGCCGGCTCAGCCAAGGCCCCACCCTGCCGGCAACAAGGGGGAGGATTTCCCCGCTCCACCGAGGCGCTGCCTTGGTGACAACGAGACAGAGGACATCGCCGGCTCCCGTCGAGGCCCCACCCTGCTGCCAACGAGGCCGCGCCATAAAGAAAACGAGGAAGAGTATAACACAGTAGGTCGCCGCCGCTCTGGTCCAAGTAAGGCCACCGCTACTACCTTCCGGTTGAAGCCAAGCTAGGCGGCTTGACTATTGACGGCCGATTAGCTTCTTGGCGGCAACGTGGAGTCGGAGAGCTATGTTGGAGAAGGATGCTGCTTCAGTTACTTAACTGCTGGTGCAGTTTGGTAAATGACACATGGGACCAACATGCATCTGGGCCACATGTCAGTTACGCAACTGCACCTGTAGTTAAGTCACTGAAGCTCAGTCCGCTGGAGAAGAAGCTTGTATTCAGCTCAGCTGGACACGGGTGGGTAGCTTCGGTTAATTAATTATACCTCCAGCGCACCCCTTTTTAGTTGAAGAATGTATGAAATGTAATGAAATCCCGCATGTTTATATGAAATTCGACGGTGTATGAATGAGTTTAGTTCGATTAGTTCGAATTCTTATATCACTGGCATTGGATGAACATGCAAAACAATACGTACTAGAATTATTCCGAGGGTGATCACCTCGTTTGCAGCAGTTTCACATGTACTCCCTCCGGTCCTTTTCAGCCCGCATACAAGTTTTGTCTACAGTCAAAGTATCTCTACTTTGACCAATCTTATAGAAAAAAGTATGAACATTCACAATGTAAAATCAACTAACTTGAAAGAAATCTAATATGCAAAGTAAAAAGGAACAAAGGGAGTACAAAGAGTTTGAGCAGCTTTTTAGCGTTCTTGTACATTGCAATCAAACAAACAAGCTTGGCAATTCATAAAGAACATTCAAAACAATCGATGATTATGCATCTCAGCGATTCACATGTCAGACCCAATATTTACTTCACAACTAAATAATAAATAAAAATTGATCGATTCTGCTGACAGCAAAGGGCGTCCCATTCGAAAATATCAAACGCATGTCTTCTTGCTAACATCAATGAGAAAAATTTGACAAGGTTGTCCTATTCCAAAATGTCAAATGCGTGTTGTTTTGCGTACATCAATGAGCAAACTTTGACAAGGTTTTCCCATTCCAAAATATCAAATGCCTATGATTGTGGAATGGGCAGGGTTTGCCATCAGTTCAAACATTGACAGGGCACCTCGTGCTAAATAAACCAGCTGTTCTTTTTGTGCAGTTCCACCAAAATCAACCAAATTCGCGTGTAGCTTGTATGATTTCACCTTTATATGTTGCAACGCCTTGAACATATCACACCTCCTTTCTTGTGGTTGAAATAAATGATTCGATGTATTCATGAACATTTTGTGCAGTTCCCACTGAAATCAGGCTGAGCACCCCTGTTTGCACAAATACAAAAAAGTGATTAGTATAAAGCAAAGTGTAAAATGAATTGACAGTTTAAACAGGCACCTACATGGTCCATGTAGAGCACACTTTAAAAAAATGGAACTCACCGGAAAGAATCCTAGAACAACATTGTACTTGCGCATCACAGCAAAAAAAATGGAGATCTGTGAGTCCTTCTGAACTTAAGTTAGTTTGCTCTTGTGGGGAGTAATATAACCATGCTTCAACTGCTCCTTCTGATGAGAAGATAGACTAGGCTTCTTCATCCTGGCATAATCAAAACTAGTCACTTCACGTACTCCATATTCTTCTTTAGAGGAGGATGATCCTGTTGTGCAAAGACCAGAGGACAACTAAATGCTAGTATCCCTATTTGCTCAAAAAAGGAAAGGAAATATTTAAAATAGCACAGATGAAGCACTTCTCAAGGACAATACCACTTTCTCATGACAGTATCTAAACAGTAGCACAACACCAATAGAGATGACAAAGCTCAATCATATGGATGAAATCCGTGGGCGAGTACCAACCTTTGTCAGGAGGCTTATTGTGTAGAGCATACAAATCAAGCACTTCTCCGGAACCATCTGTTGTTATCTACTGTGGTTGCCATGCTTACTATGTACTCCTCGATTAGTTTAATGTTTCCAACATCTTCTTGTGCAGTTCCTATAAAATATATGGTATCTTCAAAGATGATCCCTGATTGCAAAAGTAGAGATAATTACATATTACATTAATATTGGCATCAAATAAGTGGAAAAATAATTGCTTGTTCCAGCCATAGCAATAAATTAAGATGCAAAACTATATCATTACTTGTGTCATCACAGTTCCAGTGCTTCATTACAACGCCGGGAGTTGATTTTTGTTTTTCTTCCGCTTGTTCTTCTTCTTCATCAGTTGGTTCAATAACAGACAAGCTTCACCTTCAATGTAAGATTTGGCATGTCAATTAGGGAGCACAAGTATAGCACTAAAAAACAACATTAATTTTCTGATGAAAGTGGCAAAATACAGGCCAACAGTTGTGAAATATCCTTATCTTTCCTCAATGAGATATTACGGTGCACATACGGATTGGAAGTCTTGTCTCCATTTGTGAAGTTCACTAAAATCAAGCAACATTACCATATAAGTAGCACAACATATGAAAGCACACTGCACAATCATGTGAAAGAAGGCTAGTACTAACCTCTCATGACGCGGAATTCAAACAACTCACAATAAGATCTGAACAAAATTTGCCAACACAGATAGGAAGTCCGACCTCCTCTTGTCCAGTTCCACTAAGATCAAGCAATCAAGCAACGTTGTCGGTGTGACATTTTGGTTGAACTGCACAAAACACTCTTAAAACAAAAGTGTTTTGTGCAGTGCAACAAAAGGTCACAATAGCAACGAGGTGAAGTAGATAACCCTGTTTACACACATGTAAAAAGGAAACAACTAGTGGTCAATAACGATGGATGACACATAAGCCAACAAAAAGAAGCATCTAACTTATCTAAATGGGAAAGAAAGATTTCTCAAACGGTGGCATTGATTCATATTAACAAAGAGATTATATTAACAATAAAATTCGTTAAACATGTAATTTGCTTTTAACTGTGGCATTGCATCAATTTTCTAGAGGCATTATTAGGGGTGTATGTTTACAGGGACTTTTTGGTGTAGGGACTAAAAAAAGTCCCTTTCAGTCCCATCTAAACCAAACAGGAGGGACTTTTAGGGACTAAAAGTGGGCATTTGGGACTAAAGAAAGAAGACCCCGAGGGAGAGTCTTTTTGGGACTTTTTCCAATAGTTGCCCCTACCCCGCATCGCACCTTATCTCTATTAGTTCATTACTAGGGGTAACATGGTCTTTTAGCATGTCATTTAATAACCTCTAGTCCATGTTTAGTCCCTGGAACCAAGCAGGTAGGGACTAGGGACTTTTTAGTTGGGACTAAAAAAAGTCCTAGGACTTTTTAACCAAACATGGCCTTAGATTAACAACAGCTAAAGAGTTGCATGGGACAGTGGACGCACCAGCACCATGTGCATCTACCGATGTATAAAGGGGTGATGCATAGTCTGTTGCAACAGAGAATAAACAACCAAGGAGCATATTTGTGCTGGTTCCAATTTTGTTATCTTTAGACACATTTCCCTATGTGAGCGCAACAAATCTAGTCCTACTCAAACTCTACAGCCTTGTCCCCCAAAACAAAAAGATCAGTTCGTTACAGATGTGCGTACTGTGTTTGTCATTGTTTTCCCTTTTCGACCAACGTAGGTGCTGGATAGCCAGTCTGTACTAGTACTTTCCCCCTTCCTTTCCTCTTTGAACCACGTCCTAGATTCATGCTATACAACTTTCCCCACTACTTTCCCCCCTTCCTTTCCTCTTTGAACTACGTCCTAGATTCATGCTATACAACTTTCCCCACAACTTTCCCCCCTTCCTTTCCTTTTTGAACCACGTTCTAGATTCATGCTATACAACTTTCCCCACTACTTTCCTCCCTTCCTTTCCACTTTGAACCACGTCCTAGATTCAGGCTATACAACTCCCCACTACTTTCCTACTTGATCCAACACCTAGATTCGAGTGCAGAAGCAGAAAAAGCCCACATGCAGCTAGAGCAATGCATGTGGAATAAGTAAATTATACCTTAAGGTTCTTGGGGTGTGGTTCGGTGGTCGACCGGAGGCCGTTCTTCCCACACTATGTACGACGGCGAGGAAGAAGGGGTCGGAGGCCCTCCCTCGCCGCCACTGGGTGAAAGAGAACAGCTGCGCCGGTAGTGGATTCCCTCCCTCGCCGATGGCGATAGTGTTAAGCCTCCTTCCCTTCCCGGCGGACGGATCCTGCCGGCTCTTTGACCAGAAGTGAGGGGAGAGAGAGAGGCCAACGAAGTCTTGTTTAGATCTGGAGAGGGTGAGACAGTGTGAAGAGAGCAAGTACAAGCGCTGAGGCTCCAGCGTGTATATATATAGTGGAGAGAGAGTGTGAAGAGTGCAAACCCTAGAAAACAAACGCCGAGGTTGCAGCGCATACGTGATGAGGTGATTATACGGTCACTACGAGATCGCATAGCTCCATATCCGTTCATTTTGAACAGTCAAAGAATCCTCTTGGCACCGCCCCAGATCACTTTCTCTCTCTGTTGTGCGGGGCCTACCTGTCATTGGGTGGAAGAAAGAAGTCGAACAAAAACAAAATTATGCTCAAGTGCGGTTATCAAATCCGAGACCTCAAGTTTGATGAGCGAACAGGCTAACCAGCTACACCACCCTCACGTTATGTTTAACGAGAGGAAAATAACATTTTATACATTCCTGCATTCGTCTAACAAACATGACGTGTTTTTTTGTGCGTGAGAGTCATTGGGATTTAAATCATAATCGTGTCATGTGGCTTTGGTGGTAAGGTCTTTTGGGATTTAAAGCAGTATTGGTAGTACAGAAGTGATGCAGCCTTAGTCACCTTACCTCTCTCCACGTAGTAGGTTTGGTCCCACCAGTCAGAGGGTGAAACAAACAAATTAATAAGAAAAATTAAAGAGCCAGCGGTGTATCTTACCTCACACATCTCGCTACTGCTCGTGAACACTGTCCAATTGATCCCTCTGTTCGCTCACGTACTATTTTAAGTGAATCCTTATTATAACATGCACACAATACGCATGCATGCACTCACACACTAGCACGCAGTGGGCACACACACACTAGTTAGCACACAACACGCACACACCGGCGAGCGGTGACGAAGTTGTGGCCGCATGGTCATACTTCGGCAACCGCAAAGCAATCATGCGCACAAGGCGAGTAGAGCGACCTAGTGTGGGTGTCATCATAACCATCATTGATGGCCATTGAGGGAGTCCTGGACTAAGGGGTCCTCGGGTGTTCGGCCTGTTAGCCATGGGCCGGACTGATGGGCTGTGAAGATACAAAGACCGAAGACTCTAGCCATGTCCAGATGATACTCTCCTTGCCGTGGATGGCAAGCTTGGCGTCCAAATATGAAGATTCCTTTTTCTGTGACCGACCTTATGTAACCCTAGATCACTCCGGTGTCTATATAAACCGGAGGGCTAGGTCCGTAGAGGCCAATCATCATAATCATAGTCATACAAGATAGACTTCTAGGGTTCTAGCCATTACGATCTCGTGGTATATCAACTCTTGTAATACTCATATTCATCAAGATCAATCAAGCAGGAAGTAGGGTATTACCTCCATAGAGAGGGCCCAAACCTGGGTAAACATTGTGTCCCCTGTCTCCTGTTACCATCGACCTTAGACGCATAGTTCGGGACCCCCTACCCGAGATCCGCCGGTTTTGACACCGACAATGGTGCTTTCATTGAGAGCTCCACTATGCCGTCGTCAAAAGGGTTGATGGCTCACCTTGTCGTCAAGGAAAATATCACCTCCGGAGGACCCTGATACGTCTCCAACATATCTATAATTTTTGATTGCTCCATGCTATATTATCTACTGTTTTGGACATTATTGGGCTTTATTATTCACTTTTATATTACTTTTGGGACTAACCTATTAACCGGAGGCCCAGCCCAAAATTGCTGTTTTTTGCCTATTTCAGAGTTTTGCAGAAAAGGAATATCAAACGGAGTCCAAACGGAATGAAACCTTCGGGAACGTGATTTTCAGAACGAATATGATCCAGGAGACTTGGACCCTACGTCAAGAAATAAAGGAGGAGGCCACGAGGTAGGGGGCGCGCCTACCCCCCTAGGGCGCGCCTACCCCCCTAGGGCGCGCCCTCCACCCTCGTGGGCCCCCTGTTGCTCCACCGACGTACTCCTTCCTCCTATATATACCTACGTACCCCCAAACGATCATATACGGAGCCACAAACCAAATTCCACCACTGCAACCTTCTGTACCCACGAGATCCCATCTTGGGGCCTGTTCCGGAGCTCCGGCGGAAGGGGAATCGATCACGGAGGGCTTCTACATCAACACCATAGCCTCTCCGATGAAGTGTGAGTGGTTTACTTCAGACCTTCGGGTCCATAGTTATTAGCTAGATGGCTTCCTCTCTCTTTTTGGATCTCAATACAATGTTCTCCCCCTGTCTCGTGGAGATCTATTCGATGTAATCTTCTTTTGCGGTGTGTTTGTTGAGACCGATGAATTGTGGGTTTATGATCAAGATTATCTATGAACAATATTTGAATCTTCTCTGAATTCTTTTATGTGTGATTGGTTATCTTTGCAAGTCTCTTGAATTATCAGTTTGGTTTGGCCTACTAGATTGATCTTTCTTGCAATGGTAGAAGTGCTTAGCTTTGGGTTCAATCTTGCGGTGTCCTTTCCCGATGTGATGGGGTAGCAAGGCATGTATTGGATTGTTGCCATCGAGGATAACAAGATGGTTTTTTTATCATATTGCATGAATTTATCCCTCTACATCATGTCATCTTGCTTAAGGCGTTACTCCATTTTTATGAACTTAATACTCTAGATGCATGCTGGATAGCGGTCGATGAGTGGAGTAATAGTAGTCGATGCAGGTGAGTCGGTCTACTTGTCTCAGACGTGATGCCTATATACATGATCATACCTAGATATTCTCATAACTATGCTCAATTCTGTCAATTGCTCAACAGTAATTTGTTCACCCACCGTAAAATACTTATGCTCTTGAGAGAAGCCACTAGTGAGAAATATGGCCCCCGGGTCTATCTTCATCATATTAATCTTCCAACACTAAGTTATTTCCTTTGCTTTTTTACTTTGCTTTTGTTTTACTTTGCATCTTTATCACAAAAATACCTAAAATATTATCCTATCATATCTATCAGATCTCACTCTCGTAAGTGGCCATGTAGGGATTGACAACCCCTTATAGCGTTGGTTGTGAGGATTTATTTGTTTTGTGTAGGTGCGAGGGACTCACGCGTAGCCTCCTACTGGATTGATACCTTGGTTCTCAAAAATTGAGGGAAATACTTACGCTACTTTGCTGCATCACCATTTCCTCTTCAAGGGAAAACCAATGCAGTGCTCAAGAGGTAGCAAGAAGGATTTCTTGTGCTGTTGCTGGGGAGGCCTACACAAAAGTCAACATACCAAGTACCCATCACAAACCCTTATCTCCCACATGAAATTATTTTCCATTTGCCTCTCGTTTTCCTCTCCCCCACTTCACCCTTGCCGTTTTATTCGCCTTCTTCCCGTATGCCTTTCTGCTTGTGTTTCCACGTGCCTTCTATTTGCTTGCATCTTTGCTTGCTAAAAATCTATTGACATGGATCCACTTAAAGTGTTTTACTTGGATCATCTTCGATCCTTATGCGCTCGTGCTGAAACCCCAACTAGCCTAGTTGATGGGAAATCTTTAGATGAGCATGCTCATTTTGTGCGTCACCGTTTTGTTTGGAAAAGGGAGACTCTTGTGGAATCAAGTAAACAAATTGCTATGCTATGCTTGGAATCTTTGTGAAATGTGTGATTTTACTTGTTGCTCTAAGAACCCTAAAAAACACCTTCCCTACCTATGTGAGCTCAATGATAATGAAATCTTATCTTCTTATGCAAAGGGTGTTTATAGTTACTATGATATCGAACAAATTGAAGAATTTGTCGTTTTTAAGGGTGGTCATGAAGTTGCTTCTTTGATTGAACAGTATGATTTTACTCTCAACAAATCTGAAAATTCCGTCATACTTAAATATTGCAATGAAAACTTTGCTCATAATGTCTATGTCCAAGAATTTATTGAAAGAATGACCGTTGCTTTGGAAGAAAATAATGATATGCATGAATCTATAGATAATGATGATTCCAATGATTTGGTTGAAATACCCCTTGACGAACATGATGCTTGCTATTCTTTTGGCCATGATGCCAATATTTATGAAGTCGAATTTGCTATTGTTCCTTATGTTAAAAATGAGATTGTTGCTATTGCACCCATGCTTGATAGTTCCCTCGATGAAAAGCATGATTTCAATAATTTTACTATAAATTCTCTTGATGTCAATTGTGCTAATAATATGCAAAACCCTAAGCTTGAGGATGCTAGTTTTTCTATGTCTACTACTTGTTGCAATGATCATGATTGGGTTGATTCTTCCTATGATCTTGAAAATTTATTTAATCCCCATGATGAATATGAGTAATATTGTTTGCAATAATATTGAAAGTTGGTTCGGAAGAGTGTCAACTTTAGATCCAACATATTTGGAGAATGTTCAATCTTATGAAATTTTTGATAAAAGTGGGTTTGGAGAGGTCATGACTTTAGTTAATGATAATCCCACTATTTTGGAAGAGAGTCAACTTTGCAAGTATGTGGATCGTGTTGAAAATATTTTATGTGATAGATATTTTGTTGAATTTTCTTATGATCCTACATGCAATTATTATGAGAGAGGAAAATATGGTTGTAGAAATTTTCAAGTTACTAAATTACCTCTCTTAATGTTGAGATCGCTATCGTCTCTTTCCGCTTCCTTGCATATGCTAGTTTTTGCTTGCTATGATAATTTGTTTGCCTATAAGATGCCTATGCATGGGAAGTACGTTAGACTTAGATGTGTTTGTCACGTGTTTCATGATGCTGTCTTTGTGCTTCAATTCTTGTATTTCTTGTGAGCATCATCGAAATCTCAATGCCTAGCTAGGGGCGTTAAACGATAGCGCTTGATGGGAGGCAACCCAATTTTATTTTTAGTTTTTTTGCTTTTTGCTTATGTTTAGGAATAAATATTTGTTCTAGCCTCAGTTTAGATGTTTTTTTATGTTTTAATTAGTTTTTGTGCCAAGTTAAACCTATAGGATCTTCTTGGATGATAGTTATTTGATCTTGCAGAAATTTCCAGAAACTTTCTGTTCACGAAAACAACTGTTAAAAATCACCAGAATGTGATAAAATACTTATTCCAATTTCTGCTGATCAATATTAAAATTGTGTAGGCCTTCCTATTTTGGCTGATTTTTTGGAGTTCCAGAAGTTTGCGTTAGTTACAGATTACTACAGACTGTTCTGTTTTTGACAGATTCTGTTTTTCGTGTGTTGTTTGCTTATTTTGATGAATCTATGGCTAGTAAAATAGTTTATAAACCATAGAGAAGTTGGAATACATTAGGTTTAACACCAATATAAATAAAGAATGAGTTCATTACAGTACCTTGAAGTGGTCTTTTGTTTTCTTTCACTAACGGAGCTCACGAGATTTTCTGTTGAGTTTTGTGTTGTGAAGTTTTCAAGTTTTGGGTGAAAGATTACATGGATTATGGAACAAGGAGTGGAAAGAGCCTAAGCTTGGGGATGCCCATGGCAACCCCAATATAATTTAAGGACACCAAAAAGCCAAAGCTTGGGGATGCCCCGGAAGGCATCCCCTCTTTCGCCTAGTTCCATCGGTAACTTTACTTGGAGCTATATTTTTTTTCACCACATGATATGTGTTTTGCTTGGAGCGTCTTGTATGATTTGAGTATTTTCTTTTTAGTTTACCGCAATCATCCTTGCTGTACACACCTTTTTAGAGAGCCATACATGATTTGGAATTTGTTAGAATACTCTATGTGCTTCGCTTATATCTTTTGAGTTATATAGTTTTGCTCTAGTGCTTCACTTATATCTTTTAGAGCACGGTGGTGGATTTGTTTTATAGAAACTATTGATCTCTCATGCTTCACTTAGATTATTTTGAGAGTCTTAAATAGCATGGTAATTTGCTTAAATAATCCTAATATGCTTGGTATTCAAGAGTAGTAAAAACTTTCTTATGAGTGTGTTGAATACTAAGAAACGTTTGATGCTTGATAATTGTTTTGAGATATAAAGATGATGATATTAGAGTCATGCTAGTTGAGTAGTTGTGAATTTGAGAGATACTTGTGTTAAAGTTTGTGATTCCCGTAGCATGAACGTATGGTGAACCGTTATGTGATGAAGTCGGAGCATAATTTATTTATTGATTGTCTTCCTTACGAGTGGCGGTCGGGGACGAGCGATGGCATTTTCCTACCAATCTATCCCCCTAGGAGCATGCGCGTAATACTTTGCTTTGACAACTTGTAGATCTTTGCAATAAGTATATGAGTTATTTATGACTAATGTTGAGTCCATGGATTATACGCACTCTTCTTCCTTCCACCATTGCTAGCCTCTCTAATACCGCGCACTTTTAGCGGTATCATACACCCACCATAAACCTTCCTCAAAACAGCCACCATACCTACCTATCATGGCATTTCCATAGCCATTCCGAGATATATTGCCATGCAACTTTCCACCGTTCCGTTTATTATGACACGCTCCATCATTTTCATATTGCTTTGCATGATCATGTAGTTGACATCGTATTTGTGGCAAAACCACCGTTCATAATTCTTTCATACATGTCACTCTTGATTCATTGCATATCCCGGTACACCGCCGGAGGCATTCATATAGAGTCATATTTTGTTCTAAGTATCGAGTTGTAATTGTTGAGTTGTAAGAAAATAAAAGTGTGATGATCATCATTTTTAGAGCATTGTCCCAAGTGAGGAAAGGATGATGGAGACTATGATTCCCCACAAGTCGGGATGAGACTCCGGACGAAAAATTAAAAAAATAAAAGAAAAGAGGGCATAAAAAAGAGAAAAAAGGCCCAAATAAAAAAATGAGAGAAAAGGAGAGAAGGGACAATGTTACTATCCTTTTACCACACTTGTGCTTCAAAATACCACCATGATCTTCATGATAGAGAGTCTCTCATTTTGTCACATTCATATACTAGTATGAATTTTTCATTATAGAACTTGGATTGCATATTCCAATGATGGGCTTCCTCAAAATGCCCTAGGTCTTCGTGAGCAAGCGAGTTGGATGCACACCCACTTAGTTTCTTTTGTTGAGCTTTCATATACTTATAGCTCTAGTGTATCCGTTGCATGGCAATCCCTACTCACTCACATTGATATCTATTGATGGGCATCTCCATAGCCCGTTGATATGCCTAGTTGATGTGAGACTATCTTCTCCTTTTTGTCTTCTCCACAACCACCATTCTATTCCACATATAGTGCTATGTCCATGGCTCACGCTCATGTATTGCGTGAAGATTGAAAAAGTTTGAGAATGTCAAAAGTATGAAACAATTGATTGGCTTGTCATCGGGGTTGTGCATGATTTAAATACTTTGTGTGGTGAAGATAGAGCATAGCCAGACTATATGAATTTGTAGGGATAACTTTCTTTGGCCATGTTATTTTGAGAAGACATAATTGCTTTATTAGTATGCTTGAAGTATTATTATTTTTATGTCAATATTAAACTTTTGTCTTGAATCTTTCGAATCTGAATATTCATACCACGATTAAGAAGAATTACATTGAAATTATGCCAAGTAGCACTCCGCATCAAAAATTCTGTTTTTATCATTTACCTACTCGAGGACGAGCAGGAATTAAGCTTGGGGATGCTTGATACGTCTCCAACGTATCTATAATTTTTGATTGCTCCATGCTATATTATCTACTGTTTTGGACAATATCGGGCTTTATTATTCACTTTTATATTACTTTTGGGACTAACCTATTAACCGAAGGCCCAGCCCAGAATTGCTGTTTTTTGCCTATTTCATAGTTTCGTAGAAAAGGAATATCAAACGGAGTCCAAACGGAATGAAACCTTTGGGAACGTAATTTTCAGAACGAATATGATCCAGGAGACTTGGACCCTACGCCAAGAAATAAAGGAGGAGGCCACAAGGTAGGGGGGGCGCCTACCCCCCTAGGGCGTGCCCTCCACCCTCGTGGGCCCCTTGTTGCTCCACCGACGTACTCCTTCCTCCTATATATACCTACGTACCCCCAAACGATCAGATACGGAGCCAAAAACCTAATTCCACCGCCGCAACCTTCTGTACCCACGAGATCCCATCTTGGTGCCTGTTCCTGAGCTCCACCGGAAGGAGAATCGATCACGGAGGGCTTCTACATCAACACCATAGCCTCTCCGATGAAGTGTGAGTAGTTTACTTCAGACCTTCGGGTCCATAGTTATTAGCTAGATGGCTTCCTCTCTCTTTTTGGATCTCAATACAATGTTCTCCCCCTGTCTCGTGGAGATCTATTCGATGTAATCTTCTTTTGCTGTGTGTTTGTTGAGACCGATGAATTGTGGGTTTATGATCAAGATTATCTATGAACAATATTTGAATCTTCTCTGAATTATTTTATGTATGATTGGTTATCTTTGCAAGTCTCTTCGAATTATCAGTTTGCTTTGGCCTACTAGATTGATCTTTCTTGCAATGGGAGAAGTGCTTAGCTTTGGGTTCAATCTTGCGGTGTCCTTTTCCAGTGTGATGGGGGCAGCAAAGGCACGTATTGGATTGTTGACATCGAGGATAACAAGATGGGTTTTTTATCATATTGCATGAATTTATCCCTCTACATCATGTCATCTTGCTAAGGCGTTACTCTGTTTTTATGAACTTAATACTCTAGATGCATGCTGGATAGCGGTCGATGAGTGGAGTAATAGTAGTAGATGCAGGCAGGAGTCTGTCTACTTGTCTCGGACGTGATGCCTATATACATGATCATACCTAGATATTCTCACAATTATGCTCAATTCTGTCAATTGCTTAATAGTAATTTGTTCACCCACCGTAAAATACTTATGCTCTTGAGAGAAGCCACTAGTGAAACCTATGGCCCCCGAGTCTATCTTCATCATATTAATCTTCCAACACTTAGTTATTTCCTTTGATTTTATTTTAATTTGCATCTTTATCACAAAAATACCAAAAAAATTATCTTATCATATCTATCAGATCTCACTCTCGTAAGTGGTCGTGTAGGGATTGACAACCCCTTATCACGTTGGTTGCAAGGATTTATTTGTTTTGTGTAGGTGCGAGGGACTCGCGCGTAGCCTCCTACTGGATTGATACCTTGGTTCTCAAAAACCGTGGGAAATACTTACGCTACTTTGCTGCATCACCCTTTCCTCTTCAAGGGAAAACCAACACCGTGCTCAAGAGGTAGCAGAGCCCTGTCCCGAGGCCAAAACCTCCGGCTGGGCGGCTTCATCATGACCGCCTGTTCGGCCCTTAAGCCGACGATGACATCTCGAGTCATCGAAAATTGCCTCAATGTTGAATCCGAATACTCCAAACAGATGGATCCAGCGGAGTTATCGTCATTAAACGAACTCCTAGATCGCATAGCCGCCTTGGGGGTCACTACAGACTACGATCAGATTGGGCTTAAACCCAACCAGAGAGAAATTAAAACTCCGCCGATCACCCACCAGATAGCGGTAGTCTAGGAGCAAGACAACTCCTCCTCTATACTTGTCCTCCGAACATAGAATCGAACGACAAGCCCAAAAAATCAGTTGACATCCCGGAGCCCGAACTATTGGGTCAGGGTCCGGATTTAAATCCACCCACCCACCCAGATATAAGCGCTCTCATGGGCATACGACAGCAGTCTCAGGAAACGGTACACCACTTCTGGGCCAGATTCCTCCTTGTCAAAGACAAGATTAAAGATTGTCGCGACGAAGACGTGATCTCATCGTTCCGTAACAATTGCACGCATGAAGGAATCCTCAATGCCATCAACCGCCGCCGCATATCACGCTTCGCAGACTTGGCAACCATAGTACACAAGTACTGCGCAATGGAAAGTGTCGTGGTTTTGTCACGGCAGATGTCCTCATGAAAGGACATAGTCATGGAGCCATCGCTACGGGTTAACTTGAAGGGGTTAAAGAGGACGCAAAGACACAAGAGTTATACTAGTTTGGCCCCTTCGATGAAGGTAAAAGCCTACGTCTAGTTGTGATGGGATTGATGTGGTCTCGATGACTAGGGAGCAAATAAGCTTCGCCTAGGCCTCGAGTTGATGTTGTCTGTCCTTGAACCGTCCCGGGTCGTCCCCTTATATACACGGGTGACGCCCGTCAGTTCCAAGAGTCCCAATCTCCGGTTCATACTCGTATCCGGGTTGGTCTCTCTCTATTCCTAACTTACAATACAAGTTTACATATCAGGCCGGTTTACGGCTACAGTTTCTAAACCGACTACAGGCCTTGGGCCCTTACTTTCATGCCTCTTGGGCTTTTACACCGTTGAACTACTGATGAAGTTAACCCGGCCCAGATAGGCCGGTTTACGCCCAATAGTAATATCCCCAACATTAGGCCCCAGATTGATTTGAACAGGTTCATGTCAATCCTTGATAAAGACCTTCATCTTCAATACCTTCTTGAAATCGTTGAACCGCCGTGATGTCACCTTCTCCGGTTGCTGTAAACCGGCATGACGTCCCCATAAAGATGATATCTTCTTTGTTTAACAGATCCGCAATAATCGAGGCGACATCTCCGCTTCCTAGATTTATGGCTCCTTGATTCACGCGCCTGACACAGGTATCTTGCCTTATAAATAGGACCGAAGGGTCATTCCTTTTCTCCCCTCCGTTGTGGCGACCGATTCTCCGGGTATTAATTCCCAGAAAATGGCCCTTGTGCTCATCAGCCCCAGGATTACTGTTAGCTGACAAGGCACCAACTTGATACAGAAACTCCAAGCAAAACACAAAATATGTGGTACAAGACCATTATGGTCTGTGAGTACAACAAATGGTTTCTAGCGGTTGATGGCGGAAGCGGGTTGTAAATCATCAGTGTCTATGGGACTCCATTTCCCACGGGAACAGCTGACCAGGTTAACTCCTATCTTCGCGAGGCTGCTATCACCGTTGCTTAGGTTCCGGGGCTGTCAACACGGGTGCTCCTTTCCGCGCAAGAAATCTGGCCAAGACAATAGCCAGGGACAAGCCAGTGAGTACTTGGAATGTACTCGCAAACATTATGAACACCGGAATAATATAACAACGATGTTCCAAAATATTTATGCTCATGACGTCAGTCACCAAAGGTATATGAATCTCTGATGCATGTAAGCAGGTTATTTGTGAAAGTGCATTAACATAACAATAATAGAAGGCACCGACCGGGCATCTGAAGCAACGCCACATCAAGGGCTTTAAAACAAATGTCACAGTCGGGCGTCTCAGCGACACCACATAAAGGGCTTTAAAAGAAATGCCACGGTCGGGCGTCTGAGTGACACCACATAAAGGGCTTTAAAAGAAATGCCACAGTCAGGCGTCTCAGCGACACCACATAAAGGGCTTTAAAAGAAATGCCACAGTCGGCCGTCTCAGCGACACCACATAAAGGGCTTTAAAAGAAATGCCACAGTCGGGCATTTGAGCGACACCACATAAAGGGCTTTAAAAGAAATGCCACAGTCGGGCGTCTGAGCGACACCACATAAAGGTCTTTAAAAGAAATGCCACGATCAGGCGTCTGGCGACACCACATAAAAGGGCTTTAAAAGAAATGCCACGGTCGGGCGTCGGCGACACCACCTAAAGGGCTTTAAAAGAAATGCCACGGTCGGGCGTCGGCGACACCACATAAAGGGCTTTAAAAGAAATGCCACGGTCGGGCGTCTGGCGACACCGCATAAAGGGCTTTAAAAGAAATGCCACGGTCGGGCGAGGCGACACCACATAAAGGGCTTTAAAAGAAACACAATCATAGTGAATATCCAGGAGGTAGAACCGTCCCAGGGATATTCGATAATACCAATAATATCACGGGTTAGTCCACAACAAAAATAATAATCATCATTATCACATGTCGCAAGTCGTAATATCAGTTCTGATTTAACAGTTTCACCTTCGAAGACCGACACTAAGACCGATACTTGACCCATCCCAGACTGTAATCCTTAACCATGGACACGGCTATTCGAATAGGTTTAATCTCTGCTAAGGGTGTACTCTTTACCCACGAGTAACGGATTCCTTTAGTCCATCGGGACTAATTCCGTCTACGGTCTTTTTGTTGAAAACACACCTAACTTGCACACACCAGCTTAAATCACACGTGTCTGGAATCACCCAGGACACTGTCAAGCAAAATCTAAGTGGGAGGCTACAACCTCGCGTAGCATGGGATCAAATTTATATTGCGGCGCTCTAAGGGGTGGCCTCCCTCTCGGTCTCAACGAAACACCCATGCCCCGGACCAGGTGGTACGCCTACCAGCTACAACCCGGTATCTTCCACCTGGCCTCTACATGCGGTGTGTGCTAGAAAGAGGTTGACAACTTACTAAACCGTACTCTACTTGTTGTAGAGACGGGTGGTAGTACGAAACAAGTATGGGGGTTACTGGAACAAGAATCGAGCTAGGGTCGACTCAGGAGGTTTATAAATTTCCCTGCATGACATGTATAATGAAAATAATTCAACCAACAGAATCACCGCTCACTATACCTTACTATGCCAACCGGACATAACCGTTCCGACAGAGACCGGCGACAAACTCATGCCTACCCAAGGCAGAGGTTTTTCCGGACTTCTTCCGGCATGCATGCAAGGCACATGATGATGATTATCGTCACAAGTGTGTTCATTCCCAACAGCATGGAAATCACTAATAAGCATCCATGCACATGATCATATCACATGAAATAACGAGTCCTCCGAAATGAGGTAATGTTATAAACGTGTCAACGAACACACAAAATATATTATGCCGGGGTTCAGAATGCTTGCCTTGAGGTCACGGGAAGGCAGGGTGCATTTCAAACTCTTGAAATAATTCTCCTCTCTTCAAAAATCCTATTTGAAAATATAAAAGAATTAACACACAAAAACAAAAACAGCACAAAAGTTGTTTTGAAATTTTTTCAAATAAATCTTAAAATAAACTAGACAATATTTGAAAGAGGTAGGAAAAAGAATCAATTTAATTGGAGTTGTATTTAAAAAGATACAGCAGGTTAAAGTTTGGTCAAAATCTGTTTTTAAAATAAAACAGAAAAGAAAACGTTTTAAAAGAAAAACACGTCGAAGGCGTATTCGGAAAAGGAGCTTCCACTTACTCCTGCATGGACAGGCGCTGGCTCATTGACGGTGGTCCTGCCTGGCCCACTGGTCAGGTTTGACCAGCCACGCGCGCGTCGTCCCCCTCCGACCGAACGGAGGCGGAGCTCCGGCGAGGACTTGCCGGCAAATGGGGGCGTCCCTTGGTGACCTGAGGGCATGGGTGTGCTCAGGGGGTCGAGACGAGTCCGTGGGTACCCGCCATGGTCGCCGACATGGACGGAGTCGCCGGCGACGAGCTTCGTGGCGGAGAAGGCGTTCGGGTGGATAGTGGGTTTGGGGCTACGGTGGTCTCCGACCAAAATTGAGCGCGGGGTTGCACTCACGAGAGGGAGGGTGAGCTCTTTGTGGAGAGAATGGAGATGGAGAGGCACTGGTGGCGACGGAATCGGCCGGAACTTAGCGGCGACCGAACCAGCCGGACTCGGGGAAGAAGGCCTTCCCCTCCTCGACTGCTGGCCGCGGCAGCTCTAGGGTGATCATAAGAGGTTTCTCGAGAACTCGATTGAGCTCCGGGGCCCTTATATACGCGGTGGAGGTCGGTTCCAAGGTGGCCGGCGATAAGGATGACGGCGAAACGTCTTTCTGTAGCAATGGCGACGTGGCGGCGACGCAGCTAGGGGAATGACTGCGTTTGAGCTGGAGATGCTTAAGGGGGCAGCTGGCGAGCGCTGGTGGCTTTGGCGGCACCGACTGAGGCAGGGGTGCACTGCGGACGCCGGCGTCCCGCCAAGGCTCTAACGACGGCGCTGTTGGCTGCCAGGGCGGCTTGGCGCGTTGCTGTGGGAAGGGGAGTGCGTGGCGTGGTGCTACAGAGCGGCCAAATACCGGTATGACGTGTCGGCTCGGTAGCGGCTCGTGCTGTCTGGCAGCTCTGGGCGCATCCGATTCTGCCTTGCGGAAGGTGTTCGATACAATGCCATGGCATGCTACAGGTGACAAGTGAGGTTGGCAAGCAACAGAACTAGGTTAGAGATAGAGGGGAACTAAAGGGACAAGGTGGTTTGGTCAGGTGGCCAAGTTCACAATGCCAACAACAACTCATGTCAAATCAGTTCATGCCCTCCAGGTGTTTGACAAAATGCCACATGCACCTAGGAATTTCTTGGAGTGGCCAATAATTCCAGATCAGTGTCTCCTTGGATGCACAAGAGGGTGGTGAGGTTAGTTTGTGAAAAGCACAAACTTGCTAGTGCAAGTTTTGCAGAACTTCAAATCTGGACAGGTGGTGGATGGCATTATAACATGAACCAAAAATGATCAAATGAGTGCATGCTCCTGGGCTTAGGGGTTGGGCATGGAGGACTACAAGTTGGAGGAAAAATATAGGGCCAAAGAGCAAGCAAGACTATGGTTGTTGTACAAATCATCATGTTGGACTAGAATGGAGATGAGGTTGATTCACTCAAAAATTTCAAATAACATCCCTAGATTTTTGCATAAAGTGGAATCATATGCTGCTACTAACATCCCATAATTTTGGTGGAAGCTAGAAAGAAATATTTAAAAGGGTTGTAGTGTAAAATTGTCCACTGGACCAGAGAAGAAAAACATGTGTAGCACTCAAAATATGCAATGAAATAAATATATTATTGCACAAAAGTGATTTAGAGACATCACATGACATCTCCAAATTTTGGTTGGATTTTTAGTTAAGTTTATCAACTGGTTGTAGTACAAAAAGGAGCTCCAAAACTTAAAACAAGTCATTTTAATGAATAAAGCTCATGGTGAAATAATTCAATAAATAAATCTATTGATTGAGAGATGTTTTTAAAGGGCGGGCATATAAGTCCAATATCTTTTGGAAGGACCCACTTGGGAAAAACTCCTTAATATTAAAAGAAAAGTTTTGAAATCAACAGAGATATTCTTGCAGGCAAAAAATTTAAACTCTTGGCAAAATTTTAATAACTAAAACCTGGTTAAATTTTTGGGTTGTTACATTCCTTGCGTCGCTAGCCTCGGAGCTCCACCGCCGCCATCGACCTCTGCACCGTCTTGATCCGCTGCATCAACCTGAACGCACCAGAGAAACGCATCACTCTTCCGCATCTTCTCAACTCAGGTAGGTCCTCGGTTCCCCTCGACCTAGATCCGTTCTAGGGTTTCTTGTTCTTGCAGTGCTCCATTAACTGTTCATGCCCATACCAGACTCCTGGATAGATCTATGACACCTTGCTCTGATTAGTAGTAGATTTTAGCATCCGCCTGTAGTCTCGTGCTCACGTTCATAAATCTCGCACATTATCTCCTCTTCATTGCATCAATACTGCTCTGCTTTATTCTTTTTTGGATATTTTTCTTCTTTTTACGATGCGGCTTCAGATCCTTCATTGTAGAGAAATCTTGCGAAACCTGTTTCCGCACACTTAGCCGTTCGCAACCTCAATTGTTTTCAATATTTAAACCAGGCGGTTTAACTAAACATAGAAAGAATTAAATAAACCGGTATACACCATTAGTCCCCTTGTTGAACCGCCAAAACTCCTTAACCAGACATTGTCGCTTCATAGAACTCCGGTTTAGATGTATTTGTCTCCGATTTAGCATTGTACACTGGTTCTCTATTTGTCCCAACACATTTCTTGAACCGGATTTATACTTTTTGTAGATGGCCAAACAAGTATGTGAGTGCAACTGGGCTCCTTCCCGTGTCACCGAAACACAATTAAACAATCTGGTCCTGACTGGCGCTTTAAGCAGCAAAAATACCATCCATTGGAGGGTTCCTGGCAAAGAATGTCCACCCACACCTCAAGAAGGAGAGGTTGTAGTTTTCACAGATCACTTAGCCCGGGGTTTCAACCCGCCCGGTTCAAAATTTTACCGGGATGTGTTAGCCAATTTTCAGCTCTGTCCGCAAGATAGGGCCCCAGTTCTGTTACCAATATTTGTCACTTCCAAGTGCTCTGTGAAGCATACTTTCAAGAAGAACCCACAGTTGAACTGTTTAGAGACTGCTTCCATCTAAACCGCCGCACAGAATTCACTGACGGGCCCAACACAGAATTGGGTGGTGTGGCGATTCAAAAAAGAAAGGAGGTCACTTATCCTCATGTTAAACTGCACAGCCACCACAAGGAATGGCATCAAACATGGTTTTATTGCAGAGACACTTCACCTGCCAATGAGAATCCTTTGCCCGGTTTTTAAATGGGAATGACTCGATAACACACATCCCTTTTGCAAAGATTAGCGCCAGCGAGAGAAGTAAATACGCTCCTCAACTCTCCAAGCTCGAGCCTTCATGGCCAATGGTTTAACGAATTGATCTACTTGACGCTGTTGGATATCATGGAGCATACTGCCCCTCTCCCAGCGCTCCGGTTTAATGTGTGAATACACTGGTAGTGTCGACGACCCCCTCCGACATATTAATATCCAGCTTACCGATGATGAGGTCACCGAGGCTGTGAAGAAAATGTCGAATGAACCGGAAAACCTCTTTGCCCGAACCGGTCTGCTCCCCTTCTGTGCTACCAACAAACCACCATCTGTAAGACTTCTGACTATTTTTTACTGAATATATTACTGCCATCTCCGGTATCACTTTTAACATCAACTGCTCCTTAATCAGGGTGATGATCCATTCAGGAGCAAGAAATGTCCACAAGAGAAACCAGAGAAGCCAGACAAACCGGGAAAACCAATCCGGCAAAAGACCAAAGCTGTCAAGAAGACTGCTCATAAGAGGAAAACCACTGATCCGGCTGTGGATGATGATGTGGGTAATCCGGACCTTGAGGTAGAACTTGATTAAGCAGCTTACTTTTCACACGCCCTAATTAATGATGATATTTGTCGGGATGATCTTTGAAACCAGTAATGTCTGATGTTGTAGAGGTAACTATTCTCTCCTCTGACTCAAATCCTTTGCCTTCACTAAAAATCCGTCGGGCAAACCAGAAAATTAAATTTTCTCATCCCCTTGCTTACTTGGATCCCAAATTTCTTATGAAGACTCAACAACATGAAGCTCGCCGCACAACTCGGCACAGCGGCCAGGTAGTTACCTCCACCGGTTTACCGAACAGTCCAATCTGGAAACGTCGTTCAGAGGTCTCTAATTTGCTTGTCAGTGCTTATCCTAAAGCAGGCTATTTTCGTCAACCCCTTAATCCGTCTGACTCCGATTATCAGGTCACTTCCCATTCCTCATCCGGCGAGTCCTCAGCCACTCAGCTGCCACCACTTAAAATGGTGCTTGGGTAAGTTATACCTTTCATATTGTTTCTACTGCATTGTTGTGTAGTATACGCCGTATTTGACTGTTATTGTGCCTTTTCAGGGCCAAACCTAGGCAGAGCAAAAAGGCTCGTCTGGATAAAACGGTCGACGAAGAGACTGCCCCTGAACCGGACAGCGCCCCAAATCTTGAAGGGGCTATATGTGAAGATACTCCCAATGATCCGCCACTGCAAGATGACGATTTTATTGCTGAAGAAAGGCCTGTCAACACCTCCCTTCCTGCTGACCAGCCCAGAAGCCCAACCCGGATTGAAAAATCCACCGGTCCAATCCGACCTGGCGACAAACCGATCGCCCTGGTCAAACCGGTGATAGCAAGGGCGATAGCGTTGTGATTACTTGCTTTGGCCACAACGAACCGGGTAATCCGGTCGCTTTATCAAACGATTCTGCCAAAGAGGAATTTGCCACTATGAGCAAGGGCAAGTGGGATGTTGATCTGGCAACTTACGCTGCTCTGAACCCCAAGACCTTCATTCTGGCTACTTGAACCGGCTGTATACCAGCCGTGACTATGAAGCTGGCCTGGTGAAGACGATGAAAGAAAAATTCGAGGTAACCTCCATGTTCTTTTCCCGCTTGAATATTTCAATTTTTGTTAACTCTCCTAGCTCCCAAGGGCCGGTTCAACTTAGTATAGCTAAACTGGGACTTAGCATAAACTCAATGCTTCAGAATCCACTGATGTAGCCCCCAAGGGCCGGTTCAACTTAGCATAGTTAAACCAGGACTATAATTTATATCGCCGCATCAGAACATGTTCGAGCAAATAGCCATTAGCCCCCAAGTGCCAAGTTGAATACTTGTATTGAGCTTGGGACTTTGTGATTTTATTGATAGATGAAGATCAAATATGCATTATCCCCCAAGTGCCAAGTGTATAACTGGTTATGCACTTGGGACTTTGTAATGAAGATATTTCACATGCTACCTTTTTGTTGCAGAGTGAGATACGCCAACAAGCCTCACAAATCAATGATCTTCAAGAAAATCTGAAATCTCAACAAGCAGAAACCTCCAAGGCTAAGGATGAGCTGAAAACCGCTTTGACTACCATGGAGCAGCTCAAGGAGTGGTTCAAGTCTGGCCGGGCGGCTGGGATCTTGAAAAGGCCGCTTTAACCAAAAAGGTTGAAAATCTGAAGCTGCCCTTAAACCGGTGGTAGATGGCCGACCAACGTGAAGCGGCAAGTGCATTCCATGACTGCTGCCATCTTTGGTAAGTTTCCTTTGGCTTCTGTGATAATCTTGGCCTTCTTATGATAAGTCCGGTTTGTGATTTCTCTTGCAATGCTGTAGGCACACGCATTGGTCACTTGGGGTCAGATGTTCGGAAGAAATTGAAGGCTGCCTACACTTTAATAGAGCAGCTGTACACTGGAGCGCAGCGGATCATCTCCACTGCATCACATAACAATCCAGCACCCTCCTTAATTCAAGATACTCTTAGGAGGTTGTCAATGCTTCCCTTTGGATTGAAGAGCTGAAGAAATCTGCTGCTCGAACCGGCGCCATTAAGCGCCTTAATCCGGGCCAAAGCATGGGTGCCATATTCGATCTGTTGAAGCAGCTCAGGGCTATCGATCTGAAGGAAGGCGGCTCGAGTTCAACGAAGATGACACGAGAGTGATAAACCGGCGATGCACCCTACGGCTTGCCAATTAGTGAAGAGGCAAACTGTCGCATTATCAAGCTCGATTATGACGATCGGAACAAGCGAGTAGCTGCACCTATTCTGAAGCGGAGAACCTGATCCCTCCGATCTGTAAGCATACTTACGCTCGATATTGAACCATCTTCCACGATCCATGAGGAGGCTGTCTTTCAAGCTTTAATGGGAATCATTGGACCACTTTGTTGACTTCCGGCCGCTGGGTAGAGATGAAGAAGCTGAAGCGGCGCGGGGCGACCCACAACCCTCGGGCCGGAGGCGGCGAGCAAGCATGAACCGGAAGCGGTTTGAATAGCTGTTTCATTTTATTCCGCCAAGAAACAATGATCTTATTTGGGCACCATGTTGCCTTGTAATAGGATAATAAACACTCTTGCTTTTAATATGCCTTCGTGCATAGGTGCTGATACTTTTGCTTGAATGATCGAAACTTTCAATCTATATTGCCTGCAATCACAAAATCTTAAACCGCCACGGCGGTTTGTGCCGCCAGCCGGCTTGTGACGTTCATATAAATATGATATGAAATATTGAGCTATAGAATCAAAAATTTATGATACAAAATACCTGCCATTGCTGGGCATAAAGTTGGCTTAGCCAATCTTGAAGCGGAGGTTGTATAAACCCTTACCGTCAAAGGAGAAAAGAGCTCCTGTATTTTTAATGCCGGTTTACCATGTAAACCGTGCCGGGTCATGACAAGCCCCCTATTACTCCATAATGGGATGTTAACAGAAAAAAGTCAAACCGGTGACATTATCTCCGGATTAAAAAATGGATCAAATTCCGCCAATTGACAGTTTGAACTGGTTTAAAAATGTTGTCGGTTTAAGAAACGCAACCAAAATCAAATACTAATAGTTATGAAAAAACATGGAAGCAAAGGCAATGATAAACCGTTTGCAAAAAAAAAGAAGGCTTTACTGAGCCGATCAGATGGTGTTACCATGGTCGGACACGACCAAGCTCCCTACAAGGTGTAGCCATGGTTCAAGTCAGCCAGGTCCCTAACTGAAACCGTGGCATTATGCCGATCAAGTGGCGTGGCAATGGTTCGGGTTCGACCAAGCCCCCAAGTGACTCTATGGCCTTAGGCCGATCAAGAGGTGTGACTGGTTCAGACTTGACCATGTCCCCAAGTGATCTGGTGGCTTTCGCCTATCAAAAGGTGTTGCATTGGTTCGGACACGACCAAGCCCCCAAGTTATATCACAAAGCTTTTGAAAAGCAAACTCAAGGGGTAAACCAGAGGCCGCTTTAAGACAGAACAACTCCATGTAACCACACATGATGTAACAGAACAGATACCCCGCTCTAGCTAAGGCTCCGGTTTATTACTTTATTCATAATATATACACTGTCATAATATGTACATAAGTAGAGCCGATGGCTCAGGTATAATAAGGCCGAAGATGAGCTATGTTCCACGGCCTGTTGGTCTCCTCCTCGGCGTGCGTGAGTCTTTATGCTCTCGAATATCGATCGAGATAAATGCGACCCGTTGTGCAGATTCTTGCTGACCACGAAAGGTCCCTCCCAAGATGGGGATAACTTGTGCATATCGATGCGGTCTTGGATGAGCGAAGCACCAAATCTCCTTCTTGAAAAGTTACGGTTACGACCGGCGACTATGGTAACGACGAAGATCCTGTTTGTAAATCGCCCGGCGGGCAGCTGCTATGTCACGCTCTTCATCCAACCGATCCAAAGCGTCCTGCCGTGCCCGTCTTGTTGTCCGCTTCAACATAAGCTGCCACACGAGGTGAGTCATAGCCGGATGTCCTTTGGGAGAACCGCCTCCGCTCCATAGACCATAAAGAGCGGCGTGTATCCTGTGGATCTGTTAGGCGTAGTGTTGATACTCCATAACACAGACGGTAGCTCTTCTACCCAACAACCTGTGTCCTCTGCAAAGGGACCATAAGCGGGGCTTGATGCCTCTCAAGATCTCTTGATTAGCCCTTTACCTTGACCATTGGGTGTGGGTGGGCTATGGAAGAAAGCGTCAAGCGGATGTGCTCACGTTCGCAGAACTCTTTCATGGCACCTTTGGACAAATTGGTACCATTATACGTGATGATACTGTGTGGAAAGCCAAACGGAAAATCACCTTTTGATGAACTGAACCGGCGTAGCAGCGTCACACTTGCTAACAGTTACGCCTCCACCCACTTTGTAAATTTGTCAACCGCCACGGGAGGTGGGTCATTTTGTCCTTGGACCTTTTAAAAGGTCCAACCATATCAACCCCCAACTGTAAGCGGCCAAGTAATTGGAATCATCCTCAATTCTTGGGCGATGCGTGAGCACCTTTGCAAAACTTTTGGCAACCATCACATCGTGTGACCAGATCTTACGCATCGGCATGGGCGGTCAACCAATAGAAACCGTGGCGGGCGCTTTGGCCACCAAGGATTTTGAACGGCGTGGTGACCACAATCTCCTTCATGGATCTCACGCAATATTTCACAGCCTTCCTCGGGGGACACACAGCGTTGAAACGCATACGACACGCTGCAATGATGCAATTCGCCATTAACAATGGTCATAGACTTATATCGCGGACTATCTGCCGGGCCAGCGTCTCATCTTACGGTAACTCGCCCGGTTCATGTATGCAAGATAAGGAAGCGTCCAATCCGGAGTGGCGTGAAGAGCTGCCACCAATTGAGCCTCCGGATCAGGAATAGCCAAATCCGCTTCACCGGGGAGCTTGACCAAGCGGGTTGTGCAGACGTCGAGAAAAACATTAGGCGGGACCGGTTTGCGTTGAGAGCCCAACCGGCTTAAACCGTCCGCCGCTTCATTCTTCCGACGGTCCACGTGGTCCACCTGATAGCCCTTGAAATGACCTGCGACAATATCCACCTCACGATGATATGCAGCCATGAGTGGGTCCTTTGAATCCCAAATGCCAGACACCTGTTGAGCCACTAGGTCCGAGTCACTGAAGCACTTAACCCGGCTTAGATTCATCTCCTTAGCCATCCGAATACCATGGAGCAAGGCTTCATACTCAGCTGCATTGTTAGTACAAGGGAACATTAAGCGGAGAAGCGTAACAAAACTTGTCACCTCGTGGGGAAGTTAATCGACTCCAGCCCGAGCCCTCAATTGCTGGATCCGTCAAAATGGATGGTCCAATATGTATGATCCGGCTTTTCTTGGTGCTTGCAACTCCGTCCAATCATTAATGAAATCCACAAGTGCTTGAGACTTCACCGCCGTCCGAGGCACGTACTTGAACCGTCGGCCCAAGCTCTATAGCCCACTTGGCAATCCGACGATCGCTTCCGGTTACGTATGATATCACCTAAGGGAGCAGAACTGACCATCGTGATGGGGTGCCCTTGGAAATACTGCTTCAGCTTCCGGCTTGCCATAAAAACTCCATATACCAGCTTCTGCCAATGCAGATACCTTTGCTTAGATTCGATAAGTACCTCGCTGACATAATAAACCGAACGTTGAACCGAATGCTCCTTCCCTGCCTCCTTCCGCTCCACCACAATGGCCACGCTGACCGCCCTGGCGTTAGCAGCAACATATAGCAGAAGCGGCTCCTTGTCAATGGGGGCGGCGAAACAGCGAGTTGGCTAATGATGCCGCTTTAAGTCCTCAACGCTTCACCGTGGCTGGACTCGAGACAAACTAATATGTCTTCTTGACATCGATACAAAGGATGGCCTTCTCTCCGGCGGTTGATAAACCGGCTCAGCATGCAATCCGGCCTGCCAAACCTGGACATCGTTAATACACTTCGGTTTAGCCAGGAGGTGATAGCCATAATCTTCTCGGATTAGCTTCAATTCCCTGTTGGACACGAGAAACCCAATAACTTGCTGCCGGAACACCAAAGACACATTTGGCGAGTTGAGCATCATCTTGTAAACCCGCGGGTTGTCAAAGGTTTTCTTCAAATCGTCAATCGGTGTCTCCTTTCCCTTGACTTGACCACAATATCATCAACATAGGCATGCACATTTGGCCGATCTGTTTATGCGAGCAATTCTGTACCTAGCGTTAATAAGTTGCTTGGGCGCTCTTGAGCCCAAAAGGCATAGACACATAGCAGAAGGCTCCAAAGGGAGTGATAAACGTCGTCTTCTCCTGGTCCTTAACTTCCATCTTGATCTGAGGATACCCAGAATACACATCCAAAAAGCTCAAACGCTCACAACCCGCAGTAGCATCAATAATCTGGTCAATGCGGGGGAGGGCAAAAGGATCTGTTGGACAAGTCTTGTTAAGATCATGTAATCCACACACATCGCCAAGTGCCGTTTTCTTAAGAACCAGCACCGGATTAGCAAGCCACTCTGGATGGAAAACTTCAGCGATAAAGCCATTTCTTTGAGCACAGCCACCTCCTCTCAATGGCCTTACGCCTTTCTTCATTAAACCGGAGGAACTGCTTCATTGGTTTGTACTTGGGATCAACACTAAGAGTGTGCTCGGGAGTTGCCTCGGTACACAGCATGTCATAAGGCTTCCATGCAAAAATGTCCCGATTCTCACGGATGAACTTCGATGGTAGCGCTTTCCTATTTCGGATCCAACTTGGCACTGATGCTGAACTGCTTGGACGAATCGCCAGGCACGAAGTCAACAAGCTTAGTCTCAGCTGCCGATTTGAATTTCAGGGCCGGATCATGCTCTATAGTTGGCTTCTTCAATGCAGTCATGTCCGCCGGATCAACATTATCCTTATAATACTTCAGCTCCTCGGTGGCACAAACCGACTCCGCGTAAGCCGCATCACCTTCCTCACATTCCAAAGCGATCTTGCAGCTCCCATGAACCGTTATTGTCCCCTTGTGACCCGGCATCTTGAGCTGCAAATAGATATAACAAGGCCGTTCCATGAACTTGGCATAAGCCGGCCGCCCAAATAGGGCGTGATATGGACTTTGGATTTTTACTACTTCAAACATCAATGTTTCCGATCTGGAATCATATTCATCTCCAAAGGCCACTTCCAGAGCTATTTTACCAACCGGATATGCTGACTTGCCAGGTACCACACCATGGAACACTGTATTGGACGGTTTGAGATGTTTATCTGTTAACCCCATACGACGGAAGGTCTCATAGTACGAGGATGTTAATGCTGCTCCCTCCGTCCATGAGCACCTTGGTGAACTTATAACCTCCCACGAGGTGCCACCACGAGGCTAGTTGACCGGATTGTCAACCCGGGGAGGATGATCCTCTCTACTCGGACAATGGGCTGCTCGACCAGCGTAGGTAATGAGGCACGGCCGGTTCAACGGCGTTATTGCTCGCCACGAAGCTTCGGTCTCGCTTGTCTAAGTTGGTGGTGAAGACATGGTACTACCCACTATTCAACTGCTTTGGGTTGCTCGATAACCCATTGCTGCTTTGCTGGTTATAACCACCTTGGTTATTACGATTGTTACGATTGTTATGTCCGCCGGATTACCATTAAATCCTGACACGGAATTTCCTCCACCGTAACCCGGCCCGGATCCTGAACCGCCGCCGGAACCTTGATCATACCGGAAAGCATTAGAACTCTTGAACTCCTGCATAATGTAACAATCCTTCCAGAGGTGGTTTGTTGGCGCCTCCTTCGTCCCATGCTTCGGACAGGGTTGATTCAACAGATAATTCAGGCGGTCCGGATTGGGATTAGGCGCTCCAACTCGATTCGGCTGTTTACCCTTGCGCCGCTGGCCCTTGTCCTGCACGTTGGTGTTGGCTACGAAGTCCATGTTGCCATTCGCTTTACGCTTGCCTCGACCATTACACCGCGAGTGAGGTTGCCGGCCCTTGGAGTTCTTGTTCTTCCTTCCTTCCCTGTCTCATCATCATCGGACTCGGGATCCTTGGTACTATCGAGAATCAGCATACTTCACTAAAGTGTCCATGAGAGTGCCCATGTCATTACAAAACCGCTTCATGCGCCCCAACTTCAACTTTAAAGGCTTAAACGGCGGTTGCCCTCGAGGTTAAGATCGCGAGTCGGCGTTGATCCGGTCGACGAGGTGCAAGATTTCAGCAGCGGCGTACCCAATGGGTTGTTGACTCCCCTTCCCCACGGACACGAGCCGCCAAGTCCACTACGGGACATGGGCTGCTTGCCGGTATCTTTGAAATTCTGGATAAAGCGGTTCATAGCTGGGCCCATGAATTGATAGAATTGGGTGGCAAGCTCTTCAACCAAATGCGGGCCGTGCCTTGAGCCTCATGGTGAAATGCGCCGCTGCGGCCTCGTCCACATCCAGCATCTCCATGGCCATCTCATAACTTTCTATGCATGCTTCTGGAGCTAAATCTGCAGTGTAATTTGGCACCTTGCGCGGACCCTTGAAGTCTTTAGGCAAGCGCACATTGCGTAAAGCGGGGACGAGGCAAGGCACCCCCAAAGAGCTAGAGGTAACCCTAGGCTCGACCGAGATGGTCGGACGAACGGCGTGGTGATAAGCCTGATGCTATCTTGCTAACTTTCGGCCTCCCTGCGGCGCTCGGGCCGGTCCACCACCTTACGGCGTTATCGGCGCCACCTGCGGATTGTTACCACAGGCGCACCACGCCGTGCATTACTTAATCGGCGGTTCATCCACGTGCCTGCTATAGCTCCGGCTTGGCGGGGGTAGAATGGATCGATCGCGCTGTCACGAATATGCTTCTGTTGGACCAAAGCTGTCCTAAGGAGCTCCTTGACCAGCGCGTCTCTCGCTTGTGGTGAATCGCCTTCAATTGGAATAGCCTCGGCCGTGCCACGGCTGCAACAAGGTTATCCATCGGGTTGGAGTAGTGACCGGAGGTGTTTGCACAACTTGAGCGCCGCGGCATTATGGCGAGGTAGATCTATTAAGCGGGGCTGAACGGCGCACCCGTCCAGTGCTTCGCCCGGTTTACCACCGGCGGATTCTTGGTTCCGCTCCGGGGGTGTTGAAGAGGTCTCTTCCCTCAGCGAAAGGCAAAGCGGGATCTGTATTTCCTCTTCGTGACTTCATGTGGCGCTCACGATCCGGCATGAGCCTATAAGCTGCGCATCTAAAGCGGCCGCTCTGCCCGTCATCTGGCGTCTGCAGCTGCTAGATCCGCTTTAGCTTTGGTGATTTGTTCCTTCACCTTCGCAATCTCCATGTTATGGCGTCCTGGTCCGCGGGTTAACCTCTGCCATGGCGTAGCCAACGCATCGAAACGGTCTGATAAAACCTGAGCGGCGAGCGCGCATAGAGCCTCTAACGCGGCAGCCGTCGCTTGTTGAACCGGCAATCATCGCGCAGCGGTGAAGAGTGAAATACTGCTTGTGTACGGCCATGAATATTCCAACCGGTTGGGCAGATCGAGAGGGTCTAGAATCATCACCATCGGAACATCCCCAATCCGGCCATCTTGTAGGCGTCTGAAGATTGAGTTTCTCCGGTTGACGACTTCGTCGTCGGAGTGAACAACGGTCTCGCCACGGACTACGATCCGTCCTCATAACTTCCTCCGTGGATGACTCCCACAAAGGCCGCGTTTCACGGCCGGTTTAACTGGGCAGGTCTCGTCGCTGAGTCGTCTCGGCGAGGTCGGCGCGAATGTCCGGCTCGAGGCCACAGCTCACCGATCTTGCCGATGAAGCGTGTATGCCACCAAAGGGGACCGGTACCCGTACTCAATCGAGCTGGCCTCGGGGCCCTAACTTGCATCGTGGATGTAGAGCTTGCCACGGCGACTCTTGGTCATCGGCCCACAACATAGCCTTGAGTCCTTGAACTTGCCCTCCAAGATCATCAAACCATCGATGCGATAGCCCCACGGTGGGCGCCAAGCGCCGTGGTTTTGTCATGGCGGATGTCCTCATGAAAGGACTTAGTCGTGGAGCCATCGCTACGGGTTAACTTGAAGGGGTTAAGCGGACGCAAAAGACACAGGGAGTTATACTAGTTCGGCCCTTCGATGAAGGTAAAAGCCTACGTCTAGTTGTGATGGGATTGATGTGGTCTCGATGACTAGGGAGCAAATAAGCTTCGCCTAGGCCTCGAGTTGATGTTGTCTGTCCTTGAACCGTCCCGGGTCGTCCCCTTATATACACGGGTGACGCCCGTCGGTTCAGAGAGTCCCAAACTCCGGTTCATACTCGTATCCGGGTTGGTCTCTCTCTATTCCTAACTTACAATACAAGTTTACATATTAGGCCGGTTTACGGCTCTGAGTTCTAAACCGACTACAGGCCTTGGGCCCTTACTTTCTTGCCTCTTGGGCTTTTACACTGTTGAACTACTGATGAAGTTAACCTGGCCCAGATAGGCCGGTTTACGCCCAGTAGTAATATCCCAACAGAAAGCGCATGGAAAACTCTGGTAGCCCGCTAGGAACCATCGGTTCCCACCAAACCCCTGGTTCAGGTGAAGAGGACGCACCCTCACGGCACTCCCGGCCCGATAATAAAGAAATATAAGCCCATTACAGGGCACGGAACCGTCCTGGAGGGATGGCTCGATGGGCCATGCAAAATACACACAACACCGGATACCATATCAACCCACAACCTTAGAGCATGTTGCATACTCCGGCAAGTGGCCAAGAGCAGCGAGGATATCCTCACCAAAAATGCTGCAGAGCAGCATCCCCCAGAAGACGACAACCTTAAAGTACTAACGGTCTTCAAGACCTTCGCTTCAAACAATAAGCACAAAAGGGCACTCCGCGGCCTCGCTGAAGTCTGCCAAATCTCAGCAATAAACCCTTGGAACGTCACGACCATAACCTTTAATGCCGGTGACGAACCAAAATTCAGAACAGTCCGGGCACCAGCCGCCTTGGTCCTCAGTCCAATCGTGGATGGCTTTCGGCTCGCCAAGGTTCTCATGGACGGTGCCAGCGGACTAAACCTCATTTACGAGGATACACTCAGCAAAATGGAAATAGACAGGAGCCGCATCGAGCAAAGTAGCACGAACTTCCGAGGAATTATTCCTAGTCGGGAGGCGCGATGCGCGGGAAAAATCATACTCGACGTGGTATTCGGCACACCGGATAACTATCGGTCCGAAGAAATAACCTTCCAGGTGGCCCCTTTTAATAGTGGATCTCATGCCCTATTGAGGCGAGTTGCATTCGTACGCTTCCAAGCTATACCTCACTACGGGTATATTCCGGGCCCAACGGCATAATCACTCTCGCCAGTGATCCGGACATAACACTCCGCACCGAAAAAAAACCGCATCCTTGGCCCTTGAGGCATTATCTGAAGCCCCGCGGCCAAAGAATTAACCGCATTGCGCTCTGCGGTGGACAGGGACAATGTAATCCTGGACAAACGACCCAAATCCACCTGCTTCAAACCAGCAGAAGAATTAGTTAAATTCCAAGTGGATCCAACGGACCCCAAGAAGACAGCATCTATCGGGGCACAACTAGACCCAACGGTCGACGCTGCGCTACGAGAGTTCCTGCGCGAGAACTGGGACATATTTGCTTGGCACCCTTCTGATATGCCAGGAATCCCACTCAGGTTGGCCGAACACAACCCCAATATATTGAAGGGATATAAACCGGTCAAGCAAACACTTCAGCGCTTTTCCGATTCCAAACGTAAAGCTATGGGGGAGGAGCTAGCCAAGCTAATCGAGGCTGGATTCATCAGAGAAATAAAACACCCGGACTGGCTAGCAAACCTGGTGATGGTACCAAAGAAGGGTAAATCCTAGCGCCTATGCGTCAATTTCAAAGACCTCAACAAGGCCTGCCCTAAGGACTCCTTCCCCCTCCCTCGCATCGACCAGATTATTGATGCAACCGAAGGACACGACTCGCTGTGCTTCCTCGACACATACTCCGCATACCATCAAATCAAGATGAAGGAGTCAGATCAAGCCGCAACGACATTCATTACCCCATATGGGCCTTTCTGGTTCAACACCATGCCCTTCGGGCTCAAAAACGCCGGGGCCACCTACCAACGCATGATTCAAACAAGCCTGGAGAAACATATTGGCAAGACAGTTGAAGCATACGTGGACGACGTTGTCATTAAAACTAGGCACATCGAGTCACTAATAGACAATTTACGTCTCACATTCGACAACCTTCGGGCATATGCAATCAAGCTCAATCCGGAAAAGCGTGTTTTTGGCGTCCCTGCTGGAAACTGCCAGGCTTCATCGTTTCCAATAGAGGAATTGAAGCAAATCCAGCCAAAATCCTAGCTTTGTCACAATTGGCTACGCCAACGGACCTTAAATAGTTCCAAAAACTCGTCGGATGCATGGCAGCTTTAAGCCGCTTTATCTCCAAATTGGGAGAAAAGGCATTGCCACTGAATCGCCTCCTCCGGCGCACCAATCACTTCGAGTGGATGGATGCGGCAACGGCTGGACTGGAAGAAATAAAAGCCCTTCTAGCAAGCAACCTAATCCTGGCAGTGCCTAACATCAGCGAACCCATGTTATTATACATATCGGCAACACACCAGGTGGTGAGCACCGTGTCGGCGTTCTGGGAACGGGGGTCCCCAGACTTGCCTGCCTGCGGCCTGCGGCGTGGCTCAAGGAGGCCCAGGACAGCCCATCTTCATCAACACAAGCTCAAGACCCTCGCGAGGGGCCAAGCCTCGCGGGGCGGACGACAAGGAGCTTCCTCAGGCACGGCCTCGTCAGGCTGGCTCATGAGGAGGCGGAGAGTTCAAGGCGAGGGTACCTCGCGAGGTGCCCATGGCGCAAGCCATGACGACCAAGGGCGCCCGGTCGGCGCCAGCCAGCCAGGCGTCCTCCTTTCCTCTTTGGTGCAAAGGGAGCAAGCGCGGCGAGAGCATCAAGCAAAGGCATCTGTTTCGGTGCAACAACACCAAGACCAGCCCGGCAATTTGGAAGGGAGTCATCGTGGAGCCCAAGCAGGCGTCATCACCAGAGCCTTTGGCAGGCGAGGACCAACTTTAGTCAGGATAAGTGTACCCGCTGTTCCCCTTCAAAATGGCCAATTGTTGGCGGCCTTCCCACTCAATATTTGGGAATAGGCCCAGGGCCTTCGTCTATATAAGTAGAGCTAGCCACCATAGTGGAGGGGGATCTGGCATTTGGAATCCGGAGAGAGATATAAGGACCCGATCCTCAAGCTAGAGCGACGGAACACCACCTAGCAGTTCATCACACCCACCAAGAACAGACCCTCGCGAGGCTGTTCTTCCTATCTTATTCCTCATCAGCCCAAGAGGCAATCCACCACACCGCAAACTAGAGTAGGGTATTACACCACAGCGGTGGCCCGAACTAGTATAAATCTCGTGTCTCTTGTGCTGTTCTTCCGAGTAGTTTAGGTCCCAGCGATTGGCGAGTGCGAGGCGGTGGAGGGTTGGATCTCCGCGCGCACCCTGTAGTTCGAACCTTAAGGGTCTGCGGAACCCGAAATCCGACATTTGGCGCCCGGTAAAGTGCGCCGGAATCTGCCTTCGTCGCCTCGTTCTTCCCGACCACAGCAACCATGTCGGCGCCCGTCGGCCAGCGCAGGCGCCGAGCCGCCCTCGCTTCCCATGTCGCCAGACAGCTCCGTCGGCGGGCGCCCTCGGCGTTCCCGTCACTGCCGTCAACACCGCCATCGGCCCAGCGAAGACGGGCAGCAAGCATCATCCTGCGCTCTCGGCGACCTCATGGGAGGAGACGCGCGGCCCTGTAACTTCGCCCCTCGCACGGCTCCCCCACTTTCGTCGCGGCCCTCCTCGGCGGCATGCAGCGCCGCCTTCGGCCGCCATGTCAAGACATTCGTCCCGGGTGGCGCCGCCTCCCATGCGGCGGCGCTCCCTCGGGCAGGCAGAGTCGTCGGCCGGGCTGACCTTCGACTCTCAAGACCACCCCACCAACTCGGCCGGCTGGTGCGCCCCTGCTCTGCACACCCACCATATGCCGGTCGCCGTCACCAGACCCTCATCAGCAGCGGCGCCCGGCCTCAACGTACTCTCGCCGAGGCCTTCAACCTCCTCTGCATACCCAGGGAGCGGCTGCTGTCCAGCCGACCTTTTTCGGGCGTAGGAGGAGGGTCATCTAGCTCCTTGGGGCAAATCCAGCTTCCGGTGACTTTCGGCACCTACGACAACTTCCGCACGGAACTGGTCGACTTCGACATCGCCCCCATCGGCCTCCCCTACAATGCCATCCTTGGCTACCCAGCATTGGCCAAATTCATGGCCGCAACTTACCCGGGGTACAACCTCATGAAGATGCCTGGGAGCAGCGGCGTCCTCACCGTGCCGGGGATCTGGAAGGTCTTGACTGCGGCCTCAGGCTCACCCTCAAGGCGGCGGCCGCCACGGCCTGCCCGATCACGGAAGCCCCCAAGCCAAAGGGGGCTGCGCCAACCAAGAAGAAGCTGTTGTTCACTCAAGACAAGGCGGAGACTAAGCAGATACCTGTCGATGAGGACAGGTCCACAAACGCCACCTTCACCATAGGCGCCAACCTCGAGCCCGAACAGGAGGAAGCCCTTGTCAAGTTCCTGCGTGCGAACAAGAAGGTGTTCGCCTGGGAGCCCGATCAGCTGGCAGGGATTCCACGGGGCGTAATCGAGCACCACCTCAACGTGTGCCCCAACGTGCGTCCCGTGAAGCAGAAAGTGAGAAGGCAGTCCACCGAAAAGCAGGCCTTCATCGTCCAAGAGACCTGCAAGCTAGAAGCCGCGGGGGTTATTCGCGAGGTCCAATACCCAGATTGGTTGGCCAACCCCGTGGTGGTGCCAAAGAAGGGAGGAAAGGAGCGCATGTGTGTCGACTTCACCAACCTCAACAAAGCATGCCCGCAGGATCCGTTTCCGCTCCCTCGCATCGACCAGATCATCGATTCCACCGCCGAGTGTGACCTGTTGTGCTTCTTGGACGCCTTTTCCGGGTATCACCAAATCAATATGGCGGTGGAAGACGTCGAAAAGACGGCTTTCCTAACCCCGTGTGGGGTGTACTGCTATACGTGCACATCACCTTGGGCCCACAGCTCAGGAAGAATGTGGAGGCATACGTCGACGACATTGTGGTGAAGTCTCGCGAGGCCAAGACCTTGATACCAGACCTGGAAGAAACCTTCGCGAGCCTCAACGCAGTGTGCATGCGACTCAACCCGGAGAAGTGTGTGTTTGGAGTTCCCTCGGGCAAGCTCCTGGATTTCCTTGTGTCCCACCGAGGCATCGAGGCCAACCCAGAAAAGGTCAAGGCAGTGGAAGACATGAGCCCACCGAAGACCCTCAGGGAAATGCAGAAGCTCACGGGGCGCATGCTTGTTGGGCGTTTCATCTCCCGATTGGGGGAGCGGGCGCTGCCTTTCTTCCGGTGATGAAGAAAAAGGGGCCCTTCGAGTGGACTGAAGAGGCCAACAAAGCGTTTCAAGACCTCAAGAGGTACCTGACCAGCCCTCCAGTGATGGTGGCCCCGTGCCCTCAGGAGCCCTTGGTCCTCTACCTAGCCGCCACTCCCTACTCCGCTGGCGCTGCTCACAGTGGCAGTTAGGGAGGAGCGTCGAGCCAAGGCCACTCTGACCACCCGAGCTAAGGCAAGACCGAATCAGAAGGATGGCGAAGCCAGCACCGCAATGGAAGAAGATCATTTGTCGCGTGAGAGTGCACCAAGGGCGGGAGGCCTCCCATCCAGCACCCAACTTCCGGAGGCGCCGCGCCGGGAGGCACCACAGCTTCGAGAAGACGCCACTAGCACCGACGCCCCTAACCTCGTCGAGCACCGGTGTACTTCACAAGACCGTGTTACGGGATGCGAGGGCACGGTACCCCATGCCGCATGAAGCTCCTCCTCGCGCTGTTGGTGGCTTTCAGCAAGGCTGTGGCACTACTTCCGTGGTCATCCAATCAAGGTTGTCTCGGCATACCCCCTGGAGAAGGTGCTCAGGAGCCCCAACTCGGCCGGAAGGGTCGCCGAGTGGAATATTGAGCTGCAAGCATTCCAGCTCGAGTTCAGCACGACCAGAGTCATCAAGGGGGTAGCACTGGCAGATTTCGTGGCCGAATGGACAGAAGCACCCGGCCTCAGGGCCGGCGAGGTCGGTCCCTCTCCCCAGGGAGCGAAGCGCCAGAAGGTTGGGTCATGTACTTCGATGGAGCATTCTCCAGACAGGGCGCTGGGGCTGGGGCAGTGCTCATATCCCCCACTCAGGACAAGCTCTACTATGCCGTGCAACTCTGTTTCCAGCATGGCGAGAAGGTCTCCAACAATATAGTGGAATACGAGGGGCTGATAGCGGGTCTGAAGGTCGCCGCTGCCCTGGGGGTGAAGCGCCTTACCATCATGGGCGATTCACAGCTCCTCGTCAATTTCTCCAACAAGGTGTATGAGCCAAGAGATGAACACATGGAGGCCTACCTTGCGGAGGTCCGCAGGATGGAGAAACAGTTCTGGGGGTTGGAGCTGCAGCACGTGCCCCGCGGCACCAATCAAGAGGCCGGCGACATCGCCAAACGAGCCTCCAGGAGGTTACCCCAGGAGCCGGGCGTCTTTGAGGAACGGCTCTTCAAGCCCTCAGCCCTGCCGCCGTTATCAAGCACAGCACAGCCTCGGGAGGAGCTCCCTCAGCCACCAGCCTGTGGCCCGGCCTAAGGAGCACGCCTGCTTCTAACAATGGAATCTCAAGAGGAGTGCTGGATCACGGAGCTCAAGAGTTACTTAACGCGTGGAACTTTGCGGAGAAGGAGGAGGAGGCAAAGCGTGTGGCGCTGACAAGCCACGACATACTGACATCATGGATGGAGAACTCTACCGAAAGCGACCGAGCAGCGTATCCTGCGCTGCATCACCGAGGAAGCAGGGAAGGAATTGCTGGCACATATACATGGCGGAGATTGTGGGCATCATTCATCGTCCACGGACCCTTGTCGGCAAAGGCGTTACGCAGCGATTTCTATTGGCCCACCGCGCTCAATGACGCTTATCGAACTTCGTGAAGGCTTGCGAGGCTTGCCAATTCCATGCCAAGCAGATCCACCAGCTAGCGGAGGTGCGCAAACCATCCCCCTCACTTGGCCATTCGCGGTGCAGGGCTGGACATTACAGGGCCCTTTCCCTCGGGCGCCAGGGGGCTATCGCTACCTCTACGTCGCCGTGGACAAATTCACCAAGTGGGCCGAAGTCGAGGCCGTCCGCGCCATCCCCGTTGGTTCTGCGGTCAAGTTCATCAAGGGCAACAGAGCCGGTTCGGAGTGCCGAGCCGCATCATCACCGAAAACGGTTCGCAGTTCACCAGTAACCTTTTTAAAACGTACTGCGCTAACCTTGGAACGCAGATATGCTACGCTTCGGTGGCGCACCCCCGCAGCAATGGACAGGCTGAGCGGGCCAATGCAGAGGTCCTGAGAGGCCTCAAGACCAGGACGTTCAAGAAGAAACTGGAAGCCTGCGGCAGAGGCTGGTATGACGAGCTTTCGTCCGTGTTGTGGTCCATCCGCACAACCGTAACCAAGCCAACTGGAGAGACCCCCTTCTTCCTGGTCTACGGAGTCGAAGCGGTCCTCCCTCACGAGGTCAAGCGTCGATCCGCGCGGGTCCTGGCGTTCGATGAAACGCTGCAGGACGCCATGCGGGGGACGACCCTTGTGCTAGGTGAGGAGCGCCGTCGAGAAGCTGCGCTGGGAGCGGCAAGGTACCAGCAGGCACTCCGGCGATACCACTGCCGCAACATCCGCCCCAGGACTCTCGAGGTAGGGGACCTCGTGCTCCGACGGGTCCTCTCGGGGAGGGACTGCATAAGCTCTCTCCCATGTGGGAGGGCCCATTCAAGGTTGTTCATGTTTCAGGGCCTGGCTCCGTGCGCTCGGAGACTCAAGAGGAGTACCTATACAGAATCGTGGAACATCCGGCACCTCCGGAGGTTTTACCCCTAAAAGGCCCGAGCACATGAAGAAGGCGAACGCCTGTGAAGCCGACGCGTTTTGGAAAAGGCCCAGAGCCTGTGAAGAAGGCAAATGCCTGTGAAGTTCATCTTTTTGGAAAAGGCCCAGAGCCTGTGAAGAAGGCAAACGCCTGTGAAGAAGGCAAACGCCTGTGAAGTTCATCTTTCTGGAAAAGGCCCAGAGCCTGTGAAGAAGGCAAATGCCTGTGAAGTTCATCTTTTCGGAAAAGGCCCAGAGCCTGTGAAGAAGGCGAACGCCTGTGAAGCCGACGCTGCTCGGAAAGGCCCGAGCTGTGAAGAGCGCAACGCCCGTGAAGCTTGCTTCCCGGAAGAAAGGCCCGGAGCTCGTGAAGAAGGCGAATGCTGTGAAGCTTCGCCGCCCGTGACACTCTCACGTAATAATGAGTTGGGGCTGTACACGCCCGGAGTCTCGAGAGTGCGGCCTCGGGCCTGGGGCTCCCTCACGCCAGATGGCAGCACTTAGCTCATGTTGGTGAGAAGACGTCGAAGACTAGACTAGGTGCCGGACGCGGCTTTTCCATTTGCTTCTGCAGTTGACCAGTTATTCCCATTTGGAGTTTTTATCGAAAACTATTGCCTCGCTTTTGATCCATGGTTCTTGATCTTTCTCACTCTCCTGCCTTGATTTCTCTTGGCGGGGGACTCATGAGGCGGGAGCCTCGGGAGCCCATGGCGTTCTGCCCCTATCGCTCAAGTTTTCGCAGCCCTGGCCCACAGCTGGAGCACCCCTCCTGACCATGCCTCACGGGCAGCGCAACGCGAACACGGGGCCTGGATCGGTCGCCCCTGCGGCCACGGCTGGGATTCACTTACGAATGGGCGCACAACAGAAGAGAACAGAATCAGGATAACAAAAGCAGTACAATAATTAACGGCGTTGATCTAAGCGTGCCCCCACGGGGACATACATTGTTCCCTTTTTACGCAGTAGAAAAGAAAGGAAAAGGACAGGAGCAGGTGAAGCACGCCCCGTGCCGGCTCTCTCGGAAGGCCCGAGCCGCCTCTGGAGCTCAGTCGGACTCCATCTCGCACTTCACCGGGGCGTGGCGGCGAGCGGACCCGCTGCCACCCCCAAGCGGTAGCGGCGTGGGGGCTGGCCGCGGCCGCTGTTGCAAGAATCGCCACCCGAAGAAGAGCTGGTGAAGTGTGAGGAGTCGCGGGCATCGCCAGCCGCCCGCGCGCTGCCCTCTCCGCTCGCACCGGGGCTGAGTCCTCGGCCGCGGTCGTCGTCCTCAGGGCAGCACCCCATGCGGCGGCTGTCTTCCCCGACGTAGAGGGTGGCGTCGCCATCATACTTGAAGTGCAGGGAGCACCGGAGGTGGAGACCACGCGCGCGAGCGAACATCTGCCAGCCGCGGGCCAGGAACAGGTTCCCTGCAGCAGAGACCTCCAGAGAAGCCCACGAAGCCCGGCTGCAGCAGCCATCCGCACGGGCAGAGGCCACTCAGGCGCCATCCGGGAGCTCACCCAGAGGAAGCACGGAGCTGAAGCCGGACGCCGGACGGCTCCTCCGCTCACCATGAACTCTGGCAGCGCTTGAAGCATGAAGGCGCGACCTCGGGGACGCAGCGGCCGGGCACGCCCTCCGACCATGGCCAGCCGCTCGTCACCACGCTGAGAGCCTCCCCCACGACCGCGGGGGACCGCCGAGGAGGCCACAGGGTGCTTGCGAGGGCGACCTCGACCATGCTTAGGCGGAGGAGAAGAAGATTTGACATGGCGGCCCTTCCCCTTCTCTGCGGCCGAGAACTTCCTTGGTGGAGCCATGAAGATGAAGGAGAGACAAGAAAGGATAGACTGGAAGGGCGCGCGCCGTTCCGTACTTATTGCTGGCGAAGGCCAACCGTCGGCCCCCATGATCACCGGCAGTCATGACCAACTCCGCATGCAGGGACTTGTCGAATCCTGGAGGTTACCGAGGCATCGTGGGGGAGCAGTGCGCACACGTCCAATCAACCGCCACGCGTCGCCAAAGGCCGCAGGCTGTTAGGGTCCACGACGCTTCGCACTTGCCCTTTCGCCTCTCTGCTCGGCCAAGTTCGGGCGTGCCATGGGACCGGGGAATACTGTCGGCGTTCTGGGAATGGGGGTCCCCAGACTTGCCTGCCTGCGGCCTGCGGCTTGGGTCAAGGAGGCCCAGGACAGCCCATCTTCATCAACACAAGCTCAAGACCCTCGCGAGGGGCCAAGCCTCGCGGGGCGGACGACAAGGAGCTTCCTCAGGCATGGCCTCGTCAGGCTGGCTCATGAGGAGGCGGAGAGTTCAAGGTGGTACCTCGCGAGGTGCCCATGGCGCAAGCCATGACGACCAAGGGCGCGATCGAGGCGCCAGCCAGCCAGCGTCCTCCTTCCCTCTTGGGTGCAAAGGGAGCAAGCGCTGGTGAGAGCATCAAGCATAGGCATCCGTTTCTGTGCAAAAAGACCAAGACCTTCCGCAACGGCTGGATGGGGGTCATCGTGGAGCCCAAGCAGGCGTCATCACGAGCCTTTGGCGGCGAGGACCAAATTTAGTCAGGATAAGTGTACCCGCTGTTCCCCTTCAAAATGGCCAATTGTTGGCGCCCTTCCCGCTTAATATTTGGGAAGAGGCCCAGAGCCTTCGTCTATATAAGTAGAGCTAGCCACCATAGTGGAGGGGAATCTGGCATTTGGAATCAAGAGAGAGAGATAAGGACCCGATCCTCAAGCTAGAGCGACGGAACACCACCTATCAGTTCATCACACCCACCAAGAACAGACCCTCGCGAGGTTGTTCTTCCCTGTACTGTTCCTCATCAGCCCAAGAGGCAATCCACCACACCACAAACTAGAGTAGGGTATTACACCACAACGCTGGCCCGAACTAGTATAAATCTCGTGTCTCTTGTGTTGTTCTTTCGAGTAGTTTAGGTCCCTGCGATTCGGCGAGGTACGAGACGGTGGAGGGTTGGATCTCCGGGCGCACCCCAGAGTTCGAACCTTAAGGGTCTGCCGGAACCCGAAATCCGACACGCCGTGCTCGTCGTTGAGCGAGAGCAGGACGGAAACAAATTCCCGCTTCAGAAGCCGGTATACTAAGTATCCACTGTCCTCACACCATGCAAATCCCGGTACCCTCATTATCAAAAGATTGCATACATAGTCTTCATGGCATCCCGGAAGCTACGACACTACTTCCAAGAGTGTTCGATCACCGTGGCTTCTGAAGTACCACTCAATGACATAATAAAAAACCGCGATGCTACGGGCCGGATTGCCAAATGGGCCATTTAATTCCTTCCATTCGACATAACATACAAACCGCGTCGAGCCATTAATCCCAAGTACTGGCGGATTTAATGGACAGAGGCCGAACTCCCTAAAGAGTATGACACATATTCCAACTGGGTTATGTATTTTGATGGTTCCAAAATGCTGGTAGGACTAGGAGCGGCGTCATTTTAACTTCCCCCACTGGATACATAGTCCAATACGTACTCCAAATATTATACATAGACTCCAATGAGGCAACCGAATACGAGACCTTATTGCCTGGTCTTCGGATGGCTTTATCCATGGGCATACAATGCCTGGAAGTGCGCGGGGACTCAAACCTCGCAATATCTCAAATAAATGGAGACTTCGATGCCAAAGACCCGAAGATGCCGGCTTATCAAAATGCCGTCCTAAAAATGTTGGCTCGGTTCGAGGGGCTCGAGTTTCACCACGTGGCCCGAGAAAGGAATCAAGCGGCGGACGTCCTTGCTCGCATCGGCGCCAAGCGCGACCCCATCCCACCTAACATCTTTCTGGAAAGGCTTTTTAGGCCGTCCGTGGTGTGGCAAGGGGAGAGCAGCAAAACCAGTCGGGATTCAAACACAACCCCAGATTCCGAACACACCGATATCATCGGGGGCTCAGCCACCGAAATAACACCGTCGGCCCATCTCATCATGTCAGTCATTGCCCCATGGACCGAACCCTTCTTGGCCTACCTTAATAGGAAAGAACTCCCGGAGGATCAGAATGAGGCCTGCCGCATTGTCCGGCGTTCGAAGGCCTACAAGGTTCACGACGGAGAGCTCTACAAGAAAAGTGCTACCGGAATCCTTCAAAGATGTATCTCTGAGGAGGAGGGGCGGCAACTCCTGGCTGAAATTCATGCCGGTCTCGGTGGTCACCATGCCGCAGCTCGGGCCCTTGTTAGCAAGGCCTTCCGTACATGTTTTTATTGGCCGGCGGCCCAAGCAGATGCACAGGACCTTGTCCAACGTTGCGTCGGATGCCAACTCTTCGCCAATCAAAGCCATATGCCCCCCACCGCTCTATGTCGGTGTACAAAAAGAGGGGTGCACTTTTTGTACCCCTATAACTGTGCACGGGCAGTCTGAGCCGCGGGCACCACCGCACTGTGCAAGGCAAGGGAGGTGAGCCAAGGTAAGGCGAGCTTCGAGAGAGCAGAACAACGCCAAGACCCAGACCACAAAGAGCAAAGGGGACGAAGCGGACTCCCTCGGCAAGACCCTTGCCGGGAGGCGGTTTTAGCAAACTCGGCAAGACCCTTTCCATGGCAGCTCGTCCCACACCTACGGAGCAAGTCACCCTTGAGTCCACTGCCCCCATGGGGCAAGGATTCGGGAGACATCCCCGTGGTGGCATGCAGATCTTTGTGAAGACATTCAAGATCAGATAATCACTATAGAAGATGACGACCCTTGGCGGGATCCCAGCCAAGGAGAGCCTTGCCGGGGATGACAGCAGGCGCCACGGCAAGACCCTTGCCGACGCCACGGCAAGACCCTTGCCGGGGCTACGGCGAGGCCCTTGCCAAGGACACCCGTAGGGCCACCATCAGGCCCACGCCAATCAAACCTTCACCGCCGTTCGCATGTAGCTGCCGAACCAACCAGTTGGGCAGGCACCTGCGTGGCGGCAAGCGGATCTTCGTGGAGACCCACCATTGCGCCACCTCAGCTGCCTGCCTGCCTACATGGCACCGCGGGCACCGCTGGCCAGGGCGCGTGTCAACACGAGAGGGAGCAGCGACAGACGAGACAGGGCTCTCTCCCGTCCCCAATAAAGTAAGGACACCTAAGCAAGGCGCATTTAAGGCGCCTTGTCATGTAATGCGAGGGATAGACTCACATCACTGTACCCTTTCCACCTCCTGTGTGCCACTGTGGCAACCCCTTTCCCTATAAAAGGAGGCCCAAGGCGACCAGGAGGAGGATTCGGCTTTTTGGAGCTCCTCACGCCCCATTGCTAGTTCAATAACACAGATAAACAAACCAGCAAAGCAGGAGTAGGGTTTCACGCATCCTCGCGGCCCGAACCTGGATAAAGAGACAGTGTGCTATCTGTTTGATCCGCTCTTCTCACGACCCCGCGCCCCGCAACCGTAGTAGGGATTCTTGTGATCCCATAGGTGTCGTTTCTACACCGACACTCTACAAACAATCCCCATCACTTGGCCTTTCAAGGTCTAGGGGCTCGATATGGTCGGACCCCTTAAAGGAGGAAGCCATAAGAAAAAGTATCTGCTGGTCATGGTGGATAATTCACTAAGTGGATAGAGGCCAAACCAGTTAAAACAGCCGAGGCTGGGCCAGTGATAGATGTCATATCCGGTGTTGTGCACCATTATGGTGTTCCACACAGCATCATCACCGATAATGGATCCAATTTCACAGCCGATGAGGTGAAAACCTGGTGCGCTAATCTGGGCATTAAGCTCGATTATGCCTCTGTCTATCACCCGCAAACAAACGGTCAAGTCGAACGAGCCAATGGTCTTATTATGAGCGGAATCAAGCCTAGACTAGTGCGGTCTTTGAAAGAATCAGACAAGCACTGGGTTGAGGAGCTCGTCTCTGTACTCTGGGGCTGCGGAACATGCCCAATCACACTACCAGATATACACCTTTCTTCATGGAGTACGGCGCAGAGGCTGTGTTACCCTACGACATTATTCATGACTCACCTCGAGTGTGCATGTACGAAGAGAGAGAGAGGCCGAGCTTGATTGGCAGGACAACTTAGATGCCCTGGAGGAGGAGCGCGATGTTGCAAAAGCCCGTTCTGCACTTTATCAATAGCATGCTTGCAGGTATCAAAGCAGAGAAGTGCGGGCCAAGACTTATAATGTTGGCGAACTTGTTCTACGCCTTCCGGAGAAGAAAAAGGACAAACTCAAGCCCTAGTGGGAGGGTCCCTTCATCATTGACAAAGTTCTCACCGGAGGAGCGTACCGCCTGGGTGACGCGTCAGACAATTGCTTAGAGCCGAACCCTTGGAACGCGGTCAGACTCCGAAGATTCTATGCATAGCACCGAACTCTTTGTTCGTCTCCTTCTCCCTATTGTTTTCATTACTTTTTCCTCTCTTCTCGCCTTTTCCTTTTTTAGCCTTCAAGCTTTTCGTGCGGCTAAACCGTGCACCTATGACATACACATACTCAAATGTGTACGTCAGTTATACCTGGGGGCTTCTTTGACAGAAGCTTATTATTGTTATTATTCGAGCATGAAGTTCATCACATATGCGCGTTATCCCCATATGTACCTTTTCTTCGCCATTATGTGCATCGATATGACTTAAGTTTTGGCAAATCTGGGTTGCCTGGCTCCTGTGCTTATGCCCTACATTCTCGTTAGTTCGGCTAGGGCATTAAGGGAGCACCTCTGCGATTGTTACTGTCGGGTCATCCGGATGTGTACCTCAGACTGGGTGAAGCCGAAAGCTAGCGTTCTTAAGGGAATATTCGGTCGACGAACTAAAGATGTTTTTACTTTCATTAAAACATGAACCCACAGATGTTGAACATCCTACGATTTTTTCAATCACAGTTCGGACATGCACACTAACGCATGCACACCAAGGGAAAGGAACCCTTAACGGAACTATTCTCTCTGGAAGATGTTTCTTACGATCACAATGTAATATAACATAGCTAGCCGGATACAATTTGTCTTTTCAAGCAACTATGACCCCTACGCCTGGTTTCCATGCATACCCCGGTTTATCTTTTGCCGCTCAGGTATTCGGAAACACTCAGCACCTTCAGGTCCAGAGGTCGAAGCAAAAAGGTCTGCCATGACAATTGTTTTACAATCCGGCCAGGGACAACATTGTCAAGGAAAGTACATAGTCACCTGGACTCATAAATTTCCTCCTCTATACCGTCCAGCAGGCTGTCTAACTTCCAATCCTGCTGGGAATATTTGGTGGCTACTTCTACTTGGTCATATACCAAATTAATGGGAACTTATTTTCCATCTAACCCTAGAGTTCCGACCTGGGCAATATGATTTGGATCAAGCTTGGTATACCGTGTTTTTACCATGGCCCAGGTGAGGGAGTCCTAGACTAAGGGGTCCTCGGGCGTCCGGCCCGTTTGACGTGGGCCGGACTAATGGGCTATGAAGATACAAGACCAAAGACTCTCTCCCATGTCCGGATAGGACTCTCCTTGGAGTGGAAGGCAAGCTTGGCGACCGCATATGAAGATTCCTTTCTCTGTAACCGACTTTGTACAACCCTAGTCCCCTCCGATGTCTATATAAACTGGAGGGCTTAGTCCGGAAACGGATACAGTCATACAGGCTAGACTTCTAGGGTTATAGCCATTATGATCTCGTGGTAGATCAACTCTTGTAATACTTATATTCATCAAGATCAATCAAGCAGTAAGTAGGGTATTACCTCCATAGAGAGGGCCCAAACCTGGATAAACACCGTGTCCCCTGTCTCCTGTTACCATCGACCTTAGACGCACAGTTCGGGACCCCCTACCTAAGATACACCGGTTTTGACACCGACATTGGTGCTTTCATTGAGAGTTCCACTGTGCCTTCCCCAAAAGGTTTGATGGCTCCTTCAATCGTCCACAATGATGCTGCCTAAGAGGAAACCTTCCTCCCCAGACAAATCTTCGTATTCGGTGGCTTAGCACTGCAGGCTAACTCGCTCGGCCATCTGGAGTAGATCGATAGCTACGCCCCTGGCCACCAGGTCAGATTTGGAAGATTGAATTATGTCACGGACGTCCGTGGAGACTTGATCTTCAATGGATTCAAGACCGCGGCTGCCGCTCCTCGTCACTTCGATGAACGTGACTTAAATCTGTCATCCAACCACATCCAGGAGATAGCTCCTGTCACTGCTCGGGCCTTAGATCCGAAGAAGATCGCACCATCCGAGGACGGGAAGCTCAACCCCGCCACGGAGGCCACATATTCCGGGGCGTTGGAGCTGCACACAGACTTAACCTCATGTGATATCTGTGTCACCGGAACTCTGGACTCGTCTCCGGCTATAAGTTCCAAACCATGTGCATCCGCGGACGCTGATCTTGATCAGTCATCGATCTTCGAATTCAGCACCATAGATATCTTCCGGCACTCGCCTATAGGCGATGTGTTAAACTCATTAAGAAATCTATCCTTAGCGGAGGGCTCACAACCGAACTATGTCCGGTTTGAACTGGAGGCTGATGACGGGGAATTTCGCTTCCCAACCGCCACCCACTACATAGCCACTGTCGAGGACTTGACCGACATGCTCGATTACGGCTCCGAAGACATTGACGGTATGGGTGAGGATGCAGATGAGGAGCATGGCCAAACCTGCCGTTTACCGGACGCTGGACGGCCACTTCTTCATACGACGTATACATGGTGGATACACCCAAAGAGAATAGCGCGAGGACAAGGAAAAGCCAGTCGAGGACAAGCCTCCCAAGAAACAAAAAAAGCACCGGCATCAGCGGCGCCGCTCTAAATCCCGCTGCAGCAAGGACAGCAACACCGGCACAGGAGATGATCACACTCCGGACGGTGCCGAAGACAGAGAAGATCCTGACGAACAAACAGCCGAACAGGACGATCGGGAAGATGGGCAAGTTAGCCCTGACGAACAGGACATAGACGATGACTTGGAGGGCAACACTTGTCTTCCACCCTCCGAGGATGGGGTGAGCCTTGGCTACGAGGATTTCATCGTGCCTGAGGAACCTATCGAGCAAGAACGCTTTAGGCTTCAGCTAATAGCCACTGCAAGAAGCCTGAAAAAGAAGCAGCAACAGCTTCAAGCTGATCAAGATCTGCTCAATGATAGATGGACTGATGTCCTGGCAGCCGAAGAATACGGCCTTAAGTGCCCAGCCAAAAGTTACCCAAAGCGCAAATTGCTAGCTCAGTTCGATGACGAGGCGCCGGAGCCCGTACCATCATCGCGCAATGCGGCTGACCGACCACCACGTGGTCGGGATAAAGTGGCAACTCAAGCCGAACACCAGACCGCCCTGCCTCGCCGTAAAGGCAGGGACAAAACAGCTCGGGGTTACACATATGACCTTCGGCAGGACCTAGATAGTATAGCAGGACACACAAGGTTGATCTATGGATCGCGAGGACGTGCCTCGACATGCTATGACGGCTACCTATTCGGACGTGACAAACCTAGTCACGCCCGGGCCGAAAACCACAGACGGACTCCATCGGAGCTACGCCACGATGTGGCCCGATATAGAGGCGCCGCACACCCTCTCTTCTTCGCTGACGAAGTAATGGATCCTGAATTCCCAGAAGGGTTTAAACTCGTAAACATCGAATCATACGATGGAACAACCAATCCCGAGGTATGGATCGAAGATTTTCTTGTCCACATCAAATACCTCCAACTAAAACTCAAAGGGCCAGCTCGGCAATGGTTAAACAGTTTGCCTGAAAATTCTATTGGCAGCTGGGAGGACTTGGAAGAAGCCTACCTTGACAATTTCCAAGGTACATATGTCCAGCCACCAGACACCGTTGACTTAAGTCACATAGTTCAACAGCCCGGAGAGTCAGCCAGGAAATTCTGGACTAGGTTCCTAACTAAAAAGAACCAGATCGTCGACTGTCCGGACGACGAAGCCCTATCGGCCTTTAAACACAGCATCCGCGACGAATGGCTCGCCCGCCACCTCGGCCAGGAAAAGCCGAAGTCCATGGCAGCCCTCACGACACTCATGACCCGCTTTTGTGCGGGTGAGGATAGCTGGTTGGCCCGTAGCAAAAACACAGAAAGCAAAGCGGGCACCCCCGAGGTAAAAAATAGCAACGGCAAGCTCCGACGCAGCAGCCACAAACGCCGAAGCAATGGTGACAACACCGATGACACGACAGTCAACGCCGGATTTAGTGTCTCCAAGTCCGGTGAGCGGAAGAAGCCATATAAAAGAAACAACCAGGGACCATCCAGCCTGGACCGCATACTCGATCGTCCGTGCCAGATCCATGGCACCCCACACAAACCAGCCAATCATACCAACAGAGATTGTTGGGTTTTTAAACAGGCTGACAAGTTAAATGCCAAGAACAAAGAAAAGGGATCACAAAGCGAGGATGATGACGAGGAGCCCCGGCAACCGAACACAGGGGGACAAAAGAAGTTTCCCCCCAAGTCAAAACGGCGAACATGATATATGCTATACACATCCCCAAGAGGGAGCGCAAGCGCGTGCTCAGGGACGTCTATGCGATAGAGCCATTCGCCCCAAAATTTAATCCATGGTCGTCATGCCCGATCAATTTTGATCGACGGGATCATCCAACCAGTATCCATCATGGCGGTTCAGTCGCATTGGTCCTTGACCCAATAATTGATGGATTCCACCTGACGCGAGTCCTTATGGACGGCGGCAGCAGCCTGAACCTGCTCTATCAGGATACAGTGCACAAAATGGGTATTAACCCATCACGAATCAAGCCCACAAAGACTACCTTTAAAGGAGTCATAACAGGGGTAAAGGCCCGTTGTACGGGCTCAATTACGCTAGAGGTTGTCTTTGTGTCTCTGGACAACTTCCGAAGCAAAGAGCTCATCTTCGATATCGTCCCTTTTCACAGCGGCTACCACGCACTGCTCGGACGAACCTCATTCGCTCGATTCAACGCGGTCCCTCATTATGCTTACCTCAAGCTCAAGATGCCCGGACCATGCGGCGTCATAACAGTTAATGGAAATAAGGAACGCTCCCTCCGTATCGAGGAGCACACCGCTGCCTTAGCAGCAGAAGTACAGTGCGGCCTTCTCAAGCGGAACCTTAATTGGGCCGCCGAGCCCCCAGACACCGTTAAGAGGGTCCGGACTATTCTGCAGTAGGGCAGCTCAGCTCGTCAGGAGCTCGACTAGCAATTCGGCCTACGTCCTAGTCCCGATCAAGTGGTGGCATTAATACCGCGCGTACATAACTACGCACTCAAAATACCATGGGCACAGACGGAGGCATATCTACCTTGTGATCCACAATACGGCTCGACCGCTCCCGGACACATTTACTTTCACCGTTTCTTTTTCCCTTTTCATGTTCCTTTTCCACAAGCCTTCCTTGATGGCTTGATCGTAGTTCCTTTCGAAGGACAAATACACCTAGATGGCAGTCAGCCTGGACGTAGAGGGAGATTTCTAGGTGGTCTCTTTAACGACCACCCTACCTGTCTCCAGGGTCCCACGCGCAGCTATCCCTTGGTCGTGGCATGTCAAATAGCCCATTTCTTATCACACTACTTGTATCAATGCGCTTTGACGTATTAACCAAATCATAATGGAAACAGTTTGCGGCCCAAATTTTAGGGCCCCTGTTTATTGCTTTTACTCCTTTTCTGTTTTCCTTTTTTCCCATTAATAAGCTTATCAGATAGCACCCGTACACTGTGGTACGTTTCAATTGCCAGGGGCTTCATAGAGCCCCACAACATGGCAACAAAGTCCAAACACTTTTTACAGTATGGTTTGGCACCCCGAATTTAGCACTATATGCATTGGCTCTGAATCATGTCTTTGGTTAATAGTTGGGTTGCCCGGCTCCTGTGCTTGCTACCCTACGTTCCGCTATATCGGCTAAGGTAGTAAAGGGAGCACTATTGTGATTGTGCCCTGGTTTACCCGAAGGAGCACCTCAGTAGCTCAGTAGAGAAAGCCGAAAACTGACTGTCATGATGCGGCGTGAGCTGGTCAGCTCTTCGGAGGTTTCAAATCGTTAGATATTTTTCTGCATTAAGTGAAGGATCAGTACCTACCCGATCAGGTGCTTATAGCATCCTAGTCGGTACCTACCCGATCAGATGCTTATAGCATCCTAGTTTGGATACTAGGGGCTTTGCCCACATTTTTATTGTCAAACTCCTATGGCTAAGTGAGAGTTCTAAAGCCACATAGTCTGATTGCCAGGTTCGTTGCGCTAAACACCTCCCTCAAGGACCAAACAATTGGATCAAGAGTGTTTAGATTCCAACACGAACACCCCCGTACTACCTACGTGGGGGCAGAAGCCGACGACTGGCCAACTCTCAGATTTTATACAAAACGGCAGCACAGGAGGTACATTTCTTAAAAAAACATAAACACATCATATTACATAACAACTTTGTTTCATCATAAAAGGCAGAGACAACATGAATGTATTCATTCAAACATAATGTCTTTCGCACATTGCGTCGCCACAGTGCGAGACCCCGCCAGTACTTCTTCAAAATATCGCTCGGGCGTACGGTGCTCCTTGCCCTCTAGCGGCCCCTCGGTCACAAGTTTGACGGCGTCCATCTTCGCCCACCACACCTTGACACGGGCGAAGGCCATGCGCGCACCCTCGATGCAGATCGACCGCTTGATGGTATCCAGCCGAGGGCAGACGTCTACCAGCCGCTTCACGAGACCAAAGTAGCTGCTGGGTATAGCTTCGGAAGGCCACAGCGGGATTATCATATCCTTCATGGCCAGTTCGGCCACCCTGTGCAGCTCGACCAGCTGTTTTAGTTTATCGCTGAAGGGCACTGGATGTTCTGGCCCAAGATATTGCGACTAGAACAGCTTCTCCGTGGAGCTCCCTTCTTCGGCTCGGAAGAACTCCGCGTCGAGACACCTGCGTGCGGCAGATCGCAACGCATACAGAGAACTCCAAATCCTGGTTAGTAAGAAATATTTCTTCTTCACATATTTGCTTTGCATGCTAAATGCCTTACCCGCCGCGATCTTCCTGGCCTCCTGGATCTCCTGGAGGGCGCCCTGGGCTTCAACCCGGGCCTCTTCTGCGCTTTGCCGAGTCTTGGCGAGTTCGGTGTCTCGAGCCGAAACATCGCACTGCAAGGTCTCGCATTTTTCACAGTGTTGATACGTCTCCAACGTGTCTACTTTTGCATACACTTTTGCCCTTGTTTTGGACTCTAACTTGCATGATTTGAATGAAACTAACCCGGACTGACGCTGTTTTCAGCAGAACTACCATGATGTTGTTTTATGTGTAGAAAAGAAAAGTTCTCGGAATGACCTGGAAATCAACGGAGGCACTTTTTGGAATTTATAAGAATTATTGGGCGAAAGAAATACATCAGGGGGCCCAGGGCCTGTCCACGAGACAGGGGGGCGCCCCCCTAGGGCGCGCCCCCCTATCTCGTGGGCCCCCTGGACCTCCTCCGACCTCAACTCCAACTCCATTGTTCCGTCTCGGAGAGAAAAAAAACAGAGAGAAAGTTTCATCACGTTTCACGACACGGAGCCGCCGCCAAGCCCTAATCTCTCTCGGGAGGGCTGATCTGGAGTCCGTTCGGGGCTCCGGAGAGGGGGATTCGTCGCCATCGTCATCATCAACCATCCTCCATCACCAATTTCATGATGCTCACCGCCGTGCGTGAGTAATTCCATCGTAGGCTTGCTGGACGGTGACGGGTTGGATGAGATTTACCATGTAATCAAGTTAGTTTAGTTAGGGCTTGATCCCTAGTATCCACTATGTTCTGAGATGATATTGCTATGACTTTGCTATGCTTAATGCTTGTCACTAGGGCCCGAGTGCCATGATTTCAGATCTGAACCTATTATGTTTTCATGAATATATTTGTGTTCTTGATCCGATCCTATCTTGCAAGTCTATAGTCACCTATTATGTGTTATGATCCGACAACCCCGAAGTGACAATAATCGGGATACTTCTCGGTGATGACCGTAGTTTGAGGAGATCATGTATTCACTATGTGTTAATGCTTTGTTCCGATTTTTTATTAAAAGGAGGCTTTAATATCCCTTAGTTTCCATAAGGACCCCGCTGCCACGGGAGGGTAGGACAAAAGATGTCATACAAGTTCTTTTCCATAAGCACGTATGACTATTTACGGAATACATGCCTACATTACATTGATGAATTGGAGCTAGTTCTATATCACCCTATGTTATAACTATTGCATGAGTAATCGCATCCGGCATAATTATCCATCACTAATCCATTGCCTACGAGTTTTTCATATATTGTTCTTCGCTTATTTACTTTTCCGTTGCTACTGTTACAACTACTACAAAAACCCAAAAACATTTATCTTTACTTTTGCTACCGTTCCCTTTATTATCATACCACTTTTGCTAATAAACACTTTGCTACAGATACTAAGTTATCCAGGTGTGGTTGAATTGACAACTCAACTGCTAATACTCAAGAATATTCTTTGGCTCCCCTTGTGTCGAATCAATAAATTTGGGTTGAATACTCTACCCTCGAAAGCTATTGCGATCCCCTATACTTGTGGGTTATCAAGACCAATTTAAGCGCCGTTGTCGGGAAGCATAGCTCTATTCTACGAGTCACTTGGGATTTATATCTGTTGATCACTATGAAGAACTTGAAAGACGCTAAAACCACGATTTTGCCCTCAACTACGAGGGGAGGTAAGGAACTGCCATCTAGCTCTGCACTAGATTCTCCTTCCGTTATTAGTAGGCTTGCGACACCTTAACCTTCTACTGCTATGAATTCTGATATGTCGCATGTTATTGATGATGCCACTTCTGCTATGCATGATGAAACTACTTACATGCGTGATACTACTTTGCCATTAGGTGAATTTCTTGATGAACAACTTGCTAGAGTTAGGGGGAATGAAATTACTGAAGATCCTATTACTGATGATAATGAAGATGAAGGTTCTCCCAATGATTATGTTTTACCTGTTGTTCCTAAGGGTTATGTTATGAATGAAAAAGCTGCTCTGGAAATCCTTTCTTGCAATGATAGAAATGATCTTAAGAAATTATTAGCTAAATGGAAGCAACAGTCTCTTAATGCTAGAATGAAACCCGATCCTGCTTTTGCTACTTCACCTATCTGTGTTACTGATAAGGATTATGAATTCTCTGTTGATCCTGATATTATTACTTTAGTTGAATCTGATCCTTTTTATGGTCTTGAATCTGAAACTGTTGTGGCACATCTTACCAAGTTGAATGATAGAGCCACCCTGTTTACTCATGATGATAAGTCTCGCTATTTATATATCCTTAAGATATTTCCATTCTCATTAAAGGGTGATGCTAAGACTTGGTATAATTGTCTTGCTCCTGGTTGTGTGCGTAGTCCCCAGGATATGATTTATTACTTCTCTGCTAAATATTTCCCTGCTCATAAGAAACAAGCTACCTTGCGGGAAATATAAAATTTTGTGCAAATCAAAGAAGAGAGTCTCCCACAAGCTTGGGGAGGCTTCTCCGATTATAATGCTTTGCCTGATCATCCTCTTAAGAAAAATGTAATACTTGATATATTTTATAATGGACTAACCGATGTTTCCAAGGACTACTTGGATAGTTGAGCTGGTTGTGTTTTCAGGGAAAGAACAGTCGACGAAGCTGAAATATTATTGAATAATATGTTGACTAAAGAAAATAATTTGACTCTTCCCGAGCCAGTTCCTGAAGTAATTCCTGAACCAATTGAGCCAACTCTTTAGCCTATTCCTAAACCCACTCCGAAGAAGAGACATGTTTTATTTCTCAGTCCTGAAGATATGCAAGAGGCAAAGAAATCAATTAAAGAAAAAGGTATTAAAGCTGAAGATGTTAAGAATTTACCTCCTATTGAAGAAATACATGGTCTTAATTTACCGCCTGAAGAACCACATTGTCTTGATAACCCGACACATGTAGTAAAGGTAAATTCTCTCTATAGATATGATAAAGTTGAAATACCCTCTACTAAATTTCATAGCCCATGCTTAGATGAATTTGATGACTTTATGGCTAGGCAAGAAAGTTTTAATGCTTATGTTGGTAGAGAGTTAAAGAATAACGCTTTCGAGATAGGACGTGTAGGTGATAATCTGGCTAGAGTTAAAGATGAACTTCACCGCGTTAGAAAATATGCTTCTATGGTTGCTACTCAAGCTGAGCAAGTACTTAAAGCTCAAAATGATTTGCTTGATGAATTGAACAATAAAAATGACTTTGCTGTTAGAGTGGCTACTAGAACTGGTAGAATGACTCAGGAACCTTTGTATCTTGAAGGCCACCCTAAGAGAATCGAGCAAGATTCTCAGAGAGATAATTTAGAGGAACCTAGTTCTTATAAAAAGAAGAAGAAGAGAAACGACAGAACTTTGCATGCTTCTAGCGAACCTACTGTAGACAGACCTAAGAATCCCAACGATATTTCTATTTCTGATGCTGAAACTCAATCAGGTAATGAACATGAACCTAGTGATAATGTTAATGATAATGTTCTTGTTGATGCTCAACCTAGCAAAAACAATGATGTAGAGATTGAACCTGTTGTTGATCTTGATAACCCACAATCAAAGAATCAACATTATGATAAGAGAGATTTTGTTGCTAGGAAGCATGGTAAAGAAAGAGAACAATGGGTTTAGAAACCCATGCCCTTTCCTCCTAAACCATCCAAGTCAAAGGATGATGAGGATTTTGAGCGCTTTGCTGAAATGATTAGACCTATTTTCTTACGTATGCGCTTAACTGATATGCTTAAAGTAAATCCTTATGCTAAGTATATGAAGGATATCATCACAAATAAAAGAAAGATACCGGAAGCTGAGATTTCCACCATGCTTGCTATTTACACTTTTAAGGGTGGAATACCAAAGAAACTTGGAGATCCGGGTGTTCCAACTATACCTTGCTCTATTAAAAGAAATTATGTTAGAACTGCTTTATGTGATCTTGGAGCCGGTGTTAGTGTTATGCCTCTCTCTTTATATCGTAGACTTGAATTGAATAAGTTGACACCTACTAAAATATCTTTGCAAATGGCTGATAAATCAACTGCTATACACAGCCGGTATTTGTGAGGATGTGCCTGTTGTGGTTGCAAATGTCACTATCTTAACGGACTTTCTTATTCTTGATATTCCTCAGGACGATAGTATGTCTATTATCATTGGTAGACCTTTTCTTAATACTGCTGGGGCTGTTATTGATTGTAACAAAGGCAATGTCACTTTTCATGTTAATGGTAATGAGCATACGGTACATTTTCCGAGGAAACAATCTCAAGTCCATAGCATCAATTCTATTGAAAAAGTTCCAACTATCATTTTTGGAGGTTTTGAATTTCCTCTCCCTACTGTCAAGAAAAAGTATTATATTCTTATTGTTGGGGATTTTCATATCCCCGTTGAGGTAACTTAGTGTTATTCGAAATTTCTCCGGTTCCGTGTTATTCGGAATGAGTCTGTTAACAAGACTTGATCAACCTTGTTAGTGGGTTCATTTTGATGATCACGAGATGGATGAAACTAGACGACACAACCTTCTGTACCCTCTTTTTACTTTCTGTTATTTAGAATAAATAAAGCAAAAATAGTATTATCCGTCTGTTTTCTGAATTATCCGTGCATTAAAAAATAGTCCGAAAATAAAAGTGCTCCAAATGCCACCGCAAACTTAGTATGATTTTTTACGGAATATTTGAGGATTTTAGGCACTTGAAAACAACTGCAGGAAGGGCAAGCACCAGACCACGAGAGAGGAGGGTGCACCCCCCCTGTAGGGCGCGCCCCCTGTCTCGTGGGCCCCTGGTGGCTCCCCTCCACTTATGCCAGCATCCACACACTTCATCTTCTACCCAAAAAAATCCCCATCCAGCTCAAGCACGAGTTCTAGCTCATTTTGCTGCGATTTTCGATCTCTTAGCTCAAAGCTCCTTTCACAAAACTGCTTTGGGAGATTATTGCTTGGTATGTGACTCCTCCATTGGTCCAATTAGTTTTTGTTCTAGTGCTTTATTCATTGCGAATTTTTGCTGCATAGGTGACCATGTTCTCGAGCTTGCATGTTAAATTTTTGAGGTCCCAAGCGATTCCAATGCATGATATAGGCTCTAGGCACTTGTGGGAGTAGTTGCTATCAATCTTGTTTAGTTTTATTCACTTTTATTTTGAAGTTACTAAAATTTCAGAAATTTTCAGAAAATGTTAAGGAGGCTCTTTAAAGGCTCTTCTAGCCAAAGCTCTAAGGAAAAACAAGACAAAGAGAAGGAAAAACCCAAGTATAATCTTCCTCTCTTAAGCGGAAATGCGGTCGTGTGAATGGCCATGCGAGGATTTCTTGAAAGAAGCCGGAATTCATGAAGATTTTTATGCTTTAATCAAGACTGCAGGCCTCACCGGTTTCATCAACGACCGAATCGATCAGTATCTCTTACTCACGAATACTTTCGTGCAAAACTTTTATAATTATCCTAAGAAATAACCGCCTGCAGTATCATTTCATTTATATGATGAATTCAAAGAAATGTCTTTGCATCATTTTTGCACGGTATGTAGGATACCTTATGAGGGAGAATTAGATGAACCCCATCGTGAAGATGTGGGTGGCTTTGTTAATACTATTGCTGTAGAGGAGCCAAAGAAGGGCTCTGAGGCGAAGGTCTCTAGCATACACTTTCCTGTTTTATGCTATTTTGCTATATTTGCTAGTAGATGCTTGATGGGTCGTGGAAATAGTGGAAATTTGAGCGTTCCAGATATTATTATTCTTCAACATGCTTTCTTTGGGAGACAACACTTTCGATTATGGGTGTAAATGCGTTGCTAAACGGCTAGCCCTGAATCGTACAAAAGGCCCCATATTTGGAGGTATCTATGCTGCACGTCTTGCTAAACATTTTCAGATACCCCTTAGGCACCATGAGGAGGAGGAGACAAAATTACCTCCTCACATTTTAGATTACAAGAGCATGGTAGCGCATAAATTTATTGTTGACAACAAAGAGAAGATGCTCTTGTATAACCTTAGATTTAATAAGAAACACAATGAGACTTTTATTTTGCCTGCGCCTCTGTTCTTTGATTTGACTGCAGATAATTTTCTTGTTACACCGGAAGCGGTGTACAATCACCGAGCTCAAGCTTTTACTCTAGAACACGAACTGAGCCGGAACCTGAACTGGACCCTTATCGTGCATCATCATCCGATTGGGATCCGGAGATGACCAGCCAGTGGTATCCTGATTACACCTCCCATACACCAGGGAGAGTAGCAGCGGTCCTTCGTATTAGACCAACTTAGGCCAAAAGCCTAAGCTTGAGGGAGTACGTATTTCTCACCGACTTTACATTCATGTTCACACACTAGTCGTCGGTGCTCATACTCTTTCATTGTATTATCCATGCTAGTTTAAATTTCTTATTTCTAGGTTTTTCTTGTGTGTTTGATAAACCTTAAGAAAAACCAAAAAATTAGTTAGCTTAATTTCCATGCTTGTAGTAGAAATTAAAATGAAAAACCCAAAAAGATTTCTTGTTCTTCTTTTACTTGTTGGGAGCTTTCCCGTGTAAATAGTTTTATTTTGTTTTCTTTCTTTTGGGGTCGAGAAGACCATATTGAAAATGCTTAGTGGCTCTCATATGCATGATTGTTTATTTAATTAAGAGCCCATATTACCCTGTCTTCTCTCTTGAGTTGAATGCTTGCAGATTCCAGCTAAGTCCAATGCACGTGCACTCTTATTATTATACACATCATTCGGTCGTGCGAGTGAAAGGAAATAATGACGATATATGATGGACTTATTGGGATGAGAAAAGCTGGTATGAACTCGACCTCTCTTGTTTTTGTAAGTATGATGAGTTCATCGTTTCTGAGTCAGCTGTTATGAAGTAAACATATTTGCAATGACATTTAGAGATTATAGTTACTTGTGCCATGCTTGATTAGCTATGAGTTATAATGATTTACCTTGTGTGCCAACATGCTATTATAATGATTATGATGTGGTATGATGGGATGGTATCCTCCTTTGATTGAATTTTGAGTGACTCGACTTGGCACATGTTCACACATGTAGTTGAATCAAATCAACATAGCCTTCATGATATTTATGTTCATGGTAGATTATATCCTACTCATGCTTGTACTCGGTGTGAATTAATTTTAATGCATGTTTACGATTGTTGTCACTCTCTCGGTTGGTCGCTTCCAGGTCTTCTGCTAGCCTTCACTTGTACTAAGCGGGAATACTGCTTGTGCATCCAAACTCCTTAAACCCCAAAGTTGTTCCATATGAGTCCACTATACCTTCCTATATGCGGTATCTACCTGCCGTTCCAAGTAAATTTGTATGTGCCAAACTCCAAATCTTCAAATGAAATTTTGTTTTGTATGCTCGAGCAGCTCATGTTACAACTAGGGCTGCCTATATCTTCCATGCTAGGTGGGTTATTCTCAAGAGGAGTGGACTCCGCTCCTCATTCACGAGAAAGGGCCGATAGCAGGGATGCCCAGTCCCATGATCCAAAAGATCAAAGCAAATCAAAATAATTAAACAAAACTCCCTGTGGCTTTTATATGTTGGAGGCACTTTCGTTGTTTTGAGCAAGCCATGGATTGATGCTTGTTGGTGGTTGGGGGAGTATAAACCTTTACCATTCTGTTTGGGAACTGCCTATAATGCATGTAGTATGGAAGATACAACCATCTCATAGTTGTTGCGTTGACAGCGAAAGTATGCCGCTCAAAATGTTATTCAATCTCTATTTAAGATCGAGCTCTGGCACCTCTACAAATTACTGCTTCCCTTTGCAAAGGGCCTATCTATTTACTTTTATGTTGAGTCATCATCCCTTCTTATTAAAAAGCACCCGCTGGAGAGCACACTGTCATTTGCATTCATTATTATTAATTTATATTGGGTATGACTTGACTGGGTCTCTTTTACCATGAATTACAATGTTCTGTCAGTCCTTGATCTTTAAAGGTGCTCTGCATTTATGTTTTGCGGTCTCAGAAAGGGCTAGCGAGATACCATTTTGTTATATCATGTTATGATTATTTTGAGAAAGTGTTGTCATCCGAGTTTTATTATTATGGCTCGCTAGCTGATTATGTTATTGATATGAGTAATTGTGAGACCTATGTGTTATTGTGAGTATGGTTAGTTCATAGTATTTGCTGAAACTTGAATGCTGGCTTTTCATGTTTACAACAACAAGAGCAAACAGAGTTTGTAAAAGTTTTTCTTTATCACTTTCAGTTTATCAACTGAATTGCTTGAGGACAAGCAAACGTTTAAGCTTGGGGGAGTTGATACGTCTCCAACGTATCTACTTTTCCAAACACTTTTGCCCTTGTTTTGGACTCTAACTTGCATGATTTGAATGAAACTAACCCGGACGGACGCTGTTTTCAGCAAAACTACCATGATGTTGTTTTATGTGTAGAAAAGAAAAGTTCTTGGAATGACCTGGAAATCAACGGAGGCACTTTTTGGAATTTATAAGAATTATTGGGCGAAAGAAATACACCAGGGGGCCCAGGGCCTGTCCACGAGACAAGGGGCGCCCCCCTATCTCGTGGGCCCCCTGGACCTCCTCCGTCCTCAACTCCAACTCCATATATTCCGTCTCGGGGAGAAAAAATCAGAGAGAAAGTTTCATCGCGTTTCACGACACGGAGCCGCCGCCAAGCCCTAATCTCTCTCGGGAGGGCTGATCTGGAGTCCGTTCGGGGCTCCGGTGTCATAGCCCTAGCTTAGTCCTTGCTTGACTCTGCATAAGCATTCATGCAACATGTTTAAATTTAAAGAAACTTGAAATGGGGATGACAGAACCCCCAGTACCCCCTTAAACCAACTAGGGTTTACTAAAATCTTTTCCAATGAACCCAAAATGTCCTTCTAAAATGTTCATCATCTTTGCCTTGGTCTAGAACCTCTGACAAAAATGGTGCACACTTTTCTAGGACAACAGAGGGTCCTTTGGATTAAATCATTAGTTATTTGCATTTGGGCATTTAAATGCTATAAAATATTTTAAATGCTCAAATAATCATGAACTAAAATCTTTCTTGTTGGAAATATTCCAAACAGTAGCCTTGAGCAGATTTCATGATTTTTGAGTTAGTTTTAGTATTTTAATAAAAGCCCTAAAGTTGCGTAAGAATTAGAAAACAGAAATAAAAGAGAGAAGCAAAAACTTACGGCCTCACTTTGTGAAGCCCACCTAGTCGGCCCAGTGTGGCCCAAAGACCAAGAGAGCCCAGCCCACCACCCCACCGCGTCGTCTTCCTCCTGCCAGTAGGAGCAGCTCGCTGTCGCGCGCGCGCTCACCCCTGGCCACCTCCTGCTTCCTCCCCGAGCTTTCTAGCGACGCCACGGAGACGCCCCGTGGCCCCTCGCTCCTCTCCCTCACACTCTGCTCTCTCCCTCACCCTCTGCTCCCTCTCCCGAGCACACCCGAGTGGAGCTCGTCGCGCCACTCGCCGTTCCCGTAGCCTCCGTGCTCCCTTCGCCTCCCAGACGTGCCCACGAGCATCACCGCACCTCCCTCGTCCTCTCCGTCCAGCCACGCCTCGCCGGAGGCCCTGCGTCGCCGCCATATTCATCAACCGTGCCGTCACGCGGAGATCCCTCTCGCCGCCCCGCTTGCCCTGGTGCCTCCCCGAGCATGTCGAGGCCACCATTGCACTCCCCGTGAGCCCCTGATCATCCTCCCCTCTCCGTTTTCTCTCTAGCATGTCGTAGCCACCGCGCCGCTCTCACCCGACAACGTCGCCGCCAAGGCTCGCCGGCGATGACACTCCAGTGACCAATCGGTCCCGGGCAGGCGTCCAATGTCCTCGCCGCACCGCGTAGACGCTGTAGGTGTTAACCCCGCATCTCCAAGGCCGCTGTGGCCTCGACCTCGAGCTCACCCGAGCTCCGGCCGCCACCTCCGTGGACGTGGCCGTCTTCCCCGGCAACCCCGAGGCCTCCCGACTGCTCTGCTGGACGCGGTCGATCGCGGGCTACCTACTGGTGGCCTTCGCACGTCCAGCCGCCGCCTGTAGCGCCACTCCGGTGAGCTCCCGCCGAGGTTTTGGTCGTCGCCAGCCGAACTCCGGCAAAGTCCACGTGTCACATAATTAGCGCTAATGACCGTGCTAATTGGCCCCCTCTCTCACTGACATATGGGCCCCACGCCCATAATTAATCTTAGTTTATTTCCTGTTATGTTTAACTAACCACAGAGGCCCCACACGTCAGTTTTGACCGCGCTGACAGGGCTGTTGACTGGCCCCACATGTCATGTTGACTTTGCTGACGTGGGCGTTGACCGGACCCACCTGACAATGTCACTAACCAGTCGATCATCGACTAGTGGACCCCATTGGTCAGGTTTGACTCGAGGCGGCGATTGACCTCTTGACATCGGGTGATGTCATCTCGACGCAATATGTATTTTCTGGATTTATTTCGATTCAGGAAATTCCAGAAAATAGTGCTAACTTCAAAAATTCATAGTAATTCAACCGTAGCTCCAAATGAAATAAGTTATATATGAAAAATTATCAGAAAAATGCAACCTATCCATCTGTATCATTTCATGCATGTTTGAGAAAGTTAACCTCGCTGTTTAGGATGAAACATGATTAGGACAAATTTGATAATAGATTTGGAGTTGGAATTTGATCTAGTTTTGAGTTCCACTTCAATCAAAATGACTTTCTGTTGCATTAGCTCAAATCACAGCATATTGCCATGTCACATTCATGCATCATATTGTGGCATTGCATTGATTGTGTTTTCTCTCTGTTGCCGGTGTTGTTCCCCCCCGGTGAGCGTTGTACCGAAGCGATGAGTTCGATGACACCGATGAAGAACTATATTATCTTCGAAGTGCCGGGCAAGCAAAACCCCTTGTTCATTCCGATACAATCCCACTCTCTCGCTCCTGCTCTCTTTTACTGCATTAGGACAACAACGATTCTTACATTACTTGCGGCGGTAGCTGAACCCCTTTATCCTCTACATGACTGTCATTCCACAAGAATTAGATGAAACCCACTAGCATGAGTAGGAGTTGTTTGAGCCCTGTTGTGCCTACTCATTCATGCTTGTTTGTCATGCCTACTCGCTTAGAGTTGAGTCAGGTCTGATTCATCGGGAATGAATTAGAATGGTGTGTGAACATGTCCTACTGTGTGTGAGCTAAGTGTGTGAACACGATTTGGTAAAGGTAGCGGTGAGAGGCCATGTAGGAGTACATGGTGGGTTATCTCATTGAAGCCATCCTCAGGAACTGAGTTCTGTGTTTGAGATCCATGAACAGTTACTACCACACATTGGGATCCTTAATTGACTCTCTCGGCTTCTTAACCACCCTTGACCCTTGTCCGGGAGTTGCAAAGTAGTTTCTGGTGTTTGTAGCATGCTGGGGGCCGCACGTAGCGCTGACCTTAGGGGTGGGCTGTGTTGCGGTAGGCACATGGCACGGTGAACCGATTCGCCCATTTGGTGTCTCGGGAACCCTGCACACATCGTTCGGGGCAGTTAGTCGAAACCTCGGCCGGACTCCCTGCGGATGGAACCCGAATAGGCGATAAACCTGGACTAGGGACTTGAGTGTTCAGGTAGGCCGTGGCCGACACCCTCGCCAGGCTTCCGCTTGAAGGTTGCCGAGATACATGACGTGTACATGGCGGTAAGTGGCGATAGCGTGTGTGAATAAGTACACCCCTGCAGGGTTATAAATGATCTATTCGAATAGCCGTGTCCGCGGTAAAGGACTTCTGCGTTGCCTATAACAGTTCATAGACAGGTGAAAGTGGATACTCTAAAATGCACAAGATAAGCGTGAGTGCTATGGATGGCGTTCTCGTAGGGAGTCGGGAGCGGATCCATAGTGGTGTAATAATTTGGTGAATATGTGGACTCGTGTGCGCCACCTCAAAAGAGTTACTTACAGTCGTAGTTTAGGATAGCCACCGAGTCAAAGCTGGCTTGCTGCAGTTAAACCCCACCACCCCTTTGTTGATAATGATGCATATGTAGTTAGTTGTGATGTAAGTCTTGCTGAGTACATTTGTACTCACATTTGCCTATTTTATGTTTTGCAGAGAGACGTCAGTCTCGCTAGTAGTTCCGCGTGGACTTCGATGTTTAGCTTGTTACCTCTGCTACGATCTTGTGCCCTCGGCAGGATCTGGTAGATAGTCAGGCTTCTCAGCCTTTTTCATTTATAGTTATGCGTACTCGGACATGTTAAGCTTCCGCATGTGCTTTGACTTGTATGCTCACGAATGTTGGGTCATGAGACCCATGTTTGTAATATCTCGCTCCTCGGAGCCTAACGAATAAATATTTGAGTCGTAGACTTATGTTGTGATGCCATGTTGTATTTACACATATTGAGCATATTGTGTGTATGTTTGAAATGCTTGGTATGTGTGGGATCCGACAATCTAGTTGTTTATCCTTGGCAGCCTCTCATATGGGGAAATGTAGTCTAGTGCTTCCTGAGCAATAGTAGTCCGCTACAGCCCGGTTCACCGGAGTCCTGCTAGCCCAGCACTACTGCTCTGGACACTTGACTGGCCGGCATGTGTTTCACTTCGTTCCTGTGTCTGTCCCTTCGGGGAAATGTCACGCGGTGACATCCGGAGTCCTGCCTAGCCTGCTACAGCCCGGGTTCCCGGAGTCCTGTTAGCCCAGTGCTACAACCCGGATTCACACGCTGCTGACCGACATGCTCGATGTGATTCATGTATGCCTGTCCCCATGGGTTAGTGCCGCTTTGGGTTCACGACTAGCCATGTCGGCCCGGGTTCTCTGTCATATGGATGCTAGCGACACTATCATATACGTGAGCCAAAAGGCGCAAACGGTCCCGGGCCATGGTAAGGCGACACCCGTGGGAATATCGTGCGTGAGGCCGCAAAGTGATATGAGATGTTACCTGCTAGATCGATGTGACTTGGAATCGGGGTCTTGACATCCGGAGAGGGGGATTCGTCGCCATCGTCATCATCAACCATCCTCCATCACCAATTTCATGATGCTCACCGCCGTGCGTGAGTAATTCCATCGTAGGCTTGCTGGACGGTGATGGGTTGGATGAGATTTACCATGTAATCAAGTTAGTTTTGTTAGGGTTTGATCCCTAGTATCCACTATGTTACGAGATTGATGTTGCTATGACTTTGCAATGCTTAATGCTTGTCACTAGGGCCCGAGTGCCATGATTTCAGATCTGAACCTATTATGTTTTCATGAATATATTTGTGTTCTTGATCCTATCTTGCAAGTCTATAGTCACCTATTATGTGTTATGATCCGACAACCCCGAAGTGACAATAATCGGGATACTTCTCGGTGATGACCGTAGTTTGAGGAGTTCATGTATTCACTATGTGTTAATGCTTTGTTCCAGTTCTTTATTAAAAGGAGGCCTTAATATCCCTTAATTTCCGTAAGGACCCCACTGCCACGGGAGGGTAGGACAAAAGATGTCATACAAGTTCTTTTCCATAAGCACGTATGACTATTTACGGAATACATGCCTACATTACATTGATGAATTGGAGCTAGTTATATATCACCCTATGTTATAACTATTGCATGAGGAATCACATCCGGCATAATTATCCATCACTGATCCATTGCCTATGAGTTTTTCATATATTGTTCTTCGCTTATTTACTTTTCCTTTGCTACAGTTACGACTACTACAAAAACTCAAAAACATTTATCTTTACTTTTGCTACCGTTCCCTCTATTATCATACCACTTTTGCTAATAAACACTTTGTTGCAGATACTAAGTTATCCAGGTGTGGTTGAATTAACAACTCAACTGCTAATACTCAAGAATAGTCTTTGGCTCCCCTTGTGTCGAATCAATAAATTTGGGTTGAATACTCTACCCTCGAAAGCTGTTGCGATCCCCTATACTTGTGGGTTATCAAGCGTCCTGAAGCTCTAGTTGGACCTCGTTAAGTCTGGCCTTGAGCTTCTTACGGGTGGCCTGCTCCTTGACAGCTTTTCCCTCGGCTTCGGCCAGGGCCTTTTTAAGGGCCTCGACCTCGATCTTCGCCCCTACACTGTCGGATCACGGGTTCGGCAAAACCCTCAAGGTTCGAACACTTGGGTGCGCATGAAGATCTCCTCCTAGCGATCCACGCCCTAGCTTTCTAAGATCTCACGGACGAACTCGACAAACTCGGAACACGAGGGACACAGGGTTTATACTGGTTCGGGCCACCGTTGTGGTGTAATACCCTACTCTAGTGTGTGGTGGTGGATTGCCTCTTGGGCTGATGATGAACAGTACAAGGGGAAGAACAGCCTCCTAAGGTTGAGGTGTTCTTGTGCTTGTGTGGCTAGGGATTGGCTGAGGATTCGATCCCCTCTACTGTGGTGGCTAGTCCTACTTATTAGGCCCTGGTCCTCTCCCCAGATATTGAGCGGGAAGGGAGCCAACAACGACCAATTTGAAAGGGGACAACTAGTACAGCTTATCCTAACAAACGCGGTCTTCGCCTGCAAAAGGCTCTGGTGGTGACGCCGCCTTGGGCTCCATGTCAGTGTCAAAATGGATGGATCTCGGGTAGGGGGTCCCGAACTATGCGTCTAGGATCGATGGTAACTGGACACGGGGGACATGATGTTTACCCAGGTTCGGGCCCTCTCTATGGAGGTAATACCCTACTTCTTGCTTGATTGATCTTGATCAATATGAGTGTTACAAGAGTTGATCTACCACGAGGTCGTAATGGCTAAACCCCAGAAGTCTAGCCTATGTGTATATGGTAATGAATATCTGTCCTTTCCAGTCTATCGCCTTCAGTTTATATAGACACCGAGGGGATCTAGGGTTTACACCGAGTCGGTTACATAAGAACGAACCTTCGGTCACCAAGCTTGCCTTCCATGCCAAGTAGAGTCCAATCCGGACACGGGTACATTCTTCGGCCTTCATGTCTTTGTATCCCATCAGTCCGGCCGAATGAATAACAGGCCGGACGCCCAAGGACCCTTAGTCCAGGACTCCCTCAGTAGCCCCTGAACCTAGTTTCAATGACGAGGAGTCTAGCGCGCAGATTGTCTTTGGCATTGGAAGGCGGGTTCCCTCCAAACTCCGGAATAGTCTGCGGATGTAGTAGATATATTCAGACCTGTGTATATAATTGCAGAAAATAAAATATCCCACGAGTCTAATTTGTTGATAACTGTTTATGGCATCGCATCACGCCTGCCCGGTTACTATTTCCAACCGTTGGCTGGCACGTCGCCCCATGTCTCGGGACGCGGTTTTACTGGCATGTCTTGCCAAGGCAGAGATCGTGTTCCCTTATTCACTGGATTCCCATTAATGCAAGCATGGGTAACCCAACCATCCCCTGGGTACAACTCTCTGGAGATAGGTAAGTTTCGAGACCCAGGTGGATACGCTTAGTATCTGGGGTCTTTATATAGGGTCCCAGACTCGTCTTCTTCCTTTGCGCTTGCTTCTTCCTCAACCCTAGCCACCCCAAGTTCCAACCCTCGGGTTCCCATCGCCACCAGCCCTAATCATGTCCGAATCCAGCCGTCAAGGCTGGTGGGTGGCTTCTTCTGTCACAGAGGAGGATATTGCAAAGCTTCGCGCTGCAAAGTATCTGACCCCAGAAATCCTTCATCGGCTCCCTGCACAGGGGCAGGTCGTTCCTACCCCCAAATCCGGCGAGAGGGTAGTGTTTGTGTCCCACTTCCTCCATGGGTTAGGGTTCATGCTTAACCCCTTTGTCCGGGGGCTCATGTTCTACTATGGGCTAGACTTTCACGATCTGGCCCCGGACTCTATTCTCGTCATCTCGACATTTATCGTCACGTGTGAGGCCTTCCTCCAGACTCCTCCGCACTTTGGTCTGTCGCTCAAGACCTTTGATGTGAGGCCGTAGGTGACAGAGGAGGAGCAGGCAGAGTGTGGCAGCATCACAATAGGCAAGCTTGCCAGCGCGGTTTGGTTTGAAGGATCTTTCGCCAAGTCTTCTGACCTATGGCAGCAGGGGTGGTTTTATATCAACGAGCCGCGGGGTTCCAAGTGGGCGGGTACGCCAGCGTTCTGACCCGGCCCTCCGATTCAGCTTACTTCATGGATCAATAAGGGACTGGACTAGGGATCCGTCAATGAAGTGCAGACTCTGCAAGGCCGCATCCGCAGCCTTACCGAGAAGGGCATCGGTCTTGTGAACGTTGTTCAAGTAATGCTAGTCCGCCGGACCCTGCCATGTCAGCGGCGTCTTCTCCGTAGGTGGGAGTTTAATCCAGAAGTGTGGCGGCCTCTTCAGCACTTCTTCGGCACCACGCACGAAGGAATGTGGAAATTATATTTCGGGGAACAAGAGCAATGGCTGGACACCACCAAAGATGTTGGCCTTGACTGCAATCATACGGACACCGCAGTAAGTACTCAAATTCTGAACACCTTCCATTCAAGCATCTCTTGATAAGATATTGAACAATCCGTCCCTATACAAGACTAGATAAAGAAAAAGCGGTGTTAATCTGGTGTCCGGCGCCCCTTCCCGAAGACTGTGACCGCCCTGTTGACAAGGATGCTGATTCTGACACCGTACCAGGTGTCTGCAGAGGGGGGCGAGAGCGGGGAACCCAGAGGTGATGCCCGTCCTGAGGACGAATCATACGCTGTGTTCGGGCAAACCGAAACCCTTTTGCCCGAGGGAAAAGGTGCAAAGGAAGCTTTCCATGGCAAGAACGGGGCCGCTTCTGAAGATCAAGAGGGGAAACCTTCCAAGAAAGGGAAAACGCCATTGTCGAGCGGCTTGGGTCGGGCAAGCGATGTTGATGTAGGGCTTCATGATGAGGACGAACCTATGGCCAAACCGTAAGTGCAGGAGGGTACTTTAATCATACCTCGTTCCTTTCTTATTACTGAAGTAATCCTCCGACGTATGTACGTCCTCGCAGGTTAACGTCTGGTGTTTCTCAATCGTCTTCCTCCTCGGGAGACCTTCTTCCAGAGATGATGGAGAGTGACACGCCTTCTCCCGCCTCCTCACCCACCAGGGCAGATGATTTAGAGGTATCGTCCCGGGGGGCTCCTCCTGATTGAAAAGTAGTGCAGGAAACGAAGAAGGCATTACCCAAAGGTGGTGCCTCTCTCACTCAGGGTTCGAGGATCAAGCATGACGGCCCCGAACTATCCAGTTCACAGCCTGAGATAATTCTGAAGGCTAGTGGGCGGATTCCTACAAAGGAATGCCGCACTTCGGCGGAGGTTTTCGGACACCCATGAGCACTGGAAACGCTAACGGACATACTGCGACAAGCGTCCGTTTTGGAGAAGCACCGTGCCTTGATGGCTATGGTGGTCGACAAGGTTTTATCCGCGAAGAGCGGGTTGAACGAGGCCTTCACGAGCCTTCTGAGGGTTTTTGAAGTTTGTGATGTAACTTTGCCAATGGAATTTAATTGACAGAATGCACCTGTTGTATATGCAATAGCCCCTGAGACTCGGATTGCCTGCCAAAGGAGGCGATCGCAGGATCGAAAAGATATGCTCAGGTACTAACCTTGATTTAACATGGAATACAGGCTGCCTCCCCTCCTGCGGCTACCCGAAATACGGAAGTGGCCGAACTGCAGCGAAAGCTGGATATTGCGGAGGATGACATTGCATTGATCAACAGGAGTCTTGATGACTCACAAGGTATATATTTTGAGCATTCCTTACACCAATGTGCTTGTATTTTAAGCCCGCCTCTAAAAAGAGTTTTATATGAATGTGCATGGTTGCAGATGGTGTTGCCGCCGTTGAAGCTCTTCGGGCGGAGCTAGCTCGGGCCAAGGAGTAGGCCCGCTGTAGCGGTGCGGCTGCCAAGAAGGCATCAGATGATCTCAGAGACGAACGAGCAGCTCTGTGCCAAAGTGAGGAGAAAATATACGCACTAGCGCTTGAATTGAAGAATACTGCCAGCCGCTGTGAATTCCTTGAGAAGGATAATAAATCCAAAATGGCTGAACTTGATAAGGCCGTACGAGAGGCGAGTGAAGCTCGGTCTGAATCTAGGGCAGCTCGTAAAGAGATTCGGCAGGCTAAGGAGATAGCAGCCGTAAGCCCTTTTTGCTTCAGACTAAGTTTGGCGATCCGGACTATGCTTAGCTAAACCAGGTATGGAGTTCTCCGGCCGAATTTTTGGACTTGCCCTTTGTTGCTAAATGAACAGATGTCCCAATGGGCCGAGCTTCATAGGATATCCGACGACGCCATGAAAAATGTCATAATCCGGTTGTGGCCGAGTGAGCCTGTTCCCAAGAGCTATTTTGGCCTGGTGCAGCGTCTTGTTAATGCGGTGCCGCGTATCGATGTTGTGAAGCGGTCGACATGCATTGAGTGTGCACGGATGGCCTTTGCCCGAGTCAAGACATTCTGGGGGAAGATGAAGGCCGTCAATGTTGCGGCGAAGAGTCCGCCCAAGGGCAAGGACCGTAATGAGCCGGAGCATTATTTTGAAGACATCCTGGAGGCCGCCCGCCTGATAGAGGGTCAATGCTCGAAGAACATAATGTTCGATTGAGGTGTATTAGAATTGTAAAAGACAATTTTATAATTGATCTATTTTATGTTTTTTCTTCAAAGCTTGAATTCCTCCTGTGCGTCCGTTTTAATATAATCTGAAAGTTTTCCAGTCATCGGCTTCAGCCCCCTCGTAGAAAGTACGGGGGTGTTCGGAAAAGCATTTAATCACTCTTTATCCAACGTCTTGGTCCGTAAAGGAGGTCATAATGCAGCGAACCAGGCAATTGGACTATAAGGCGTTAAAACTTTCACTTAGCCATAGGAGTTTTATGGTGGGGCTACGACATAGCCCCTGGTATGTATGCAGCGTATGATGCCTTGCATATTTGATCTAAAAAAGATCCCTCGTGTGACACGGAGAATCGCTAAGTATTCCAAGAAGTCGTCAAGTGGTTGATCAGCTCTCGCCGCATCATGACAGTCAGTTTTCGGCTTTCTCTACTGAGGTGCTCGTCCGGTTTAGACCAGGGAACAATCGCAGTAGTTCTCCCTTTACTACCCTAGCCGATAGAGCAGAACATAGGGTAGCAAGTACAGGAGATGGGCAACCCAATTATTGACCCATGACAATGATTCGGTGCTGATGCATATAAGGCCAAACTTGCGACGCCAAAGTACGCTATAGAGCTGTTTGGACTTTTGCTAGCTACTCTTTCGTTCCCATACCGAGCCCCTGGCAGGGTATGCCGAGGTGCATCTGTAGCGCGGCCGTTGAGGTCGTACTCACTGTTGCAAGAGTATGAAAGATTAGTTCGGACGAAGTTTACTGGGAGCGGAGCGATACGCCAGTGACGAATTTATGTATATATATATAAAGATAACAATAAAAAGAAACCATAAGCCCAGCTATTTGACATGCTCGGGGTCGGGTACAGCGGAAAATAAGTCATAGTACAGGCTCGGAATAAAGAGTGCGGTCTACAAAAAGTTATTCTGGACCCCCTGTCACACGTGTGCGCCGCCCGTCCTTGGGGAGGGGAATCCTTAACGGAAGTAGCCCCTTAGGTGAGTGTACAGATCCGAACTCCGATAGAGTCCGTTGTAGATGTTGTCGTGTTGGTCACCTGTTCTTAAGAAATGATATAGAAAAATAAGAAAAACGGATAAAAACGTTACTGGGATTCTTGCAGGGTTGTCCATATTGTACTTCCGCCGATGCCCATGGTATCTTGAATGCGTAGTGATGTACGCGTGGTGTAAATCTCGCCGGTATGGTAGGTGGGTGGCGGAAGCCAAACTGCTATTTCCGTTCCGGGAGTGGTCGGACTTTGGAGGGAAACTGCTTCTGGCCCCTGATATTCGGCTGGCGAGCCGCTCCGTCGTCTTTGTCGCCTGGTGGCCTCCTCCCCTTGCTATCCGCGTTGAGCTTGCCTGCCTGCTTGAGGACCCAATAGTTTCTGTTGGTATGGTTAGCTGGCTCATCAGGATGACCGTGAATCTGACGGTCGGTCCAATATTCTGTCAAGGGTGGATGATCCATCCTGGTTTGCCTTTAGTGGCTTCTTCCGTTGACCGGGTTTCGGATTGTAAAATCCGGCGTTGACCGCTGTGTTGCATAATCCTTCAGTATTATTGTGACTGTTGTATTTGATTCGTCGTGGCTTACCGTTGCCGTCTCGAATTTCGCAAGTGCCCGGGTCGCTGGCGTTGTTGCTCTTACGAGCGAGCCAGTTGTCTTCTCCCGCACAAAAGCGAGTCATCGGAGCGGTAAGGGCTGTCATGGATTTGGGTCCTTCCTGGCCGAGGTGACGCGCTAGCCATTCATCCCGAACGCCATGTTTGAAGGCTGCGAGAGCTTCTGCGTCCGGACAGTCGACAATTTGGTTATTTTTGACTAAGAACCTAGTCCAGAGCTCCCTGGCTGACTCATCGGGATTTTGGACAATATGACTTATGTCATCGGCATCTAGTGGCCGGACATATGTTCCTTGGAAGTTGTCTCGAAAGGCGTCTTCCAAGTCTTCCCAGTTACCAATAGAGTTTTCTGGCAAACTGTTTAGCCAGTACTGTGCTGGCCCTTTAAGCTTGAGAGGTATGTATGTAATGGCATGAAGGTCGTCTCCGCGAGCCATGTGGATATGGAGGAGGTAATCATCAATCCATACCACGGGATCTGTTGTTCCATCATATGATTCGATGTTAATGGGTTTAAACCCGTATGGAAATTCATGCTCCATCACTACAAAAAAAAGACACATCCGTGACATTTTGGGCCAAACGAATTTTTTTTGGCATACATATGACACTTCTATGACGATAATTGTGAAAAAACCCGGTATCATCATAGATGTGGTGGGCTCCTACTTCTATGACAAAAATTATGATGAAAATGGGCTTTTCGTCTGGGCGGGCCAGAGACACAGCCTGCATGACATTCTTTGGGCCGTCCATGACGGAAAAAAACCGTGGTAGAAGCAAGGGGGAATTTCGGGGATTTCCGGTTACGGTGGGAGGTCGGGGGCGGCGATGCGCTGTTTCTCTCGTATTACTGCGTCTGGCGTGTGCGAGGCGTTGGCTCTAATCAACCCGAAGCGAGGCGTTGGGCTCTAATGAACCCGAAGCGATTACCTTTGTAGGCTACGCGTTATCGAACCCGAGCGATCGATCGATTGCTGTTAATCGAACCCGATCGGTGATTCCTTCGCCGCTCATCGCTAACTGAAGCCGATCGATGCTGCCTCTGGGATGAACAGTGAGCATTGCGGGGGGGTTTGGATGAACAGTCAGTGGTGGCGTTTGCCTCTGGATGAACAGGACCCCATGGTGTGGAGGGCTGGATGAACAGTAGAAGGTGGAGGGGTGCCCGTGGAGGGGTGGTTGAACAGGACCTCGGGGTGTGGAGGGCTGGATGAACAGTAGACAGTGGAGGGGTGGTTGAACAGTAGCCAGTGGAGTAGCGCGCGGTGGAGGCTGGATGAACAGGAGCCCTTAGAGGCTGGAGGAGGTCGACGGTGCAGATGAACAGTATCCCGTGGAGTCCCGTTTTGTGGTACGCCACACCCCTCCCGACGAACAGGACCCCCGTTTCGACCGTAGCGCTCCAACACAAGTCCATTTTGTCCGTTTTGCAGTACGCCACACCCCTCCCGATCAACAGGACCCCCGTTTCGACCGTAGGAGGTTCATTTCGTCCGTTTTGTAGTACGCCACACCCCTCCCGATCAACAGGACCGCCGTTTATACCGTAGGAGGTCCGTTTCCTCCGTTTTGCGGTACGCCACACCCCTCCCGATCAACAGGACCCCGTTCCGAATGTAGGAGGATCGTTTCCTCCGTTGTGCGGTACTCCAGACCTCGTTTCCATCGCCTGTTCTGTCCAAGCCCCCCGATGAACACGACCACGCATTCCGTTCCGACCCAGCCGGTTGGCTCCCACGCGTTCCGTTGCCTCCCGATGAACACGACACATTCCGTTGCCTCCCCATGAACATGACGCACTCCGTTGCCTCCCTACGAACACGACGACGACGTTGTTTCTCTGTTCCGACCCAGCCATGTACACGAGCCCTGGCCGTACGTATGCGCGAGTAGGCGTTCGAGACCCCGCCCGTATGTACACATACGTGACCGTATTTTCTTTCTTGCACCCTGGCTGATGTATGTACGTGTACATGCTACGTGCGCGCTTCTACTATGACACGTGCGCGCCTCTACAACGACCAGTATGTACGTACACGTTCGCGACCAGAATGACAATGCTATGTACGCTTCGACCAGGTGGGTCCCAACTGTCAGGCACTTCCTTGCGTGCGAAGATGTAGCTGGTGGGTCCCAGCAGTCAGGGGGGCGAATCATTTTTTTTGCCCGGATGCACTTATTGCATGCGAAGATGTAGCCGGTGGGTCCCAGCAGCCAGGGGGGCGAATCGTTTTTTTTGCCCGGACGCACTTCCTTGCGTGCGAAGGTGTAGCTGGTGGGTCCCAGCAGTCAGGGGGTGAATCGTTTTTTTTGCCCGGACGCACTTCCTTGCGTGCGAAGATGAAGCTGGTGGGTACCAGCAGTTAGGGGGAAACGTTTTTCCGTGAAATACAGTGGCCCGTCCGGTGGGTCCCAGCTGTCAGGTGGAGGAATCATTATTTTCTGCGTAATAAGGAGGCACTTCCTTGCTGCGGCCGTGGACCCAGCTGTCAGCCTCTCCACGTACAGTCCACGTCCGATGGAAGCCATTCCTTGACCACATTGACCACACCGCGCCGAGAGCACCAGGGCGGTGGACGACGGCGAGGCCTAGGAAGGGGACGACACGGAGCCGGGGAAGACGCGGCTGTGGATGCCCACGCGTAGAGGAGTATGAGGGTTCACTCGTCAATTGCGGTGTGTGAGGTCGTCGCCGCAGAATAGAAGGGGGTGTGGGTGCGTAGAGGGATGGTCTGGCCAGCAGTGGGAGTAGTAGGGGGCGGTGAGGCCTCCGCGGCATCACAGCTGGCCACGGGCGGTAGGAGCAGGCGGCACGACCGGTGCTGCTTTGGGCGGCTGGAGCAAGAAGACCAGAGGTTTAAGAAGCACTACGGCCGTTGGATGGACATCGTACGGTCACTGGAGCTAGAATCATTCATATATTGATTAAAGTTGACAAAGGCACCCATCCCAGTCAACTTAGTAGCCCCACAAGTCAGCCTCCCACCAAGGTGGCTCCCAGCTAGCAGGGGGGTATTCATTTTTTTGTGCGTAATAAGGAGGCACTTCCGGTGGGTCCGAGCTGACAGCGGGGGAACGTTTTTTCGCGAAATACGGTGGCCCGTCCTGTGGGTCCTAGCAGTCAGGGGAAAACGTTTTTTGCACGAAATATTGGTGGCCCGTCCGGTGGGTCCCTGTTGTCAGGTGGAGGAATAATTATTTTCCGCATAATAAGGAGGCACTTCCTTGCGGCTGTCGTGGACCCAGCTGTCAGCCTCTCCACATACAGTCCACGTCCGATGGAAGTCGGTCGTTGACCACATTGACCACGCCGTGCTGAGATCACCACGGCGGTGGACAACGGCGAGGCCTAGGATGGGGACGACGCGGAGCCGGGGAAGACGCGGCAATGGAAGCCCGCGCGGAGAGGAGTACGAGGGTTCACCGGTTCGCCTGCGGTGTGAGGCTGCCGTCGCCGCAGAATAACAGGGGGTGTGGGTGAGTAGTGGGTTGCCTTGGCCAGCGGTGGGAGTAGTAGGGAGGCGGGAGCAGGCCACGGCCACGGGAGGCGGGAGCAGGCGGTCCCGCCGGCGCTGCTTTGGCGGCTGGAGCAAGAAGATCAGAGATTGAAGAAACACGGCGGTCGTTGGATTGACATCCAAGGGTTACGTCTGCTAGAATCGTTTGTTGACGTATATAATAACTAAAAAAATCTTGCATACACGACAACTAAACAGGCCCACAAGTCAGACCACTCCCTCTTTTTTTAATAATTTATATATAGCTCATGGCAACTTCTTACGGAATTTATTGCAGTCTTTTTTTGTGGTTGGCCAGGGCCAATTTCGCATATTTCTGTGGGTTCCAAACTGTTTTTAATACCGAAATGTCGAGCCAGATTTAAAGTACTTTGAAGATATATTTAAATTAGGTTATGCCCAATGAAATAGGAATCTGAAAATGTGAAAAAAATCAGAAATTATAAAGTAATTGCCAATTTGTCATCTGTTTTTATATTTACAACCCATTTCATATTACTTTCAAGATTTGCAGGCGTCTTGAAAGAGTTGCAGCCCATCAGGGCATAGGAAAATAAGTTGGCCTGTATTGGGTATTCTTCAAAAAAAATAAACTGGGCTCATTTTCACAAAGAAAAAATAGCTCGGCTGGTCACATGGTGAACATAAAATATAAGCCTGGGCTAGACGGGCCACAGCCCAGTTCAAACCCTGCTCCATCTCAACAATGCCAAACAAAAAAAATACTGCTCGAGTAGCTATGTCCCAGGTGTCAGCCGATCTTGTGATGTTCTCTTGTCTATTGACTATATAGGCTAACAATGTCGTGGGTACCAGATGTCAGGAAAACACTAGGAGGAAGCATTTTATTTTTCCATACGCTGATGTGGTGGGCCCTACTGTCATCCTCTCCACATACTTCTGCCGATTCCTGTTGTTTGTTGACCATGTTGACAACGCGAGAGGGCGGCGCAAGGGCGAAGCGCACCAAAGCTGGAGGACATCGGCGTTAACGATTTAGGAGACGGTGGGGCGGCGATGCATGCGCTGAGGTGCAGCCAGCCATGGGAGGCGGAAGCAGGCGGCCCCGCCGGCGCTGGTTTGGTTTTGGTGGCTGGAGGAATACAGGACTGAAGAAACGCGACAGACTGTAAAAGAAGCAAGAGTACTTAACAACCTTAACTGAAACCAGCAGGGGCACTTAACAACCAAAGCTGAAAGCAGTATGAGTACTTATATAGGTTCAACCGTACAAAGCACGCCTCGAACAGTGCTACTTTGCCTACAGTTAACAAAGGGTGAGGCCGCCAAGCCCCAGGACAAGGCCCATGCGCCACCCCGCGCATCCACAACCTTCTGAAAGCGGCTTCATCTCGCAACGTGGTCAATAAACAGGATATTTGCTTTAGAGCCATGGAAAAGCATGAACATAATCTTCTTTCCTATTCTCCAAGATAGACGGGCCTTGATTATTTGAGACCATCCATGAATAAGTATCTTTTCACCTCCAAGGGGAATTGAGTAGGTCGACATAAACATCATCTTGTGACCAAGCGCAAGTCTGACCCGACCATGGTCAGCATCTCAGTATAGGAACAATAGAACTCGGCAGTTCCTATTTCAAGAAGATCACAGCTGTAAAACTGTGTATAAGCAATAGTTTATGAACAACATGTATAACAGAAAACAGATCGTACCATAAGTTTCTCAACACAGTTGGACCTGTTCAACGAATGCAGCAGTGGCACACATATCCCACGTGGCCTTCCACCATTTAAACGCCCCACAAGGACCTCAAGACGATCAATAAAGTGTAGGAACTTGTGGATGTCGATCCAAATAACTTCAGTGCCATTAGTGACAAATGAAGTTATTACAGAGTAACAAATGAGCAGACTGCTTAACTCTGAAAAAACCTACACGTGCCACCAATTATAAGAAAATATTAGTTAGAACTAGCATCTTTATGAGAGATTCGTTGCTACTTCTAAAGTTAAATTGTGATTAGTTAGACAGAATAGGTGGATTAAGAAGTAATCAAGACAACAAGCAAGAACCAGATACAAAACTAACATGGATGAACAATTGGAACAACGTCGGGGTGGAAGATCGCAGTGAAGATGAGACCAGGTTCTGCTATTTCCATCAACATTCTTGCGCAACCTTTCAGTTCGTAACACTTGAGAAAGTTTATCCAAGTTCGGCCATAAAAAAAGCAGTGATCTTCTTGGTTCATGAACCCAATTCTGAACTTATATCCATGGCTTTGTCTTTGTTGTGACCATTAAACTAGTGTATTCAGTTACGGCAAGGCCGAGCATCTTGAGTACATGTGTTCTAGCAAAGCAAATAATACACTGCAGGAAAAATAATATGAGAACACATCATGTTCAAACAAAACCCACCCTCCCGGATAGAAAAGAGGATTCTAGGAACATACCGTGCGCGTTTCAAAATGCTGTCTTAGGATGAGAAGGAACAAGTGTGGCGTCTCGCCGAGGGCGCAGAAACCTGTAGGGTACTCGCACTTTGGGCAATCGCAAATGAAACACACTAGATTCAAGAGGGAAGAAAGATGCATCAACGGCGGCGGCTGCCATCCTTGGATTACCCGCAACCAAGGGACTTGGATTTATCGGGATGGATGAAGAATTTGTACCTGGTTCTCCATGAGAAAACCCTACGCAATCGCCGAGAGGGGTTTTCTCACGAACAAGCAGACGAGGGAGAAGGGATGCAGGCCCAAAGTGAAATATTGCCGCTTCGTCCGTCACTTCATCGCTTAAGCCGGAAAGGGGGGTTGTGATTTGACGGCTCATTGGGCATTACTGCGGCGCTACGACCGGGGTGTGTCTACCGTGAAGTTGTGCACTCTAATTTGTGCATATGGCATGTGGACCCCGTTGCCGGTTGCCCCTCATATCAGCGAGAGGAAGTAGAAAGACATGAGTAACTAGTTACACATAAATATATTTTTTGACAGAGAGATACTCCCTCTAAAGAAATATACAAATCTTTTATATCACAGGCTCACCTAGCCTAGAAATATACTCCCTCTGCAACGCACGGGCATTATGGGGGTTCAGCTTTTTTTATGGGGGTTCAGCTGAGAATATAATACTCAGATAGGCTCACGGTTCTGGACCTTGGGCCGCAGCCGAATTCTGCATGTTTGGGGGCCCATGTGTTCTACCTCAGCGCTTTTCATATTGCAAGCGAGCAGTGCAGTAGCTTGTTTTAGATGTCTTGTCAAAGGCAAATACACAAAATTGAATAAAGCACGGTAGCTGTTGGAATGAAATCGAACGACAGCTTCCTAACCGCAATCAGAGTTGCAATTCTATCAACGATATACCATGTGATAAATGATACTGTCGTACTACTTATACACACAGGACACTTGTTTCACCATGCCAGATTATTACATCAAAACTCTCGGAGGATAGGTCAGTTCGGCAGTTGCGTGCTGCTACTGAAGAATTTCAAAGTTGATTTGGACCAGCTCTCCTTGTCGAGAAAGTTCGATTTTGACATCATCCCCTACCACAAGATATGATTTAGATTTGAACCTTGACCATCCTTTAGCATCAATCATCGTGCGACCATCCTTTGTACTTACGGTATATTGAGCAGGTTCATTCACACCAAGGCTGCGCATGGTAAGAGAAACTTGGCCGCGGTCGCCAGGATTGTTGAACGACTCCCTCGTTGCTCTAGGAATTTTCTGTTTGCAAACAAGAAGACATACCCAAAAAGTTAGATCAACACAGTGAATCATGTGAAACAACATGGAAAGAAAAAAGAACGAAGCACTTGGGCGGCCAATGCTTACCAAGAAGGTGGACATGTCGGTTTTTGTAAGGACTTTGGTATATGAAGTGCGAATTGCAGCCCAGTCTGTTGCCGGTAAAACTGCACGGGCCGGAGCAGATGCAAGTGCAAGTGTTGGTGCAGGTGCCGAAGCCACAGCTGCTGCCTGAGATGGTGCTCCTTGTAGAGCTAGTGCCGGTGTCGGAGAAGGTGCCCGTGTCGATGCCCGATCCTCCCGTAGATCAGACTGATCCGCTGACGCGGTCGGTGCCCAATCCTCAGCTGGATCAGATCGAAGTTGCTGCCATTGTCGCTAGAGCAACCGCCGGTGATGGATCTGCGACAGACAGCGGCGATCGTGTTCCGGGTCTGCTATGATCAGCTTTCTAACTTGACTAGGATCCGTGACCATGATCCAGTTTTTTTCTTCATTTCTTTTAAACGCGAGAAGGAATAATTGTGGCATTTTTGTTAAACCAAACTGCAGTTCATCATAGTGATTCAGCTTTTACTCAGACAACAGACTGATCCAATTTTTTCCAGTAATATAAGTGATGGACAGCGCCTTCGTTACTGACACGACATAAGAAGTGAAACCTACAAAAATAGCCATCGTAGAGCAAACCAAACAGTTTATCCTGTGATGAATGTCACATGGGAAAACCTGCATCGTAAAATTGCAGGAAAAGAAAGAAAACATGACATTAAATCAATAAGATTTAGACAGTAAATCAATAAGATTTACTTGATGTGACATGAGCGAATTCTTACCAGGAAATCACTATGTTGAAGTACTAAACAGAAGATTGATCGTCCAACTACGTGTGGCATGCAGGGGCCCCGCCTACTCCCACAAGCAGGACAGCCCAAAGGTCGTGACAAATCGTATGGACCGAACATCCATGGGACTGGAAATCCTGGTGCGTGCGATAAACCCTGCAATGCATACAGATATTGGAGTGTAACCATAATTGATAAACCGTCCTCACAAAAAATATGATCTGGATACTTCAAAGTATACAGACTGAATTGAGTGGGCAGACATTAACATAGACTGTTCTCAGGACTGACCACACACCAAAAGAGGCAGTACTAATAAACAATACAGGGTTCACAAACACAAATCAAGTACTGAACAATAGTACTTACTACAGACAAGCAAAATTTCACTAACTAAACTCTGCAGACTATTTCTTGCCACCGACCTACGAGATGAAACCCGCATAACTGACTAGGCCATGGACTTCGTGTGAGATGTCTACATGCACCATCACCATCTTGTCAACCTTGGAGAACCTAACAGAGTGGTCTTTCCACTCATTAATTTGATGATGAAGACAGGCCGCATCATATTTGTTCGGAAGCTTTACAAGAACCACACCCTTCGTAATCGAAGGCACAACCAGGAAATTGTTGTGGTCAAGTACAGCCTCGAGAACACGCCTGACAACAATGCTACAGGAAAACACTAGTTCAGGACACATGGCGACAAGGACACAACAGCTGGATAGTTCAAAGAAGAGAACTCATCAATGTGTCTTTCGGTTCACATGGCATGACTTTGAGAACTTCATCTCCACCATGACCTGGTTCTAATTCAAACAGAAACCATATTTTATTACTACCTCCGTTCAAAAATATAAGATGATTTCCGATATTATACTCCATATATGACTACATATACGCACAGAAATGAGTGAACAAAGACACTAGAACATGTCTTCAAAGGCATGAGAGCAGAGGGATTACATGCAATATCTATAACACAAGTTACTCAGGAAAATATACCCTCTTAAAAGGTAGCATTGATGTTCATAAAGTACTCCCTCCGTCCCAAAATTCTTTTCTTAGATTTGTCTAGATACGGATGTATCAAGTCACATTTTAGTATTAGATACATCCGTATCTAGACAAAACTAAGACAAGTAATTTGGGATGAGGGAGAAGTTGAAAGTAATCTATAAGAAATCAGTGTCAACCTCTCGCATGTTTTCGTGAAAAGAGGAATTTAGAACCGCTATTTGGCACACTAAAATCACATGCAAGATCACCCGTAAAGTTGTACTACCAAAGATTAGTACTGTGTTAGATGAAAAACACGATCAAGATCGAGAAAAAGATCATCAACAAGAGACATTACCTGGACTTGCTTAATCAGGGATCACGGAGAGGTGGGCTTGGACAGTATGATGGCTTTGAGCTTTTCTCATGTAGTCTCGGTGGGGTGCTTGCGCTTCTTCGCACCATGAGCCTCGACGGTTTTGGCCAGAGCCATAGACATCACGTCGGCCGGTGCTCCAAGGCCCATCCAAGAGAGTAAGCTGAGAGAGAAGAGTGAAAGGAGGAACGAGATGAGGGAGAAGGGTTTAGTGGGAGTTTTCTTCAAGAGAGGAAGCTGAGAGAGAAGAGTGAAATGATGGTTGCTTCGTCCGTCCAACTTATGCTGGAAAGGAGGGGTTTTGTGATTTGACGGCTCATTGGGCATTCTTGCGGCGGTTCGATCGGGGTAGTCTACCGTCACTCTACTACGAAGTAATTTAGTGCATGGTCATGGACCTGTGTGCCGGCTGTCCCCACACGTCGGGCGGAAGTGAGTAATTTAGTGCATGGTCGAGGAGGATCCGCACGGTAGAGCGTGTCCACTGCTTTTTCATTCTCAAGAAAAAATGATTACAACAAGCATTTCCACTCTTACGACGGAGGAGTGCGAAACACGGCAGCCACTTGAACATACACAGCTCCTACTACTAGGCATGTGCAATGGTTCATACGTCAGTACTACACAATCTTATTGCTAGTGTAGTAAGATATGACGATAACAAATGATGTTGTGCGCATGTCAACTAGTCCTATATGTAACATAGTACCGCTTTTTCGACTGTCCGGTCGAGAATGAACGGTGAGATCAATGTTAATAGAACTAGGTCCACAACAAGACGGAGAGTACGGTGCTACAGTACTCCACAAAACATGAACCATATGAAGCACGAATAGTGTTAGGCAGGGTGTATGAAGGGTGCACGGGATGGGAGCAAAAGTTCCCTTCAACCCACTTTTGGGTGTTTGGCAGAGTGCATGAAGGGTGCAGGAGTCCACACTAGTAGGTTGACAAAAATACACGAAGAGGAAACAACTATATTGAGATGAGAATGCAACCAAACACACCCACACGCTTTGTGCTACAAAGGATCGATCTGAACTGGCTGAGTTTGATCCAACGTTCATGTTGGCGCCGAGACATGGACATGCCCATGCAGAGGGCGCCTAAACACCACCGAAGTCCCTCTGCTTCTCGAGGCGCACGACGTTGGTGATGCAGGGTGCAACCGCCCACAGAGCCCGCTCCCGTTCGACGGGAGCCAGCTCGTCAAAGATGGCGTCCAAGGGCACGAATGGATTCCGGTGATGGAGCCCTGAAAGGATTCGCCTAGCAACGGCGACGGCAGCCCGCAACCCCTCCTTGTCCAGCTCAGCCCCCACCATCGCGCGGAGACGACTCAGCTCCTTGGAGATATTGGTGAAGAAGGAGACCAGGTCAGGAAGCCGCAGCTCGTTGAAGTCGACCGGGTGGTCGAACGGGTTTAGCCCGACGGCCGGCATCGTCGTGCTGGCACGACGGTAGGCATCGCGCAACCGCAACATGTGCGTGGCAACTTGGTTCACCAAGTGGCTGAGGCCATCCTGGACCTCGTCGCGATCGGCCCACTCGCTCTCCAGCCGGCTCCCCTGACGGCCTATCATATCTCCCGCTACGCAAAGAACGCCGCCGACGCCGAGCATCTTTGTAGTGGACGCCTGCCGCTTTTGAAGCTCCGTGAACTCCCACACATAACGGAGGAGCATGGCACTCCTCTCCTCCTTGAGCTCACGGAGCTCCACGTCCTTGGCCCTGAGCTCCGCATCCTTGGCATGGAGCTCCTTTGTCAGGCGCCTCACCTCGGACTCTGTGATCTGCTACCCCGCCATGGCACCAGGTAGAAGCTATGGGGAGAGGAAGAAAAGGGGGCGAAACGGCTGAAAGGCAATGCAATCTACGGGAAGGCGGAGGGAGCGGGGAATCTTTGGTTTTCACCACGGTAAAACACCAGTCGACGACTTCTCACATCAGGGAGTAGTGGGTTTTACAGCGGAGTCATCATGACTAATTGCTGCCGCTACCGCTCCCGCCAATCAAAAATTTAAAATCCCGCTACCGGCCTCCGCCAATCAAAATTAAAAAATCCTGCCAGACTCAAACACCAGAGCAACGCCATGCGGTGGATATTTAAATTTACATGCCGCAAGTAGATAAAAATAGGGGTGAAAAACAAATGTGGCGGCGGCCTAGCTAATCGGTCAAACTAGCCCAACTAGCTAGCCACCGTGCTTCACTGATGTACTTGGCGGGAAAGGTGGTCTTTCGTGATTTGACGACTCATTTACCTGCTTCGGCGCTACGACCAAGGAGGACCCAGAAAACGCGCGGTAGGGCGTCCCATGTCAGGAAGAATATATGCTTGCACCACCCGGGAGGACCCCGAAACCGCGTGGTAGGGTGTGCCACATCTCGGCACGGAGGAAAAATGTGCGTGTAAAAATATCAGTACGACGTAGTACCAATGGTTCGACTTCGGGACCCAGCCAGTCAGTCGAAAACACCCCACTAGCCACACAGCTTCATCATGCAAACGTGGCACGGAGGATTGATGTGGTTAGCTCCGTCTCGACCAGCCACAACATCTCTTGTTCTAGGCGATTCTTCTATTTTCCAAGCTTTTTTAGTTGTAATAACACCACGGCAAGCTAGCGCCGCTCTTCGTGTGTGCCCGTGCAAAGGTTAGACGATGGAGAAAAGAGAGATTGAGATCGCAGACCTGGGACCCACCAGTAAGTGAGACAACGGTCATGCACGTGTTGACGAGGCACTCCCTCTACTCTACTCAACGCAAGTACTGTATAAAATCAAGTTATGGGACAAAGCCAACAACTGTTCATTTTTTCAGGCTATCGAGTTACACTTTGTAGTCCAGGTTGCCAGTTCGAATCTCGTCTTTTAGATTTGTTAGTTTTAGGTCCAAATTTGATTAATGACAAGTGGGACCCCGTGTGTTGTTCTCGATATTTCAGTGTAGGATGGTTTTTGAACAAACACTTTGCGCGGTTAGACAAGTAACGGCACGAAGTTACACGTATTTTGCAAGTTTACTTAACAAAAATGATAGCGGCATAGAATATCACATCCACCCCGCAGCTTAGGTACTATGGTGATACGAGTTTTTACACCGTTGGAAGTGAGATCCAATGGCTTGGGAGTAGTCCTTGTAATTATGCGCAATTTCCAAACTCTCCAAAGGGTTTTTTTTGCAAATAAAACATTCAGGCCTCGTGTGTGCCGCTGCATCTTCAATCCAACGGCTCCCCGGTGCTCATATTAGGTGCTCCCCGTAGCTTAATTACCCGCTACAGTGATATGATCATCTAGGTCGTATGATCAGTGATCAGATGGCACATGCGTAGTACTTTTACTTTCTGCGCATTTCCCAAACTCTATCAGCCGTATATTGCAAAAACATTCAAACCTCCTACTGTGGGACGTTAGATCTCAGTGAACTCATATCACCATAGAATCTACGGTGCGGGAGCACCTCATACTCTCCCGTGCAAGAAAACATAAGGTGCTATCGTAGCTTGGATGCTACGGTGATACGAGCTTGCAGGTCGTTTGATTTGAGATCCAATGGCATCTGAGCAGTCTTTGTGCTTGTAAGAAGTGGCCGAACTCTTTTGGGGCTTTTCTGGAAAAAAAACATTCGAACCACCGAGGAGGTGTTGGGTCACAAATCCAACGCCTCCGAAGAGCTTAGAGTCACCAAAGCATCTAAGGTGTGGTAGCACATGATATTCTTACATACAGGAGAATATGATGTCCTCCTTCATCTTAGATGCTACGGTGATACGAGCTTCGAGGTCGTTAGATATGGGATCAAAGGGCATATAAGTAGTTTTTGTACAAATTGTGTGCAATTCTCAAACTCATCAAGGTTTCCTGCAAAAATATTAAGACACATCATGTGAGCTGCTATATCTCAGATCTACAAGCTCAAAGCAACTCAGACGTCATATAGCATCTAAGGTATGGGGGCACATGATATTCTCCCGGGAGGAGGGGTGGGGGGGCAAAACCAATGGGTGGTGGGGTGGGGGGGGACAAATATAATCTAAACAACCCTAAACAGAGCTCCACAATTTTATCTAAGGTCGAGGGGTTGACCCCGACAATCATAGCTCCGCCTAAACACAACATTTGCATGTACTGTAGTACTAGACTTAATATTCATGTTTCAGTTTCATGTTCATTTTAAATATTGAACTGAGGACCATGGATGTCTTACATTTTACTCCCTTCATTCCTAAATATTAGTGTTTTTAGAGGCTTCAAATGGACTGGCACATACAGATGTATATAGACATATTTTAGAGTCTAGATTCACTCATTTTGCTCCATATGTAGTCACTTGTTGAACTCTCTAAAAGACTAGTATTTAGGAATAGAAGGAGTATTTTTGAATTTGTGTCATACATGCATGTTTTGGAAAAATAGATGCACTATACTTATTGGATTGTTGTTGTGTTCGTGCGTGTTTGTCTGTGTGTGTGTGTGTGTGTGGTCATATGCTTGATACATACAAAGTTTTCTCACCTCCGTATTGTTCATCTTTTAAATTTGAATCTGCATTGGAAAACTTACTAGGGATACCATGAAATGAGAAATCCACGTTGAGATCACTATATCACAAAATCACTCTAATTCAACAACTCGTCATAAATCAATTACCACTTTGGGATTAGTATTTGCAAGGAAAATACGGGTATTGTAATACACATAGATTCGTTCGGCAATTTAAAAGGTTCCTTTCGTATTCTCGAATGGTAGGACCCAACGGCGTACCAGCCAGACCTTGGCTTGTGTTGATCCTAAAAACCGGGCTCGTGGTCTCGGTATGCGGCGTGGTACGCACATTAGGCAACCCCAACCAGTCGAGCCTCGGCGTTTCAAGTCGAAATATCTAGCGGCCAGAATTCCATCCTTAGGAAATTCCCCTCATGTCCCCGGTCCATAATGACTACCGATGAACAACGGAGGGATGCTTTAGTAACTAGACAATGTTACCTACCATGCCGAGCATGGTTCAATTCCCTCGGTCGCCGCTCGTCAAGGTCACCCGTCAACTGCATTGCCTAGCACTACTTCTACTACACCAGGATGAGCACATAATTGAGCCCGTTTGTTCGTGCCTAGTACTTGAGTTAATATATCAGGCATATATAACTTGTCTGAAGTCTAACTAAGCAAAATGTTTGACCAAATCCTTTCTTAAGAAATACAACAGGACAGATGTACGGCTTGAAAATTTATTGCATGATGCAGGTTATGATATTGATTCAACTCGGATCTTAAATTTCAGAAAATCCAAAAGTGAGCATAAATTCTTGAAACTGAGCATGGTCACGTGATATGGCACAAATATTACTTCGTAAGTTTTTTCTTCAATTTGAGACAAGCTGCTTATGACAAGTTGCACAAATGAAGAGCCAAGGTATTTTGGAACAAAGACTTGTCACGTTAAGGCGAAGGCTTTCACTATTGAAACCGTGTGCGTTTACATGCCGCCACGAGTCCCCGCTTCTCATCGGCACGTGCCGTCCCAGCAAGCGTGTGAGTCAAAGGGAGGCATGCGAGCAAACCGCTGTGCCGGCTGTCAGGGAGGCGTGCGAGAAGACCGATGTGCAGACTCACCGGGAGGCGAGCCCTTTGACCAGGCTCCGCCACCCACCGTCGTCCCAGCTGCTCCCACTTTTAATGTAGTCGGCGCCGCAGTTTAAAAGCAACCCCGCACTACCCGGTATCGCTGCAATCCTCTCTCTTCCTCTCCGATTCTCCTATCGTCTACCTCCAACTAGCCTGACCTAAACATAGGCCATGCCGCATCACGATGGTCTGCCCTTAGTGTTCCTGTTTCCTGAGGAAGACACCCAGCCGGAGTCTCAAGAACATAAGGCGCTTTGGGACGAAGCTTGAATCGGCCTTGCGGAAGACGTCGCTACCGTCCCGCCTCCCTGCTCCGGCTCTGCCGCTCGATCGCGCCAGCGCCCATCCCTATGGCATTGATGGGCTAGGAGCCGCAGTTTGTCACCGAGCTTTATGCCACGGGGTTCCATGAGGTCCCCGCCGTCTTTCACGCTACCGCACCTGCCAACAAGATGCGCAAGGCATCGACGCCAAGACGCCTGCAGCCGGGTCCTCAGGCACCTGCCAACAGCATGCGTCATACAGGTATTGACGTGCACACCCGTGCTGGTGCCCGTGCACACGAATGTCTCCGCTGCGCCATTGACAGCGCCTGTCCTCGCGCGGGTGCCAGTGCCGCCCTCGACGACATGGATGGCCGCCGGCGACCGCTTCCTTGCACCAACGCCATTCACCTCCTCCCGCCAGTTGACTCGCTCCGAAGTCTAGAACATTTTGTTCTTCCTTGAAGCTAGGCCATCGTCCAAGAGTACGCCAACAACGGCGCAAGACGCTGCCGTCGCCGTCGGTCAGTGGCCTGACGACACACAGAGCACGGCAGAGGAGCCGCTTCCCACCGCGAAACGCCCCCGTCGCCGCCGCGTAATCTAAATTTGCCATGAAAAACGTTCGGATTGCCATGCTTAAAATCCGAAAGTTTATCATTTCTATTTATTTTATATCGATCGTCATATAATTTAAAGTCGGAGTCAGACTGAACAAAATGTATGGTTTGATCGATTGAATGTTCTGCTAGAGCCGTATCAAATTAAATATAAAACGTCATCAAGCCACATGTATTCCTTGTCATCCAACGACCTAGACTACTTCAATGTTGAGCGCTCAACACGTTTAGCATGCAGTTAATTTCATGCCAAAGATAGTGCTAATCACATGACAACACGCAAATAATATCCTATTATTTCATATCCGCATGCACTTAATATACTTCCAAATTAACGTGCATTGCACGTACACACTGACTAGTGCAGCTAGTATGTGAAACTGGTGCCGTGACTTGTGAACGCGTACAGATATGGTCAACAAAGAACATCGTCATGAAGTTCTTCCTTGTTTGCCCGCAAGGCCTAAACGCAGAAGGGGAGAGAGAGAGAGAGAGCACACATGGAACCCGCCAAGAAGTGAAGGCTAATAGTACTAAAATAATATTACATGTTATCCATTAATTAGGCTGTGGTAATATAAAAACATTATGTGAACAAAGGGGGTACAACAAACATTGCTATTCTATGTATGTTGCCTATTGACGTGCGGCTTGAAGGCCCGGTCGCATGTTCGATCCTCGTCCTTTATTTTTTAATTTGAATATGGGTTCAAATTTGTTTCATGACATGTGGGCCCCTCGGTGTGTAGTTTGTAGCACTTTAATTTGTGGGTCGAAATTTGTTCCATTCCAAGTGGACTATCGGTGTGTAGTTTTGTAGGTTATTTATAATAATTAAAGAGAACAACATAGTTTTTTTAATAATACCATGGTGCGACGTTGAAGGCGAGAAAGGACGTGCGAGAGAGTGATGACCGAGCCAGAGGGAAATCAACTAGGAGTTATGGGTTGCAACGGTGTTTGGAGTAGTTGTGGGCCGAATGCTACGAAAATATAATCTAAACCGACCGGAATAAATGCCTACACAAATTAATCCAAGGTTGGAGTGCCCCTCACAATGTAAATAGCTCCGGCTTTGCAAGGGGTGGAGAGGTAGTAGCTTCAACGCGTGGAAGATACGGTGTGAGAAAGCGAGGTCAATCAAGGGACATATAGATAGAGAGACAAAGTGAGTGTGGTCCGACATTCATTGAACAAACATATATGCTCTGGAGAGATATTGTCCGGTTGAGCTTTTGGCAAGGGTGAGGGTTGTAAGATAGAGCTTGAGAGATGATCCGATCCACAGACGTGTAGACATATTTTGTGCGTGGGAGGAAGCAAGGTCAACCGATCACATAGGGTCGCCGTGCGATCGAAAGAGTGAGACAGGTTGGAGAGAGTGACCTAGATAGACGATGTGGGTGAGAGAGTATACAATGTGAATAGGTTGAATTTGGATCAAACATGGTGATATATCGTTTTTGTCCGAGAAAGAGCGAGGTCAATCGAGACATACGGAGAGAGAGAGAGAGAGTTTGAGTGAGCATGGCCCATCATGAGGTCGAAAGAGTGGCGGCGGCTTGGATGGACTGACCTAGATAGTATAGAGTGTGTCGATCGAGGCCCGAAGAGGGAGATTTATCATTTGTGTGTGAAAGAATATGAGGTTAAACGAGACTCAGATAAAGAGAGCGAGATTGAGCGAGTGTGGCCCGCCGTGCGGAAGAAAGAGTGAGACAGTCTCGAGGGAGTTACCTAGATATACAACATGCTTGCGTGCTCACGAGAGGTTGGGGGGCTAGATAGGCAATGCATGAATTTAGCGTGGGAGGGTGAGAGGGAGAGGGGGAGAGCGAGAACTCGGCATGGGGTGCAATGGCGGGTGTGTGAGGTAAATACATTTGGTAACAGAGTGGAAAAAGGGGTTGTGTAGTTGACAGACTTATATATTGAAACATGGAGAGAAAGAATGAACGTGTGTTGGAAACCGATAGCTTCCTAAGGTGGTCAGGAGAGGAAGATTGACCGATACAGGAAGTATGTAGCATTTGTGTAGGGGGGGGGCTTAAAACAACATTTGAATCTACATAGTACGAGACTTAATATCGATGTTTCAATTCGGTGTACATTGTAAGATTTGAACTGAGGACCAGGCATACGGGTAATTATTTCGAATTCGTGCCATACTAAGTTTCGAAAAGTTGACATTGACACAATTTGTTGTGCTATTTTGTAGGTCATATGTTTAAATCCATCCAAAAGTTTTCTCACTACCATGGTGTTCATCATATACATATGAATTTGTATTAAAAAAGTAGCGTGGATACAGTGAAATGAAAAATCCACGTTAGAATTTGAGATCGCTACGTGACACACACTCTAATTCAAAAATCTAACTACGTGACACACACTCTAATTCAAATAACTAATTATGTGACACACACTCTAATCCACGTTAGCGTGAGTACCATTTCAATTTTTTTTCAAATAACTCCTCATTAATTAATTTATAGTACTCCCTCTGTTCACTTTTATAAGACCTTGAAGACATTTCAGACAATGTGCAAAACAGTTCATCTTAAGTTGTCTGAAACGACTTACAAAAGTGAACGGATGGAGTATCTCGTTCAATGACTAAATATTGCAAGGAAAACACGGCCATGGTAATACATACAGATTCGCTTTGCAAATGAAAGAAGATTCATTTGCATTCTCAAATGTAGGCGCACCAGTGCAGACTGTGGTCGTGTCGGTGGATTGCTTGCCGGTGCCTTAAAGGCAACTGCCTTTGGGTGGCCCGACATGTGGGCCAAAGCAACCTGTTGGGGCCCACATGTCATGGACACAAAGGCAGGTGCCTTAAGGCACCAAGCATAGTCCTGTCGGGTGGTCGCGTGTCGGACGGACACGTAGCACCCAGCCACCCACCCCCCAAAGGGCAGCGACAATATAAGTTCGCACTTCCACGCTTCGGATTGAAATATCCGCAGCCCCAATTCCAGCCCTGCAAAATCTCTCTTCTCCACCGTCCCCTTCCGCGCCCAGATTGCTCAAATCCCTAATTCGCCGCCAACCCTCGAATCGCCCCTCGTCTCATCTCTTTCCCCACCTTTCCCCACCTCTGTGCCGGACGACGATGACAACGACGGTCGCGCTTCACCACCGCATAGGAGCTACCTCATCTACGCCCTCGTCCACCGCACCGGGTGGTCCACCGACAATGTCGGCCGCCACAATCGATGTGCCTCACAGATACCGAGTTCCACCACATCAGGTGCGCTTCACCTAAGCTGTCTCCCAGCTCACCGGGGCTACTTCACCGAGCACATCATCGCACCTCCGCCCCCCGAGGCCGTTGGGGCTTCACCAACGGTCTCGTCCACCGCATAGTAGCGCTCCGCTGCCACTCAAGATCTGCATCCGTGCGCGGCCAGCCAACGCCAACAAGATCACCCTCAACGGCTCTGAAGTGACCCGCACTCTAGCTAGGCGAGCATGCCCAAACGCCGGCCCGAACTAGGTATCCACACATCACTCCCTTGTGCACTATTCTGACGATGTTTGGATATCATTTCACTACTCTCTTAGCTTACACTCCTATGCAACTCTGACTTTAACTCTTATTTCTTCTGGAGATATCATCTGAAACAAGCAAATCCATTTTTTAGCGAAGCATGACCGCGCTACGGGATCTGGTACACATCCTGCACACCCGTATAACCTTGTAAATATATGTCATCCGGTACAACATCAAGGTCGATTCCTCTTATTTGGTCAACCATTCGCCGTGTCAAAAATGCTGAGGGGGATGCAAGGAGCACAAGGCCTGCACATCCAAGCAAGTGGTAACATGGACTTGTACATGGAACATCCCAAGCGCAAGCAGAGCTGCAGTTAGCCTGTACAACAAGCTAGCGTAAGTCCCTGCATTTCATTTAATTTGTACTGGCATTCGTGTATTATTTGTGTGCAGTGGCTGATCCACGAATTCAAGTTACCAGGGGCAAATATTTAACTTAAAATATGCGAAGGCACTTGCACTCCGGAAATCAACATAACTTGAGAAATGTGAAGCTACATGCACTTTGAAAACCAGCTAATGATCCAAAGTAGTTCAGATTATAAACACTAAATGATGCAAGCACCAAAACACAAAATGCAACATGGTGTACAAGGACTACAAACATGGTCATGTACTGCTTGAATTATTCGTTCTCTGGCTAAAAATATCGAAGTGTAATTGCAAGTATAACCAGTGCGCAAACTGCATATCAATATATCTATCCTGCACAAGTATGCCAAAAGTTTCAATCAACAGATTATAAAAGTATTTATGCTATGTTTTCATGATACGTGGACTTTCTGGTAGATGGCCTCGACATTTCCTCAAGCTATGAAAATGCACCATAATTTGCTTGTCATCAATGCCTGCAAATCTCTGTCTCTCTCAACATAGTAGATCATCATTAGACACTAAATCCTTCAATGAGCTTGCAAAATGCTTGCATTAGATCCCTCATTAGATACTATATGTTCATCACCAGGAGCATGTAAAATGTTTGCATCAAATCCTTCATTAGCAGTCTGTTCATTAGACACTTCAGGCTCAAGAACAACATGAGCTTGTATGTTTGCAACGGAAACTTGATTAGATACATCAGATTCAGTCAATTCAGTATTTATTGGGGGAGTTATAAAATAAGTAGAAATTGGTTTCATTTTCTCATAGATTCCCTACATACAAGCAGTTTTACAACACCGTCATGTACCTGCTCGTTGCGAATGCTACTCTTGCAAGCTGCGACTTCCGTTTGTGCAAGCTCGATACCATGCCCGTGCTGCCGCCGCTGCCTCCCACGCAGGCTACACCCAGGGTTGGATCTTCATCTTCTTGTCCTTCCGTTCACTTGAAGCCTGGCGACCGCCCTCTAACGAGGGCGCGAGGAAGTGCTGTGTCGGTCTGTCCAGCAGCGGCTAGGTTAGGGGCGAACCAGACTGGAGGCTGGAGCGAATGAATTGGGATTTTTCCTGCTGTCGATCGATAGGGGAGGCGCTGCTTGGGCCGCATGAGCCTGCGATAGGGCCAGCCTTCCACTTACTTTATTGGCACATCCAAATTGAAACATTTTTCTTCATTTTTACATTGCTCGCTTCGTATGCTGGGGACGAACAATACTAGTGTGGGCCAACCTGACGACTCAAACTAGGTGCCTACTTTCCAGCCACCGAGGCGGCCGCCCATACCAGCCCCTATGGTGGCGCCGCCTTTTTATGCAGTATGATTGGATAGTGAAAAATATTACAGTGGCGCTTTTGTTTTACCCACAGAATGGTTGAATTGCTTGTTTCTATGAAATGAGTTTGCCAATAATGTGAAGGATGCCAGTCTTTTCATCCTATTGTAGATTGCTTAGATCTCGATATGCCAAAAGTAATCGCATGAAATATACAGTAAAAGCCAGTGTGATGTGTTTGGCTACAACTAGACTGACTACACGTCCTCATATAACATATCAAGGACGCACCATCTTACCAGATTAACCATTCGACTTACCCATGCACTTTGGGAAGAAAGAAGTATTTTGACTGCGTATCCCAGCAATTGATGCCATGGACTCCTTCGTAGAACCTTGTAAACGAAAAAGAAGTTGCAGTGTGCCTGTACAAAGAACTAGCGTAAGTTCAGTTACCCGCTTCTCGGAATTTTAGTTAGCCACTTATTGCAAAATTGTTCAATCACGTTGATTGGCTTAATTTAGTTTGCTACTAATTACATAATGGCACAGCCTGTTAATCATATTGTAAATCATACTATCTATGTGTTTGATACTTACTGTTAAGAATTACCTGTTTGCCTTAACTTAAATATCTACTTGTTTGCTTAACTACATTGTTGCTGCAACAATGGGTTACAATGATGTTAATAACTACTTTTCAAAGATCCAATTGAAACTCTTTAATTCCTTGTTTGTTTAACTGGTTTGCTGTTATAACTCCCAGCTTGAGATGTTTTGCTAACTTCAACTTTTCTGAATCCAATCGAACTTTAATGGCAAAAAGGTTAGCCCAAGATCAAAGAGCGAGGTCCCCATTGACGTTGCATCATCCCACAAAGAAGGGCACCGCCCAATCGTGCATTATGAATTGCCAACCGCTGATGCTCTAGAGGCTAAACTAGTGGTAGAAAGAGATTCTCGCTTCGCACTTAGAGATGAAGTTGACATGTTGAGGAAGCAAACAACACAATCACAAACAGTACTCAAGACAACCATTAAATATTTGGTGGATTTCAAAACGAAGCAAGCTGAGACTGACCAGATTGTTAAGGTCTGAAGGAAAAAGGAAATTAAATTCCTACTCGGTAAATCATAGGTGAAATGTTCTTTCCATAGTTGAATAATATTTGTATTGTCTGTTCATGTAATCAATCAAACCATTTGTTTTATAGATCATGTAATAATTGTTTTTTTTGTTTTTTGGTTTGTAATTTTATTTGAGCACAGGTCTGTATTTATTGATAAGACTCGGAGACATTTCATTTGGATTGCTATGCCAGACCGACAAATATGCCAATCGGGCTGAATGTGCATTCAACAATAGTAGTAGTATAGATGGACCATAAGTGGCACGCATCGGAAAGGGCCAAGATGCTGGCTAAAAAAAGGATGCTGTTGTAGCCAAAAAAAGTACAGCAGCCTAGCTTATGTATGTTAGTTGATATTATTGATCAATATACTCTATAAGTGTCTATATGTCTATTAGTTCTGTACATTCTTGGTTGATTGACTCGTTATTTGAATCTTGGTACATCGCTTGTGTACATATCTAAATGGGACTACACGTTATGCTGCGTGTGACATTTGAGTTGGACATGAAGTGTTCCAAATATTCGAATTCACCTTAAACTGGATTCTAGTTTCTGAATTTGAGTATCGGCATTTGTAAACCATATTCATATATGACGGTGGAATACATCTTTGCCGTCCTTTTTGAAGATATATAAAAACACATAGAATGATTTATAAAGATTCATATAGGAATACAAAATGGATTCAATTTAGTTGCTGTGGTAAACGTGGATGCTTATTGTCCCAAAATTGAAAGAAGCAGCAAAATGTCCACTCCCACATCGGCCGTTCAAGTCAAGTGTTTGGGAGATGGAAATTACTGTCTACCCATTACATGGACAATCCATCGGCCCGATTTCCACTGCTCTAAATAGGGGTAGGTTAGTAACTTCAATTAGACGTGACACGACCGCCTCTGAGCCCATTCCGACACGGTGGGCGTCAAACATGGGAGGCAAAACACATTTGACTCAAGCTTGTCCGAAGGACCTCTGTTTCTCCCTCCATTCCCCATCCATACACGGTGGGTGGCAAAACAAACTCGACTCGGCCGAAATCGATGTAGGCCAATATTTTCAATAGGGGCAGGTTTGTAACTTCACTCAGACTTGACACAACCGCCCTACTTGTTAGCCCCGTTCATACACCATGGGTGCCAACCATGGGCGCCAACCACCCTCTCCTCCCCCGAAATCGCTCTCCTCCCCCGAAATCGCTCTGGGCAAATATTGGTGAGATGCGAGATTACCGTCCTATCCCCAACCGACGAGACGTCCAAATTTTAAACGGGGGCTAAGTTCATAACTTTCCCATATTTCGCATAAAGGCCCCAAAAACATGGTTCCCCATACCTCTGCCTCCATTTTCCCATTCATACACCATCCGCGCTAGAACACCCCATCCCCACACCAGCTTCCGTCCGCCACCCCATCCATCGCCGCCGTCCTTTACCACATCCATCGCCACCGTTCTCCATCATGCCGGAGCGCCTACCAAGACCGCGTCGTCCGCTGCTAGAGATGGTCGTTTCTCATCCACGGCCAAGGACCAATAGCCTTGCATCGCGTCCTCTCGCTTCATCGGCGCCGTCGTCCTCTTTGTCGGGGCTGCTCACACGACCTTCTCTTCCACCGCAACGGGACTTATCCCCTGATGCACCCGTCTATCGTCGCAGATCTGCTTCAACGCCACCGACAGCCATCGCACCCCTGATGCCTACACGGCGCCGCAAGAGAGTTGGTACTTCATATCTCCTCAACTTTTTGATCTCAACCAGAAAATAGATCTTAACTTGGTTACAATACTTCCTTTTCAGCACTTAGAATTTAGTTCTTAGTTCAAAGCAAACAATGGATGCTAAATATCATTTCTCCGGTTTGCAGCTTCAAATCTGCCATGGCATAGCCATAATACGGTTTAATTGATCATGCTTAAGGTTTAATTGATCATGTTGGCTCCGTGGTGGTTTCTTTAATAGAAATCAGAGGGGAAACCCTCTTTTGCTAAAAAATGCTTAGAGTTTCCCCCTTATGATCATTATACGATCAGAATACGTGCTTCGTGTCATAATAACACTGCTCCACCCATCAAGCTAAACAAGCTTAGTTGTTCAAATACGAATCTGATATTATTAAAACAGAGTTGTTTAATTGGTCAGCTAAATGTTCCTAAATTAGTTTCTAAAATGCATGTTCGCCACTCGGGTGTGTATCTCTACAGGGTGCCCACGGTGGGCCGGCCCACCCTAGGATTTCGGGTCGTCCCAGGCCTCGATTCCCCTCGGTTCTGCTGCGCGCTTCCGATCTCTACTCGCCCCCAGCCGCCTGCCTAGCCGGCGACTTGCCGTCCCCGAACGGCATGACTCTAGGAGGAGACGCCGTACTAACAGGAGGCCAGGAGCCGCTCGCCCAACAGCGTCACCGCTGCCCGGGCGCGCCGCCGTGCCTACCTTCCTAGTCCGCTCAGGGCTCAAAGGCAGCACCCACCAAGCCAACCTGATTTATCCTGAGATACGTCCTCAACACTCAGCAGCCACTCCTCATCACCCATTTTCTAATTGATTCATTACTCATTAGGCAGGACTGTCACTAGGGTTTGTTGTGTGCTCATTGCTACCTGCACTTAATGGTTCAGATGTATTTCGGTAATCTTAAGTACCTCTAAAGTTCACAGGGTTTTCAAAATTCCAGCCCTCGGAACAGAAACTAGTCATTTTGGATTGTTGGTCGTAGTGACATTGACCCAGATTACTACTGCAAGCCAGGTTTGTTGACAATTTTAGTTGTCTTTCTTACTCATTCGATATAATATCCAATTATTCACGTCGATTAGTTGCAAACAATAAGTGCTAGACAAACTTCTTCATTCAGATTTTGGACGGTCTCTTACTCTGCATACTTGTCCTAATAAGCTCACAAGTAAATGATTGATTCACTACATCTATGCTTGCCTTGTCATATTTGTTGTCAATATTCTTTTAGGGTGGACCACCCTGTTTCTAAATACTGGAACCGTAGACATGAGTGGATAGTATTTCTCTATGTGATCTCTTCCATCATGTGTGGGTAACGAACACTGCATTGTATAGAAAGAAAGTGTCATTTCCAGCTTTTACATAGGTTTCGATCTTTTACATGGAATACAATCTGCCTACTTGCTTTGTGTCGCACTACCAACACTCCACCCTTGAAGCTAAGCATTACGCCACTCATAATTGCTCAGTTTATTTGTTCAAATACGAATTTCATATGATTCTAATGTTCCTACTTCAGTTTTGAAATGTGTGCCTGCCTGTTATAGAGACATAAGGGGTTTGTATTTTCTGTGTGTGGTTTGGTCAGCACGGTTGGGGAGGTGAACTTTGCATATGCAGGGGGTTTATAGGGAGACACTCTCCAACTTGAATCCGCAATGCATTCCATAGATAATCTGACTACTTTTTATGTTTTCATGAATCTCAGATTCTGAACAGCATCATAATGATTATGAGCTTGCGCGCATGAAAAGAATAAAGCAGAACAATGCCATGGCTGTCAAACTTGGCATTAAGGGACTGAAACCAAGTCTGGATGCAATGCAATGCAAACGCTCTCCACCTACAGATTCATGCTCAGAATATGATCCTAATAGTGACGCTGAGCTAGAGGGAGACCTAAGTCATGTAGCTCCCTAGTGGAGGAGTCAGAGGAAGATGCCCTATCTTATTCACCCATCAAGGTACTTTCTCTAACTTTCCAAGTTTACATTGCTCGCACATATCTTGCAACTGATGCTTTGCATTGCTTCTACTTTGTTGAACTACCGTTAGCTTAGTTTACAAATCGTGTATGTGAATACACCTTGCCTATCCGTTTTCAGTACATATTCCATCTGTCATCATACCATATTCATTCATTCAAATGTTGTTCTTGTGTATCAGACGTTCAAAAGGAAGAGGGCGATTGCTGATCGTGGAGGAGCACAAGCAAAGTATTTGGAAAAGGTAGTGGCACCTGATAAATCAAATAGCCCATTAGGTGTAGTTGCAATATCACCGACCCACAAAATACCCCAACTCTAGCAGACTCTAGCCCTACTACACCGGGTCATTTCGATGCCCCAACTCAGCATACCCCAACTGCAGCAAACAAGATGATTATGCCAGTTGACATAGCACCACTGTACGACACAAAACCCCCATCCCAAAGAAAGAGTACACCAAATCCATTTGCCGATCCTTTTCGAACCGTAGAGAGCCCCAATTGCAGCAAATAGGACCCTGTTCCATTTCTTCCTAGTTTAGAAGACGAAGCTTATGTTGTTGTCAGAACTTTGTGCGCATCTTTCCTTCATGGAAAGATTATACCGCATACGTAACAATTTCCAGTCTTCCTCCGCAACTTACGCGTAAGTAATGTACTAATGTTATTCATGGTCATTACTGCATATGTTTCTACTGACAGAAGACACAAGATTTCATTCTTTTAAATAGGCGAGGAGAAAACTGGATTGTGATGACGAGCAAGGGTTGGTTGCGCTTTTCATTTACTCGTTGATGAAGTATCGTTCCTACCTGAGGCAAGCGCACTTCGATGCCAAGCCTCTGAACGAAATTTCTGTAAAGTCTCCAGTGCCACATTTATCCGACGGTGACTGGAATAATCTTGTTACACATTGGTCTCGGCTGCAGCATAAGGTACTGTCTATGATATCACATCACAATTTGAACTACATTTCTGCATTTGCCTTAATGTCTCACTTGTACGAAAAAACTGTTAGCGTAAGAACATCCATTCTCAAGGGACCATGTAATCTCGCAACTATACTGCACAATCGCATTGCTCTTGTGAGTACCTCTTGCCTGTATGACCATACTTACTTTCATAGCTGTTTGATTATGTAGCATCATCGCACATGTTAGCCTCGTAATCGTCCATTTGGTTGACATTATAAGATCCATATGGACTCTTACATAAATTTAGAATCAACCCAATGCTTTTGAAGAGGTTTAGCTCTGCAGTCCTCTTGTAAGGACTGAACGTGGTCTATCACTGTACTTACATTAACAGCTACTTCCAGGGATTGGTATTTGATTATGTAGCATCAATCTTCATCGTATCTTCATTATCCTCTATCCCTTCCAGTATTATCATATCTATAATTACTCTCTACAAAATGTAGAGTACAGGCAATGCTTATGAAGAAGATTATGTGCTGAAATTCTTGAGTTATCCTTCCCTTGACATGGAGAAAGGCATTATAAAGACGGTGTTAACTGTTAATGTAAGTCAGTCTTTCTAAAGCCTTTATCCTCAACTGCTGTTTAATTTGCTCATACTCCCTATAATTTACTGCTGTTTAGTTTGCTGTTTCTACCAAAATGCATGTTCGTAAGAACCGTAAGTTCTAAGTTTTACTTGTAAAACCAAATTCCTTATTCATACCATGCACATTACTTAATACTCCCTATATTTATGCTTGTTTTTCTGGATCTATAATCCAAAGGTGTGGTGAAGCAGCCCACGCTTGCACCTTTGTCATCTCCTATTTTATCTTCTTGATGTGGTTGATGATATGAACAACATGCCATGCACATTATCCAAAATAAATACAATGATTTTCTTTGCCCTTCATCTATGCTTGTTATGTTGACATGGTAATCCAAAGAGTGTGGTGAAGCTCCCCGCATTATGAACAATGCCAAATTATGCTATTGATATTTTGAACTTACTCTTTATTTTCTAATTTGAAATTGGATAGAATTGACAGAATAGTTATCATCTTTGTTTATACACGTGCAAAACCTATCATCTCTCTGCTTTGTTTCAGGGTGATATGCCTGATGGGATGCACAAGTCTGCTGAAGGCTATGAGACAAATCCAACATATATTGCAGCAAAGAAGGCAAAATATCTTGAAGATAGCGAGACAACCCCAAAGTCTTGTCTTGATGCAGTGTTCAAGTTACTTGAGACTAACAGTCAGACAAGATCACAGAATTTGTTGTCTGAATCAGTTCGACTTCTTCAGTCCCAAGTTCTAGCAGAAAGGCATTCCGCAACTCAACTTCGACTTGAAGTCCTATCTCTAAGAAAGATTGCGGAGAACACCAATGAGAACCTCATCGCTAAACAGGTACACCTAGAAGCTATGACCGACATGCTAGGCCAGTCTCACAGCCTTGCTTAGCAGCTTGCGCAGCAGTTCCCCCGCAAGGCTAACCTTTCTTGAACTGTCTTGGAAGCGGTCTCGGTTCAGTATTATTTTGTTATGCTGCAATGGTGCCCAGTTTTTGTAATCTGCTTCTTCGTTGCGCTTTATGATCACTTGTGGCGAACTTCGATCCCCAGTGGATGTAATATACCTTAAATCCTTTATTGTATAGTGTAGGTTTATTCTTAGTTACTATGCCGTAATTTCTTTATTGTATAGAGTAGGTTTGTTCTTAATTCCTACTAGTTACTACCATCATTCGCTATCTGAAAAAGAAAATCATATGTAGTCGACTGGACCGAAACATTCGACTCTAACGGGCCAGGTTTTTAGCAGGCCACAATTGGGCCGGCCTGCGTCTTTCTTGGGCCCGAATGATTGGGGCCTTCACACATTGCGCCAGGCCCAAACTTACACCGCCTATATTTTAGTTGGGTCTTTTGTCGACCTAGCGCTTAGTTTGGCCCAGGTAGCGTTGGGCCATTAACAGGCTGAATATTGTACTGGTCTGTTACGACCGAGATGAATCCACGGGCCTTTAGCAGGCCAAAATGCATGTTGGGCCTCAATTTTCACTAGTCGTCAACGGGCCTTCAGCAGGCTGAAATGTAGACCGGGCCGTTTTGGGCCTAGTTAGCTCACGGGCCGTTACTAGGCCGAAACATATCTCAGGCCTTAGTTGGCCCACTGATATCATGGGCCTTTAAGAGGCCGAAAGCTTAGTACAGGCATCAACGGGCCGAATTACGTGACAGGCCTTTAACAGGCCCAAAGTCACGTTGGGCTTAACTGTTGCCACCTTTAGCACGGGCCGTTAGTGGGCCCGATGTCCCGTCGGACCATATATGGCCCATGGGCAGCACGGGCCATTCCCAGGCCGAAAGTCACACCGGGCTGAAATGGGCCCATGTCTACATCAGGCCTCTAATAGGCCAAAATTCACTGGGATGTAGTTGGTCCCAAATATTCGGCGAACAATTAACGGGCCAGATCTGGCTTCAAGCCGCAAATGGGCCCAAATATTGGGTAAACAATTAACGGGCCAGATCTGGCTTCGGGCCGTAAATAGGCCCAAATATTAGGCGAACAATTAACGGGCCAGATCTTGCTTTGGGCCGTAAATGGGCCTTTATTAAGCAGTCCGTTATTGGGCTGGCCCACTAGTACCTGATTAAGTTCTACGAGCCTTTGACTGGGCCGGCCTTTTTAACCTATATGGGCCTCTGTTGGGACCAGCCATGTGTCGACGTATCATAGGCATGTCTCCTCCAATGGACGGGCGACATCTGGCCCACTGACAAGCTGACAGGTGTTCCCTTCGGCCAGTCAGAATTTTACACGTGGAAATTTCCCATTAGTCAGGGCTGTTAACGGGTTATCGGATCCAAAATCTGGCCCGATAGCTTAACGGCGTTTCGTTACGGTGGATGCCACGTGTCGGTCACCCTTGACGAAAGCACTTCTGTGACGCGCGATTTATCGTCATGGAAGTGGACACTTCCGTGATGATAATTTTGGTAACGTCATGGAACACTTCTACGACAGCACAGGTATGACTATCTTGATTCTGTCATAAATTTATCATGGATGTACATGCATGACAAAAAACGCGACCTATTGTGGCAAACACGTATTATCACGGAAGTGTATTTTTTTTTTGTAGTGCATTACCTCGTCGGTGAAGCAGAGAGGGTGTGCAACTCCTATATGTTGAGCCACACTATGAAGCACCTCCGGCGGACTCTGTGTACGGAGTTTGGACCGAGCGTGGTCGGCTCTGTTGTGTCCAAATAGGTGACCATCATCACGGGTCGGGGCATGTCCCCGCGATCTGTGTATTGACTTCGTGTGTCCTGTTCTACCCTCCAGGTCCTGTTGGATGTCGCGAGTGTTCCCCCGAGCTGTTTTGTTCTTGTTTTGACGGCCGGATGGGTTGGTATGATGCTCTGCCGCTTTGTCCGGACCGAACTATGGTCGGCCTACAGCCTTATTCGATGGTGGTGTGGGCTCCAACGCCCTGCCATCGTATTAAGGGGGCCACCTGCTATTGGGGTGGCTCTTGTCTGGGCCGATAAGGCCGTATTTTTCGGCGGCCAAGACCTCGGTCCATCTATCATTGAGCAAATCTTGGCTTGCTTGAAGCTGCAGCTGCTTCTTTCTTAGGCTCCTTGCAGTGGCTATGAGCTGGCGTTTAAAGCGCTCCTGCTCGAGAGGTTCCTTAGGCATGATAAAATCCTCGTTGTCTAGGATCTCCTCTTCCTCAGAGATTGGGACATAATTTCTATCCTCTGAGTCTTCATATGTTGCCTGTTCGTCAGGGCTATCTTGCCGGCCTTCCTGTTCCTCCTGTTCGGATCCTACCTCAACAGGGTCTCCATCGTCCGGAGTGTTGTCTTCTCTGGTGCTAGTGTTATTTTCTCTTGAGCGTCGTGACTTGGAGCGGCGCAAGGCGCACCGGTGTTCGGACTGTGCACGAGGAGGTTTATCCTCAACTTGGTCCTCCTTGTCATCGTCGAAAGCGTCGTTGGGTGTGTCTATCATACACACGTCGTACCATGAGGCGCCCATCCCGTGTCTAGAGGGTAGTGAGTTCTGGCCTTGCCCCTCATCATTGTCCGTACCGTCAATGTCTTCGGGGCCGAGGTCAAGAGTGTTGGTTGGGTCTTCGACAGTGGCTATGAAGTGGGTGGCGGGTGGGAACCAAATTATCCATCATCAGCCATGGGTGAGTGTTGGAATACATCTGTGGTGCTGAACTCGAGAATCGATAATCGATCAAGATCGGTGTTCGCGGGCGCGCGCGGTTTGGAACTCGCAGCCGGATACGAGTCCGGCATTCCATTATCACAGATGTTGCATGAGGATGAGTCTATATGTGGTTCCAACACCGCGGACTCGGTGGCCTCGGATGGCGCAATCTTCTCTGGCCTTAAGGTCATTGCAGCAGCAGGAACCATCTACTAGATGTGATCCGATGACAGATTTAAGTCATGTTCATCGGGGGGAGCGATCGCCGCGGTCTCAAATCCGGTGAAGATCAAGTCTCCACGGATGTCTGCGACGTAATTCAGGCTCCCGAATCTGACCTGATGGCCAGGGGCGTAGCTATCGATCTGCTCCAGATGGCCAAGGGAGTTGGCCCACAGTACAAAGCCGCCGAATATGAACATTTGTCCAGGGAGGAAGGTTCCTCCTTGGACAGCATCATTTCCGATGATTGAAGGGGCCATCGAACCTTTCGTCGATGGCACAACGGAACTCTCAATGAAACCACCAATGTCGGTGTCAAAACCGGCGGATCTTGTGTAGGGGGTCCCGAACTGTGCGTCTAGGATCGATGGTAACAGGAGACGGGGGACACGATGTTTACCCAGGTTCGGGCCCTCTCTATGGAGGTAATACCCTACTTCCTGCTTGGTTGATCTTGATGAATATGAGTGTTACAAGAGTTGATCTACCACGAGATCGTAATGGCTAAACCCCAGAAGTCTAGCCTATGTGTATATGGTAATGAATATCTGTCCTTTCCGATCTATCCCCTTCGGTTTATATAGATATCGAGGGGATCTAGGGTTTACATGGAGTTGGTTACATAAGAAGGAATCTTCGGTCGCCAAGCTTTCCTTCCACGCCAAGTAGAGTCCAATCCAGACACGGGTATATTCTTCGGCCTTCATGTCTTCATAGGCCGTCAGTCCAGCCCAATGAATAACAGGCCGGACGCCCGAGGACCCCTTAGTCCAGGACTCCCTAACTCCATGGTGACCTCCGTCTTGCCATCCTGCTGGTCTTGGTCTCGTTGCACCAATATGGAAACCTTTGCTTGATGCCTCGGTACGCCGCGCCTGCGCTTGCCTCCTTAGCACCAAAGAGGAAACTAGTACACTGCGCGCGCTGGTGCCCGCCTGGCGCCCGCCTGCCTCGATCATCATGGCTCACGTCACGAGAACCTCGTGAGGTTTGCCTTGCCTTGATCTCTGCGCCCCACGCAAGCCAGCCTGGTGAGGCCGCTCCTGAGGAGGTCTTGCATCGTCCGCCTCGCGAGGCTTGGCCCCTCGCGAGGGTCTTGAATGCCTTGTTGATGAAGATGGGCCGTACGGGCCCACTCGCAGAGCCACGCCATGGGCTGCAAGCAGGCATGTCTGGGGACCCCCGTTCCTAGAACGCCGATAGTAGCCCCCAGGCCCAAGGCGCGCTCGGGCTGGGCTTCTAGGCGAAGCCAAAGGTCAAGTGCGGAGCACCGCGGGCCCCAATAGCATGCGGCCTTGGTCGACGCATGGCGGTTGATTGGAGGTGGGCGTCTCCGCTTCCCCATGTTGCCTTGGAATCCACCTGGCTATGCGGCCCCGCTACCTACACAGTTATTCTTCCATCGCCCGCGCCATACTTCCCCAATCCCTCTGCTTCCCTGAGACTCTGCTCCTCCTCTCCAATCTGACCTGAGCTCTGCCCCCTTCATCACCATGGCGCCAAAACAAGCAGATAAGGGGAAGAAATCTCTGTCTTCTGCCAGTGCGCCTCCCGCCATAGAGCCCGCGGTCGGCCGATCGCTTGTGCTCAACAATGAGGCTATGGGCAAGGTGCGCCTCATGCTCGCTTCTAGTTTCAATGATTGGGGAATGACGGTGGCTTGGCCTGCGTCTTGTGCTCGTATTGACCGGGCAGCCACCGAGGTCCCAATCTTCATCAATGCCCTTTGGGCTGGCCTGATTCCCCCTTTCTCCGCCTCCTTCAACGCGGTTCTTGAACATTACCAGATCCACATGCTACATCTCGACCCCCAATCTGTGACTCTTCTCGCCGTCTTCGCCTTTGTTTGTGAGGCCATGGTGGGCATTGCCCCTTCCGTGGCCCTTCTTCGTCAGTTCTACACATTGCATCGGATGGATCCTTGGCAAAGCTCGAGGTGCGTTAGATTCCAGGCTGTGGCTGCGGCGGCAGGTGCAGGGATCGACATCGAGATTCCTCCATCCACGAGCGAGTTTCGAACACGGTGGGTATTTGTCGATGCCGGGGTGCTCATTCCTCTGCTCCATTCTCCGTCAGCACCTGTCGTTCCCAACTCCGGTTGGGGCCACGAGAGGCTCGCGAGCCCCTGTCTTGTCCCCGTCTGGCTCAGGCTGAGGAGGTTGAAGGACCGTGGCGTGACTGCGCCTATGGTGGTGAAGGAGTTGGTCAGGCGCCGAGTTGCACCGCTTCAGCGCCATTCTCGCCCGTTGTGGGCTTTGCTCAGCAGTCAGGACCATATGAGATTTCAGGAGTCCGGGCTCCCTCTTGAGACGCGGCAAACAGTGCTCGAGGTCCTGACGGGTGTCCCTTCGCCGGACGACGTGCCTGGGAAGAGCTGTATGTTGTACCGCTGCACGAACAAGGCAGAGTTTGTAGAGCACATGCCTTCCTTTGATGAATGGGGGCTGCGCCCGGACGGCCTGGTGGAGCCCCGCGATAACGCCGTCGATGTGGTTCCCTTCTTTTCCGCTGGCGCTAGCTCGTCCCGAGTGTGGATGCAGGGGGAGAGCTCCGCCGTAGGCTGGTGGCCTGAGTACTGAGGTGCAAATGCCTCCTGGCGATCCCAGGGTGTCGTCCTCGGGAGCTCATGATTCCTCCCCTGGGGTGTCAGTTGCGGAGGCGATGCAGCACGCGTCTCTTGAGGCCAAATCTCTAGAGGCCTCGGGGGGTCGCGGTCAGACGGCGCCCGATTGTTTCCCCTCCTTGGCGCCCAGTGGTTGTCCCTTCGAAGCGCTTCCCCGCCTGCGTGCCGACCGTCCACGCCCAAAGTGATTCGGTCAGCTTTGCATGGACTTCGAGGAGCTCCGCAAGAGGAAAGAATCCCCGACCAGTAGTTGTATCTTCGGGCCATTGAAGCGGAGGAAGTACATCGCCATCGACGAGTGAGTACTGTATCTTTGTGATTTCTTGAGTGCTGCTTCCCTTCGTGACGTCAGTTCTTTAGGGTCCCTTCCGTCAAGGCCGATGTGTCCCCCGAGAAGCCACCCCCTCTTTCCTCGACTCCCCCGCTGGCCTTGAGCGCCCCGAGCCTGCATGCCGTCCCTGGAGCAGGGTCGGTTGGAGAGGCGCGCTTGCCTCCATTGCGCTTTGAATCTGCGGCCTGATCGTCCCTCCCCCACGGCCTGGCTTGGAGCTTGGCGAGCGTGCCCAGGACCCCTCCTCTGGTCATGGACAGTAGTTGGTTTGCTTCGGTCTTCGGCTCCTCTTCAAGCAGCGGGCCCCGACTAGCCAGGGCCCCTCGTGAGGCCTGGCTGGCGCCTGGGGCAGCACCAGCCCCGAGCACCCTGCTGAGAGGGGGTGCGCCGCTTCACACCCCGCCTGCAGCCCCCGTGGTGGGGGACGAGGTGGGTCGTGCGCTTGAGTTTGAGCACGAACGAAGTGTCGTTCGCCACGAGCTCTTCCAGGAGGCGCTGGGCGCGATGAACAGACTTGGTGGTGAACTTGTGGATGTCGACGCGCGCCTCAAGGCTGAGGGTCTTTGGCTGGTGGAGGAACAACGTAAGCTGAAGGTGGCTATCAACCTTGGCCGCCACCAGCGTGGTCTTGACAATGCGAAGGCCAAGGCGTCCCTCAAAGTTTCTTGTGAAGCTTGCTCACGAGCTTTGGAGGACGCTCGCGAGGCTGACCATCGTTGCGAGGCGGCAGAGAAGCGCGCGTGGGAGCTCCAGGCTGGAGCGCGTCCCTGGAGCAGCAGGTGGAGGCGCGCAAAGCCGCCCTTGTGTCAATGAGGGGGGCACCCACCAAGGAGGAAGAGATCCAGAAGCTTGTGGAGGCAATGGCGCTGGAAGCTGTGGAGCGCAGCCTCGAGCTCGAGCGATTGGAGACAAGGGAGCGCCAGGTCGTCCAAGCGGAGGACGCCGTCAATGCACGCGAGGCCAGGGCCTAGGAGGAGGTTGATCGCCGGGTAGCCAAGGCTCGCGCGGATCTTGAGGGTTCGCATGACCTGAAGTTGAAGCTTGTGGGGACGGAGGCTGCAGGTAGGGCCGCCGCCCTTAGGCCTAGGCTAGCTGAGGCGGAGAGGCGCGAGGAGGTCACGGCGGCCGCCCTGGTCACGGTGCTAGCGGAACTGGCCTCCGCCCGCGCCGAGTTGCTCTCTCTTCAGAAGCGGGTTGCCGACGCCGAGTCTGTCGCGCGGCAGAATGGGGAGGAAGTGCTTCAGAGGCAGACGCTGGAGCGCGTACATGCTCCTATGCTTCAGGACCTTTAGAACAGGGCCAATGCTGCACTGGGCCACATTTGCGACGAGAACGCCCCTCACCCCCAAGTTAATTACTACGCCAGCCACCTCCGCTTCTTCGCCGACATGGTGACGCGCTTGGAGGCTCGATCCGATAGAGCTCGCCAGCTCGTGGAGGAGAGGAGCCGTGGCCTGCTCAAGCGCGCGTTCTTCTGCGTCTTCAGCCATCTTCTAAACACCGACCCCAACTTCGACTTTGACGCCGGACGACCTGGCGCGATGGGTGGAGGACAACGTGGATGCGCTGGTTAGGGCCTTCAATTCTGAGGACGACGCGGTGGTTGTCGCGACAGTTGAGGGTGACGTGGTTGACGATGGTGATGGCGGCGCTGGCGAGGATGATGGTGATGCCTACGACGGCGACGGTGACGCCAGCGACGCGTCTGAAGACGACCTGGGGGACGCGGCGAGCGACATATCCGGTTGAGCTCGTGCTTCCTGCTGTTTACCCTGCATGCAGAAGCTTGGGCGCGGCCCCTAAAGATTGTAAGAGCATTTTGAGAGGGGGATGCCCTCGTGTAAACAAATCGCTGCCTTTATTCTCTTATGTCAAGCTGAGTGTGCGCCTTCGCGAAACCGTAAATCCGGTGGCAAGTTTCCGTCGTGGCTTACCTTAGCCGGGGCAAGTCCCGAACTGGATCGTGGGGTCGTGAGCTTCTGAGACTCCTGAGGAGCCTACCAGTCCATCCGAGGGAGCCTCGCAAGAAGTGAGCGCCTGCTGCGGCACCCCGAAAACCTCGCCGAAATTCCCCACGCTCCATGTTGCCAGGCCCGGAGCGTCGCCCAGGGGATGACAGGGAGGTACGACGCCATGGCTCTGAGTGACGCTCGTGCTCTCGCTCGTCGGAGGTGGTGCTGGTGCGATCGAGCGCCCTGCGTCGCTGGTTGCGCCTGTGTTGACGAAGCCCCCTGGCGCACTCTGGGGGGCACGGGCACGGCATGGCCCGTCGTACGACCCGGCCGTGGCTCGAGGCGGAAGCATGGAGCAGAAGGGTGGTGCCCCAGTGACTGCGGCGTCCAGTAGCTCAGCGACGCGCTCCAGCAGCGCATCCCTGCGGCTCTCCATCAGTCGGCATCGCACCAGCTCTCGATCCACCGTGAGCGCGGCCCTCATGTTCGCCTGCTCCCGTCGGGTGTGGGGCATCGTGGCGGCAGTGTGGCTTATGGCCCTTGCGGCTGCCCGCGCTTGTTGTGGAGTAAGAGCAGAGGGTGAGTGACTGTGCCGTCCGCGCCGCGTGGTGTTTGGCGGTGCGCGCTCTGCCTGAGGCGCGTGGTTGAGGTCTTCTTGGGCAGGGGGCGCCGCCCGGGCCGGCCAGGTCGCCCATCGGTCAGTATTGGCTCTTGAGTCACCGGACATCGGAGTCGTGGAGCGTCGAAGGATCAACGGGCGGATTGACCAGTGGAAGAAGAGCTCCAACGCACCCCTACCTGGCACGCCAAAATGTAGGATCACGGGTTCTGGCAAAACCCTCAAGTTCGAACACTGGGGTGCGCACGAAGATCTCCTCCTACCGATCCACGCCCTAGCTTGCTAAGATCTCACGGACAAACTCGACCAACTCGCAACACGAGGGACACATGGTTTATACTGGTTCGGGCCACCGTTGTGGTGTAATGCCCTACTCCAGTGTGTGGTGGTGGATTGCCTCTTGGGCTGATGATGAACAGTACAAGGGGAAGAACAGCCTCCTGAGGTTGAGGTGTTCTTGTGCTTGTGTGGCTAGGGATTGGCTGAGGATTCGATCCCCTTTACTGTGCTGGCTAGTCCTACTTATATTGGCCCTGGTCCTCTCCCCATATATTGAGCGGGAAGGGATCCAACAACGGCCAATTTGAAAGGGACAGCTAGTACAGCTTATCCTGACAAAAGCGGTCTTCGCCTGCAAAAGGCTCTGGTGCTGACGCCGCCTTGGGCTCCATGGTGACCTCCATCTTGCCATGCTGCTGGTCTTGGTCTCGTTGCACCAATATGGAAACCTTTGCTTGATGCCTCGGTACTCCGCGCCTGCGCTTGCCTCCTTAGCACGAAAGAGGAAACTAGTACACTGTGCGTGCTGGCACCCGCCTGGCCTTGATCGTCATGGCTCACATCACGAGAACCTCGCGAGGTTTGCCTTGCCTTGATCTCTCCGCCCCTCGCGAGCCATCCTGGTGAGGCCGCTCCTGAGGAGGTCTTGTATCATCCGCCTCGCGAGGTTTGGCCCCTCGCGAGGGTCATGAATGCCTTGTTGGTGAAGATGGGCCGTACGGGCCCGCTCGTAGAGCCACGACGTGGGCCGCAGGCAGGCAAGTCTTGGGACCCCCGTTCCCAGAACTCCGACATACACATATCATGACACTATGTTCAATACACATCATTTATTATTTCCGAATACACAGCGAGTCATTACATACCTTGCTGGTCTTCCAGCTGCTTCCTTGCTTGGCCGAGCTCCACTCGGCCCGCCCCAGTCTCTGCTTTAGTTCGGAGACTTCGGAAGTATGCGAGGTCGTGGCCAGCAGCGACACTTGCTTATTCATAAAAGACATATTTAGTTAATCTCCTACAATAATGAATTAATCCCCTGTCATGCCTTCCTTTCCGAACACCGGACAACGTCTCAGGGTCTGCTGTCTATATGGAGATTTTCTCTTTTTGCGTCGCTTACCTCAAAACCTGTCAGGAAGCTGCCGCAGGCTTCGGTTAATCCACTCTTGGCAGACTGAACCCTCTCAATCACCGTACCCATAAGGATAAGGTGCTCATCTACAATGGAAGCACCTCATAGCGCTTCCACCAGATTATCCGGTGCCCCTGGTTGGACAGGGGTCACCGGCGGAATGGGCATACCCCCTTCTTTCGAAGGAGGTTGCACACCAGACTCCGAAATCGTATTCGGCTGAGGGCCGAACCGAATACGGCCCTCATCGCCAGTCTCCATGGGGATTTGCTCCCCCTGGTGTCCGGCGACGGAGGTTTTGCCTTCTAGCGCCTCCTCAACCTCTCCCCGGCCTGGGAAAGTCCTTCGGGACAGCACCTCGGCATCACCCTTGGCTTTGGGAGAGTGAGCGGCCGGCGGTGACTCACTGGCCATCGCCTTTGATTCCAACGAACCTCTTGATGAGGATCCCTGGAAGCTGTCGTAGGCCGGACTGCAATAGCATAATTAACCATATCAATACAATGCAGAGGAGAGGCTGGATATATGGACATGTGCGAGTTTTAGCACTTACGATGCGGCCAGGGGCTTGGTTCATCAGTATCGCTCCGGACTGCTGTCGACATCCCACGCAAAGTTATCCGCAAGGGAGCCCTTCCCCTTCTTGGACGCCTCCGCCTCCAGGTTCATGGAGGCCGCCCTCTTCTTCTTTCCCCCATCAGGGCGAGGGTTGTCCTGCTCCTCCTCCTCATCGTCCTCAGCAATGGAGGAACGGGTTTCTTCGTCTTCGGACGTCACGTCTGAATCACCCTTGCGACAGGGGCCAACTTTGGCCCCCTTGGCTTTCTTCTTTCCCTTCTTCTCTGGCGGCTGATAGGGCGCCAGAACCAGCATGTTCGCCAGGAGCGGGATGACAGCCTCTACAGGCTGCGGAGCCGAACACTGGATCCGCTCCGCTCTCTCCGTCCATACCTGAAATAATATAGTAAAGGTTAAACATCCTCCTTGGACAAGCAAATAGAGGGTACGCCTTGAGAGGTAAAGGATTTACTGCATTAGCGGGATGGGTATGATCGTGCCCGCGGTCCGAATCTATGACCGGCGGCTTCTCGTTGCCCTTGAAGAGAAACTTCCAGGCATCTTTTCGAGTAGTTCCAAAAAGCTTCTCTAGGGTCTGGTGCTTCTCTGCATCGAATTCCCATAAAGGGAAGCCTCGGCTTTGGCAGGGGAGGATCCGACGAACCAGCATCACCTGGATCATGTCGACGAGCTTGATGTTTTTATCCACCATACTTTAAATGCGCGTTTGCAGTGCTATCATCCCGTCTGACGAAGACCAGTTGGGGCCCTTCACCATCCAGGAGGTGAGCCACATTGGAGCTCCGGACATGAATTCGGAGGCGGCGGCCCAAGTGGCACCGTGTGGCTCTGTGATGTAAAACCACAGCTTTTGCCACTCCTTGACAGTCTCCACGAACGTGGTTGTGGGCCATGTGACGTTGGGCATCTTGCTAACCATGGATCCCCCGCTCTCCTCGTGTTGTCCATCCACCACCTTCGGTATCACGTTGAAGATTTTGAGCCACAGCCCAAAGTGGGGCTGGATGCGGAGGAAAGCCTCGCACATGACAATGAATGCTGAGCTGTTGAGGAAGGAGTTCGGGGCTAGATCATGGAAATCTAGCCTGTAATGGAACATCAGCCCACGGACCAAAGGGTGGAGTGGAAACCCTAACCCGCAGACGAAATGAGGAAGGAAAACCACCCTCTCGTTGGGCTTCGGTGTAGGGACGACTTGCCCCTTGGCCGGAAGCTGGTGGGCGATTTCCTTCGCCAGATACCTGGCCTCCTGAAGCTCAACGATATCTTTCTTCTTGACGGAGGAGGCCATCCACTTACCTTGCCCTCCAGAGCTGGACATGGTTGAGGTCTTGCTCGGAGTGGAAAACATGAAAACTTGGGTGCTGGAGCTTGAGAATGGAAGGGCAGAGGAAGAAAGAAGGCGTGGGTGAAGAACGGGAATCCTTATCCCCTTATAAAGGCAGTGAATGTCGAACGCCTCCCCACTCGCCTTAAAACTCGCCTATTCCCAAGGGCTGTGTAAATGGCACGGTTGGTTTACCCACGCCCGTATTGATAAGAATACCGCAATAAGGGGACACGATCTCTGCTTTGACAAAACGTGCCAATCGAAACCGCATCTCGAAACAAGGAACAGCAGACAAAAATGGTTTGAAATAATGACCGGGCAGGCGTGATGTCATCTTGCGAAAAGTTTTTTTTACCATGAAGACTGCAGGGCTTAAGCCCCACAACATTTTATTAATAAAAGACATAGACCATACAAGGTTTCCTCAAGATGAGGAAAACGAAAAAAGAAAGAAGACTCTAAAGAATCTTGCAAAAAGTTGTCAGCGGATGGGACTCGTGAAATATTATATTATACTCTCTATGGCTGTGTGTGTAGTACTTGTGTTGCAGATCTGGACACGTTCGTTGCATCTGAAGACTATCTTGGAGTATTCGGGAAGGGGAACCCGCCTTGCAATGCCGAAGACAATCTGTGTGCCGGACACCTCGTCATTGAAGCCTGGTTCAGGGGCTACTGAGGGAGTCCTGGACTAAGGGGTCGTCGGGCGTCCGACCTATTGGACGTGGACCAAACTAATGGGCTGTGAAGATACAAGACCAAAGACTCTCTCCCGTGTCCGGATAGGACTCTCCTTGGCGTGGAAGGCAAGCTTGGCGATATCATATGAAGATTCCTTTCTCTGTAACCGACTTTGTACAACCCTAGTCCCCTCCGGTGTCTATATAAACCAGAGGGCTTAGTCCATAAACAGATATTGTGGTAGATCAACTCTTGTAATACTTGTATTCATCAAGATCAATCAAGCAGGAAGTAGGGTATTACCTCCATAGAGAGGGCCCGAACCTGGGAAAACATCGTGTCCCCTGTCTCCTGTTACCATCGACCTTAGATGCACAGTTCGGACCCCCTACCCGAGATCCACCGGTTTTGACACCGACACCAGGCTTCTCGTGCACCTTCCCGGCCGGCCGATATCTTCCACAATCAGAAGCGTCGCCGCGCTCCCTTGAATAGCTCTATAAGCTCCTCCATTCTTCCTGGAGGGGAGGCGGATGGCCATAAAGCCTTGGCAACACTTCGCATCGCCTGCCGAGCTTGCTCGTTGTCGGATTTTGGGCTCCGGCAGACCCTTAAGGTTCGAACTCTGGGGTGCGCGCGGAGATCCAACCCTCCACCGTCTCGTACCTCGCCGAATTGCAGGGACCTATACTACTAGCAAGAACAACACAAGAGACGCAAGATTTATACTAGTTCGGGCCACCGTTGTGGTGTAATACCCTACTCTAGTTTGTGGTGTGATGGATTGCCTCTAGGGCTGATGAAGAATAGTACAGGGAAGAACAGCCTCGCGATGGTCTGTTCTTGGTGGAAGCGATGAACTGCTAAGTTGTGTCCCATCGCTCTAGCTCGAGGATCGGGTCTCTATCTCTCTCTCTGGATTCCGAATGGCGGATCCTTCGTCCCCCCCTATGGCGGCTGGCTCTACTTATATAGACGAAGGCCCTGGGCCTCTTCCGAAATATTGAGCGGGAAGGGCGCCAACAATTGGCCATTTGGAAGGGGAACAGCGGGTACACTTATCCTGACTAAAGTTGGTCCTCGCCTGCCAAAGGCTCTGGTGATGACGCCTGCTTGGGCTCCACGATGACTGCATTCCAGCCGTTGGGGCTGGTCTTGGTCTTGTTGCACCGAAGAGGAAAGGAGGACGCTGCGCGGGCTGGCGCCCGACTGGCGCCCCTGGTCGTCATGGCTTACGTCATGGGCACCTCGCGAGGTACCCTGCCTTGAACTCTCCGCCTCCTCATGAGCCAGCCTGACGAGGCCGTGCCTGAGGAAGCTCTTGGTCATCCGCCCCGCGAGGCTTGGCCCCTTGCGAGGGTCTTGAGTTTGCGTTGATGAAGATGGGCCGTCCTGGGCCTCCTTTGAGCCACGCCGCAGGCCGCAGGCAGGCAAGTCTGGGGACCCCTGCCCTGTAACGCCGACAAGAGGCCCCTGGGCCCACTCTGGCCAGCGCTCCGAACTTGGCCGAAAGCAGAGAGGTGAAAGGGCAAGGCGAAGCGTCAGGCCCCAACAGCCTCGTGGCCTTAGGCGACGCGTGGCGGTTGATTGGACGTGGGCGGCACTTGTTCCCCACGCCTCCTTATTTCGTGCCTTGCTAGGCGGACACGCCGCTGCACACATCTGTTCCCTCTTCGCTGCTTGTGCGCCCAGTCCTTCCCTCTCTCGAACTCCAGCTTCCATTTCCAATCCAATCTCAAATCCCCCTTCCCCTTCGATCGCCATGGCTCACGGCGAAGAAGGGGAAAGGGAAGAAACCCTCGCCTTTGCTCGCTGCTTCGCCGCCCGGCCTTCCATTGTCGACCCGTCGATCATACTCAATCTGGAGGGCTTGGGCAAGGTCAGTTCGGCTCGCCACCTCCTTCAACGAATGCGGAGGACGACGGCCTGGCCCAAGGCCCCACTTCGCCATCGACAAGATAGTCACCGAGGTCCGGTATTTCGCCGACGCCTGCGGGCGGGCTGGTTCCCCTTCTCCGATTTCTTCAATGCCGTGCTTTCCCACTATCAGATCCACATGATGCATCTGGGTCCTGAGTCCATTATTCTCCTCTCGGTCTTCGCCTTCATTTGTGAGGCAATGATGGGCATCCTTCCCTCGGTTGCCTTGCTGCGCCACTTCTTCTCTCTGCGCCTTCTCGACCCCACTCAATGCTTGATGTGCGTGAGCTTCGTCGCCGCGCCCGAGACAGCGGCCTCAGGGATTGACTTCAGCCTGCCTCCGCCCGCGGCTGAGTTCCATGAGAGGTGGCTGTACGTGGATGTGGGGGTGCCCAGCCCCCTACTATCGGAGCCAACCTTGCCTGTTGTCCCCCATTTAGGCTGGGGCCAGGAGACGCTTTCAAGCCCTCGGCTCATCTTTGTCTGGCGCCGCTTGGCTCCCCGAGGTGGTGAAGGAGTTCTGAGCGCCCGCATTGCTCCTCTCCAATGCCATTCCCACGGATGTGGGCCTTCAGCCGGCCTGGCGACCGTATGAGGCTCGGGAAGAAGACCTCGACGCTCAAGCGCTAAGGAAAGTGCTCCTGGTCCTGACTTGCGAGCCTAACCCCGGTGGCATCCGGCATGAAGGGGCCTTGCTGTACCTCTGCCGGAACAGGGGTGATTTGGTGAACCAGATGCCTATCTTCGGTGAATGGGGGTTGCGCCCCGCTGGTCTCCAGGGGCCTCGCGAGAACCCAGTGGTGGTGACAGCCTTTCCAGTCGGCCAAGGCGGCTCCTCCTCAAGTGGCGGAGCAAGGAGGCACGAGCCGCCAGAGGCCAAAGGGACCCCCGCGAGGGTGACAGCGCCGGGCGATGCTCGTGAGGGGGCAGCTCCTGAGGCTCATGCCGCTGCGGCTGAGGACGGTGCAGCCGCCTCACAGCGCCATGGATGGAGCCCCCGAGGCCCCTGCTGCTTCTCTTAGCTGCGCGCGTCAGGCAGACGCCCCTGACGCAAGTCGCCTTGATGCTTCTCCCTCGCCGCAGGCTGATCCATGCGCTCAAATCTTGGGTCGTTTCCGCGTGGACTTCGAGGCCCTCCGGAAGAGAAGGGAGGCCCTGGGCGATGATTACCCTTGTCGCCTACTGAAGCATAGGAAGTACTTCACCACTGATGAGTAAGCCTTCCCCTTCTCCAGGTCCTAATTCTTCTGCTGCTCGTACTGATCCTTGCTCATGGGGACGGGTGAGGGGCCATCCTCCCCGGCTTCGCCCCCTCCCAAGTCCTCGAGTGCTCCGAGCAGTGGAGCTCTTGTGGTGAGGGCGACCGGAGAGGTGAGCCCTCCCGAGGCGCGTCGCGGCCCTGCGCGCCTCGCGATCCTTCCTCGCGAGCCTTCCCGAGGCATAGCTAGCCTGCCGTGGGCTTCTCGCCTGGTCGTGGACGGCAATTGGCTGAGGCGCTTCCTGCGCCCCTCGTCTGGGGATGGGCTGGCTCCAGGCCGGGCTTGGCGCGAGCGCCTCTGCCGCGAGGGTGCCAGCCCTGCCCCTGCCCGGGAGGGGAGGTGTTGATTCATGCTCCCGGCGCCCGTCTGGGGAGGTCGATGGTGTGGAGGACGTGCTCTAGCGCGCCCGGGAGCGTCGCGCCCTTCGCCAAGGATTTCTTCGAAGGGCGGCCGACGCGGTGAGCCTTCTTGGTGAAGAGCTTGCTGACAAAGACGCACGCCTTGAGGCCGAGGGCCTGCGCCTGGCCGCAGAGAGGCGCGAGCTGGAGGGCGCTGCCGCCCTTGCGCGCCGCCAGCGCGATCTCGATGATGAAGAGGCCAAGGCGTCGCTGGCAGCCTCTTGGGAGGCCTGTTCTCAGGCCATGGAGGAGGCCCAGGCTGCTAACAGGCGGCGAGAGGCGGCGGAGGAGCGGGCACGGGAACTCCTGGCCCGGTGTCACTCGTTGGAGGAGCAAGTGGAGCTGCGCGAGGCAGCCCTTGCGTCGATGAAGGTGGCCTCCGACGACTCGGCGGAGCTCCGTGGTGAGGAGGCGCCGACGCTGAAGCCGCCAACGCGCTGCCAGCACGAGCGCTTGGAGATGAGGGAGCGCTTGGCGGCGCGGGCAGAGGATGAGGTTGCGGCACGGGAAGCCGCGTCATGGAGGGGGTCGGACGCCGAGTGGCGGCGGCGCGCTCGAACCTCGAGCACGAGTTTGAGGAGCGGTTGGGGTTGATCAAGGCCGAGGCTGAGGGCAGGACTGCTGCCTTGAGGGCCAAACTGGAGGAGGCGATGCGGCGGGCCGATGTTTCGGGCCTCCTCGAGGTGGCGAGAGGAGTCCACCACCTCTCGTGCCGAGGCGCTCCTTCTTCGCCAACGGGTGGAGGAGGCCGAGGCCGTAGCGCGCCAGAATGCAGACGAGATGCGTCAGCGGCGAATCCTGGAACATGAGCATGGTCCCATGCTCGCCACGCTCCAGGAAAGAGCCAACACAGCCTTGGATAATATCTGCAAGGCGACAGTAGGCGCGCCGCACGCGGTTAACTACGCCGGCAACCTTCAGTTCTTCACTGACGTGGTGGCGCGGCTGGAGGCGCGGTCGGTCAGGGCCGACAGGTTGGTGGAGGAGAGGAGCCGCGCGCTGCTCGGGCGCGCCTTCTCTCGTGTCTTCAGCCATCTCCGGGACATGGACCCTCACTTCGATTTTGACGCAGCCATCACCCCAGTTCCCTGTGCCGTCCGGGCGACCTAGCGACTGGGTGGAAGACAACGTGGATGCCCTCGTCCGGGCCTTTCGCTTCGACGACGACGGCGTGGTCGTACGCCGGCGAGGGCGGCATGGTGAACGGCCCAGACGCCGCCGGCGATCACGCAGACAATGACGGCGAGGCTAACGACGCCAAAGAACGGCTCGGGAGGTGCTCCTGAGGATGCATTGGGGGATTTGTCCGACTGATCATGTATTGTCCTTGTTCCATTACCCTGCATGAATAGAACTCAGGTTTTGGCCTGATGGAGGTGAGAGCATTTTGGGAGGGGGAGCCCCTCATGTAAAACTCGTGTTCTTCAGATAGCAGTGTGTTACATCACCCATACCCCGCCAAGTGGTTGGCTAAGCGGCGCGCTAGTTGGATGGTTTACCTTTGTTTCAGACGAGCCCCGAGATAGCCTCGTGGGAGGCCGAGGCAATCTGACTTTCATCGATCGAATCCAGAGGACCTGCAGTAAAACCCTCCGAGAGGACGCCAAGCGGCGACAGTCGGGCTGCTACATGAAGCTTGGCCTGGCCCGCCAAGTAGGGGCTTGCGAGGGAGGCAGCCGAGGCAGAGTTGTAAATCAAACGCAAGAAATTTGCTCGAACGAGACTAAGCACCCTTCCCGAACACGCCGCAAATCTTGAGCTCAAATTCAACTTAAATCCAACAGGGAAAACGACACCGGAGGGAAAACCAATGAAAGGTAAAAAGGCCGCGTCGGCACCTAGTCTAGTCTTGGATGTCTTCTCACCGGTAGCGGAGCTAAGTGCTGCCATCGGGCGGAGAAGGGAGCCCCAGGGCCTGAGGCCCGCACCCCTGGGACTCCGGGGCATGTACAGCCCCACTCATTATTACGTGAGAGTGTCACGGGGCGGCGAGCTTCACATGCACTGGGCCTTCTTCACAGGTACCGGCCTTGCTTCATATCGCCAGACGAGGGCCCCGCCTTGCGCCACACTCTAGTGCCACCAACGATGACCGGAAACCAGGACGCCGCCGGTGGGGTAGAGCGGTCGCCAGCGGTTCCCCCGACGACCACGGGTCCTCCGCCAGGGGCAGGCCCTGAGGCACCTCCCCAGCAGAGGGCCTACCTCCTGAGAACGCCTTTGCTCAACGCCGCGGTGGTGATGTCGGATCTCGCCCCTCTCGGCAGCCTGCGCCCCCCTCCCGAGGCGAGGAGATCGGGAGCGGGCAGCCGCTCGTCGTGGCGACCTGTACCTCCTGCGACCTATGGTTAGCGTATGTTTGCTCTTGACGCCAGAAGCGGTACCCGATAATCGTCCGCCCGGCGTGACCAGTGGGACCGCCACGAGACTCTGGCAGAGCTGCTTCGCGCCATCCCCCAGATTGGGCTAGGGAGCGAGTCTTGTTCTCCCTCATGCGGGTGCCCTTGGTCCATCATGTGGGGCACGTATTCTTCCGGCGCCGTCATCCCGAAGGCCACGCCGTAGTGCTGAGCATGCCTTGCTGCTCTGCTTGATGCGCCCGCCATGGGGTGGTGGCGCGGCGGTCCACCAGGGCCGTGAGTTGCGTCGAGTCCTTCTTCTCCGCTGGCCGGGGCGGGGGCAACCTCACGTCTTGCTACCGATAGCTTCGGCCGGTGCTGGAGTAGCTTTGGAGCCAGCGGCGCGTGGAGCCTGCAAGGGCCGCCCTTGGTCTGAGGTGGGATTTGGGTGCAGAAGAGGTGAGCCCCCGAGGCGGCGAAGCCCAGGAGCTCCGCCACTCGCTCCAGCAGCACGTCGTGGCCGCTCTCCAGCAGCCTGTACTGCAGCAGCTCTCGGGCCACTGTGAGCGCGGCCCTCGAGTTCGCCTGCTCCCGGTGGGTGTACGATGATGTGGTCGCGGCGTGGTTGGAGGCTCTTGCTGCCGACCGCGCCTGCTGCAGTGTGAGAGCCGTCGAGGCCTGTCCGCTGCCGCCTGTGGCCCGCGCCTCGCGGGATCGCGAGCTGCCTGGGCACGGGTCGCCGAGGCGAAGCGAGCTCATGGGCGGGCCACGCCGCCCAAGGATCTGGGTTGCCCGCTTGGTCGCCGGACATGGTGGTGGCGACGCGATGGGACACGAGGTGGCAGAAGGTGGATTCCGGCACACCCCTACCTGGCGCGCCAAATGTCGGATTTTGGGCTCCGGCAGACCCTTAAGGTTCGAACTCTGGGGTGCGCGCGGAGATCCAACCCTCCACCGTCTCGTACCTCCGAATCGCAGGGACCTAAACTACTAGCAAGAACAACACAAGAGACGCAAGATTTATACTAGTTCGGGCCACCGTAGTGGTGTAATACCCTACTCTAGTTTGTGGTGTGGTGGATTGCCTCTGGGGCTGATGAAGAACAAGATGTGGAAGAACAGCCTCGCGAGGGTCTGTTCTTGGTGGAAGCGATGAACTCCTATGTGGTGTCCCGTCGCTCTAGCTCGAGGATCGGGTCTCTATCTCTCTCTCTGGATTCCGAATGGCGGATCCTTCGTCCCCCCTCCTATGGTGGCTGGCTCTACTTATATAGACGAAGGCCCTGGGCCTCTTCCCAAATATTGAGCGGGAAGGGCGCCAACAATTGGCCATTTCGAAGGGGAACAGCGGGTACACTTATCCTGACTAAAGTTGGTCCTCGCCTGCCAAAGGCTCTGGTGATGACGCCTGCTTGGTCTCCACGATGACTGCATTCCAGCCGTTGGGGCTGGTCTTGGTCTTGTTGCACCGAAACGGGTGCCTTTGCTTGATGCTCTCGCCTGCGCTTGGTCCCTTTGCACCAAAGAGGAAAGGAGGACGCTGCAGCTGGCTGGCACCGACCGGGCGCCTGGTCGTCATGGCTTACGTCATGGGCACCTCGCGAGGTACCCCGCCTTGAACTCTCCGCCTCCTCATGAGCCAGCCTCGACGAGGCCGTGCTCGAGGAAGCTCTTGGTCGTCCGCCTCATGAGGCTTGGCCCCTCGCGAGGGTAGTGAGTTTGCGTTGATGAAGATGGGCCGTCCTGGGCCTCCTTTGAGCCACGCCGCAGGCCGCAAGCAGGCAAGTCTGGGGACCCCCGTTCCCAGAATGCCGACACTCGTGCATTTGCGACAGCTCTTGTAGCAGATCGCCCGAGAATCCGGACATCTCCTCTTCAAGGCGACCGGTCCACCCACCTGTAGACATAACTCTGTCAGCCCCCTTTACCTCTGAATTACTCGAAGGTAAGTTCGACCACATACTGAATATGCCGCCATGCAGCCTCTTATTCTCCTTCATGGAATCGGCCAGCTAGGCCCGTACATCTTTCAGTTCTTGTAAGTGCATCTAGTGCCCCTTAGTGATTTTGGTGGATTGAAGACTTATAGGTTATGGAACTAATGCGTTTATGAGTGTACACAGCTGTATAAGTCTATGAGGAGTTTGATATTTACAGAGAAAGTCGACCCCTAAAAATGAAGTTCTTCGACTGAAGACTTTGATATTCTGAAGACTTTCTGAAGACTTTGAAAGTGAAGAAATTGGTGTGACCTTGAAGACTTGGTATTCATTTGAGGAACATGAAGCATGAAGACTTTTGTTTTCGTAGTTTCATTTTCTCTTTCTTGAGTCATAGGAAACACCGTACTGTTAAAGGGGGTCAAGGAAAAATTTCCATGTGATGCTCAACTCAAAATCCTACACCTACCAATCCCTTCGAGTGAAGCCTTTGGAAATCTCATACAGTTTCGTCAAATTCTTCAGTGACAGAGACGAAGTTCTTCTGGTCACTGAGGAATTTGTTCTGACTGAGGAGTTAGGAATTCGCCAGTGCGGATTGCCTACACAGTGAGGAACATGATAGCCCTGAGGAATTTGAGAGTCAAATTTCCTGTGCTGCGCGCCAGCTGTCCCAAAATATCTTATCGACCTAACGGTCATATCATTGAAGGGCATTTATGTCTTATCATGTCGGGCTGCTCCCTAGGCTATAAATAGCCTCCCCCTACAACCACTAGCTGGTTGGCTGCTCTGAGAGAACTTGACACAAGTCATTTGAGAGCAACCCATCCTCCGAGGACTTTGAGCGAAAATCATCAAGTGAGGAAAAACCCCAAAACCAAACCCCTACAAACCCAAAGTGATTAAAGGCCATCAAGAAATTGACCCTGTGTGGATCCGACGCTTGTTACCTTTGAAGACTGTGCTTCTTCCAGACGGTTAGGCGTCATGGTCTAGAGCATCCAAGAGGAATTGTGGCTCGTCGAGTGACCGAGTCTGTGAAGGTTTGGAAGTCGCCTGAAGACTTACCACGAGTGATTGGACGAGGTCTGTGTGACCTTAGTTCAAGGAGAATACGGTTAGGACTTGGTGTCCTGAGCTGCGTGCTCAGCGACTGGGTGTCCGGGACTGTGTGTCCTCGAGTTTAAATACTCAGCCGCTCCAACCAGACGTACAAGCCGAGACAAAGCTTGGAACTGGTCTACCAAATCATTGTCTTCACCAACCTTCGGGTTCTATTTCCTCAACCCTTTCATTTCCTTATTATTGTGTTGAGTGTTTGTTCATATCTCGTGTTTGAAGACTTTGATCAAGACTTTCTCAATTTCCTCAGTTCAATTTCTTGATCAGTTTGTCTTCATCTTGTGTTATCCTCGTGATTACGCTTTACGTACTCTGTGTTTGTCTTCATTTCATCATGATGACCATGCGTGTATTCTGTTATGCTTACTCGAAAGTACTTATTCATGCAAGTAATTCTTCGCTAAGGAATTTCCTCATCGGCAAATTCCTTAGTGAAGAATTCATAAAAATCGCCTATTCACCCCCCCCCCCCTCTAGTCGATATAACGCACTTTCAATTGGTATCAGAGCAAGGTACTCCCTTGTTCTGTGTGATTTAGTTTAACCACCGGAGTTTTAGTTATGTCGACCGCAGGTATGATCAAGGTCTCAGCGGGGTGTCCTACCTTTGATGGGACGGACTACCCCTTATCGGAAGAACAAGATGCGAATGCATCTTGAAGCAATTGACAACGATCTACGGTATGTTGTGGAAAATGGTGTTCCCTCACCACACCTTCTCTACGAATGCTGCCGACGTGAAGAGATTCAAGCAACTCGATTCTCAAGCGAAGAATATCATATGCGGCCATCTGAGCAAAGGTCAGTATGGAAGAGTGAGTGCTTTGGAAACTGCCAAGCTCATCTGGGACAGGCTGTCCAATGTGAATGAATGAGTCTCAACTCAGCGTGACTCTCGAGTTGATGTTCTTCGGAATCTCTTCAACCGCTTCAAAAGACTCGACAACGAAAATGTTCAACAAACCTTCGATCGCCTCACTGACATCTCAAATGAGCTTCAAGCTCTCGGCACCACTGACATCACCGACCATGAGGTGGTGAAGAAATTGTTAAGATCGCTTGATTCCTCATTTGATACTCTGGCTTGACGATACAAGAGCGTGCTGACTACAAGTCACTTGATCCTGCTGATATCCTCGAGAGGCTAAATACTCATGAGTTCCAAATTTCTTTGAAAAAGAGAGACCTCTATGGTTCTAGCTATGGAAAACACGTGCCTCGAAGGCCAAGGCTGTATGCGAATCTGAGTGTGAAGACTCTGGTAGTAGCCTTGGAGATCCTCAAGAATTAGGCCAGAGCTAGCTTTGCCGTGAAGAAATTCCAGAAGTTCACAAGATGTGGTCGCTTTGGAAAATCCTCAAGAAGCGTGATTCCTCATCCAAAGGACTATAAGAGAAGACTTTGTCACAAATGCAAAAAACCTGGTCACTACATCCAAGATTGTCCTCGGTGGGAAAAGGAATTAAAGAAGAAGAAACAAAAGGATTACAGTTCTGATGACGGGAAGAAGATGAAGAAATCATCGAAATCTTCATCAAAATCCTCAAAGCTTTCTTCTCACAAGAAGGGCATCACCAAAAAGGCTCGAGCATTCATTGGCAAGGAAATGGACTCTGAAGCTGAATCTGAGGAACATGAGGAAGAGGAGGCATCAGAAGAATCTGAGTCTGGTGTGGTGAGTCTAGCTCCATCGCTTTCGTCGGCAAGTCCATCTTCAACTCAAGAAAATGACCTCACCAACAATGCTGATGAAGATAGTGATGACTACACTCCCACCTATTGCTTCATGGCAAAGTGTGCCAAGGTACTCAACTATACCTCCTCTGAATCTAGTGAAAATGAATCGATGAAGATCTAAAGCCCGATTACTCAAAACTTGCTGAAATTGCTGTAAAACAACAAAGGGCTTTGGAAAAGGTTCAAAACATGCTAGATAAGAGTGATGATATGTTAGGTGAAGAAATGGGTCGCACTAAAGCCCTCGTTGAAAATCTTAGAGACTTAGGTCTAGGTTTGATAGCCTTCAAGGTCATCATAACACTCTCTTATCTGATCATGAGAAACTTTCTTATGAATTTCTTCAAAGAAAGCAAGATCTTGAGAAGCTAAGAGTGAGTTATGAAGATCTTCAGAAGGAGCGCGATTCATTACTTGCTCAACAAATCAGCACTTCTCAGGAAGAATTTGTTCCTCCATGCTTAAAGTGCATTGAACGTGAATCTGCTAATTCTTCACCTGAATGTTCAAATGCTTCAACTATTACACATTCTTCACCTGCCTCTGCTATCACTAATTCCTCATTTGAGGACATGGCTAGTAACACTGACGATGTAGGGCTGAAGGAATTGTATATGACAGGCATGTACAAAAGCCTCAAAGGGCATCAGACTCTTTGTGATGTGCTTAAAAAGCAGATCCTCAACAGGAACCCTAGGAAATAGGGTATTGCCTTTGAGAGGAAACTCAATGCTGATGGAACATATTGGAAGCCCCGAGCAAGATCCCAAAACCTCATGGGTTGCTGCAAAGGGCCCTCCAGCTTGATCCATCTAACTTATCTGGCTTTACATGCGAATCTCCTCATTCTTCCGATGAGTCATTTGACTCCAACTATAAACTGTTCAAAAATCAGAATGGTGAAGTATTTGCTAGATATGTTGGCACTAATCGCGAGAACGGTTCTCCTATGAAGAAAATCTGGGTTCCCAAGAAGTGCCTTGAAAGTCTTCGGTGAATGTCCTCATGACACCACCTGAGAAGAATAGGAACCCAGATCAAATTCTTCATATGGACCAAATTCTTCATATGGATCCAAGTCCTCATACGGACCAAATTCCTCACGTGGATCAAATTCCTCAAAAGGATCAAAATCCTCATATGATTATCATCGTGCTAACTACTCTGTTTCGCAGGGTAGAGCTAAGGGCTATGAATATGTTCATTATTCTTCAAACCAATATGTTCATAAGTCCTCGAAGAATTTCTATGCTTATTCATATGCTTACCCTAACCCCTCTTATGTGAAACGAAATGGATTGGCCTCTATGCCACCATTCTCGTATGGTGCACGCAGAGTGATGAACTCTTTGCCACCCCTTCAGATGTGGGTGGTGAAGAAAAAGGACTAATCTTCTCTGCAGGGTCAGGTCTCCAGACGTGCCTTTAACGTCCAAGAATTTCTTGGGGACCCGATTTAAATTGCACGAAAGGACGCAGGCTAACCATGATGAAATGAACTTTCATTTCACACATCCTCATACTGCTTATCTGAATACTGACTGATGAAATTCAGCTGATGAACTTGATATCATATTCTTCACTGACGAAGTATATGAGATCGTAAGTTGTACTAATTCATCTGCAGGATGATCAACCCAAAGCCACTGAGTGGGTTCTCGATAGTGGATATACAAATCACATGACTGGTGACAAGAATCTATTGATGGATGCTCCCTTATCACCGTCACATCTGAAGCATATCATCTTTGCTGACAAAGGCAAAAGTCAGGTATTGGGCCTCGGTAAGGTTGCGATCTCTAAGGACATACACATGGACAAAGTCATGCTTGTTGAGTCCTTAGGATACAACCTCATGTCGATCTCAATGCTTTGTGATCTTGATATGGTAGTTATCTTTGGCAAGTATCATTGTGTTGTGATTATGGAAGTGACAATTCCAAAGTCTTCAAGGCTTTAGGAGAGGAGACTTGTATATTGTTGACTTCTCTGAGTGACCACAACCAGCCGTGTGTCTACTTGCAAAAGCTTTTTAAGGCTGGCTATGGCATCGACGACTTGGTCACGCAGGCATGAGGAATTTGCACACGCTTGCGAAGAAGAAGCATGTCATTGGCATTGAGAATGTCAAATTCCTCAAGAATCACTTGTGCGGAGCCTGTGAAGCTGGAAAAATGACCAAGGCCAAGCATCCAGCGAAGACTATCATGACCACTACTCGTCCCTTCGAATTGCTTCACATGGACCTCTTTGGTCCCAATCATTACTCAGCTGCCGTTAATGATGCATCTCTATATGGCTTTGTTATTGTTGATGATTACTCTCGTTACACATGGGTACACATTGTTACTTACAAAAATCAAGTGCAGGAAGTCTTCAAACGATTTTCCTCAAGGGCTTCAACTAACTTTGGTGTGAAGATCAAACACATCAGGAGTGACAATGGAACTGAGTTCAAGAATTCCGGTCTTGATGCCTATCTTGATGAACTTGGTATTACTCATGAGTTATCTGCTCCTTATACTCCTCAGCAAAATGGCGTCGTGAGCGCAAGAACAGAACTCTTGTTGAGATGGCTGACTATGCTTGATGAATACAAAACGCCTAGTCGGTTTTGGATTGATGCAATTGATACTGCATGCCACATCATCAACAGAGTATATCTTCACAAATTCTTCAAGAAGACTGCCTATGAACTCCTCACTGACAAGAAACCCAATGTAAGTTATTTCAAAGTCTTGATTGCAAAATGTTGGATTAGAGATCCTCATCACAATTCTAAATTTGCACCGAAAGCACATGAAGGTTTTATGCTTGGTTACGGAAAGGACTCGCACACCTCTGAGTCTTCAACATCGCTCTTCACAAGATTGTTGACACTGTAGATGTGTGGTTCGATGAAACTAATGGCTCGAAAGAGAGCACCTACCTTCGTGTTAGATGAACCAGCACCGAGGAATCTATCAAGTTCAAGGCAACCGAGGATGTCATTCCCATCAAGAAACTTCAAGAATTTATTCCTGCTCGTGAAGAACGTCGAGTGATGAATCAAGATAATATCAAGACAATGGTGCTTTGAGGAAATGATCAAATTCCTCGACGACAACCAGCTCATCCTCGCGTTGCAAAAAGAAGTACAAGTGGAGAAGATCATCGATAACATTAAAGCGCCAGATCCTCTCACTCGCTCAAAAGCTTCACATTTATCTAACTTTTGTGGGCACTATGCTTTCGTCTCTATCACAGAGCCCACTAAGGTAGATGAAGCATTTCTGGAGCCGGAGTGGATTCAGGCTATGCAAGAAGAATTACATCAGTTCAAGCTCAACAATGTCTGGAAACTGGTCAAACGTCCAGATCCTCGCAAGTATAATATCATTGGCACAAAGTGGATCTACCGCAACAAACAAGATGAAAATGGCCTTGTGGTGAGAAATAAGGCACGACTAGTAGCTCAAGGCTACACACAGGTTGAAGGAATTGATTTCGATGAAACTTTTGCACCTGTTGCTAGACTTGAGTATATTCAAGATATTACTTGCCTATGCTAACCATCACAATATCACTTTATATCAAATGGATGTGAAAAGTGCATTCCTCAATGGTAAGCTTGAGGAAGAAGTATATGTTGCTCAACCCCTGTGTTTTGAAGATCCAAAGAATCTCGACAAAGTCTTCAGACTTAATAAGGCCCTCTATGGTCTCAAACAAGTTCCACGGGCGTGGTATGATACATTGAAGGAATTCTTCGTGAAGAATGGCTTCACACCAGTTCACTCGACCCTACTCTCTTTACTAAATCTTATGATGGTGAACTGTTTGTGTGCCAAATATATGTTGATGATATTATCTTTGGCTGTACTGACCAACGTTATAGTGATGAATTTGCCTATATGATGAGTGAAGAATATCAAATGTCTATGATGGGAGAGTTGAAATTCTTCATAGGTCTTCAAATTCGTCAACAACATAATGACATATTCATATCTCAGGAGAAATACCTCAAAGATGTCCTGAAGAAATTCGGCATGCAAGATTGCAAAGGCGTCAAAATTCCTATGCCCACAAATGGTCATCTATGCACTGATGAAAATGGTATTGATTTTGATCACAAGGTATACCGCTCCATGATTGGTTCTTTATTGTACTTATGTGCATCTAGGCCAGATATAATGCTTAGTGTTTGCATGTGTGCCCGATTTCGAGCTACACCGAAGGAATGACACCATAAGGCTGTGAAGCATATTCTTTGATATCTAGCTCACACACCAACACTAGGATTATGGTACCCCAAGGGCTCTGCTTTTGATCTCATTGGATATTCTGACTCTAACTATGCTGGTGAACGTGTGGACCGCAAGTCAACATCTGGTACTTGTCATTTCCTAGCACGATCTTTGGTCTGTTGGTCCTCGAAGAAACAGAACTGCGTATCACTGTCTACTGCGGAAGCTGAATACATTGCTGCTGGCTCGTGTTGTGCTCAATTGCTGTGGATGAAGCAAACTCTCAAGGACTACGACATCAATATGAAGAATGTGCCTCTCTACTGTGACAATGAGAGTGCCATCAAGATTGCTCACAACCCAGTTCAGCACTCGAAGACAAAGCACATTCAAATTCGTCATCATTTTCTTCGTGATCATGTGTTGAAGGGCGACATCTCTATCGAGCACGTGAAGACTGAAGAACAGCTAGCCGATATCTTCACTAAGCCCTTGGATGAGAAGAGATTTAGCAAGTTGCGGTGTGAGCTAAATATCTTAGAATCTTCGAATGTTCTTTGAATAAGACACACATCCTAACACTTATGCAAAATTGATGACTTAGATGTGCAACACATGAAGAAACGTTTTTCTTCAATCAATGAAGAATAATACTCTAAGTGTGAAGAAATTAATGAAGAATTTGATTCTCAGAACCCTACGAGAATTGTACGCGGTGTCTGAAATCATCATTCTTATACGGTGGGTCACGCCACCACCAAAGTTAAAAATCTTCAATTTAAGTTTTTTTTGTTTTGAAATTCTTCAGTTTTTCAAATTCTTCAAGTTTGCAAAATCTTCACTGTTTCCGTCGTCTTTCTTCATTGGCTATATATATTTATATGGGTTTATGTCCTCTACAGCGTTCACTTATGGCTATTTCTTCAAGTCGCTTTTTCTGCTAAGTGAATGTGATCGGACCCTTCCCCCTCTATGCTATACTCAACCCACTCTATTCAAAATTCTTCATGTGCGTTCTATTTGAAACTCGTTCAAAATCTTCACTGTTTCCTTGTCAATTTGAAGAAATTGCGAACGAAACTTTAAAACTGATCTTATCCAAATTTTCGGTTTTGCCGCTCAAACCGTTCCGCATCCCACGATGCATTATCTTACTCACCCACGATCGTACACGATCTCATCTACGCAGTACGTGGGTGCCACATGTCGTGAGAAGGAGAATGGTCAGGGGCACGTTCGTCCTAAATCTTCGGGCGAACGGTTTTCACTGCCTCTATAAATACCCCTCTCCCCTTCCTCACTTCTTTTACCCCGCTCGATCTCTCTCTCTTCCGCTCGAGCTCCTCAAACCCTAGCGCCGCCGCTTACTCCATCGTCGCCGGTGAGGAAGAGCTTCCTTGCCTCGACCTCTTCGGGCTGTCAGATTTCGCGCCGATCATGGAATTACTCACTCCGCCGTCGCCGTAGCTGTCTTCCTCCGCCAAGTTAGGGCGTGGAAGATCTGAACTGACGTACTTCTCAACTGTTCTTCTTAGTTCGTCGTGTTCTTCACTTCGGGTAATTAAAAGTTACTTTCATTACTCGCTTTGATTCTCAAACCTTCCTGAAAATCTTCAAAGGTGTTTTATTCTTCAAATCTTCACACAGATGAACACCTCAAACAAAATATGCTCCTGATTCGTTTCTCTAAGCAATGATTTTCTTCGAGATTCCTCAATTGTGTGGATCCTCGATCTGTACAACTCTGGAACCTAAGAAAAAGAACGCTTAGTGAAATTCCTCAAGGCTCATCTGGTCAAAATCCTCAAAACTTGTTATTTCTTTGAAAAACCTTCTGAGAACGCATATGACCTCTCCAAATTCCTCGCAACTATACTCTGTTCACAGGTACACAAGTCCGCTGCTGAATCACTAGGTTCTCATCAACTTAACTCATTTGAAGCGTTCCTCGAAGTAAAACTGCATACTTCTTCAGAGAACTCAATGGTTCAATTTCCTCAACTGAAGAAAATGGTTGACGGAAAGAAGCAACAGAAAGGAGGAAAGAAACCTGAGGTTATGACTGCGTTTGAAATCCCTGAGGAAATCTATGCTGACTATTGCACACCTGATGAAGAAAGCAAAAATCAGCGCAAGGTGCGTATTCGGAAGATTGAACGGAGATGGGCAAGGGAATGGAGGGAATACAGATATGTGACTCCAAAATACATGAAGAAATTCGCTCTCAATCCTCCATGCCCAAGAGCTCCATTGGCACTGCCAAGTAGCTGATCCCACAAGCATCAAACGTGGTGAGGACTTTCCTGAAGAATGGGCTAAGCGCCAAGCTAAATTGGCAAGACAAGCCAAGGATGCAGTGAAGAAATTCAATGAGGATTCTGCCAGTGCTACTGCTACTGAGGCTTTAGTCAAACCGAGGAAATCCATGCCAAAGAAGTCTGCTCATAAGCCAAGTTCCACAGCAGCGCCCTCACGGCAAATTCCTCACACTGCTACAGCTCCACCAAAGTCCTCATCAGCTCCGTCAAAGTCCTCAGCCCCTGTGCATCTGGCTACATGTCAAAGGACTGATGGTTTCTCAATTGCCTCAGGCGTTTCTGCAAGTTCCTCAGCCGCACCAATTTCATCATCTGGCCCGACTGTGCTGAAGATCAAAACAACAGCTAGACGTGGTCCTCGGCCAAGTCCAAAGAAGAAACAAGTTGCATTCCATGTGCCTTCAGATGATGAAGCTTCTGATGAAGAACTTGCGGAAATCATCAGAAATCGCCAAGAAAGGGCCGCTAGAGCCAAAGGCACTTTTGTGCCACCGCTGTTGGATCCAAGAAAATCCTTGACTATATTGATATCCGCACAAGGATCCCAATACCCTATGCCTGACTTTCATCGACCCTGGACAAAGTCATATGCTGACCCATTTCATCCTTTGAAGAGAAATGGAAGTTTGAAAAGGCAAGAGAAATCAAGAAGGCTCAATACGAGAAAGGAGAAGTTTACAAGAAAAATGTTGTCAAAATGACACCGAGGAACTTCTCAAGGTCCAGATCGAAATTCAAAACCTCGGCAAAAACTTCGATTCTTACTATGCTGATTGGCAAGGAGCCAAGGTCGATTCGTCAACCTCGACGAAGAATCTCACAAATGTTGCAACCCCAACGCAACAGAAATACCTCAGTGCTGCAGCCTCCTGCTCGGCCTATTTGAAGAACATGCCAGCACGACTGATGATTTTCAGCCTGCTGATGACTATACAAGTTCCAAGGCTGATGACTCAATTCCAGCCGCTGAAGAAATTGCCAGGGCATCCTCTAGTGGTGCTCCTGAAGAAACTGAAGAGATCAGGGCAACTGCATTAGTTGCGCCTGAAGAAATTCATCCTGATTCCTCAGCTCCTCCTGCACCAACACCAACTCCAATTCTTCCATCTGCCTCTGATGTGAGGAAAACAAAGGCTGCAGAACGAGCTGCAGTGAAGAAAAGGAAGGCATCAACTGTGTCACATTCTTCGGCTGCGAAGAAAATGAAGCAAATGACCAGCTCATTTGAAAATCCAATTGATGTTGTTCCGATTTCCTCCAAGCCATCAAAGGACCTTGTTCCTTTTGGAGAAGACTATGAGATCCCAATCGGATCTGATGAAGAACGTCATTCTGCTGCTTCGTCAGAGCAGATTGGTGAAGAAATTGAAGTGGGCATAATCCCTTCAACCCCAGTCATTTCCTCACCTACACCTCTGCTTCACTTGAGAAGAGGCTGGTGTTGAGGAAATTCAAGATGAAGATGTGGATATTGGGTGCACCACACCAGTGATGAATGATGACTTTTGGGAAAGTCTGCATCCCAATACTCCTCTCTTCACCCCGCTTCAACAGATTCCTCCGTCCCTGCACAAACAGTCCAAATGGACTTTGAAGAAACTCAACACACTTGCTCAGTGCATGAAGAAATTCCAGCCACTAGTGTCGATGAACCCGCTTCTTGATCCTCAGATGCACTTTTGTTGAGGAACCAGAAAGTCCTCAGCCTGAAGAACCTGAACTTGCGATTCCTGAGGTGGTGATGCAACTCACTGACACCCCTCTGCCCAAGCAAAAGAATCCTTTCTCAACGAAGCAAAAGTTCAAGGCTGAAGATTTCTTTGGCGAACACGTTTTCTTCATAGATTCCAACCCATATGACTCTGCTCGCATAAGGAAGAGGCGTTTCTGGACTGCCAGCCAAGCCAACTTCTATTCCTCAGTGCTCTTCAACAAGGACAAAATCTTCGATCATGCTCATATTCCTCATGTGGACATGGAGTCTCTTCCAGGCTTTGAGCCAGTCCTCAGTGTTCTTCACGATGCAGGACTTCTGAATTTCTGCACTGATATATGTGACTGGAATGAAGAACTAATTCTTCAATTCTATGCAACCTTGCACATCACCGGAGACGCCGAAGGCGTGAACTCATGGGTGTTAGGCTGGATGTCTGAAAACACTCACTACAAGGCACCGACAATCGAATTGCTTCGTGCTCTACCACTCGATCCCTCCACTTGATGGTGCACGTTGTATCTACAACGAACCAGAACTTTCAAATCACTATATGCAAGTCTTTGATGAAGCCTTTGAAGCCAAGGCAGGCTCCAAGAACCAAATTCCTCGTCAAGGAACTATTGTATGTGCCTCGGACTGTCTATCGGATTCTGACGAAGACAATGAGTCCTATCAAAGGCCACGACTCGAGTGATGAAGAAGTCGTTGGAATCATCAAGAACATGCTTTTCTACATCATCCATGGCGTTCCCGTCAACTTCCATGATTTCTTCATGAGGACTCTGGCAAACATTGCTATGTCACCATTTGAGCTGAAGCCTTATGCGCCTTGGATAATGAGATTCATTAGGTCAAGGACTTCACTCAATTACAAGGCTGATACTCTGAACCACTGCAACTACTTACCCCCGATTGAAGTCCTCAAACGGACTTTTACCTCAGATGATGACAAGGGCAAGGCTACTGCTGTGATCGATGAAGGCATTCGTCCATTGGATGGACAGTTTCACAAAGCAGCATCCTACTCCACCAATGATGACTCTGCCACTCATGACTCTGCCTCAAATACCTCAGTTAAGCAAAGTCCTCAAGCAACTGCACCCAGGGTGATGACTGATCGTGAGTTACTCCTCGCCTTCATCGAAGGTTGATCGCAATCATAAATGGGTCAAGCGTCAGTTTGGTTCAATTCTTCACAACATGACCTCAACACACAATGCAGTGAATAAAAACCACTACTACCTCCATGAAACCTTCAAACGCACCTGGGCTGTTCTTTCACATGTCTACGATGCAGACGAGCTGAAGACTATGGGACTCAAGGAAGAATTTGACTGGTCTGCACCTCCTCCGAAGAAATACAAAAAGGTCAAAGTTCCTTCCTTGGTGGCCAGCTCCTATTCTTCATCGCGCGACACTGATGAAAATGAAGACTTGGACGACACCGCGGCAGGTCCTACTTCAACAACCGACCCCAACAACGCTGGCGCTCCTTCTTCAACTTGAAATTCTTCAGGAGCGTTAGTCCTCAGTTTCGATCCTTTTGGTCATTTGATGACAAAGGGGGAGAAATTTGAGTTAGTCTTCAAGCGGGTCTAGTTTATTTCCTATATACAGTAATTTATTTTTTTAAGTTACAACTCTCGTTCTTCTGAAACTTTTATTGGATCGAGTTGTAATCTCAAACCCGATGGTGCTTTGATACTTTTGATGCATTATGCTCTTGCACTACGCATAGCAAATCTATTTGTGCTCTGATACTTTATGTGCTCTGATTCCTCATTAATGGTATTGCACGCATGCTGAATTTCATCAAGCACCATATTTCATCATGCATTTCAAATTCTTCATACTATATGTCAAATCGTGTATGAATTACAAGATATAGGGGGAGATCTCCATGATTCAACTCTTCAAATGTGCATTGCCTCAAAAGCAAATTCCTAACTATGCACATCTTCAGGGGGAGTTCTTCTATATCTTGCAATCAAATTCCTCATTATCAGTATTTACACTTCATATGTTTATCCCCGTTGAAAACTTAACCTAATTGTCATCAATCACCAAAAAGGGGGAGATTGTAAGTGCATCTAGTGCCCTTAGTGATTTTGGTGGATTGAAGACTTATAGGTTAAGGAACTAATGCGCTTGTGAGTGTACACAGGTCTATAAGTCTATGAGGAGTTTGATATTCTGAGAGAAAGTCGACCCTAAAAATGAAGTTCTTCGATGAAGACTTTGATATTCTGAAGACTTTCTGAAGACTTTGAAAGTGAAGAAATTGGTGTGACCTTGAAGACTTGGTATTCATTTGAGGAACATGAAGCGTGAAGACTTTTGTTTTCGTAGTTTCATTTTCTCTTTCTTGAGTCATAGGAAACACCGTACTGTTAAAGGGGGGTCGAGGAAATACTAAGGAAAATTTTCCATGTGATGCTCAACTCAAAGTCCTACACCTACCAATCCCTTCAAGTGAAGCCATTGGAAATCTCATATAGTTTAGTCAATTTCTTCAAAGGATGTGAGACGAAGTTCTTCCGGTCACGAGGAATTTGTTCTACGATTGAGGAGTTAGGAATTCGCCAAAGGCGGATTGCCTACACGATGAGGAACATGATAGCCTCGGGAATTTGAGAGTCAAATTTCCGACCGTTCTTGTCTTCTTGGCGCGCCTGTCCCAAAATATCTTATCCAGCTAACGGTCATATCATTGAAGGGCATTTATGTCTTATCATGTCGGGCTGCTCCCTAGGCTATAAATAGCCGCCCCCTACAACCAATAGCTGGTTGGCTGCTCCGAGAGAACTTGACACTTGTCATTTGAGAGCAACCCATCCTCCGAGGACTTTGAGCGATAATCATCAAGTGAGGAAAAACCCAAAACCAAACCCCTACAAACCCAAAGTGATTGTGCATCACTGAAGAAGTTGATCCTGCGTGGATCCGACGCTTGTTACCTTTGAAGACTGTGCTTCTTCTAGATGGTTAGGCATCATGGTCTAGAGCATCCAAGAGGAATTGTGGATCGCCGAGTGACCGAGTCTGTGAAGGTTTGGAAGTCGCCTGAAGACTTACCACGAGTGATTGGACGAGGTCTGTGTGACCTTAGTTTAAGGAGAATACGGTGAGGACTTGGTGTCCTGAGCTGCGTGCTCAGCGACTGGGTGTCCGGGACTGTGTGTCCTCGAGTTTAAATACTCAGCCGCTCCAACCAGTTGTACAACTGAGACAGTAGTTGGAACTGGTCTACCAAATCATTGTCTTCACCAACCTTACTGGTTCTATTTCCTCAACCATTTCATTTCCTCATTATTGTGTTGAGTGTTTGTTCATATCTGTGTTTGAAGACTTTGTTGAAGACTTTCTCAATTTCCTCAGTTCAATTTCTTGATCGGTTTGTCTTCATCTTGTGTTATCCTGTGATTACGCTTTACGTACTGTGTTTGTCTTCATTTCATCATCATGACCATGTGTGTATTCTGTTATGCTTACTTCTGAGTACTTATTCCGCTGCAAGTAATTCTTCGCTAAGGAATTTCCTCACCGGCAAATTCCTCAGTGAAGAATTCATAAAATTCGCCTATTCACCCCCCCTCTAGTCGATATAACGCACTTTCAGTTCTTCGCCCAGCTGGGTGTGGGCATCCTGCAGCTTGTTTTTCTCGTCTCTGACTCGCGTCAGCACACGTTCGCCCGCGGCCAGCAGCCTTTTGGCTTCTTGTTCTTCCGCCTGGGCGGCTTTCAGTTGCTCCTTCAGTTGATTTGATGATCCTGCCATAGGATGACCAATAGTATTATCATTACCGGTACATAATTATGTTTTCTCGATGGAGGGGAGCATTACCAGGTGATGCCTTCTTGGATTTCTCTAGTTCGACGATAGCAGCAGTTAGTTGGGTCCGACACTTTTCTAGTTCCTGAGACAATAAGTTGTTCTTCTACGTTAGCACCTGGTTATACAACGATCCTTAAATCAGTTGTATCAACTGCTTCAAGTCTCAGGGGCTACTGGTATATAATTATCAGTTATGTACAATAAACTTACCCGCATATCTTTCAAATGTTGGTCTGCGGCTCTGTTAAGCCCGTCTCGAGCAGCTCGACAGTAATCATGTGGTGTGCTATGAAGATAATACACAAATGATTGTTTAACTTGACAATAATGATGATTGTAGATCTTATTAAAATAGAGAAACGAATTCAAATGGTTTAAATTCACACCAATCATGATTGTAGATCTTATTCAAATAGAGAAACGAATTCAAATTTATTTCATATTGAAGCGGTAGTATATACGTTTGGAATGCACTAAAGCGTTCATTTGAGTAGCAGGTGGCATGCATTATAGACGTAGCGAAATATTTTAATTGATAATAACATAAATTCAAAGTTTAGAATGGCATTTGTAGTGTGAATTGATTTGGTACAGTACAGGGGACTAGGCTCTCTTGTGTGGTGCGAATTGATTTATTTTTGTTTTTTCGTTGACGGAAGTGCGAATTGATTTGGTACAGTACACGTTAGGCTTGTCCGGAAATTTCAACCCGCGCCTTGTTACCCCCTAAATATTTAAGATATATCTTTGTCTTGTTGTGCTCCGAAAAATCCCACCATCTCAACCCACGCATTGCTATCCCAAAATTACAACGCACGCGAAAACTCCCACATCCTGCGAAATCCCGACACGTGAAATGCCTGTGATACCCCTGAACCGAAAGAACCGCCTAGCTCAAATCGGTGGGGGTACTTTCGTAACTTGCCCCACATTTCGGACAAGCGTGTCCCTAAGCCGTGGTTCCCCACTCCCATCCCATCAACCCACCCATTCGTCCACCGAGGTCGTGAAAACCCGCAAAGCCCCACACCCTCCTCTGTCCGCCACCCAGCCGGAGCCTCTTCCCTGACAACGTCGTCCATAGCAACACCTGGACGTCCCTCATCCACCATACCACATGAGGATCCGTCATCCATCTCGTTGTCTCGCCGGTTCAGCCACCCTGTCCTCCACTTCCAAGGAGCTCCCTCGATGTTTCCCTCGTCTTTCGCGCCGCCTCCATTCCCACACCGCCGTCTTCACCTGCACCACCGGAAGAGTATCATCATCACCTTTTCCTCGGATGAAGCTGAGGCCTAATCGGTGCCACCAAAGAGGTTGTACACTAATCACCGCAATTTATTCTTGATTCGATCTCATGGTGCTGCCGGTGCTCGGTCCCGAGCCGACATGGCGCGACTCCATCCACAACGGCATCGCCGACCCACTTCCTCCACGGCGTCGCTCCCGCGGCAGCGACGTCCACATCAGTAGGAGCTGTTGTTGCTTTAGCTCTCGCTCGCACTTCTGCTCTGCTCTTGCTCTCGGTCCCCTGCATGTCTTTTCTTGCTCTTGCTCTTTCTTGCACTACTGCTCTCGCTCTTGCTCTTGCTTGCGATGCTTCTCCGATTTAGCTACACTTTAGTTGACTGAATCGAATTTTGGTTCAGTCGATTTTCAGGGGGTGGGGGGGCTCGCCGGAGTTAAGGAAGAACCAACTACAGCGGGGAGGGGAGCTTGCCGGAGAGGTGCCCACTATCTATCTTAGAGTTCAGGGTGGGAGTGGTGGTCACTGGCGGTGGTGGGCGGTGGCGTCAGGATCGCCGGAGAAAAAGCTCGGCACGGGGGCATCGGATTCTGGGTTCTGGCAAACCCTTGAGGTTTGAACTCTGCGGTGCGCATGAAGAACTCTATCTCCCTAGTATGCTCGCACAATGATCTCAAGGCCTAGCTCGTCAAACCCAAGGAACAAGAGACATGAGGGTTTATATTGGTTCGGGCCATCGTTGTGGTGTAATACCCTACTCCAGTGTGGTGTGGTGGATTGCCTTGTAGGCTGAGGATGAACAAGTACAAGGTATTAACATCCTCCTCAGGAGAGGTGTTCTTGAGCTTGGTGAGCTGGGGAGGTGGCCTTGGTGGAATGGATCCAATCCAAGATCAGTTGCCTCCTGTGGTGGTGGCTAGTCCTATTTATAGAGACTTGGTCCTCTTCCCAAATGTAGGCGGGAAGGGATCCCACAACGGCCAATTTTGAAGGGAGACAACTAGTACAAGCTATCATGACAAAAGGCGGGCTTCGCCTGCCAAAGGCTCTGGTGGTGATGCTGATGTGGGCTCCGCGGTGACCTCCGTCCTGCCGTCCTGCTGGTCTTGATCTCGTTGCACGATATGGAAACCTTTGCTTGATGCCTCGGGACTCGTCGCCTGCACTTGCCTCTTTAGCACGAAAGAGGGAACTGGTACTCTACGCCTACTAGCGCCTTCCTGGCCACGGTTGTCACAGCTTACATCACGTGAACCTCGCGAGGTACCCCTTGCATAGATATCTCCGCCCTCGGGGAACCAGCCTAGTGAGGCTGCCCCTGAGGAGGTCTTGGTGTTGTCCGCTTCGCGAGGCTTGGCCCCTCGTGAGGGCCTTGAGTGGCTGCTGCAGAAGATGGGTCGTACCAGGCTGTTGGTGGAGCCATGTCATGGGCCGCAGGCAGGCAAGTCTGGGTACCTCCATTCCCAGGACGCCGACAGTAGCCCCCGTGATCAAGGCGCGCTCGGACTTGGCTTCGAAGTGAAGCCAAAGGGCAAGTGCGGAGCGCCGCAGGCCCCAACCGCCTACGTCCTTGAATGACGCGTGGTGATTGACGGGACGTGGGCGTTCCCGCTTCCCCATGTTGCCTCGGCAACCGTTCGAGTTGACGAGACCCTGCTGCATGCAGAGGAAAACGATCATTACCTGTGATCGTGGAGGCCGGCGGTTGGCCTCCTTCTGGCTATAAATGAGGAGGTGGGCGGAGCCCCCATCGCTCATCTCTTTCTCCACTTCGCATGCTTCTTCTTCTTCCTCTTTGCTCCACCGTCTTGCTGCGATACCCATGGCGCCGATAAGGAGATCCTCCGCCACTGTGAGAGGAAAGACCCCCCATGAAGAGTAGGGGCCACTTCCGCCGAAGAAGAGGTTGGCCCACCCCCACGACGTCGTCATGAGGTGGGAGGTGACGAGGCCGTGGTACGAGCGGCCTTTCCCTGGCTACCTGCTTCCCTTGTACGCCCAGGCAGAGGGCTCCGGAGGAGGAGGCAGCGACCTGTGCTGCTCGCACCACGACCACGGTGGCGATGCTGTATTGGCAACAATGCCCCCGTGCACGTGGATCAAATTTATGTAGTTCTTTGTTGAAGAGATGCCACCGGGGGGCCACTCGAGCCGTGGTTGTAGCACGCCGAGTGCGGGACTGCGGTGACGGTTGCAGAGATCGAGGTCGTCTCCCTGGGCAAGATCTTCATGACCCGTGGATGGGGTGAGGTCGCCCGCGCTTTCCGTGCTGAGGGTGGCCTCGCCATCCACTTCCAGTACGAAGGCGCATCCACAATGTTCTTCAAGGTTTTTGATGAGGAATGCCATCGCCTGGAGTGCTGCCCTGGAGGGGGTCGCCAGGGCGGCGCGGCGGCTGGCGTTGGGCCCACCCTTGGCCCTGCCGGCAGCTCCTCCAACAGCAGTGACGGCGCCTGGGAGTCCAGCGACTCTCCTGAGCCTGATGAGACTCCGGAGACGAGCGACGACAGCTACGTGCCCTCGAGCTCTCGCCGTGCCTGGAGCACAGCAGCGGCGTCCGCCCGTCGCCGCAGTTGACCTGGATGAGGTTGGCGTCGGCCTCCCATGGCCCATTGTTGATGATGGCGTCAGCGGCGACGTCTGTAGATATGACTCCTGGGAACCTTCTTTTTTTGTTCCATGTGAGGAATCGATATGAACCCCGTGGGGTGTGTAAAGAATATGTAGTGCCTTTGTAGCGATGTTATTCACATTATGAAATTCGTGATTGTGCATCTTGCTTCAGCATTTTTTTGACTATATACTGCAAGGCAATAGCCTCACAGCCTTTTATTAAACCACAGAGCCAAAGTAATACAAATATACATAGTTAAGACAGAGGGGGAGAGAGTAATACTTACAAAAGAACTGATCAGGGTAAGGCAGCTATCCAAGATATTAGTCGATTCCTATATTTACATTTGATTCTATGAGCTAAAAGAGAGATGTCATGCAAAAAAAATCTCCTCCATGCCCTGAAAGAAGGTGTTTCATTCCTGAAGATCTTCCCATTTCTTTGTGTCCAAATATTCCAAGTGGCAGTGAAGACAACTTCAGAGAAGAAAGGATGGCCAAAATCCCTCCTAGCATCAGAAGCCATCTCATAAGTGGTCTGGTTAGGTTGAGGACTCCATGAAATACCCAGGTAGTTCCAGATACGCTGGCTAAAATTACAAGCAAAGAAAAGATGTGCTCTGTCCTCATGTGATGCCAAGAGACATAGAACACATGTGTCATCCTGGATGATCCAATGCCGCCGCTGCATCATGTCCCTAGTGTTCAGGCGATCCATCAATAGGAGCCACCCAAAAACCTTAAACTTGAGAGTACAAGAACATTTCCAGATGCACCTGAATATGGGGTCAACCACTGTGCCCGAGAAGCAGGACAAGTAATAAATCCTGGACTGGTAATCACCAGATTTGGAAGGCCATTTCCAGACATCATTATTCCCAATTTCAAGATTAACCAAAGGAAGCAACTCCTGAAGTTGATTAAACTCTTCAAAGGCCTCAGCAGAGAGTGGCAGATGGAGATTATCAGTGGGGTCAGATAGCTCCATAATATCCTTAACCGTGAGAGTGTCATCGATCACAAAAGAGTGGAGCCTCGAAAACTGATGTTGCATGCTAACCATATTGTTGCCAAGATGCCAGCGGTCAAGCCAGAATATCACCGTATCCCCGGATCGAACTAGTGGAACTGCCAACTTGCAAAACTTATCATATAACTTGAACACGTCCCTCCACCAGAAAGAACCGCAGTTTTGTGTGACTTGGGGGGGGGGGGGCACAAAGGCGTAATAAGTGTCCCAAATAAGAGATACCCATGGCACGTCCAACTTATTAAAGAACTTAAAAAGATGCTTGATGAGCAAAGCATCGTTTTGAAAGTTCAAGTCTAGAACTCCCAGACCACCCAAAGATTTAGGACGACATACTAGGTCCCAAGCCGCCAATGATTGCCGGGGCTTATCCCTGTTCCCTCTCCACAAGCATTGCCGCATAATCCTCTCAATCTTCTTCAAGATACCCTGTGGCAGCTGTCGGGGGTTGGGTGCGACATATGCCAAAGGATGGCTTATCATGGTGGGGGCGAGTAGAACGTCGCCGGTGCCTGGAAACAGGATGAGGCGAAGGCATGCACGCCGGCGGATCTTACCCAGCTTCGTGGCTCTCCACGGAGATAATACCCCTACTGCTGCTCTGCGGGGTCTCCGCATGATCACTATGGCAAAGTGGGTACAAGGTTGCTCCTTGAGCTGTTCGGGGTGAAGAAGGAGAAGGGCACGGGTAGCTCTTCTCTTCCCTCTATGTGTGTCTAAAGCTATCAGGGTCTAACCCTTTGCATGGGTGCCCCGGGGGGTTTATATAGGCCTACCCCCCAGGGGTACAACAGTAATCCGGCTGGCCGTGGGTCCCAGCCATCTGTCTCTCTGGTCGCCGTCTTCTTCGCCGACTGCTGGGGCCCGCCGACTGCTGGTCCCCGCCGACAGGCCCGGCATGGGGCCGACAAGCCTTGTCCGCCACGGGCGGGTCTTGCCGGCTGCGGATTACTGTCGCCGCGCCTCTAATGACGCTGGCTTGGTCATGGGGTCACGACAACAATGTCCCCGCCTGACGGGCGATCACTGTAGCCATTCCCCGTCTTGTCTGGTTAATGGCATGCGGGGCCCGTGGGAGGGGCCGGTCGACTCCTGGAGGCCGACCCCCAACGGGTCCATCTTGTGGCGCTCGCCGTTTTCTCGCACTTCACGACAGGCGGTCCAGCCGTCTCGGTCAGACAGACAGGCCATCATGGGCATGTATGCCTCCCATGAGGTTGATGTCGAGGCGGCATGGCAACAGGTTGCCGCCGGATGGAGATCTCCGTGGAGTACGGCGCAGATCAGGCCATGCCTCGCCCTTTGCGACCGGGCGGGGGCAGACTTGCGGTGGCCGCACCCGTCCCGTCCATAGTTGCGAAGGCGGGAGGTGGTTGGAGTCGCAGGGCCGACTCCCCATAGCCGGCTTCTCTGGAAGCCGCCAGTTAGGAGCCGGCTTATCTCGAAGTCGTCCTTGGGACTCGGCCGTGAGGGGCTGTCGGCGGCCTCACCCGCCGACTCCCAGAAAGCGGCTTTTCGCCTTGGGGTCTCAAGGGGCGCAGCCTGCCCCGATGTCTTGAAAGGTCCGGGGGCTCGGGTTTGCCTACCCGTGGCTCATTACACCGACAGTAGTCCCCGAAGCTGGTGAGGCGCCGAGGGCAACATGTCGAGGAGCCTCAACAGTTTCATCCTTCTGGTGGTGGATTCTGGGCCTTGCTCGCCGTCTTCCTCTAGGCCGACTAGCCGGAGCCCGACTCGCAGAAGGCCGTCTTTCCCCTTAGAGAGTTTGAAAGTCATAGCGGGAACCAGGCAGCGTGCCTGATAAGCTTCCAAGCAGCGGCCCGTTGCGGACCCGTCGTGTGGCGCCACGCGGCAGGGTCAGTCTGCCCACCCACACGCGTGACGAGACAGGCCATCAGGCGGGACCCGCCACTACCACGCATCGACACGCGAACGGATCCGTTGCGGCCATGCAGACGGTTGGGGTTCCCACGTCGTAACTGCGCGCAGTAATGTCGTGGGGTAAATCATGGGGGCCGTGGGGTCCTGGGCGCAGTTAATCCCACGCCCGCCCCATCGGCTTCTCAGCCCATGAGCCTATAAGTAGGCGGGAGGGGGGGCGGCGAAGCACGCACGCCCATCTCCCTGCTCCCCCTGCTTCATCTTGCCTCTTCTTCCTCTTGCCGCCATCGCGCCGAACCACGCCACGCCGCGTCGATGAGCTCTTCCTCCGCCGCCGCACCTCCTGCCGCACACTCCGACGTGTGGGACGGCTCCGAGGTGGATGACGACCACATCGAGTTCCTCCGCCAAACGCGCCGCCTCCCCGGCAAGAGCCTAGTGCGGGCCCGCGCCGCGCCGGTGGGAGAAATATAGCCGACGCCGGAGGAGGGCGAGCGGGTCGTATTCCGCTCGCACCTCATGCGCGGCCTAGGGATGCCGGCGAGCGGTTTCTTCCGCGCCTTCTTGGAGTTCCACGGGCTCCAGCCGCACCACCTTACTCCGAACACGGTGGTGCTGCTGGCTGCCTTCGCCAGCTTGTGCGAAGGCTTCCTCGGTGTTCTCTGTCGGATCACAGGTTCCAGCAGACCCTTAAGGTTCGAACTCTGGGGTGCGCTCGGAGATCCAACCCTCCACCGTCTCGTACCTCGCCGAATCGCAGGGACCTAAACTACTAGCAAGAACAACACAAGAGACGCAAGATTTATACTGGTTCAGGCCACCATCGTGGTGTAATACCCTACTCCAGTGTGTGGTGTGTGGATTGCCTCTGGGGCTGATGAAGAACAGTACAGGGAAGAACAGCCTCGCGAGGGTCTGCTCTTGGTGGGTGTGATGAACTTCTTAGTGGTGTCCCGTCGCTCTAGCTTGAGGATCGGGTCTCTATCTCTCTCTCTCTCTGGATTCCGAATGGCGGATCCACGTCCCCCTTTCTATGGTGGCTAGCTCTACTTATATAGACGAGGGCCCTGGGCCTCTTCCCAAATATTGAGCGGGAAGGGCGCCAACAATTGGCCATTTTGAAGGGGAACAGCGGGTACACTTATCCTGACTAAAGTTGGTCCTCGCCTGCCAAAGGCTCTGGTGATGACGCCTGATTGGGCTCCACGATGACTGCATTCCAGTCGTTGGGGCTGGTCTTGGTCTTGTTGCAATCAAACGGATGCATTTGCTTGATGCTCTTGCCTGCGCTTGCTCCCTTTGCACCAAAGAGGAAAGGAGGACGCTGTGCGGCTGGCGCCCGACTGGCGCCCTTGGTCGTCATGGCTTGCGTCTTGGGCACCTCGCGAGGTACCCTAACTTGAACTCTCCGCCTCCTCATGAGCCAGTCTGACGAGGGCGCGCCAGAAGAAGCTCTTGGTCGTCCGCCCCGCGAGGCTTGGCCCCTCGCGAGGGTCTTGAGCATGTGTTGATGAAGATGGGCCGTCCTGTGCTTCCTTTGAGCCACGCCGCAGGCCGCAGGCAGGCAAGTCTGGGGACCCCCGTTCCCAGAACACCGACAGTAGCGTAGCATATCTACGTACCAAGGTTAGCGCAGTACGTTTTAAAAAGGTTACTGGTGAACTACGAACCGTTGTCGGTGATGATGCGGTTCGGCACTCCGAACCGGCTCACGATGCCCTTGATGAACTTGACCGCAGAACCGGCGGGGATGGCGCGGACGGCCTCCACTTCGGCCCACTTGGTGAATTTGTGCACGGCGACGTAGAGGTAGCGATAGCCCCCTGGCGCCCGAGGAAAAGGGCCCAGAATGTCCAGCCCCCAGACCGCGAATGGCCAAGTGAGGGGAATGGTTTGCAGGCCTCCTGCTGGCTGGTGGATCTGCTTGGCATGGAATTGGGAAGCCTCGCAAGCCTTCCACGAGGTCGATGGCGTCATTGAGCAGTGGGCCAATAGAAACCGCCGCGAACGCTTTTCCGAGCAAGGGTCCGTGACGATGAATGGTGCCCACAATCTCCGCCATGTATATCTCGCCAGCAATTCCTTCCCTATTCCCCGGTGATGCGGCCAGGGATACGTCGTTTGGTCGTCTCCGGTAGAGCTCTCCATCCATGATGTTGTATGTCGTGGCTTGCCGCGCCACACGCTTTGCCTCCTCATCCTTCTCTGGCAAAGTCCCACACGTTAAGTAATTCTTGAGCTCCGTGATCCAGCACTCCTCTTGAGGTTCCATCGTTAAGAGCAGGCGTGCTCCCGAGGCCGGGCCACAGGCTGGGGCTCCCGAGGCTGGTGGCTGAGGCAGCTCCTCCCGAGGCTGTGCTGTGCTTGATAACGGCGGCAGGGCTGAGGGCTTGAAAAGCCGTTCCTCAAAGACACCCGGCTCCTAGGGTAACCTCCTGGAGGCTCGTTTGGCGATGTCGTCGGCCTCTTGGTTGGTGCCGCGGGGCACGTGCTGCAGCTCCATCCCCCAGAACTGTTTCTCCATCCTGCGGTCCTCCGCAAGGTAGGCCTCCATGTGTTCATCCCTTGGCTTGTACACCTTGTTGGAGAAATTGACGAGGAGCTGCGAATCGCCCTTGATGGTAAGGCGCTTCACCCCTGTGGCAGCGGCAGCCTGCACCCGCTTATCAGCCCCTCGTGATTCTGCTATATTTTGGAGACCTTCTCGCCATGCTTGGAAACAGAGCTGCACGGCATAGTAGAGCTTGTCCTGAGAGGGGATATGAGTACTGCCCAGCCCGGCGCCTGTCTGGAGAATGCTCCGTCGAAGTACATGACCCAACCTTCTGGCGCTTCGCTCCCTGGGGAGAGGGACCGATCCTCGCCGGCTCTGAGGCCCAGTGCTTATGTCCATTCGGCCACGAAATCTGCCAGCGCGGCCCCCTTGATGACTCTGGTTGTACTGAACTCGAGCTGGAATGCTTGCAGCTCAATGTTCCACTCGGCGACCCTTCCTGCCGAGTTGGGCCTCCTGAGCACCCTCTCCAGGGGGTATGCCGAGACAACCTTGATTGGATGACCCTGGAAGTAGTGCTTTGCAGCTTGCAGCGAAGCCACCAGCAAGGCGAGAAGGAGCTTCTGCGGCATGGGTACCGTGCCCTCGCATCCCGTAGCACGGGTAATCGACGGCACACTGGGTGCTCGACGAGGTTAGGGGCGTCGGTGCCGGTGGCGTCCTCCGGAAGCTGTGGTGCCTCCTGAGGCAACATCGCCTCCGGAAGCTGGGTGCTTGGACTGGGGGCCTCCCCCGTCTCTGGTGCGCTCCGCCGTGATGGTTGATCTTCTTCCATTGCGGTGCTGGCTTCTGCTAGTTCCTTCTGGTCCGGTCTTGCCTTAGTTCGGGTTGCCGCCATGGTCTTGGCATGACGCTCCTCCCTAACCGCCACCAGAGCAGCGCTAGCGGAGTAGGGAGTGGCGGCGAGGTAGAGCACCAAGGGCTCCTGAGAGTGCGGGGCCACCATCACTGGAGGGCTAGTCAGGTACCTCTTGAGGTCTTGAAACGCTTTGTCGGCCTCTTCAGTCCACTCGAAGGGCCCCTTTTTCTTCATCAGCTGGAAGAAAGGCAGTGCCCGCTCCCCCAACCGGGAGATGAACGCCCAACGCTGCTGCTACGCATACGTGAGCTTCTGCATATCCCCGAGGGTCTTCGGTGGGCTCATGTCTTCCACTGCCTTGACCTTTTCTGGGTTGGCCTCGATGCCTCGGTGGGACACGAGGAAACCCAGGAGCTTGCCTGAGGGAACTCCAAACACACACTTCTCCGGGTTGAGTCGCATGCTCACTGCATTGAGGCTCGCGAAGGTTTCTTCCAGGTCTTGTATCAAGGTCTTGGCCTCGCGAGACTTTACCACGATGTCTTCGACGTATGCCTCCACATTCTTCCCGAGTTGTGGGCCCAAGGTGATGTGCATGAGCCGCTGGAAAGTTGCCCTGCGTATGCAACCCGAATGGCATGCAGGTATAGCAGTATACTCCACACGGGGTTAGGAATGCCGTCTTCTCCATGTCTTCCACCGCCATCTTGATTTGATGATACCCGGAAAAGGCGTCCAAGAAGCACAACAGGTCTCACTCGGCGGTGGAATCTAGGATCTGGTCGATGCGAGGGAGCGGAAACGGATCCTGCGGGCATGCTTTGTTGAGGTTGGTGAAGTCGACACACATGCGCTCCTTTCCTCCCTTCTTCGGCACCACCACGGGGTTGGCCAACCAATCTGGGTATCGGACCTCGCGAATAACCCCCGCGGCTTCTAGCTTGCGGCTCTCTTGAACGATGAAGGCCTGCTTTTCTGTGGACTGCCTCCTCGCTTTCTGCTTCACCGGACGCACGTTGGGGCACACGTTGAGGTGGTGCTCGATCACGCCCCGTGGAATCCCCGCCAGCTGATCGGGCTCCCAGGCGAACACCTTCTTGTTCGCCCGCAGGAACTTGACAAGGGCTTCCTCCTGTTCGGGCTCGAGGTTAGGGCCTATGGTGAAGGTGGCGCTTGTGGACCCGTCCTCATCGACGGGTATCTGCTTGGTCTCCGCCTTGTCTTGAGTGAACAACTGCTTCTTCTTGGTCGGTGCAGCCCCCTTGGGCTTGGGGGCTTCCGCATCGGCGGGCTGTGCTGCGGCCGCCGTCTTGAGGGTGAGTCTGAGCGCCCGCAACGCTCCCTCAGGATCTCCTTGAGGGTGAGGACGCCGCTGCTCCCAGGCATCTTCATGAGGTTGTATCCCGGGTGGGTCGCGGCCATGAATTTGGCCAATGCCAGATAGCCAAGGATGGCGTTGTAGGGGAGGCCGATGGGGGCAATGTCGAAGTCGACCAATTCCGTGCGGAAGTTGTCGTAGGTGCCGAAGGTCACCGGAAGCCGGATTTGCCCCAAGGAGCTGGATGACCCTCCTCCTACGCCCAAAAAGGGCCGGCTGGGCAGCAGCCGCTCCCTGGGTATGCAGAGGAGGTTTAAGGCCTCGACTGAGAGTACATTGAGGCCGGCGCCGCCGTTGATGAGGGTCCTGGTGACGGCGACCTGGCAGATGGTAGGTGCGCAGAGCAGTGGGAGCGCACCCGAGCTGGCCGAGTTGGCGGGGTGGTCTTGAGAGTCGAAGGTCAGCCCGGCCGGCGACTCCGCCCGGCTTGAGGGAGCCCCCTGCCGCGTGGAGGTGGCGCCGACCCGGCGGACGAATGTCTTGACATGGCGGCTGGAAGGCGGCGCCTGCGACCCGCCCAGGAGGGCCGCGACGAATGGAGGGACCGGCGCGACGGGGTGGGTGTCGAGGGGACCGCGCGGCCCCTCCCCTGAGGTCGCCGAGGAGCGCAGGGACGATGCTCTCTGCTCGTTCCCCGCCGGGCCGGTGGCGGTGTTGACGGCAGGTGACGGGGAACGACGAGGGCGCCCGCCGATGGGAGCCGTCTGGGCGACGTGGGAGGCGGTGGCGGCTCGGCGCTCGGCGGGGGCACGATGGACGTCAGACATAGTTGCGGTAGATGGGGAAGGACGCGGCGACGGAAGGCAGATTCCGGCGCACCCCTACCTGGAGCGTCAAATGTCGGATCACGGGTTCCGGCAGACCCTTAAGGTTCGAACTCTGGGGTGTGCTCGGAGATCCAACCCTCCACCGTCTCGTACCTCGCCGAATCGCACGGACCTAAACTACTAGCAAGAACAACACAAGAGACGCAAGATTTATACTGGTTCAGGCCACCATCGTGGTGTAATACCCTACTCCAGTGTGTGGTGTGTGGATTGCCTCTGGGGCTGATGAAGAACAGTACAGGGAAGAACAGCCTCGCGAGGGTCTGTTCTTGGTGGGTGTGATGAACTGCTTAGTGGTGTCCCGTCGCTCTAGCTTGAGGATCGGTTCTCTATCTCTCTCTCTCTCTGGATTCCGAATGGCGGATCCCCGTCCCCCTTCCTATGGTGGCTAGCTCTACTAATATAGACGAGGGCCCTGGGCCTCTTCCCAAATATTGAGCAGGAAGGGCGCCAACAATTGCCCATTTTGAAGGGGAACAGCGGGTACACTTATCCTGACTCAAGTTGGTCCTCGCCTGCCAAAGGCTCTGGTGATGACGCCTGCTTGGGCTCCACGATGACTGCATTCCAGCCGTTGGGGCTGGTCTTGGTCTTGTTGCACCAAGCAGATGCCTTTGCTTGATGCTCTTGCCTGCGCTTGCTCCTTTGCACCAAAGAGGAAAGGAGGCCGCTCTTGCTGGCGCCTTTGGTCGTCATGGTTTATGCGTCATGGGCACCTCGCGAGGTACCCTGCCTTGAACTCTCCGCCTCCTCATGAGCCAGCCCTAACGAGGCGCTACCAAGAAGCTCTTGGTCGTCCGCCCCGCGAGGCTTGGCCCCTCGCGAGGGTCTTGAGCATGTGTTGATGAAGATGGGCCATCCTGGGCTTCCTTTGAGCCACGCCGCAGGCCGCATGCAGGCAAGTCTGGGGACCCCCTTTCCCAGAACGCCGACATTCTCCCCACCATCGAGCTGTGGGGGGAGTTCTTCCAGTCCAAGCTCGGCACGTACGTCGCTGGCGTGCCGGCTCTGTGCAGCACCTTCATCGCGATGCGGATATCGGTGACCGACAACTCGTTTCCCACCATTCCGTTGATCAAGTCGGTGAAGATGAGGCAGCGATCCTATTTCTCGTGGAAGCACGCCGCCCCGTATAGGCATCGGGTCAATCTGCCACCCACGGCCGGCATCTTTGGCGGGAGGCTTCAGCTGGTCCCACCGGGCCAGGACGCTGACTCCCACTGGTGCCGCCATCGTCGCACGACTCCGAGTGTTGACGCAGTCGGAGGGCTTGACCGGGGCCGACCTGCTGGCCGCCTTCGTGGCGTGCCGAGTCCTTCCGCTCCAAGGCCGACCTCATCTGATCTGTCAGATGAGCGGCCACCGGGACCAAAGTCGGCTATGCTCCAAGGACATGCCCCACGCGGAGGTGGCGGACACGGTGAATTACATCGCAAACTGCAATCTCACGGCGGATTGGCAGGTTTGGCAAGGAGTCCACTCACGCCGCCAACCCCCCGCTCCGTCAGAAGTCGCCTCTTCTTCTTCTGTTTCCTTTTTCAGCCGAATCCGACCTCTGATCTTTTTTGGTCCCCCTCATCCAGCCTCATCCAACCTTCAGCCGGCACCACGGGGCCGGCCCGTGAGTTCATCCCCGGCCGAGCGGAAAGCGACGTTGACGATCCTGACTTGGGGGCGGCGGCGATGGAGGCCGACGCCGAAGGACGAGGAGGAGGAGCAGGCGACTTCAGCCCTCGGCCACCTTGCCGATCGTCCTGAGGACGACCCGAGGGGAAGTTGCCCCGCCACCAGTCAAAGGTCACCACCGAGCGAAGTTCCTCCGCCGGCTTGGGTGGTCGAGGCGGCGCGAAGAAGCGCCGGGCCGGGCTGAGCTTGCTTGGCGGCCGGTCGAAGAAGTTCAAGGGGGCGGCTGCCGCGACCAAGCGGGAAGAGGCAGTCGCAAAGGCCAACCGCTTCCGCAAGGAAGTGAAAAAGCCGCCACTGGTCTCCGCGTAAGTGCTTCCGCCTTTTGTCTTGTTTTCTTCTGGTGAATTTTGTTCAAATCTTTTACACGTCGTCCTCGCTTCAGGGCTCCCCTTACTTTAGAGAGGGTCGTCGCCGGCTCCGACATGGGGTAGGCAGAGACGTCTGCCACTACTCGGCGGATTGACCCCGCCGCCGACCTCCGGGAGGCGACGGAGCGGAACGCGCAGGAGAAACGCGACGAAGAAGAAGCCGGCCATCTGGAGAAGGCGGCGGCCTCCGCCCAGAGGAAGCTGGATGAGGCCGAAGCCGCCATAGCGGCAAAGCGGCAAGCTGAGGAGGCCGCGCGCCTCCAATCGGCGTTGCTCGTCATCCTGATGGGCTCCGCGCCGCCGCCCCCGGAGTTCATGGGGCAGACTGAGGGAGCCGGCGGCGAGTACCCCATCCTGGAGAGGGAAGGCGGCGAGGCCTCCATGTCGGGCATGGCCGTGCCGCCACCGCCGCCTCCGCCACCGTCTGGGAGCGCACGAGGTAAACAGCAGGCGGACCCGCCGGTGCCACCGACTAAAGACGAGGCCCTGGCGAAGTTGCACCTTCAAGTCGCCTCGCCAGTGCGCTGCCGTCTTGAGAAGGCGATTTCGGCGCCACGCCCCTTGGAGACCGGCGCCGCCAGCTCGGCCATCCCAGATGCCGAGGCGAAAAGCGTCGCGCCCGTTGGGTGGGTGCGAGGAGGCGGCACATGCCCACTGAACCAGGCGCTTCTGGACGTTCAGGCGAAGCTGCGAGCCGAGGGCGATGCCATCCAGAACTGCACCAAGGCGCATCTGGCGTCGCGAGCGGCCGTTCGGGTATGCTTTCTTCTTTGAGTTTGTTTTTCTTGTTCTTCTCTGTGTGGGCGGGCCAGCGCACCCACTGGGTGTAGTCCCCGAGTTTCGGGCTGGCTGCTGAGCGGGCGGCTCGGAACTCCATCTGGTGAGTTCCAAGTATTTACCTTTGTGTGAAATGCTTATCACAGGAGTATCTCAACCTCCGCGTCACTGCCTTCAACCGCAATGTTGAGGAGCTGGGCAAGCGGACCACCAATTTGCTCGGAGAGCCGGAGGAGTCTTCTTTCTTCTTGGCAAGCGCACAAGACTCACGGGCTGTAGTCCTCGAGATTCGGGCCGATCAGCTGGCGATCGGGCCGGATCTTCCCAACACCTTCTTAGTTGACGACTTAACGTCCTTTTTTCTTTTTATTCTTCAAAGGCCAACGCCACTCTCCGACGACAGCTGGGCAAGGCCGACACCGCCTTGCGGGCTAAGGGGGAGGAGTGCAGCAAGATCGCCGCAGAGCGCGACCTGCTGGCTACGCAGCTGGCGGAGCAAAGGGAGCTGCTTAGGAAGGCGCAGGACGAGGCAGAGAAGAAAGAGGCTGCTCTCCGCCGAAGTTCGAAGCGGCGCTCCTCCTGGACCGACAAGGAGGCACAGCTGACCTCCGGCTTCCATGAAATCGAGGACATCATCGACGGTGAGTTTCTTTACTTTCTTTCTTTGAGCTGCTGACTATAGGTCGGGCTGACTCCTGATTTGTTGACTTGCTTCTTTTTCGTCTTGGCAGATTTCTTCCCTGGCCACACGCAGGCGGCCACTCGAGCCATCGAGGCTGACCGCGAGGTGCGGAGGGCAAATGGTGCGGAGATTGCCACCAACGCCCCCCGGACCCTTGATGAGCAGCTTCTGAGCATCGAGGCTCGTCTGCAGCCGGCCCACCGGATGTTGCGCCAGCTTCAACGTGTCGGCGCCCAGGCGATCGCTGCCCTATGGCCAGACATGCCGGTTCACAGACTCCAGCCAGATCGCCGACCGGCCGGAGGTCGCGGGTTGGTTGCCTTGAGGCTGGAAGGTTCCGCGGCCCGGCCGGAGCGCTGCTGGCCTTGGAATTCTTCAAGGCATGGTATCCAGGGCTGGATCTCGAACGGCTGGCCCTGCTCCGACAGAGGCCCAAAGTGAGCGAGCTGCTACGGAAGACGCCTCATCGAAGCGGCGGGCGGCGATCGCCGACTACGTACACCAGCCGCCTCTTCGCCCTCGAAGGCCGAGGACGGCGGGGAGGCGCCGCCGGAGTGGTTCGGGATGAACCCGGATTATGACGAGGACTCAGCGGAGGTGATCGGCTCCAGCGCCGAGGAGGAAGGCGAGGCGGAGGACAGAGGTGAGACGGAGGCGCCAGAACACGGAGCAGGCGACCAGCCTCAGCTCGACCGCGCCTCCAGCAACGAGTCGCGCCCGACCGGGCCGTCTGCCACCAGAGACGATCAAGCCGAGACTGCCCAGCCGGCCGCCCCGCCGCCTGACACCGCCGTCTCTTCCGGCCATCCAAACCCGTCTGCCGCTTCCTAGGCTGCCGTCTTGCTTTTATTTTATCTGCTTTAGTAGTCTTTGAAGAACTTGTTAATTCGCACAATTCCACCCGCGGGGTGTATTTTGAACTTCTGCTTGAAGATTCGGCCAAGGGCCTATGTTATGTAAATATTTATTCTAATTCTATCTTTCCTTGCTCATTGCTCCTATGGCTTTTTCCTTTGCCACCTTCCCTTAGTCGCTGCCTTGCCAGTCGGACAACCGCTCTGCGGACTGCCGTTTGGATCAAATGCTTGGATACTCTTGGGAAGGCAAGTACTTGGCCATTTTTTAGAGTCTTTTTAACAAGTTGGATAGAAAGCGGCAAGCCAACCACTCAAGAGTCGGCTTTGCGAAGAGGGGCTGGAAGCCGGCTTAAGCTATGTTTATGCTTCGGGTCCTTAGCCATTTTTCATGTGGGCGCCCATTCTTCCTTACTCCTGCCCACCAAACAGTCGCTCTGCGAGCTGCGGCTTCTGACAGGAGACGGCTTAGGCACCACACACTACTTGTCCGACTGCAGGAAGCATTTCATAGCGCAAGGCGGCGAGTCCCCGGGCCGATTAGTCGAACCCGGTGCCAAGCGGCATAACAAAGAGTAACATACTCGAAGGCATAATTCTTATCATACAGATAACAAAAAAAGGGCAGTCCCGGAGCTCGTCTCGGGGGCCCCGAAGTCTTGGTACTTTAACACAAAAGGTAGCGTGGTACATACTGTATCAACTATAAAATCTTCGGAGAAGATTTGCATTCCATGGCCGTTCCGTCTCTTTGCCGGAGTCGTCCCTCTTGCATGCTCGGGGCTTCTGAGCGTCGATCAGGTAGTAGGAGTCGTTGCCCAACACTTTGCTGATAATGAAGGGGCCTTCCCAAGGCGCCGACAGCTTAATGCCGGGCCGGCTGTTCATTGGATCGGTCGGAGCACAAGGTCGCCCTCTTGGAAAGATCTCGGCCTAACCTTCCTGTTGTAGTATCGTAGTGCTCTGCTGGTAGATGCTGGACCGGCTGAGTGCCAACAGCCGGCCCTCTTCCAGCAGATCGACGCCGTCTTGACGTGCTTCTTCTGCTTCCTCTTTGGTGTACATGGTGACTCGCGGGGAGTTGAACTCTATGTCCGTTGGGATGACGGCTACAGCACCGTAGACGAGGAAGAAAGGTGTGAAGTCGGTTGACTTGTTTGGAGTCGTGCGCAGACTCCAGAGGACAGCTGGCAACTCATCGAGCCAACGGCCGGCCGAACGCTCCAGTGGTTCGACCAGTCGAGGCTTGATGCCGCATGTGATGAGGCCGTTTGCTCGCTTCTACCCGCCATTTGATCATGGATGGGCAACGGACGCTAAGTCCAGTCGGATGCCTTGCGTCACGCAGAAACGGGCGAGGGAGCCTTTGGCAAAATTTGTGCCATTGTCGGTGATGATGCTGTGTGGTATGCCGTACCGAGTCGTGATGTCGGTGATGAAAGTCACTGCAGTTGGACCATTCAACTTCTTGATGGGCTTTACTTCTATCCACCTGGTGAACTTGTCCACCGCGACAAGTAAGTGAGTTAGGCCACCTTGTGCTGCTTTGAATGGTCCCACCATATCCAGGCCCCAAATAACAAAGGGCCAGGCGATGGGGATAGTCTTGAGTGTGGAAGCCGGCTGATACGGATTGGAGCGGAACATCTGGCACCCCTTGCATTTTTGGACTAATTCCTTGGCCTCTTCTAGGGCAGTTGGTAAGAAACCGTGTCGGAAGGCTTTGGCGACGAGTGCTCTTGAGGCCGCATGGTGGCCGTGACTTTTCGCTTTGATGGATGTCTTCGAGAATCGCTTGGCCTGTTTCCTCGCTCGACGCAGCCGGTAGACACCAAAGGACGCCGCGCCGACCAGCTCTCTGCTGACTATGGTGTAGGCTGGCCGGCGTTGTACTTGCCGAGCCAAGATTTCATCAGTTGGTAGCTCTTCGCTTACTAGGAACTTCAGGATGGGCTGGGCCCATGAGGGTGCCGCTATTTCTTCAACCGCCAAGATCGCTACTTGGACGAGGATGGCTGGGCTGGGAGGCGGCGGGCTGGAGACCGTGGGTCATTGTCGGATTCATGAAGTCCTGTGGCCGGCGTGCAGTCCCGGGCCGAGCTCTGGAGCTCACAATGGTCGCCGCAGCCCCGGGCTGGAGTTCTGAGTCCGGGCCGGCTTCGATCATGCATTCTTGTGGCCATCTGTAAGAATTCTCGTGCCGTCTGCTGGGGCTCTTGATTCGGATCCGACTTCTTCAGGGGGAGCCGGCACAAAGATGGAATCAGATTCTGGTGAAGGCTTGACAGATGGCTTGAGGAGGCGCTTGTCACGACCGGTTTTTCAATAAAAATATTTATTGAACAACCGACCTATGAAGTCCAATATGAGGAAAAATCCTTCATACCGGTTGACAAAACTTTGATACAATAAGCCAGTAGCATTACAATATTGCAAGGGTCGGACTGAAGATGCCCAACCAATTATTACAACATGCCTATGATTATACATAGTGGCGGATATGACTCAAAAGTGTGGGTGGAAATACTACTGACTCGAGCTATGAGTGGTTAGTGGAATAACACAGCGGGGTGGTTAATAAGTCTACTGCACTGGCGGCTCATCGAGTGTCAAGGTGAGGCTCGATGAATTTTATTTGGGTAGCGGAAGCGGATATATCACAATGACTAATCCAGGGTCGCACGAGACTGACGGGATTCCTCTAGGCGTCGGACTCGCTATCGAACTCTTCATCCATGAGATCGCCTTCACAAGATCTGGCCAAATCAACAAGCCAGGTGAGTACTATGAAAGTACTCGCAAGACAGTTCGGACAAAATATATAACAAATGAATACATGAATGCGACATGGTTAATCTTAACAATGCTCAATTAAAACAGTGTAGCAAAATAATTAAGAAGGGAATCGGCGGTAGTCCGCTCAAAAACCCAAAGAAGATAAACTCAAAACCGATCGGGTGTCTGAAGCGACGCTTTGAAGGGTGAATAAATAAGCAAAACATGCCACAGTCGGGCATCTGAGCGACACCTCATAAAGGGCTTATATTGAAATAAAAGTACATGCGTGCCGCAATGGACGTCTCGAGCGACATCACGTAAAGGGCTTATAATGAAAATAAATAACAACAATGCCGCAATCGGACGCCCGAGCGACATCACGTAAAGAGCTTATAATGAAAATAAATAACAACAATGTCAATGGACGTCTGAGCGGCGACATCACGTAAAGGGCTTTCATCACAAAGATATAGCACTCATAATAAATATTCAACACATGAATATAAACGGGTCAGTCCATCCACAGGAATAAACATTTAACCAGACTTAGTACTCATGTGAATCACCGGAGTATCTGTCACCAAAACTGACACTTGTCAGGATAACATAACACAGAACATGGACATGGATAAGATGATTCGAGGAATTATGACTCTGCAGAGTTTGTACTAAAATTACTCACAGCCAACGGATTTCCGTAGTCCTGAAGGACTAGTTCCGTTTATGGTATTTCGAAAGAAACACAGCTAACCAGTACACACCCATCCTACCTCACGAATGCCAGGAATCACCCTAGACATCGTCCAAGAAAACTTTTGAGACGGGAGATCAAAATCTCGAATAGCATGGGATTAAATTTATATTCAGCTCTAAGGGTGCCCCCTCTCGGTCCCAACCGGAAACACCCATGCCCCCGATCGGATGACTGGCTTTAATCCAGGCCATGGAACCATCATCACGGCCTCTCCATTTGGTGTGTACCAGGAAAGCGGTTCGCAACTTACTAAGCCATATCCCTGCGGAAAACATGTGGTAGTACGGAAGGGAAATGGATGGGAACCGAATCGACACGGGTTGACACTGAAGTCAAATAGTATGGCATAAGACTGGCATGCTACAACACTGCCATCTTACCCATCCTCATGCCAACACATGGCCATGCACATTCACATCCAACACGTATGGATTATCGAACTCACTTACCTCAACTTTGCATGAAAATAACCTTCATCGGTATGCTCACAAACATGCCATGAAACTACTTAATGCAAACCTGCCAAAACACTCATCATATCAAAAGTTCAAACATGCTTGCCTGGTTCGGAGAAGTCGGAGTCTAGCTCGGCGAAGTTCGCGGCTCTATCACCTCTTACGGAACCTACGGTATAGCGAAAAGGCATACTAACGTGAAAACCAACGCGTGCATCAAATTTTTTCCAAAAATTTTCCAAATAAATCCCACAAAAAACTAGACAAAATTATAAGACTTTCAGAAAAAGAATCACTCAAAAATCACTTTTTATTAAAAAGTTATAAGGGTTTCTGTCCAGGGACTCATCTGTAATGAAACAGAAAAGTTTCAGGGGTTTAACTGAGAAAACAGAAAACGGTTCGAATAGAAACGCCGCAAGCCCACAGTGGAAAGCGTACATTATGCCCGGCGCCAACGGAAAACGGTTCAAGGGAAAAGAAAGAGAGGCCGACATGGGGTGTCCACATGTCGAGTTTGAAAGACTCGCCGGGCGCACCGAAAAGTCATGGGTCGCCAAGATCGAACCACGTAAGTCGTCAGGAGATCGAGGTACCAAGAGTATCAGCGTGTCCTTCCGCGTCGGTGGGTGGTGGACTTGGGCCGGGGAGCACCACGCCGACAGCGACACTTTCTCCCATGGACGGCGGCTCAAGCGATGGTGGGGAACTCGGTGGTGTCTGCAAACTTGAATTGAAGCCTTGGTCGAAGGAGGGATGTACTAGAGAGTCACGGCAAGAGATGGGAGGCAGAGGTGCACGCACGGGAGAGAATTGAGCTGGATCCCGTGGTGGGTCGCGGCGGCCGGAGTCGAGGAAGGAGACTCCTCGGGCTCTTCCAGTGGCTAAGGTGGTCTTGGTGAAGTGCTGAGGTGGTGTGTGCACGAGAGCGAGCTCGGGGCTCCTTTTTAGGGCGATCCGAGGCGGTGGCCATGAACGGCTTCTCCGGCGATGGTTACGGGCGGCGCAGAGCTTGGTCGGGAGGTTTAGCGAGTGGGGCGTCAGCGTGGAGTTCCACTGGTTCCGTTTTGACGCTAAACAAGCTTGGATTAGGAGCCCTGGGTGGATTCGATGGAACGGGGCGGCGCGGGCCCGTCGGCGGCAGAGGGTGCGCCCTGTGCTTGCCGGGCCACGGTGACGGTGCTGCGGGGGTGCGCTGGCATGCATGAGGCCACGCGGAGGGCTAGGGCGCAATGGGCGGCGCAGAACGGCGTAGCGAGCCGAGCAGTTCGCTCGCCGCCACGGTGGCCTCGCAACCGCAGAGGCTGCCGGGCGTTGAAGATGCTTCACCGCCACCGACGCCAAGGCCCATCCAAGCGCGGCAAGCGGTGCTCTGGCTAGGGGGAAGAGGTTGTGCACAAAGCGCCAGGTGCACGGGCGATCAAGGCCAACACTCGATTTAAAATGACACCGCAACTCTGAACTTTCCGAAAGTACACAGAACAAAGGCGGCCAAGTGTTCGATGAAATGATTTTGGCATGTGGGAAACTTTTCTTGAGCTGATCTTTGGTGTGGTGGTCTCTCATTGCATCTGAGGGCTGCCTGAATTTTGGTAGAATTTTTGGGGAAGAGGAGATATGAATTTCACCAAAAATGATGAATCTGGTCCAAAATTGCAGAGGTTAAATTTTGAAAATTTTGAATTATTTTGGGAGAAGAAATAATTGGAATAAAGTCCAAAAATGGATTTTACTAGTTTGGACAGAATGTTTGAGTTGAACCAAAGTGGAAGGAGGGGTTTTGGGAGAAATTTACCACAAGAGGCATGGTAAAACCAAGGATGGATCAAAACCAAAGAATAACCCAAAACCAAAAAGGTTTCTTTTTAGAAGAAAATAAATCCAAGCAATGCTTTTTGAGAAGAAAACTCAGAAGAGAGGTTTTTAAGAAGGGTTTAAATGACCTTCTTCAAACCAAGCAAGGCTTTTGCTGAAAACAAAAACAACAAAAAATTCGGAGTGTCACAAAGACCTACCCCTTAGGAAAAATCTCGTCCCGAGATTCCAGCTTGATTTCCAAATAATTGTGGGTGCTCTGTTCGAAGGAAATCCTCCCTTTCCCAAGTGGCTTCACTTCGGTGTGGTTGCTCCACTGAACTTTGAAGAACTTGGTGGTTTTCTGTCGGGTTCTCCTTTCTGACTCTTCCAAGATTTTTATCGGATGCTCCCGATATGTGAGATCTGGTTGCACGTCAATGTTTTTATGGGGTACTTGTTTCTCTGGGTTGCTTACGCACTTCCTCGATTGGGAGACGTTGAATACGTCGTGGATGTCGGATAATTATTCGGGTAAGTCTAGCTGGTAGGCCACCGTGCCTCTTCGTGCTACTATGCAGAAAGGCCCGATGAATCTCGGTGCTAGTTTTCCTTTAATCTTGAATCAGTGCAGGCCTCTCATGGGTGATACTCGTAGGTACACAAATTCACCGGGTTCAAAATGGACTCCACGATGCTTCTGAACGTAATGACTCTTTTGTCGACTTTGGGCTGTCTTGAGCCGGTCCTTAATTACCTTGACTTTATCCTCGGCCTCCTTGAGCAGGTCCGGGCCAAGATATGACTGCCTCCTGCTTCCCAATTAATTTAGCGGGTACGACATCTTCGTCAGACAGAGCTTCAAATGGTGCCATTTGCAGGCTGGATCGATAGCTGTTGTTATATGCGAATTCTGCGTATGGTAAGCTCTCCTCCCAACTGGTCCCATAGGTGAGGACACATGCTCTCAAAGATATCTTCTAGAATTTGATTTACTCGCCAGTCTGCCCATCTGTCTGGGATGGTATGCGGTATCGAATGCCAGCTGAGTTCCCAGACCTTGTTGTAAGTGATCCCAAAACCGAGACGAATTGAGTGCCTCCGTCCGAGATTATTTTCTTTGGGACTCCATGTAGGCAAACGACACGGAGAGGTAGAGCCTAGCAAGCTTCCGAGTGGTGTGTGTTGTCTTCACGGGAATGAAGTGAGCTACTTTAGTCAGTCTATCGGTGATTACCCATATGGCATCATGTCCGTGTCGTGACCGAGGTAGTCCAACAATAAAATCCATTCCGATATCATCCCATTTCCACTCGGGTATCTTATTCGGTTGCAATAGTCCGGCCGGTTTCTGGTGCTCGGCCTTGATGCGTTGACAAGAGTCACAACATGCAGCAAACGTGGCTATGTCTCTTTTTATACCATGCCACCAAAATGTTTCCTGAAGATCTTTGTACATTTTTGTTCCTCCAGGATGGATTGAATATGGAGCGGTGTGGCTTTCAGCCAGGATTTTCTGTTTAAGCACATGGATATTTGGTACGCAGAGCCTATTCCCCGCATTCACAATATTCCTTGCTCATCAATACTGAATTCGAGGCCTTGCCCAATTTCATCTTACGCTTTTATGCCTTCAATGCTGGGTGTCCACGTTGAGCCTCTCAAACCTTCTCTATCGTGGTAGGCTGTACTTCTAAGTTTGACACACCGCCTTGGTGACCACCATCGGGTTGAGCCTTGCGAACTCCTCGCTGGAATTCAGGTCTTAAGTCCGGCATGATGTCGTTGTGCGGACTGGGATTCCGACTCGAGCGCTGCTACAACATTTGCTTTGCCGGGTGGTAGTGGATCCCAACATCATAATCCTTTACTAATTCCAACCAGCCGCTGCCGTGAATTTAGTTCTGGTTGTGTGAAAATATACTTGAGGCTTTTGTGGTCCGTGTATATTTCACAACGATTACTAAGTAGAAAGTGTCTCCATTCCTTGAGTGCATGTATCACCGCCGCTAATTCTGTGTCATGGGTAGGGTAATTTTCCTCATGCTTATGGTTGTCTCGAAACATATGCGATAACCTTGCCTTCTTGCATTAATACGCACCCGAGGCCCTTTCGAGATGCGTCATAAAATACTTCAAAATTCTTGTGTATATCCGGCACAATTAGTATCGGTGTCGCCGCTTTCCTCTTTAGTTCTTGGAAACTTTTCGCAGGCTTCCGCCCATTCAAACTTCCTGTCTTTCTTGAGTAGTTGCGTCATTGGCTTTGCTATGGTGGAGAATCCATCAATAAATCTTCGGTAGTATCCTGCCATTCCCAAGAAACTTCAGACATCCGTCACACATCGGCTGGTGGCTTCCAGCCAAGGCACGGCCTTGACTTTTTCCGGTTCACGGCGATACCTTCTTGAGTTAGTACGTGGCCCGTAAAACCTCATTTGCTTTAGCCAAAATTCACACTTGCTGAATTTGGCGACAACCGATGTTTCCGAAGTTCTCCTAGTACAATCCGGAGATGTTCAGCGTGTTCTTCCGGTGTTTTGGAGTATACCAGTAATATCATCGATAAATACCACAACAAACTTATCCATAAACTTCATGAATACTTTGTTCATGAGGTGAACAAAATATGCGGGGCGTTTGTTAGTCCGAATGGCATCACGGTGAACTCGCATAATCCAGATCTGGAGGTGAAGGCGGTCTTGGGAATATCCTCGGTTCAGTACTTTCAGCTTGATGATATCCCGATCTCAAGTCAATCTTTGAGAATACCTTGGCCTTAGCGAGTTGATCGAATAAATCATTTATTCGCTGCATCGGATATTTGTTCTTGATTGTGACCATGTTTAGCGCCGATAGTCTATGCACAATCTCAGTGTTCCATCCTTCTTTTGGCGAATAAAATTGGTGAACCCCAAGGTGAGGAACTGGCTCAGATGTACCCTTTTTCCAACAGTTCCTTTATTTGCTTCTTCAGTTCCACCAATTCGAAGGTGCCATTCTGTATGGTTTCTTGTATATGGGAGCGGTTCGGTGCTAGCTCAATGCTGAATTCTATCTCTCGATCGGTGGCATGCCCGGTAGTTCTTCGGGAATACATCCGGAAATTCACACACCATCGAACTTTGCTCAATTCAGAAATATCTACCTTGTTCAATCTCGATTGCCTCGGATATTTTTCTTTCCTTGGCTGAAACCTTTATGGTCTCCCTGGTGATGGGGTGAGAATTACAGTCCTGTTGAAGCAGTCAATAAAACCTTTGTTGGTGGTTAACCAATCCATCCCTAAGATGACATCCAGTCCTTTATTTTCCAATACAATAAGATTTGCGTGAAACTTCAACCCTTCAAACTCGATAACCACACCCTGGCAATAATTCTGGGTAACTTGCTTAATTCCAGGGGACTTGACGATCATAGATTTTCCCAAGGGAAGCATCGAAAAATTATTTTGCAAAGCAAAACTTTTCGAAACGAATGAGTGAGAAGCTCCAGAATCAAACAAAACCATGGCAGGTATTGTGTTGATGTGAAACGCATCGAGTACGATATCTGGGGCATTTTGTTCTTCCTCTTTGGTCACGTGGTTCAGATGACCCTTCCTGTGGTTGTTATTTGGGTTGAAATTGTTGCGCTTTGGTGCCGAATTATTGCTTCCGTTGTTCGGCTTTGGGGTCGAGTTCCTTGGTTTGGGGCACTGCTTGGCATAGTGCCCTTCTTCTCCACAAGCGTAACAGGTAACGCCTGGGCGGTATGTGAATTCCTTGTCCCTTGCGTGGAAATTCTTGATTGGGCGTGAGACGCTTGTCGTGGGTTTGGGTGTCCATTCTTCGAACATCTCTTCTTGTCATGGTGGTTATGGTGTGTTTAGTCTCGTCCCTCTTCCGCTTATGGAAATCTTCTAAGCTGCGTCTCTCATTTTCCAAGGTAATGGCCTTATCCACCAGCCGCCTTAAAATCTGGAAATGTGTGTACGACCAATTGACATTTAAGCGCCGGTGTCGCACTGCCTAGGAATTTCTCCATCTTTTGTTTTTCGACATACGCCCTCGTTGGCGAAGCGAGATAGCAGGTAAACCGACTGCTGTATTCTCGACACCGCATCATTGTCCTTTGCTTGAGGTCATCAAATTCTCTCTTTTTGATCTTCATAAGGCTCTTAGGAATATGTGCCCCACGAAAACCTTCTTTAAATTCCTCCCATGATATATTATTTTCGTTGGGGTGCATGTGCAGGAAATTTTCCCACCACGATGCGATCGCTTCCAAAGGAGATAGTGCGGAGCATAAAGTACTTTCTCAAGGTCTGAACACCGGGCGATAATTAATTTTCTGTCCATGTCTCAAGCCAGTCCTCGGCTTCCAGAGGTTTGTCGGTGTGAGAAAATGTTTGGGGACGCGTCTTCGTAGCTCGATAACTTGGATTGCTGCTGATACGGTCCGCGGTGATTTCCCATATTGATGACTTGGTTCAGTATTTCCTGATGTTGCTGCTGACTTTGTTCATAAAGACGGCACATTTGGGAAAGTGTCGTTTCACTGTCCTGCTGACTTGTCTGTCCCTGTGTGAAATTGTTGTCTGGCGGTGTGTCATAATTCTTCTCTATCGGAGTTGGCCTGGAGCGCGTCCAAGGACGAGACATAGTTCACTCTGGGGATATATTTTGAAACACTCATAAGAAAAGGAATTGAGCCGCAAAAATAAATAAATTCAAGAAGATGCAAAAAGTTGCAAATGCTCCAAGATTTTTCAAGAGAAAAAATACGCTTGCGCATACGGAGAAGGACTGTTCATTACATATCTTACACGCAAGCAGTAATTATACAATACATCACTCAGGATATGCGTACATAAATCCTGACATGTTATTTAGTCTAGTGCACTCCTCCGGATCCTACATGATGCGCAAACAGACTACTTCTCACAGCCTATTTACATATAAACATATCGCACAAGTCGGTACATCGCATATGGCTAAGCGCACTTAGTCGGAGATGGTAAGGATTTCCCTTGGCCTACCAAGGGTGAGGCGAGAGAGGCTGGGGACTCAACCTCCTCCTCGTAGATAGGCTCCAGACGAGAGGTGCTGCGCATGGAGTTGGTGGAGCAGGTGCCTGTAAGGGACAACACAAATCTGAGCGGGCACGAGGGTGGTGCGTAACAAACTAGAGTAGGCGCAATGACGTGGTTGAATTCCTCCGTGGTGGGCAGGCGACGAGTAGCGGTGCAGCAAGTAGGAGCGAACGATGCTGGCGATGACGAGACGAAAGTCGGTGGTGGTGCAAAGCACGCAGGAGCTCCCTCCTGTTGGCGGTACAACCATGGACCGAGTCCATGCGGCAGCTACAAAGTCATCCACTGTGTTGTCGAAGGCTTCCTCCAAAGCCCAAGATACTCGATGAGCATCTCAAAGCTTCATCCCGTTCTCCTCTGGGGCAAGAGAACGCGAGTGGCAAGTGTATGGCACGTGACATGGCAGGTAGCGGTAGCGACGAGTCTTCATCGAAGGCGTGATATCCTCGAGACGGGCTATCGCCTCACGGGCTGCCATCTGTAGTGCGTGCTTCTCCGCGGGCATGGATCTCCCCACGAACCGTAACGCATAACTCGTCCTCTCTTGAATTCCACCGCTGCTTGGTGCATGGTTAGACGGTCATTGACCTTGTGCCGAGAGAGAGAAATCGGGCGCACATCCGGCCCCATCGCGACTTGGACGATGAAGGAGAGAAGCTTGACAAACCCATCGGGCATGTTGGCGAACATCTGCGACTCGCAATGTTGTTGGCCATCTACAAAAAGTAGGCAAAAATCCTGAGGAGTCAAATCATAAATTTTATGTCGAATCGTCGTAAATTGACTACATTTGTAAAAATAATAAATAGCTCTACTATGCTAATAACCGATTAGCGATCGCATCTAGTGGCTTCCTACAGTCAGCTGGCTCGATACCAAGCTTGTCACGGCCGGTTTTTCAATAAAAATATTTATTGAACAACCGACCTATGAAGTCCAATATGAGGAAAAATCCTTCATACCAGTTGACAAAACTTTGATACAATAAGCCAGTAGCATTACAATATTGCAAGGGTCGGACTGAAGATGCCCAACCAATTATTACAACACGCCAATGATTATACATAGTGGCGGATATGACTCAAAGGGGTGGGGTGGAAATATCGCTGACTCGAGCTATGAGTGGTTGGTGGAATAACACAACGGGTGGTTAATAAGTCTATCAAGATCGGTGGCTCATCGAAGGCCGAGGTGAGGCTCGATGAATTTTATTTGGGTAGCGGAAGCGGATATATCACAATGACTAATCCAGGGTCGACGAGACTGACCGGGATTCCTCTAGGCGCCGGACTCGCTATCGAACTCTTCATCCATGAGATCGCTTTCACAAGATTCCGCCAAATCAACAAGCCGTGAGTACTATGAAAGTACTAGCAAGACAGTTTGGACAAAAGATATAACAAATGAATGCATGAATGCGACATGGTTAATCTTAACAATGCTCAATTAAAACAGTATAGCAAAATAATTAAGAAGGGAATCGGCGGTAGTCCGCTCAAAAACCCAAAGAAGATAAACTCAAAACCGATCGGGTGTCTGAAGCGACGCTTTGAAGGGTGAATAAATAAGCAAAACATGCCATACCGAGGCGTCGAGCGACACCTCATAAAGGGCTTATATTGAAATAAAAGTACATGCGTGCAATGGACGTCTGAGCGACATCACGTAAAGGGCTTATAATGAAAATAAATAACAACAATGTCGCAATGGACGTCTGAGCGACATCACGTAAAGAGCTTATAATGAAAATAAATAACAACAATGTCAAATGGACGTCTGAGCGACATCACGTAAAGGGCTTTCATCACAAAGATATAACACTCATAATAAATATTCAACACATGAATATAAACGGGTCACCCATCCACAGGAATAAACATTTAACCGGACTTAGTACTCATGTGAATCACCGGAGTATCTGTCACCAAACCGACACTTGTCGTGATAAGATAACACGTAACATGGACATGGATAAGATGATTCGAGGAATTATGACTCGCAGAGTTTGTACTAAAATTACTCACAGCCAACGGATTTAGTAGTCCTGAAGGACTAGTTCCGCTTATGGTATTTCGGAAGAAACACAGCTAACCAAGACACACCCATCCTACCTCACGTAATGCCGTGAATCACCCTAGACATCGCCCAAGAAAAACTTTTGAGACGGGAGATCACAATCTCGAATAGCATGGGATCAAATTTATATTCACAGCGCTCTAAGGGGTGCCCCCTCTCGGTCCCAACCGAAACACCCATGCCCCTGACCGGATAATCGGCTTTAATCCAGGCCATGGAACCATCATCACGGCCTCTCCATTTGGTGTGTACCAGGAAAGCGGTTCGCAACTTACTAAGCCATATCCCTTGCGGAAAACATGTGGTAGTACGGGAAGGGAAATGGATGGGAACCGAACTGCTACGGGTTGACACTGAAGTCAAATAGTATGGCATAAGAATGGCATGCTACAACACTGCCATCTTACCCATCCTCATGCCAACACATGGCCATGCACATTCACATCCAACACGTATGGATTATCGAACTCACTTGCCTCAACTTTGCATGAAAATAACCTTCATCGGTATGCTCACAAACATGCCATGAAACTACTTAATGCAAACCTGCTAGAACACTCATCATATCAAAAGTTCAAACATGCTTGCCTGGTTCGGAGAAGTCGGAGTCTAGCTCGGCGAAGTTCGCAGCTCCGTCACCTCTTCCGGAACCTACGGTATAGCGAAAAGGCGTAATGAAACAGAAAAGTTCCAGGGGTTTAACTGAGAAAACAGAAAACGGTTCGAATAGAAATGCGCAAGCCCACAGGGAAAACGTGATCACCAAGGCGCCAATGGAAAACGGTTCAAGGGAAAAGAAGAGAGGCTGACATGGGGGTCCACATGTCAAGTTTGAAAGACCTCGCCGGCGCCCGAAGGCTGCGCGGTGGTCGCCGGGCGCCGAACCACGGCGAGTCAGGGAGATCGGAGTGTACCAAGAGTATCAGCGTGTCCTTCCACGTCGGTGGGTGGTGGACTTGGGCATCGTGGAGCACCACGTCGACGGCGACACTTTCTCCGGCGGACGGCGGCTCGGGCGATGGTGGGGAACTCTGGTGGTGTGCTGCAAACTTCGAATTGAAGCGCGGGTCAGAAGGAGGGATGTACTAGAGAGCTACTGGCAAGAGATGGGAGGCAGAGGCGCACGACGGGAGCGAATCGAGCTGGATCCCGTGGCGGTGGCGGCGGCCGAGTCGAGGAAGGAGACTCCCTGGGGCTCTTCCGTGGCTAGGCAGGGTCTTGGTGAAGTGCAGAGGTGGTGTGTGCACGAGCGAGCTCGGGGCTCCTTTTTATAGGCGATCCGAGGCGGTGGCCATGAACGGGCTTCTCCGGCGATGGTTACGGCGGCGCAGAGCTTGGTCGGGGAGGTTTAGGGAGTGGGGCGTCAGCGTGGAGTTCCACTGGTTCCGTTTTGACACTAAACAAGCTTGGATTAGGAGCCGTGGGTGGATTCGATGGAACGGGGCGGCGCGGGCCCGTCGGCGGCAGAGGGTGCGCCCTGTGCTTGCCGGGCCACGGCGACTGTGCTGCGGGGGTGCGCTGGCATGCATGAGGCCACGCGGAGGGCTAGGGCGCAATGGGCGGCGCAGAACAGCGGGCGAGCGGAGCAGGCTCCGCTCGGCCGCCACGGGTGGCTCTGCAACCGCAGAGGCTGCCGGCGTTGAAGATGCTCACTGCCACCGATGCCTGCGTCCGTCCAAGTGTGCGTGCGGTGCTCTAGCCAGGGGGAAGAGGTCGTGCGCAAAGCGCCAGGGTGCACGGGCGATCAGTGCCAACACTCTGATGAAAATGACACTGCAACTCTGAACTTTCTGAAAGTACACAGGAACAAAGGCCGCCAAGTGTTCACGAAATGATTTTGGCATGTGGGAAATTTTTCTTGAGCTGATCTTTGGTGTGGTGGTCTCTCATTGCATCTGAGGGCTGCCTGAATTTTGGTAGAATTTTTGGGGAAGAGGAGATATGAATTTCACCAAAAATGATGAATCTGGTCCAAACTTACAGAGGTTAAATTTTGAAAATTTTGAAAAGAGGAAGAGTGGATCAAGATGGTTCTGGGTTGTGGGGTACCAAGGACTATCCAAGGGAGTTGGTTTGAGGTCAAAATCAAGAGCATTAGGGTACTTGCTTTGCAAATCACTTAGGCTCAAAAGAAAAGACAGAATTATTTTGGGAGAAGAAATAATTGGAATAAAGTCCAAAAATGGATTTTACTAGTTTGGACAGAATGTTTGAGTTGAACCAAAGTGGAAGGAGGGGTTTTGGGAGAAATTTACCACAAGAGGCATAGTAAAACCAAGGATGGATCAAAACCAAAGAATAACCCAAAACCAAAAAGGTTTCTTTTTAGAAGAAAATAAATCCAAGCAATGCTTTTTGAGAAGAAAACTCAGAAGAGAGGTTTTTAAGAAGGGTTTAAATGACCTTCTTCAAACCAAACAAGGCTTTTGCTGAAAACAAAAACAACAAAAAATTTGGAGTGTCACAGCGCTGAAGGGCGACGCCGGATGGTATTGCCTGGCGGGTGGAGCAGATTCGTGCCAGGGTGTCTGCTTGGTCGTTGTCATTTCTTGGCACGTGAACGAACTCGCACACCTCAAAATATCCATTGAGTTGATGTACAAAGAAACAGTAGCTCGCCATGTTTGCATCTTTGGCGTCCCAATCGCCAGATGACTGTTGGACCACCAAGTCAGAGTCGCCATAACACAGGATCCGGCGAATGCCATGTTGTTTGGCAAGCCGGAGCCCGTGAATGAGCGCCTCGTATTCGGCGACGTTGTTGGAGGAGGCGAAATGGATCTGTAGCGCATATTTGAGCTTGTCGCCTTTGGGGGAAGTGAGGACAACGCCGGTTCCCAAGCCGGTGCGCATCTTGGAGCCATCAAAATGCATCCGCCAATGGGTGTAGTCGAGCGCTGGCGGCAGGTACTGGGTCTCGGCCCAGTCGACGAGGAAGTCGGCCAATGCTTGCGACTTGATGGCGGTGCGGGGCTGGTAATAGATGGTGTAGGGGGCCAGCTCTATGGCTCATTTAGCCACTCGGCCAGAAGCATCTCGGCTTCCGATGATCTCGGCTAGTGGGGCTGTGCAAACCATAGTGATCGGATGCTCTTGAAAGTAAGGCTTCAACTTCTTGGCGGCAAAGTGCACGCCGTAGCACATCTTCTGGTAGTGGGGGTAGTTCTGCTTGGAGGTCGACAATACTTCGCCAGTAATATACCGGTCTTCGACAGGTAGCGCCTTGCCTTCCTCCTTGCGCCAACTATAATGATCAGGCCGACTACCCCTGGTGGCGGCAATGTACAAGAGCATGGGCTCTTTAGGAGTCGTGGCCGCCAAAGAAAGTGGGAGTAGTCAGCATTTTCTTCAATCGGAGAAAAGCTTCGTCCGCCTTTGTGGTTCCATTCAAGAAGGTGGTCTTCTTCATGAGCTGGTATAAAGGGAGAGCTTTTCGCCCACCGATCGATGAATCGGCCGATGGACGCCAAGCAGCGGTGAACTTTTGCACATCTAGCATCATGGGTACTTCCATCCTCTCGATGGCCTTGATCTTTGCTGTGGTTGCACTCTATGCCGCGTTTAGAGACCAGGAAACCAAGGAGTTGGCGGGCCGGGTAATTCAAGATGCACTTCTCGTGGTTGAGCTTGATCAGAATCGGCGCAGGTTCTCAAAGGTTTCCTTAAGGTCTTCCAGCAGTTGTTCCACGTTTTCCGTCTTCACCACCACATCGCCCACGAGACGCATGCTTCGCCGAGTTGCTTGAGGAGGCACTTCGCATGCAACGCTGAAAGGTGGCGCCGCATTCCTTAAGCCGAACGTCATGGTCGCAGCGTAGGCTCCAAACTGCATGATGAAGGCGGTCTTCAGTCTGTCAGCCGGGTTCAGCTTGATCTGGTGATATCCTGAATATGCATCTAAGAAGCTCAACAGCTCGCATCCGGCTGTGGAGCCTATCACCTGATCAATTCTCGGCAGAGCGAACAGGTCCTTGGGGCAAGCTTTGTTGAGGCTTGTGTAATCAATACACATCCGCCACAGCTTGTTCTTCTTCAGTACCAGGACCGGGTTTGCTAATCATTCTGGAAAAAACACTTGCATAATGAAGCCGGCTGCTAGGAACCGGGCTATCTCTTCTCCAACAACTCTTCTCTTCTCTTCTGACAGGCGGCGCAAGGGCTGCCTGACAGGCTTCACATCAGATCGGACATGTAACTTGTGCTCGGTGAATTCCGTCGGTACACCTGGCATGTCTTTACGGGACCATGCGAAGATGTCCCGATTCTCATGAAGGAAATCGACGAGCTCGCCTTCCTATTTGCTGTCAAGGTTTGCACCTATGACAGCGTACCTCTCTGGGTGCTCTGGGTCCAAGGGTATCTTCTTCGTTTCTTTGGCCAGCTTGAACGAGCCCTCAACTTCTGACTCCTTGGGGTTGGACGATATCTCGGGCTGCTTGCCGGCCATCGCCACAACCCGATCAAGAAGCCGCTTCTCAGCTGCGATCACCAGGGACTCGGCTAGCTGACTGCTTTCAGCCGCGCAAGCGGACGACTTTTTGTAGTCGCCGGCTACGGTCAGAATCCCCTTGGAACTCGGCATCTTCATCTTGAGGTAGGCGTAGTGGGGGACCACCATGAACTTGGCCAAAGCGGGTCGGCCAAGCAGCGCATGGTACGGACTTTCAAGGTCCACCACTTCGAACCAAACTGGCTCTCGGCGGAAATGATCTTTGTCTCCAAAGAGGACATCTATCAGGATCTTGCCGATCGGTGAGCAGGAAAGGCCAGGTACAATGTCGTGGAACACAGTCCGGCTGCTCTGAAGCTGTCTTTGCTTGATTCCTAACTTCTCCAAGGTGTCCTTGTACGGGATGTTGATGCTATCGCCTCCGTCTATCATCAAGATCATGAAGCGAGCGGCCCGCCTATCTGTAGCAAGGGTGGCTCCCAAGACCAAGGCGTAGGAGCACGGACTCGGCATCACCTCTGGGTGATCAGCTCTGCTCCAACTGATAGACTTCTCGGACCAGTGCATGAATTCTGGAGTATCTGATGCTACTGCATTCACCTCTTGCTGCTGTAGCTGCCTGCTGCGTCGATCGTTGGCCACACTGGTGAACACCACATAGGCTCCGTGCTCTTCTGGGTACTCATGTTGTACTGCGCCGAATGGCCTGACAGCCGGCTGCTGGGGCGGCATCGGAGGCGGCGGCCCAGCAGGCGGGGGAGGCAGGAGGCCGTCTCCCTTGGCGATCCTGGTGAGCCAGTGGCACTTCCGGGTGGTGTGGTTCGACGGCTTCGCGCTGCTGTGCAACTTGCAGGGACCATCTAGAGTCTGCTCGTAAGAGAAGGCCGGCAACCAGTTGGACTTGCCGGCTTTCTGTCACTTGGCCGGAGGCTGCCCCTCTGGCTGCTTGTCTTCGATTGTCGCAACCTGCTGGCTACTGGAAGCCGGCTGTGGGGCTTGCGCTTGTGATTGTTCTGTTGTTGTCGCCGACTGGTGTCTCCAGCCGGGGTTCTGGGAGCCTGAGGAGCCACTTTGCCGGTCGCACTGACTTGAATCTCCGCCTTCATGGAGGAGTCGGCTGTGGCATACTTATCTGCTATGATCAGCAGCTCATCGAGGGTTTCCGGCTCGTCGCAGAGGAGCTTGTGCTTGAGGAGGGTGCCTTCTCTGCACCCGGCGGTGAAGTGCTCGATAGCTTGCACCTCGTGCACGCCCTCGCAGGAGTTCCGAAGCTCGGCCCAGCGCATGAGGTACTCGCGAGTTGACTCGTTGGGGCCTTGCACGCACAAGGAAAGCTGGCGAGGCTTGGGAGGTCGCTTGTACGTGCTCGTGAAGTTGCGGATGAAGGCTTCGGTGAAGTCGACCCAGCTGTTGATGCTGCGGGGCTTCAGTTATTCAACCATGTCCGCCGTGCTCGAGCATGAGTGGAACATACTTTACGGCAACACGCTTGTTGCCGCTTCGCTATGTTGACGGCCGTGGAGTAGTCAACCAGCCATCTTCCGGCTTTACGGAGCGGTGTATTTGGGTGTATCTCGGGAGCGTGAACCCTCCGGGAAAGGGCTCGTCTCGGATGCGAGGTCCAAACAGGCGGACCTAACTCGTCCTCTTCTTCCAGGGCCAGTGGATCGGTGGAGTCGGTCGATCCGGTGGCGGGCGTTATTTTCTCCGACTCCCTCTCGGCGGCCAAGGCGGTCGCCGAGAGTCAGATGCTCGACGGGTGGCGGGGAGACTCGCCTTTCTCTGCGAGGAGGAGGAGGCAGATAGTTGTCCCGCCATTCCACTGCTCTCGGGCGGCCGTCTTGGTCGCGCTCGATGGAGATGTGAGTCCGACTGTGGCTGACAGCCGGATCCTTGTTTTTTCTTCCACGGACACCACCAGTCGGCGTCCGAGAGGTCGCGCCTTGATCTCGGCGGGGAGGCAGGTCGTCGTTTTGTCGTTGCGGCGCCTCTGTACGGCAGCCGGCCTCATTTTGTGCGGCAGCTGCGTCGAGGAGCTGTTGGACTCGCTCCGTCATCAGGCGGTGCTCTTTACCCTCGAAGATGTCCAGCTCGTCTGCCGCCGCCTGGGCGGCGAGGATGTTCTCCGCAAGCGTGGCATACATAGGGCGATTGGCCCCAAATAGGTTGGCAATGGCCACACTGCGCTGTTGGGCCGCGCCTAGGCGGCTAGGCCCATTCGGGGCCGGCGAGTCTCCCACAGTGCGATCCATCTCATGCTGGTAGGCTTCTAACAAGCGTCTCATGCTTGCCAGCTTCTTCACGCCTTCGACGAGCTGAAGGCGGCGTGCCTCTAGCGTCTCGGCGTCAGCGTCTTCCGGAATAGGCGCGGTCAGGTCTTGGAGAGCCGCGTCGAGAGGGTCATGAGCTCCTTCGTTGGAATGCTCGCCATGACCGATGACGAGAACCTCTCTGACGGTGCTTCCGCCGCTCTCCGCGCGAGGGATCGGCTCGTCGTAGATCTCCACGTTGGTGGGGAATGCGTCGAGCGACGCGGTGTCGGAGTCGACCAGCATCGGGTCGGTGGAGCCTACAGACTCCTAGTCCGTGGCAGGCTCGCCGGCAATGTGGAGTTGATCAAGGAGGCCCGCGAGGAGGCTCTCGGGGCCGCCCGTGCCTGCGTCGGATGCAGGCTCGTCGGAGAGGCGAACCTCGCCGACAAGTTCGGCAAGGCAGCTGGCTGCAGGCGACCACCTCGTTGCAGTCAGGTGTCGGCGCAGACTCCGTCTGGCGTGCCGGGCTGGCTGCGCTCACCAGGGAGGAAAAGGGTTCCTGTCCAGAGCAGGTCCCCGGACGACGGTGCACCTAGCCCCACGGTGGGCGCCAAATGTCGGGGGTTGGGTGCGACATATGCCAAAGGATGGCTTATCATGGAGGGGGCGAGTAGAACGTCTCCGGTGCCTGGAAACGGGATGAGGCGAAGGCATGCACGGGCGGATCTTACCCAGCTTCAGGGCTCTCTGTGGAGATAATACCCCTACTGCTGCTCTGCGGGTTCTCCGCATGATCACTATGGCAAAGTGGGTACGAGGTTGCTCCTTGATCTGTTCGGGGTGAAGAAGGAGAAGGACACGACTAGCTCTTCTCTTCCCTCTATGTGTGTATAAGGCTATCAGGGTCCAACCCGTTGCTTGGGTGCCTCGGGGGGTTTATATAGGCCTACCCCCCGGGGGTACAATGGTAATCCGGGCGCTGGTCCCTGTCTTCTCGTGTCGTCAGATTCTTCGCCGATCGCCGGGCCCGCTGACCGGTGAGCCCGCCGACGGGCCCGCATGGGGCCGACAGGCCTTGTCCGCCGCGGGCAGGTCTTGCCGGCTGCGGATTACTGTCGCCGCGCCTCTAATGATGCTGGCTTGGTCATGGGGTCATGGCAACAGTGTCGTCGCCTAACGGGCGATCACTGTAGCCATTCCCCGTCTTGTCTGGTTAATGGCGTGCGGGGCCCGTGGGAGGGGCCGGCCGACTTCGAGGCCAATTTCAACGGGTCCGGTTTTGTGGCGCTCGCCGTTTTTCTCGCACTTCGCCGACAAAGCGGGTCCAGCTGCCTCGGGTCGTGACAGACAGTCGTCAGGCACAGGCGCCGCCCACGAGGCTAATGTCAGGGCCGGCATGGCAATAGTGTCGCGCCGGACGGAGATCTCCGTGGGTACGGCGCAGATCGTGGGCCATGCTCGCTTTTATGACCCGGGCAGGGATGGGCCACGCGGTGGCCGCACCCCGTCCCGTCCATAGTTGCGAAGGCAGGAGGTGGTTTGAGTCGCGGGCCGACTCCCCCTAGCCGACTTCTCTGGAAGCCGCCAGTTAGGAGCCGGCTTATCTCGAAGTCGTCCTTGGGACTCGGCCGTGACTGGCTTTCGGAGGCCTCACCGCCGACTCCCAGAAAGCGGCTTTTCGCCTTGGGGTCTCGAGGGGCGCAGCCTGCCCCGATGTCTTGAAAGGTCCGGGGGCTCGGGTTTGCCTACCCGTGGCCCATTACTTCGACAGCAGCGAAAGGGTGCAGAACAAATATAATGGCATAGAACTAAGGACGGATTGCAAGAGCTGTAGCCGGCTTCCTTGATTCAAGAGGCAAGAGGACGCAGATAAACGTCTCTCAATACGATCCACCAAAGGCAACAAATCATAAATTGTTGGCCTGGATGTACCCATTGGCAGGCCAAGGTAAGTGAATGGCATGGAACCAACATCACACCCAAGCAAAGCGGCAACACGCTTGCCCTCGTCATCACTCATATTGATGGGTATCAAAGAGGACCTACTGAAATTCACCTTTAGACCGGTTGATTTGGCAAAGACATCAAGCATTTCTTTGAAAGCAATTAGCTAGCTGTCAATAGTTGGAAGAACGATGAGGGTATCATCAGCATACTGAACGATCGGATAGTCCGTCGAGGTCGTTGGGATTGGAAAGGTGAGGATATTCCTTGAGCACATCTCATTTACAACCGATTGGAGTAAGTCCACCGCGATCACAAAGAGCAAAGGAGATAGCGGATCACCTTGGCGAACAACCGAACGACAGACAAAATGATTCCCAGGCACTCCATTCAAAAGAACCGAAGAGGAGCCCGTGGACAGAATGCTGTCAATCCAACTTGTCCAACGATCATCAAATCCCTTACATTTCGAAATCCTAAGAATTAGCTCAAGCTCAATGGTGTCGAACGCCTTTGCGAAGTCAAGTTTAAGAAGAATGATAGGCCTCTTGGAAGCTTTGCATTGGTGGATATACTCAAAACACCACGCCAGACAGTCCTGAATGGATCGACACCGTAGAAAACCATGTTGGTTGCGGTGGATACATTTCAAGATCACACCCTGAAGATGATTTGCCAACAGCTTGGTTAAGAACTTTAAACATGTATTAGTCAAAGATATGGGCCGGAAATCACCAACATATTCAGGGCTAAGCTTCTTCGGAATGAGGGTGATAAGAGATGTGTTGAGACACTCCAAATTACATTTCCCCTCATAAAATTCTTGAACAAGTTTCATAAAGTCCTCCTTCAAAATAGACCAACATTTCTTTAAGAAAAGGCCAGAAAACCCGTCTGTTCCCGGAGCGCGGTCAGAAGGCATATTCTTAATTACCGCATCCACCTCAGAATCTGTGAACGGTAAAGACAACTCCTCTAGACCATCAATCCTGGTAATTAATGTGTCTAGATCAAAACCCATTTGAATGCCTTTTGATTATCCCATTCATTGGTTAAAATCAGCCCAGAACATCCTAGCCAACTATTGGTGATCCATGACCACATCACCCTCCACAGTCTTGATCGAGGAGATAGCATTCTTACGAAATCTTTCCGTAGCCATGGCATGAAATTTTTTTGAATTCTCTTCACCAACTTTGATGTTTCTGATCGTGCAACGCTGCTTCCAGTAGATAAATTGCTAACGTAAGATATCTTCAAGATGCAATTTAACAACTCTACAAAAATTAAACTCCGGCCAACTCAAAGGCCTAATTTCCTCAAGATTGTCCAGGAACATAATCACTTTATTACAATCAGCAATTAAAGCTTTAAATGTGGACAAGTTTAAATGCCATTTCTTGAGAGCGTATCGGAGGGACTTAAACTTAGCCGAAATTGTTAGAGCCATCGACGATTTTACCATTGGCCTATTCCAAACCTCAGAAACACAGTCAGCAAAACCGGGCAGATCAACCCAATAATTCTCAAAGCGGAAAACCTTTGCCTTGGGGATACAGGTGGCAATCGAGACCACACACGGTACATGATCGGAGGCAGTGCGTGCGAGTGGTAAAACCATCGTGTTGGGATGGTCCGATGTCCAAGCAACCAACGTGAAAAACCAGTCAATCTGCTCTAGAAGTGGTGAAGATTGCATATTTGACCAAGTATATTGGCGCCCCTTGATTGGCAGCTCAACAAGACCCAAATGCCCAATTATCTCATTAAACAAGAAGATATCATTAACATCACCTCCCGGAAGATTGCGGTTCTCATGCGATCGCATGAAGTTGAAATCACCCAAAAGCAGCCAATTTTAACCAAACAGAATATCAAGATTATATAACCACTGAACAAAATCATCACGGGCAGGGCCTTGACACGGGCCATAAACAGAGACTAAAGACCATGTTTCTGAAGTATGTTTGGATTTAAACTCCACAATTATCCCATATGATTTGGCCTCAATTAAAGAACCAATGAAAAAGGAATAATTCCAAACAACCACCATCCCAAAGATACGCATCACCAAGGTACATAAACAAAATTATCAAATCGCCTCAAGCGTAACTTCCTAATGAAACGCTGGTCCATTTGCATGCATTTAGTTTCCTGAAGACAAACAACAGAACAACCACCTTCATCGATCTTTTGCCTAACAGCAAGCTGGCGAGCTTCAGAATTGAGGCCTCGAACATTCCAACAAAGAACTTTGCACTCCTTAAATCTTGTCTGATTCATTACAAACCGTAAATAAAAGCATAGAAAATAGGCCACGTAATGACCTACAACGACCCACAAAGCAGACAAGCAGCACATAGTTCCCAACAAAGAAATAAAGATAAATGGCGATTATGGTACGCCATAGACCATAACCCTGCATGAAGTAACTAATCATCAGAACCCCCGCTGCTGCTGGACTTAGCAGGATCAGCAACAAGCTTATCCATAGAGATCTTCTCAGGTGCAATGCGAAGACGTGTGCCAATGCGTTGAAGGTCTGCAATAGCAGTTGGTGGTGGCACAGAAGGACTATCTTCAGACTGGGAGCTGCTAGTCTTACGCTTCTTCAAAGTGTGGGACTTCTTGGAAGAAATGCCACCAGTTACTTTGCGGTAGCCATCACGGAGAGCGCCAGCGCAGTAATCGTGTCAACCTCAGGATCAACAATAATTCTTGAGGCTTTAGGCTTTCTTGCTTGCTTCAAAGATATTTCAGGCACAGCAGAGAACTCAAAGGCTTCAGAAACTGGGTCATCCAGGTCATCAAAGCAGAGGGCTCGAGCAACTGGTCGTTTGACAGGAGCACATGGCACATCCATAGCAGAGTTGATCGAGGAGTCAGGTGCATGCATAAGCTTAAGAGTGGAAGCTGGGACACTGCAGAGAGCCTCACAGTCTGCGCATCGAGCATAGCACCAATGTCGGACTTGAAAACAAATCGAGGAATGTTCAAGGCCATATAAATGGCAACATCTTCTCAAAGAGCGCTGCCATCGCATCACAGTGGCAAAACCGTCCATAGATAGTGAGAACTTGCCCAATCATAAGAGGTGGTTGCCGAGGTCCCATTGGGGGCTGGAAGAGAGCCACCTCATCAAGATTGTCAACATTGTTAATCGAATCATCCAAGGTTGCAGCACAATGGACTCCTGGGACTGAATTTCCTGAACTTCCTCATGCTGCACAGCATCATGAACCGGGTGCACATCATTGTTTTGCTCTTCATTGAAAGGTTGTGGCACATCATTCCAGCCCAGCTCAGGAAATTCCGGCATAACCCAATTGTGATTTTGAAACTGTAAATTGCCAAGGAGGGGGTGCGGGTTTCCATTGAAAGGCATGGGGTCTTCATCTGCTGGTAGGATGTTTGCAAAATCTGCTGACAGGATATAGACAGGTGCAGACCAAGAGATCCTAGCCCCACCAAAGTCAGCATATTCTCTATAAGTCACAGAGCGAGGAACCAAAGTCGGCGCAGGGAAAGACACATAGGCCAGCGAGCGAACAAGCATCAGATCATCTTGATGCCAATGATGAAATCTACCAAACGTGCTAATTACATCCGCAAGGTACTGAGTGTGCCTGTAATCCAAAGGGACTCCTAGAAACATAACCCATCCACGGCGAAAACCCTGCGTTGCTCTATAATTTATGCCCTCATCATGTGGGATAAACCGAACAAATCTATCATTGCCCAGATTGAAAGGTGGATGATCAACTAGAGCTTGACGAGCCAGAGCACTACAAAAACGAAATAGCCCAACTCCTTGAATCCAAGGTTGGGCATCCAGAACAGCTCTTCCCAGATCATTGACAACAAAGTTACTGACCATGTGACAAAAGATGGTGACTTCTTCAGGCAGAGGGGTTGGCTCCACAATGGCGATGGCATAGTCCTCATGCCGCCGATCAGGGGCGACCGCAGGCGCGAAGAAGGTGCGTGGCAGACGCAGATCGCCTCCGTCGATGATGTCGAAACCTTGCGGGACAAACTCAACGGGGTCCAATGCAAAGGTCGCCATTGCCGGTGCCGAAGAAGTGGCGCAGAAGGTAGGCGATGCAGATGGCGATGAGGGAGGTGTAGGAGGCGATGCAGGCGGCGATGAGGGAGGTGGAGGCGTTATGGGCGGTGGCTCTGTGGGCAGAGGTGGAATAGAGGGGGTGGCAGGCTCGACGGGACTGGGCAGAGACCCAGCGGGACTTGCTATGGAGGGAATCGAGGCGTCCAGCATAGAAAAACCCGCTGACCGGCTGGAGTCGCAAGATTTGATCCGTGGGACCCACTTCTAAGCGGGAGAAGGAGTAGAATCCGAACAGCCCTTCGCCCGGTGCCCCAACCGAAAGCATCTTCGGCATCGAACCTTGCTGGTGCACGCTTTGGTTAAATGAACCATGGATAAGCAATTCCGATATTTCCACACCTTAAAAACCATGTCATCAATAAGTTCATTAAAATCAGCAGAATCTCTAGATAAGTCCGTTGGTTGCAAATCAATATTCGCCTCATTGCCAAAATCAGATGGAGATATATCAGAAGAATCCAGGTTAGATAGGGCCGGGGAAACAACCTGGGCCATGGGAATCACTAGATCCGATGAAACTGTTTGGGCCGGGGAGGTGTTTTGGGCCGAAAGCGGAGCTGATCCAACCAGCTCATCTCCATGCACATGCAGATTGACGTCGAGGGTGGTTTGCGCTGCCACGTAAAAACCTCGCCAAGAAATCTCATGAACGTTAACTGTTCGAAAGTGATGGGTGGCTCGCCACCGTCCATCGGAGGTCACCACCAGCGGCAGAGGCAAAATTACTCGTTCACGAGGAATAATCGGATACCCAAAGCATGAGCGACAAAGATCAACCGTATCAAAGTAGGCTGGGTAACTATACCCCTTGCAAACATTGTATTGTTGAAACGTAGCAAACTAAATTTTCTTTGAAGATCCAGAACCCGAACGCAAAGCAGAATTAGAAGGTGGTTTATGCATCGCGATCAAACCAAGAGAAGCACGCCTCTTAGAAGGACTGATTAAGATCCATTCAGTATCACACTCCTTTTTCCAAATACGAAATTCACGGTTCCAATTAGGGCCACCATTGCCCCAAAGATGGAAGAAACATTTGAATTGCGGGCATGCAAAAGATCACATTTTAAGAATAAGAAGGCCAACACGTTTGCAAGAGACAATAAATGAGAATACCTTGTATTTAATGAGCTGAACAGACAAATCATTTGCGGATCCTCGAATCGCAGATTCCTAAGCCGCCGCCACTGAATCCTCATCAAGACGAAAATTGTGTCGGCTAAAAGACACGACCATAATAAAATGGCCCGTGTCATCCACGGGATGAATGCATTTCCCACAAGATCTAAAACCTTCCTCCGCAAAAGCCAGACCTTTGAAAAAATCCAGATCCAGAGTTGATCCTGCATGATGACCCATGTGAGATGGGTATAGGGGGAGAGATCAGAGGACGCCGGAGGTGATGCGTGGAGAAGGACCAAGATTTACAGGTTGGAGAGGGAGATCGCCGGAGGACCTACGGCGCCGGTGGGAGGAGAGGTGGGACTCTCATCCGGCCCCTTAGGGTGCAGAGGCACATGATCTTGCTTCGGCATTGTACTCCCTTTTTGTCCTCGCGGCAGCTTAGTGCTCTACGCCGATAGGTCCCAGTCCCCAGGCAGGCTTCAGCCGTCGCTGGTATGCCAAGTCGTGATGTCGTGGTCAAGGCTAGGAGGTGAGCGGCCCAAGGCCCGGTAAGAGCTCCTAAGGTGCGATGCTCAAGAGGTCCCCCTTGGCGTGCAAGTAGCTTCCTAAAGGCAGAAAAGGAAGGCGACATTGCCGAAGCAAGGCTGCAGGAGCCGAAAATCCTAAGTCACGTGTTGGGCTGATTTGAATACGTGGCTTATCTTATCAAGCCTGAGGCGATCTCCTTGTGCAGCACCCGATTCATGCGTCAATGGTAGTGGTATAGCCAGGTTGGGCCCGTGCCAGCCTCCCTCTCTTTTTTCACGCTCTCCTAGGTGCTCTACGTCCTCGAGTCCTGAGCTTCGAGCAAGCTCAGCCACCGCTGGTATGCCAGGTCACGGTGCCGTGGTCAAGGCCAGGGGTGAGGGCTGGAGAGTCAGTAAGAGTTTCTGAGACGCAATGCTCAGGAGCCCCCCCTTTAACGCGCAAGCGAATTGCATGAGAAAGGGAAGGAGCCTGCGGTGCTGCCCGTAGCTAGGCTCCAGAGATTCCTGCAGGTTAGCACGAGGGAGGAATACAGATTGCAATCGCCTTTGTTGCCCTGCCGCTGGTCTTTCCGCACGAGGGTGAAGGCACTGAGGGCCTGGTGAGGTGACGTGCGCGGGGCATGTCGCGAGCTAGAGCTCGACCACTCAGGTTTGTCAGCATTGCAGGGACAGACCCGAGCACAAGCGTCGTGCCAACATGTGTAGCCCCTGTTGCGGGATGAGCAGGAGGCTGGTCAGCAACGCGGGTGGCTGCGAAGGGAAACAGGCAGGCAGGTGACAATCATAAGATAGGTCATGCAAGGAGGCAGGCTAGTTCAAATAGATGCAAGAACGATACATGCCACAGGGACGGACCCGAGCGGCCTGGGGATGATGCAGCCTGAGGGGCGCCCCCAACAGAGTAAGCTAAAGATGCAAAAAGATACACGTCGCAGGGACAGGCCCGTGCGACTTGGGGATAATGCTGCCCGATGGGCACCTCCAACTGAATGAACAGGAAAGAGTAACCTGGTACCGTTGCTGGAGAGATGTTGGAGTAGCTAAAGGTTCATGCTGAAGAAGTCGGCCCTCATGAGCCGCCAGGGTCCTGAGCCTGAGGAGGCTCCGGGGGCCGGGTGGTTCTTGAAGAGCCGTCGCCATCTCCGCCAGGACTGCGTGATGCCTCGCCTCCTGAGCCGCCATAACGGTCCGCAATTGACGCTGGAAGGTGACACCCGCGTTCGGCAAGCCTAAGGGCATGCAAACGTAGCTGTGAGGTGGGCCCTTGAACCCACCAACGCGCGAAGGCCGGAAATGCTCCTGAGATGCGGCCCTGTTGAGCCCTGTGATGTCGACGCGGACGCGCAGCTTGTCATCCTCGCCAGGACACGGAACTGCGCCAGGTGGTGGGCGGCGGTCGCCGCGTATGGTGCTTGCTTCTTGAAGCTCCTGGGTCGCCTTGGTGATGAACTCGTGAGCACCAGACACTCCACGCCTTGCGCCCTCTTGAGGCAAACATGCGGCGAAGCACGCCTCCATGTGGTGCCCGAGCGCCTCCCTCGTGACGTTGGCAAGGTCCGAGGCCCTCCAGAAGAGCCCCTGAGCCCAGCCTAAGGAGCGCGCGGGGCGCGCCTCCCTATGCGAGGGAGTGAGGCGCCCCATCTGCCGGCACAGGTCCTAACGTGGTGCCGCTGGAAACGCCACTCTCCTAAGGTCCTTGGTGGAGCAGCTGCTTCTTCTTCTTGGGGATGGCTTCAAGAGGGTAGACGTCGCCTTTGTTATCTGGGTCTTCGGCTGCTGCCACCTGGTAAGTACGCTCGAGGGAGCGCACCGCGTCCTTTTCCACACAAGGGACCGTAATGATGCCGCCACTCCATCGCATCTTGAGGACATTATAGCCGTGATGGGTCACTGCCATAAACTTGGCCAGAGCTGGATACCAAGGATGGCATTGTATGGTAGGCGAAGGTGGGCGACGTCGAAGTCGATGAGCTCGCTGTGGTAGTTATCGCGCAGGCCGAAGGTGACAGGGAGGCGGACCTGCCCGATCGGGGTAGTGGAGCCGTCGGTCACTCCTGAGAAGGGCTTGGTATGCTGTAGCTGATCGTAGGGCACTTAGAAGCGGTCGAACATCTCAATGGAAAGGACATTGAGTCCTGCACCGCCATCGATGAGGGGCGATGACGGGCGAGCAGAGCATCGGGAGGGCGTCGGCAGTTGCCGCAAACTTGAGCTGGTCGGAGGAGCTGAAGGTGATGGCTCACTTGGACCACCTGAGCGGGCTCGTGGCCTCGACCTATGGAGGGCCGCGTTCACCTCACGAGCAAACTTCTTGAAGATGCGCTGGGAGGCTGGGGCCTGAGCGCCACCTAAGATGCAGGCGATGGCGTGCGGCTCTTGGAAGCCCCCAGCCCCCTCGTCTTGATGATGGTCGTCGTTCCTCCTCGGTGGCGGCGGCAGAGGAGGGAGGCCTGCTTTGCCCTGAGGGCGGTCCTCACGAGGCTGCTCTCTCCAGGTGCCCTCTCGAGGCTGGTCCTGCCAGCGGTCCTCACGAGGCCGATCGCGCCACTCCTGGCGGGGGCCGCGGTCATCCCAGGGTCCTCCACTTCGTCCTCCTCCCCGGCCGTAGCCCCAGTCGTTGCGCTCGGGGTGTCGACCGAAGCGCCCATCACGGATCCGGCCCTGAGTTCTTGACGGTCATTGGTGTTGTGGTTGTGTACGTTGTGGAAGACGCTGAACGATCGGCTGCCCTTGGACGACTCTGGGAGGTCACTGTCGGTGTCAAAACCGGCGGATCTCGGTTAGGGGGTCCCGAACTGTGCGTCTAGGGATAATGGTAACAGGAGACAGGGGACACAATGTTTACCCAGGTTCGGGCCCTCTCTATGGAGGTAATACCCTACTTTCTGCTTGATTGATCTTGATGAAATATGAGTATTACAAGAGTTGATCTACCACGAGATCATAATGGCTAAAACCCTAGAAGTCTAGCCTGTATGACTATGGTTCTTGCCCTTCGGACTAAGCCCTCCGGATTATATAGACATCGGAGGGGATTAGGGTTTTCCAAAGTCGGTTACAGAGAAAGTCTTCGGTCTTGTACCTTCACAGCCCATTAGTCCGGCCCATGTCCTGTTGGAGAACGTTGCAGAAAATTAAAAAATTTCCTACGGTTTCACCAAGATCCATCTATGAGTTCATCTAAGCAACGAGTCAAGGGAGTGAGTTTGCATCTACATACCACTTGTAGATCGAGTGCGGAAGCGTTCAAGGGGATGGTGATGATGGAGTCGTACTCGTCGTGATTCGGATCACCGATGACCAAGTACTGAACGGACAGCACCTTCGCGTTCAACACACGTACGGAGCGGATGGCGTCTCCTCCTTCTTGATCCGGCAAGGGGGAAGGAGAGGTTGAGGAAGATTGCTCCAAAGAGCAAGACGACGGGCGTGATGATGGTGGAGTGACAGTTCTCCGGCAGGGCTTCGCCAAGCACACGCGGAGGAGGAGAGGTGTTGGGGAGGGGAGGGGCTACGCCTTCAAAATGTGTTGCAGCCCTCCCCTTACCCCTCTATTTATAGGGGGAAGGGACAAGGGGGCCGGCCCCTCTAGATGGCATCTAGAGGGGGGGCGGCGGCCAAGGGGAGGGGGGACTTGCCCCCCAAGCAAGGGGGCGCCCCCTCTAGGGTTCCCCCCCAACCCTAGGCGCATGGGCCCAAGGGGGGGGGCGCCCAGCCCACCAGGGGCTGGCTCCTGCCCCACGCAGCCCATGTGGCCCCCCGGGAGGGGTGGCCCCTCAGTGGACCCGGAACCCTTCCGGTGGCCCCGGTACAATACCGATATGCCCCCGAAACTTTCCGGTGTCCGTTTGATAACTTCCCATATATAAATCTATACCTCCGGACCCTTCCGGAACTCCTCGTGATGTCCGGGATCTCATCCGGGACTCCAAACAACATTCGGTAATCACATACAAGTCTTCCTAATAACCCTAGCGTCACCGAACCTTAAGTGTGTAGACCCTACGGGTTCGGGAGACACGCAGACATGACCGAGACGGCTCTCATGTCAATAACCAACAGCGGGATCTGGATACCCATGTTGGCTCCCACATGCTCCCCGATGATGTCATCGAATGAACCACGATGTCGAGGATTCAAGCAACCCCGATACTATTCCCTTTGTCAATCGGTATGTTACATGCCCGATACTCGATTGTCGGTATCCCAATACCTCGTTCAGTCTCGTTACCGGCAAGTCACTTTACTCGTACCGTAATGCATGATCCCATGACCAAACACTTGGTCACGTTGAGCTCATTATGATGATGCATTACCGAGTGGGCCCAGAGATACCTCTCCGTCATACGGAGTGACAAATCCCAGTCTCGATCCGTGTCAACCCAATGACACTTTCGGAGATACCTGTAGTGCACCTTTATAGTCACCCAGTTACGTTGTGACGTTTGGTACACCCATACCACTCCTACGGTATCCAGGAGTTACACGATCTCATGGTCTAAGGAAGAGATACTTGACACAGAAAAAGCTCTAGCAAAACGAACTACACGATCTTGTGCTATGCTTAGGATTGGGTCTTGTCCATCACGTCATTCTCCTAATGACGTGATCCCGCTTGTCAATGACATCTGATGTCCATAGTCGTGAAACCATGACTATCTGTTGACCAACGAGCTAGTCAACTAGAGGCTTACTAGGGACGTATTGTGGTCTATGTATTCACACGTGTATTACGATTTCCGGATAATACAATTATAGCATGAATAAAAGACAATTATCATGAACAAGGAAATATAATAATAATCCTTTTATTATTGCCTCTAGGGCATATTTCCAATGATCTCCCACTTGCACTATAGTCAATAATCTAGTTACATTGTGATGAATCGAACGCCCATAGAGTTACGGTGTTGATCATGTTTTGCCCATGAAGAGGTTTAGTCAAGGGATCTGCGACATTCAGATCCGTATGTACTTTACAAATTTCTATGTCTCCATCTTGAACATTTTCACGGATGGAGTTGAAGCGACGCTTGATGTGCTCGGTCTTCTTGTGAAACCTGGGCTCCTTGGCAAGTGCAATAGCTCCGGTGTTGTCACAGAAGAGTTTGATCGGCCCCGACGCATTGGGTATGACTCCTAGGTCGGTGATGAACTCCTTCACCCAAATTGCTTCATGCGCTGCCTCCGAGGCTGCCATGTACTCCGCTTCACATGTAGATCCCGCCACGACGCTCTGCTTGCAGCTGCACCAGCTTACCGCTCCACCATTCAACATATACACGTATCCGGTTTGTGACTTAGAGTCATCCAGATCTGTGTCGAAGCTAGCGTCGACGTAACCCTTTACGACGAGCTCTTCGTCACCTCCATAAACAAGAAACATGTCCTTTGTCCTTTTCAGGTACTTTAGGATATTCTTGACCGCTGTCCAGTGTTCCTTGCCGGGATTACTTTGGTACCTTCCTACCAAACTTACGGCAAGGTTTACATCAGGTCTGGTACACAGCATGGCATACATAATAGATCCTATGGCTGAGGCATAGGGGATGACGCTCATCTCTTCTTTATCTTTTGCCGTGGTGGGGCATTGAGCTGAGCTCAATCTCACACCTTGCAAGCATGTGCAAGAACCCTTTCTTGGACTGATCCATTTTGAACTTCTTCAAAATCTTATCAAGGTATGTGCTTTGTGAAAGACCTATGAGGCGTCTCGATCTATCTCTATAGATCTTGATGCCTAATATATAAGCAGCTTCTCCAAGGTCCTTCATTGAAAAACACTTATTCAAGTAGGCCTTAATGCTGTCCAAGAATTCTATATCATTTCCCATCAAAAGTATGTCATCTACATATAATATGAGAAATGCTCTGAGCTCCCACTCACTTTCTTGTAAACGCAGGCTTCTCCATAAGTCTGCATAAACCCAAACGCTTTGATCATCTCATCAAAGCGAATGTTCCAACTCCGAGATGCTTGCACCAGCCCATAAATGGATCATTTGGAGCTTGCATACTTTGTTAGCATTCTTAGGATCGACAAAACCTTCCGGCTGCATCATATACAGCTCTTCCTTAAGATAACCGTTAAGGAACGCTGTTTTGACGTCCATCTGCCATATCTCATAATCATAGTATGCGGCAATTGCTAACATGATTCGGACGGACTTAAGCTTCGCTACGGGAGGGAAAGTCTCATCGTAGTCAATCCCTTGAACTTGCCGATAACCCTTAGCGACAACTCGAGCTTTATAGATGGTGACATTACCATCCGCGTCCGTCTTCTTCTTAAAGATCCATTTGATTTCTATCGCTCGCCGATCATCGGGCAAGTCAGTCAAAGTCCATACTTTGTTTTCATACATGGATTCTATCTCGGATTTCATGGCTTCTAGCCATTTGTTGGAATCTGGGCCCGCCATCGCTTCTTCATAGTTCAAAGGTTCACCGTTGTCTAACAACATGATTTCCAAGACAGGGTTGCCGTACCACTGCAGTGCGTAACGTGTCCTTGTGGACCTCTGAAGTTCAGTAGTTACTTGATCCAAGTACCTTGATCATCATCATTATTTTCCTCTTCGGTTGGTGTAGGCATCACAGGAACATTTTCCTGAGCTGCACTACTTTCCCGTTCAAGAGGTAGTACTTCATCGAGTTCTACTTTCCTCCCACTTACTTCTTTCGAGAGAAACTCTTTTTCCAGAAAGGATCCGTTCTTGGAAACAAAAATATTGCTCTCGGATCTTAAGTAGAAGGTATACCCAATGGTTTCCTTAGGGTATCCTATGAAGACACATTTTTCCGACTTGGGTTCGAGCTTTTCAGGTTGAAGTTTCTTGACATAAGCATCGCATCCCCAAACTTTTAGAAAGCGACAGCTTAGGTTTCTTCCCAAACCATAATTCATACGGTGTCGTCTCAACGGATTTAGACGGTGCCCTATTTAAAGTGAATGTAGCTGTCTCTAGAGCGTATCCCCAAAATGATAGCAGTAAATCGGTAGAGACATCATGGATCGCACCATATCCAATAGAATGCGATTACGATGTTCGGACACACCGCTATGTTGAGGTGTTCCAGCGGCGTGAGTTGTGAAACGATTCCACATTTTCTTAAGTGTGTACCAAATTCGTGACTTAAATATTCTCCTCCACGATCCGATCGTAAGAATTTTATCTTTCGGTCACGTTGATTCTCTACTTCATTCTGAAATTCCTTGAACTTTTCAAAGGTCTCAGACTTGTGTTTCATTAAGTAGACATACCCATATCTACTCAAGTCATCTGTGAGAGTGAGAACATAACGATATCCTCCGCGAGCCTCAACGTTTATTGGACCGCACACATCGGTATGTATGATTTCCAATAAGTTGGTTGCTCGCTCCATTGTTCCGGAGAACGGAGTCTTGGTCATTTTGCCCATGAGGCATGGTTCGCATGTGTCAAATGATTCATAATCGAGAGACTCTAAAAGTCCATCAGCATGGAGCTTCTTCATGCGCTTGACACCAATGTGACCAAGGCGGCAGTGCCACAAGTATGTGGGACTATCGTTATCAACTCTACATCTTTTGGTATTCACACTATGAATATGTGTAATATTACGTTCGAGATTCATTAAGAATAAACCATTGACCATCGGAGCATGACCATAAAACATATCTCTCATATAAATAGAACAACCATTATTCTCGGATTTAAATGAGTAGCCATCTCGCATTAAACGAGATCCAGATACAATGTTCATGCTAAAACTTGGCACTAAATAACAATTATTGAGGTTCATAACTAATCCCGTGGGTAAATGTAGAGGTAGCGTGTCGGCGATCACATCGACTCTGGAACCATTCCCGACGCATCGTCACCTCTTCGCCATGATCTCCGCTTATTCCGCAGCTCTGCTGTGAGTTACAAATATGAGCAACGGCACGGTATCAAATACCCGGAGTTACTACAGTAATCGGTAAGGTACACATCAATTACATGTATATCAAATATACCTTTGGTGTTGCCGGCCTTCTTATCCGCTAAGTATTTGGGGCAGTTCCGCTTCCAGTGACCCTTCCCCTTGCAATAAAAGCACTCAGTCTCAGGCTTGGGTCCATTCTTTGACTTCTTCCCGGCAACTTGCTTACCGGGTGCGGCAACCTCCTTGCCATCCTTGTTGAAGTTCTTCTTGCCCTTGCCCTTCTTGAACTTAGTGGTTTTGTTGACCATCAACACTTGATGTTCTTTCTTGATTTCAACCTCTGCTGACTTCAAAGATTGAGAATACTTCGGGAATGGTCTTCACCATCCCCTGCATATTGTAGTTCATCACAAAGCTCTTGTAGCTTGGTGGGAGCGATCGATGGATTTTGTCAATGACCGCCTCGTCCGGGAGGTTTATGTCCAGTTGGGACATGCGGTTGTGCAACCGGACATTTTGAGTATGTGCTCACCGATGTAACTGTTTTCCTCCATCTTACAACTATAGAACTTGTCGGAGACTTCATATCTCTCGACCGGGCATGAGCTTGGAAAACTAGTTTCAGCTCTTGAACATCTCATATGCTCCGTGTTGCTCAAAACGCTTTTGGAGCCCCGGTTCTAAGCTGTAAAGCATGCCGCCTGAACGAGGGAGTAATCATCGACGAGTCTGCCAAGTATTCATAATGTCTTGGTTCTTCGGGACGGAGGCGTCACCTAGCGGTCCTTCTAGGACATATTGTTTCTGGCAGCTATGAGGATGATCCTCGTGTTCGGACCCAGTCCGTATAGTTGCTGCCATCATCTTTCAGCTTGGTTTTCTAGGAACGCGTTGAAGTTCAGGTTGACATGAGCGTTGGCCATTTGATCTACAAGACATATTTGCAAAGGTTTTAGACTAAGTTCATGATAATTAAGTTCATCTAATCAAATTATTTTAATGAACTCCCACTCAGATTAGACATCCCTCTAGTCATCTAAGTGTTACACGATCCGAGTCGACTAGGCCGTGTCCGATCATCATGTGAGACGGACTAGTCATCGTCGGTGAACATTCTCATGTTGATCATATCTTCCATACGACTCGTGTTCGACCTTTCGGTCTCCGTGTTCGGAGGCCATGTCTGTACATGCTAGGCTCGTCAAGTTAACCCTAAGTGTTTTGCATGTGTAAAACTGTCTTACACCCGTTGTATGTGAACGTAAGGATCTATCACACCCGATCATCACGTGGTGCTTGAAGCAGCGAACTTTAGCAACGGTGCACAGTTAGGGAGAACACTTCTTGAAATTGTTGTAAGGGATCATCTTATTTACTACCGTCGTTCTAAGTAAACAAGATGCATAAACATAATAAACATCACATGCAATTATATAGTAGTGACATGATATGGCCAATATCATATAGCTCCATTGATCTCCATCTTCGGGCTCCATGATCATCTTGTCACCGGCATGACACCATGATCTCCATCATCATGATCTCCATCATCGTGTCTTCATGAAGTTGTCACGCCAACGACTACTTCTACTTCTATGGCTAACGCGTTTAGCAATAAAGTAAAGTAGTTTACATGGCGTTCTTCAATGACACGCAGGTCATACAAAAATAAAGACAACTCCTATGGCTCCTGCCGGTTGTCATACTCATCGACATGCAAGTCGTGATTCCTATTACAAGAACATGATCTCATACATCACAATATATCATTCATCATTCATCACAACTTCTTGCCATATCACATCACATGACAATTGCTGCAAAAACAAGTTAGACGTCCTCTAATTGTTGTTGCATCTTTTACGTGGCTGCAATTGGGTTCTAGCAAGAACGTTTTCTTACCTACAAATAACCACAACGTGATTTTGTCAACTTCTATTTACCCTTCATAAGGACCCTTTTCATCGAATCCGCTCCAACTAAAGTGGGAGAGACAGACACCCTTGACCACCTTATTCAACTAGTGCATTTCAGTCGGTGGAACCGGTCTCACGTAAGCGTACGTGTAAGGTTGGTCCGGGCCGCTTCATCCCACAATACCGCTGAAGCAAGATAAGACTAGTAGCGGCAAGCAAGTTGACAAGATCTACGCCCACAACAAAATTGTGTTCTACTCGTGCAATAGAGAACTACGCATAGACCTAGCTCATGATGCCACTGTTGGAGAACGTTGCAGAAAATTAAAAAAATTCCTACGGTTTCACCAAGATCCATCTATGAGTTAATCTAAGCAACAAGTCAAGGGAGTGAGTTTGCATCTACATACCACTTGTAGATCGAGTGCGAAGCGTTCAAGGGATGGTGATGATGGAGTCGTACCATACGATTCGGATCACCGATGACCAAGTGCTGAACGGACAACACCTCCGCGTTCAACACACGTGCAGTGCGGACAACGTCTCCTCCTTCTTGATCCAGCAAGGGGGAAGGAGAGGTTGAGGAAGATGGCTCCAGCAGCAGCACGACGGCGTGATGATGGTGGAGTGACAGTTCTCCGGCAGGGCTTCGCCAAGCACACGTGGAGGAGGAGAGTTGTTGGGGAGGGGAGGGGCTGCGCCTTCAAAATGTGTTGCAGCCCTCCCCTTACCCCTCTATTTATAGGGGGAAGGGACAAGGGGGCCGGCCCCTCTAGATGGCATCTAGAGGGGGGCCGGCGGCCAAGGGGAGGGGGGACTTGCCCCCTGCCAAGGGCGCCCCTCTAGGGTTCCCCCAACCCTAGGCGCATGGGCCCAAGGGGGGGGAGGTGCGCCCAGCCCACCAGGGGCTAGCTCCTGCCCCACGCAGCCCATGTGGCCCCCCGGGAGGGGTGGCCCCTCCCGGTGGACCCTCGGAACCCTTCCGGTGGCCCCGGTACAATACCGATATGCCCCCGAAACTTTCCGGTGTCCGTTTGACAACTTCCCATATATAAATCTTTACCTCCGGACTGGTCCGGAACTCCTCGTGACGTCCGGGATCTCATCCGGGACTCAACAACATTCGGTAATCACATACAAGTCTTCCTAATAACCCTAGCGCCACCGAACCTTAAGTGTGTAGAACCCACGGGTTCGAGACACGCAGACATGACCGAGACGGCTCTCAGGTCAATAACCAACAGCGGATCTGGATACCCATGTTGGCTCCCACATGCTCCTCGATGATGTCATCGGATGAACCACGATGTCGAGGATTCAAGCAACCCCGTATACTATTCCCTTTGTCAATCGGTACGTTACATGCCCGAGACTCGATCGTCGGTAACCCAATACCTCGTTCAGTCTCTTTACCAGCAAGTCACTTTACTCGTACCGTAATGCATGATCCCGTGACCAAACAATTGGTCACTTTGAGCTCATTATGATGATGCATTACCGAGTGGGCGAGAGATACCTCTCCGTCATACGGAGTGACAAATCCAGTCTCGGTCCGTGTCAACCCAATGACACTTTCGGAGATACCTGTAGTGCACCTTTATAGTCACCCAGTTACGTTGTGACGTTTGGTACACCCAAACCACTCCTACGTTATCCGGGAGTTACACGATCTCATGGTCTAAGGAAGAGATACTTGACATTGAAAAAGCTCTAGCAAAACGAACTACACGATCTTGTGCTATGCTTAGGATTGGGTCTTGTCCATCACGTCATTCTCCTAATGACGTGATCCCGTTGTCAATGACATCTGATGTCCATAGTCAGGAAACCATGACTATCTGGTGACCAACGAGCTAGTCAACTAGAGGCTTACTAGGGACGTATTGTGGTCTATGTATTCACACGTGTATTATGATTTCCGGATAATACAATTATAGCATGAATAAAAGACAATTATCATGAACAAGGAAATATAATAATAATCCTTTTATTATTTCCTCTAGGGCATATTTCCAACATGTCCAACAGGCTGGACGCCCGAGGACTCCTTAGTCCAGGACTCCCTCAGTAGCCCCTGAACCGGGCTTCAATGATGAGGTGTCTGGTGTGCAGATTGTCTTCGGCAATGCAAGGCGGGTTCCCTTTCCGAATACTCCAAGATAGTCTTCGGACACAATGAACATGTCCGGATCTGCAACACAAGTACCACACACAACCGCATAGAGTATAATATTTCATGAGTCCAATCCGCTGACAACTTTTTGTAATGTGACATCATGTCTCTCCGGTCATTATTTCGAACCGTTTCCTTCTGCCGTTCCATGTTTTGAGATGTGGTTTTCATTGGCACGTCTTGTCGAAGCAGAGATCGTGTCCCCTTATTGCGGGATTCTAATCAATACGGGCATAGGTAATCCAACCGTGCCGTTTGCACAGCCCTTGGGAACATGCGAGTTTTAAGGCGAGTGGGCAGCCGCTTGATATTCACTGCCTATATAAGGAGATAAGGATTCCCATTCTTCACCCACGCCCTCTCTCTTTCTCTACCCTTCCATTCTCGAGCTCCAGCACCCAAGTCCTCATCTTTTCCGCCTCAAGAAAGCACTCAACCTTGTCCAGATGTGGAGCACAAGGCAAGTGGATGGCCTCCTCCGTCAAGGAGAAGGACATCACTAAGCTTCGGGAGGCCGGGTACCTGGCCAAAGAAATCGTCAAGCGGCTCCCGGCCAAGGGGCAGATCATCCCCACCCCGAAGCTCAATGAGAGGGTGGTTTTCATCCCCCACTTCATCCGCGGGTTAGGGTTCCCTCTCCACCCTTTCCTCCGTGGACTCATGTTCTATTACGGGCTAGATTTCCATGATCTAGCCCCAAAATCCTTCCTCAACATCTCGGCATTCATTGTCGTGTGTGAGGCCTTCCTCCGAATTCCTCCCCACTTTGGACTGTGGCTGAAGATCTTCAATGTGAAGCCGAAGATGGTGGATATACAACACGCGGAGTGCGGAGGCGTCATGGTGAGCAAGCTACCCAATGTCACATGGCCCAAGGGTACTTTTGTGGAGACCGTCAAGGAGTGGTAGAAACTATGGTTCTATATCACAGAGCCCCGCAACGCCACCTGGGCCGCGGATCCCAAATTCAAGTCCGGAGCTCCAATGGGGCTCACCTCCTGGATTGAGAAGGGCCCGAATTGGTCCTAGTTGGACGAGTTGATCGCGCTGCAAACACGCATCCAAAGCATGGTGGATAAAAACATCAAGCTCGTCAACGTGATCGAGGTGATGTTAGTTCGCCGGATCGTTTCATGCCAGAGCCGGACTTGCCCTTTATGGGAATTCGATCCAGAGAAGCACCAGACCTTGGAAAGGCTCTTCGGAACCACGCACGAAGATATCTGGAAGTTGCACTTCAAGGGCAACGAGACGCCGCCGGAGACGGACGAGGACTGCGGCAATGATCTGGTCCATCCCGCTAGCGCGGTAAGTCAAGGTGTATCCCCTAAGCAAGCCCCTGGCCGATTCGTGAGTACTAAAAACCCATATACGTCCATGTATCTGGCCTCTCCACTTCATGGTATTAACATGTTAACTTATGCCATTGCAGTCCGGCCCATAACAGCTCCCTGCGATCCTCATCAGGAGGTTCGCTGGATTCAAAGGCGATGGCCATCGAGTCATCGCTGGCCGCTCACTCTCCCAAGGCCAAGGGCGACACCGAGGTGCTGTCCCGAAGGACCTTCCCAGGCCAGGGGAAGGTTCAGGAGGCCATCAGGGAGGCGCTGGAGGGCAAAACCTCAGCCGCCGGACACATGGGGGAGCAGATCCCCATGGAGACTGGCGATGGGGGCCATGTTCAGTTCGGCCCCCAGCCAAATACGGTCCCGGAGACCTATATGGCTCCGGAATCTGACGAGCAGCCTCCATCGAGAGAAGGAGGTGTGCCTATCCCGCCGGTGACCTCTGTCCAACAAGAGGCACCGGATAATCTGCTGGAAGCGCTACGGGGCGCTTCCATTGTGAATGAACACCGTATCCTTATGGGTACGGTGGTTGAGAGAGTTCAGTCTGTCAAGAGTGGACTGACCGAAGCCTACAACAGTCTGCTGACAGGTTTTGAGGTAAGCGACGAGAAAGAGAAAATCCTAGTATACACAATAGCCCCTGAGACACTGTCCGGTGTTCGGAAAGAAAAAACCGGACAGAGGATCAAGTAATTTTCACAGGAAACTAACTAAATATGTCTTATGTGAATAAGCAGGCGTCATTTGCTAGCTGCAACCTCTCATGCTGCGGAGGTCTCCGGACTAAAGCAGAGGTTGGAGCAGATCGAAGAAGAGCTAAACCTTGTAAAAAGGTAGCTGGGGGACAAGCAAGGTATGTTCTGACTTGTTGTATATTCGAAAAGAATGAATGACATGTATTTACCATAGTGCCATGATATTTGTAGGAGCGGCGACCGAGGTCGAGGTCCTTAAAAAGGACCAGGCCGAGGCCGAGGAGAAAACTGCCAAGGAACAAGCTGCTTGTAAGAAGCACGAGGCCAGGCTTGATGAGGTTCAGCAAGAGCTCCAGGATGCTGTGAGGAAATGCGAGTCCTTGGAGTGCGATGTCTCGGCTCGAGAGACAGAACTCGCTAAGGCTCGCCAGAGTGCACAAGAGGCCCGGGTTGAAGCCCAGGGTGCCCTCCAGGAAATCCAGGAGGCAAAGAAGATCGCGGTGGGTAAGGCTTTTAGTATGCAAAGCAAGTATGTGAAGAAGAGGTATCTCTTACTAACCCGGATTTGGAGTTCTCCAGGGGCGTTTGCGGATCTGCCGCACTGTGTCTCTGACGCTGCAGAATTCTTCCGAGCCGAGGAAGGGAGCTCAACGGAGAAGCTGTTCTGGTCGCAATACCTTGCGCCAGAACATTTGATGCCCTTTAGCGATCAGCTAAAACAGCTGGTCGAGCTGCATAGGGTGGCCGAACTGGCCATGAATGATTTAATAATCTGGCTGTGGCCTGCCGAAGCTATACCCAGCAGCTACTTCGGGCTCGTGAAGCGGCTGGTGAATGCCTGCCCTCAGCTGGACGTCATCAAGCGGTCGGTCTGCATCAAGGGCATGCACCTGGCCTTCACCCACGTCAAGGTGCAGTGGGCGAAGATGAATGCCGTCAAGCTTGCGACCGAGGGACCGCCTGAGGGAAAGGAGCACCGCACGCCGGAGCGGTATTTTGAAGATGTCCTGGAGGGGTCTCGCATTGTGGCGACGCAATGTGCACAAGACATTATCTTCGAATGAATACATTCATGTTGTCTCTGCCTTGTATGATGAAACAAATTCGTTATGTAATATAATGTTTGTTTAAAAAAATTACCTCCTGTGCGGCCGTGTTTTGTGAAATCTGAGAGTTGACCAGTCATCGGCTCCTGGCCCCACGTAGGTAGTACGGGGGTGTTCGGGATAGAATCTAAACACTCTTGATCCAATTGTTTGGTCCTTGAAGGAGGTGTTTAGCACAACGAACCACGCAATCAGACTATGCAGCTTGAACACCCTCACTTGGCCATAGGAGTTTGACAATAAAAAATTAGGCGTAGTCCCTAGTATCCTAACTAGGATGTTGTAAACACCTGATCAGGTAAGTACCAATCCCTCGCGTAATACGGAAAAAATCGCTACAGATCTGGAACCTCCGAAGAGCTGACCGGCTCTCGCCGCATCATGACAGTCAGTTTTCGGCTTTCTCTACTGTGGTGCTCATCCGGGTAAACCAGGGCACAATCGCAGTAGTTCTTCCTTTGCTACCCTAGCCGATATAACAGGACATAAGGTGGCAAGCACAGGAGCCGGGCAACCCAACTACTGACCAAAGACATGATTCGGAGCCAATGCATATAGTGCTAAATTCAGGGTGCTGAACTATACTGTAAAAAGTGTTCGGACTTTGTTGCCGTATTGCGGGGCGCTATGAAGCCCCTGGCAAATTGAAACATACCAAAGTGTACGGGTGCTATTTGATAAGGCTATCAAAAGAAAAGGAGAAGAAGAAAGGATGGTAAGCTAGAGCCACATAATTTGGGCCGCAAACTGTTTCCATTATAATTTAATTAATACGTCAAAGCATATTCGTATAAGTAGTGCGATAAGCAACAGGCTATTTAATATGCCACAACCAAGGGAGAGTTGCATGTGGGTCTTGAAAACAGGTAGAGTGGTCGTTAAAGAGACCACCTAGAAATTCCCTTATACGTCAGTGCTTCTTGCCGTCTTGGTATATTTATCCTTCGAAAGGACCGGTGATCAGGCCGTCAGGGAAAGCCTTTGGAAAATAAACCTGAAAAGGAGAAACATGAAACAATGAAAGTATGTGTGTCCAGGGGTGGTCGAACCATATTGTGGATCACAAGCTAGTTATGCCTCCGTCTATGCCCATGGTATTTTGAGTGTGTAGTTATGTACGCGCGGTACGAATGCTGCCACTTGGTCGTGACTGGGATGGAGGACAAATTGCTAGTCGAGCTCTTGACGAGCTGAGATGTCCTGTTGCAGAATAGTCCGGACTCTCTTGAGAGTGTCCGGGAGCTCGGCCGCCGAATTAAGGTTCTGCTTGAAAAGGCCGCTCTGTACTTCAGCTGCTAAGGCAGCGGTGTGCTATTCAGTACGGAGGGAGCGTTCCGTGTTTCCATTAATTGTTATGACGCCGCATGGTCCGGGCATCTTGAGCTGGAGATAAGCGTAGTGCGGCACCGCGTTGAATCGAGCAAATGTCGTTCGTCCGAGCGGTGCGTGATAGCCACTGCGAAAGGGGACGATATCGAAGATCAACTCTTCGCTTCGGAAGTTGTCCGGAGATCCAAAGACAACCTCTAGTGTGATTGAGCCCGTACAGCGAGCCTCTACACCTGGTATGACTCCTTTAAAGGTACTCTTTATGGGCTTGATCCGTGATGGATTAATGCCCATTTTGCACACTGTATCCTGATAGAGCAGGTTGAGGCTGCTGCCATCGTCCATGAGGACTCGCGTCAGGTGGAATCCATCAATTATTGGGTCAAGGACCAGTGCAGCTGAACCACCGTGAAGGATACTGGTCGGATGATCCCGATGATCGAAGGTGACCGGGCATGACGACCATGGATTAAATTTTGGGGCGACTGGCTCTATCGCATAGACGCCCCTCGAAGGCTGCGCTCCCTCTTGGGGATGTGGGTAGCGTATATCATGTTCACCGTTTTGACCTGAGGGGGAAACTTCTTCTGTCCCCCTATGTTCAGTGGCCAGGGTTCCTCGTCATCATCTTTGCTTTGTGATCCCTTCTCCTTGTTTTCGGCATTTAACGTGCCGGCCTGTTTAAAAACCCAACAATCTCTGTTGGTATGATTGGCTGGTTTGTCTGGGGTGCCATGGATGGTCCCGGATTGTTTCTTTTATATGGCTTCTTCCGCTGACCGGACTTGGAGCCACTGAATCCGGCGTTGACTGTAGTGTCATTGGTGTTATCACCATTTGTATGATGTTTGTGCCTGTTGCGATGGAGCTTGCCATTGTTGTTTTTTACCTCGGAGGTGCCCACTTCGCTTGCCGTGTTTTTGCTACGGGCCAGCCAACTATCCTCACCCGCATAAAAGCAGGTCACGAGTGCCGTGAGGGCTGCCATGGACTTCGGCTTTTCTTGGCCGAGGTGGCGGGCGAGCCATTCGTCGCAGATGCTATGTTAAAAGGCCGCTAGGGCTTCGGCATCCGGACAGTCGACGATCTGGTTCTTTTTAGTTAGGAACCTAGTCCAAAATTTCCTGGCTGACTCTCCGGGCTGTTAAACTATGTGACTTAGGTCATCCGCATCTGGTGGTCGTACATATGTGCCTTGGAAGTTTTCGCGGAAGGCGTCTTCCAAGTCCTCCCATCTGCCAATAGAGTTTTCAGGCGGACTGTTTAACCAGTGCCGAGCTGGCCCTTTGAATTTTAGCGGGAGGTATTTGATGGCATGAAGGTCATCTCCGCAGGCCATATGGATATGGAGAAGAAAATCCTCGATCCATACCGCGGGATCAGTTGTTCCATCATATGATTCGATATTCACGGGTTTAAACCCTTCTGGGAATTCATGCTCCGTTACTTCGTCAGTGAAGCAAAGAGGGTGTGCAACGCCTCTATATCAGGCTACATCGCGACATAGATCAGATGGAGTCCGTCTGCGGTTTTCAGCCCGGGCGTGACTAGGCTTGTCACGTCCGAATAGATGGCCGTTGTCACGTGTCGGGGCGCATCCTCGCGATCCGTAGATCGATCTGGTATGTCCTGCTCTACTGTCCAGGTCCTGCCGAAGGTCATATGTATGACTCCGAGTTGTTTTATATCTCTCTTTACGGTGAGGTGGGGCGGGCTGGTGTTCGGCTTGAGTTGCCTCTTTGTCCCTACCACGTGATGGTCGGTCAGCCGCATTGTGCGATGATGGTACGGGCTCCGGCCCCTCATCATCGAACTGACGTAGCAACTTGCGCTTCGGGTAGGTTTTGTCTGGGCGCTTGAGGCTGTATTCTTCGGCTGCCAGGACATCAGTCCATCTATCGTTGAGCAGATCTTGGTCAGCTTGAAGCTGTCGCTGCTTCTTTTTCAGGCTTCTTGCAGTGGCTATTAGCCGGCGCTTAAAGCGCTCCTGCTCGAGAGGTTCCTCAGGCATGATAAAATCCTCGTTGCGGAGGCTCGCCTCATCCTCAGAGAGTGGAAGATAATTAATGTCCTCCGAGTCATCGTGTATGGCCTGCTCATCAGGGCTAACTTGCCCGTTTTCCCGTTTGTCATGTTCGGAAGTTACCTCAACAGGGTCTTCATTATCTTCGGCATTGTCCGAAGTATTGTTTTCTCTCGTGCCGGTATTGCTATCTTTTCCACGACGTGACTTAGAGCGGCGCCGCTGACACCGGCGTTTTGGCTGTATCTCAGGAGGTTCATCCTCAACTAGATCTTCTTTGTCATCATCGTTAGTTCTTTTAGGTGTATCCACCATGTACACATCGTAAGAAGAGGTGGCCGTCCAGCATCCGGTAAACGGCGGGTTTTGGCCGTGCTCCTCATCGGCACCATCGTCCATACCGTCGATGTCTTCGGAGCCGTAATCGAGCATGTCGATTAAGTCTTCGACAGTGGCTATGAAGTGGGCGGTGGGTGGGAAGCGAAATTCTCCGTCATTAGCCTCCAGTTCGAACCGGATATAATTCAGCTGTGAGCCCCCCGCTAAGGATAGTGCTTTTAACGAGTTTAACACGTCGCCCAAAGGCGAGTGCCGAAAAATGTCTGCAGGGCTGAATTCGACGACCGATGACTGATCGAGCTCGACGCACATGGACGCACATGATTCAGAACCTGTAGCCAGAAACAAGTCCGAGGCTCCGGTGACACAGATTCCACTCGAGGTTGGGTCTGTGTGCGGCTCTGACGCCGCTGGGACTGCGGCATCTGTGGCGGGGTTGAGCTTCCCATCCTCGGATGGCGCGATCTGCTCTGGATCTAAGGCCAGAGCAGTTACAGTTTCTATCTCCTGGGTATGGTCCGATGACAGATTTAAGTCATGCTCATCGCGGTGATAGGGAGCGGCTGCCATGGTCTCGAACCTGTCGAAGATCAAGTCTCCGCGGATATCCGTGGCGTAGTTCAAGCTTCCGAATCTGACCTGATGGCCAGGGGCGTAGCTATCGATCTACTCCAGATGGCCAAGCGAGTTGGCCCACAGTGTGAAGCCGCTGAACACGAAGATCTGTCCGGGGAGGAAGACTTCCCCTTGGACAGCATTGTTGTAGATGATTGAAGGAGCCATCAAACCTTTTGAGGACGGCACAGTGGAACTCTCAATGAAAGCACCAATGTCGGTGTCAAAACCGGCGGATCTCGGGTAGGGGGTCCCGAACTGTGCATCTATGATCGATGGTAACAGGAGACAGGGGACACAATGTTTACCCAGCTTCGGGCCCTCTCTATGGAGGTAATACCCTACTTCCTGCTTGATCTTGATGAATATGAGTATTACAAGAGTTGATCTACCACGAGATCGTAATGGCTAAAAACCTAGAAGTCTAGCCTGTATGACTATGAATCTTGCCCTTCGGACTAAGCCCTCCAGTTTATATAGACACCGCAGGGGATTAGGGTTGTACAAAGTCGGTTATAGAGAAAGGAATCTTCATATTTGGATGCCAAGTTTGCCTTCCACGCTAAGGAGAGTCCCATCCGGACATGGGAGAGAGTCTTCGGTCTTGTACCTTCGTAGCTCATTAGTCCGGCCCATGTCCAACAGGCCGGACGCCCGAGGACCCCTTAGTCCAAGACTCCCTCAGTCACAACCGCGCTTCATCTCTGGCTCGGCTGCAAGCATGGCTGCTCCCTTGTGCTTCACATCCTTGGTCTTGGCCTTCTTATCCTCTGGGTCGGCGGCTGGAAGCTCGAGGAGGGAGAGGCGCCCTTCCTGAGCTCTTGCGCACTTGGTCGCCGTGTTGAACATCTCGAGGGCCATGCACATGTCCTTGTGGATGGCGAGCTCCTCCTTCATCTTGACCGCGGACGCCGTCGGAGAACGCGGAGATGATGGCCTCGTCCATCACCACAGGGATCTCGAGGCGGGCCTTATTGAAGTCTTGGATGTACTGCAGAGTTTTCCATGGCTGCTGCTTGATGCGCTGCAGGTCACGCGCGGCCGGCGGGCGGTCGCGAGTGCCCTGGAAGTTGGCAATGAAGCGCTCGCACAACTCGCCCCAGGAGGAGATCGATCCCGCGGGCAGGTTCAGGAGCCACGAGCGCGCACCATCCTTTAGGGCCATGGGAAACCATTTCGCCATGACCTTCTCGTCGCCATTGGCTACCTCGATGCTCAGCTCATAGAGCTGCAAGAACTTTGCAGGGTCGGGGGTGCCGTCGTAGCGCGGAGGCAGGTATGGCCTGAACTTGCTGGGCCAGACGACGCTGCGCAGCTCGGGAGTGAAGGCACGGCATCCTGCTGTGGTCATCGGGGCCCGTCGCGGAGGCGGAGCCTGGTGCTAGTATCCACGCATTGCCGCCGCAGGCGGCATGTGGTCTTGACGCGGTGGTGCTGGGGGTGCTGGAGCACTTTTTGCGGCCGAGGGACTTCTTGGCAGCTTCCTTCTTCGTGTGCGGGCGCCATTCGCGGTGGGTCGCGCCGCGGGGCCGCGCATCTTGGGGCAAGGGCGGCATCTAGATGCGGAGGTGGTGGAGCCGCTCCGTGGGCTATCTCGCCCGCAGCTGGAGGTGGGCGAGGCAGCAAGAGAGACGATGCAGGGGAGCCCCAAGCGGCACCGACGAGCTCGGCGATGCGGTCCAGCCAGTCTTCATAGAGGTTGTAACACCCCGGAAGTAATTTTCCATATTTGTAACTCCAACTCTTGCCATTTTCGGCATTGTGATATGATATTCCCTCCGTGGTTGGGTTTCTTCATCTTGCTTTTTGTCCATGTCATGCATTTTATCATGTCATCATGTGCATCGCATTTGCATACGTGTTCGTCTCATGATTCCGAGCACTTTTCCCGTTGTCCGTTTTGCAATCCGGCACTCCTATCTCCCCCGGCGGCCCTTTTACGTTTTTCCGTTAATGCGGGTACTAAACCTTCTCGGAATGGACCGAGGTTTGTCTAGTGGCCTTGGTATACCACCGTAGACCACCGGTCAAGTTTGGTCATTTGGAGCTCGTTTGGTACTCAGCAGTTAACTGCACTCTCATGAGGCTTCTTTTAAGTTGCAGCCCAACACCCCTTCAAAACAGCCCAATAACCCATCTAAGTCACTTCCATGCTCTCCGTCGTTCGATCACGATCGTGTGGGCGAAAACTACACCTCATTTGGACTGTCCTAGCTCCCTCTATGCCTATTTAAGCAAACCCCCCTCCAAATCCGGATCATCCCTTCCCCGAAACCCTAAAAATCCCTCCCCGCGCCCGTACGGACACGTCCGCCGCCGCCGGACGAAATCGCCGCCGCCCCTCGCCCAATCATGGGCGCCACCTGTCCCGCCGCCGCTCCGCGCCGCCCGACCGCCGGGCCAGTGAACCCGCCCGGCTCCAGCAGCCGCAGCGCCCGCGCCTCCAGCAGCGGCCGGCCCCGCCGCTTGACGCCCTCCGCCGCCACCTCTTCCAACAGCATTTCGGGCATCAAGATGAGCTTAAATGAAAATGATGCAATGAGATGAAATGATCTACTCTTGGACGAACATTTTGATATATTATCTGCATAAAATGGATCTATAGATGCAAAGATATACCACGTTGAAAATGCAACAAAATTCATTGAGATGAAAAACTTAGAGAAATAAAAGGAGGAGAAGTCAGCAGGCGCGCGACCCGAGGTCGGATCTGGCAGCTGGATCGGTGACGGCGGGGCGGGCAAGACGGCGAGGCGGGCGCCGGAGGAGGCGGTTGGGTCGGGCCGGCTGAGGTCGGGCCGCCGGCGAGACGGCGGCGGGCCGAGAGGCGCTGTGGCGCGGGCGTCGGTGGCGCGATCCGGGCGGGCGGCGGGGGGTGGCGGGCGGCGGCGACGGGCCGGGGCGGACGAGGTGGCGGCGAGGGCGGCCGCGTGAGGTGGGGCCGGGCGCGCTGGCGGCGCTGCTGCTGGGCGGGTTCGCCAGGTTCGGGCCGCTGGCGCGAGCGGGCGGCGCTGGGACAGGTGGCGCCCATGCGATTGGGCGAGGGGCGGCGGCGATTGTCCGGCTGGGCGGACGTGGTCTCAGACGGGCGCCGTGGTGGATTTTTAGGGTTTCGGGAAGGGATGATCCGGATTTGGAGGGGTTTGCTTAAATAGGCATAGAGGGAGCTAGGAGAGTCCAAATGAGGTGTAGTTTCGCCCACACGATCGTGATCGAACGACGGAGAGCATGGAAGTAACTTAGATGGGTTATTGGGCTGTTTTGAAGGGGTGTTGGGCTGCAACTTAAAAGAAGCCTTTGCGAGAGTAAGTTAACCGTTGGAGTACCAAACGAGCTCCAAATGACCGAAACTTGACCGGTGGTCTCACGGGTGGTATACCAAGGCCACTAGACAAACCTCGGTCCATTCCGAGAAGGTTTAGTACCCGCACACGGAAAAACGTAAAAGGGGCCGCCGGGGGAGATAGGAGTGCCGGATTGCAAAACGGACAACGGGAAAGTGCTCGGAATCATGAGACGAACACGTATGCAAATGCGATGCACATGATGACATGATAAAATGCATGATATGGACAAAAAAAAAAATGAAGAAACCCAACCACGGAGGGAATATCATATCACAATGCCGAAAATGGCAAGAGTTGGAGTTACAAATATGGAAAATTACTTCCGGGGTGTTACAACACTCCACCACTACAAGAGGATCTCATCCCGAGATCTAGGACTGAAAGAACTCCGGATATTCGGAACGGAGGTGATCCTCGCACTCCGGGTAGCTTCTCGGTTGAATGGTGTGACCACTTCACTTTCAGGAATTTGATTGACTTGTTGCGAGTCTTGCGCTCGGTTTCTTCAAGAATAGCAGCAGGGGTGCTCATGATAAGAGAGATCTTCTTGAAGGTCAATCTCTTGAAGTTGATAGTGCGTTCAGAGTCTTGAAGCACTTGCGAAGCTGTGACACGTGAAACACATCGTGCGTTTGCAAAGTTGGATGGAAGCTCAAGTTGATAGGCGAGATCGCCTCTTTGCCAATTATCTTGAAAGGACCCACATATCTAGGGGCAAGCTTCCCTTTGATACCGAGCTGACGAGTGCCTTTCATTGGAGACGCGGAGGTAGACATGGTCTCCGATTTCAAAAGCCACGTCACGGTGCTTATCATCATAATAGCTCTTCTGGCGGCGATTGCGCGGCTTTGAGATTCTCACGAATGACTTGGCACATTTCTTACATACGTGATCAAGTCATTGCCAAGAAGTTGGCGTTCACATCTCGAGACCAATTGAGAGGAGTACGGCACTTTACGCCATAGAGAATTTCAAATGGGGCCTTGCGAACTGAACTCGCTTGGAAGCTGTTGTTGTAGGAGAACTTCGGCATATGGGAGACAATCTTCCCACTTCATACCGAAGGAAATGACACAAGCCACGAGCATATCTTCAAGGATTTGATTAACTCGCTCGACTTGGCCACTTGTTTGAGGGTGGAAAGCTGTCTTTGAAACGAATGTTGGTGCCCATGGCCTTACGAAAGGAATCCCAAAACTTGGAGGTGAATATGCTGCCACGGTGCAGAAGAGATCAATTGTGGAATGCCGTGCAAGGAGACAATCCTGGAGGTGTATAGCTCGCCAACTGAGCTGCTGTGATAGATTCTTTGATAGGAAGAAAATGAGCCACTTTAGTAAGCTTGTCAATGACAACGAAGATAGCATCATTTCCACGCTTGGACTTAGGAAAACCAGTCATGAAGTCCATCTCGATATGATCAAACTTCCATTCTGGAATAGCAAGAGGTTGGAGGAGACCAGCTGGTCTTTGGTGTTACGCTTTCACTCTTCTGCAGACATCACACTCATTCACGAATTGAGCAATTTCTCGCTTCATTCGAGTCCACCATATGACTGCTTGAGATCATGGTACATCTTCGTACTTCCAGGATGAATGGATAGAAGCGAATTGTGAGCCTCGTTCATAATGACTTTTCGTAGGTCACCCTTAGGAACCACAATCCGGTTCTCGAAGAAAAGAGTATCTTTGTCATCAACGTGGAAGCACTTGTACTTGGAAATGCCCTTGTCGATACCACGTTTCACCTTTTTCACCATGGTATCCAGAAGTTGAGCCTCACGAATCTGATCTTCCAAAGTAGGAGAGACTATGAGGTTGGCAAGAAAGCCTTGAGGAACAACTTGAAGATTCAGCTTGCGGAAAGCTTCACAGAGATCCGGTTGGAAGGGCTTGAGGATTAGGCATTGCGATAAGCCTTCCTGCTCAAAGCATCTGCAATGACATTGGCCTTGCCGGAGTATATTCAATACTTGGGTTGTACTCTTGAATCATTTCGACCCATCGAGTGCACTTTGAGGTTGAGGTTGGGTTGAGTGAAAATGTACTTGAGACTCTTGTGATCGGTGAAAATGTCCACTTTCCTTCCCAACAAGAGATGTCTCCACGTTATCAATGCATGGACAACTGCCGCCAACTCAAGATCATGAGTGGGGTAGTTCTTTTCATTGGGCTTCAACTGGCGAGAGGTATAAGCCACAACTCTCTTCTCTTGCATTAACACAAAGACCGAGACCTTGAAGAGAAGCATCACGAAAACTTCAAATGGCTTGGATTCATCGGGAGGAGTCAAGACAGAGCTGTGACAAGTTTCTCTTTGAGAGTATTGAAAGCAACGTCACACTCGGGGAGACCGGACATACTTCACATGCTTACGGAGGAGGTTGGAAAGAGGCTTTGCAATCTTGGAGAAGTTCTCAACGAATCTTCGGCAATAGCTTGCAAGACCAAGAAAACTGCAGAGCTGCTTGACATTCTGAGGAGGTTCCCAATTCACAATTGCGGACACCTTCTCGGGATTAACAGCGATGCCCTTGGCGGAGATGATATGACCAAGATAAAGCACTTCATCAAGCCAAAATTCACATTTGGAAAACTTAGCATAGAATTGATACTCTACGAGCTTGTCTAGCACCAATCGCAAATGTTTGGCATGATCCTTCTTATTCTTGGAGAAGACCAAAATATCATCAAGATAGACCAAGACGAATTCATTGGTGTAGGGGTTGAATATGAAGTTCATCATCCGAGAGAATGTTGGAGGAGCATTGACGAGGCGAAAGACATGACAAGATATTCATAAGAACCAAAGCTTGTTACGAATGCTTTGTCTTGGGAATATCTTGTTCACGAATGCGAATCTGATGATAACCCATACGAAGGTCAAGCTTGGAGAACACTTTAGCACCTTTGAGTTGCTCGAAAAGCTCATTGATGTTGGGAAGTGGATACTTGTTCTTGATTGTCTTCTTATTCAATGGACGGTAATCGACGCAAAGTCGGTCCGTGCTATCCTTCTTCTGGACAAAAAGAACACCACAACCCCAAGGAGATGAACTTGGTCTGATCAAACCCAAACGCTCTTGTTCATCGAGCTGCTTCTTCAATTCCTTCAGTTCATTAGGTCCAAGCTTGTATGGACGCTTGCAAACGGGTTCAGTGCCAGGCTCAAGATCAATAACGAACTCAACTAGCCGATGAGGAGGCATACCCGGAAGCTCTTCTGGAAAGACATCTTGGTACTCACAAACGACTGGAATCTGAGAGATAGCATCCAATTCTCCCTTCTCATTGAGAGAAAACAACCGAATGGTTTCATCACGAGCGGCATAGATGATCACATCATTAGAAGAGTGAGTCAATTGAATTTCACAGCAGCACAACCAAGCTGAGCTTTGTGCTGAGAAAGCCAGTCCATTCCGAGAATAAGATCAATATCCGAGTCACCAAGGACAATTGGTTTAGCCAGAAATCTATAGTCGCCCATCTTGATTGTGGTATCCGGAACCACCAAACTGGAGCTCAACCGTTTACCCGGAGAAACGACATCCATGGGTTTACCCAAATGAGAGGAAGTGAATTCATGCTTGGCAAAAAACGGTCTTGACATGAAACAATGCGATGCACCAGTATCAAATAAGACTTTTGCAGGAATATCATTAACTGGAAGATTACCCATTATCACATCAGTAGATTCCTCCGCTTGCGCTGCATTCATCATATTCACCTTGGCATGCTTTGGATTATGCTTGACCACTTTGCATTGCTGGAAGATTTCACGGAGGAGGAGGCGGAAGGCGCCTTTGGTTGAAGCATTTGTTCGCATAGTGACCTTTCTGCGACATTTGTTGCAAGTCACCTCGAGAGCGGACGGTGGTAAGGAGCACTTGACCTTGGAGCTTGAGAATTAGACTTGTTACGATAGCTTGGGTTGGGTGGGTGGGAAGATCCACGGCCACCTGAGTTCTTCTGCTGATAAAGGTGTGGAACGGAGGAGGAGGAAGGTAAAACTTCTGCTTAGCTGCCACTTGAGAGGAAGAAGAAGACTGAACTGCATCCCTGATTCTCTTCTTAGAAGCCTCACATTTGAGCTGGGCAGCTTCTTGCTTCAGTGCCATGTTGTAGAAATCATCATACTTATCTGGCTCAAAAAGCACAAGAGCTAATTGCAGATCTTCTCTCAGACCACCTCTGAATTGATAGATCATACTCTTTTCATCAGGCACGTCTTGCTTAGCAAAACGAGCGAGCTTCTGGAACTGGATATTGTATTGATAGACAGACATGTTGCCCTGCTTGAGATTGCGGAACTCCTCACGCTTGCTCTCAACAACACTTTTCGGAATGTGGTGAGCTCTGAAATCACGGCGGAACTCATCCCAGGTAATGACACGACCTCCTCTGGAATCTTTGTATTGCTGGAACCACTCAGCAGCTTGATCCTTGAGTTGAAACGATGCAAACTTGACACAGTCCTCAGGTCTGACATTGCTACAATCAAAATGCTTGCAGATGTACACAAGCCAATCGTCAGCGTCTGTGGCCTCGACACAGAAACTGAAAGACTTCGGCTGATTAGCGAGGAACTGACTGAGAGTAGCAAAGTGCGGCTGATTGTTGCCTTGGCCTTGATTGCCTTGATTGCCTTGCCCTTGAGTACGTTCTTGCAAGAGCTGCAAAATCATCTGAGCATTGGCATTGGTGGCTGCCATGATAGCTTGCCAGGCCTCTGGAGGCGGAGGTGGAGGTGGAGGGTTCGACTGATCCCCATCACTACGATCCGGATTCAGACGCGTAGGCGGAGCCATCCTGAAGAGGGTGACATCCGTTAGTCCTTTGATAGACAAATAGATAAGTAGAATCAACGGATAGAAATTGCACCATATATTCTTCACAATAAACATTCGAACAAGAATGAACGAATGAATTCCAAAGTTAATCATCACACGTCCATTAAGGTGAGAAGCCACTTAGATAAGGATATGGAAACAACCTCTGCCTTTGAAACAAATCGAATATCACAACTGAAAACAAGAGATTGGCTTCTAGAATAAGCCGGAACAAACACATGATAGAGATTTCGCCCAAAGTGTTCGTGGTGGGGCCCACACGGACACGACGTATAGCGGCCGTCACGAATGACAAACAAGACGTCCCCGAATCAGCATAGCCAAGGATTCTTTAAGGCGTCTACGCGACCAATCGTAAATCGATCGTGAATGGGCGGACCACTAGACGTTGAACCCCAATCTCAAATCATACATCTGTCGGAAAGAAATCCTGTATGCTACTAGAATTCCCACCTATAAACTCCCGAAACTTTCTGGTTATGCAATCTGGTGTTGGGGATACAGGGACACAAAATATATCACCCAAACTAACAATACCTAGATCCATTTGTATCCATCCGTCAACACATAACCAAGAAATCCTCGAAATCGCGTACCTCGACCTTGAAAAACATCCGTTATACAAGTCATGGCAATACTCCACTTTTCGCCTCGATCGGGCTATCGGGGTTATCTCACCAACAACTGCACAAAAGAGATTTCGATGTCGGCAAAACTCGGGTATTCGAATCGCAGCGATAAAATTGTGACGACAACACCTCGGAGCTCAACTCCCGGGACACCGCCACAACCCCTAAATGTCAGGAGGCACCAAGAACAATGTTCTCGTCACAAAACCATCGGAACGATTCCAAGATACCCACGTGATCCTAAAAAAAAATTTAGTGAAAATTTGAGGAGAGAAGAGTCAAAACTCTACGTCAGGAGACCTCACAGAGCGACGAAGGGACTGGGAAGTAAAAAGAATCCTACTCTCCGATATATATAATCCTAAGACTCAAAACATTTTTCCATTCTAGACTCAACAACGCCAAAGAAACAATCAAGTAGGGGCTCCTAAGTCGGGAAGGCTCGATTACCAACTTGTAACGCCCTCGATGCGGCTATATCTCCCACGTGTCGAGGCACGACTTAGAGGCATAACCGCATTGAAAGCAATGTCGCAAGTGAGGTAATCTTCACACAACCCATGTAATAAGTAAGGAAAGAGATACATAGTTGGCTTACGACGCCACTTCACACAATACATAAATAAACATCCATCATTGAGTACACTCAAGGTCCGACTACGGAACCAAAATAAAGAAGATCCCCAAAAGCTACACAGATCCCCGATCGTCCCAACTGGGCACCACTCATCGATCATCGGGAAAAGAAACATAGTAACGACCACGTTCCTCGTCGAACTCCCACTTGAGCTCGGTAGAGTCACCTGCACAGTCATCGTCGGAACCTCCAACTGTTTTGGAAGTATCAGTGAGTCACGGGGACTCAGCAATCTCAAACCCCCGAGATCAAGACTATTTAAGCTTATAGGAAGGACAGAGTAGTATAGTGGAGCTGCAGCAAGCGACTAGCATATATGGTGGCTACTTCGCAAAAGAGAGCGAGAAGAGGAGCAAAGCACGGTCGTGAAGCTAGTAGCGATCAAGAAGTGATCTGAACTACTTACGTCGGACATAACTCCAACACCGTGTTCACTTCCGGACTCCGCCCGAGAAGAGACCATCACGGTTACACACGATTGGTGTGTATTTTAATTGAGGTCAACTTCGGGTTTTCTACAACCGGACATTAACAAATTCCCATACGCCTCATAACCATGGGCACGGCTTTGAAAGATATTACCTGCAGGGGTGTCCCAACTTAGCCCATTATAAGCTCTCACGGTCAGCGAAGGATATTCCTTCTACCGGGAAGACCCGATCAATCTCGGAATCCCGGACTACAAGACATTTCGACAGCAATAAAACAAGACCAGCAAAGCCGCCCGATTGTGCCGAGAAATCCCGATAGGAGCTGCACATATCTCGTTCTCAGGGCACATCCGGATAAGTCAAGCTACGAGTAAAACCAAGCCTCGAGTTTACCCGTGGTGGCCCCTGTTTCGGTTCGGGCCAGCACTCGAAGGAGCACTGGTCCGGGGGTTAAAATAAAGATGACCCTCGGGCTCGCGAAAACCCGGGGAAAAAGGCTTAGGTGGCAAATGGTAAAACCAATGTTGGGCCTTCTTTGGAGGAGTCTTATTCAAGCGAACTGTCAAGGGGTCCCATAAATCACCCAACCGTGTAAGGAACGCGAAATCAAGGAACATAACACGGTATGGCGGAAACTAGGGTGGCAAGAGTGGAAAAAACACCAGGCATAAGGCCGAGCCTTCCACCCTTTACCAAGTATATAGATGTATTAAATATAGCAGATATATATTGTGATATCCCCAACAAGTAAACATGTCCCAACAAGGAACAACATCTCCATGTTCCAAAAGGAACACAACTTCATCTTCACCTGCAACTAGCAACGCTATAAGAGGGGCTGAGCAAAGCGGTAACATAGCCAATCAACGGTTTGCTAGGAAAGGATGGTTAGGGGCTGACATGGCAATATGGGTGGCATGATATAGCAAGTGGTAGGCATCGTAGCATAGGCATAGCAAAAGAGCGAGCATCTAGCATAGCAAAGATAGAGGTGATTTCGAGGGTAAGGTCATCTTGCCTGCAATGTTCTCAGAGTTGTCGAAAGCTTGATCCTCGTAAGCGTTCTCAACAGGTTCCTCGTTCACGTACTCGTCTCCCGGCTCTACCCAAAGCAACAACACAAACAAAGGAACCACAATAAATCACGGTGCAATGCACAATCAACATGATGCAAAACATGGCATGATATGCGGGATGTGATATGCAATGCGTATGCGCGCTCCGGAAGGGAAATGATGAACCAGGCATCAACTTGGCAAACCAAGTATGCCACTGGAAATATGAGATGATTTCGGTTGAAATCGATATAAAGATCACCGGAATCGGATGCACGGTTTGGAAATGACAAGCAAAACAAGAATGGCACAAATCTGCCATTAACAGCATGATGCCACTTAGCAAGCAACAATAAATTAAGCTACTGCACCCAAACTTACCAACAAAGTATATGGCAGGGATCTACACAGGATTCTTGACAAAATATGAGCACTGAGCTACGGCTAAATCACATCATAACAGGTTCAAACAAGCATGGCAAAAGTGCACAAAGTATCAGGCTGGACATGGCAAAAACAGCATCAGGTTGCAATGTTCAGAGCAACAAAACTACATGCTACAGGAACTTAAAATAGCAAAACATGGCATGGCATGAATCTACTCAAAGCATAGAACAAAAGTCCCTTAGTGACCATAAGCCAAAAATGAACAGAAAATATAGTAACACCCATGTCAATATTGAAAGTTTCGTTAACAGATTCAGCAACATGGCATGTTAAAAACTGATAACAAGTAGGCAGGTTTACAAGCTCAATGCACTCACTACAGAGCTTTAAATGATAAACTAAGCATACATACATCAATATGACATGGCATAGAAGACATACATGGCAAGTACAATAACATAGCATACATGGATCAACCACAACAACCTTGGCAAAATTGAATAACATGTAAACAATCTGCCAGGAAACATTTTATAGCAAAAGTAGAGCTCGATTGACTCAAGCTACGGTACTCCATAATTGCAAACAAGGGCATGGATGGATAGATAAAGACATGTTTAACAAAAATCCTTACTGAAGTATCTCAAAATATGCATGGATCTCTCGGTAGCATCAAGTTAACATGGCATCAAAATATCAGCTAAACAGGGCTGAAAACAGTAACATCAGGACACCTACTTTGCATGCTTGTGCTAGTCACCACATAGATAACAAAAATACATGGCATAAACCCCTGGAAAGATGGCATGGCATATTACAAAACACATGTAGGACTCAAATTCATAGGGTGCACACATCAATCATGGCAAAAATAACAAACGCGCAAGTTCTGTTAAGAAACAGAAACTAACATCACATAGCCCTCTTCCAACAGCATTTCGGGCATCAAGATCAGCTTAAATGAAAATGATGCAATGAGATGAAATGATTTACTCTTCGAGGCGAACATTTTGATATATTATACGCGCAAAATGGATCTACATATGCAAAGATATACCACGTTGAAAATGCAACAAAATTCATTGAGATGAAAAACTTAGAGAAATAAAAGGAGGGGGAGAAGTCAACGGTACGACCGAGGTCGGATCTGGCCGGCTGGATCGGTGACGGCGCGAGGGCAAGACGGCGAGGTGGGCGCCGGAGGAGGCGGTTGGTCGGGCCGGCCGAGGTCGGGCCGCCGGGCGAGACGGGCGGGCGGAGAGGCGGTGGCGCGGCGTCGGTGGCGCGATCCGGCGGCAAGGCGGCCGGGCCGGTGGCGGGCGGCGGGCGTGGTGGCGGGCGGCGTGAGCCGGGGCGGACGAGGTGGCGGAGGGCGGCCGCGGGCGGCGGGGGGCAGTAGCTGGGAGGCGCGGGATGGGGGCGCGCTGGAGCGGGCGCGGACAGTGGGCGTCATGGATTGGGCGAGGGCGGCGGCGATTGTCTCGGCGGGCGGACGTGTCCACGGGCGCTGGGAGGGATTTTAGGGTTTCGGGAAGGATGATCCGAATTTGGAGGGTTTGCTTAAATAGGCATAGAGGGAGCTAGGAGAGTCCAAATGAGGTGTAGTTTTCGCCCACGATCGTGATCGAACGACGGAGAGCATGGAAGTGACTTAGATGGGTTATTGGGCTGTTTTGAAGGGGTGTTGGGCTGCAACTTAAAAGAAGCCTTTGCGAGTGCGGTTAACCGTTGGAGTACCAAACGAGCTCCAAATGACCCGAAACTTGACCGGTGGTCTACGGTGGTATACCAAGGCCACTAGACAAACCTCGGTCCATTCCGAGAAGGTTTAGTACCCGCTTTACGGAAAAAGCGTAAAAGGGCAATGGGGAGATAGGAGTGCCGGATTGCAAAACGGACAACGGGAAAAGTGCTCGGAATCATGAGACGAACACGTATGCAAATGCGATGCACATGATGACATGATAAAATGCATGACATGGACAAAAAGCAAAATGAAGAAACCCAACCACGGAGGGAATATCATATCACAATGCCGAAAATGGCAAGAGTTGGAGTTACAAATATGGAAAATTACTTCCGGGGTGTTACAGAGGCCGGCGACCGGGCAGTAATGCGGGAGTTCGCATGCCATGAGCAGCGCGGCCTGCGTGGCCGTGGGTGCGCGACGAGCGTGGGACGACGAACCGGCCGGAGTGAAGCGGCAGGGGTGGCGGTGCGTCCGTCCCGCCGCACAGAGGGGTGCAGTGATGAAGCTTGATGCTCGTTCCCCACAGGGCCGGTGATGGTGTTGGCAGCGGGCGACGGAGAGCGGCGGGGAGGTCCGCCAACGGGCGCCGCCTGAGCGACACGGGTGGCAAGGGCAGCCCAGCGCTCAGCACGGGCTCGGCAAGCGTCAGCCAAGGATGCAGCGGAGCAGTGGTGCATCGATTGACGGAAGAAAGGCTTTAGCGCACCCCTACCTAGCGCGCCAAATGTTGGATTCTGGGTTCCGGCAAACCCTTGAGGTTCGAACTCTGGTGTCCGCATGAAGAACTCTCTCTCCCTAGTACGCTCGCACAACGATCTCAAGGCCTAGCACGTCGAACCCAAGGAACAAGAGACACGAGGGTTTATACTAGTTCAAGCCACTGTTGTGGTGTAATACCCTACTCCGATGTGGTGTGGTGGATTGCCTTGTAGGCTGAGGGTGAACAAGTACAAGGTATGAACAGCCTCCTCAGGAGAGGTGTTCTTGACCTTGGTGAGCTGGGGAGGTGGCCTTGGTGGAATGGATACAATACAAGATCAGTTGCCTCCTATGGTGGTGGCTAGTCCCATTTATAGAGGCCCTGGTCCTCTTCCCAAATGTAGGTGGGAAGGGATCCCACAACGGCCAATTTTGAAGGGAGACAACTAGTATAAGCTATCCTGACAAAAGGCAGTCTTCGACTGCCAAAGGCTCTGGTGGTGATGATGTTGTCGGCTCCGCGGTGACCTCCGTCATGCCGTCCTGCTCGTCTTGGTCTCGTTGCACCTATCGGGAAACCTTTGCCTGATGCCTCAGGACTCCTCGCCTACGCTTGCCTCTTTAGCACGAAAGAGGGAACTGGTACTCTGCGCTCGCTGGCGCCCGCCTGGCCTCGGTCATCATGGCTTACATCACGTGAACCTCGCGAGGTGCCCCTTGCATAGATATCTCAGCTCCTCGAGAGCCAGCCTAGTGAGGCTGCCCCTGAGGAGGTCTTGGTGTCGTCCGCCTCGCGAGGCTTGGCCCCTCGTGAGGGTCTTGAGTGGTTGCTGCTGAAGATGGGCCGTACCAGGCCGTTGGTGGAGCCACGTCATGGGCCACAGGCAGGCAAGTATGGGTACCCCAGTTCCTAGGACGCCGACAGGGGGGCCTAGAGGGATGGACGGGGCAACAGCGGACCGGTGGTGGGGAGTGGTTTCGGGGTAGGCGGGGCGGCGTACCGCCGGCCACGGGCGGCGGGGGGGGCGGCGGTTTGGCCGGTGGTGGCTGGCGGCTCAACGGGGGTGGACGTTGAAGATGAACTGCATGCCCTTGATTTCGTATCCAACGGCTGGAAAATCGACTGACCAGAGATGAAAAAGTCAGTCGACTGACGTGTAGCCTCACCCCTACTAGTGCGTTCAGTTTCGACAGTAAAATTCAGTTTCAACAACAAAATTCAGTTTCGACAGTTAAGTTCTGTTTCGACGATTAAATTTAGTTTCAGGTTAAGTTCAGAGATGAGCGCCTGATGTATTTTAAATCTAGCACTTTGTGGTTATGTATTTTACGTCATCTAATTGAGATGCTATTAGAATTCCACTCAAGTTAATGTTGTCTCTCTTGTCCTGCTTCAGCCTCGGCATCATACAACTCACCGGAGCTGCTCCAACGATGAAACCCTCCATCACAGCGGAGCAGTACCCCGGGCTCCATCTCCAGACGCCTAAGATCTTATTCCCCTCCTCCGACAGCCGGAGCATCCTGATACGTCTCCAACGTATCTATAAATTTTTATTGCTCCATGCTACTTTATCTATTGTTTTGGACTATAATGGGCTTTATTTTCCACTTTTATATTATTTTTGGGACTAACCTATTAACCGGAGGCCCAGCCTAGAATTGCTGTTTTTTTGCCTATTTTAGTGTTTCGAAGAAACGGAATATCAAACGGAGTCCAAACGGAATGAAACCTTCGGGAACGTGATCTTCTCACAGAACGTGATCCAGGAGACTTGGACCCTACTCCAAGGAGTGCCAGAGGCGGTCATGAGGGAGGGGGGCGCGCCCTCCCCCCTGGGCGCGCCCCCTGCCTCGTGGGCCCCCTGACGCTCCACCGACGTACTCCTTCCTCTTATATATACCTACGTACCCCCAACAGATCAGAGACGGTGCCAAAAACCTAATTCCACCGCCTAGCTAGGGGCGTTAAACGATAGCGGTTGTTGGGAGGCAACCCAATTTTATTTTGTGTTTTTTGTTTTTGCTTATGTTTAGGAATAAAATAATCCATATATCCTCTGTTTAGATGTGGTTTTATCTTTTAATTAGTGTTCGTGCCAAGTTGGACCTATTGGATCTTCTTGGATGATAGTTATTTGATCTTGCTGTAATTTCCAGAATCTTTGTGCTCAGTGCCCGAATTGTTAAAAATCACCAGCACGTGATAAAATACTTATTCTGATTGCTGCTGATCAATAAACAAATTATCCAGGTCGTATAATTTTGGTAGAATTTTTTGGGTTCCAAAAGTTTGCGTTAGTTACATATTACTACAGATTGTTCTGTTTTTGACAGATTCTGTTTTTGCGTGTGTTGTTTTCTTATTTTGATGAATCTATGGCTAGTAAAATAGTTTATGGTCCATAGAGAAGTTGGAATACAGTAGGTTTAACACCAATATAAATAAATAATGAGTTCATTACAGTACCTTAAAGTAGTCTTTTTTTCTCTTTCTCTAACGGAGCTCACCAGATTTCTATTGAGTTTTGTGTTGTGAAGTTTTCAAGTTTTGGGTGAATTCTTTTGATGGATTATGGAACAAGGAGTGGCAAGAGCCTAAGCTTGGGGATGCCCATGGAACCCCAAGATAATCCAAGGACACCAAAATTCAAAGCTTGGGGATGCCGGAAGGCATCCCCTCTTTAAATCCACTTCCATCGGTAATTTACTTGGAGCTATATTTTTATTCACCAACATGATATGTGTTTTGCTTGGAGCGTCTTGTATTATTTGAGTCTTTACTTGTTAGTTTACCACAATCATCCTTGCTTTACACACCTTTTGAGAGAGCCATATATGAATTAGAATTTGATAGAATACTCTATGTGCTTCACTTATATCTTTTGAGCTTGATAGTTTGCTCATAGTGCTTCACTTATATCTTTTTGAGCGTGATGTTTTTTGCTCTAGTGCTTCACTTAGATATTTTAGAGCACGGTGGTGGATTTGTTTTAAAGAAACTTGATCTCTCATGCTTCACTTAGAATATTTTGAGAGTCGTTAATAGCATGGTAATTTGCTTAATGTTAATATACTTGGTGTTCAAGATATGTGAAACTTTCTTTTGAGTGCGTTGAATACTAAGATAAGTTTGATGCTTGATAATTGTTTTCAGATATGGAGGTAATAATATCAAAGTCGTACTAGTTGAGTAGTTGTGAATTTGAGAAATGCTTGTGTTGAAGTTAGTAAATCCCGTAGCATGCACGTATGGTTAAAGTTATGTAACAAATTTGAAGCATGAAGTGTACAGCTTGTGCATCCTTATGAGTGGCGGTCGGGGACGAGCGATGCTCTTTTCCTACCAATCTATCCCCCTAGGAGCATGCGCGTAGTACTTGATTTTTGATGACTTCTAAATTTTTGCAATAAGTATATGAGTTCTTTTGACTAATGTTGAGCCCATGGATTATACGCAATTTTACCTTTCCGCCATTGCTAGCCTCTTCGGTACCGTGCATTGCCCTTTCTCACATTGAGAGTTGGCGCAAACTTCGCCGGCGCAAACAAACCCTGTGATACGATACACTCTATCACACATAAACCTCCCTATATCTTCCTCAAAACAGCCACCATACCTACCTATTATGGCATTTCCATAGCCATTCCGAGATATATTGCTATGCAACTTTCCACCGTTCCGTTCATCATTATTATGACATACATTACTTTTGTCATATTGCCATTGCATGATCATGTAGTTGGCATCGTATTTGTGGCAAAGCCACCATGCATTATTTTTCATACATGTCACTCTTGATTCATTGCACCATCCCGGTACACCGTCGGAGGCATTCATATAGAGTCATAACTTGTTCTAGTTTCGAGTTGTAATCCTCATGTTGTAATCAATAGAAGTGTGATGATCATCATTATTAGAGCATTGCCCAAATAAAAAAAAGAGAAAGGCCAAAAAAAAGGCCCCCAAAAAAGGGCAATGCTACTATCTCTTTTTCCACACTTGTGCTTCAAAGTAGCACCTCGTTCTTCATGTAGTGAGTCTCATATTTTGTGCTAAGTAGCACCATGTTTTTCATATAGTGAGTCTCATAAGTTGTCTTTTTCATACTAGTGGGAATTTTTCATTATAGAACTTGGCTTGTATATTCCTACGATGGGCTTCCTCAAATGCCCTAGGTCTTCATGAGCAAGCAAGTTGGATGCACACCCACTAGTTTTCTTTTGTTGAGCATTCATAGCTCTAGTGCATCCGTTGCATGGCAATCCCTACTCGTCATGTTGACATCAATTGATGGGCATCTCCATAGCCCATTGATTATCCTCGTCAATGTGAGACTTTATCCTTTTTTGTCTTCTCCACACAATCCCCATAGTGCTATATCCATGGCTCACGCTCATGTATTGCGTGAAGGTTGAATTTTTTTGAGATTATTTAATTATGAAACAATTGCTTGGCTTGTCATCGGGGGTATAGAAGTTGGGACTATCTTTGTGTGACAAAAATGAAGCATAGCCTAACTATATGATTTTGTAGGGATGAACTTTCTTTGGCCATGTTATTTTGAGATGACATAATTATTTTGATTAGTGTGCTTGAAGTATTATTATTTTTATGTCAATATGAACTTTTGTCTTGAATCTTTCGGATCTGGATATTCATATCACAATTAAGAAGATTTACATTGAAATTATGCCAAAGTATCGCTCCGCATCAAAAATTCTTTTTTTATCATTTACCTACTCGAGGACGAGCAGGAATTATGCTTGGGGATGCCTGATACGTCTCCAACGTATCTATAATTTTTGATTGCTCCATGCTACTTTATCTATTGTTTTGGACTATAATGGGCTTTATTTTCCACTTTTATATTATTTTTTGGACTAACCAATTAACCGGAGGCCCAGCCCAGAATTGCTGTTTTTTGCCTATTTCAGTGTTTCGAAGGAACGGAATATGAAACGGAGTCCAAACGGAATGAAACCTTCGGGAATGTGATCTTCTCACCGAACGAGATCCAGGAGACTTGGACTCTACTCCAAGGAGTGCTAGAGGCGGTCACGAGGGTGGGGGGCGCTCCCTCCCCCCCTGGGCGCGCCCCCTGCCTCGTGGGCCCCCTGACGCTCCACCGACGTACTCCTTCCTCTTATATATACCTACGTACCCCCAACAGATCAGAGACGGTGCCAAAAACCTAATTCCACCGCCTAGCTAGGGGCGTTAAACGATAGCGGTTGTTGGGAGGCAACCCAATTTTATTTTGTGTTTTTTGTTTTTGCTTATGTTTAGGAATAAAATAATCCATCTATCCTCTGTTTAGATGTGGTTTTATCTTTTAATTAGTGTTTGTGCCAAGTTGGACCTATTGGATCTTCTTGGATGATAGTTATTTGATCTTTCTGTAATTTCCAGAATCTTTGTGCTCAGTGCCCGAATTGTTAAAAATCACCAGCACGTGATAAAATACTTATTCCAATTGCTGCTGATCAATAAACAAATTATCCAGGTCGTATAATTTTGGTAGAATTTTTTGGGTTCCAAAAGTTTGCGTTAGTTACATATTACTACAGATTGTTCTGTTTTTGACAGATTCTGTTTTGCGTGTGTTGTTTTCTTATTTTGATGAATCTATGGCTAGTAAAATAGTTTATGGTCCATAGAGAAGTTGGAATACAGTAGGTTTAACACCAATATAAATAAATAATGAGTTCATTACAGTACCTTAAAGTAGTCTTTTTTTCTCTTTCTCTAACGGAGCTCACCAGATTTCTATTGAGTTTTGTGTTGTGAAGTTTTCAAGTTTTGGGTGAATTCTTTTGATGGATTATGGAACAAGGAGTGGCAAGAGCCTAAGCTTGGGGATGCCCATGGAACCCCCAAGATAATCCAAGGACACCAAAATTCAAAGCTTGGGGATGCCGGAAGGCATCCCCTCTTTAAATCCACTTCCATCGGTAATTTACTTGGAGCTATATTTTTATTCACCAACATGATATGTGTTTTGCTTGGAGCGTCTTGTATTATTTGAGTCTTTACTTGTTAGTTTACCACAATCATCCTTGCTTTACACACCTTTTGAGAGAGCCATATATGAATTAGAATTTGATAGAATACTCTATGTGCTTCACTTATATCTTTTGAGCTTGATAGTTTGCTCATAGTGCTTCACTTATATCTTTTTGAGCGTGATAATTTTTGCTCTAGTGCTTCACTTAGATCTTTTAGAGCACGGTGGTGGATTTGTTTTAAAGAAACTTGATCTCTCATGCTTCACTTAGAATATTTTGATAGTCGTTAATAGCATGGTAATTTGCTTAATGTTAATATACTTGGTGTTCAAGATATGTGAAACTTTCTTTTGAGTGCGTTGAATACTAAGATAAGTTTGATGCTTGATAATTGTTTTCAGATATGGAGGTAATAATATCAAAGTCGTACTAGTTGAGTAGTTGTGAATTTGAGGAATGCTTGTGTTGAAGTTAGTAAATCCCGTAGCATGCACGTATGGTTAAAGTTATGTAACAAATTTGAAGCATGAAGTGTACCTGGCTTGTGCATCCTTATGAGTGGCGGTCGGGGACGAGCGATGGTCTTTTCCTACCGAACTATCCCCCTAGGAGCATGCGCGTAGTACTTGATTTTTGATGACTTCTAAATTTTTGCAATAAGTATATGAGTTCTTTTGACTAATGTTGAGCCCATGGATTATACGCACTTTTACCTTTCCGCCATTGCTAGCCTCTTCGGTACCGTGCATTGCCCTTTCTCACATTGAGAGTTGGCGCAAACTTCGCCGGCACAAACAAACCCTGTGATACGATACGCTCTATCACACATAAACCTCCCTATATCTTCCTCAAAACGGCCACCATACCTACCTATTATGGCATTTCCATAGCCATTCCGAGATATATTGCTATGCAACTTTCCACCGTTCCGTTCATCATTATTATGACATACATTACTTTTGTCATATTGCCATTGCATGATCATGTAGTTGGCATCGTATTTGTGGCAAAGCCACCATGCATTATTTTTCATACATGTCACTCTTGATTCATTGCACCATCCCGGTACACCGCCGGAGGCATTCATATAGAGTCATAACTTGTTCTAGTTTCGAGTTGTAATCCTCATGTTGTAATCAATAGAAGTGTGATGATCATCATTATTAGAGCATTGCCCAAGTAAAAAAAAGACAAAGGCCAAAAAAAAGGCCCCCAAAAAAGGGCAATGCTACTATCTCTTTTTCCACACTTGTGCTTCAAAGTAGCACCTCGTTCTTCATGTAGTGAGTCTCATATTTTGTGCTAAGTAGCACCATGTTTTTCATATAGTGAGTCTCATAAGTTGTCTTTTTCATACTAGTGGGAATTTTTCATTATAGAACTTGGCTTGTATATTCCTACGATGGGCTTCCTCAAATGCCCTAGGTCTTCATGAGCAAGCAAGTTGGATGCACACCCACTAGTTTTCTTTTTGTTGAGCATTCATAGCTCTAGTGCATCCGTTGCATGGCAATCCCTACTCGTCATGTTGACATCAATTGATGGGCATCTCCATAGCCCATTGATTATCCTCGTCAATGTGAGACTTTCTCCTTTTTTGTCTTCTCCACACAATCCCCATAGTGCTATATCCATGGCTCGCGCTCATGTATTGCGTGAAGGTTGAAATTTTTTGAGATTATTTAATTATGAAACAATTGCTTGGCTTGTCATCGGGGGTATAGAAGTTGGGACTATCTTTGTGTGACAAAAATGAAGCATAGCCTAACTATATGATTTTGTAGGGATGAACTTTCTTTGGCCATGTTATTTTGAGATGACATAATTATTTTGATTAGTGTGCTTGAAGTATTATTATTTTTATGTCAATATGAACTTTTGTCTTGAATCTTTCGGATCTGAATATTCATATCACAATTAAGAAGATTTACATTGAAATTATGCCAAAGTATCGCTCCGCATCAAAATTCTTTTTTTATCATTTACCTACTCGAGGACGAGCAGGAATTAAGCTTGGGGATGCTTGATACGTCTCCAACGTATCTATAATTTTTGATTGCTCCATGCTACTTTATCTATTGTTTTGGACTATAATGGGCTTTATTTTCCACTTTTATATTATTTTTGGGACTAACCAATTAACCGGAGGCCCAGCCTGTAATTGCTGTTTTTGCCTATTTGGTGTTTGAAGGAACGGAATATGAAACGGAGTCCAAACGGAATGAAACCTTCGGGAATGTGATCTTCTCACCGAACGAGATCCAAGAGACTTGGACCCTACTCCAAGGAGTGCTAGAGGCGGTCACGAGGGTGGGGGGCGCGCCCTCCCCCCTGGGCGCGCCCCCCTGCCTCGTGGGCCCCCTGACGCTCCACCGATGTACTCATTCCTCCTATACATACCCCCAACAGATCAGAGACGGAGCCAAAAACCTAATTCCACCACCGTACCTTCCTGTATCCACGAGATCCCATCTTGGGGCCTGTTCCGGAACTCCGCCGAAGGGGGCATCCACCACGGAGGGCTTCTACATCAACACCGTAGCCCCTCCGATGAAGTGTGAGTAGTTTACTTCAGACCTTCGGGTCCATAGTTAGTAGCTAGATGGCTTCTTCTCTCTTTTTGGATCTCAATACAATGTTCTCCCCCTCTCTCGTGGAGATCTATTCGATGTAATCTTCTTTTTGCGGTGTGTTTGTTGAGACCGATGAATTGTGGGTTTATGATCCAGCTTATCTATGGAAAATATTTGATTCTTCTCTGAATTCTTTTATGTATGATTAAGTTATCTTCGCAAGTCTCTTCGAATTATCTGTTTGGTTTGGCCAACTAGATTGGTAGTTCTTGCAATGGGAGAAGTGCTTAGCTTTGGGTTCAATCTTGCGGTGTCCTTACCGGATGTAAAGGGTTGCAAGGCACGTATTTTATTGTTGCCATCGAGGATAACAAGATGGAGTATTTATCATATTGCATGAACTTATTCCTCTACATCATGTCATCTTGCTTAAGGCGTTACTCTATTTTTAACTTAATACTCTAGATGCATGCTGGATAGCGGTCGATGAGTGGAGTAATAGTAGTAGATGCAGAATCGTTTCGGTCTACTTGTCATGGACGTGATGCCTATATACATGATCTTTCCTAGATAACCTCATAACTATGCTCAATTCTGTCAATTGCTCAACAGTAATTTGTTCACCCACAGTAGAATGCTTATGCTCTTGAGAGAAGCCACTAGTGAAACCTATGTTCCCCTGGTCTATTCTCATCATATCAATCTCCATCACTTTATTTACTTGCTTTGCTTTTACTTTTCACTTTGCATCTTTATACCAAAATACCAAAAATATTGTCTCTATCCGATCTCACTCTCGTAAGTGACCGTGAAGGGATTGACAACCCCTAATCGCGTTGGTTGCGAGTAGCTATCGTTTTGTGCAGGTACGAGGGACTTGCACGTGGCCTCCTACTGGATTGATACCTTGGTTCTCAAAAACTGAGGGAAATACTTACGCTACTGTGCTGCATCATCCCCTCCTCTTCGGGGAAAACCAACGCAAGCTCGAGACGTAGCACATCCTCACCGACCATCCCAATCACGCTGAGATCGACATGGCTTCGCCAAAGAGGTTGTGCACTTGTTGCATCTCTTTTCTACTCTACATGTTATATATATTATCCATTGAGCACACGTAGTAACATGAAATACGATTAGTTTCTCCTACTATATGACAAGCAGTGAGGTACCACGCAACTTAGCTATCCGTGATGGACTCTCTTGAACGCCATCATTATTTATCTCTCCATGTTTGAGTTGTGCATTTGTCGATGGGCCTGGGAGTTGAGCTAGTAAGGTAGTGGCCTGGGTCCAAAGTAGTAGAAGTAGCACAAAAACATTTTTTGAGTGTAGGCTTTTCCTTGCTCAAGCCTTCCTACTAGAATGGCCAGTGCTTGAAAGAAACGTGAAGGAAAACATAGGAATTGGAAAGTTTCCTATGGTACTACTATTCATGCATTTGGTTCAAATCTATGGAGCAAAGGAAAACTGTAGGATTTGTTCTTTAGTGTCTCCTTGAAAGAAAAACCATAGGAATTTTAATATCCACTTGTCCGCCTTTTCAAATTCCTATTCACGAAGCACAAGACTAAGACATAGTAGCATAATAGCATTATAACTGTACATTTTCTTGTGGTTTGACTTAATCTCAGCATGCTTCTTTGCATCATGTGATCTTCCAATTCTTTTGAACCAAACACCTAGATTGGCAGAAATCCTATGTTTTTAAATTCTCTATTTTGCACGTGCATTCCTATCCTATTACTATGTATTTACTATCCCTGCGTTGTTAGAATCCTCCAATTAAAACAAGCCCTTACAGAATTACTTCTCTTACAGATAGTTGTCAAAGAAAACCTTGTGTGGTTTGTCCCGCTCCTGCTGCACCGTCGTCCACCCTAGCTCAGCCGCTCCAACGACAGAAGGGTCCAGCACAGCATGGATCCGGCCTCTAGACTGTCTTTCGCCGCCTCAGCTCTTCTTCCCCGTCGCCGGCACCCATGACAACTGCATTACCATAATCAACCGTGCAGATGACCTCGAGGACTACACGGGTCCGCAAGAGAGGTCGCATCTTTTGTGTCTGCTTATGTTATGCATCACTTAATATTACATGCTACTTTATCATCATGTTCACCAATTAGACTCTGAGTCAGCTCAAAAGTAATGGTCAAACTTGAGTTTTTAAATGGTTGTGGGGTACATATCGGGGCCGCAATCAATAGTATCTATCTACTATCTGGTTAATCTCTGGTGTCTACTATGAGTTTCATGTTGGGTGGGAAACAAACAGTAAAGAAGCCATTATCTGTATTTTTTAACTGAAGCCATATTATCTGCCTGCTATCATTGGTTTTGGGTCTATCCACAGGTTGCTACCATCACTCTGGATTTCTGCATGCACTCCTTACATAATCTCACTACGTTTTATTCCTATGCATGTCGGGCCATTATACACAATGGAACTGAACATGTAGAGAAAAAGAGACGAGCCTTGCGTGGCAATAAAATTTCATGCAGACATCGCTCCATGGTAGGCGCAAAGCCAGCCCCCCCTCCACCCATTTTAGATTGTGATCGAGAAGAAGATATATGTTCTGAGGGGGATTCAGAAGGAGAAGACCACTCATATTTACCCCCAAAGGTCTTCGCTCTAACTTGGCATGCTGATGTTGGTTATATCATGCATATGGTGCCTTGCATTGCTTACTTTATACATCAAATTATGTCATCTGCTTAGCTTAGACATGCTTTATGTGAATGCCATCTGTTTAGTTTATTCATCGTATATGTGAATTATGCAAAGCCGTCTTGTTTAGCCAGTGCATCATATATGTGAATTTTGCAATGCCATCCTGCTTAGCCACCATCTTATATGTGAATTATATCAGGCCATCCCTTTTTTGTTATGTATTACATTTGTCAACAATGTTAGTACATTCAACTACTCTTCGTGTGCATCAGCCATTTGACACGGTGATAGAAAATTCTGGAGTGAAAACAAGGTCTTCAGAGCAGACTATGCTATCTAACGAAGCGCATATCTCGCTGGTTACGGATAGCTCCTCAAAGGCATCATATATTTAACCAGGCATCATATATTTGAATGATATCTTGCCCATCATTTTCTTCATTACATTTCCATTTGTCGACAATGTTTGTGCATTAAACTACTCTTCCCGTGAATCAGCCATTTGGGTGGGAGATGGAAAAATCTGCAGTGAAAACAAGGCCTTCAGAGCAGACAGTGCTACCTATCAAAGCAGATCTCTTGTTGGGTCCCGATAGCTCCTCGGAGATGGATTCAGAGACATATGACCAGTCCTATCCCCCCCCCCCCCCGAGGTGTATGCTCTAACTTGGCAGGGTTATGTTGCTCATATCATGCGTATGGTGTCTTGCATTGTTATGTCATTTGATTAGTTTAGACATTCTTTGTATGAATGCCACCTGTTTAGTGTCTAATTACCATATATGTGAATTATGCATTGCCATCTTGTTGCAAGACATTATATATGTGAATTATGCAATGCTATCTTGTTGCAAGGCATTATATATGTGAATTATGCAATGCCATGCTGTTTAGCCAACCATCACGTATGTGAATTATATCATGCTATCATTTTTTGTATTACGTGTTCCATTTGTCGACAACATTTGTATATTCAACTACTCTTCCTGTGCATCAGCCATTTGAAGCAGTGAGTGAAGTATCTGGAGTGAAAACAAGGTATTCAGAGCAGACAATGCTACCTGCTGAAGCAGACATCTTGCTGGTTACAGAGAGCTCCTCAGAGGAGGATTCAGAGACTGATGACCAGTCCTATTTCCCCCTGAGGTCTATGCTCAAACTTGGCAGGGTTATATTACTCATGTCATGCATGTCGTCTTGCATTGCTTAGTTTTTACATCATATATGGATTGCCATCTAATTACTTGCTTACTATATAAATCATATATTTGAATTATATCATGCCATCATGTTTACATACACAACATCTATCTAAATTATCGCATGGCAACCCATTTAATAAAGACATCCTATAGTTATATCATCTCATCTTGTTTAGTGTTTACAGTCATCATATTGATGTCATTCTATCCGTGAATTATATCATGCTATCATGTTTCCATCGGCAGCATGTATGTGAAATATGGCATGCCAACCTATTTAATAAACACATTATATAGTTATATCATGTCATCCTATTTACATAGTCATCATATTTTGAACTATGTCTTTCCATCTTTTTTAGTTAGCCATCATAATGTGAAATTGTGTCATGCTATCCTGTTTAGTTAGCCATCATATATGTGAAATTGTGTCATGCTATCCTGTTTGGTTAGACAACGTAAATGTGAATTATCTCATGCCCTCTTTTATTCCCCGCTATCCATTGCACCTGTCTATCATACAATGTTTATAAATTCAATTACTGTTCTTGTTTATCAGCCATTTGAATTGGAGAGGGTGATGGCAGTATCTAAGGGAGTAACAACACGGTCTTCAGAAAAGATAGTACTACTAGTTGATGCAGATAGAACCATGGATGTACTTGCCCAAGAACCAGCCCCACCAAACATAACCCAGGCTCTCGCAGATTGTACCCCTAACCAGTTGGACAGAGAACCAGCTACACCCCTTCTAACCCCAACCACAGCAGATAGTAACCCAGTTCCAGTTGACACAGCACCGTCTCCACCACAGAGCACCCAAACAGAGCAATTAGTAAGGGAATTGCAGTGCCCAAAGCATGAGGACCACCGCTCCAAATTCCAACTCAACGCTTAAAGGAGAATAAGAATTGTTCTCAGGTCAGGTTCTGTAGCTATGGTTCATACTCCTTTGCTCTTGCATCCTGTATTTACTCATACCAACTATTTTCAAATTTGAAGGATGGAACTGAAACTCCAATGGCTAACATGGTATGTTTTAAACCTGCTTTCTTTAACTGGTTTGCTGTTGTACTTGTTCTATGTTGATTTCAGTTTCAATTGAACAAACAGTTATGCTCTCATGTCATGCACATTACAAAAGTGTTGTTACTGCTCTGTAATTTCCCACTCTTATATTCTGTCTATTCTGCTTTGTCTTGAACAAATATTATTTGAACTGTGTCTCTATCTTGATTTGGCAACAAAACTAGAATGATATAGGCCATAAAGTGACCATGGTACATAGATATATGTTTGTTTCATGATGTCCACTTTACTACTGAACTGATTTACCAAAATGAGTTTCATATACAACATGGTAAACCTGTGATGTGTCTGCTTGTTTCTCTTTTAGAATGCGGACAAAATATTGGACAACATTACCCCCATTATGCAATGGTAAAGGAAGTAATGCAGATAAAGTTCAAGATAGTGAGACATCCCTGTTGGTCTCCAAGAAAGCTGATAAAAACTATCTTTACGACAATGAGAGAACCCAAAAAGTCATGTCTTGATGTAGTGTTCAAGTTATTGGCCACTACTGCTGGCACAAGCTCTTCGAACTCGCTGCCTGAATTAGTTTGTCTTCTTGAGTCTCAACTTCAAGTTGAAAGACATCAATCAGATGTGCTCCGATAGGAAGTCAAGGACCGAGGAAGTCCTCGCAGAATTCAAGCATACTTTACGGTGCAACAAAGAAGCGCTAGAGGATATAAGCGCCAAACAAGAGAAAGTTAATAAGCTTGCTAAGCATCTTGCCAGCATTATGGGTACCCAGGATATTGTTTCTTGAGCTCTTCTGAAGTGGTTTCAGTTCTGGACTTGTTTTGTTGCGGCATTTATTTGCACTGGTCGCCAACTTTGACAACCAGTGTATACGATATGCTGCTTTGTTCCCTATATTTGCACTGGTGGCGAACTTTGATGCCCAGTGGATGTAATATGTGTAACAGCCGTGATATCCTAGCATAAATTACTTTCTTATTTATTTCCTTGTTGTCTTGTTTATTTTTTTGCTTATAGTTTGTGCAATTCTATTTCCGCGGTTTGCTAGTGGCATAATAACCTATTTTTTAAAACTAGGCCACAATAACCATGGGCTACATATTTATTGTAGTTACCATGGGCCTCCTATGGGTCAGAGAAACAATGGGACTTCTAAGGTCAGAGAAACAATGGGCCTTCTACTGGTCGTAGCATCAATGGGTCTACTACGGGCCGTATGATCGATCGGCCAAACATGGGCCAATAACAGACTGCATATTGGGCCGTAAACGGGCTAGATTTGGAATCGTCCGCTCATGGGCCGACCATAATGGGCCGTCGTTAATCAGCCGTATTTGATGACACTATGAAAACGGCCCAACGGATTAACGGGTCGCAAATGGGCCGATTGTAACCACGGGCTGAATTTGGCCCACAAGTAGAAAAGGCCAGTAATGGGCCTTAAGTAACCGAATGCTGGAAATGAGCCCAAGAATAAATGGGCCCTGAGAAGGCCGAAAAATAACACGGGTTGAAACGGCCCAATGGAATAATGGTGCGTTAATGGGTATAAAGCGGTACACTATTCATTGCGGGCCAGACTCACCATGAGCCATTAATGGGCCAAGAGTTACAAATGGCCTCGTATGGGCCGAAAGACATCATGGGCCATACAAGGGCCGGAAGTTACAATGGGTGGAATCATATTGGACGGCCTAGATGTAGCTATTGGGCTTAATTCCTATAGGCCATAACGGGTCGTGAGTTAGCGGGCCGTAAATGGGCTATATACGAACAGGTCGTCAACAGGCTTTCCGTGGGCCGGCCCGTTACCTTTTGACCAAGTCAAACGGGCCGGCCTTTTCACCGGAATGGCCATTTGTTGGGACGTGCCACGTGTCGATGTATCATAGGCGCCTTCGGTCCAATGAATGGATGACATCTGTTCCAACGGTGAGCCAACGCGTGTTTCCTCCGGCCAATGACATTTTTACATGTGGAAAATCCTCATTGGTCCAGGCTGTTAACGGGTTATCGGATCCAAAACCGGACCCGATAGCTTAACGGCGACCCGTTACGGTGGATGCCACGTGTCGGTCACCCTTGACGAAAGCACTTCCATGACGCGCCATTTATCATGATGGAAGTGGACACTTCGGTGATGATAGTTTTGGTAATGTCATGGAACACTTCTACGACAGCACAGGTATGACTATCTTGATTCTTTCATAAAATCGTCATGGATGTACATGCATGATGTAAAATGTGACCTACTGTGACAAACACGTATCATCACGGAAGTGTTTTTTGTAGTGAAGGGATTGACAACACCTTTATCGCGTTGGGTGCAAGTTGTTTGATTGTTTGTGCAAGTATTAGGTGATTTGTGCGTTTTCTCCTACTAGATTGATACCTTGGTTCTCAAACTGAGGGAAATACTTATCTCCACTTTGCTGCATCACCCTTTCCTCTTCAAGGTAAAAACCAACGCAAGCTCAAGAAGTAGCAGGAAGAATTTCGAGAAAAAGGTCTTGATAACCCACAAGTATAGGGGATCGCAACAGTTTTTGAGGGTAGAGTATCCAACCAAAATTTATTGATTCAACACAGGAGGAGCCAATGAATATTCTCAAGTATTAGCAGCTGAGGGCATGTTCGGATGTCCCCTATCTTCGCTAGATCCTCGAAGAGGAGAGAGGGTGGGCTTGGCCCAGATCAGAGGGAAAAGGTAACGACCCGGTACGTGAATCACTTGGCGGTGGCATTACTTCTAAATTAGGCAAACTCAAGATCTCACTTTTCCTGGGATGACTAGAAGTGGTGCTCCAGTTTTTTGCACGTCAGGCACCCTCAAATCTGAGAAGCTATCTTCCTGGAGTTTGACTGTTCGGTGCAACTCCTCCGCAGATTTAGAGGATTTGGAAGCTCGGCTGCTGCCGAACAGGCCCTGAGTTGTCAATTCAACCACACCTGAAAGACTTAATGTCTGCAGAAAAATATTTAGTAGCAAAGTAGTATGTAAGTAACAGTAACAGTGGCAAAAGTAACTGTAGCAGTTTTGTAGCAATCGTAACAATGGCAACGGAAAAGTAACTTAGCAAAGATCAATATGAAACGAACTCGAGGGTAATGGATCAATGATAGATAATTATGTCGGATGGCATTCATCATGCAACAGTTATAACCTAGGGTGACACAGAACTAGCTCCCATTCATCAATATAATGTAGGCATGTATTCCGAATATAGTCATACGTGCTTATGGAAAAGAACTTGCATGACATCTTTTGTCCTACCCTCCCGTGGTAGTGGGGCCCTAATGGAAACTAAGGGATATTAAGGCCTCCTTTTAATAGAGAACCGGACCAAAGCATTAGCACTTAGTGAATACATGAACTCCTCAAACTACGGTCATCACCGGGAAGTGTCCCGACTATTGTCACTCCAGGGTTGCCGGATCATAACACGTAGTAGGTGATTATAACTTGCAAGATAGGATCAAAAACACAAATATATTCATGAAAACATAATAGGTTCAGATCTGAAATCATGGCACTCGGGCCCTAGTGACAAGCATTAAGCATAGCAAAGTCATAGCAACAGCAATCTTAGAACATAGTGGATACTAGGGAACAAACCCTAACAAAACTAACTTGATTACATGGTAAATATCATCCAACCCATCACCATCCAGCAAGCCTACGATGGGATTACTCACTGACAACCCACAAGTATAGGGGATCACAACAGTTTTCGAAGGTAGAGTATTCAACCCAAATTTATAGATTCGACGCAAGGGGAGCCAAAGAATATTTGCAAGTACTAGCAGCTGAGTTGTCAATTCAACCACACCTGGAGATTAATTATCTGCAGCAAAGTGATCAGTGGCAAAGTAGTATGATAGTTTTGATAAAGTAGCAGCAAAAACAAGAATAAAGAATAAAGGAAAACAGTAGTTTTGTAACAAGTGTTGCAGTAATGATAGCAGTTGTAACTTAGCAAGAACAATATAAGATAAATTCATACGCATTGGATCAGTAATTTGTTGGATGATATTCATCATGTGACAGTCTTACCTAGGGTTATACGGCACTAGCTCCAGTTCATAAATATAATGTAGGCATGTATTTCGTAAATAGTCATACGTGCTTATGGAAAGGACTTGCATGACATCTTTTGTCCTACCCTCCCGTGGCAGCGGGGTCCAATTGGAAACTAAGGGATATTAAGGCCTCCTTTTAATAGAGAACCGAAACAAAGCATTAACACATAGTGAATACATGAACTCCTCAGACTATGGTCATCACCGGGAGTGGTCCCAACTATTGTCACTCCGGGGTTGCCGGACCATAACACGTATTAGGTGACTATAACTTGCAAGACCGGATCTAGAACATGGATATAATGGTGATAACATAAATGGTTCAGATCTGAAATCATGGCACCCAGGCCCAAAGTGACAAGCATTAAGCATGGCAAAGTCATAGCACAATCTCAGAACATAGTGGATACTATGGATCAGGCCCTAACAAAACTAACTAGATTACATGATAAATCTCATCCAACTCCTCACCGACCAGCGAGCCTACGAAGGAATTACTCACTCCCGGTGGGGAGCATCATGGAATTGGCGATGGAGATGGGTTGGTGATGACGAAGATCGAAGATCTCCCTCTCAGGAGCCCCAAACGGAATCCAGATCTGGCCTCCCGATGAAGAACAAGAGGTGGCGGCGGCTCCGTCTCGTGGAACGCGATAATTATTTCTCCCTCAATTTTTTTCTGGAAAAATAGGATTTTATAGCGTCGGTTTTAGGGTCTGCGGGGCCACCAGGTGGGGACAACCCACCTGGGCGCGCCTGGGGGGGGGGGCGTTCCCAAATGGGTTGTGCCCACCCATGTGCCCCCCTCCGGTGGTTCTCAACTCTAGAAATTCTCTTTTATAGTATAAAGAATCCTTGCAAAGTTTCGTTCCATTCCGAGAACTTCTATTTCTGCACAAAAACAACACCATGGTAGTTCTGTTGAAAATAGCGTCAGTCCGGGGTTAGCTTCATTCAAATCATGCAAATTAGAGTCCAAAACAAGAGGAAACGTGTTAGGAAAAGTAGATACGTTGGAGACGTATCAACTCCCGCAAGCTTAAACCTTTGCTTGTCCTCAAGAAATTCAGTTGATAAACTGAAAGTGAAAATGAAAAACTTTACGAACTCTTTTGCTCTTGTTTGCATAAATAAGCTTAAACGGCACCCGGGTTTTCACCCAACATTATAACTAACCATGCCGACAATAACTCCTAAAAATTATATTAACCTATATCAATGACATAATCAGCTAGCGAGCAATAATAAGATATCTCAAACAGTAACACGTTATCAAAACAACCATGATATAATATGACAATAGTGGTATCTCGCTAGCCCTTTCTGAGACCGCAAAACATAAATGTAGAGCACCTCAAAAGTTCAAGCAGCGACTAAACATTGTAATTCATGGTAGAAAAGATTCAGTCATGATGCACCCAACATTAGCTACACACAATGCATCGGCATGACAGTAGTGCTCTCGGGTTCTGGCGCTTATTTTAGAAGGTGATGACACAACATAAAATTAAATGGAAAGTCCCTTCACAGAGGGAACAGTGATTTGTAGCGGTGCCAGAGCTCAAGTTTTTAAAACAGAGGTAAATGATATTTTGAGACATGCACCCTTCTTGTTTACTTCACGACCATCAGTTATCAATATCTTCCATGCTAAGCTCGCTAGTGGCGGTTCCCAAGTGATAAAAGTAAAGGTTTACTCCCCCTCCACCAACAATCACACTCCACGGCTTGTCCAAAACAGCAGGTGTCGTCCATACCAACAATAGTCCCGTGGGAGTTTTGTGTAATTATTTGCCTTTTTGAGTTCCGGACTAGGAATCCCTATTACCGCCCTTTTCTCGAAGATGGTGAGTGAATAAACACTCATCCTGAGAATAACCCGCTTAGCATGGAAGATACCGACTACCTCCTGTCGTTCCATGAACGATCCAGGCAGACAAAAAGGATATTTATTTGAAGCTTTTTTTAGAGATGGCACATGCAAATTTACTTAGGACGGCAGGGTAATACCGCATATAGGTAGGTATGGTGGACTCGTCTGGAATAACTTGGGTTCATGGTTTTTGATGTACAAGTAGAATTCCCACTTAGTACAGGCGAAGGCTAGCAATTAGGTTGAGAAGCGTCCAACTAGAGAGCAACAACGGTCATGAACATGCATTATGCATAAGTAACATTGGACACTAGCATGAGTAGGATATGAACACCATGAACATAAATATCATAGAGGCTATATTGGTTTTGATTCAACTACATGCATGAACATGTGTCAAGACAAGCCACTCGAACATTCAAAGGAGGATACCATATCATCAGATCTTAGTGTCCGTCCGCCTCAACGTCTATATAAAGGATTACGTATGGGAAATATTGAAACTATACTTTCCAATAGTATCGCTGCTGTTTTTTTTGCAGCTTTTGCGATTCTTTGGAACTATGTGGTATGGGTCAAATAGCGATCCCAATCGAATTATTTGGGCCTACTCGTTATCAGTGGGATCAAGATACTTTCAGCAAGAAATATATCGAAGAGTTAGCAATGGTTTAGCCGAAAATCTTAGTTTATCAAAAGCTTGGTATAAAATCCCCAAAAAAATTGCCTTTCATGATTATATTGGTAATAATCCGGCAGAAGGGGGATTACTCATAGCAGGCTCAATGGTACTACATCACGGTCATTTTAACGCAATGTTGATATCCAAGATAAATCATTATCCACCCCTAGCTACTTGTGCATGGCGTGAGAAACTATAATCTCTAATTGTCATTGCAAACGTGTTTAATCATAATGAGCTGAATCATGGACACTGGTTTAAACATATTTACAAAACAGAACAAGTCGAGTTCATACCTGTTTCTCTCTGCCACGACCAGTTCATCGAATATCATCATTATTGCCTTTCACTTGCACGACTGAATGATATGAGAATAATAGTAGTGCAAGAGTGTCGTGGACTAAGATGGAATCTGTAAACATTTTATTCAACAGGAGAAGACAAGGTAATATAGGCTCTTTGTTAGATCAACAATTATGCATATGAGAGCCAGTCAACATTTTCATCGTGGTCTTCTCCTCGGTACGACTCGAATAAAAAGAAAAGAAATTCAGAGAAACACACTGAAATATTTTTGCAGTTTTGGTTTTCTTGAACAAGCAAATAAAAGGGAAAAGCAAAAATAAGAAAAACTATTTACACGGAAAGCTCCTGCCGATTGTCAAAACCGGCGGCTCTCGGGTAGGGGGTCCCGACTGTATGCGTCTAGGCGGATGGTAACAGGAGACAAGGTACACGATGTTTTACCTGTGTTCGGGCCCTCTCGATGGAGGTAAAACCCCACGCCCCGCTAGATTAAAATTGATGATGTGTGTTACAAGAGTAGATCTACCACGAGATCAAAGAGGCTAAACCCTAGAAGCTAGCCTATGGTATGATTGTTGTTCGCCCCACGGACTAAAACCCTCCGGTTTATATAGACACCGGATAGGGTTAGGGTTACACGTAGTCGGTTACAATGGTAGGAGATCTACATATCCGTATCGCCAAGCTTGCCTTCCACGCCAAGGAAAGTCCCATCCGGACACGGGACGAAGTCTTCAATCTTGTATCTTCATAGTCTTGGAGTCCCGCCGATGATGATAGTTCGGCTATCCGGACACCCCCTAGTCCGGAACTCCCTCAGTAGCCCCTGAACCAGGCTTCAATGACGATGAGTCCGGCGCGCATGTTGTCTTCGGCATTGCAAGGCGGGTTCTCCTTCAGTCTTCATGTTCCCGTCGAATAGTGTCCGGCTTCTTTATAAATGTTGCGCTCCTTGGCTTCTACGCCCAATAATGGCCTTCTTCCACGTGTCGTACGAATGCGAAAGGCTGGGATATTTTTACATTTTAACCCCTAGCCGTGTGAATGAGCCGCCTACAAGAGAGGCGAGGATCTAGATCCAGCTCACACCATCCTCCATCCGCAAGTTCTCATCGAAGCGCCTCTGACAAAAATCTATTCCATCATGGATAGCCGACGCGGCTCCTCCTCTCGCGCTCCCAGCCCTAAGCCAGGAGATTGGGGAGATGCTCAGTTCCCACACAATGAGCTAGTGGTGCTTCAAACCGAGGGATATCTTCCCCAGCTTCCATGGTTCCGGTTCGAGCCGGACTGGCCACCTACAAGGGTGGGAAGCAGGTGAGAGCGTCCCCAACCCTTCCAAAGGGGAGCGGGTATGCTTCGTCCCCTATCTAATAAGGGGACTCAGATTTCCCATACATCCGTTTCTCCGGGGGCTCCTAGAGTTCTACGGACTCCAACTCCACCACCTCACGCCCGCCTCCATTTTATGAGAGATCGCGGGCTTCGTAGCTTTTTATGCGAGCTGTTCTTGGGCATCGAGCCCCATTTTGCCCTGTGGAAGAGATTGTTTTGTCTCGCACCCCGTTCTCATCAGGGGTCGATATACCAAGTGGGCGGAGCGAAATATGGCGCATCGCCGGGACCGGATATCTATCCAGCACCCCGAAGAAGGCGTCCGAAGACTGGCCTTCGGAATGGTTCTACGTGGAGGACGCCCCTCTGCAGGATCCAGTCCGGATCGGCCTCCCGGAGTTCAACAATGCTCCCTTGAAGAAACGCCTGAGTTGGCGCCCGCGGAGCCCTCAACGGGAAGATGACAGGAGCGTCCATTATCTGATGGGCGGATTAGGTTCTTGACCCATTCGGATTGACCATGATTGGAGTCATGGCCACGTGCATTATGCAAGGGTGCAGCCACTCCAATATAGGGGCCACCCTATGTGGGATTTCAACGGGAAGATGACGCCACCCGTCATGGCCGCAAAGGGCTAGGCTCGGCAGCCGATCCGGCAAAGATCCTGTCCGGCTTGTACAAGGGAGAGGAGGAGGACTTCCTCCGCAAGAATCCGTTGAATGGATTTTCTATGCATAACCCTCGAGCTGGGTAAGCGGATGTTCATCTACCTGATCCATACCTTTTTGTAAAGTCAAGTATCTTACTACGTGATTTTGACGCAGGAGCTGCGCCCGGGACGTGGAGGGCATCTGAAGCCTAGCTCCACAGCCCGAGGATCCGGAACGATCCCTTGATCCGGCCTCCGAAGAGGATCCGGACATAAAGGTGGAGCTGATTGACGGGTGTTCCACCAATGTAGCATAGACAATGCCCTAGTCGCCATTACGGCTGACTACCCGGTTTGTTTTCGGCCTCCCAGGTGACTACGACCGAGGTCTTGACACCATCATTTGATCCGCGCTCAATTCTGACCATCCCATGCTGATGGTGTATCGCGGGATGTGCCTTTAAGGCGGGAAGCCGAACCCGCGGCGGCCGACCAACATGGATCAGTCCGGCCCGGTAGGAGGAAGAGGAGTGCGGCGCGAACCGAGATGTCGCCGCAACGGTACGGTAGGTCATGCTCATCGCGGTGATAGGGAGCGGCTACCGTGGTCTCGAACCTGTCGAAGATCAAGTCCCCGCGGATATCCGTGGCGTAGTTCAAGCTTCCGAATCTGACCTGATGGCCAGGGGCGTAGCTATCGATCTACTCCAGATGGCCAAGCGAGTTGGCCCATAGTGTGAAGCCGCTGAACACGAAGATCTATCCGGGGAGGAAGACTTCCCCTTGGACAGCATTGTTGTAGATGATTGAAGGAGCCATCAAACCTTTTGAGGACGGCACAGTGGAACTCTCAATGAAAGCACCAACGTCGGTGTCAAAACCGGCGGATCTCGGGTAGGGGGTCCCGAACTGTGCATCTATGGTCGATGGTAACAGGAGACAGGGGACACAATGTTTACCCAGCTTCGGGCCCTCTCTATGGAGGTAATACCCTACTTCCTGCTTGATCTTGATGAATATGAGTATTACAAGAGTTGATCTACCACGAGATCGTAATGGCTAAAAACCTAGAAGTCTAGCCTGTATGACTATGAATCTTGCCCTTGGACTAAGCCCTCCAGTTTATATAGACACCGCAGGGGATTAGGGTTGTACAAAGTCAGTTATAGAGAAAGGAATCTTCATATTTGGATGCCAAGTTTGCCTTCCACGCTAAGGAGAGTCCCATCCGGACATGGGAGAGAGTCTTCGATCTTGTACCTTCGTAGCTCATTAGTCCGGCCCATGTCCAATAGGCCGGACGCCCGAGGACCCCTTAGTCCAAGACTCCCTCAGTCACAACCGCGCTTCATCTCTAGCTCGGCTGCAAGCATGGCTGCTCCCTTGTGCTTCACATCCTTGGTCTTGGCCTTCTTATCCTCTGGGTCGGCGGCTGGAAGCTCGAGGAGGGAGAGGCGCCCTTCCTGAGCTCTTGCGCACTTGGTCGCCGTGTTGAACATATCGAGGGCCATGCACATGTCCTTGTGGATGGCGAGCTCCTCCTTCATCTTGACCGCGGACGCCGTCGGAGAACGCGGAGATGATGGCCTCGTCCATCACCCTGGGGATCTCGAGGCGGACGCTATTGAAGTGCTGGATGTACTTCTGCAGAGTTTCCCCTGGCTGCTGCTTGATGCGCTGCAGGTCACGCGCGGCCGGCGGGCGGTCGCGAGTGCCCTGGAAGTTGGCAATGAAGCGCTCGCGCATCTCGTCCCAGGAGGAGAACGATCCCGCAGGCAGGTTCAGGAGCCACGAGCACGCACCATCCTTTAGGGCCATGGGAAACCATTTCGCCATGACCTTCTCGTTGCCATTGGCTACCTCGATGCTCAACTCATAGATCTGCAAGAACTCTGCAGGGTCGGGGGTGCCGTCGTAGCGCGGAGGCAGGTATGGCCTGAACTTTCTGGGCCAGACGATGCTGCGCAGCTCGGGAGTGAAGGCACGACATCCTGCTGTGGTCATCGGGGCCCGTCGCGGAGGCGGAGCCTGGTCCTGGTATCCACGCGTTGCTGCCGCAGGCGGCATGCGGTCTTGACGCGGTGGTGCTGGGGGTGCTGGAGCACTTTTTGCGGCCGAGGGACTTCTTGGCAGCTTCCTTCTTTGTGTGCGGGCGCCATTCGCGGTGGGTCGCGCCGCGGGGCCGCGCATCTTGGGGCAAGGGCGGCATCTAGATGCGGAGGTGGTGGAGCCGCTCCATGGGCTATCTCGCCCGCAGCTGGAGGTGGGCGAGGCAGCAAGAGAGACGATGCAGGGGAGCCCCAAGCGGCGCCGACGAGCTCGGCGATGCGGTCCAGCCAGTCTTCATAGAGGCCGGCGACCGGGCAGTAATGCGGGAGTTCGCATGCCATGAGCAGCGCGGCCTGCGTGGCCGTGGGTGCGCGATGAGCGTGGGACGACGAACCGGCCGGAGTGAGCGACGGGGTGGCGGTGCGTCCGTCCCGCCGCACAGAGGGGTGCAGTGATGAAGCTTGATGCTCGTTCCCCACAGGGCCGGTGATGGTGTTGGCAGCGGGCGACGGAGAGCGGCGGGGAGGTCCGCCAACGGGCACCGTCTGCGCGACACGAGCGGCAAGGGCAGCCCGGCACTCAGCACGGGCTCGGCGAATGTTAGCCATGGATGTGACGGAGCAGTGGTGCGTCGATTGACGGAAGAAAGGCTTCAGCGCACCCCTACCTAGCGCGCCAAATGTTGGATTCTGGGTTCCGGCAAACCCTTGAGGTTCGAACTCTGGGGTCCGCATGAAGAACTCTCTCTCCCTAGTACGCTCGCACAACGATCTCAAGGCCTAGCACGTCGAACCCAAGGAACAAGAGACACGAGGGTTTATACTAGTTCAAGCCACTATTGTGGTGTAATACCCTACTCCGATGTGGTGTGGTGGATTGCCTTGTAGGCTGAGGATGAACAAGTACAAGGTATGAACAGCCTCCTCAGGAGAGGTGTTCTTGACCTTGGTGAGCTGGGGAGGTGGCCTTGGTGGAATGGATACAATACAAGATCAGTTGCCTCCTATGGTGGTGTCTAGTCCCATTTATAGAGGCCCTGGTCCTCTTCCCAAATGTAGGTGGGAAGGGATCCCACAACGGCCAATTTTGAAGGGAGACAACTAGTATAAGCTATCCTGACAAAAGGCAGTCTTCGCCTGCCAAAGGCTCTGGTGGTGATGATGTTGTCGGCTCCGCGGTGACCTCCGTCATGCCGTCCTGCTCGTCTTGGTCTCGTTGCACCTATAGGGAAACCTTTGCCTGATGCCTCAGATCTCCTCGCCTGCGCTTGCCTCTTTAGCACGAAAGAGGGAACAGGTACTCTGCGCTCGCTGGCGCCCGCCTGGCCTCGGTCATCATGGCTTACATCACGTGAACCTCGCGAGGTGCCCCTTGCATAGATATCTCAGCTCCTCGAGAGCCAGCCTAGTGAGGCTGCCCCTGAGGAGGTCTTGGTGTCGTCCGCCTCGCGAGGCTTGGCCCCTCGTGAGGGTCTTGAGTGGTTGCTGCTGAAGATGGGCCGTACCAGGCCGTTGGTGGAGCCACGTCATGGGCCGCAGGCAGGCAAGTATGGGTACCCCCATTCCTAGGACGCCGACAGGGGGGCCTAGAGGGATGGACGGGGCAACAGCGGACCGGCGGTGGGGAGCGGTTTCGGGGTAGGCGGGGCGGCGTACCGCCGGCCACGGGCGGCGGGGGGGCGGCGGTTTGGCCGGTGGTGGCTGGCGGCTCAACGGGGGTGGACGTTGAAGATGAACTGCATGCCCTTGATTTCGTATCCAACGGCTAGAAAATCGACTGACCAGAGATGAAAAAGTCAGTCGACTGACGTGTAGCCTCACCCCTACTAGTGCGTTCAGTTTCGACAGTAAAATTCAGTTTCAACAGCAAAATTCAGTTTCGACAGTTAAGTTCTGTTTCGACAGTTAAATTTAGTTTCGACAGTTAAGTTCAGAGATGAGCGCCTGATGTATTTTAAATCTAGCACTTTGTGGTTATGTATTTTACGTCATCTAATTGAGATGCTATTAGAATTCCACTCAAGTTAATGTTGTCTCTCTTGTCCTGCTTCAGGCTCGGCATCATACAACTCACCGGAGCTGCTCCAACGATGAAACCCTCCATCACAGCGGAGCAGTACCCCGGGCTCCATCTCCAGACGCCTAAGATCTTATTCCCCTCCTCCGACAGCCGGAGCATCCTAATACGTCTCCAACGTATCTATAATTTTTTATTGCTCCATGCTACTTTATCTATTGTTCTGGACTATAATGGGCTTTATTTTCCACTTTTATATTATTTTTGGGACTAACCTATTAACCGGAGGCCCAGCCTAGAATTGCTGTTTTTTTGTGCCTATTTTAGTGTTTCGAAGAAACGGAATATCAAACGGAGTCCAAACGGAATGAAACCTTCGGGACCGTGATCTTCTCACGTAACGTGATCCAGAGACTTGGACCCTACTCCAAGGAGTGCCAGAGGCGGTCATGAGGGAGGCGCGCCCTCCCAGGCGCGCCCCTGCCTCGTGGGCCCCGACGCTCCACCGACGTACTCCTTCCTCTTATATATACCTACGCACTTCAACAGATCGTAGACGGTGCCAAAAACCTAATTCCACCGCCTAGCTAGGGGCGTTAAACGATAGCGGTTGTTGGGAGGCAACCCAATTTTATTTTGTGTTTTTTGTTTTTGCTTATGTTTAGGAATAAAATAATCCATCTATCCTCTGTTTAGATGTGGTTTTATCTTTTAATTAGTGTTTGTGCCAAGTTGGACCTATTGGATCTTCTTGGATGATAGTTATTTGATCTTGCTGTAATTTCCAGAATCTTTGTGCTCAGTGCCCGAATTGTTAAAAATCACCAACACGTGATAAAATACTTATTCCGATTGCTGCTGATCAATAAACAAATTATCCAGGTCGTATAATTTTGGTAGAATTTTTTGGGTTCCAAAAGTTTGCGTTAGTTACATATTACTACAGATTGTTCTGTTTTTGACAGATTCTGTTTTGCGTGTGTTGTTTTCTTATTTTGATGAATCTATGGCTAGTAAAATAGTTTATGGTCCATAGAGAAGTTGGAATACAGTAGGTTTAACACCAATATAAATAAATAATGAGTTCATTACAGTACCTTAAAGTAGTCTTTTTTTTCTCTTTCTCTAACGGAGCTCACCAGATTTCTATTGAGTTTTGTGTTGTGAAGTTTTCAAGTTTTGGGTGAATTCTTTTGATGGATTATGGAACAAGGAGTGGCAAGAGCCTAAGCTTGGGATGCCCATGGAACCCCCAAGATAATCCAAGGACACCAAAAATTCAAAGCTTGGGGATGCCTCGGAAGGCATCCCCTCTTTCGTCCACTTCCATCGGTAATTTACTTGGAGCTATATTTTTATTCACCAACATGATATGTGTTTTGCTTGGAGCGTCTTGTATTATTTGAGTATTTACTTGTTAGTTTACCACAATCATCCTTGCTTTACACACCTTTTGAGAGAGCCATATATGAATTAGAATTTGATAGAATACTCTATGTGCTTCACTTATATCTTTTGAGCTTGATAGTTTGCTCATAGTGCTTCACTTATATCTTTTTGAGCGTGATAATTTTTGCTCTAGTGCTTCACTTAGATCTTTTAGAGCACGGTGGTGGATTTGTTTTAAAGAAACTTGATCTCTCATGGTTCACTTAGAATATTTTGAGAGTCGTTAATAGCATGGTAATTTGCTTAATGTTAATATACTTGGTGTTCAAGATATGTGAAACTTTCTTTTGAGTGCGTTGAATACTAAGATAAGTTTGATGCTTGATAATTGTTTTCAGATATGGAGGTAATAATATCAAAGACGTACTAGTTGAGTAGTTGTGAATTTGAGAAATGGTTGTGTTGAAGTTAGTAAATCCCGTAGCATGCACGTATGGTTAAAGTTATGTAACAAATTTGAAGCATGAAGTGTACCTGGCTTGTGCATCCTTATGAGTGGCGGTCGGGGACGAGCGATGGTCTTTTCCTACCAATCTATCCCCCTAGGAGCATGCGTAGTACTTGATTTTGATGACTTCTAAATTTTTGCAATAAGTATATGAGTTCTTTTGACTAATGTTGAGCCCATGGATTATATGCACTTTTACCTTTCCGCCATTGCTAGCCTCTTCGGTACCGTGCATTGCCCTTTCTCACATTGAGAGTTGGCGCAAACTTCGCCGGTGCAAACAAATCCTGTGATACGATACGCTCTATCACACATAAACCTCCCTATATCTTCCTCAAAACAGCCACCATACCTACCTATTATGGCATTTCCATAGCCATTCCGAGATATATTGCTATGCAACTTTCCACCGTTCCGTTCATCATTATTATGACATACATTACTTTTGTCATATTGCCATTGCATGATCATGTAGTTGGCATCGTATTTGTGGCAAAGCCACCATGCATTATTTTTCATACATGTCACTCTTGATTCATTGCACCATCCCGGTACACCGCCGGAGGCATTCATATAGAGTCATAACTTGTTCTAGTTTCGAGTTGTAATCCTCATGTTGTAATCAATAGAAGTGTGATGATCATCATTATTAGAGCATTGCCCAAATAAAAAAAAGAAAGGCCAAAAAAAAGGCCCCCAAAAAGGGCAATGCTACTATCTCTTTTTCCACACTTGTGCTTCAAAGTAGCACCTCGTTCTTCATGTAGTGAGTCTCATATTTTGTGCTTCAAAGTAGCACCATGTTTTTCATATAGTGAGTCTCATAAGTTGTTTTTTCATACTAGTGGGAATTTTTCATTATAGAACTTGGCTTGTATATTCCTACGATGGGCTTCCTCAAATGCCCTAGGTCTTCATGAGCAAGCAAGTTGGATGCACACCCACTAGTTTTCTTTTGTTGAGCATTCATAGCTCTAGTGCATCCGTTGCATGGCAATCCCTACTCGTCATGTTGACATCAATTGATGGGCATCTCCATAGCCCATTGATTATCCTCGTCAATGTGAGACTTTCTCCTTTTTTGTCTTCTCCACACAATCCCCATAGTGCTATATCCATGGCTCACGCTCATGTATTGCGTGAAGGTTGAAATTTTTTGAGATTATTTAATTATGAAACAATTGCTTGGCTTGTCATCGGGGGTATAGAAGTTGAGAATATCTTTGTGTGACAAAAATGAAGCATAGCCTAACTATATGATTTTGTAGGGATGAACTTTCTTTGGCCATGTTATTTTGAGATGACATAATTATTTTGATTAGTGTGCTTGAAGTATTATTATTTTTATGTCAATATGAACTTTTGTCTTGAATCTTCGGATCTGAATATTCATATCACAATTAAGAAGATTTACATTGAAATTATGCCAAAGTATCGCTCCGCATCAAAATTCTTTTTTATCATTTACCTACTCGAGGACGAAAGGTGAATTATGCTTAGATGCCCGATACGTCTCCAACGTATCTATAATTTTGATTGCTCCATGCTACTTTATCTATTGTTTTGGACTATAATGGGCTTTATTTTCCACTTTTATATTATTTTTGGGACTAACCAATTAACCGGAGGCCCAGCCCAGAATTGCTGTTTTTTGCCTATTTCAGTGTTTCGAAGAAACGGAATATGAAACGGAGTCCAAATGGAATGAAACCTTCGGGAATGTGATCTTCTCACCGAACGAGATCCAGGAGACTTGGACCCTACTCCAAGGAGTGCTAGAGGCGGTCACGAGGGTGGGGGGCGCGCCCTCCCCCCTGGGCGCGCCCCCCTGCCTCGTGGGCCCCCTGACGCTCCACCGATGTACTCATTCCTCCTATATATACCTACGTACCCCCAATAGATCAGAGAAGGAGCCAAAAACCTAATTCCACCACCGTACCTTCCTGTATCCACGAGATCCCATCTTGGGGCCTGTTCCGGAGCTCCGCCGAAGGGGGCATCCGCCACGGAGGGCTTCTACATCAACACCGTAGCCCCTCAGATGAAGTGTGAGTAGTTTAGTTCAGACCTTCGGGTCCATAGTTAGTAGCTAGATGGCTTCTTCTCTCTTTTTGGATCTCAATACAATGTTCTCCCCCTCTCTCGTGGAGATCTATTCGATGTAATCTTCTTTTTGCGGTGTGTTTGTTGAGACCGATGAATTGTGGGTTTATGATCCAGCTTATCTATGGAAAATATTTGATTCTTCTCTGAATTCTTTTATGTATGATTAAGTTATATTCGCAAGTCTCTTCGAATTATCTGTTTGGTTTGGCCAACTAGATTGGTAGTTCTTGCAATGGGAGAAGTGCTTAGCTTTGGGTTCAATCTTGCGGTGTCCTTACCCAAAGGATGTAAAGGGTTGCAAGGCACGTATTTTATTGTTGCCATCGAGGATAACAAGATGGAGTATTTATCATATTGCATGAATTTATTCCTCTACATCATGTCATCTTGCTTAAGGCATTACTCTGCTTTTTAACTTAATACTCTAGATGCATCTTTGGATAGCGGTCGATGAGTGGAGTAATAGTAGTAGATGCAGAATCGTTTCGGTCTACTTGTCATGGACGTGATGCCTATATACATGATCTTTCCTAGATAACCTCATAACTATGCTCAATTCTGTCAATTGCTCAACAATAATTTGTTCACCCACAGTAGAATACTTATGCTCTTGAGAGAAGCCACTAGTGAAACCTATGTCCCCCTGGTCTATTCTCATCATATCAATCTCCATCACTTTATTTACTTGCTTTGCTTTTACTTTTCACTTTGCATCTTTATACCAAAATACCAAAAATATTTTCTCTATCAGATCTCACTCTCGTAAGTGACCGTGAAGGGATTCACAACCCCTAATCGCGTTGGTTGCGAGTAGCTATCGTTTTGTGCAGGTACGAGGGACTTGCACGTGGCCTCCTACTGGATTGATACCTTGGTTCTCAAAAACTGAGGGAAATACTTACGCTACTGTGCTGCATCATCCCCTCCTCTTCGGGGAAAACCAACGCAAGCTCGAGACGTAGCACATACTCACCGACCATCCCAATCACGCTGAGATCGACATGGCTTCGCCAAAGAGGTTGTGCACTTGTTGCATCTCTTTTTTACTCTACATGTTATATATATTATCCATTGAGCACACGTAGTAACATGAAATACGATTAGTTTCTCCTACTATATGACAAGCAGTGAGGTACCACGCAACTTAGCTATCCGTGATGGACTCTCTTGAACGCCATCATTATTTATCTCTCCATGTTTGAGTTGTGCATTTGTCGATGGGCCTGGGAGTTGAGCTAGTAAGGTAGTGGCCTGGGTCCAAAGTAGTAGAAGTAGCACAAAAACATTTTTTGAGTGTAGGCTTTTCCTTGCTCAAGCCTTCCTACTAGAATGGCCAGTGCTTGATGGAAGTGCGTTATATCGACTAGAGGGGGGTGAATAGGCGATTTTTATGAATTCTTCACTGAGGAATTTGCCGGTGAGGAAATTCCTTAGCGAAGAACTACTTGCAGCGGAATAAGTACTCAGAAGTAAGCATAACAGATTACAAGCATAGTCATCATGATGAAATGAAGACAATCACAGAGTACAAAAAGCGTAATCACAGGATAACACAGGATGAAGACAAACAGACTGAAGAAATTGAGCTGAGGAAATTGAGAAAGTCTTCAGTCAAAGTCTTCAAACACAGATATGAACAAATACTCAACACAATAATGAGGAAATGAAAGGGTTGAGGAAATAGAACCAGTTAGGTTGGTGAAGACAATGATTTGGTAGACCAGTTCCAACTGCTGTCTCAGTTGTACGTCTGGTTGAGCGGCTGAGTATTTAAACTCGAGGACACACAGTCCGGACACCCGATCGAAAGCACGCAACTCAGGACACCAAGTCCTCACCGTATTCTCCTTGAACTAAGGTCACATGCACCTCGTCCAATCACTGTGGTAAGTCTTGAGCGACTTCCAAACCTTCACAGACTCTGTCACTCGGCGATCCACAATTCCTCTTGGATGCTCTAGACCATGACGCCTAACCGTTTGGAAGAAGCACAGCCTTCAAAGGTAACAAGCGTCGGATCCACGCAGGATCAATTTCTTGATGATGCTCAATCACTTTGGGTTTGTTGGGGTTTGGTTTTTGGGTTTTCCTCACTTTTGGGTTTTTCCTCACTTGATGATTTTCTCTCAAAGTCCTCGGAGGATGGGTTGCTCTCAAATGACAAGTGTCAAGTTCTCTCGGAGCAGCCAACTAGCTAGTGGGTTTAGGGGGCGGTTATTTATAGCCTAGGGAGCAGCCCGAAATGATAAGACATAAATGCCCTTCAATGATATGACTGTTAGGTGGGTAAGATATTTTGGGACAGTGGCCAAGAAGACAAAGAACGGTCGGAAATTTGACTCTCAAATTCCTCGGGGCTATCATGTTCCTCATTTGTAGGCAATTCGCCTGGCGAATTCCTAACTCCTCGATCGAGAACAAATTCCTCGGTGACTGTAAGAGCTTCGTCCTGCATCCTTTGAAGAAATTGACTGAATCTGTATGAGATTTCCAAAAGCTTCACTTTCGAAGGGATTGGTAGGTGTAGGATTTTGAGTTGAGCATCAAATGGAAATTTTTCCTTAGTATTTCCTCGACCCCTTTAACAAAGACGGTGTTTCCTATGACTCAAGAAAGAGAAAATGAAACTACGAAAACAAAAGTCTTCACGCTTCATGTTCCTCAATTGAATACCAAGTCTTATAGGTCACACCTATTTCTTCACTTTCATAGTCTTCAGAAAGTCTTCAGAATATCAAAGTCTTCGGATGAAGAACTTCATTTTTAGGGGTCGACTTTCTCTGTAAATCTTAAACTCCTCATAGACTTATAGACCTGTGTACACTCACAAACGCATTAGTTACTTAACCTATAAGTCTTCAATACACCAAAATCACTAAGGGGCACTAGATGCACTTACAATCTCCCCGTTTTTGGTGATTGATGACAATATGGGTTAAGTTTTCAACGGGGATAAACATATGAATTGTAAATACTGACATCGAGGAATTTGATTGCAAGATATAGAAGAACTCCCCCTAAAGATGTGCATAGTGAGGAATTTGCTTTTGAGGCAATGCACATTTGAAGAATTGAATCATGGAGATCTCCCCCTATATCTTGTAATTCATACACGCATTTAACATATAATATGAAGAATTTGAAATGCATGATGAAATATGGTGCTTGATGTTATGCAAAGTAACGCATCAAGAATATCAGAGCTCAAACCGATTTGCTATGAAGATTTTCAAGGAGCTCACGAGAATCAGAACATAGAGCAAGAGCATAATGCATCAAAAGTATCAAAGCACCACCGGGTTTAAGATTACAACTCGATTCAATAAAAGGTTTCAGAAGAACGAGAGTTGTAACTTAATAAAATACGGTATATAGACAAAAACTAGACCCGCTTGAAGACTAACTCAAGATATAGAAGAACTCCCCCTGAAGATGTGCATAGTGAGGAATTTGCTTTTGAGGCAATGCACATTTGAAGAATTGAATCATGGAGATCTCCCCCTATATCTTGTAATTCATACACGCATTTAACATATAATATGAAGAATTTGAAATGCATGATGAAATATGGAATCAGAACATAGAGCAAGAGCATAATGCATCAAAAGTATCAAAGCACCATCGGGTTTAAGATTACAACTCGATTCAATAAAAGGTTTCAGAAGAACGAGAGTTGTAACTTAATAAAATACGGTATATAGACAAAAACTAGACCCGCTTGAAGACTAACTCAAATTTCTCCCCCTTGTCATCGAATGACCAAAAGGATCAAACCGAGGACTAACGCTCTTGAAGAATTTCAAGTTGAAGACGGAGCGCCAAAGATTGTCGGGGTTGTTTGTTGAAGTAGGACCAGCCGCGGTGTCTTCCAAGTCTTCATTTTCATCGTTGTCGCGAGATGAAGAATGGGAGCTGGCCACCAAGGAAGGAACTTTGACCTTCTTGAATTTCTTGGAGGAGGTGCAGATCAGTCCAAATTCTTCCTTGAGACCCATTGAAGTCAGTTCTTCTTCACTGTAGACATGTGAAAGAACAGCCCAGGTGCGCTTGAAGGTTTCATGAAGGTAGTAGTGGTTTTTCTTCACTGCATTGTGTGTTGAGGTCATGTTGTGAAGAAATGAACCAAACTGACGCTTGACCCATTTATGATTACGATCAACCTTCTGATGAAGACTGAGGAGTAACTCACGATCAGTCATCACCCTGGGTGCAGTAGCTTGAGGATTTTGCTTGACTGAGGTATTTGCGGCTGAGTCATGTGTGGCAGAGTCATCATTGGTGGAGTAGGGTGCTGCTTTGCGAAACTGTCTATCCAATGGACGAATGCCTTCATCGATCACAGCAGTGGCCTTGCCCTTGTCATCAGCTGAGGTAATTGTCCGTTTGAGGACTTCAATTGGGGGCAAGTAGCTGCAGTGGTTCAAAGTATCAGCTTTGTAATTGAGTGAAGACCTTGTCCTGATGAATCTCATAATCCAAGGCGCATAAGGCTTCAGCTCAAATGGTGACATAGCAATGTTTGCCAGAGTCCTCATGAAGAAATCATGGAAGTTGACGGGAACGCCATGGATGATGTTGAAAAGCATATTCTTCATGATGCCAACGACTTCTTCATCATTCGAGTCGTGACCTTTAATTGGACTCATTGTCTTCGTCAGAATCACGATAGACTGTCCGAGGCACATATAATAATTCCTTGACGAGGAATTTGGTTCTTGGGGCCCGCCTTTCGCTTCAAAGGCTTCATCAAGATTACTTGCATATAGTGATTTGTAAGTTCTGGTTTGTCATAGATACGACGTGCACCATCAAGTGGAGGATCGAGTGGTAGGGCACGAAGCAATTCGATTCTTTGGTGCCTTGTAGTGAGTATTTTCGGTCATCCAATCTAAGACCCATGAGTTCACGTCTTGGCGTCTCCGGTGATGTGCGGTGTTGCATAAAACTGAAGAATTAGCTCTTTATTCGATCCACGTATATCGGTGCAGAAATTTAGAAGTCATGCGTCGTGAAGAACACCGAGGACCGGCTCAAAGCTCGGCAGTGACTCCATATCCACATGAGGAATATGAGCATGATCGAAGATTTTATCCTTGTTGAAGAGCACCGAGGAATAGAAGTTGGCTTGGCCGGCAGTCCGTAAGCGCCTCTTCCTAATGCGAGCGTAATCATAAGGATTATATTCAGTGAAGAATACGTGCTCGGCAAAGAAATCTTCAGCCTTGAACTTTTGCTTGGTTGAGAACGGATTCTTTTGCTTGGGCAGAGGGGTGTCAGTGAGTTGCATCACCACCTCAGGAATCGTAAGTTCATGTTCATCAGGCTGAGGAATTTCTTGTTCCTCAACAAGTACCGAGGATTAGCAAAGAAGCAGCAGTTTCATCGGCACTAGTGGCTGGAATTTCTTCATGCACGTAACCAGTGGGTTGATTTTCTTAGTCGATTCGGACTGTTTGTGCAGGGACCGAGGAATCTGTTGGAGCGGGGTGAAGAGAGGAGTATTGGGATGCCGACTTTCCCAAAAGTCATCATTGATCACCGGTGTGGTGCATCCAATATCCACATCTTCATCTTCAATTTCCTCAACACCAGCCCGAGGAATTTCATAGTCCGATGAGGGAATAACAGGGGTTGAAGGAGGGCATCCACTTCAATTTCTTCATCAAGCTGCTCGACGAAGCAGCAGACTGATGTTCTTCATCAGATCCGATTGGGATCTCATAGTCTTCTCCAAAAGGAACAACTTCCTTTGATGGTATGGAGGAAATTGGAACAACATCAATTGGATTTTCGAAATAGCTGGTCATTGGCTTCATTTTCTTCACAGCCGAAGAATCTAACGCAGCTGATGCTTTCCTTTTCTTCACAGCAGCTCGTTCTGTAGCCTTGGTTTTCTTCACATCAAAAGCAGATGGAAGAATTGGAGTTGGAGTTGGCGCAGGAGGAGCTGAGGAATTTGGTTCAGTTTCTTCAGAGCAAGCGATGCAGTTCCTCTGTCTTGAGCAATTTCTTCAGCGCACCACTAGTGGGTGCCCCGGCAATTTCTTCAATGGCTGGAATGGGATCATCAGCCCCGAATCAACGTTTTCATCAGCAGGTTGAACGTCATCGCGGTCGGCATTTTCTTCAAGAGGGCTGAGCTGAGGCTCCACTGAGGAATTTCATGTTGCATTGGGACGCAACATTTGTGAGTTTCTTCGTCGAGTTGACGAATCGACCTTGGCTCCTTGCCAATCAACATTGTATGAATCAAGATTTTCTGAGGTTTTGAATTTCACCGACCGGAGAAGCTCCTCGTGTGTCATCTTGACAACGTTTTTCTTGAGAACTTCTCCTTCTGTATTGATCCTTTTGATTTCCCTCGCCTTTTCATACTTCCATTTTTCTTCAGCTATGAAGTGAGTCAACATATGACTTTGTCCAGGTGTCAAATGAAGGTCGTGCAGAGGGGTATTGGGATCATTGTGCGAGATCAATAAAGTCGAGGACTATCTTCGGGTCCAATAGCAAAGGGTACAGATGTACCTTTGGCTCTAGCGGCCCTTACTTGACGGTCTCGATGATTCCCATGAAGTTCTTCATCGATGCCTCATCATCGATGGCACATGGAATGCAACCATTTTCTTCTTTGGGCTAGGCCGAGGACCTCGTCCAGTTGTTGCTTTGGTCTTCAGCTGAGTCGGACCAGTTGAAGAAATGGGAGCTGCTGAGGAACTTGCAGAGACGCCTGAGGCAATTGAAAAGCCAGCAGTCCTTTGACATGTAGCTAGGTGCACAGGAACTGAAGGTTTTGACGGAGCTGTTGAGGACTTTGGTGGAGCAGCAGCAGTTTGAGGAATTTGCTTGGAAGGTGTTGCTGAGGAACTTGGCCGTGAGGGCGCAGATGATGAAGCACTTGGCTTATGAGCAGGCTTCTTTTGCATTGATTTCCTCGGTTTGACCGAGACCTCTGTGGCAGTAGCAGCGGCAGAATCCTCATTGAATTTCTTCACTGCCTCCTTTGCTTGCTTTGCCAATTTTGCTTGGCGTTTAGCCCATTCAGCAGGAAAGTCCTCACCTCGTTTGATGCTTGTGGGATCAGCTATTTGGCCAGGTGCCAAAGGAGCTCTTGGGCATGGAGGATTAAGAGCGAATTTCTTCATGTACTTAGGAGTTACATATCTATATTCCCTCCATTCCCGTGCCCATCTCCGTTCAATCTTACGAATACGCACCTTGCGTTGATTTTTGCTTTCTTCATCCGGTGTGCGATGAGTCAGCATATATTTCCTCGTGGATTTCAAACGCAGTCATAACCTCGTGTTTCTTTCCTCCCTTCGTGGCTTCTTACCATCTGCCATTTTCTTCAGTTGAGGAAATTGAACAATTGAGTTCTCTGAAGAAGTGTGCAGTTTTTCTTTGAGGAACGCTGCAAATGAGTTAAGTTGATGAGAACCTAGGGATTCAGCAGCGGACATTTGTACCTGTGAACAGAGTATAGGTGCGAGGAATTTGGAGAGGTCATATGCGTTCTCAGAAGGTTTTTCAAAAAAACAAGTTTTGAGGATTTGACCAGATGAGCCTTGAAGAATTTTACTAAGCGTTCTTTGTCCACACAATTGAGGAATCTTGAAGAAAATCATAGCTTAGAGAAACGAGTCAAGAGATTTGAGGTGTTCATATGTGTGAAGATTTGAGGAATAAACACCTTTGAAGAATTTGAAGAAAATTTGAGAATCAAAGCGAGTAATAAAAGTAACTTTTAATTACCCGAAGTGAAGAACACGATTTAACTCGAGAAGAACAGTTGGGAAGTTCGTCTGTTCAGATCTTCCACGCCCTAACTTGGCGGAGGAAGACAGCTACGGCGACGGCGGAGTGAAGATTTCCGTGGTCGGCGCGAAAGTACGTCGGGCGACGAGGTCAAGGCAGTGAAGCTTTTCCTCACCGGGCATTTATGGAGTAGCGGGCGACGCTTAGGGTTTGAGGAGCTCGAGCGGAGAGAGAGGTCGAGCAGAGTAAAAGAGTGAGGAAGGGAGAGGGATATTTATAGACGCTGTGAAAACGGGTCGCTCAAGATTTAGGGACGAACATGCCCTGACCATTTCCCTTCTCACGACATGTGTCACCCACGTACTGTGTAGTGGAGATCGTGTACGAACGTGGGTGAATAAAGTAATGCATCGTGGGATGCGGAACGGTTTGAGCGGCAAAACGAAGGTTTGGATAAGATTCGTTTTAAAGTTCCGTTCGCAATTTCTTCAGCTGTCAAGGACACAGTGAAGATTTTGAACGAGTTTCAAAGTAGAACGCACATGAAGAATTTGTGAATGGATTGGGTTGAGTATAGCATAGAGGGGGAAGGGTCCGATCACATTCACTTAGCATAAAAAGCGACTTGAGGAAATAGCCATAAGTGAATGCTGTAGAGGACATAAACCCATATATATATATATATATAGCCAATGAAGAAAGACGACGGAAATAGTGAAGATTTTGCAAAGTTGAAGAATTTGAAAAACTGAAGAATTTCAAAACCGAGGAAAAACTCAAATTGAAGATTTCAACTTTGGTGGTGGCGTGACCCATCAGATAAGAATGATGATTTCGCATAATCGCTGCATAATTGTCGAGGGTTCTCGAGAATCAATTTCTTCATTAATTTCTTCACACTTAGAGTGTTATTCTTCATTGATTGAAGAAAACGCTTTCTTCATGTGTTGCACATCTAAGTCATCAATTTTGCATAAGTGTTAGGATGTGTGTCCTTTTCAAAGAACATTCAAGATTCTAAGATATTTAGCTCACACCGCAACTTGCTAAATTTCTTCTCATCCAAGGGCTTAGTGAAGATATCAGCTAGCTGTTCTTCAGTCTTCACGTGCTCGATGGAGATGTCGCCCTTCAACACATGATGACGAATTTGAATGTGCTTTGTCTTCGAGTGCTGAACTGGGTTGTGAGAAATCTTGATGGCACTCTCATTGTCACAATAGAGAGGCACATTCTTCACGTTGATGCCGTAGTCCTTGAGGGTTTGCTTTATCCATAGCAATTGAGCACAACACGAGCCAGCAGCAATGTATTCAGCTTCGAAGTGGACGGTGATACGCAGTTCGCTTTCTTCGAGGACCAATGCACCAAAGATCGTGCGAGGAAATGACAAGTACCAGATGTTGACTTGCGGTCCACACGATCACCAAAGATAGTCGAGTCGTAATATCCAATGAGATCAAAAGTAGATCCCTTGGGGTACCATAATCCTAGTGTTGGTGTGTGAGCTAGATATCGAAGAATATGCTTCACAGCCTTTATGGTGTGATTCCTTCGGTGTAGCTTGAAATCGGGCACACATGCAAACACTAAGCATTATATCTGGCCTAGATGCACATAAGTACAATAAGGAACCAATCATGGAGCGGTATACCTTGTGATCGAAGTCAATACCATTTTCATCAGTGCATAGATGGCCATTTGTGGGCATAGGAATTTTGACACCTTTGCAGCCTTGCATGCCGAATTTCTTCAGGACATCTTTGAGGTATTTCTCCTGAGATATGAATATGCCATTGTGTTGTTGATTTAATTTGAAGACCTAAGAAGAATTTCAACTCCCCCATCATAGACAATTGATATTCTTCACTCATCATGTAGGCAAATTCATCACTATAGCGTTGGTCAGTACAGCCAAAGATAATATCATCAACATATATTTGGCACACAAAAAGTTCACCATCATAAGATTTAGTAAAGAGAGTAGGATCGAGTGAACCAGGTGTGAAGCCATTCTTCACGAAGAATTCCTTCAATGTATCATACCACGCTGAGGGGCTTGCTTGAGGCCATAGAGGGCCTTATTGAGTCTCAAGACTTTGTCGATTCTTTGGATCTTCAAAACCTGGGGTTGAGCAACATATACTTCTTCCTCAAGCTTACCATTGAGGAATGCACTTTTCACATCCATTTGATATAAAGTGATATTGTGATGGTTAGCATAGGCGAGTAATATGTGAATAGACTCAAGTCTAGCGACAGTGCAAAAGTTTCATCAAGTCAATTCCTTCAACCTGCGTGTAGCCTTGAGCAACTAGTCGTGCCTTATTCCTCACCACAAAACCATTTTCATCTTTCTTGTTGCGATAGATCCACTTTGTGCCAATGATATTATGCTTGCGAGGATCTGGACGTTTGACCAGTTCGGACATTGTTGAGCTCGAATCGATGTAATTCTTCTTGCATGGCCTGAATCCACTCCGGCTCCGTAAATGCTTCATCTACCTTAGAGGGCTCTGTGATAGAGACAAAAGCATAGTGCCCACAAAAGTTAGATAAATGTGAAGCTTTTGAGCGTGTGAGAGGACCTGGTGCTTCAATGTCATCGATGATCTTGTCAACTTGCACTTCTTTTGCAACGTGAGGATGAGCTGGTTGTCGTCGAGGAATTTGATCATTTTCCTCAGCACCATTTTCTTCAGTATTATCTTCAGGTGCATCAGCTCGACGTTCTTCACGTACAGGAATGAATTCTTCAGCAGTTTCTTCAGTAGGAATGACATCCTCAGTTGCCTTGAACTTGATAGAATCCTCAGGTGCTGGTTCGTCTAACACAGAAGGTAGGTGCTCTCTTTGCGAGCCATTAGTTTCATCGAACCGCACATCTACAGTGTCAACAATCTTGTGAAGAGCGATGTTGAAGACTCAGAGGTGTGCGAGTCCTTTCCGTAACCAAGCATAAAACCTTGATGTGCTTTCGGTGCAAATTTAGAGTTGTGGTGAGGATCTCTAATCCAGCATTTAGCACCGAAGACTTTGAAATAACTTACATTAGGTTTCTTGTTAGTGAGGAGTTCATAGGCAGTCTTCTCGAAGAATTTGTGAAGATATACTGTTGATGATGTGGCACGCAGTGTCAATTGCTTCAATCCAGAAACGACTAGGCGTTTTGTATTCATCAAGCATAGTGCGAGCCATCTCAACAAGAGTTCTGTTCTTGCGCTCCACGATGCCATTTTGCCGCGGAGTATAAGGAGCAGATAACTCATGAGTGATCCCCAGTTCATCAAGATAGTCATCAAGACCGAAATTCGTGAACTCAGTGCCCTGGTCACTCCTGATGTGCTTGATCGTCCCATCAAAGTTAGTTGAAGCCCTCGAGGAAAATCGTTTGAAGACTTCACGCACTTGATTTTTGTAAGCAACAATGTGTACCCATGTGTAACGAGAGTAATCATCAACAATAACAAAGCCATATAGTGATGCTTCATTAACGACAGCTGAATAATGATTGGGACCAAAGAGGTCCATGTGAAGCAATTCAAGGGACGAGTAGTGGTCATGATAGTCTTTCTGGATGCTTGGCCTTGGTCATTTTTCCAGCTTCACAGTCCGCATAGGTGATCCTTGAGGAATTTGACATTCTCAATGCCAATGACATGCTTCTTCTTCGCAAGCGCAGTGCAAATTCCTCATGCTGCGTGACCAAGTCGTCGATGCCATAGCCAGCCTTCTGAAGCTTTTGCAAGTAGGCACACGGCTGGTTGTGGTCCTGTAGAGAAGTCAACAATATACAAGTCTCCTCTCCTAAAGCCTTTGAAGACTTTGGAATTGTCAGCTTCCATAATCACAACACAACGATACTTGCCAAAGATAACAACCATATCAAGATCACAAAGCATTGAGATCGACATGAGGTTATATCCTAAAGACTCAACAAGCATGACTTTGTCCATGTGCATGTCCTTAGAGATAGCAACCTTACCAAGTCCCAATACACGACTTTTGCCTTTGTCAAGAAGATGATATGCTTCAGATGTGACGGTGATAAGGTAGCATCCATCAATAGATTCTTGTCACCAGTCATGTGATTTGTACATCCACTATCGAGAACCCACTCAGTGGCTTTGGGTTGATCATCCTGCAGATGAATTAGTACAACTTACGATCTCATATACTTCATCAGTGAAGAATATGATATCAAGTTCATCAGATGAATTTCATTAGTCAGTATTCAGATAAGCAGTAGGAGGA